>CM062922.1:58539750-60939750 GCA_031878705.1 Tapirus indicus | reverse complement strand
TCCTGAACTCCTCCCTCTGGCCTTCTGTTCTTGATCTCATACCCAGCCCATAGGGAGGCATTCCCTGACCTAGAATTAGTTTTTCTAAAATGTGAATAAACTTGTTTTATAAAATCCAGGGCTGGCTGTGTCTTCCCTGCCATGAGGCTGTAAAAGGCTGGGTGTGTGGCAGGGAGGTTGTTGGGGGTTGGCAACCTATTCTGGACGACCCAGCCTCTCTTCCCACCACAAACACCATCTGGCCTCCGTGGGCCATGCCACCCACCCCCGGAGGGGACACCTGGGTCCCATCTGCTGCCTGAGCTGTCAGTGCCAAGCCGGTTGCTGCTGAGACTCCTACTCGCGGAGGGGAGCACAGAAAGTGGGGGCGGGTTCCAGCAGGGCCCAGGCCCCTCTCCGACATCACAGGGCAGGAGCTGCCAGGGCCAGTGCCCTTTTCTGAGTTCCCTGCACCACTCTGCCCACCTCTTTCTCCTGGTCCAGCTAGTCTTGGGCCTGGCTCCTCCCACCAGGCCCTGGGGCCTCTGCCTTTTTCTCCTGATCCTCATTATTCTGTCTGACAGCAGCAGAATAGAAGCCCCAGAACACAGCCCCCTGGTGGCAGGGATGACAGCAGTCAGGAGAAAACCTGTGTGTCCACAGAGCCCCTGCATACACCCGCCCCCATGGCCTGCATGCACCCCCAAGCCTTGCCTCACCCTCCTCCAGGGCCCCAGGGTCTCCCCGAATTTGTCTCTGCCTAGGGATTCTCCAGTCCTAGAAGTCTTAGCTGCAGTGCACCTTAAGAGGCACCCAGTCTATCTTTCAATTCAGTTATTGAAACATTTATTGAGCATTACCAGTTTACTAAATGTTATTTTTACAGAAGGGGAAACTGAGGCCCTGGGAAGTGATGGGACTTGCCCAGTCACAGAGCTAATTAGTGACAGTGTCGGGACTAGAACCCAGGGCTCCTGAGTCCTTGCACTGTACACAGTGGGGTCCTGAGCAGTGACTGAGTGGCATGGCAGGGTCTCAGTGACTTCCATCCAGCCTCAGTTTCTCTGCGTGTGCAATTGCAATAGGTTAACTACTAGGTGAGTGTGTGTGACTGGAGACCCACTCCCTCCTGTCCAGACTCCACCTGTTTCACTGAATTAAACCAAAATGACTCCCCATCCCACACCCCAACATTTGTTCTTGGGGGAACAGCCAACGCCAGTGTTCCGAGACTTCATCTTTGAGTGATGGTGACCCAGGTGGCCCTGTGGCCTGAGGCAAAGAAATCACCTCTGAGTGGGTCCAAGCTGGCATAGGCTCCCTCTGTGACCCCCCTTCCTGCTTCTAGAAGGCACAGTGTACCATAGGACTCCAGCTTCACAGCTTGGAATGGAGCAGACTGGAGTACTTTCCCCCAAGGGGCTCAGACTTTTATTAAAGGGGTGTAGCCAGGGCCAAGGCATGGAGGTCATTGCTGGGCCAGTGCTGTCAGATGCTGTGCCTGCCTGGACATACACTTATCCTGGGAGGCCAGCCTCAGCTGCCCTCCACCTCTGCCCCCTCTCAACTCGCCACTGCTCTCCACTCACCATCCAGGGGGGTTGCCCCTGGTGACTGGGACGACACCAAAAAGGGGTGGACGTGGGATGGGAATGTGCGTCTCCAGGCGCTTCTGTCCCAGCTGGGCAGACAGTAGGCCACAGACACATCCAGATGTTTGGGCTCCTCGCTTCTCTCTCACATTCTCTCCCACTGTCAATCCTGCCTCTTAAGCCTTACAAGGGATTCGATCCTTTGCCACTGATGCCCTTCCTGTTCCAGCTCCCTACCACCTCCCCAGGAATCCCTTCCAGGCCTCCGGACTGCTTCCTCCTATCTATCTTGCCTACACATCTTCCCAAAACACCATTGCCAGCTTGTCACTGCCTTATTTCCACTGACAGGTAGGTCCCCAGAGTCAGACTCTTCAGCCGGGTTTCAGGGTCCCTCCCCCTCACCCAATACTCTGCCCTTTATATTTCAGTCTCCTCCCCCAGGGATCCTCAGCTTGTATGCCCCACCTCCTGATGTGACCTCCCAGTCTTTGCTTAGAGCAGTGGTTCCAAAGTGTGGCTCCCATTCCAACAGCATCAGCAGGACCTGGGAACTTGTCAGAAAGGCCAAGCTTTGATCTCCGCCCCAGACCTACTGAGTCAGAAGCTCTGGGAGTGGGGCCCAGCAATCTGTGTTTTCACAAGTCCTCCAGGTGACTCTGATGCCCACTCAAGTTTTATAACCGCTGGCTCCCATCATTCTCTATGCTTACTTAATCCCTAGCTTTCTGATTACCAAACCCTCCCACCCCCTGCTCCGAGAGATTGCTCAGGTTCCCAGTTCCAACCATACCTGGTTCAGTTGCCATGCGCATATCTCCTGTTTCACCCGTGCACACGGTATTCTGAGGTTAGGAATCAGGTCTCTGACTGTCCACCCCACATGTGCCTGGGTCAGTGCTCTGTACCCACTGGGCACCCAACGAGCGATTGGAATGATTTCCTCTCACGGTGCCCCAAGACTAGTTCTGCTTTCCCAAGGGCCCCTGTGTCCCAGCTCTAGTGAACTCATTTTCTCCATCTCTCCCCTGGCCCTTCCTTCACAGAACCTCTCTCTCCCCTGCTGTCTTTGCAGTGGTACTCCACTGTCAGAAAATAGCCATCTCTTGTTCTCCTTTCCCAGGCCCTGCTCTAGGGCCCCAGCTCTGGCATCTCCCCCACTGCCTGTTTCCCTGCTCTTGTGGACAAGGTCATTCACACCCAGCTGAGCTGCCCCCGTAGCCTTTCATCCTCTGCTCAGTGTGTCACAGTGGTGGGGGTGGAGCTGGGAGGGCACCCTCCTTATCTCTGCCCACCTCTGTCCACCTTCCTCTCCTCTGGGCCGCTCGGGCTACTGTGTCCAGTGAGACAGGTGTGCCAGACACAGGGAGGATGGCTGAGGAGGTGAGTGGGGACTAAACTCCAGCCCACACTCTGCTCCCCAAGCCATGCACCCTGGTTTGGGGTGGCATTGGTCTGGAGGAAAAGGGTGTCTTTTTAGAATTTGCACAAAGATGCTCTGTAGGTTAGCAGCAGCCCTGAGTGTACACCTGTCTGTTGGTCCGTTACCTATCCGTCAGCTGTCTGTCTGCTTCCACCTTGCCATCCAATCTGCATACGTCCATCCTTCTGTCTATCCATCCACTCATGAACACATGTGAAGTCAAACACAGACAGGCTGGTAAGTTCACTCATCCCCACCCTCTATTCTCCTGAAATTAGGAGCCCTCCTTTCCATATTGGATCCGAGACTCGAGATACTGAGGGGGCCTCTCCAGCTTTAGCTCATTTCCAGGGGCCTTGCCTCCTTCTCCACCTCCGATATCCAGCTCCCCAGGTGCCTGTGTCTGGCCCTGCCACAGGGGTCTGGAGGAAACTGGTCACACCTTGGACTCACTCTCTGGGGGTGGCAGGCAGCCATTCTGCTCTTTGTCAGCCCCCGCCCCTCCCCCTGCCCCCTCCCCTGCCCCCTCCTCCTCCACCTTCTCATCCAGCCGGCTGGGGATGGACCAGTAGAGATGGGCGTCAAGGCGGGCCGCGGCCTCAGCCAGCTCCCGGGCACTGCACGAGGGTGTGGGCACCTCGAAGGTCTCGTGGAAGCTGGCATAGTCCACCTCGTAGAAGCCATCCTCCAGGGTCAGCACTGATGTGAAGCGGTGGCCCCATAGCACCTCATCCACCAGGTAGGAGCTCCGAGCTTGGCATGTCATTCCTGGGGAAAGAGGCATGCGTCAGGGGGAATCCCAGCCCCAGGCTTCCCTCTCCTGCCTCTCATTCCACATCCCTCTTCCCAGCACCCTTCCCTATATTTCTCCCCAAAGGCCTCCACTCCCAGTTTTGGTCCAGCCCACTTTCTCCCTTTTCTCAATTCCTGTACTTGCCCAGCTCCCTCACCTCTTCTCCCTTTGTCCCAACTCATCTTAATCTCCAGCCCATGCTCTCCCCTCCTCTCCACTAGAGATTCCAATCAGAGAAACTTAACCTTGAAACTGACCTTGGGGATCATCTAGTTCAACTTCCCTCTTCATACAGGGCTCCCCACTGGAGCATTCCCAATAATGAGCAACTAGCTTGTACTTGATTACTTTCCAGAACCGAGAGCTCACTACCTCATAAGAAGCCCGCTTATTTGTGTGATGGATCCAATGGTTGGGTTGTTCTTCTTTATAAAGAGCTAAAATCTGCCTCCTGGGAGTTCCACCCCTTGGTTTCATTCCCCTGCCATATGACATCCCTTCGAGTATCTGAAGACAGGAGTCTCAGGTTCCATCATATCTTCTCTTCTTCAGGCTGAACACCCCTGTCTCCCTCCACCATCCCTCATGTGACCTGCCTTCCAAAAATTTTACTTTCTTGACTGCAAACCAGAATGGCCATGGAGGATCCTTGAAGCACTTTGAGTGTGATAAATACTCCAATTGTTGTCTGATCCATGCATAAGAGAGGGCTCACCACCTCTCTCTTCTGGCCATGATGCTTTAGGGCCCAAGATTACATTACATAAACATTTTTGGCGCTGTATCACATTGCTACGACATTAAGCCTGTGGCCAACTAAAACCCCCAGTTCTTTTTTCACCAGAGCTCTTCCATGCTGTGCTTACATAAGTGATTTTTTAAAAGTCTAAATGTAGAATTTTATATTTATTCCTTTTAAATGTCATCTTGTTGGGTTTTGGCTCATTATACTTGCTTTTCAAAAGCATTTTGGATCCTGACTCTCTCACCCAAAATATTACCATCCTTTCCAGCTTTGTCTCTCAAGAAAAATCAGACAAGCTCCCATCCCTATCTCCTCCACCCCTGCCCCCAGTCCTCCTTCCCTGGGCCTGTATCTTGTCTTCCCTATTGGGTTGGCACACCCTCCAGGGCAAGCGATTCTCCTCCTACCCCGGGATCTCCTCCCAGCCCACGGTGATCTCAGAACAGGGGGGAATGGAAGAGTGAACGTGAGCTAACCAGAGACTGGCTCTCAACGTTGAAAGCCTCATCCTGAGACATCTTGGGGACGTTGGTATTCTTGCTTCCTTCGGTGAAGGCTGGAATAGGAAGGATCCAGGGGAGGAGGGGAAGAAGAGGCAAAAGGGACATGGGGAGAGAGGGGCTGTGGGGAAGAGAGGGAGGGGCTGGGGGAACAAAGAGAAAGAGGGCTGGGCAGGGGCTTCCCTGTAAGGAGAGGGGTTGCTTCAGGTGATGGCAAAGGAGTGACAGCTGGAGAGAGAGAGAAGAAAGGGAACAGGGTGAGTTGGGGAAGGGGAAGGAGCTGGGAGGAGATGGGGGAGAGCAGAAGGAATGGGGCCCACTGAGGCAGAGGGTGGTGAAGTAGAGGCTCAGCATGAAGGGCCAGGGAAGGTGTCGGAAGGCATAGCCTGTGGGAGAAGCCAGCAGAGGGCACCAGCTCTGGTAACCATGGCAGGAACTGCAGGGCCCTGTCGTGGGCCTTTGGTTATCCACTTGCCATTTGCTTATCTTCCTCCCACTTCTAGATCCAAGTCCCAAAGGACTTCATTTGTTGCCCCTGCACCGGCCTTTTCCTACCTGCTCCCAAAGCTTTCACTGTGCAGGCCTGAGCTGGAGGTACTGTCATCACAGGTGTGTTGCCAGTTCCTTCTGGGAAGGGGTTAGAAATGCTAAGATCATCTATTTCCTTTGTCAGTGGAAGCTGAGACTCTTTTGATGGATGGGGAAACTGAGGCAGAAGTGAGACCTCTCCCTTAGGTCCAGCCTAGGAATAACTCAGGTCATGGAAAACCCTCACCACCAATGTCAGGGCCCTAGACCTCTCAGCAACGAGAAAACTACGGAACCTAACCCCTCCTTCCAACACTGGAACACTAAACACTGAAGCTAGACTGCCTGTGTCCTATCCATGCCTACAAGTGGTGTGGCCACTTATTTAGCTTATGACTGTGGACAACTTATTTAACCTCTCAGTGGGGCAATCTCCTCCCTGAAAAATGAGCACAATAACAAGAAGTTCCTTTGGTGAGGTTCTTGTTAAAATCAGATGAACTCAGAGGTGTAAAGTGTTTTGGAGCTGCGCATGGGCACAGAGTAAGCACTGGGTGAGTGTTGGCTATTTCTCTTGGCTCTCTGAGGGGTCACTCTCTTCACACACCCCTCCCAACCTAGGTTCCCCATCTCACCTCAATCTCTTATCCTCCACCAGCCTCTCCATCCGTCCTCCCCACCTCCCTGGTCCCTCTTCTCGTCCCTGTCTTTCTCGGCCCTGCCCTCCCCTGGCCCTGGCCCCTCTAAGGCCACTTCCCTAACCAACCCACTCCCCTCTTGGGCCCGCCCGCACCCGTGGCTTCCACCATGCCCTCGAGGATGACGACGATCTCGAAGTCGTCCCTCTCGAGGGCGCGGCGTGACGCCTCCCAGAAGGGGCTGGCGGCGTCGATCTCGTGGCTGATGACGAGCGGCGAGACGAGGAAGAGGCGGTCGTCGCCGGTGTCGAAGCCCACGCTGAGGTCGGTCTGGTGCAGCGGGATGAACTCGCCCTCGAGCGTCTGGCGCGAGCGGATGAGCTTGGCGCGGATGGAGGCCTCGACGATGTGCGAGGAGCGCAGGTCGCCCACGCGGAACATGAGGCAGAGGCGTCCGTCGCGCAGCGACACCACGGCGTGCGAGGAGAAGACGAGCGTGGCGGCGCGCTTGTTGGGCTGCGAGATCTTGACGAACATGCAGCCCACCATGAAGGCGTTCACCATGGAGCCCAGGATGGCCTGCAGCAGCAGCAGCACGATGCCCTCGGGGCACTGGTCGGTGATGACGCGGTGCCCGTAGCCGATGGTGGTCTCCGTCTCGATGGAGAAGAGGAAGGCGGCCACGAAGCCGTTGAGGTTGTTGACGCACGGCGTCCACGCCGTGTCCTCCAGGTGCTCCAGGTCGCCGCGGCCGTAGGCGATCAGCCACCAGATGGCGCCGAAGAAGAGCCAGGTGAGCGCGTAGGCGAGCACGAAGAAGAGCAGGCTGAGGCGCCACTGCAGGTCCACGAGCGTGGTGAAGAGGTCGGTCAGGTAGCGGTACGTCTCGCGCACGTTGCCCTGCTGAACGTTGCACCGGCCGTCCTTCTCCACGTAGCGCTGGCGGCCGCGGCGCCGCGGCTGCTCCTCGGGCCCCGGCGAGAAGGCGGCGTTCTCCTGCGCCATGGCGGCGGCGGCGGCTCAGGGCGAGCGCTGTGCGCGCCTGCAGACGCGCGGGGGCCCGGGCTCACCGCCCCTCGCTGGGCGCCTCGGCGGTGTCGGGGATCCTGGAGGGACTTAAAGATTGGCCCGGTTAACCGACCCGCGGGAGAGGCGGAGACTTCCGGGCCAGCTCCGAGTGGCTAGGTGGCCCTGAGCGAGTCTCTTCGTGTCTCTCAGCCTCAATTTCCGCATCAGTAGAATGGGAATAATACGCACACCCCCAGCTGTCCCCGCCCCAGCTCACAAGATCGTGAGGATCAATGAGATAATGTATACCAACTGGATAGCACTATGCAAGTTTGATGACTATTTCCAGGGGAGGGAAGTACCAGAGATCTTGGTCCTGCCACCTCTAACTGGGGTGTTCAGCCCCTCACGGGCATCCCCTGCCAAAAGGCCCAGGCAGGGAAGGAATTTCCTGAAATCGTTAGGCTGTGGGCTCCTTGGAGGCAAGCAGGGTAATCTTCCTGTAAGGTGTGGAGCCCTCCCTGTCCTAAGGATACCCTTTCCCCTTCCTGGCGAATGTCAGGGCAGTCCCCTAATCACTGCTCTCTACAGTTCAGCCTGACCCATAACCACGCTCTTTTGTTTCACCCCAAGACTGACACAGAAAGTCTTTCCCGTTCCTCCCTCCCTGCACCTCACTTACTCTACCTCCTCCTGCATCTTTCTCCTCTCAGCAAGCTTACAAAGGAGAAGGAAATGAAAGTGGTGGAAAGTAAGTGAAAAATGCCAGTGGGCAAAGGTTGAGCATTCCTGCATTAGGAAATTCCCACTGGAAATCCTCCCTGAGGACTAACCATGAGCATTGCTGCTGTGGTGTCAGCCACATTTCCCCTAGGTTCTTTCCACATGGAGACAGCCTGAAAATGGGCAGGAGGTATGGGGAATACGAGATCAACACAGACTGGTGGGGTGAAGGAAGCGCAAAGTTCATTAAGAGTTAGGCTTGTATCCCTCTAGTATCCTATTCTTCAAGAGACCGGTAAATCAGATCAAGTGAAGCCTAAGCACCCACATTGACCTCCCCACCCCCTCCATTCTTTTCCCCCAGCCTGCTACTTCCCATTGACTATGCTTACAACAGCCGCCCCCATATGCCCCAAAGCTCACATTCTAAGGGAAGCCCACCTGATTTTGCTTCAAATTCTTCCCCCTGAGGAGCTCTTTGAGCTGTGATCTGCCCTGAGACGCAGATCCAGAGCCTTCCCTAGGCACCAGGGGCCCCTAGGAGGTATGGACCATACAAGGAAAGGTTTAGAATATGGATTTGGGACTCTTCAACCTTCCCTTCTTCCTGGGAATCATCCTGTCCCCCTGCTCCAGGGAAATCTGGGCTGGCTGGGGAGGGTTGTGGAGGGGGTGGGGTGGTAGAAGGGAGGAGTGTGACAGGGATCACAGATGGCCTGGATGTTTGACCAGGTCCCGGGGAGAAACCACCTGGATATGTAACTCCAAACCCAGAGCTCCAGAATTTAAGTTCTGGAGTGAGGAGCTCTGCAGCCAGACCTCTGGAGGCTGTGTGAGTGTGAGTGTGAGTGTGTGTGTGTGTGTGTGTGTGTGTGTGTGTGTGTGTTGGGGTAAAGGGCAGGAGAAACCAGAAAGAGATGGCTTGGAGCTTAGGGTCACCTCCCATATTTATTTTCCAGGAGGAGTCAGGGGACACAGGGTCCAGAAGCCCCAAGGCAATGGCAGATTAGGGTCTTCCCCTCCCCCACAATGGGCTTCTGTTTCCTTCGCTGCAGAGGATGTCCTCGAGAAGTAATCTCTAAGCATTGACTGGCTCAGAAACCCTAGGTTATGTAGAAAAGCACCTGGGTCCCTCTCATCCTACCTTCAGCTCCAGCTGGGCTTCCAGATGTTCTCTTAGAGTCTTAGATAATCTGACCCCCAATCTGCCTACTTAGATCTCTCTACCCAGGGCTAGGGAAGGAACCCAAGAATCTGGTCGCCCCCATGACTCTCTCGCTCTCCATTGCCCCAGGGATCCAGGTGAGCCTTCCTTTGATTGTGTCCCATCTCCTGTCTTCCTGAGTGGGGGCTGCATTTTTCTCAATGGGATAGGAAAGGTGTGAGATTGTTGCCTCTATCCCGGGATCACAGACTTGATTTCTGTGCTTCCCTCCAAAGATTCCTGTTCCTCCAGCCTATTCCTTATTTCTTGTGCGTGCTGTGACTCCTTTCCAGAAGACCCCAGGGCTGCATTTCCCTGGATCTCCCTTTCTCCATCTAGAGAGTGCTGGCCAGCAAGAGGGCTTATTTTTTGGAAGGGGATCTGGAAGACTCCCTCAGGAACCAGCTCTTCCCAAACACCCACTTGCCTTGGAAACAGGGGCCCAAACCCAAGTCCCCCGCAACTCAACTCACAGTGTGTGGAGAGGAGAGTAGCCGGCAGCAGAGACCCCTGGGGGGTAGCGTCCATGCCCCTGACACCCCCCCCAGCCCCCTTGGAGGGTGGGAGCCGCAGGCACCGCTGTTTCTCCTAAATGTAGCGGCAGCTCTGACTAGGACTTGCTATCTGTGTCATCCCCACTTCCCAGGCTCCCCTGCTCCTCTCCTGTTTCCACAGCAACCAGTCTGGCGACAGCTCTAGAGCATCCCCCTCCCCTCCCCAGTCCTGGGTACCACTAGAGGCTGATCCACACGCTATAGCTATTTTTAGCTAAAGTCCCTCCTCCTGGACATCTCGGAGCTCGCCTCCTCACCCCCTCAGGAAAAAAGAAAAAAGAAAAGCTGGCATGCTGGCTGTTTCCTAAGAACCTCCTTGCTCTGGGAAAATATGGGCCCTGATGTGTTTGGGAATAAGGCTTCCTGGGGATTCATAGGGCCATCTGGGAGCTGGCAGCTCATGACCTCCAACAGGGGCCGCTGGGTGCAGATGCTCCTCTCGGGTCAGGCCCACCATCACAGTCTCTATTTTTGGAGAGGCCACCCTGACCCAGAAGGAGGTAGCTAGAGGGGAAAGAGATCCACCCAAGGAAGGGAGGCAGAGTCAGGGGTTCTAATGTTTGTCACTGATTTGCTATGTGACCCATAGGAGTCACTTCACTTCCCTTAGTCATAGCTGCTCCACCTTTCACAGAGTGTGGACATGTGCAAATAGCCCCTTTCTGCCTACTTCACAGGGTGTGCAGATCAAATGAGGCAATATAAATAGAAGGGCTTTGAGGTGTATTTTGTTAATAGCAAAAGGTCTAGAAACAACCCAAATGTCCAACAGAGAGAAAAGGCTAGGTTAGGGCTTACTAACTATTCATCCAACAAACTTTTCGGAGCCCAAGTGCCAGGCAATGTGCTAGGTGGAGATGGTTACAGAAAGGAATAAGTCCCTGCCCAGAGGAGCTCATGGTCCAGTGGGGGAAAAGACACATAGACACGTAAAATTAACACTGCTAATAAAAGTGCATTGAGCATCAGTTATGAATTAGACTCACATCTTATTTAACAACCCTGTGTGATGCCCTATGAGATAGGTATTATTGTCTCCATTTACAGATGAGAAAACTAAAATTGAGAAAGGTTGAGTGATTTGCCAAATGTCACAGAGTTGGATATTGGCAGAGATAGTAGTCAAGCTCACACATCTGTGTCGCCCCCCCACCATGCTCTTTCCACAAAGTCACACTGCCTCAGCAATGTAGTATCTGTGGCGTATCAATATAATCAGTTACTATGTTTGTAGATGTAAATGTGCATGTAGGCACACTGTTACATAAAAAAGAACATAAAAATATTTTTATACATTGATCATAACTGTATAGAAATAGCTGCAGGAACACTGATAAAAATCAGAAAAAATTTAGAGAGATGGCAATACTTCAATGTTCATTTTCCTCAGGGAAATAATTAAAAGCAGAAAGTGATACACAAATGCCGGGTGGTGGTGTTATTATCAGTATTACTCTACTCAAGATATGGATCTATTCTTCTCCAGATTCCTCCAAGTTGGAACACGAAGATATGAGCTAGGGTAGCAGGAAGACGTAGAAATGGACTCTGGAGGGTTAGAAGCTCCTGGAATGACCTGGCAAGGTAGGAAAGGTGGTACTGAGTAATATAATCTCTGGAGGCAGTGACCTGGGTTCAAATCCCAACTCTGTCCACTGCTAGCTGGGTGACTTTGAGCAAGGTACTTAACCTCTCTGAACAGTTCTTTATCTAAGAAAAGGGAATAACCGTATGATCCGTCTCTTGGAGGTGGCCATGAGGAGTACATGAGGCAATGCCGGCACACTGTACGTACTCGGTAAATGCTCACTATATCTTCCTTCTCATCGTTGTCATCCTCATCCTAGGCATCTCCTGAAGTCCCCACCCAGGCTCTGCCGCAGTCCTCTGTTCTGGCGCCACCCAGTGAGACCTGCAGGGGGCACTCCTGGTACACTGCCCTCCTTTCCCCAGCCTTCTTGCCTGTGTTTCTTGTTCCAAGTGAAAATATCGAGTTTTCAGCCGGAGATTGGCATCAGGAGGGCTGTTAAAGCCCCAGTCAACATCCCCGTCTCCTGGGCCTGGCCCTGTCACCTGAGCCTTGGGACTGCTAGCCTGCCCTTCTCTGTCCTGCCAAGCGGCTGCTCACGTTGGTTCCACTGTGCCAGGAGCTTGGGGAGAAGAAACCAAACTCCTGGGCAAGAACGCATTTGTATAGAACTGGCCCCGTTTCCTGGAGGGGGAAATCACAGGGCTGCAGGGCCCTCCCCAGGGTGTATCAGTCAGCCCCCTGCCTCAGTCCGGGCTGCCCTGAGCCTAGCCTCACTGACAAGGAAGGGACCACCACCCCCTCCCCTGATTTACTGATCCTGCAGGTCCTCGACTTTACCTTGTACCTAACCTCAATTCCTTGTTTGTCATTGAGCTTGACAAGGGAAAAGAAGTTTTCTTAGGTACCAGGATACAGAAAAATAGGCAAGATTCCAGCTTTCAGGGATTATGAGATAAAGAAAACAACTTTACAAGGAATCAATAAAATGTGTCAGTACAGTTGTGATGATGGGAGACTGGGTTTGGAACTGGAGAATGTTGAGGGCAGGAGGGGCACAGCTGGGGCCACATTGCTGCTCCATAAAGAACCCTGGTACAAAATAGAAAAAGGAGCCCTCTCTGGGCAGATGCATTCCTTATGGCATGTAACTTGGAGATTAAGTGGTACTTTTGGGCAAAAAATAAAAAATAAAAAGGGGAATCCCCCTAGGAGACAGAGCTCTGAGCCAGGGTGCAAGCATTGGCAAGCTGAATGCAGTGCAGTCCTCAAGTTGCCCTGTCGAGGTGCCTTTGTGCAGTACACAAACTGTACAACTGTATGTGGCAGTCCTGGAATCAATCGATGTGGAAAGGCTTCCTTGAGCAAGATCATGAGACTTCTTGGGCAAAATCTTGGAGTTGGGAGAGGAAGCATGATGGGGAAAACAAGAGATAGTTGAAGATGGAAATTGTTCAGCCTTGTGGGGCTTGAATGCTAAAATGCTGTTGTGAGCATTGTCAGTGCTCTACTCTTTCCAGCCAACTCCTCTGACTGTGAAGTGTTGCCTATTCTGAGCCTCATCACGCTTCCCGACCCAAAGCTTCCCTCATCCCCTCTGTCCACACCTGCTTTTCTCAGCAGGAGCCCCTCATACTGCTGCCCACTTGTGGATTCTCCTTCCAAAACAGGTTACTCACCCCTACTCTCCTCCTCTGTGTTCTGAGGAAGCCCCTGCCCCATTACGAATGAGGTAAGAGACGAGATGAGGCCAAAATTGGAAGAAGTGAGTCTGAAAGGAGCAATTGAGAATAAGAAAGACACAACTTGCTAAAGTGAGAGAAGAGAGGGAGGTCCTCAAAGAAAGATGGTTCCCTTAACTGCCATTTTGTACGTGGACACTGGATATTGTAACCCTGGCAAAAATTTTTCATATCAACATGAGCTCATGTTGACAATTAAGGTTATGTTTAAACCATGCAAATTCACTCTAGTATTACTTTGAGACAAGCTTTGGAGTCAAACATACCTGGACTCAAATTCCAAATCTAACACTTTCTAGCTGTGTTACTATAGGCAAGCCACTGGACCTCTCTGAACCTCAGTTTCCCCATCTCAAGTAATAGATCTATCTTCCATAGTAAACACTCGCAAATACGAATTTCCTGTGCCTTTTATCATTGATTCCCTATTGGGTTTCTAGTGACTGTTCTAGGGCTTCTTTTTTGTAAAAAGATTTAAAAATTAAAAACTGACATTTGATATGTACAAAGGAATATACATGATGGATATATGTATATATGTTATAAAACATAATTTAAGAACAAAAACTCAATTTAAATCACTTTTAAAATTAGAAAATTACAGTGCTGTTCAAGCTATCTTTTCTGCAATCTGGCACCCCTGCTGAACTTCTAAAGTCCCACCCCCACCCTGAGTTTTAGTAAATGGCTCTTCTGCTCTACTGAAAGGGTGAGGACCATTTGGAAGGAACTTCTCCAGAGACTTCTCCTGCACCACAGGTATCTCTTTCTGGTCCTGCCCTTTGATTCTTTCTTCTCTCATCTCTCAGTGGAGTACCCTAAGTGTTGAGCTAAGGAGTTTGGACTGTGACCAGTTAGTAAGGGGCACCTGTTTGGGGTTTTGATACACGGGCACAGGGACTGACCTGATGAATCTGGGTTGCCTTTTCCTTTGGGACTGGAGAGAAGGGTGAAGTGTGGACCATGGTCCTGGGCTGCTAGTGATCTTCCTGATCCTGGTAGTAGCCAGGAAATGAAAAAGGACATCCTAGAGAGATATAACAAAGGGAAACTTGACAGAATTTGGTGGCTTAGTTGACATATCAAGGGATGGGGCATACGGCAAGAGTGAAGAGCAAAGATGACTTGTAGTTTTTTAATCAGACTGACCAGGAGAAACAAAGAAATAAGGAAGTCACGAAAACTCCCAGCCTTGGGGAGGAAGATGGTGAGTTCAGTTTGGGGCCTGTCCAGTTGAACTGGAGATCCCCTTCAGGCAATTGGAACTGTGGAGGTGACATTCTAAAGAGAGCCTAAGGCTGAAGATAGAGATTTAGGTATAACTCAGGGGCGATAGTTGGAGTATGTAAGTAATGAAGGCTTGACAGGCAGGACACAGAAAGAGAACATAAGGCTGAAGCTTGGGTATTGGAGAAGGAAGCAGCTGTAGGTGTGGGTGTGTGAGGCCAGTGGAAGAAGATGAGGCAGGATTGGCACCAGGTCCAGGTCATAACAGGCCTTCTGTTCCATGGTTAGGAATTTGGACTTTACTTAGACACTGGGCAGTCATTGAAGGCTTTTAAGTCAGAAAGTGACACAGTCAGATTTGTGTTTCAGAGAGATTGTACATTACTGGTGTTTATTCTTAAATGAAGGATTCATGATCTGAAGGATTATTAGAGTGGAGAAAGACTGGAAGTAGGAAGACTAGATAGAAGGCTGTTGCAGTAACCCTGGTGAGCGGTGATAGTGTCCTGGACCACAGCCGTGATGATGAGATAGAGAGCAAGGGAGCAGTATTTAGGTGAGTTAGAAAGTAGATGCATTGATCAGCTAAGAGAGATGAGGTGTGGAAGAATGAAGAATCTAGGATTGCCACCATGTTTCCCCTTGATTCAAACCATCTTGCTCACCTCCAGATTAATCTTCCTAAAATTGCTATGACTTTGTCTCCCCCCCTCCCCCAGCTCAAGAACCTGCAATTGCTCCCCATTGCTTTCAGAAACTCAGAGCTGACCATGAACTGGCACAACTCTATATTTACTCCAGGTCTTCCCTCCAACACGAACACCATGCCTGAGGTGCCTGATCTTTAGTCCAGTACCCTAGCTGCGTGGGGGCTATTTGAAATATACATTTACCCATCATATGGCTTTTAGAGGCTGAACTAAACTAAAATTCCAAGTTTCTTTGCTTTTTTGAAAAGGTATATCAACTCAATATGGTAATACTGGTTACTGATTAGTAGTTAAATATGTATGATGAACAAAAATAGGGAAACTATTTTCTTCCTTAATAAATGCCCCAGGTGGGAGATTGTGGGTCAAAACCTCTCAAAACATGGATTCAGATAATGAAAGAAGTCCTTGGTGATGAAAACGTTGAGAACTACGACCTTGTACTCTAGTGCAACGGACCAGTTTGCTGCTGTTTTCCAAGCAGACTTGTATTTTCATGTCTTCCCGGGACTTTGTGAATGCAGTTCCCTCCCCACCATCTCCCAGTACCTGAATCCTCTACACTCTTTAGGGCCCTTATCAGATGTCACCTCTGTCCTCCCACATCTGCCAGGACCCCCTAAGTAGAGCGATTTTTCCCTTTCTGCAGCCTCCCACGCTACACTTGGGCTGCGTGTTCAGCCTCCTCTCTCCTTCCGGACCAAGGATGATATTCTGCGCATTTCGCATCTGGGACCTTACCCAGTACTTAGGAAACGGTGAACAACATGAAAATTGTGCTGAATGATGTAAGCCTGTAGCCCCCCGAGCCCAGCCCCAGGCCGCCCCTTCGGCGCTGCCTGTAGGGCCACTGGGCCGGCCCTGAATTCATTTCCACCTCATTAACTCGGCCCCAGGCCCGCCCCCGCCGCTCCGCTCTCGTTCCCCACTCTGACACGACCGCCTCCTTCTTCCTTCTCTCTTCCCCTGTCATCTTGCCAGCTCAGCTTCTATCGCGTCGCCTATCGTCTCTTCATCTCTCTTTCGCCCTGAGTCTGTCTGGGTCTCTGTCTTCGGGCTTTGCTCTCTGCCCTGCGCCTCCATCTGTCTGGGTCTCCGCTCCCTTGCCCCCTACGCCCCGCCCCTGCCCAAGCCCCTCCAATCCCGGCGGCGCGGGCCTGGCGCTCCACATTCCCATTGGCCTGCCCGGAGCCCCCCGCCCCCGCCCGCCCGGCCCCCCTCCCGGCCCCTCCATTCACACAAAGTTTGGCTCCTGCGCTGCGGAGGGAGGGGGCGGCCCGGCCCGGCCCAGCCCTGCCCCCGGCCGGCCCGACCCCGGCCCCAGCCCCCGGACCAGCCCTTATCTGATCCCAGCTCCGGGTTTAAGAGTCCTGACCCTGCCCGTCGTACAGCTCCGGTACTCACTCCTACCCACCCCGTCCGTCCGTCTGTCCCGCTGCCCATCCGAGGGGCCACTCCACCCTGGACCCAAGGTAAGACCCTGGCCCTGATGAAAGAGTGCTGCTGCCCCGGCCGGGGTCCTGTCCACCTCACCCTCCAGAGAAATCGGGGCCCCCATTCCCTCGGCTCCTACCCTGGCTGGCCTCAGCCGCACAGTCCTGTTCCCCAGCCTCCTGCCTTGGGCGACCCCAAACGGACTCTCCTGGGAAGGGCTCCCCAAGAAGGGAACTTGACCCAAGCTGGTCGCTTCAGCCCTTTAGGCTAAGGAAGGGGCTTTCCTGACGCCCCTTCCCACTGGGCAGACCTGCAGCTGCATCACAGCTCCTCCAACGAATACAGTGACCACCACGTATAACCATGCATTCCCACACAGGCACTCCAGACAGTGCCCCCTCTTCCCAGGATCATCAGGTTACTCCCACTCCCATGCCCAGCCCCTCCCCCCCTCCCCATACAGTGACACACAGTGACACCCACTGATCACTAGTTCACACACGGGAAGAAAAACACACACAGCTTAGATTAGAGACAGTAGCCTGGTGTGCCTGGGACCCCTGACCATTCAGTCTCTTTCCTCCAGTCTGACTTGCCTCCCACTTCAAGCCACCCCTCCCCATTGCTACTCCCCCCCAGCCCCAGCTGTTTTGCCCTGAGATCCCCAGGAGGAAAGCAGCAGGGCACTCCTGCTGGAGTAAGAAGAATGTTATGGGTTCCATAACATTCACCCTCCCGATGGAGCTGCCCTTCCCCATCCCATCCCTTCTTCCCACCAGAAACTAACCAAAGGCGCCTGTGTTAGGAAAGAGATGAGGGTTGGAACTTCCTGATTTGGGGGAGGCAAGCTGAACCTCAGGGTGGATAGAAGGACGAAACTGGGAAAAGGTGGGAGTAGGGTCGTCTCTCGTATCGTGAGATTTCATTCCTGTTAATGAAGTGCCTTAGATGGAGTGAGACAGATGGGAAAGTGGGGTGATGAAGAAGGCAGTATGAATTTGGACCCAAAGGAGACCAAGGCTTAGAGCCTGATTATGTTGCTTGTCAATGCAAATTCCAGCTAAAGATTTTTGGCCAGTCTGCTTTGGCTGTGGTGTTTGAATTTTTTCCCCACTAGGACTGCTTTAGGCAGTTCTGGGTGGGAGGGAGATGATGATGGGAGATTTGGCGCCTTTCTGTAAGGAGTGCTGCTTATTTAGGAGTGCTGGGAGTGGGTATCAAGAAACCAGCCTGAGAAGGGGCCAGCAGCCACCACTGAGTTCCATTCTGCAGCCCTCTCCCTAATCTCCAAGGATTTCTGCACATGTTCCTGGCATGATGGTGGGCACCATCCTGTGCTGAGGGGTAGGGCTTGTTAATTCTTCAGGGCATAGGCTGGGTATGGGGGACCAAGTGTAGAAGGAACCAGGTGTCCCGGCTCATAGCTGGTCCTTCAGGGAGGAGGAAATGAGGGAGGAAGGGGAAGGAAGGCGTCATGCCAGGGAGAGGGGCCAGGGCTGGTCTGCAGAGGCAATAGGCATGGCCCGGGCAGTGCCAACTCCTTTTTCCCCTGCCTCCCAGTCCTTTGGTGGTGGTGGTGAGAGAGGGAGAGAGGGGGTGCTGGGGGCTGATCTGGGCCAGTCCAGCCTCCCAAAGCCCTTGCCAACCTGGGTCCTGAAAGGAGCTGCTGTTTCTGAGCCATCCCCCCACCCCCCACCCGGAGCCTGAGCAGCCAGCTTGTCTCAGTGGATATCAAATGGCAATGACTCCACTGGCGGGGGGGGGGCAGGGTTATGGTCCCATTCCTTCTGTGGTTCTAATGCAGAATCCCACTGCTGCCCCCTATCCTGAGGAAAAAAAATCTGTCTCCCCAACGTCTGCCTGACATCCAGTCTATGGACACATATGTTTGTGTGGAAGGATGAGTTGTCTGCCCACTGACATCCCCCACGTCCTCCCTGTGCCCCACTGAACAGCGCCCCGTTGTCTGCCCACTGACATCCCCCATGTCCTCCCTGTGCCCCACTGAACAGCGCCCCATGCCCTCCACCTGCACCTCTGTGTGCTCCAGCTTGGTTGGCTTAAGCTAGAAGAGGAGGGCCTGGCAGAAGACCCAGGGGCCCCCTTCCCTTGTCCTCCCTAGGGACAGAGAGGCTGGGACACTTGGATCTGGGTGGGTTCAGCCAAAGTCCTCTGGGGTCATCCTGGGATTGGTGGGATACGAGGTTTGGAGTTCTGGGGGGTGAGTCATACAGAAAGACCCACTTTCTCAAAGGAGAGCCTCCTGGGCCTTCTAGCAAAATGCTTGATTTCTGCACACAAAATGGAAGCTAGGCTGAGCCCCCTGGCATTGGTGGGGAGGGGAAGAGATGTTGGGCAGTGGAGCCCCTCAACTCTCCTGCTGAGGGTTATTTAGGACGGAAGGAAAAAACCTCCTCTCCCCCTCCCTTCCCCGGCCTAGATTCTTCTCTTGCCTGACTGGTCAGTGCTACTGTCCAGGCTGAGGCGAAGCTGTCCCGGATAGTGGTGAGGCCCTGGAAGGGGCAGAGAGAAGGGATAATCCAAGGCGCACCGTTGAGATGAAACTGCAAAGATTGGAGAGAAGGGAGATTTGGAATCCAAGTGTTTTAGCACCTGGTGAAGGGTGGTTGTCAGGGGCAGCTTCCGGGAGTCAAAGCTTTTTGAGTTCATCACATCTCCCCGTCTCTCACACGGGCTGAGATCAATGCTTTTCTTCCTTCATCTGGGTTTCATATACGTGTTGCCATCATTCTTCATGGAGATGGTGCATCTGCGTGGCCCCTCATCATCCCCTCCCCCACCCCCCAGAACCTTGAAAGGGCAAAGAGAAAGGGATTGTGGGAAAAACTCTCCCGTGGGTGTCTGCCAGCCTAGAGCTGGATTTGAGGTGGTGGGGAGAGGGGAGGGGCTGGCTCTGGAACTTGGGAGAGAAGTAGGGACTGAACTGTGCGACCAGGAGAAAGAGGCTGGAGAAGCAGGGGCTTGAGAGGACTGAATTAGCACTGCGGGCCTCTGAAAAGGTGTAACATGGAAGGAGTGTGTATGGCCATTCTGCTTCTCTTCCAATGGCAGAGACCTGAGGAAAGGGTTGAGGCTGCAGCTGGAAGGACTTAGATTAGATTTCAGGAAGCACATCCCATAAAAGGAAAGAAATCTGAAGCGGAGAGTGGGAAAGAAAGGGAGACCACCTTCTGGACCATAACAAAAATAAAAAACCCCCAAAACAAAAAAGCCCATCAGGAAGGCTTCTGAGAGGAGCTGTGAAGCTCAGAGAAGCGCAGGGATTATCGTGACAGCTGTCAGGGGGCCTCTCCTGAGGGACAATGCTACTCCATGGTCCTGTCCCAGGGCTCTTTGTTCCGGCATCGCCTGAGAGGCAGTGGGCGGCGTGGTTAAGAGCACAGCCTTGGAGTCAGACTTCCTGGGTTTAAAATCCTGGTTTCCCCACTTAGTAGCCACACACGTCTCCTCGTCCTTACAATGGGGCTAATAATAGTTGTGGATTAAGAGAGTCAATATTTGTAAAGGGCTTGGAACGGTGCTTGGCATGGAAAAGGTGCCGCTGTTTGCTCTTACGATTCTCCTACCTCTCTTTACTCTACTCTGCCATCCTTGCTGGTTCCTGGGCCTTGCCCCAGCCCTTCACTGTGGTTTTTCTGAGGTTCTGTCCTAGGTCTCCATCCCTCCACCCTTCTAGAGTTTGGGAAGGTGGGAGAATTATCAAGTAGTTTAAGATGAGGTTCCTATCTTCATTCCAACAGGCTGGCCATCGCCTGAGCCTGGGTCTCCACACCCCTGGCCCCTTCTTTCCATGAGTTTGCACCAAGCAGATGTCCTGTCTCCAGCTCAGATTCAAGAAATGTGAACTGAGCTGTTGAGCTTCCCTAAAATAGTCTCTTTCCCCATTCTGATTAACTTCTTTCTTTCAGCCAAAGACACCAGCTGCTCTCTACCCCCACATCTCACCCCTGTCCCGCCATGACCCTGCCTGTCCCTCTCCCTGCCCAGGTTTCCCCCTACAACTTCTCTCAGGTGTATGTACCCTCTGCTCCTTCTGTCCATCCCATCAGCCTGGATGCCCACAGCAGGCTCCTTAATGACCTCCCTGACTCCAGCCTTTCTCTCTCCTTGATTCCCTCCCTCTACTCCACACGGAATTATCACTGGAATTGTCTCATGAAGCATCAGTTTTATCTTGTCCCTTTTCTACCCAGACATCTCTATTGGTTTTCAGATGAAAACTCCCAATCGTTGTCTTCAAGATACTTTATATAAGCCTTTCCCCCATCCTCTCCAGCACCCCCATCTTTAGGGAGTGCCCTATTCAGACCTTGTCCGGGGGAACATATCCGATGGCAATTCTGAGCCATGCTCTTTCTCCCTCTCTGGGCCTTCACACAAGCCATTCTTAGTCCTACCCCCTGCAAATCTCCATCCGTCTGTGTCCCTATCTGCTCTGTCATCTGGTACCTCCTTCTCCTCAGCATCCTGCTTGTCCCTTGTCCCTTGTGTCTGTGACTTTGCCCAGGATGCCCAATGCAGTGGGGATGTTGGAGGGGACATCCTGTCTCCCTCATTATACGGGGGCTCCTCTAGGGTCGAGCTTATGCCCCTGTCAGATTGCTAACTCCCTGAAGCAAAGGCATCTCTTCCCTCCCTGGACCCCTTGGCTCCTAGGAGCCAGAGTGCCCACTGACCAGCGTGACTCTAGGTAGGAGACCTTTCTAATTGATAATTCTGGGGAGAGGACCCTGACTTCAGAGGCTTATGAGTGTCCTGAAGTAGGGTCTATGTAAGACCCTGTTATCCAACTCTCTAGGAACCCCAAGAGAAATCCCTCTTCTACCAACTGTCCCATCCTAAGATTATAAGCAACAGACCCTAGAACCCCCAATTTCCAGTGCTTTAGGCACTGTTGGCCCAAACACAAAAATACATGCAGGTATCCAGGCCCCACAGAGCCTTTCTGTTCTCACCAGGGAGGTGTACTCCTGCCTGATGCTGGGCTTGTCAGCAGGCGTCGGGAATGGAAAAGGGGCAAAGGTCCGAGTCCAGTCTGGGACAGCCCCATTGGCTTGAGATACTCTGAGCAGGGGCTTGCAAGTTGGGAGACATGTGAGGACACCTCCCAGGTGGGAGGTAGGCCTGACCTCTTAGTGTTACATTCTCCCTGGGACGGTCCCCTCAGCTTCACCCTGATCCTACTCCCAGCACAGGAGGCAGGCACACACCTTCTCCCCACGTCTAAACCTCCCGGGTTGATCCTCTGATAAAAAAGAATGGGCAACTGACAAGAGGAGAGGGCAAGGACATCTGAGTCTAGGGCAGTGGTTCTCAAACTTTTTGATCTCAGGACCCCTTTGCACTCTTAAGAATTACTGAAGACTCCAAAGAGCTCTTGTTTATGTGGGTTATATCCATTGATATGTTAGAAATGAGAACTGAGGAGACAAAATATTTATTAATAAATTTAAAAATAACAATAAACCCATTGCATGTCAACATAAATGACATTTTTAATGAAAAATAACTATATTTAAAAAACAAACAGTTTAGTAAGAAGATTGCCCTTGTCTCACATTTTCACAAATCTTTTAAATGTCTGGCTTAATAGAAGACAGTTGATTTCTCATATCTGCTTCTGAATTCAATATATTGCAATATCGTCTGTCATGTAGCTTCTGGAAAATTCTACCAAACATTTATGAGAGAATTAAAGTGAAAAAAGCAAATAACATATTAGCATTATTATGAAGATAGGTTTGACCTCAGAGAGCCTCTGAAAGGGTCTCAGGAACCCCCAGGGTTCCTGGACCACACTTTGAGAACTTTTAGTCTAGAGGAACCTCAGAAAACAGTTTCAAAAAAACCCGGGCCAGTCTGAATGTCCTGGCTGATCTCCCTCAGCTGCCCATGGTCTTTTGAATGTTTTCACTAGGGATGCAGTATGGGGTAGTGGTTAATCATGTGGGTTCTGGAGACAGACTGCCTTCTTGAACTTGAATCTCAGTTCTACCACTCACTAGCTCTGTGACCTTGGGCAAATTATTAACATCTCTGTGTTTCAGTTTTCTTATCTATAAAATAGGGCTTTAAAAAAGTGCCTACCTTTTAGAGTTGCTGAGAATTAAATGACATAATACTACAAAGCACTTAGCAGAGTGCTCAGTAATGTGAGCGCTTATTAAATTCCAGAGCCTTGCCCCCAAATTCACTGCCCATCTGCCTGGAAGGCAGGGTGCTACAGAGGTGACCCTTCCCACGTTACATGGGGCTTCCTGGGCCCAGAGAGGGAAAGTACTTGTGCAGGGTCCCAGGGAAAATTAACCCAGGAGTTGCGCCCTGAACCCAGGAGTCCTAACTCCTAGTCCTATGCTCTCCCCACCAGACTTTTTCGGGGGTGGGGGGGGGGACGAAGGTCCTGAGATGGGGAAAGAAGTAGACTTTTACCTTTGACCCAGCAGTCTGAGGTGAGCCAGCCAGGGCCCACAGCAGATAGCAGGAGGCCTTGAGGGCAGATAGCAGGGAGGACTTCCCGACCTCAACAGCAACTAAAAAGAGAAGAAAGACAGGATAAAACATTCCTAAGCCTAGAAGATTTTTGTGTCTTGCCTTATAGGGAGCAGTTCTGTAGAGTGGCCCCGTCCCCCTCTCCTGGGGGTTACTGGTCCAGGGCAGAGAAGTCTGTGATTGGGCAACACTGCTTCTCCTGTGGTGCCTCTTCCCTGCTCGCTGCCTGCAACCCCTTCCCAGATCCTTGCCTCCTGTCAGCTCTCCACCACTCTGGCCCCGGCTCCCTTCCCCTACCCAGGCTGGCTCCCGAACCTGATCCTTGTGCTATGCTACATAGAACAGTACATGCCTGCCCCTTGTGCTATGGTACATAGAACAGTACATGGCGCCTTGGGAAAGGCAGTGGGTAGTGCTGAGGGTGTTAGTGGGGGTGAGGGAGGGTGCTGGGGGTCCCCTGAGCAGAAGAAGAGAAGCTTCTCCCCACAGCATGGGGAAGAGGATGAGGCAGATGGGGGAGACAGACAAACACACACTGGGGAAGAGCTAGTCCTGGCTCTTTGGCCTGACAGCCACATTCCCCTGAGCTGAGCTGCAGGCATCACTTTCGTCAGAAGCCAAATACCCCAAATCCTGAGCACACACCCTTTCTGTGTTCCTGGGTTCAGATCCCACCCGCAGCCCCCAAGCCTGACAGCTCTGAGCCGTCACGGGCTTAGGTTTGAGGCCTTGTTTTCTGTTGCTCCGGTTTCCTCTCCTGCCCACACAATTCCCTTGAAGAGATGGGAAAACTGAGGCAAAAAGTGAGTGGGCTCAGAGTGCCCACCTGCTTCTTTCCAGAGCCCAGCCTGGGACCAAGGGGCCTGGCCTCCCACAGTCCCTCCTCCCTCATCCCTACCAGTCCCTGTGGCTTTTTCCATTTGGAAAGTCCTTTCTGGCAAGTGGCAGGTTTGGGGGCCCTGGTCTAGACTCCCTCCCTTGTCTCCTGGGCAGTGCCCCCAGGGGAGCCCCTGTGGGCTAAGATCTCTTCGGTCTCAGCCCTGCCCCACCCCCCCTGCCTCCACCAGCAAGGCCAGCAGCCCCCCAGCTCCCGCCCCTGGGCTGTGGGACAGGGAGCAGGCTGAGGGGCTGGCTCTGCATACTAATGTCCTGCCCATTGTCAAAGCCCCTTTGTGCCAGAGAGCTCCATTGAGGCGGCTCCGGGGCAGGCACAATGGGGGCTCTGTCCCTGAGTTCCCCCAAACAGTCACCTGCTTTCAGAACCTACCCCCCTACCCGCCCCAGTGTCCGGAGGGCTCAGAGAGCGCGGGGGAGTAGGCCCAGGACCAGGGGGGATGGGCAGGAGGCGACCCCTCCCCTCCCTGGGCAGGCTGGGGAGACGGGCGGTGGATGGGGCAGGCTGTGGAGGGGCACATGGAGGGGAGAGGCCTCAGCTCACAGCGGGTGGGGGTTGTCTGTGGATGGAGTTGGAATGCAGGTTCTGTGAGGCCACAGAAGGGGAAGGGGCACTCAGCCTGCCCATTCCTCCGTTCCACATGCCCAGCCCAGGCCCATGGCTGCTGCCTCTCCTCCTCCCACCACAGGGCTCATATATGCAGAGACACACAGGCACAAGCTCATCTATGCGGCTCCACACACGGTTCCCATATGCACGCCAGGGCGGATGTGCCCAGACACAGCAGGCTGACCCAGGCACACAGCCCTGCATGTCCACGCCACCCCACTCGCATATGCACCTGCACACCTGCCCTCAGCCCCACCCCCCACCGCTCTCCCCTTTGCACCCCCTCCTCCAGCCTGGGGTGGCTCAGCACCATCCCCCCCATGCCCTCGCTGCCCTCTGCTGCTCCAACACAGGTTATAACAAGTTTGCACTTGTTGTGACCTCCAGAATGTGGCCCTGGGGCGGGGAATGTCCCGTTGCCCCAGACCACACCTGCTTATACGTTAACCACAGACATAGCCTCCGCTGAACTCTGAGCACGGCTCCTCCACCCCACCCCAACCCCAAGGAGTTGGGTGGGCCAGGACCCCCACTCCAGAGCTGAGCCAAGCACATGGAGGAGCTGTGTGCAGATGACAAACCCCAGCCTGCCCCGGCACAGGCCCAGGGTGATCACTTGCATTTGCCCAGTGTACTCAGTGTCACAGCCTCTCACGGCCCTGTGAAGTGGATGGGACAGTTATCATTTCCCTATTTTACAGTAAGACTCTGAGAGGTGACATGAGGTGTCCATGTGGCAAGGTTGGGACTAGAATGGAGGTCTCTTGCCTCTAGGTGTTTTTTTTGTTTTGGGGGGAGGGGTCACTATCTGTCTCTTGGCTTCACTCAGATGAGCCACCCCATGTGGAATGTTAACAAAGTTGTCTTTTCCCACCTTCCTTGGGAAGGAGTAGGGGCATGGTGGGGTGGGAGGTAGGGAGAACAAGAGGTACAGGAATCTTAAATAGGATTCTGGGTCTAGAAAGAACCTCACAAAGTCACCTTGACCCTTCCACTGCCTCTATGCAGGGTGAGCCTACCTCCTTTCACTTCCTACCCTCCCATCAGCCCCACTCCTGACTCTGGATCACTGGAGAGAGAAACCCCATGGCCTTCTTGGCTAGAGTTTAGAATTTGAGATCTCAATTTATTACAAGTCCTTTGTGATATCTGGCTCTGACCTTCCGGGAAATAGCCAATGTCTGTATAAGGGTCTGTAAGGGCTGTCTATGCCTCTCCTGCTATTCTGGTCTAGGGCATCTTCTGGAAGCCTGGTGCAGGTACTCTAAAAAGGGAAGAGATGGAGGGCCCACCAGGATCCCAAGGTTTTGAGGGCTGCGGGCACAGTGGTGTGCCGGGACCTGGGATGGTAAATGGGGTCATAGCTGCAGAAATTCCATTAGATAGAGAGCTAAGTTGATATTGGTTTGCTCACCTGCAAATAATATTGATCTCCACAATGTCTCCCTTACATCAGAATTGCACACACCCTTGCAGGACCCTTCTCCTCCTTAACCCCACTCCACATCTAGAATGTGCCCCCTCTGGCTGCCAGATTCTGCTTAAACCGCTTCATCCATGTGTCCTCCTTCATGCAGGAACATACCTCCCCCAGCCCTTATACTCTGGAGTGGTTCTTCTGCCTCCAAATCCCCTTCAAATGTCCCCTGTTGGAGAAAGAGGCCTCCAGCTGTACTGAGGCAGTTAGTTACTGCAAGAGGAAAGACAGGGAGACAGCCACCTCTGAATCTAGTTCTGCATCTAGTCAATATCTTTGTGCCAAACCTACCCCCATCCTTCTCCTCAAACAAGGAATGTGGATAAGAAATAAGTGGAAAGGTGGGGAGGGGGTAGAGAGATTCCCTCCCAGGGTCACGTTGGACCCCCGTGGACTTCTCTGTGTGAGGATCAGAGGTTGCTCTGCATACATGGAACCACGAGCCCTGAGAAGGAAAAGGAGTTGAGAGGACACCTGTCAGAGAAGGTGGCTCAGTTCCCTGAATATGCATTATAATAAGCCCAGGGTGCCTGTGGGTCTCCATCTCCACCAAGGGTCAAAATAAGAATAAATTGCTTAGGCAGCAGCAGGTAAATTTTGACACAACCGGAAGCATTTCCTGGGTATAAGGTCTTACTCGGCAGAGGGGAAGGATGGAAAGAGGCAGAGGACTCACCTTCCCTGATGAGGAGAGGTCTGCCTTTAGTCTCCTATTGAACAAAGGCTGCGTGGCCTGGGAGATAGTTCCAATGAGGCTCATTAGAGCCTCCTGTGGGCTGTAGGATTTCCAGCTGTCTCAAAGAGCTCCCTCAACCATTTTCACAGCCCCCAGCAGAGAGCATCACTGAATCTGTCCCCTCGCAATGGGCCCACTACTTGCTTTTCTTCTAGCTCTTCTTCTTGGCATATTTCTGCTGGGGTGAGGGAGATTCCCAAGACCTGAGGATGGGAGGGGCACACTGGCCACTTCCTGAGCTGTGGCTGCAACTGGGCAAGGGAAGAGCTCAGTGGATAATGTTCCCAGGTTGGCTGCACACCACTTGGCCCTTCAGGACCCCAGGGTTAAGAAAGGATCTTTCACGGAGAGAGAGGTTGGGATGAGGAAGAAGGCCAGGGTTAGTGCTCTGCTTCTAATATAAAATCACATGTGCTACAAGCCAGCTGTGTGACCATGGGAAAGTTACTCAACTTTTCTAGGGCTTGGCTTCCTCTTCAGTGAAATGAGGGGATCGAATGGGATGACGATGACAGCCTCCCCAGCACAGACATTCTATACAATACGGTGGCCAGATGAAAAGCGCAGACTTTGGTTTAAGCAGGCCTGGGTTTAATTTGCAGTCAGCCCTTCCAAGTGGTCCTCCTGGGAAAGTCAGCTAACCTTTCTCAGTCTGGTTTCTACACATTGATATGTGGGCAATGACATTACCCACCTCCCAGGGAGGAGAGGCTGCCTGGCTCAAAGGACTGAGGTGGGGAAGTCCATGGCTGTGGGAACACAGAGAGGGGGCAGCAACGCCCATGGAGGGTGTAGGCATCTGCAGAGGCTTCCCAGAGAAAGTGACATCTAAGCTGAGCCTGAAGGAGGGGTAGAAATTAACCAAGCAAGGTGGGGAGGGGAAGAGTGCTCCATGGAAGCCCCATCATCTGCTGAGAACTCTTGCTGGTAAGAGAAAGTGTGGTCCATTCAAGAAACAAGAGCAGCTTAGTGTAGCTGGAGGACGGAGTACGTGTGTGAGGGGGTGATAGAGGATAGAGAACACTCACTCGGGGAGGTCAGGTTATTACAGACTCTGTCCCACCTGCAATTCTAGGGGCTTGAGAATTGGGGTCCCCCTGCTTCCCCTCCATCTTACTTTTCCCACTTTCTCCTTTTCTCCCAAGCTCAGTCCTCCTGTCCTTGGCCACACAGGCATAAGGAAGCACTGGGTTCCCTAGCAGGACCTGATCCATCCAGGGAGAAGCTCAAGTCCAGAGTTGTCTGACTCTGGACCAGTTGCTGGCCAGGTCTGAAGTTTTTGCGTCTCTCCTTTCCCACCATGAAAGAGGGATCCACCCCCTACAAAAGACTCTGGATTTCTGGCATTGAGGCCCTTCTGCTAAGCACTGTGCATCCACTGTGAGCCTCAGTTTCCCCATCTGGACCCCTCACTATAGAGAGTCTGGAGAGTGTTGATGGAGGTGGGCGGAGGTTAGCATGGAGTAAAGGCTGACAAGGAGATGGAGCCAGTGTCTCCAGCTGTTTGAAAGTTGAAATGTCAATGGGAAGCTTGGAAGAAGGGCTTCCCAAGGATGAAGCATGTCACACACTGAAAACGGGATCTGAGGGAGGAAAACGTAATATAGACTATCAGTCCTATGGGCTCTTTGAAGCCAAGAATTACTTAGCCAAAACTCTGTTCTAGGCACTGAGGAGGACACAAAAATGAACAAAATATGAGTTACGAATCAGTTCATAAAAGATTCTCCTGTTTGGGAAGGTGGGCATGGTCCTTTCTGGAAGGAATGGGGCAGATAAAATGACCCCTGTGGGAGTTGCTCCTGAGGGCGCTTCCACACTGGGAATGACTCTTTTGCCTCCCCTCTTCTCTACACTGCCTCTCAGACCCTCCACCAACTAGGTCCAAGCCCTCCCTTATCCCTAGCCAGTGCAACTTCTAAGATCACAGAAAAGAAAGTGTATGGAGAAGGGGCTCTCAGCTGGGATCTAGCTGGCCTCCCTCTCCTTTCATGTAGGGAACCTCACTGGTCCCCAGGACCCTAAGGAGCAGGTCCCATCACCTCGGCCCCTCTCTCGTTTCTCAGACTCTGGTGGCAGATCTGGTGACAGCTCAGTGGCTCATTGGCCTCCACCCCAAAAACCTTATCTTCTGGGGCCTAGACATCCTGGCTTTGAAAAGCCTGCCAGCTGCGTGGAGCCATCAAGGCTGGGGGCAAGCAGGAGGGCAAGGGGCCGAAGGGCAGTAATTGAGGAACTTGGCTCTATCCTGCATCCCTCACTGTGCACCTCCCCCACCTCTTGGCAGGTTGAAAGGGCTTTTGGGGCGAACCTCATCTTGGGAATTACAGGGAGGTGGGATAAAGAACAGTAGGTTGGAAGCCTCCTCCAATGCCAGGGCTACAGTAAATCTTACCCCACGAACCACATTACCGTAGAGGAAGGAGAAATAAGACAGTGGTTTAGCTTGAGCATCATCAAGCCCACTGGGGTGTGGAGAGGCCACATGAGTGAAGGGCCACAGGACTTGGAGACAGAGGTTCTGGCTTAGCCCTTAGATAAATGTAAGCAAGTTACTTTACCTCTCTGAGCCCTAAGTTTCTCTAATTCAGTAGATACTTTCCTTGATCTGCAAAGCAGCATAATAATATCTTATATTTGCCTAAGGGCTTTACAGATGTCACATACTTTATCTCATGTAATCCAGACCACACAATGAAAGGTTTTATTGCCTCTTTAGGTGAGAAAATTGAGCCCTAGAAAGATTAAGAGATTGACTAAAGTTCCCATAGCTAGTAAATGACACAGACAAGGATGGCAAATAGTAGGAAAGAAGAACAGATAGGGACCTTTGGCTGTGATGCGGACATGCCAGGAAAACAAACAGGTTTCATTTGTTAGGCTAACTCCCTTTGATTGAAAGTGGCTTTCTGTATCACCATGTTGAGAAAGATTGTGAGGCTCAGTGATGAAAAAGTAGTGTGATGAATTAGTGATATCTGTTAACGGTGGAGTATGAGGTGAATGACGGCCCATGTGCTGTGTAGTTGACATTCTCAGCCCAGAATCAGACCAGGGATTTCAAGTCTAAGTCCTTCCTCTATACTAATCAGTTAGGCTAAATTCAAAGGCACCAGCTTAAAAAGATAACTAAGATATAGTCTCCGCCTTCAAAGAGCTCACAATCTCTCGAGAAGGACAGAGAAGTGCTATACTGATGATGTGGCAAAATGTCCCAGGAACATAGAGGGAAAGTAAATACTTCCAGAAGGCATTCTAGGCAGAGGGAACTGCATGAGCAAAGGCAAGGGGATGTGCAAGTGGAATGCAGGCCATGTTTGAAGAGCAAATGGTAGTTCTATATGGCTAGAAGATGGGGTACCCAGGGAGAAATATCAAAAAAAGAGACTGTGAAAATTAGGATGGAATCAGATGGTGCCTTCACACCCTTCATGCCCTTTGAGTGCTATGTCAAGAAGTTTGGGTTTCATCACAAAAGCTGTGTGACTCATTCGAGGATTTAAAGCTGGAGTGATGGTATCAGACTGTGTTGTAGAAAGGCATGGTGGTAGCTGAGGGAGGTGGAGGTGAGGAAGGTGAGGCTGGGGCAAGAAGACTAGGAGGTCACTGCAACATTTTAGGTGAAAGAGAATACAAGGCTGAACCAGAGAATTCTCAAAGGAGAAGGAGACAAGTCCACACAGTCTGAACTGATAAGACCCAGTGACCAACTGGATGAGGGGCGAGAGAGAAACCAAAGGTGACTCTAAGGTTTCTAGCTTGGGCACTGAATGGATGGTCATTCTGTGAAAAAGAGGGCACATACAGAAGAGACTCCCTTTTGAGGAGAGAGGACATAAGTCTGAACATGTTAAGACTGGAATGCTCCAGACAGAGGGAGCCTGGAAGTCCCTGGACATATAGGGCAGAGGTGAGGTGGAATCCAAGAGTGGTTGGAACAGCTGAGGAAGGAGAGGGGAGTGATTAGACATGAGAGCCAAGGGTGGATCCCTGAGAGACACCAACAGGTAAGGGGCAGAAGAGAGACCACAGCAAGAGAGGCAGATCAAATGTAAATGGAGAGGAAGGGCTGGCCTGGTGGTGTAGCAGTTAAGTTCGTGCGCTCTGCTTCTAGCAGCCTGGGGTTCGCGGGATCGGATCCTGGGCGCAGACTGATGCACTGCTTGTCAAGCCATGCTGTGGTGGCATCCCATGCAAAGTAGAGGAAGATGGGCCCAGATGTTAGCCCAGGGCCAATCTTCCTCAGCAAAAAGAGGATTGGCAACGGATGTTAGCTCAGGGCGAGTCTTCCTCACACACACACACACACACACATACACACACACACACACACACAAGTAAATGGAGAGAGATCCTGGAGAACAGTGTCAGAGAGGAGCAATGGAACTCTCCACATATTTAGTGCTTCACAGCCCACGAAGTGCTCTTACATATGTGATCTCATCCAAGTCTCCCAACACCACTGTGAGGGAGGTATTATTAGGCCCTTTCTGCAGATAAAGGAAATGAAAACTCAGGGAGTTTAAGTGGTTTGCCCCAAACCATGAAGCCTAGAAGTGGCAGGGCCACTTAATGGCTAATTGAGGTCTCCAAAATCAGTGGCTCCCCACCACATTGTAGTAAGAGCCCAAGGAGAGAGTGTCAAGGATGGACAGGCTGGTTGTCAGTTTCAAATGCAGCAGAGAGACTGCTGGGGTTGAGGACTGAGAAAACGCCCTTGGATTTAATGATTGGAAAGTCAGCTGTGACCTTGGAGAGTTTCCTGCTGCTCTGACTGCCACCCAGCGTGGCTGTGTGGATCAAGTGGAATTGTTTCTAATGTGCTTTGTAGACTGCAGAGCCTCATATTCTGAAGGTGGCTGTTACTCTTATTTTTATTATTATTAAATATTAGTAGATTGAATCATTTGAATTTGCTGACGTGGGACCCATTTTTTTTTAAACTGGCAATTTCATATAGTTCAACCTAATAGTACAAGGAGTGGGCTGGGGTGGAGGTAGGGGTAGGGAAAGTCGAGGAGGGAAGGCAAGCTTCACAGGCAAGGGCAGCTCTGCCCTCTGGTGGGGCTGGGGAGCCCTGCCCCCTGGTGGTGGGGAGGTAATCTTCAGCACAGGGCTGAGGCACAGATACCTGGTGAAGCTTGAAGTTTACAGGAGTTCCCCATCATCTCCTGGCTCCCCCCTGCCCCCGATCTGTAGTCCTGCCAGCTGTAAGTGCAACTGAGGCTGGGGATGGGGGTAAACTCTCCAAAGGGAGCTCTGTCTGGAAGAATACTTCTAACCTCTAAATTAGGATGATCTCCTCAACCAATATTTTTGGGGATCAGCTGGGTATAGATTCCTACCCTGGAGACTCTCAGGAGCCTACACCAGGTGATAAGTGATGAGAGAGCCAGGGCAGGCTGGCACATGTAGAAGAGGTCTTGGACAGACATCTTGGTCATCACCCTGTTTCTCCCTAACCCAGCCCAGACCCTCTGAGATCTCCCCCAGTGTCCTTGCAACCTTTTCAGTATCTCATCTTACTGATGACAATAGGATAACAATGGAATAACAATAACAATAGAAGTTATTCACATTAATGACATTGCTTCCAGCTGAATCTTAGCACTGATACTGATTTTTCTGGCTCTTCAGTCGAATCGGGGAGGGATGGGTTAACATCTCCAAGTAGATGTTGTTCTGAGGTGAAGACCCAGATGGGCCCAATCCAGGAGGCTCTCAGGATTGCTGAAGCTGCGGCTGAGGCAGTTGTGCATCCTCTGTCCTCAATTGAACTCTGCACAGTGCTAAGCTCCTCACACAGGACCAACCACCTGCTCAGCCAGGGACGTGCAGCCCTGCTGCCCCAGAAGAGGGGTAGGAGCAGACACTGTGGCCGAGTGATGACTCGAGGAGGGAGTGTGCTGCGGGTGGGGAGGCAGGTGCATCAAAGAGGCAGTGCCCATTTGCTGCACGTGCCAGGAAGTCATCCTCCCTCTCTAGCTGGGGAAAGAGGGGGTCCCTGAGATGCCACCCTCTGGGTAGTCCTCTGTAGGCACACTGTTCCCTTCTTGCAGGGGACAGAAGGTGCTGCCTCGGGGTTGGGGTGGAGGAAGGGGCAGTGGTCCTGATCAGCCCACAATGACAGGCAGGGGTGGTGTCTGAACAGAGAACATCTGACATGGCCCCATCTCTGTGTCCCTCTCTTGACCGGAAAACACACAGGGCGGTCAGAGGGGCCAGACAGAGGTCATACACTCCCAGGAAATGCTTTGAAGGCTTTTATCCTTTCTTTTGATCAGACTATGAGAACTTTCCAAACGTTGACACAAGGGAAGAAAAGCCTATTCTTCCCTGGGCCAGGGCCTTGGTGTCAGGCCGAGGGTAGAGGATGGAGGGAAGGGGAAGGAGACCCAAGGGTGGGAGACAGAGGCAACAGTGACTCAGCTGGCAAGGCAGGCCCCTGGTCACACACACTGCCCTCTTTTTCCCCACCTCAAGATTTGTGTGCATCTGGCTCCATTTCTATTTGTTTTCTCTGGGGCAGGACAGGAGGGAGATTAATGAATAAAGACATCAAGTTTGAAAAGAACCCCAAACCCAACTCCATTCTTCTTCCAAGCTTGAGGCTTACATAATCCTGCAGTGCTTTTCTTATTGGCCTTCCTCTTACACCCTCTTCTCTTTCTTCTCTTCCCCTCTCATTAAGAATTTGGAAGCCAAGAAATGCTTCTTTTCAGTCCCCAATGCAAGCTGAGCTCCTTCTGGGGGCCTCCAAGGTCACTATTCAAGTTGGAAGTGGTATCCAAAAAAGAGATAATATGGTTGGTGAGAGGAGGCTGAGTAGTTGTTTCCTCTCTCCACCAAGGCTGGGAGAAGGGATGGGACCAAACTGCAGTGGGATGGACTCAGGCTGGACACAGAGTTTAAAGTGGGAAGTAACCTTGATAATCCTTGAACGCAGTGCCTCCCAAACTGACCCAGCAACATGTTCTGAAAGGCAGAGGAAAGGGAAATTATACCCCCAGATACAGGGATGGATGAGCCAGAAGCTGCCACACATTGGACGTCCTTGAAATCTGTTTTGTGTTTTAAATTTCGTGAATTTTCCATTCCACTCCATCATTGTTTAATATTAAAATTTTTTTCCCTCAAAATATTTGAGCAAAATTGATATCTCAGGCAAATATGTTAAATTTAATCCTGTGGCTTTGAGTACATCCTGGCACACTCATTTGAGAAGCGTGGAACTAATACAACACCCTTATTCCACAAGTAAAGAAATAAAGGCCTCTAATAAAGAGGTTTATTAGAGACTTGCCCCAGGTCACTGCTAGTCAATGGCAGAGTTGAGACTGGCACCTAAGTCTATTGCTTTCCAGTCCAGCCAACATTCTACCAGGAAATGCTGCCTCCTGGCAGGGTCTTAAAACATCCTTGTACCTGATTCTCTCTCTCCATCTCCAGAAAGCTACGCTAGACATGTACGCAGCTCAGCTATCTTAAGATGAGTGTGGGCTTGGAGACCAGCCTAGCCTTGGGTTCTGAGGCTGATACTGCTCGAAACCCCTCTGTTTGTGTACAGGGCTCTCCCAACCCACAACACTTGAGCACGATGGGCAGATACAGGGACAGAGAGTGAGCTGGTACTATAACTCCCTATTTCTCCCCACCTATTCATTTATCCAAACCCCAGTGATTGGTTCAGGAATACCTTCAAATCTGAGAAAACTGGATTAGTAGATACCCATAGTGGGAACTCCTCCTATCTTCCTGGAAACTTCCTTCCTTTCTGATCCCATTTCCAAATCCCTAAATCAAGTGGCCCTTTTCTGGAGGGAAGAAGTAGGGAGAATATGGGGCTGTAGGGCTTAGAATGCCCCTATTAATGTGGACACCTAGGCCTTGGGATATAGATGGAGGATAAAGTGTGGTACAGAATTTGAAGGCTGTGATTAAATGGGTAGCATCCTATTCCTCCATAACCATCTTCAAAAATCAGATCTCCAGGATGTGATATAGGAGGCTGAAGAAACTATGAGGAGAAGAAGGGAAAATCTAGACACATGTGTAGGGAATGAAAAGACAAAGAGGATGTGAGAAGGACAGAAGGCGAAAACACATTTCAGTAACAGCCAGCATGAAATATGAGAAGGGTAAGCAAGACAGCACAGACGATAGAAGAGATGGGAAGAGAGATGGGAGCAGAGCCCAAGAGAAGGAAATGGGGAGAATAAAGACGTGCCATGCAAACCTGGGAGACGGAACAATGGGATAAAGCAATCACAAAAAAGAGCATCACCACCAACCATCAGATGCACCCTGGGCGCCATTGCGGGTGGATTTTCACACCAGGCTGGCTCCTGCTAGCCCTCTAGCATGCTCCAGGTATTATCTTCTCTGGTTGAGTGTTGAATTTGCTCACTGAAGGCAAATTCACTATAGTATTAACCTGAAGCTACAATGGAAAGGACTTGGAATGCAGCCCAAACTAAGTACAGATCTCAGCTCTGCTACTTAAAGGTTGTGGTGTCTGGGCTCTCTGAACCTGTTTCATCAGTCATTTGAAGGTAAAAACTGTGCTTTATGGACTTGTTGCAAAGATGAAATCTGAAGTGCTGCTCTAAAGTAGGGTTTCAATAAATGATAGTTCCCCTCCCTCTCTCTTCCACTTCCCTGAACTAAATGTTAGGGAGAAGTACTCCACAGTCAAAAAAGCAAACTCACCTAGTTGCTCTGTGAAAGGATGTCCAGCAGGTTAGAGCACAATAGGGAAGAGGCCACGGCCCTGCATCTGATCCCCATGGGAGCCACAGGGCTCCACACCCACGCTGGGGCTGTTGCCCCTCATTCTAGCCACCAAGCCTTTAAACCCATGAAGCTGGCCACAAAGCACGAGGGTGTTGAGGGATCAGAGTACATCATCATTTTCCCATTTTGTCCTATTAAGGTCTTTCATGTGCTCCCAACACTTCAACCAAAATGAATGGCTCCTACACGCTGGCTGGCTCAGGACTTCCTCAATGTTGTATCTTTTGCTCATACTGCTCCCTTCCCTGAAAGGGTCTTCTCTTTGCCCCCCACCCCCACCCCAATCTCTAAGGGTCAAATCTTGTCTATCCTTCAGGCCCAGTTCCAATGCCACCTTTCTCTATGAAGTCTTCCCTGAGTGAGATAGTCAGGCATGGAGGAAAAAACTCAACTTCTGGTTGTTACTTACAGATTATGTTTCCTGGTCTAAATGGGGATAATAACATTCTTACAGGGTTGTTTGGGGAATTATATGAGTTAACATTTAAAAATCCCAAACAACTTAACTCAAAGCCTAGCACATAATGGTGCTCAATCAATACATGTTAGTCATCTTCCCAGCCCTGCTCCCTTGAGCTAGATGTCACCTTTCCCTTCACAAACTCCTCTGCCACTTCACGGATACCTCTTCTATGGCATTCATCACTTCCTGCCTGTTTATGGTTGTCTCCTTTATTAGATTGGAACGTCCTTAAGGCCAGAATCTACGTCTAATTCATCTCCATAATTCCAGTGTCTTGATTAGAATCTGACACCCAGTAGATGCTAAAAAAATGTTTATCGTATTAGTGCATGAAAACACAGTTGAAACTGCATGGATCTTCCTATGTGGTGGGCAATATCATTGCAGATGAGAACATCTGGTTTGTTTGCATATCTACAAGTGTTGATAATTAGTTATTGGGGTTTCTGCATGTATAAGGAAAAAGAGAAAACATCGTAAGAAAAATCAAGAGAAGACACAAACAAGAAGCGGGGATGAGAAGGCCCCAAAGTGAGAGAGGCCCTGGACTAGGATGAAGTTCCACCCGTCCTACCCAGGACAAGAGCTTCCACTCCTCCTTAGCCCTACTGTGAGGATGGAATCCCTTCCCAATTCTCTTAGTTTGGCCCCTGTAGCTGGAGTGGTTTGAGAAGCCCCTTCTGCTCATTCACGCATTCATAAAATACTTCTGGAGCATCTACTATGTGTCAGACATCATGCTAGTCACACATTAGGTTAATCAGAACATTACGTCTGAGTCCTTATTTCAATAACCTTATTTGTAGTAGAAGACACATATATGCCAAATAGATGTGCCATAAAAGGTATAGATGTATAGATAGATAGATGGAAACTCAGAAAAGGGAGGTATTACTTAAGGCTATGGGGATGATAGAAGGCTTCATGGAAGGGGGGTCACTTGGACTGGGCTCTGAACGGTATCTTGGATATGTAGAGACAAGGAGGAAGAGGAGGCCGGGAAGAAAGAGAAGCATGAATAATCACGTGAAGGCAGGAAAGCATGGGTGTGTACAACAGGGAGCAGGGAACAGATGCTTTGCCTGAAGCTTGCTGTAGACGAGAAGAGTAAGGTAGGAAAGGAGGTTTAGAAGCACACCAGCGAAGGCCACATGTGCCAGACAGAGTTTGGCCTCACTTTGATAATGTGGATACATTCAAACTTATTGAGCTGGGGAAGGAACTGTGACAGTTATAGTATAACGAAAAGTGGACAGGTTTGGGAGACAGAGGACCTGAGCATAAGTCCAGTTCCATAATTTATCAAGTCATATCATCTCTCTGAGCCTCAGTTTCCTCATTCATAAAATAAGGATTAAAACCTTAATTCCTCAAAGGAATGCCCTGAGAATAAAATGTGGAAGTGCTTTGTGAAGTACTGGATAAAGGCTCATTGATTTGTGATCAGAGGTGTAACTGAGGAAGAATAATCCAGCAGCAGTATAGGAAGGATTTGAGGAGAGAAAGAATGGAGACAGGACATGAGTAGGAGGCTGATGTAGTGATTCAGCTGAAAGGCATTAAGGACCTGAAGCAGAGGAAGAGGCCCAAGTAACAAGTCCACAGCACATGGCATCAGATGAGTGTTGAAATGAGGAAGGAGGAGAGTTTGAGAAGATCCCAAGATTTTCAGTGTGGTAACTCAGGATAATGGCACCATAAGCTATTTAGGAAACCAAAGAGGGGCAGCAGGTAGAAGAAAGAGGATTCTTTTACATTTGGAAATGAATGCATTTGGTACTAGTACCCCAAAGCTCCTTTCAGTCACATTGCTCTTGCCACAGAGAAAACAGATAAAGTTCTTTGCTCAAGGTTGCTTCCCTGCTGTGAACTCCAGCCCTGTAAAAAAAAAAAAAAAAAAAAAAACCTTTTTACTTAGGAGAAGTGCACAGCTCTTCCCCGCCCCCTCCACACCTGCTCCTGGAGGGGTTGAAGCATCCTTTCTAGTCATGTAATTTGGCACAGCCCACTCCAATATCCATAGCTATTTACAAGGCTCATCTTCCTCTTCCATCCTCCTGCAAAGGGAACAGCTGACCCAGAGGAGAGCTGGGCCTGATGCCTTGGGCCTTGCTTTCTCTCACCTTTTGAAAAAAGGATTTGTAAACATCTGTAGCGTTAGTGGAGCCTGTGTAAACTTGGGTCCCTCCTACTGTGAGTGGCTCTGCTTGAAGGTCTCCATGAACTCGGCCTCTCCTGTGAGGTAGACTGAGGCTGCAGCCCTCACTCGGCCTCTGTCCAGGTCAGCCTTCTAGTCACGCCTTGACTTGGTCTTTCTCAACAAACTCTACCTGGTACTGGGGAACAGGTGAAAGTCACAGTCCATGGCCTTAAATGAAGAACTCACAGATGGCAAACAGTGGTAAACTAACCACTGCAAGGCACGATGATGTTTTAAAATAGGAATGTGTACAAGACCATGCTTGGTAAACCCATGCTGTGGTGGGGGTGTGGGGATAGGGAAGATGAACTATTTCTCTGAGGGTCAGAGAAGGCTTCAGAGGGTGTAACTAACACCCGAGTCGAGTTTTGAAAGATAAGCAGGAGGTTATCAGGTAGGCATGGAGCGAGGCAGTGCGAAAGTAGGTCCCAAGGTAGAAAGGATGAAAACAGTGGGGCTCTTTACAGGGCTGGAATCCAAGGGATGTGTAGAAGAGTGGCAAGACTAGAGCCAAGAAGTGGACAGAGACTAAATCTTGAAGGGCCTTGAATGCTGGGCTCAAGAGGCTTGCACGTTATCCTAAAGGCAATGGGGAGCCATGGATCAGTTTTAGTCACGAGAGTCACAAGAGCAGTGTCCTTACTCCAGAGCAGTCCTGTACTCACGAAAGGCTCTGATAAACCATTCATTCTGGAGAGTAAATGGTTCGTGAGCTCTCAGGTAGAGGAGAGCTTTAGGTCCTTCTGCAGACATGAAGCAGTATGTGGGAGTGGTATTTGCTGAGGGAACATGCTGGACATCACTGTAGGCATGACCAGCCTTTGTTTTAGGGAAAGAATCATTAGTTCTTCTAAAGAAGAAAGGTTAATTCTCTCTTTTCAGCAGTTGGGGGCTGTTCTTTAGATTTTTTCAGACACAGTCCCTGGTATCTGGCTGGGACTGTTTGGGGGAAGCAGCACCCTCTACAGGAAAGAGTATGTGTGTTCCAGGTGGGGCAGCAGCAAACCCAGAGCTTTGGCCTGCTCCCCTCTCTGGGGCCTGGCCAGCTTGGGGGTGGAGCACAGCTGATTGTTTATCTGCTTCGGACTCTGACCACCATGGAGAACAAAGCTGCCTGGCTGTGGGAGGTGGTAAAACAGCTGGGAGCAGCAAATAACAGCTGGAGGAGGCAGATATAAAGGTTGGCAACAGCATACAGCTGGAGGCAGCAATCACAGCAGAGTTTTAGCCAGTAGCCAAAATCTCCACTGCCCATGAGTCTAAGCCTTAACACTGGGCTCTAGAAGGTCCAGGCTCTGTCTTCACTGTCTCAGCTATGATCCTCTATACAGGGTACCATAGAGGCTCCTTCTGAGAACATGAGACCCATGAGAATGAACCTGGGGTACACAGAAGCAGTTGCTACAATTAAAAAGTTCTGGATCAGGAGCCAAAGACTGGGTTCTTGTTCCAACTCCCACTAATCTACTCCTACTAATCTCCGAGCCTAAGTTTCTAGTGATGCCTTTCCTACTTACCTTATGGTGTGAGGGTCAAGTCACACATTTTATAAACTATAAAGTGATATATAATCAGACTCTTATTTTGGGAACAGTAAACAAGGCTTTCCTTGGGCCCTAGAGTTTCCATTGCCCCCAGATATGCAGCATTTCTCCTTGGCACAAACAAAGCTAGGACTTTGATGAAGGGACCCTGAATGTCGCCACAGAAAGTGCAGGAGGGTATGGGGCTGACCCGGTGGCGTGGTGGTTAGGTTCGCATGCTCCCCTTTGGCGGCCTAGGGTTTGGGTTTGGATCCTGGGTGCAGACCTACGCACAAGCCATGCTTATCAAGCCACGCTGTGGCAGGCATCCCACATATAAAGTAGAGGAAGATGGGCACGGATGTTGGCCCGGGGCCAATCTTGGCAATGGATGTTAGCTCAGGGCTAAACTTCCTCACCAAAAAACAAAAAAAAAGAAAGTGACGGAGGGTGAGATGGGGAGGAGGCAGGCATTTTGATCCTCTGTGACTGTAGGTGGAAGCTCAAAGACAGTCTTTTAACCTCCCATCCAAAGCTTTAATCTCCTCTATAGAATCTCTGCAAAGTGCTCATCCAACTTGTCCTTGAACACCTCCAGGGACATGGCACTCTCTACATTTTGAGAAGCTCTTTCTACGTTTGAACTGTCCTGCTTGTTACAGTGTTCTTTGTCATATCAATCTGCAATCTTTTTCCCTGTAGTTTGAAATCACTGGTCCTGCTTGTTCCTTTTGGAGCTCAAAGAACAAGTCCAAACTCTTGTTCACGTGACAGCCCTTCAAACCAAACATTTGCACACAGCCATCATATCCCTCTGATCATCTCTTCTCCTGACTAAACTTCTCCATTTCCTCCAACCATATCTTATGTGATCTGGTTCTGAATCCTCTCATCCTGATTACTCCTTGATATGTGATACTGCAGGTGTGGGGTGAACAGAGCAGAGCAGAATCAACCACCCCCTTATTCTGGATACTTTAATTCAACTAAAGTAGCTTAAGATTGACTGCATTGTTTTTTGGCAACAAAAACACAAAGATAACTCAGAGTGGATTATTTTCTGCTAAAATGCTTAAATTTATTTTCATGTTACTGCTTACTAAATCACATCTTCCCAAACCAGAACTTGCTCAGGTAATTACTGGACCCAAGTGTGTAACCCAACATTTGTCTTTTGTTAGACTTGGCGCACTCATCTGTTTCCTTTTGGATCCTAATTCTGCCCCAGACCTTGCATTTGTGATCCGTCCCAGCTTTGCATCATCCATATAATTGATAGCCATGTGTTCTATAGTTCTGAATAAAATTAGTGTTAAGAACATGGAATAGGGCAAGGCCAAAGATAAAGCTCTCCGGTATATCACTAGAAAACTGATTCCAGGCTATTATGATCCACTCACCAGTACCACTGATTTTTTATTTGTAAGTCACCAAATTAGATTAGCAGTCTGTTTATTTTTCACTGTTTTATCCCTGAGGACATAATGAGAGATCTTATCAAAAATCTTGCTTAGATACTTTACTTATTGCATTTCTCTGATTTGCCTTTAGTAACCCTGTCATAGGAGGCGATCAGGTGAGCTTGATGTGACTTGTTCTTGGGCACCCCATGCTGGGTCCTACTGATAACTTTCCCCCACCCTGGCCAAGTACTCACAATCTTAATGCTCATTCTAGAATCCTGCCTATGATCAGCATCCTGTTTATAGTTTGTGAAATGTACCTCATCTTTCTTTTTAAAAATTAATATTATGTTCACTCATCCACAACCTTCCAGCACTTCCTCTTTTCTCTAATAGTTCTTCAAAATCACTTATAGAGGTTTCACATCTTTTTAAGAGTTGGAGGATCAAATGAGAAGGCATGCTAACATGTAAACTTTAAACGGTATATAGATGCAGACATTGTGGTGGCTTTTAAAATTATTATTACTACTGACTACTGAACGGGGCTTTGCTTGGGTTGTAAATAAGAGTTCTTCAAACTTCAGTATTACAGAGCTTCCCTTTTGCTCCAAAGTAGCCAAGGATTTTGGGAAGTGGATGGCATCCAAGTCTGGCTGAGTAGTCTCACTTGTACAAAAGTTTCAGGTGGGTGAGTGCTGGTAAAATTGCTCCTGGTTGCCTCTGAACCTTCTGGGATTCTCATTCACTGGTAATCTCCAATTTAGTGCCGACTTGGGTGAGTATCTGAATGGACTCAAATAATTTAGAGCTTTCCAGGGGTAAGGCCATGGGGAAGATAGGGTAGGGGGGTAGTGTGAAGAATGATAAAATGCAATGGTTCAGACTTCTCAGAATGGAGAATGTGATGAGCCTCTCTGTTCTCCAAGAGGGACCAAAGTCCCCAGAGATCACCCTGCTCCTTCCCAGAAGATCTGGCCATCAGATCCAGAGTTCAAGCACTCAAGTGATTAAAATTCTTTCTCTGCTAGAAAAGTACAAGTTACTCCTTGGGCAGGGGTGCCAGGGACCTTGTATTAAGTGAGCTGTCTCCTATTTCAGAGCCTTGTCCCACTTTCTACTATCAGTACAAATAGCAATCCTGAATTTGAGCTTGTGCAGACATGGCCACTAACTAATATACACTCGTAACTCTCCTACTTCACTTGGTCAAGACATGGTCAAGGCCTACAATCTGGCATTTCTCCCAGTCCTTGGGAAAATGTTCCAGTGCTGCTAGGAAGCATCAGCATGTTTCTTCTCCTGCACCATTGCTTATTTTGTTTTGCTCCGGTCCTGTCTGTACTCTTCCTAACACCACTCCCGATCCCTAACCCAGACCGAATTTCCCCAGAAGATGCAAATAGATGACGATGATGGTAATAATAGTGAAATGAGCTGGGTGCTTGGAGAACATCTTGAAGGGTGGAAGAATGGGCAGTGTCTGCATTTCCTGAGCCAGATAAATATCTTAGTATCACCAGTGAGTACTGACTTGGGGCGAGGAGAGAGAATGGAGAAATTAAGGGTGTGTATTAAGGGGAATTGGCCTGGAAAGATTTCCACAGGATAGTCTTCCTCGCTGATGCCATCCATGAAGGTGGAGAAGGATCCTATTTCAGAATTAGAGATCTTCACAGAACTGGTTTTGTGGCAAATGGAGACCAGTAGAGCCCTCTTTATTCTTGCCCTCACCTTCAATGAACTGTGAACGTATTACTCTTCCTTCTCTGCCTCTCCTAAGAATTACAAATATCAGACTGTATTGCAATTTATTTGAACATGTCTTACTGAACATGTCTTTCTCACCAGGCTGTGAGTTCTTGGAGAACAAGGATGATGTCATTTTCATCTTTGACTTACTGGCATCTTGCACAGTGCCTGGCATATAGCAAGTACACAATAAGCATTTGCTAATAAAAGAACAAATTGGTGGCACCAAAATGTATGCTACTTCTTCCTTCCCATTGGGTGGTGGCTAGGAGTTGGTTGGATTTCTGCTATAGCCTCCATTATGCTGTCTTGCTCCCTCCAGATGACATCAGTTGCCAAGGTGTATTACAGCCAGACTACTCAGACAGAAAGCCGGCCCCTAATGGGCCCAGGGATACGGAGGCGGAGAGTCTTGACAAAAGATGGTCGCAGCAACGTGAGAATGGAGCACATTGCTGACAAGCGCTTCCTCTACCTCAAGGACCTGTGGACAACCTTCATCGACATGCAGTGGCGCTACAAGCTTCTGCTCTTCTCTGCAACCTTTGCAGGCACCTGGTTCCTCTTTGGTGTGGTGTGGTATCTGGTAGCTGTGGCCCATGGGGACCTGCTGGAGCTGGGCCCCCCGGCCAACCATACCCCCTGTGTGGTACAGGTGCACACACTCACTGGGGCCTTCCTCTTCTCCCTCGAATCCCAGACCACCATTGGCTACGGCTTCCGCTACATCAGTGAGGAGTGCCCACTGGCCATCGTGCTTCTTATTGCCCAGCTGGTGCTCACCACCATCCTGGAAATCTTCATCACAGGTACCTTCCTGGCGAAGATTGCCCGGCCCAAGAAGCGGGCTGAGACCATCCGTTTCAGCCAGCATGCGGTTGTAGCTGCCCACAATGGGAAGCCCTGCCTTATGATCCGAGTCGCCAATATGCGTAAGAGCCTCCTCATTGGCTGCCAGGTGACAGGCAAACTGCTTCAGACCCACCAAACCAAGGAGGGTGAGAATATCCGGCTCAACCAGGTTAATGTGGCTTTCCAAGTAGACACAGCCTCTGACAGCCCCTTCCTCATTCTACCCCTTACCTTCTACCATGTGGTAGATGAGACCAGTCCCTTGAAAGATCTCCCACTTCGCAGTGGCGAGGGTGACTTCGAGCTGGTGCTGATCCTAAGTGGGACAGTGGAATCCACCAGTGCCACCTGCCAGGTGCGCACTTCCTACCTGCCAGAGGAGATCCTTTGGGGCTACGAGTTCACACCTGCCATCTCACTGTCAGCCAGTGGCAAATACATAGCTGACTTCAGCCTTTTTGACCAAGTTGTGAAAGTGGCCCCTCCTAGTGGCCTCCGTGACAGCACTGTACGCTATGGAGACCCTGAGAAGCTAAAGTTGGAGGAGTCATTAAGGGAGCAAGCTGAGAAGGAGGGCAGTGCCCTTAGTGTGCGCATCAGCAATGTCTGATGGCTTGGTTTCCCACCTCCCCATCCCTCTGGTCTCTTTTCCTTTTTTGGCACCCTGGGTAAGGGATATTACCTAGGCTTACCAGAGAGCCCCAGAAGCACCCATTCTCTACTCCCTCTTCTTTAACCCAGAGGCCTGTGGGTAGTCTAGGCCAACTGGAGTCCAAGTTTTCCTCCCATTGTCCCCTTTCACCTCGTCCCACTTCCACTCCAAGATACACACCTCCCTTAAGCCAGGATGGGGGAAGGAGAGGGAAGATTAGGCTGAAGTGGCTTAGGAGGCCTCAGCCATGCTTGGAGACTCACTTTAGGAGGACCACGCAGTTGGATGGATAGACTCCCCCCCCCACCTCCTGCCACCACCACAAAGTTTGGTGACTTGAGGCTGGAGCCCCCTTCCTCTCTATCTTCCCACCTAGCAAGTTCCCTAAGGCAAGACTCTCTGATGGTCCCTGTGAGGTCTGTGTCCTCAGAAATATAGGAATCTGGAATTAATTTATTGTGGGTTCTCTACCAACCCCTGCTGAAACAAGTTAGGGTTTTTCATGGTGTAGTTAATTTCTGTTGGTAGCTCCCAACTGTAACCTAGGACCTTGGTCACCACTATTTTCCTCTTTCTAGTTTCTCAAGTGGACACTTTCTGAGGATACCCAGTTACCTCATAGATGCCTCTGTTCCCATAGAAGTGGGGTTGACCTAAGAAATATAACACATAGTCACAACCATCACACCTGCACCCATCCTGGATTCTGAACTTTTCAATGTGGAATGAATAATGCAGAGCTCTTGTCTAAAACCTTGAACCTATCCTCCAGACAGCCCTGGGAGGATTTGTTTCCCTGTAAAACAAATTTGTTTTCCCCGTGAATGGGATGACCCTCATCAGTATGTTCCCCTGGAAAAAGCCCAGTGCCCAGCCACATGGAAAGGTCTGGAAATGGTGTTCCAGATTACACTGTCCCTGGCTTCTCGAATTCTTTCCTGCCCAGCCCAGCCCTCTCTTCCCTTAACCCAAACCCTTGGCAGGCAGGGGAAATACAAGGACCTCCCTCTCAACACTGATGCTCTACTAAAACTAGATTTGCAGGGCACAAATTCCCTAGGAAAGTTAAACCAACTCCACCAAGTGGGATGAGTAAATTCTCCGATTTCCAGACTGCTGTATGGAGCCTCTGGGAATTGGGATGTTTTGTTAAGGTTTGGGCAAAGGCAGAACTCTGGCTGGCAGACACTATTCTCCTTGTTACCCCTCCCAGTGCCCTTCTGAAAAGTGCCAGCTATTTCATTAGGCAATACTGTGAGGGAAGGAAATTATACCTCCTGATCAAATCACCATGGTCTCCCTCAGCCACTCCTGAGACTTGGTATAAAATGAATATCAGTCTCGTCTCTACTCTCTTCTGCCACAAGGCCAGTTTTAGGCAAGTTAAAAGGCATACTTTAAGTGGTCAGACTCAGGCCATTCCTTGTTCGCTGGCGGGGGCTGTGGTAGGAATCAGGAAGCGTGTATGGGCACCAGAACTTTCTCTAAAGCCCCAAATATCAAGAGTGCTTCCTGATCTCATTTAGGTACCAAGGAACATCCCCCTACCTCAAAGTGGTCTGGCATAGAGTCCCTGTATCAGTTAAGTGGCAATTTATTTAAGGTGGACTCAGCTACATACTTATACAGAATGTGTACATGCATCTGTGTGCAGAGCTTTGCAGAGAAACTCACAAAACTTTGAGGCTGGACCCATGGTCACCACTCACTACAACTGCACGAGACCCTCTTATATTGATCTCTCCTTGAACTCAACTCACTATATCTTAGAAATGAAGACCCTTGATTCTCTACTTACTGCAAACCCACCATTACTCCCTAGTTCTCAAGAAAACAAGAACCAGAAAAACTTGAAAATCTGAAAGAGAGAACAGAAGGCAAAGAGCCAGCTTGTGGACTCTCAACTTTATTCAACATTAGGCTCACCTGATTTCTTTCAATGTGTAAGGGCAAAAAGTACTGCAGAGTGTCTATGTCTTCTTATCCATTAGCAAATTACCCTCCATCTAGCTTTTTCTGTACACAGCAGCATCCCTCCTGAGGGAAGTACTCTCTTCCCATTCCCCTGCTGTCTATTCTAAGCCCCCAAACCTTGCTCAGATTCTTGGATAACAAAATGAGAACATTTTCTGACCTACCCTTTTTGGAGTCTCCTCCATGATCCCAGACTTTGCTCTAAATTGCACTTTAAATCATACCGTCTTTTTAATACAACCTAGCTTATTCTCCCATAAGCCCCCCCTAGAGAATAACGCCCCCACCCTCAACCCTAAATGGCTTTAGACTGCAGTCCCCATCTCCTCTGAGCTGAAATCCCCTTTTAGGCTATCAGACACGCTTTAGAAGCAGCCAGGTCTGGTGAGAAATGGGCCCCCTGACCACACCAACCATAGACTTGAAATGTCAGGAGAGCACTAGGCACAGATGTTGTGGGGGGAGATTTCAGAGGATAGGCAAAACAACTGATAGGGGAGGATACTCAGGGTGTGAAGATGAGAAAGGGTGGTGCTGGGGGACCTAGTGAAATCGATGAAACCCTGGAGTCTTCCTTGGGCTAGCAAACAAGAGGTAGGTGAAGGCTCAGGCATTAGGATATGATATATATGAAAGGTTTATCTAAGGAGGAAAAGAAACAGAGATAATATATATATATGTAGAGACATGTATATAGATGTATATAGGACCAAATATAATGAATGTACAGAAAAGAAATATTCAGAGATCTTAGCACGGGGCAGACATCTTGCTCTGGTTTTGGGGTAGGACTCCCCAGATTTCCAGACTTAAAACCAGTGCTCCTGGTTTCAGTATGGAATTGAGACACCTGATGAAGGCTTTCAGGTGTGATGATGGGAAGGGGAGGGCTGGAAGCTGCTCTTCAGAAATAAAGAGGCATCCACTGAGGCTTCTGATAAACCCTGTGCTGCTGGTAGGACCAGAAAGAGGGGAGACAGGAGAATCCACTACTCATGCTGTGTGCTCCCATCTCCAGAAGTGTTCTGTCACCCTAGCACTTTTTTTTGTTTTAAAATAAAAGCAGCCTTCTGTTTTCCTCTTGAAGTGCCCTGTACTTCCCCTTCTTCCACAGGGGTGGGAGCAACTGTAGCTTCAGCCCTTGGAAGCCATGGCTATTAAACTGAGAAGCTGAACACTGGTGTGTGGGAGGCACTGAAGGGAAGCCTCAACCCCCAAATCCAAACACCAGGATGAAAGAGCTACTGGGCCCAAGATACTCCCAAGGCAGAGGCTCAGCCCTCTGTATGACTGCAAGCAGCTCAAAGAGAATGCTCTCTATGCTAGAAGTCCCAATCCTGGCGTTTGGGCAGGGGGGAGGGGTGGCACTTTGGCTTTGTTCCTTCTGTATGAAAATGAGGAGTGGGGCTACCACCTGCCCTGGTGGATGGTGCAGTTACATGAGAGGCTTCTGAAATCCCTTCTCTGTGCTTCACTTCAATATCCCTCTGACCTTTTTCAGCTAATAAGACCATCCAGGGATTTCCCTTGAGGCCTGAGCAGAGAAAGGAAGCCAGTTATACTATTGCTACAAGTTGGGGACACTGCACCCTCCCCAAGGCTGCTCTTCTGGTCCTTTACCCCTGCTAGTTAACCTAGTCTATCGGTAAAATAACACACTACCTTTGCTGTAAAGTTAGCATGGGCCTCCAGGCTCAGTAATGGCCAACTCTACTGAAGCAGAAGTATCTAGGGATGGCTTTTCCATTCATTGCATTAAAAACTAAACCGGGTCAAATTTACCTGGGAAAAGGATGTGTGAGATTTTTTTAGTTTATTTTATTTTTGTCTGTTCAGAGCAAGTTACTAAATAAAATGGATGAATCTCTGTACTTCACTCTAGCTTCTTTTAGAAATCCCAATCCTATTATTAAGGCCTGAATTCATAGGCCTACCTATGGGAAAGGAGGGTTACATAAGGCTGTGCTGGAAGAATTTCTGACCATGTGGCCAGGCCTTTCCACTTCATTGCTATCATCCATTCCCTCTACTCCTTTCCCACACCTCCCCTCATTAACTTTGGGATCCTTTAGCAATTACCTTTCAAATTCAGTTTTTAAAGGACAAGATTAAAAAAAAAGTTAAGACCCAGAATCTGAAAATTGGTTCAGCTTAATTCAGGTAAGTCAAGTTGCTTTGGATCCCAGGCATTGTCCCTTTTGGCCAGTGACCATGAGCCCAATTTCCCTTCCATGCTACTGTGTAGAAGTTCCTTATCTACCATCAAGGCTCTATAAGCCCATTCATTTAATCATTGGGCATTTCTTCCCCCAACTCTCAAAGAAATGGATTTCTCTTCTACTCTTATCTATCATTAGCCTGAAAAAGGCCTGGTTGTCAACATCTAGCCCTGAATTCTCTCTGATGAGAAGCAACAGAACCCACAGTCACTGACTCTTGGTCCCTAGAAATGGAAGTACAGGGGGAGGAGGAGGGAGAAAACTGGGGTTCTTATCATCATCAATAAATACTTATCTACAACATTTAAGAAACACTAGTTTAGAGATGAGTCCTAAGACCTATGAGATAAATAAGGTATATGAAATATACAGTCCCTTGCAGTTTGAAGAAACTTACAAACTTGTGAGGAAAACAACATAAAATAACAAGTAGCATACACTAAGGGCCAGAAATCCTATTAACAACATGTTCTAAAGAGTGAGATCTCTGTGGGAAACATTTCACAGGGACAGGCACTAGGCAAGGGACGGCACAAGAGGTCTGGTTAGAACACATTTGATGTACGATTCAGGAAAAATCAGCAAATGCTTAATGAGTTCCTATTATATGGAAGGTGCCGTTCAAGCAACAAAGAAACAGAAGACATGATACATGCTATCAAGGGACATAGTCTTACTGGGCATTGTACCTGCTATTCCTTCTGTGGAACTCTCCCTACTGCCTGCCAAACCCCAACCTTGTTAACTCTTACTACACCCATCTTAGACCAAACCCCCCTGTTAAAAGTTATGATTGTACCATGACCTCTCTTTCATAGCACTGACACAATTGCAATTTTATATCATTCGTGAATTTATTTGACTAATGTCTATCTTGCTCACTAGACTTTAAGTGCCATGTGAATGGAATTCATGTCAGTTTTTGGTCACCAGTACAGCTCAGCACTTAGCACAGCACCCAGCATGTGTGATGCTTAATAAATGTAGCAGAAGGAAGGAAGGGAAGAAAAGAGGGAGGGAAGGAACCTGCCTAAAGTTCACAGAGCTAGTATGCAGTGGAGCTGGTATAGTTGTTAAATAACCATAAAAGATTTAGATAACATATTTCATATGGCATGAAATAATTAACTGTTAAAAAAAAGGACAACACCACTGTTTTGGGGAAACAGAGATCATTTCCACTAGTTAAGGTCTAGAAAAGAGCGTACAGAGGAGTTGAGGTTTGAGCCCAGCATTGAAGGACAAATAGTATGTAAATAAGTGAAGAGAAACGGGGTTCTTGTAGGGGGCATAGCATGAGCAAAACTATCATAGGAAGAAAGCACAACACATATTTAAGAGATGGTTAATAAACCTAGAACAGATGGCTTTCTAGGTGAACAGGTTGAAAAGGTACAGTAATGGAGGGATTGAATGCCAAGCTAAATACTTTATTTTTTTTTCTATAGGCAGTTGGGAGCTATTGAAGATGTCTGAGGAAGGAAAGAATCCAATTAAAGTTCTGTTTATGAACATCAATCTGGCAGTAGGCACTAAACCAGTTAAGAGACTTGCAAAAGCTTGGGTGAAAGGTATTTACCACAGATCCTAGTATAGTATAGACGTTCAGTATATATCATTAAATTGAGTTGTGGAAGGTCTGAACTAAGGTGCAGGATGCTGAGCATGAAAAGAATTAGGAATAGATTCAAAAGAAATTACAAAACAGGATATATACGTGAGATCTACAAAAAAAATTGAAATTTAGTCAGGGTTCCAGCAGAAAACAGATGGCACAATCAAAGGGCTAATTGGACAAGATACAATGAAGGGATTCTTTACAAAGGTGTGGGCAGGGTTAATAAACCAACACTCAGAGCCTTGCAACAGTCGGGCAGAGTCACAGTGACAGAGAATATCAGAAAGATTCAGACAAGAGATTAATGAGAGAAGGCGGGGGGGGGGAATTAGAATTCATCATCAACGTTGTACTTGCAGGTTAGCCACACAGTAGTTAAGAATACTCTGGGCCAGACAGACCTACTTTTAAGTTCCAGCTCTGCCACCAATTGACTATGTGACTTAAGAAAATTACTTAATCTCCATAAGCCTTTATTTCTTCATTTGTGAAGGTGAGAATATTTACCTTACATGATAAGTATCTAGCACAATGCCTGACACACTGCAAATAAGTCCTCAACAAAGCTGGCTATTAGAAATCATCATCATTGTTTGCACAGCGATGTGCTGCCACTGTATATATAGCTACTGTACTGCAAAAAAAAAAAAAAAAGGTTAAAAGTAATTATAAATACAAGGCACATAATTACACCAAGGCACATAAAAGGACAAAGAGATATCAGAATATGAATACGGAAAGTATAAGGTTAACATGGTTCATCCAAAAGATAAAAGTAAATCGTGTGATGGATGAGTGGAGGATAGTCCTGGGAACGGCATGTTCAGCCTGGATGGAGTCATCTCCTCTTGTGTGGCTAGTCTAAAAGACTTCCCCTAGGAAGCAGGATCAATCTATATAATCAGGTAAGTCTTTACTGAACATTTACCATGTACCTAAGACTGCAATATATTATGAGTAATTGAAAAAAATTAAGGATAACATATAATTCCTGATGTCAAAAACCCTACAATCTCATTGAAAGGGTTATGATTACAATCTAAAATAAATTATGAAATTCTGCAATGCGGACTATAAATACAATAAGTGTCCACAGCAGGGAAACAGCTAATGGGTTGCAATTGGTTGGAGTCCTTGGTGAGAAATTCATGGAAGCAGGGTTGAAGTAAGGTGGGTGAATGGGGGCAGAACTTGAGATAGGTAAAGGATATTTGAAAGAGAAAAAGACTGGGAGTTGGGAGGACTCCAAGGATGCCACGTTAGAGGTATTCCGATAAGAGGAACATCCAAAATCAATTCAACCTTTACTGAATGCCTACTGTAAGTCTGGTAATGTGTTAGATGCTGAGGTACAGAAAAGAACAAGATAATCTGTTCTCAAAGAACTCAGTGTCCTGATGGAACACTAGGAAAGAGAAACAAAAAATCAATTACCACAAAGCAGTGTGACAAGTGCTATAATAAAGGCGATCATTCCAAAAGGGAGTTTTGGAGCACTGGGATGGCCGGCCCTGGACAGGGCTTTTATGACGCAGGGAAGGGTCTTCTGTGTGAGTGATTTTCTGGAGCTTAGAGCCCCTCGGCCCCTGTCCGTTTACCGTTAGTCAGCGGAGAGGACAGGCATCTCAATAACACCGGGTGACGAAAAAGTGAGCTGAGCGCCAGGATATGCTTTTACGAGTTAACATTCGAGCGGAGGCCTAAAGCGTTAGACAGTGACTGCGGAAGGGAAGGCAACCTTGACAGAAGAGCAAATACAATGGCACTGAGGCATGGAGGCAGAACACAGTTTAGGAACTCTAGGAAACTTCCTTGTCCTCCCTTCCCACCCCTCCACCAAAGGTTGCCGGATAAAACACTGGCTGCCCAGTTCAATTCGAATTTAGATAAATAATTAACAATTTCAAAATACAAGTAAATCCCCAATACTGCATGGGACATACACACTCCGGGCCCTCTTGAACTCAGCCAGGCCCCGGGGCCCACAAACCCCCCGGGATTACCGTCAAGCCGGAGGAAGGAAAAATGAGAAACTATCTCAGGTTTCTTTTTCCTTCACTTCTACATTTCTCACTCTCGGGTCTCTGGCTCAGGCCTGAGGGATGTAGCTTGAAGCTCGCCTCGTTTCAAGGGTCCGTCTCTGCCGACCGGAGTTTGATAAGGGGAAAGGCCGGCTCACTCACAAAAGGAGCCCCACTCCGCGCCATTAAAAACGCCCGCCAGCGCGGGTCTTCCCGGGAAGCGGAAGTCGCCTCTCCCAAAGGCCGGAAGTCCCGCCCCCGCCGGAGACATCCGCAGAAGCGAGACAGCCAATCTAGAGGAAGGCAATTCTCTAGCTGGAGCTCCTGATAGCCCGGCGCGGAACCTGCGACCGGAAGCAGAACGGGGCGGGGCTTCATGCCGGAAGTGATCGTCCCGCAGTTGTTTCGGTTGGCCTCTTCGCTGGTAGGAGATGCGCCGGCCACCTGAGGTGAGGAACCGAAGCGAAGGTTAGAGGTTCGAAGGCTGTTTGGAGCTGGGGCTGAGCGGCTGTCGAGTAGGCAGATCATGGACCCGACCAAGCATTGGGGAGAATGGTTCCTGAGCCTGCGGGTGCGCCCCGTCGGGGTGTTTGGGGTGGCCTTCCTTGCCCGAGTCGCCCTGGTTTTCTATGGGGTCTTCCAGGACAGGACCCTGCTCGTGCGGTATACAGACATCGACTACCAGGTCTTCACGGACGCCGCACGCTTCGTCACGGAAGGGCGGTCCCCTTACCTGAGGGCGACATACCGTTACACTCCGCTGCTGGGTTGGCTCCTCACTCCTAACATCTATCTCAGTGAACTCTTTGGAAAGTTTCTCTTCATCAGCTGCGACCTCCTCACCGCTTTCCTCTTATACCGCCTGCTGCTTCTTAAGGGGCTGGGTCGCCGCCAGGCTTGCGGCTACTGTGTCTTTTGGCTTCTTAACCCCCTACCCATGGCGGTATCCAGCCGAGGCAGTGCGGACTCAATCGTCGCCTCCCTGGTGCTTACGGCCCTGTACCTCATAGAAAAAAGACTCGTCGCCTTTGCCGCTGTATTCTATGGTTTCGCCGTGCATATGAAGATGTATCCGGTGACCTATATCCTTCCCATAGCCCTCCACTTGCTTCCGGAACGCGACAATGACGAGAGCCTCCGTAAATCTCGGTATTCTTTCCAGGCTCGCCTGTACGAATTCCTGAAGAGGCTGTGTAATCGGGCTGTGCTGCTCTTCGTAGCGGTTGCTGGACTCACGTTTTTTGCCCTGAGCTTCGGTTTTTACTATAAATATGGTTGGGAATTTTTGGAGCACGCCTACTTTTATCACCTGACTAGGCGGGATATCCGTCACAACTTTTCTCCATACTTCTACATGCTGTATTTGACTGCAGAGAGCAAGTGGAGTTTTTCTCTGGGAATTGCTGCGTTCCTACCACAGTTTATCTTGCTTTCAGCAGTGTCTTTCGCCTATTACAGAGACCTTGTCTTTTGTTGTTTTCTTCATACGTTCATTTTTGTGACTTTTAACAAAGTCTGCACCTCCCAGTACTTTCTTTGGTACCTCTGCCTATTGCCCCTTGTGATGCCACTAGTGAGAATATCTTGGAAAAGAGCTGTAGTTCTCCTAGTGTTATGGTTTATAGGGCAGGCCTTATGGCTGGCTCCTGCATATGTTCTTGAGTTTCAAGGGAAGAACACCTTTCTGTTTATCTGGTTAGCTGGTTTGTTCTTCCTTCTTATCAACTGTTCCATCCTAATTCAAATTATTTCCCATTACAAGGAGGAACCGCTGAAAGAGAAAATCAAATATGACTAATATATGCTCCAGTTCTGCTGCTGCTTCTATCGATTACATTCTGATTGTTCTGAATGGACCAGAAGAGAAAGCTTTGGAAAATTTTTTTCAACATCCTAAACACTCTAGTGAAAGTTTAGTTTGGAGCATAAAACCCTGTTCCAACAGAAATTGAGACAAATGTTTGCCTTATATATAAAAGGGACTCAATAATTGAGGTCCACCCTCTAGGAAATCTTAGGGCTCATTTATCTTGGACATGATGGGAAGTAAAGGTTACTTGTTTAGAAATGGAAAGGCTGATGAAACTATCAGATGCTAAAAGGTTTTGGTAGAAAAATACAGAAATATAGTCAGACACATAAGGTCTAAGCCAGTATTTGTTCCAGTTATACTCTGCTAATGTCTGAAGCTGTCTTATCTTTTAACCCCCACTTTTTCTTTCTAAAGCTTTCCTGATAACTGAAAACTCACAAAATGTTCCTAAAGAACTGCTTTTACATCATGTAAAGTGTTAAAGAATACTACTGTGCTTATACTAGGAAAGCTAATTCTGTATTAAAAGTGGGGGCTTAGAAGATAAAGAATCCAAAGAATTTAAATTGTAATCATGTTTCATGTATTTGTCTTATAACTTAGTTTCTCAGCATTTAGTCCCAGTGGTATTAGAGTACTATTTGGTTTTATACAAAAAGGATTAAATTTAAACTCATCCATCTTTAATCTTGAGTTTTTACATATTTTAAAATAGCATCTTGCTTTTGATGTTTTAGGTCCACAAACTTTTAGGACATTTTAGTGCTCTCATACCCCTTGGTTTTTAATTTTTTGATTGCTAAAAAATATTTTTCATTTAGAATTTGAGTTAGTCTAGTGTTATCTTTGTGGTGAAAATGAATAGTAGTAGATTTTAGATGGTAAAGAATTAAATTGTTAGTTAGGCATTTCCCAGCTTAAAAATACCTCACTTATGAAAATTCCGTGATAGGAATGGAGACCTGTATGAGAGTCCCTTGGAAAGCATAAGAAGCATCCTAAGTAACCATTAGTCTTCCAGACCAGGAAATTGAGGGAGAGATTATGGAAATAAAGCCTTGGTGGGCAGATCCATTTCCTTTATTACTATAATATTTCTGGGGGAAAATGCTTTCTGAATTTCAAACAAGCAACCTAAAACAAAATTTTTTTTAACATAGCCCTTCTAGTTTGGGGACTCCTTAATCCTCTAAAATGCAGTAGCACTATATGAGTTGGAATTTTATGATTGTGGTTTTAAAAGATGAGTAATTAAACAACATTGTTCTTTCACCAAAGGAAAAAAAAAGTGCTCCAGAGAAGTAGTATATTTCATGTCAATTCAGGCCTAAAAAAGTCTTTGAGAATAAGATGTCTGTAGTCTGGTCATAATTAACAATGCTGTCATGGACAGCACTTCTTTAATGGGTACCTTTTGGGACCTGCCATTAGAAAGAAGGGAAGAATGGGTGGTTTTTCATGGATTGCTGTTTGGGTGAAAATAGCAGAGACAATTAATTGTTGAGGATGGTGACCTTTCTTATAATATCTAGTCCCATATTTCACATTAGGTCTTATCTTGAGGGTTCTGTATATGACTTAACTAGCGGCCTTCCAGCCATGGCATTCTTACCTTCCTTTTTCATTCTTTTGTAGTAATAATTTTTTAAAAATTTTGATAGAGCTGGCGGGGAGGGAAACAAATAGAATTCCAACATCCCAATATGATTATCTTTTTTGGTATTCCTATTTTTTAATAGTCATAAGTATATTATTAATTTCCTTAATTTTTTTACTTTAACATTCTTTCTTTTTTGTGGCTTACTCTTCATACTTACATTGAAATTGCTGAATAACATTACAATGTTCCCATTGTAAATGCATCATTCTTCCACTGTTAGACCTTTCAGATTGCTTCTAATTTTTAATATTCTAAGTAAGACATTAAGTGTTTTTCATGTTTTAGATCATTCCTTTAACATTCTTAAAAGTCAGTGGAGTTCTGCTGGGATCTTTAGAGGGACCTTCAAATACAGATCTTGCCCTGCAAGAAATTCTCTACCAAAGGACTGCAGACATTTCTTTTTTTGTGTGTGTGAGGAAGACCAGCCCTGAGCTAACATCTGTTGCCAGTCCTCCTCTTTTTGCTGAGGAAGACTGGCCCTGGGCTATCATCCGTGCCCATCTTCCTCTACTTTATATGGGACGCTGCCACAGCATGGCTGACAAGCAGTGCGTCGGCGGGCGCCTGGGATCTGAACTGGCGAACCCTGGGCTGCCAAGCGTGAACTAAACCGCTGCGCCACTGGGCCGGCACCAGACATTTCTTAAAAGACACAGTATTTTGCAGGTTATTTGCTGCAAAATATTTAGTAAATTACCTCAAGAAATGATTTTTTTTGGTCTCTTGCGTTTTTTTTTTCCTATTTATTTTGTTTTCTGGTTTTGTAAAATCTCTCTTTGTCTTCTTTTCACTTGCAATCCTTTTAGTTTCTTTATTAGTCCTTTAATAACACCTTAAAATTGTACAGCAACTTTTTGGCTATATAAAAAATTTTGGGCTTATTTCCTACAGAATTCTTTTTGTTCTTATACTGTCCATTAAGATCAATATACCCAGGTACAGATAAGCATAAATTATTAGCATATGAGGGATGGTTCTCAAGAGTATCTGTGTTCTAGAGGGGACTACATAACTTATTTTCTTCTGTAGTTGCCTTAGTGTCTTCAAAATGTGGTCCCTAAATATCCCCAGATAAATTCCCTGGATTAGGTCCATTAGAAAGGCTAATACTCCCTCCTACCCCCACACAAAAGAATCTTTCAGGGCCAGCCTCGTGGTGTAGTGGTTAAATTCGAGGCGCTCTGCTTCAGCAACCTGTGTTTGCAGGTTTGGATCTCGGGCGTGGACCTACGCCACTCGTCAGCCATGCTATGGCAGAAACCCACATACATACAAAAAAATAGAGGAAGATTGGCGCAGATGTTAGCTCAGGGCTAATCTTCCTCAAAAGAAAAAAAAATTGAAAAAAAAAGAATCTTTCTTAAAACCATAGATTTTAGTTACTGACTTCTCACCATCTAGCTAACTGACTCTGTAAGTGACAATGTTATTTTAAAAGTTTTGTAGAACTTGTATTTTAGTTAATTGACTTATGGCTGAATATATTTCTCCATCAGCTGTTTTCTGTACTACCACCCCTACCTCAACTATCTGTACAATGTGTGGAAGAGGGAAAAGATGGGAAATTCACATTGGACAGTCCCTAAATGCAACTTCTTGGGGTTCCCCCCCCGATGTTATATTGTGAAGTTTTAAACATTACCCATACACCTACCATCTAAGTTCAACAATTAACATTTTGCTGTATTTGCTTTATTTATATATATTATTTTTATTTATTTATATATATATAATTTTTTGAACGGTGTGAAGTTGCAAAAGTCATTGAACTTCACCACTAAATACATCAGCACATCTCCTAGAAATAGTCTTATTACAAAACTGTAATATTGTTATCTAATATAATTTAACATCCTGTCCATTTTATGTTTCTCTAATTATTTTGTGTTTAATCTTAAAGAACAGACATTCTTGGATCTTAAAGATTCCCTGAAAGAGAAAGCATGATGGAGGATAATCCATAATTAAGTTAAAGTCTTTCCCTGGTCTTTAAAACAAAGTGAGAACTAAAGGGATTTACCTTCCATCAAAGTTGAACAAATAATTCTTTTGTGCGAGTCTTTCTGTCTCCCTTCTAATAAAACATAGGATAGTAATCATCCCTGAGAAGTTTTCCAGATAAAGGATTATATGTGTTTGGATTCTTAATATCCACCCCGTTCCCCCAACAACAACTGATTAACTCGTTTTACATCTTGATGATGGCCAGTTTTGACTTTTCATGATTAACTGATTTGGGGACCTTTTCTGCCATATATGGTTTCAATTAATTTTCACAGTAACACTTTATGGAGTTGATAATCATACTCCCATTTTATAGATGAGCAAAGAGGCTCAAAGATTAAATGACTGACTAGTAAGTGACAGGGCTAGAATTTGAAGTGAGTTTTGCCTGACTAAATTCATACTCTTTCCACTATATCATATTTTGAATTTTTCCAATGTTCCCAGAACCGGCAGATGAAGATTGCTGCAAAATAAATGGAACTCGGCACCAACTCTAACAAATGTCTTGCCCATCAATGTGTCCTTCCTAATCTTGTAGGTATTTGCTTGAGGGGAAGTTCTCTTGCAGTTGTGCAAGGCTCTGTCCTTCCCAAACTTTTCTCTTTAATGATTCGGACCTTTAATAACCCCCTCCCACATCTAAACTCTCTCACCAGATTGTATAATTTCTTTGTTACTGCTGAATTCATAATGCCCTTTCTGTTCATAGCCTGGTCTAAAAAGTTGATTTGCTGAACCACATGTTAGCCAAACTATTTATAAATCAAGCTATGGAAATTATGTAACCATAATTTCCAAAAGGTAGATGATCATTGTTAAATTTCTCTTGCTCTACAGTGTACATTCTGCAGGGTGCATTTATACTGTTAAAATTCATGACTCAGACTGATAGTATGGCATAAGAGAGCACAGATTCAGATAGCTTAGATTCAAATCCCAGTGCGTGACCTGGGGTATGATCCTTTTATCTAGATAAATTAGTTTTCTATCTGTGATATGGGGATGATAATATAATCCTCATAGAACTGTTTGTAAGGATTAAAAGTTAATATACTCAAAGTGCTTATGCTGGCACAAGACAAGCCATTCCCCGTCGCCTCCCCAGCTTTAACATCTGCACAAACCTTTAAAGAAGGAGCTCCTTTTGGAGTCTAGACTTAGCCTTTTTTTCCCAGTCTAATGGATGTAGGAAAAGAACCTGGATTCATACTAAATAATTGTTTTAACTACCTTTTACTATAACCTTTATTTCTTCTCATCTTAATCTGGTTCTTTGAAAAGATAGTAGTTATATGTGAAAATGTATGCACAGATTTTTCAGACATCTGGTTTTGGCTTGACAATTTTGTATTTGTGTGTTCCTGTCATATGTTAGCTGACTCTAAGCAGTGGAGGTTTGACTCATGCCCCTAAGTACATAGCACTTCTTTTCTCCATTGTGTTGAGGGGTCATTCAAGGGTTGGTGCTCTGTTGATAGAAGCACATGTCTTCTGCCTGGGTCAGAAGCATCAGAATAGCACAAGCATTTATTCAGCGCTGATCCAGGAGAACCATTCATTTAGTCAAAACAAGCATTCATATTCATTATCCTGAACAAAAACCAGACTAAATGGGAGTATTTCTAGCTGCTCAGACACTTTGCTAATTGTTATGTCTGCTCCATAAAATGAAATGACACTTATAGTGATGGTTTAAAAATAATTTGGAGCATGAATATTTGAAGCTCAGTTCATTTCACAAAGGAAATTTTTAACCTTCTTTGCTCTGCATTCTTTTGGCGATTATTTATAGATTCAGGCCCTGTGCCAAGTCCTGTAATAGATGAATAAGACAAGGTCCATTCTCTTGAAGAGGTACGAGTAAAGAAGGAAACATACCCTATTAATAAAATGCTGTATGAGACCCCACTGAGTTCCACAACAATTATGTGATTTGTAAAATGGGTAAGTAGAGGATATTACTATTCCTATTTTACAGGTAAGAAAATTGAGGCTCAGAAACAAGTGACTTTCCAAAGCCAAACAGCTTGTTAATGGCAAGACTAGGTTTTCTGATTCTAATTCTACTGTATTTTGCAAGTCCTTCTTAATACTGTATGATGACAGGTGATTACAGTGAAAAACGTCACTTATTTGCCAGATGTCATAAGCAAATGGCCCGAGTATCTTCTATGTGCTAGGCATTGTTCTAGGCATTGTGGATGCAGCTGTGAGTGAGATAAAGTCTCTTCATGGAGCTTACATTTGCATGGGAGGCAAAGAACAAGTGAATACATGATTGTGATGATTGTCATAAAAAAATATATGGCACGCTAGGGAAGCAGACAGTGATGGCAGCGAGGAGAGGAGTGGGTGCTATTTTAGATAAAGTGGTTAGGAAAGGCATCTTGATGAGGTGGCACTTGAGCGGAGACCTGAAGGAAGTGAAGACATGACATTCATGCAACTATCTGTGGAAGAGTATGCCTTGCTGAGTGAATAGCAGTGCAAAGGCCCTGAGGTAGGAATGAGTTTGTTTAAAGTACAGCAAGAAGCTGAATATAACTGATTGGAGTCAGCAAGGAGCAAACAGAGTATAAATCACATTATCCAGTAGAACAACATGAATGCTAGTTGAAAAATACAATTAACATTAGTATTTGTACTGGCCTATAATGCAATAACTTTGGGCTTAACCTATCTTCTTCCTGATTTTGAGCACAGGTTAATTTGTAAGGAAGAGGAAATATATACATATAAACAACTTGTATTTGAGCAATGCTACAAAGTACTTTCACACATTATTTGGAGATGTGAGGATTTTTAAAAATCTCATTTTCACAGATGAGAACACTAAGGCTCAGAATATATGTACTTTGCCCAAGGTTAGAGTTAGTACATGACACAGGGCCAGAACCCAGCTCTTCCAGAGCCAGATTTACTACTCCTTTCTCTGTATTGCCTTTAGAAATGAGATGATGACCCACTGGACCCTAGAAAGTGGAAAATTCAGGAAAAAGTTGTCCAATGGATCATTTATTCATTCATTTAGTAAACACTTACTAGGGCCTACTTGGTGCCAGGTGCTCAGCTAGGCTGGGATATAAGGATGGTGACAACAGTCCTGGCTTCAAGGAACTTACAGTGTCTAATAGAGGACGCAGGTAGACAGGTGATAATGACTCAATGTGACCATGGCTAGAGCACAATACATATAAAGGAGTTGGGAGCACTTCACTAATCCATCAATTGGGCAAAGCTAGCACAGAACTTGGTATATACTAGTGTTAATTAAAGAAGGAGGCCATTAGACTGAGGTGGTTCTAAGGGCAGCCTATGTAAGCAAACCCAAACCTAAGCCTGTGAATGCCTCAAGGTTAAGAAATCAAAACCTAAGGACAACAAATCACAAACAGCCAACTGGGCTTTCCCAAGTAAGGCAAACTTAAACTATAGCCAATCAAATCATTTCCTTACTTTGCTTCTGCCTCTTCTCTGTAAGTCTTTCTCTTAGCTCCTGTTGGTGGAGTGTTCCTGACCACTTCCGGTTTGGCTCTGCCCGATTGGAATAGTTTTTTGCTGAAATAAACTCTTAAAATTTTTAATATGCCTCAGTTTATCTTTTAGTACTAGGTACTGAGATATTGGTTATCTTACCTGTTTTCTTTTATACTGACTAAGTGCTGGGGGCTTTCTTTGAAACTTTCTTGCTTAAAATCACTCAGTGATTAATTATGCTTTTGATAATCCTTAGCTTCTCTCACAAGACCTTTTATGATCTGGCTCCTGCCAACATCTCCAGTTTCATCTTCCACCTCACCCCACCCTACAGTCATACCAAATCATACTACTCTTCATGCCTTTGCATTTACTGTTTCTTTGGCTAAAACGTCCTTCTCGTCGCCTTGTCTCTCTCACCAGCTCCTGTTCAGTTTAAGGATGACCTTCATGAAACATTCTCTGATTCAGCACCTCTGTTATATAGCGCAGATCACTTTGTACTGTAATTTCCCATTTGTGTGGCTGTGCCATCTAGACTGTGAGCTTCCTAGGGACAGTGATTATTTCTTATTCATTGATATTATTTTCCTGGGGTTTTCCCAGGACCAATCAAAGACGGACAGGGGTAACCAACGTCCTTGGGCTGCTAGTTGTGGCACATACTCTCCTAGGTTTGTGGAATTGAGTTGTACACGAATGTCAAGTGGGAGCTGGGGATAATGGGCTCCTTTGCACAGTGTCAATGGTGGCAGCTATGGAAAAGAAAGGGAACAGTTTTTGGATGCTTGTCATTTCTAAATGCCATCAGTATCCACCTAGTTTTCTAAGCTAGAATCTTATAATCACTTCCTATTCCTTCTTCTTCACTTGCTACCGCCTCCCCATCTAATCAGTCACTACATCCTGTCAGTTCTACCTTGTAATGTCCCTGGAGCCTACTGGCATCTTGCCATTGTCACTGCCAATCCTACAGTTCAGGCCCTCATTATCTCTCATCTAGAATCGATAGCTCCTGACTGATCTTGCTTCCCATCCCCCCTCCCCTCCATTCCACCTCTCATTTGTCCTGCCCACTGCTGCCAGAGCATGCATTCCAAAGCAGATCTGCTCCTGTCACCATCTTGATAAAAGCATCCTAGGGGACTCCGTGACCTGCAAGAAAAAGTCTAAATTCCTTAGCTTCCTCCATCTTGCACCAATTTCTCTTACTCAGCCTCACTCTAGCCCACAGGATAACGCATAGTTTCCTGAAATCTCCACACTATCAAGGCTTTGCCCTGCTGTTTCTAAGCCTACTGTGCTTTTTTTGCCACTCATTTTTCAAGATGCAACTCACAGGCCCCTTCCTCTATCAGGAGGCTTACAAGGTGACCTTGTGGCAAGAGATAAACTATTAAGAAAAAAAAAGAAGGGGCCGCCCGGTGGCGCAGCAGTTTAGTCCGCACTTGGCAGACCAGGGTTCGCAGGTTCGGATCCCGGGCGCCTGCCGATGCACTGCTTGTCAGCCATGCCATGGCAGCGTCCCACATAAAGTAGAGGAAGACAGGCACAAATGTTAGCCCAGGGCCAGTCTTCCTCAGCAAAAAGGAGGAGGATTGGCGACGGATGTTAGCTCAGGGCTGGTCTTCCTTACAAAAAAAAAAAAAAGAAGAAAAAAAAGAAAAATAGGGCCAGAGTTGTAAGATTTGTAAATAATCTGTTAATGCACTTGCTCTATCACAGTTGTTGCTGCATTTGTCTCTCTCTTTCGCAGAGTAGGTTGGCTCCTGGAGGACGAGAATTGTGTTTTGTGTTTATATCCTTCTCATACAGCATAAGTACTCAATAAACATTTGTTAAATAAATGAAGCTGGAGTTGGGAGGGAACAAATGTTTATTGAGCACCTATTGTGAACCTATATGCTTTTCACATATTTCCCTTTATCCCCATAACAACTTTTTGAGATAAGTATTATTCGCTGACAAGAAAATAGGCTCAAATAGTTTTCTTTCAAGGTCATAGGCTTGTAAGGGATGGAGCTAGAATGGGAACCTAATCTGTCTGACTCTGAAACTTTCCTCTATTAAATGATTCTCAGCCAGGGGCAATTTTGCCCCCCACTTTGGGGGCATTTTTGGTTGTCATAACTGGGAGATGTTACTAGCCACTAGAGTGGGTACAGGCCGAGTATGCTGCTAAACATCCTACATTGCACAGGAAGGTGCCCATAGCAAAGACTTATCTGGCCCCAAATATCAATAGTGCCAAGGTTGAGAAACCCTGCTCTGGACCATGTCGACTCTATTGAGAAGCAAGTAATCAAACAAAATAAATGCATCTACCAGGAGGCCAACTGAGCTGCAGAGAAGCCTTAGGGGCTTGGGGACAGTCGTGAGCCACTGGCACTGGGAGGAAAAAAGAACTCTCTGTCCAGTCCCTGACCTGCCTCCAAGTATATGGTTCTTTCTCTACTGCATCCATCAGTCTTTATTCTTTCTATCTTTCTTCTCTCTCCACTTTTTCTTTTCCTCAGTAGACTTTAATTTAGCTTGGAGAAGGCAACTCAGAAAGCTTCAGCATTTTCAGACCTCTTTCCTAATTAGAAGGTAGAGTCAGTATATAAGAAGCTGCAGGTTTCAAATTGACAACATCTCCAGAATCTGGAACAAGGTCAAAAATGGCACCTTCTGAAACTGACAACAAAAAATGGATGAGATTAATCACTGTGATAATCTTCCCAGGAAATAACCCACCTAAGAAATTCTTGACAAGCATGATGCTGATAAGACTTGGCTAATCTCAGCCGGGGTCCAAGAATGCCTCCCCATGAAGGAAAGCATTTAAAATGTAACTTGTGGGAGATAAACTGTAATCTAGGAAATTTTAAAATGTTTGTCCTGAGCAAGTGTTCTAATGGGGGGAGCTTTTAATGACTCATAAGTGTAACTGCCTATAATTGTTAAGGGTGCTTTCTGTGGTTTTTTTCTTTCTTGCACAATAAACTCTAGGAGGGAGGAACCAGGTTTATTTTATCGGTATCCCCAGCAGCAGAGCAGAGGGGAGGATGAGTCATCAACAGAGAAGGGTGGGAATTAATGGTGGTGTGTGTTTATAGGGGCAGAGGGAGGTCACAGAAGTACTATTCCTAGTGAAGTAATTCTTAATCAGGAGTCCAAGAACTTTTGTTGCCTGCAAAATTGTATGTATGTATTTTTTGTGGAAAACATCTGTAGCTTTCATCAAAGAGGTCCCTGATCTCCAAAAAGTGAAGCCCCCTGCACTGGTGATTGAAACGCAGCTACTGGGGGACAATGAAATAGAAGATAACCCGGGTAAGGCAAGGGAAGTTAGTTCTTCCTAGGAGGGAGAGGTTTCCCTTTCAGAGTTCAGATTTACTGATGTGCAGGCATGAGGTCCCTTCATGTACATGTAAGCAGGCAGTGGAGAGCTGAATCATGAGCAAACATTAAGGCAGAGCAGAATTCAGCCTCAAGGATACTGGAGAAAAGTTACAAAGGATGATGAGAGGACCTGAAGTGAATGCAGGAGTGTGTGCGCGCGCGCGCGCGCATGTGCATGAGAGGAGAAACAATGAATATTAGATTGGTCTACGTATGTCAAAATCAATCTGAGTTTAGATTCCACAGATGCCCTGGGTGAGCCATTAGCATTAGTCACTGGTAAGAGAAGGATTCCCTGAGGCTGAGTTCTAGGAAGCAGAATAGGCAATTAAGATGGAGTCCTTTAATTGTTTTAGTCCAATATCATTTCAGGTGTAAGTTACAGAAACCAACTCTATCTAAAGGACTTATTTAAAGAATACTGGGTAGTTCCTAAACTCCAAGGAAAGAGCTGAACAAGGAAGTCTGGGGATGCAAGAAATTGGGTAGTTTGGGGATTTCCACAACAGGTGACCAGCTCCAGTCTCTGGATCTTGATGTCCAGGTTTCAAATTTCCAAGAGAGAAGTAAATTGTTGGAGTCAGTCCCAGAGAAGAGGAAACTATGAGCTAAGAAACCACCTCAGTGGTTGTTGACTGCAGTCATGACCATTGTTCATTTGGAGTGGGTCTTATATCTTGAAAACAGTGGGAGACAGGTCCCCAAGTCAACTGCGTGCTGTCCCTGCATATGCTTAATTCCTTACTGTTTTAAAAACGAATTATGGGGACAGGGTGGGAGTGGGGTGGGTGGACTTCCAGGCAAAGGAAACAAAAATTGCAGGGGCCCTCAGGTAGGATGAACTTGAAATCCCAGAGATAGAAAGGAGGCCTTTGTGGCTAGAGAATAATTTGCCAGGAGTGGGGATTAGAGGAAGGGCGTTCATAGACCTTATAGATCATGGTGAGAAGTAAGGGGAGTTTTTCCCTAAGTGCAAAGAAAGCCACTGGAAGGATTTAAGCAGATATAAAGTGCATTTTTAAAAACATCACTCTGGCAACTCAGTGGATTCTAGGAAGACCAACGAGGAGGTTATTGCAATAATCCAGATGAGAGATGATGGTGGCTTGAATCAGGGTGGTAGCACTAGAGATGTTGAGAGGGAGTGGATTAAGTAGGTATTTTTATGTTTTGGAGAGAGAATTGACAGGACTTTGTTGATGGATTTGATGAGGAGAAGAAAAGGGAGATCTGAAATGAATCCGGGGCTTTTGGCTTGGGCAACTAGGAAAATAGTCATGCCCTTTACTGAGCTGTGAAGACTGAGGGAAAGAGTAGATTTAGGGAGGAAGGTAGAGTTGGAATTGACCTGTCAAGTTTGTGATGTCAGATGTCTTAGTGGGGAAGTCACGGGGCATCTGGATATATATCTGGGAGTCACCAGATTACAAAGGTTACCTAAAACAAGGGATGGGGTCAGGTGGCTTGGGAGGGTACTGAAGACCAAGCCTTGGGCACTCCCACATTAGGAAGTCTAGCTGGGCAGCAATGGGCAAAGAAGATAGGGAGTGGTCAGTTAGATCAGAGAAATGCCATTTTATTTTTAAAGCTTTGGCTTTTAATTTGCAGGTTCTACATGTACCTCTTAGTTTATTTTGGACACTTGCACTCTTGTTTATGAATATACTCTCAGATTCATCTAGTAAATGTCACACCCTTCAAGCTCCACACTTCTCTTTGCCTAAATCATTGGCAAAATCTTTCTAGCTTCTCTTTCTGTGTATTTGAAGGGCTGGCAAGAATTCACTGTTAAATGAGTCTGGAAGGAAGGCCAAGTCTGCCAATAAATCTCTCTGGGCCTGTAAATATTTGTATAAGGCCCATTAACTGTATTAAGTTGCCGTAGATAAACCAGGTACTTACAAGCAGCTCTAATGAGAAAATCCACTTTGTGGATTATTTGCAATAAAATTTAATTTTTCAGAGTGTTCAATTAAATCTGCCTAAGCTCTCTTCTGTCATTTTACATATTTCTGGGGTGGCTCTCTTTACCAGCGTTTAGCATATGACTTTATTTTAAAAGTAGTCCAAGCAAAATATAAGTAGAAAGGTAAGCCTGCTGATTATATGCAGTATATATATTTATACACACACACAGCAAACTAAACCATATGAACTATATCTGGCTCCTTCTAATATAGCTAAGTAACTATAAATCAGAGTCTACCTGAGGACCTCAGCTTTCTTTATTTCTTAATTAAAAATAAAGTTTTCCTCCTTGTTATCAAGACAATATGTTCATTATAGAAAAACAAAAATAAAATCTTAAAAAAAAAGGAAATTTGGAACCCAGTAATCGTAACTCCACAAGCCAGAGATAACCACTTGGGATATATCCTTTCTGATCTCTACATATACTGTGTAGTTTGGAATCACACTAATTCAAAATTAAAAACTTAATTTTATTTGTTTTAATTTAAAATAAACTTAGAAAAAAACCCTTAGCAATGTATTGTATCTTTCAATAACAATAACTATTTTTCAAGCCTTCTTCAGACTTTAAATGACTACCAAGAATTTCATAGTATGAATGCAATAATTTAGCTTTTTCTCAATCAGTGTTTGCATTGTTCTGGTTTTGTTATTGTTTTTGTGTTTTGCTCTTATATCAATAACGACATCTTTGCAACTAAATCCTTGTATATATTCTTATTTCCTTACACTGAACTTCTAGAAATAGAATGGTCAAAGGGTTCAGACACATATTGTCAAATTGTTCTACAAGTTGTATTTGTGTACAATAAATAAATGTACCAACAATAAATGCCTTTGTCAACACTGGACCTCAAAAACAATATTTTAAAATCTTTGTCAGGTCAATAGGGAGAGATGGCATCGCGTCATTGGTTTAATTTGTATTTCTCTAATTACTAGTGAGGTTGAACATTTATCATATGCTCATTAGCTATTGGCATTTCTTATTTGTGACTTGCTCTTCCACATTGTCTGCTTGATATTTTCTGGAGGTGCTTGCAATTGATTTGTAAGACTAGTCTCCCTATGGAAGGGACATTGATCTTATGTGTTTTAAATATTTTTCCTAGTCTGCCACTGGCTGCTTATTTTTTAACCTGAAATGGTTAAAAAGTATATGTAGGGGCCGGCCCGGTGGCGCAGCGGTTTAGTCCGCGCTTGGCAGCCCGGGGTTCGCTGGTTCGGATCCCGGGCGCCCGCCGACGCACTGCCTGTCAGCCATGCCGTGGTGGCGTCCCATATAAAAAAGTGGAGGAAGATGGGCACCGATGTTAGCCCAGGGCCAGTCTTCCTCAGCAAAAAGAGGAGGATTAGCAACGGATGTTAGCTCAGGGCTGGTCTTCCTCACCAAAAAAAAAAAAAAAAAAAAAAAGTATATGTAATCAAGATCCGTCCTTTCTTTTTATAATTTCTGTATTGTTATTTTTAGAAAGCTGTCCCCACCCCAAGATTATATAAATATTTAGCCATATATTTTTTTCTAGTGCTTGTTTAGTTTCATTTTTTACATTTAAATCTTTACCCTGTGGACTTTATTTGGTGTAGTGTAAGAAGCGGGAATTGAATTTTATTTATTTCAAGTGGTTAGCTACTTAAAAATTAATCAATTTTTGTCCCATTTCACATGTCCCCCATTATATTGACAGATTAGTTATATAGGAAAGCGCTGATCAAAAGTTGCACACTGGAGAGCCAGCCCTGATGGTCTAGTGGTTAAAGTTCTGTGCTCTCACCCCTCTGCAGCCCAGGTTCGTTTCCCAGTCCAGGAACCGCACCACCTATCTGTCAGTTGCCATGCTGTGGCAGCAGCTCACATAGAACTAGAAGGACTTACAACTAGGATACACAATCATGTACTGGGGCTTTGGGGAGAAGGAAAAAAAAGAAGATTGGCAACAGATTGCAACTCAGGAAACCGTTGCACACTGGAGGCCCATGATCATATCTTGCCTATGGATATATTTAGTTCAGATAATTTTTGAATTAATTATCTGCATATAAAAATCAGGAAATTTTATACAAAAATCTAGTTTTACAAATTCTCTTGAAAAGTCAGAATATCTAGCAACTCTGAGCTCACTTACCCTCTCAACAAAAATGTGTGGGAGCTGAGAAGCAGTTGCCTCCTATAGTCAAGGAAGGTCCCCACCAGTCGGCTTCATTTTCCATTGTCTGCTTGAAGGCATTTGAGGTTGTGATCACTGCTATTGAGTTTTGTATATTTATCTTGCAATTGGACACATTGCCAAAACTCTGTAATTAATACTAATCATTTTTTCAGTTAATTTTCTTGGTTTTTCAAGTAATGATATCATCATGCAAAAAAATTATTATTTTGTCTGCTATTTTCCAATATGTATACTTCCTGATTCTTGTTTCTTACTTTATTGCACTTGCCTGAAACTTCCTGGTAATTTTGAATAATGGTCATGATACTGGACACCTTTATATCATACCTGATTTTCACGGGAATGCCTCTAGTGTTTGACTTTTAAGTATGAAGTAAACATTTTTCATTCTGTCAAAGAGGTATCGTTTTGTAGTTCACTGATGTTTTGATTTTTTTTATTAATATCAGTAAAAGGTGATCAAATGACTTTTCAGCATCCATTGATATTATCCTGGGACTTTTCTCTGAATTTAATACATTAGAATAAGAAATCTTCTAATATTGAATCATGTGCGCATTTTTATTTTTAACTCTAACAATACCTAACAGTACCTGATAAGCCCTAATAATATACTCTTTGTCTAATTTCCTATTTAAAAAACAATTAGGAATTTTGCACCTCTTTTCATAAATGAAATTCATTCATTGTAATCTTCCTCTCTCTTTTTGCTGCTTTGTCAGGTTTTTTTCTTGAAATATACTTCATGTAATATTCCTACTGCTTCTCAAGCTTAATTTTTGAATTGCATTAACTGGCACAATTCTTTAAATCCTTAAAAAGTTAACTTTTTATTTATATATTTTCTTTATTTTATAATTGAGATGTCTTTTTAAAATAATTTTTATGTGAAACATATTATATATACAGAATAGTATGTAACGTGTATTTGTACAATTTAAAGGACAATAAAAAACAAACACCCATGTAGCCACCACCAGCCTAAGAAATAGAACCTCACCAACACCTAGAAGTTGCTGTTCAATGGCATCCCTTGACTTCCTCCCCAAATGAAACCTCTATCCTGAACTTTTAGTTAATGTCCCCCTGCTTTTTGCTTATAGTTTGATCTCTTAGATATGTATCCTTAAACAATATGTTATTTAGTTTGACTGTTTTTGATCTTTACATATATAGAATCATACTGTATTTCTATGATACTTCTTTTGCCCAATATTATGTGTATGGGATTCACCCGTGCTGAAGGATGTAGCTGGAGCACACTCACCCTCACTGCTGTATCATTTTCCATTACACAGATTTATTATCTGTTTGCTATTGAATGACAGTTTTGCATTTGAGGTTGCAAAGGAGAAATCTACTGCTTCTCAGTATAGACAGCCTGTTTGTTTTCTACTGGATGGCTATGGGCCATTTTTATCTTTGATATTCAGTTTTTGCTAGAATATATCCAGATGAGCCTTATTTTATTGAATTTGCCTGACACTTCTCATACTGGCCCCTTTATTTCTATATCTGGTAATTTTTCTCCATGTTCTCATCCTTACAGAGGAAGATCTATGCTTGTCCAGCATAGGAAATGATAGATGTTCTGTCAGAGATTATGAGTCCCTATTGATGTCTTTCAGTCTTAGCAAAGGAAACAAGTTTATATTTTCTTGACTTGAATCACCTTAGAAGTTGCATGGTGTCTGAGGGGTAAGAAGAGAGGTGGCCAAGTGCAGGCAGTCTCACCTCTGGCTGAAGGGGTCTCTCTGTGATTGTTGCGGCAGCTGAAGCTGAACGGGGCAGCCGTGCCCCTCCAACCGATAGACATGGTGGCCCTCACCAAGAGCAAACCCCATCAGCACCAACGCTCCATTCTCATGCTTTCTGAGCTGTGAACAAGCCTTGAGCACGCCTTTGGCCACCTGCCCCTCCTTGGAACTCCAGCACCTGTCTCCCTCTCAAGGTGGTGGCAAGGTTCGATTTGGGCACCACCCTCCCCAAAATGATAGTTTTATGAGGCTCACTCTTCTCTGGTTCATGTCACGCTGGGGCTCGGCACGTTTGTCCTCTTCTGTCCCAGAGGTCATTTCATCTGGGAATTATGAAGGGAGAGTGTTAAAGGCATTGACTCAGATTGTCACTTTGGACTGGAAACACTACCTATTTCACTTGTGTTGACTCTCAGATTGAAAAGTGGGCCTCTTGTGTATTTGTGGGGTCTCTCAGAGCCCGGCGCAGAGGGCAGAGATGGATAGGCAGCTTCCGTTATCCAATCCACACCTTGAGAAAACTGTAGCCTGTTCAGCAGGTTACAAGGGAAACTGCCTGAGGGCTGCCTGGGATTTATAGTCACCCAGGAGATAAGCATTTGTTTCTCACATTGAATTAGATAGTCTATTCCTCTTAGCTTCTGGACAACACAAAGGGAGGCTGACCATTTGCCAAGGGTACTGTGCAAGGGAACAATACATTGGATGGGAGGTTGGACAATGTCCTTAATATTCTCCCTTTCCAGAAATTCTGTGCCTGGCGTTTTCTTTTGCTGTTAAGAGGAGTTCATCTCTCTAATGGGAATCCTGAGCTATGCACCTACATGTTCAATGTCACCTAAGGATTTTTAGTCAGTGTTTGAAGGATGGGGCTGTCTTGTGATCACATAGATTTTTTTTGTTGTCTTCGGGACCTAACAAATCAGAGATGCCTTCCCTCTGGGGAGATCTCTAGTTAAATTCCCCTTTGTGGTCCTGAAGTCCCCCTAATACTCATCATACAGTTGAGCTTTTCCTCTTTCTCCTGAGAAACAAATGGGAGTAGCCAACTGTGACTTTGTTTATTGTTCTTAAGTAAGTTGTATTAAAATTTATATGTACCTTTCCAAGAGAAGATAAATTATACATGTTACAAGAAGGGATGAAAACACATAGTGATCATGGCATTCCTGCGAGAAGGGTTTCTTTGTTCTTTGCTTGCTGCATGACTGTCTCTCAGAGCAGACCTATCCATTCAACTGGTCTAAGATGTCAGTGAGTTGTGATTGGGAGTCTCCAGCTTATCATTCCTGCTACTGGGAAGATGATTGAAAGGTGAGAACACTTCCCTTTGAGAGTTATCCCGTTGTGCCTTGGGGCTTGGCTGTGGTCTGGGTGTCTTCTTCCTTGCAGGATGGGTAGGGAGGGTAGGGAAGGTGGTCTTAGAGTTCTCAGATATTTGAAACAAAACTTCATCTCCAGCCAAGATCTGGAAACTGCACATATTACAATCAAGTGTTTTGTGGGTTTTCTTGTATAGAGGAAAAAGGGGACAGTAAACTAGCTCTTTGATTCTTTTTTGCCTGTTGAAATCTTGAAGCTCTCAGCTCTTTGCCTTTAACACCATCCAAGTGGGCGCAACCTGAGGATTAAATAATCCTCCTTTACTGAATCTACAGGAGGATTAGATTAGATCAATCTTATCAAGTCTAAATTTGGTGTACTTTGAACGTTTTGATTGCACTAAAACATTGCACAAGATATCTTGTGCAATGTTTTAGTTTTAGGAGATACAGACAGGCCAAAAGAACTTGACTTTCTCTTTTTAAATTTCCTTTTCCTTACTGAACACATGTGAGGTAATATTCAGGCACTGCCCACGCCACCTCTGGACCCGTGCAGAGGGTGGGATTCTTCAATTGTCTGAAGAATCCTGGAGCCCAGAGCTGGGTGCAGGGGCATCCACAGCAAAGCCTCTGAGAGTAACCAGTGGGCTGGGGGCCTGGTGGGGGCTGGTGTGACTCTGTTTTATAACTTTCCCCCGGGCAGAAAGTCTGGATCAGGGGTGTCAGCCAATCTTAACTTCCTTAGTTAATGACTCTGTGCCTCAGTTTCCTTCTCTGTAAAATGGTGATAAAAATAGAATGTACTTTCTAGGGATGTTGTGAGGATTAAGTGAATTAATGCTCTTAGAAGAGTTTCTGGGCCAGAGTAAGTACTTTATCAATACTAATTATTCATGATATTATCATCATCTTATTTGGATCATTCAGGAGTAAATTTCTCCCTGTACTTTAATAGAAATATTTAAAAATCAAGCAACTTGATTTCTAAATAAAGATGAACTTTTAGTGGAAAATTTGCAGACATCTTACGTGTTTTCCCTTGTTGCAGATGTATGGCTGTTTTCTGGGTTGGGACACCCAGAGCCTTATATACGTTGCTTAAGAACAATAGATAATACTCACAAAGTCTCTTAATCCAATCGCTTCCCATGAGAAGGAACACTGTCACATAGTGATGACAGTGGATCTCAACTCCATCACGGTTCCTCCCAAGAGACTCCCAAAACACTCATTTTATAGCAAAGACGCCTCCAGCAAGATTGACTATAAAAAGAATTTTCTCTCCCATTGACTTGTATTATAAAATCAGACATATGATCACATGGAAAAAATATCCTAGTTGATTTGACAAAAACGCTTAGTTAAGGAAGGAATAGATGATGTGCTTGTTTTATTCTACAACCAAACTGTAAGTTCCTTAAGAGATGGGGGCTGGGACTCCTATTTTCTGGCTCATAAAGAGCTAGTACAAGAACTTCAAATGTGGTAGGGCAATGTTAACATGGATTGGCTAGGTCTTTAGAGCAGAAACCAAATTTTTGGAAACTTTTAAAACGAGCTGTGGAATTCTTTTTGAAAACAGGAAATTATTCAAAAAACTGGTATTTGACAAGATAAAAAGAGAAACGGCTAGACTAGGGGGTGGGGAGAGGAGCCACACCCTCCTTGGCCCTGCCTCTGTGACAGGGCCCCTGCGGTGCCTTTAACGCTCTGAGGACGCAATGATAAAGCCTCTGCGGTGGCGGGATCCAGATCCAGCGTGATTCAAAATAAGCCTTTTGAGCTAGGACACCAAGTGACTTAACCAAGTCTATACAGCTAATGATGGCCAACGCAGGATCAGGACTTGGGCCTTAACTGTACTGGGGGATTCTAAGATCTCCCCTCTGCCTTCTCTGTACGACAGGAATTTTTCCTATTTTAATCTACACCGGATACTAGAAGAATTTAACTTGATTCGGCTCCTTGTATTTCCTGTAAAAGGAAGTTGCATGCAATACCACAATTTACCAGGAGATGTCACTATATGCCATATTATTGTGCATATGGTCTCCCGCCTGATTTTACTTGAATTTCTTAATTCTTGGGAATTCCTAATGTAGACTTCTGGGAACCTGTGGATCTATTTGGGAGGGAGGGAAGGGAATCCAAGAGAGCTATGAGAATTTTAAAAACTGTGTTTTAATCTTGGTGAAAATTAAAAAAAAAAAAAGTAGGGGTCGGCCGGGTGGAGTGGCGGTTAACTTCGTGCGATCCCCTTCAGCAGCCCAAGGTTCCCAGTTCGGATCCTCGACGCGGACATACTCGCCGCTCATCAAGCCAGGCTGAGGCGGCATCCCACGTGGAAGAACTAGAAGGACGCACAACTGGGATATACAACTATGTACTGGGGCTTTGGGGAGGAAAAAGAGGAAGATTGGCAACAGATGTTAGCTCAGGGCCAATCTTCCTCCAAAAAAAAAAAAGCCCCCACAATTCCTGGGTTCCCACCCTCAGATATTCCCATGTGGGGAATCTGGAGGGGGGCCCAAGAATGTGCATTAAAAAAAAAAAAGTAATTTGACTAGCTATAAAGGCAAAACTCTTCGTTTAAATTCATTTTTATAGAAAAGAACATGAGATTTGAAGTCCAACAGAACTGGCTTTGAATTTTGGCTCAGTCATTAGCTGTGGGATTTTGAGTATGTTACTTAACCTCTTCTCGCCTCAGTTTCCTCAACTGCAACAGAATGACACTGATCACACGGTGTTGTGAGGATGAAATATGTGAAAACAGCGAGATTAATTGTCATTATTAGCTGTGATTATTTCACTTGATAATAGTGTTCTTATAGCTAAAATTATTTTAAAACTACTGACAAGTGCAAGCTTTCACTTCAAAAATGTGGGAACTGGGACTTACGAGGCTAAGTGATTTGGTTCTCTGATTAAGTTTCACAATTTCATAACACAATACAGTTATTTGTGTAAAACAGGACACGCTCGTTCTAATCTTTTACAGGTGTATCCCTCCCCACTTGGTGAAACTTGATATGTCACCATTTGTTATAAAACTGATGAAATATAGAATAGTCATTCACTTGATTTAACATGCCAAATAATTCAGTTTCTTTTAAAATTTCATCTTTGTTCTGTTTACAAAAGTAATCTAAAACAAGTTTGTAAAATTTCAACAAACGATCTGCTTAAATAATGATTCTGTTGATGCAGTTAAAACATAATTTAATGAATAAACAAAGATGTTTTCATAACTTTTCAGCCACAGATTAAACGCTTTGATTTAATTGATTAGGCAAATATTTTGGTTGGGAAGTTCACATTCGCTGAATAGCTGTATAGGCTGCCAAGTGGAGGCGTTAATGAAATGGGAATTCATGGGTCTGTGGCCTTATGATATTGGTTGCTGTGATAATGATTAACTGAAAGAATAATTCACAATGTTATGGGTCTATCCTCATTTGTGATGTAAATTTAGTTTTACCTTTATATGCAAATCCACCTGTACACTAACACTTAACTTCTGTTTCCCCGAATTCCAAAGATTTCCAAATAGTTAAGGAAAAGCAATTTTATTATGATAGAATCCCTCTGCAACTCCGTGTGCTCCAATATCCAGAGTCAGAGAAACCTCTGGATCATGGAATCAACAGTTCAAGGACTGGTTTGATTAGATCTATGACGTTCTGGTTATTTTGAGGGCTGTCCGTGGTAGTCAAGGCGAAGCAGAGAGGCCATTAGAATCACGGTCACTGGTCCCTTAAAAAGCGACTCGAGCTTCCCTGGGGGCCTCTGTTGCTGCAGCGGCCGACAGAGGGCGCAGGCGTTAGCGCGCAGGTAAAAAGGCCGGTTTGCGCTCCTGTGCGGCGTGGGCTTCAGTCCTACCGCCCGGCTGCCCCACCCGGCGCCGGAATCAGTGTCCAGGAGCCACGATACTTTGGGACTCATGATAATATTTTAATTTCTTTTGAAATCAAAAGAAAGAACAAATATAATGAGTATATACTAATGAATCCAGCCCAGATTACATGTGTCTTCACGCTAACGATCGCGAAATATGATTAAAACTTTTTTTTTTTTTATGGGGGAAGGGGCCGACAAAGGTCAAATAGCCCAGGGCCCATGAAAGTCATAATGTAACCCTGAGTTATGATTCCAAATTCCGAGTCCTTAATTTACCGTAAGGGGCGAGGGAGGAAGGGAGAAAGTGAGAGGAAGTGGCCCCCTGCCCTGAAAGCAAACTCTGGCCTGGGGCCCGAGACGAAGCTGGTGAAGAAGTCTTGGCTCATCTGGGCTCCGACTGACTGTAAAGGAGGTGGCGTGGGAGTGCACGAATTATTTTAAATTACAGAACTGGTAGTACAAAGACCTTCCTGACCTCACAGCCCCGAACTGCTAGCCCCTGACCTGCCGCTCAAGTCTTCATAAAAGGACCCTCTTACCCCCTTGGCTGTGGTCCCTAAAACGCTTTGCAGTCTAGAAAACATCATAGGTCTGGGCGGGTAAACACTGGGTGGCTGCTGGAGGTTTCCTCTCATCCAGGCCTGGGGGAACTAGTAGCTTGAGTCCGTTGTTCCCTCCTCCGGAAGTACCTTTGGAGGAGCTCTGAGATTTCCAAGCAGGAATCTCTGCCCGGACCTCAGGGGATACGGAAGACCACCCCCTGGGTGAATAGCAGGCCTTGCTGGTTAACTCAGAAGAACTCTTCCATCAGGCCAAAGGGGAAGATTCCGCTTCCAGCCTGTGGCTTCTCTCCCCAGACAGTAACGCTGAGGTCTGACACTCCCAGGACCTACTGCCTGGCCTCCTGGGGGTGGCTCCTGTGTCCCTGGGGCTGCAGATCCCGGCCTGGGGCCTCGGAGTGCTTTCCTCCAGACCGCGAGAGGGGAGTGAGGCAGAGTAGAACTCGGGGAGGCTGGCTGCGTGGGAAATGCAGTGGAGACTCCGACCACCAGGGGGCACTGGGCAGTCGCCGGCGGCCCCTCCCCGGGAAACATTGTGGGGCGGGCGGGGGTTGGAGAGGCTCTGCCTGCAGGGGCTTTGGTTCCTGGCTCTCAGCTCGCCCCAGAGAGAGGGGCAGTGGAGGAGCAGCAGGAAGAGGGGGCAGAAGTCTAACGGTCACTCTTGTCAGCTGGGGCCACAGCGAGCCTGGGGTAGGGTGACCTTGGCGTGCAGGGGCAATGGAGGTAGGTAGGTAGGCGGGTCTGCAGACTGAGGGAATAATGAGGATGTATGTGTGGAGGAGGGTCTGCCCGTTTCTGGGGGCAGCACCTCTCCCACCCATCTCTTGGAGAACAGGCTTCATCCCTCATGTCAGGGTCTAGGATTAGGTGATGGTTTTGGTTATTTGACTGCTGGGGTGCCTTGGCCCTGAGGGCAGCAAGGGCCGCTCTTACCCTTTGGCCTCTCCCTGGCCCCTTCACTAGGCTGACTGGTGGGAGGCAGGAGGAGGTGTTACTACAACACTCATTTCTACCTTCATTTATGGTTTCACCTTTCAGCCTTTATGGAGCCAGGCCTGGGGACATAGATGAGTAATATATGGTCCCTGCCTTCAAGGAGCTCAAAGGTGGGGACACATAAGCAAATAGACCATTGGCACACAGTGACAAATGCTGGTGGGAGCTGTGATTGGTGTGTGCAGGGCAGAGCAGGGCAGCCCTCACCGGGAAGGTGAGTTTTGAAGGGCACCAGGAGTAGAAGCCGTGTGAGAAGGCTGGGAAGGACATGTGAGGCCCTGGGGCCATAAAACACCGCCAGTGTTTGATAAGGGGTGAGCTTAGGGGACGAGGTGGGTCATGGAGAGAAATAAACATGGGGAGAGGCAGGGCTTCAGGTTATGCTCAAGAGCCAGGCTCCCCCAACTAAAGGATGGGGAGTTATTGCAAGATTTCCTCAAGGGAGAGACACAATCAGATTTGAATGATAAAGATTGAGTCTGGGAGGAGTGAGGAGATGGGAGCTGGAGGCAAGGAAGCCCATTAGAAGGCAATTTCAAGTAGGAAATTATATGAAGCTAAGATAGTAGACTAGAAGCTTCCCTCTGCTTCTCAGTCATCTTGGGCCTTCAGTCTGTGCAGTTTCCAGGCTTGGAGCTCCCAGCTGCAGAGGGAGAGTGGAGAGTAGGAGGGGCTTCCCAACTCCTCCTCCCCCTCCTGCTCCTCTGGCCCCTAGGAGGTGAGTGGGCTGGACCAGATCTTGCTCTAGGGTGGCACCCCTGTTGGGCTGGGGGTGGAGCAGAGGCCCAGGAGGCCTAAGATAGGCTGATAAACTGGAGGGAAAAGCTATGGCGTTAAGGAAACATAGGGCAGAAGGTAGGAAAGAAAGGGGGTTGACCCCAGTGCTTCCCTAACTGAGGGACCTTTAGGAGAGAGAGGGGAATAGAATTGAAGGATGAAGCTGTTATAGCGTTGGAAGTGACATTAAACTCTTCCCATGGTCTCAACACCAAGCAATGGAAGGGGTGAGGAGACTGTTGAACACCTTGTCTACAGAAGGACCCAGCTCTAAGGAAATGGAGCTTTGTCAGGGAGAGAGAAAACCAGTCTCTTTCCTCCTGGAAATGCTGTTCGGGTCAGCGAGCTCTGACTGTTATCTGGAGTAGCCCCACCCCCACTCCAGCCCCAGCTGTTGCTGCTGTGCAGCCAGGAAAAGCAGGCACCTGTGGGGCGGACTGAGGCTATAGCAGGCGACTAGGTTCCCCAACCAGAGCCGCCCGCCATCTCAGAACCATGAACACTGAGGATCTGGGGCCCTGCACAGCCCTGATTGGCACACAGGCTCCAGCACCACCCAGAGCCACATCCTCCAAGCCCATGGTGAATACGGAGCCAGAGGCCTGGTTGTTCCAGATCCTTCTCATGCCCCTGTGGCTCTGGGGCGCCCTGCAGGGATAGTCGACACAGGGCTATCTCCCTGCGAGGGTCTCTCTCCCACTATCTTGCAAGACCTTTCCCTGAGCTTCTCCTGACCCCCTAGATTCGTGTTATGAAGAAATCCTGGAAACCTCGTGAGTCTGTCAGGGGCAAGAGGATATGAGGAGGTCGTCGTTGTAGATGGCAGTGGTGTCAATCAATGCCCAACGGCTGCTCAGACACTGACCAAGTGCCTCTCAAACTGTAGTGTGAGCCATCTGGGGGTGCTTTTTAAATAATGATTTCCAGCTGCCACCCCAGGGTTTCTGTCTCAGCAGTGTTAGGAATTTGCGTTTTCATTGAGGACCCCAGGAGATGCTGACTTAGTTGGCTCTCAGACCACCCTGGACCAAGAGCTGCTCTGAGAGGCTGAGAAGTCCTCGCTTTGTGGGAAGGTGGGTGGTTTAGCTCCCAGTCCCAGGGGCATGGTGTCTGGGAGGAGCAAGCCTTCCCCTTGCAGCCTCTGGGGCTCACCCCCAGCATCACTGTCTATTTCTCTGCCAAAATTGGGAATATTCTTGGCTTAATATAGACAAAGTCAGGCTCGCCATCCAGGAGGCAGAAAGTCATTTATATTAAATTACATTAAATTAAATCACTTCCTGGCTGCCTTGAACTGAGGCCCTTTCCTTCATCTTATATCATACCTCCTCTCCAAAGCAGTTAAACCCTCCTGTGTTAGGCAGGGTTCTGCAGAGAAACAGATCCAATAGGAGATGCGTAGATATATAGATACTTATTATAGGAATTGGCTCACACAATTATGGTGGCTGAGAAGTCCCACCATTTGCCATCTGCAAGTTGGAGATTCAGGACAGCGTAATTCAGTCGAAGTCTGAAGCCCTGAGAACCAGGTGAGCCTGTGGTGTAAGTCCCGGTCCAGATCCAGAGGCCTGGGAATTGGGGGGGTGATAGTGCAGGTCCCAGTCTGACGCCTGAGAACCAGGAGCACGGATGTCTGAGGCAGGAGAAGATGGATGTCCCAGCTCAAGCAAAGAGAGCAAATTCACCCTTCCTCCACCTTTTGTTCTATTCAGGCCCTCAACAGACTGGCTGATGCCCGTCCACACTGGTGAGGGGGATCCTCTTTACTCAGTCTACCAATTCAAACGCTAATCTCTTCTAGAAACACTGTCACAGACACGCCCAGAAATAATATTTTACCTGCTGGGCATCCCTTAGCTCAGTCCAGTCGACACAAAATTAACCACACACCTGAGAGTTCACAGGAGAGGGAGGGGGCCCTAGGAAGTTGATTACGGTGGGGAAGGAAAAACTCAATCGTGAGGCACAGATGAGAAGGTGTGAGCTGCACCACAGCATCGTTCATTTAGTACATTTTACAGAACCTGCTCTGTCTCCCTATCAAAGGCATTTAGGGGCAGGAAACATTCAAATTCCACTTAGATTCCCTGTGTCCCCTTTTTCTTGATGTGTGAAAAAGAAGCTGAGCTTTTTACAAAACAAACTAGAGAATTTGTAGATAAGAAGAAACAATGGGCCTGGAGGGTTACAGGGTGTTGTCACTAAATGGTGCTCATAATTCAGGACAGCTAGTGTCTTTGAGTCATCCCTCACGTCCCCTCCTCCTTCCCACCCAACACTCCCTCTGCAGGCCAGCTTCCTCTAGGAGGAAGTGTCTGCCGCCTCCTGCTCTCATGCACCCTTCTCTCCCTTTTCTGAATGCCCATAACACTTGGTCTGTTCCGCAAGCTCCTGGACCCTATCTGGTCTTCAGATTGCTTCTGTTGTTCTCCCAGTAAAATGCAAATAGCTGAACTGCCAGGTGGGGTTGCAAAGGTGAGATGGAATTGTGGGACTGGTGGTGAGCCACTCTGTACCCCAGCCCCTCCCCCCACCCAGTGCTGTCCTAGTGCTGGATGGACAAAGGAGCTGAGGGAGAGCTGGGGCCTGTGGCGTCAGCCCATTCCACAGACGCAAACAGAAGAGAACAGCAGGACTCAAAGTGACAGGACTCAGGTGTGCAAAACCCCTGGGAAGAGCAGGGACACCCTACTCCTGGAGACTGAGGAGACTCAGAGGCTAGGGGATGTGACCGGAGGAGGAGGGTCACACAGCCAGGCACCCAAATGCCAGCATCCCTTATTCAGTTTGGCATGTAATTTGGTTAGAGCTTTAATTACCTTAATCACCACTTGGTGCCTAGTTTCCCCCTTTTGCCAACACGGACTGCACCCCTTGTGTCTGTACTTCGCTGGTTGTCCGCTGGCCCCCAGGATGGCTCTAGAGGATGGAAATGAGTGTCTGCCCTGGGTCCTTATTTTCCCTATTCTGGACTCATTCGGTTCAGGTACAAGAGCTCAGGGGACCAGAGCGACCTGTAGGTGAGAGGAAGGGATCCATCTTCCTCAGTGAACAGAGCCCCAGACTCGCTAGGCCTGGGCCTGGTCATGCCTCTGTTCTCATCTGGGTGGCCTCAGATAAATCTGTTCACTTCTCCAGGAACGGCTTTTCTCCTCCATCCAAAGAGGGAGTTGGACAAGAAATATAACCCAAAGGCCCCTTCACACACCTGCATTCTGTGAAACAGCTGAGTCACCTTCAGGACGTGCCCGTTCATCATTTCTGAGGTGCCTGCCATGCCGCCCTCTCTTCCGTGCTGACTGCTCACTTAGGTTTTCTTATGTGAGAAGCCTTCCCCACACAACATGTTCTCCCTCCCACTCTGTACCAGGCTCAGAGGCCACTCCGAAGGCCGTTTCCTACTTGCTGAGGTGGGCTGTCCTGGTGAAGGGGCTGCTCCTCTCACAACACTGGGGGCTCTGGGAACCAGTGTCACTGGGAGATTTTCATTTGACCCCCAGAGGCTGTTAAGAAGAAGAGATTAAAGAATTGTATATCCTGGCCGTAGCTCTAAAGCCCGGAGATCAATTCCCAGTCCCCCCAGGACGAATGTCCCCCTTTCCAACGCTGTGGCTCCTGTGCATGTTTCCCACTCACCGGCCCTTTTCTACGACCTGAGCTCAAACCAGTGACTTTCCCTGACTTTTTCCTGATTTTGTTTTGAATCATTGAACACAGAGTAAGATTCCAATCCCGTGTGGTCCTTGTAAGCTCCAGGCCGGGCACTGTTAGGGATCTTCAGAGGAATGTGCCGCTGGCCTTCACCTGGGCGTCAGGGGCTGGGGTCGGAAATCAGCGTAGGGCAGGAAGGGGGTGGAGGAGAGGTCACTAGGCAGCAGAGGAGGCAAGGGTGGCTCAGGCTGGGAGATGCCTGCCCTTGGGGTGGAGTGGAAAGGGTAGACTGGGGTTACCTCACATGTACCTGTGTTTTCTCCAAGAGCAAACCTCAAGACTTTTCTCCTACAGAACAGGCAATGTGGGCTCCAGCTGGTTGGGGCAGGCAGCCTGGGATGTGGGATAAGCACTCTCCTAGGAGACAGAGGCCTCTGTTCTAGTCCTGGCTCTGCCACTTCCCAGCTGTTTGACCTTGGGGAAGGGACTTGACTTTTCTGGTTTTCCCTTTGTGAAATGGAGGTATGACCTATGTGTGGTCATGAGATCAAAGTGAGACCTTGCTCCAAAACCACACACTCAACTCCTAGACGCCCAGGTAGGAAGAGTAACTGAGACAAACGAAAAGCAGCCAGCACAGGATCTGGGATGTGGCAGATGCTCATCAAATGTTAACTCTCTCCGGTGTGACTCAAGTTTCAGACACAACTTATTCTGACTCCCCTCAATTCCCTCTGCACGCCCCCTCATGACCTCAAACTTGCTCTTCCTCCCGCATTTCCTTTCTCAGTGAATCGTACCTTGTAGCTGCCCAGCCCAGAAATTGGAGTCATTCTCTCCTTCTCTACATCCCCTCGGTTCCCAGGTCCCATCCATTCTGCCTCTAGCTCTCAGTCCTTCCTCAGCATCAGCATGACCACTACCTCAACTCTGATCCTCATTGTTTCTCCTCTGGATTAGGGCAAAGCCTTCCAAGGGAGCTCCCTGACTCCATTCTCCCCCAGCTTCAATGCATCTTCCACACCATCTTTCTAAAGTGTAAAGTGAGCATGTCACCTGGACTTCAACAGCTCCCTTCACCTTTGGGATAACACTCAAGCACATTAGCCCTGCATCCCAAGGCTCCCATATCAGATGTCTCAGTTTCCCTTATGCCCGAGGCTCTCTCACGCCTCAAGTCTTTGCATATGCTTTTCCTCCTGCCTAGCGCATTCCCTTCTCTACTTCTCCTGATTAACTCCTGTTTGTCCTTTAAGGCACAGCTCAAGTGTCACCTCCTTCAGAGAGACTATTCCTTCCCCGTAGCTTGGGTTAAGAAGTGCACCTCCAAGTTGCTATGGCATTTGGTGCTTGAAGTAACTGCCTCTGTCATAGCGCATTAAAATCATCTAATTACGTACCACCTTTCCCCACTAGACTGTGAACTCCAGGAGTGCAAGGTCTGTCCTTATTCATTATGTATTAAATACATATTTGCCAAGAGCCTACTTGGTAAGCCAGAAACAGAGCTAGGCACTAGAGACAGCGGTGAGGGGGAAACAGTCACCAGCTGTGCACTCATGGAGCTTAGAGTCTGTGTTAATCAAAGAATCACGTCGTGATGGGGAGGGACACACTGCTGTGAGCTCCTAGTTGGTGTCTGTGTTAATCAGGGTTCTCCAGAGAGGCAGAACCAGTAGGACAAATGGATGGATGGATAGATAGATGTGATATTGTGATTATAATAAGAAATATATATTTGGTCTTTGTCCTGTTTCTGGCACCGACTTACTAAAACCCTTGGAATTTCTTAAGTGGTGAGAGCCATAAAAGTGTCTTTTGTTATGTTAGTGAGGTAACTTGGGAAGCTCCTAGCTCATCTAAGGATGGGGGCAGATTGTCAGGGGAACCAACTGTGTGATTTGAGGATTGGAACATTCCCACTCCCTTGACCTCCAGGGAGGGGAGAGGGGCTGGAGATTGAGTTTGATCACCAATGGCCAATGAGTTAATCAATCATGCCTATGTGAAGCATCCATAAAAACCCAAAAGGAAGGGGTTCTGAGGGCTTCCCGGTTGGTGAACATGTGGAGACTCGGGGAGAGTGGTGTGCCTGGAGAGAGCACGGAGGCTCCCTGCCCCTTCCCCCATACCTTGTTTTATGTAGCGCTTCCATCTGGCTGTTCCTGAGTTATATCCTTTTTCCGATAAACTGGTACTCTAGTTAAAGTAAAATGTTTCCCTGAGTTCTGTGAGCCGCTCTCGCAAATTAATTGAACCCAGGGAGGGGGTCATGGGAACCTCTGATGTATAGCAGGTTTGTCAGAAGCACAGCTGACAACCTAGACTTGCAATTGGTGTCTGAAGTAGAGGCAGGAAACAGTCTTGTAGGACTGAGCTGTTAACCTATGGGATTTGATGCTATCTCCACGTAGGTAGCGTCAGAAGTGAGTTAATTGCTTGGTGGTGTGAGAAAAACACACATCGGAATTGGTGTCAGAACTGTAACATATAGACGTAGATATAGAAGGAGATTTATTATAAGGAATTGGCTCACATGATTGTGGAGACAAGGAAGTCCCAAACTGCAGTGCAGCCTGGAAGACTGGAGACCAGGAAAGCCAATGGTGCAGTTCCAGTGTGAAGGCCAGCACGTGGAGACCCAGGAGAGCCAGTGGTACGGATGAAGTCTGAAGACAGTCTCCAGGAGAATTCTCTCTTGCTTGGGGAGGCTGGGTGTTTTGTTCTATTCAGGCCTTCAACTAATTGTGTGAGGCCCACCCATATTAGGGAGGACAATCTGCTTTATCGAAAGTTTACCAATTTAAATGTTAGTCTCAGACAAAAACACTTTCTAAGTTGACACACAAAATTACCATCACAGTATCCTTGCCCTAATCTGGAAAGTCAGGAAATCTTCTTTTGAGAGAAGAGCAATAATCTGAAGAATGGGCCAAGGGCACATAAATAAGGTGTGTGTGTATGTGGGGGAGCATGTCAAGTAGAGAAAACAGCCTGTGCAAAGGCCCTGTGTCAGAAAGGAACATGGTGTTTTGGGGGATCTGAAAGAAGGCCAATGTGGCCAGAAAGTACAGAAAAAGGGAGCTTGGTGTGAGATGAGCCTGGAGGTGGGTAGGGCATAACTTTGCAGGGCCTTGTAGGCCACAGTAAGAGTTTTGGTTCACATTGCAAGAGTATTGGGAAGCTGTTGAAATGTTAAACAACTGGATAACACAATCAGATTTGCATGTTGAAAAATGTCCTCTGGCTGCAGTGTAGGAAATTGAGAGTGAGCAGGCAGAGTGGCCATGCGGAGACTGGTGAAGGGCTGTTTCCATCATCCTGTAAGAGTTGATGCTAGCTGAGGCAGGGTGGTGGCAACCATGAGAAGCATGTGGGTCTGATCTGAGCAGTATTTGGGAGGCAAATGTGCCAGGACCTGGTGACAGACTGGGTGTAGGGGATGAGGTGGGAAGGGGGCAAATGCTGCCTGGGGTCAAGACTGGGTCTCCCATCATGTGTTCCCGGTGCCAGCCACCGTGCCTGGCATGAAGCAAGTGATCAATAAATATTAGCTCGGGTTTCTCTTGCCCCTTGGTTTTCTGCCACTGATGACCTCACAGATTATTGTGAGGAACAAATGTGTTCATGTTTGTGAAACCAATTCACAAACTGATAAGGGCTTGACCCGAGTATGTGCTCATCCCATGGATGAGCAGGGGGACTGGAGGCCCATTTCCTCCTCTGAGTTGTGGATACATCGCTCAGGCCATATGTAGTCTTCCTTAGGGTCTCAACACCTCCTCTCCTGGGCACACCTGGCTATTTTCAGGCCTCACTTAGTGCAGTTAGAGCTGCAAGGGCCAAGCATCCATGTTTCAGTCACTGAGGGAGTGTGCAGTGTGGGCCGGGTTCTATACCTGTCTTGAGAACCCGGCTCCATCTCCCACCAGGCTGCTGTGTGTGTGCACTAGTGACATCCTGAGATGCTAGCTCCAAACTCTCCTTCTGGTTTGGAGAAGCTACCCCAATTCTAAGGAGAACACTGTAAAGGAAAATCGGGGTGGAGTGGGGAGGGTGGTAGGCCTGCTGCCTACTGATCTGCCTAGCATTTGGCTTTGCTAGAGGGCCTGGACCACCACTGGCAAAGTAGACCTCAGAAAACCATTTAAGGTCTGTTGCTGACTCCCTACAACACCCCTAAGACAGTTAGCATAGGAAGAAAAAGAAAGCAAGGGAAAGAAAGTGACCTCTCTGTGACTTTCCCTGTTCATCCAACCAGCATGGATATCTGAAGTCATAAATGGCCATCCCACATTTCCCCACAGAGCAATGCTCAGGTGTCTATTATGCCAAAGGGTCAGGTGACTCAAGCAGGCACAGATCTGGAGGTACAAGGGATTGGCTGGGGATCAAGTGGTGGATATGAGACTCTATGGGTGTCTAAGAGCTGTGGACTCTAAGGGATTGGGATGGCAGCATATATGACGTCCCCACTGAGCCCTTGGCATTTGGTGCTCGGGCATTACAGAACCTGGAAGAGAGGACCAGGCCACAACTCTCCCAGGGAGACCCCATCTTACTCCTCCTCTGGATAAAGGAATCTCCACTCCACCTCTGTGTTCCTGTCACCCAAAGGAGAGGGACCAGGGAGGGTGGGCATGGGGTCAAGCTTCAAGGCCAATCTCTGCTGCCCAATCAAGCCTAGATTTTTCAAGACAGCCCTAAGTTCAAATGTCCTTTCCCATGTGCCTCTGTATGACTATAATTCAGAGGAGGGGCCTAAAGAAATTACATGCACCTGACTGAGATCAGAAAACATGGTTACAGCACATGAGCACGGGACTGCCGTCAGGCACAGAATCATCTGCTGTCTCATGTTGTGTAGAATAGAATTACAAGGGATCAGGCCTCAGGAAATATTCCCTAAAATGGGGTGGGGGCAGAGAGAGAAGGCTCTTTTGGGGGTCCAGCTGCTGACTCCCAGAGCAGTGTCGTGTAGAGCCATACTGGAGCCTGGAGGCCAAAGGAAAAATCTGTAATACTGATCCCATCTTTATTTAAAATTTGGGTATTTTGTTCACAATGGATATTTGGCATTTAGATTTTTAAAAATATTGCATTAAGATATTATTTATCTTGATTACTGAGTTTTTGGGGACTCTCTTACATTTGTACCCAAGGTGATGTCTTGCTCACCTCATCCTAGTCCCAGAGTCCCGGAGCCAGAGAAGCCTCCTGCCAGTGTCCCTGGCAGGGAGCCGTGCAACTCTCCCTAATAACGGAGTTCCCTACAAAGACTGGAGACTCACTGGGAAGGTGGGCTGTCTGCAGCAGCAGTGTGTCTTCATGGAAAAGGAATGGCTCCATGTTCACAGCCAGAAAAGTATGAATACAGTGTATGCCTCGCCTCCTCTCTGTCACACACTCAGTGAAGACACAATCTGTGACAGGAGCTCGCTTTGAAAGTAGAATTATGCTATCAAAAGCTATCATAAGAACAAACTGATCTTGTCATTTCCTTCTATTGCACTCCATTTCCATTTTTTCTTTTTAGCAGATAGATCTTCTTTCCCTAGCAGATTTTTTAACCTCTTGGATCATATTTTTCTTTAGCTATTAATTAAATTACTTCGGGTTCCTTAAACACAGACACCATTTCACAAATGTTCGGCCTAGATGGTAGGAAAAAGTCTGCCTAGAATGAAAAAAAAAACCCCAACTATTAATGATCCATAAAGGGAATAATCCACATCATCAATTGGAACTGAGAATTGATTGGAATCATTGAATCAGGTGACTTCACTGAATTGATAAACCTGGTGTAAACCTCTTCCAGGCTTATCAACAGTGTTGGGCACCTTGTCCGCCTAGTCCTGTGGCCACTGGCTTCTGCCTCCAATGAAGATGAGAAGGTTTTGCGTTATCATCACTTATGAATTAAATACTTTCCATGGAGACTGTATTAAAGATGAAAACAGCATCTGACCCTGAGTTATTCACAATCTTTTTTCAGAGACAGGCAAGGCAGGTGGATCAGATAGGTGGATCAGATTCACGTGCCCTTGGAGTAGTATTTCAAGTTGGCACACGCCATGCTAATAACGTTCTAGCTGGACTCTGAAGCTGATGCGTTCAGTGCCTAGACAGTTCAGATATCCATACACCTCTCCCATCACCAACACACCCTCCAGACTCTTTTCTGTTCCCGGGCTTTGTTCTTCTCTGTGACGGGCGTCTGTGATCTTCAGTTACCCATTAATCCTGATCACTGAGGCCTCAGCCCTTCTCATCCACCAGCCAGGGGTGTGAAAGGTGTTCAGTTGTACTCTTTTGCTGTCTTCTTTAAGGGAATTTCATATTGTTTGGGGCTGAATGGCTCCCAGACCTAGTCCTAAGTGCTAATTCCTCCAACTCAATGACATTCGCAGCAACTGAACTCTCCCCCTCCCCCTTTCTCCATCCCCAGCCCCGCCCCCCTGAAATGATGAACCACCCCAATGAGAACCTCCTGCCATCTGTCAATTGTTAGTGTAGTCTCTGCCACTAGTCAGCCGCACTTTTATTCACACTTATTCTCTTCTAAATTCACAATAGATTGAGGACTTAAATGATTAATTTGCAAAGACCCTATTCCCAAATAAGAACGCATTCTGAGATTCTAGGTTGACACGAACTTGGGGGAACACTATTCAACCCACTATGCTCTCCCACCAGAGTATGTCCATCATCTACACAGTTGGATCTCAGCCTAACAGCCTATTGTTTCTTACATACTTTATGTAGACAAATGGCTAACATAAATATTTTTGGAAACCTTAACATCACGATTGATAGATTTTATCTCTGGTTAAAATTCATGGGCCATGAATCTGGCCAAATGTCTACAAGTTTGATTGAATACTGCTGAAAGGCAATCGGTGGTGTAAATCCAGGACAGTCTTCACCCATATTTTGAACCTAAAGATCAATGTTGCACATTAGTTAATAGTTGCTTTTTATTTCATCTTTGTCTGTCCACATCTTTGAAATACGTATTTTATACTATGACTATAGCTATTTATAAACCTGTTTTTCCCTTAAGTGTATCAGTGAGCACTGAGCATAAAGGAAGCTAAGATGAAGTGAAAGGTATTCACATTTGAAAAGTAACATTTTGCAACAAAAGAATTTTTTGTTGTTACATTTGATTACTTAAAAACACAATGTTCATAAATATAAAATTAATACATACTCATTGCAGAAGACTTGGAAAAACATATCAGCTTGAAGAGAGAAGAAAATGCTCTTGTAATCCCAATAATCAGAATTAACCATGTTAATATTTTAGAGTATGCTTTTTCAGTCTTTTTTCTAACCATATGCCCAAGAAAAAGAGATGTATATTTATACACATACACTCACAGGGTTGTAGCTTCTTCCGCCTTTAAGAGGATAATAGAATTCATCTCAAGGAAGATTAATTTTAATTTAGAAACATTCCTAACAGTCTTCATAAAGTGTGAATGCTGGACGCCTCTCACCCCTACTCCCTTCCAGGGCATGGAAAGAGGAGGTGAAACTAAAAGTGTAGTAAATTACTCCCTGCAAGAACAGGAGGAAACTTTGCGCTGGCAGCTCCAGACTGGGAATGGGGTGAATGAGGGCCCAGGAAGCAGAGAGAAGGGGATAGGAGAGAAGGGGAAATGGGGAGAAGCCCTGGAAGCACAGAAAAGTGTAGATTCTATGGAGGAGCACAACCAGCGAAGAGTTCCCTGGGGTGGGGAATGTCCGGTATTAAATGATTGTGAAGTGGTTTCCTGCTCTGGACTGTAATTGTACTCCATGACTCAACCCTTCAGTAAAAGTTTGCTATGAACAACTCCCTTGGGTTCCTATTGCTTTGGCTGAAATGAAGCATGGAATAAAGTGGAGTGGTAAGAAAACAGAAGAGCTGGGAATAGAGGCTAGGAGCAGACATTATGAAGAACCAGAACATACCATGGACACAGAATTTTGTAGTCAGTTTTTCTTGTTCAGCAAAAAATTTCAACGGCATGTCCTCATATCATTAGATGCTCTTCCACATCAGCAGGGTACTCAATCTTATGTTTGTAGCACCCTTCCAAATACTAGAATTTTCAGTGCTACAGTTGAAAGAATTAAAAAACTCAAGACAACATTAAGTAAGTCAGCAATAATTATAGTACAATTGGGAATGCAGTAAAATAGTGTCTTCAGTTTCTCTTTCCCAGAGTCTGGGTAGAGACCCTGCTCCTAGGTCATATGCATAACGCTGTAATAAACATCCTTGTACCTGCTGCAGTGCCCACATCTCTACTTATTTCCTTTAAATCCCAGAAGTGGAACTACAAGGATGAGAGAAGCATTCAGAATATTTGACTGGCATTATCAATTGTCTTCCCCAAAAGTGGTACCAGTGTTACTTCAACCAGCCAAATATCCTTCCCAAGACTTGGTAATATCGTCACTTCACATTTTTTCACAGTTTACAGTTTAAAAATTAGCACATGACCATTTTTATTTTAATTTTTTGATCACTACTTGTGAGCGATCAAAAACCCTTTTCTGCCCATCTACATTTTTCTTTTATGAATTGTCTGTTTCTGTCTTTTGCCTGTTTTTCCTATTAGGGTACTCATCTTTTTCTTATTGATTTTGTGATCTCATAAAATAAGAATATTAACTCTTTCTTGGTTAATATATTTCAGGGACTTTTTCCTAATTTGTCACTTGCCTTTAATTTTAGTTTTGGTGTTTTGGAATGGAGAGATGTTTTAAATTTCCATGCAGTCAGATTTATCTATCTTTTCATTTATGGGTTCTGTGTTTGGTATTATAGTTTTAAAGACGTTTCCAAACCTAAGATTATATGTTTTTGTCGAGTTCTTCTATGATTTCATTTTTTTCCAACTCTTTCAATGTTCAACTCTTTAATCTATTTGGAATTTATTTTGATACAAGAAATGAGTGGCGCTTTAGCTTAACTTTTCTCCTAAAGGCTAGCCAATTATTTCAGCACCTTTTATTGAATAATCTGTCTTTCTCCACTGATGGTAAATGCCACCCCTACATTATACTAGATTATATTAAATGCTCATGTATACTTTGGTCTGTGCTTCACTGGCAGAGACATCCCAATATCCCTTCTCCCCTTTGTCTTTAATAACAGAACTTTCTAAATTAACTAGACATGTGGTTCCCCCAGATCAAAACTATGTTTCCCAGGCTCCTTTGCTGCTAGGTATGGTCATGTGGTTATGTTCTGGCCATTGAGATATAAGGGGAATGGTGTATGTAGCTTTCAGGACAGTTCCTGAATTAGAAGGGCCCTACCCTTCTTTATGTCTTTTCCTCCTTTCTGACAACTGTAATGTAAGTGTGATGACAAGAACTCTGGCAGCCATCTTGTTGAGTATTATTGCAAAATAGAAGAAGTCTTGATGTCTGAGGAATTCTTGATGGCTTTCTATCAGCTATGGATTGCTTATCTTTAGACTCCTAATAAATAAGAGAAAAATAAGCTTCTATCTTGTTTAAATTATTGTTACATTATTTTGTATTGGTCTTTGCAGGTGAACCTAATCTTAACTGATGGGGCTTCATATTAGGTTCCATGAGTGTCTGCATATTCATGTAACAAGTCTATGCAATTTGATCTTAACATTGTAAACATTTTAATATGTGACACTGTGGATACCTCTCTTTCTTCTTTTTCAACAATTTCTTATTTATTCTCATCCGTTTTTCTTCTTGGTAGACTATGATAATTATGTTAATTTGCAAACAAAAAAATTCCGTTGGGATTTTTTTTGGAATTGCATATAAATTTATGAATTAATATAAAGCACTGACATTTTTACAATATTGAGTTTTACCACCCAGGAATGTGGCATGTCTCTCTTGAATTTTTTTTTATATTCCTCAATATAGGTGTATAATTTTTCCTTATATCAGTTTTATATACTTTGTATATTTATTGCTGAGCATCTTTTAATTGTTTATATTGCAAATGGAATTTTTCCCCATAAATTATTGCTCTAAAATCTGGTTGATTTTTGCAAATTTATATTGTGTAGAGGGCAAACAAAAATAGATTTAAAATAATAACAGCCACTTCTGCCTCCTAGGGGAACGTCATAACTCATCTCTGGAGGTCATGGTTCTATGTCCTAAGCGAATGCCTCGATAGGCATTGTTGATTGAGAAAGTCACAGCCTGGTGTTTGGTCTGGCAAGACTCAAAGAGGCCTGAATGATGTTATTATAAAGTGAGAAGAATTTTAAATGTCGGCAGGCAGGCTGGGAGTGGGGGCCAAGAACAGGAGGGCGAGAGGAGTGTGAGGAATGTCTAGAGAGGGAGTAGGAGAAGGACTGGAGAGAAAGAGCTTGAGAAGCTGGTGTAGACTGGCACCTACGGAGGACTATGGGAAAGTCCCCATGTTGAGGAATGGAAAATGCATTTTTAGGACAATGATGCCTTATACTCAATGTGGTCATCACCTACACTGTTCTGCAATAAATAAACTTCTTTATGTTTCCAGTTGCTTTGGTAAAAAGGCTACTGTATGTAACAGGGTTGGAGTAACAGTGCTTTGGTGAATAAAGGAAGAGGGGGATTGTCCAGTGTGGGGCTAAGAGATGATGGAAGAATAAAATTATTGTGAAAGACAAAGACTAAGAATCTGGTGAAGTCTAGGAGTTATATAGCAAGAGGTAACCAGAAGTATAAAGTCCTCTGAGAATCTTATTTAACTGGAAGGATGCTAGGTTTTCCACATGGGATGGTGGATCAAGCTGTCTTGTTTGAATTACAGAGAAAGGTGATCCAAGAAGCCTTTGTGACTTCAAGATAACTCTGGCGGCAGAAATCAAGGTTACCACTATACTTCATTACCTTATTTTGTTATTGGTTTTCACTTATTTTTTGGTATGTTAAGGGATTAAATACACAAATGGATATTGGCCAGACCATATATTACCATAGAACTCTGACCCACAATGTTTGCATAACCAACCTGGGAAGTCAAACCAGAACCTCTGCAGCAATTGGCCCAGAAAAGTTAGGTCTTGGTCAGTGACAGCCACCTCCCCCAATTTTTGCCCCTGATTCCAACTCAGGACCAACCAGAGAATGCCAAATATGCTCCCCAAACCAATCACATAGGATGCATCTAGTTAGCCTGCCTCCGGCTTCTCCTTGTCAACAACCTCCTATCAACATACTTGAAACCTTCCCCCTTTTTTCACCGTAAAGCTTCCCTACTCCCCTGTCTCCCTTTGAATTTCTGCCAAACCCAAGTGGAGGTGGCTGACTCCCTTGCTATAGCAAGCTCTGAATAAATAGCCTCTGTTTGTTTTCATTTGGTTGGTCTTTGTTTCCATAATATTCTTGGGCTTTACAGATAGATAATTACATGAACTGCAGTGAAGACTTCCTCCTTTCTGATAGCTATATATCTATGTCTTTTTTTGTCTTATTGCGTAGAGTTGAAACTACCACAGTGATGTCACATACTAGTGACACTCGTACCCTCATTATCTTACTCCTTACTTTATTGGGAATCTCTCTAAAGTTTTTCCTTTAAATACAATATTACTTATTGGCTTGAAATGGATATTCCTTCTCCTATTAAATAAGTATATTTTGATCTCCAGTTTATTTAGGTTTTTCTTTTTTAATATCAGAAAGTGATGTTTTTAGTGTGTATTGAGTTAATCTTTCTCCTTATCAGTAATAATATACTAATGGATATTCTAATTTTGGTCTTTGTATTCTTATAAAAATAAACCTACTTGATCATAGTGCATTATTCTTTTAACACACTGCTACATTTAATTGGCTAATATTTTATTCAGGATTTTTGCATCCATATTCATAAGTCAGGTTGGTCTGTAATTTTCTCTTTTTGGTGCTATTTTAGTCAGATTTTTGACTTGAAATCTATTTCATCTACTATTAATATTGCAGACTGTACTTATTTTTTTGTTAGCATTAACAATTGGCTGTTGATGTGAAATATATATTTTTTGTCATGTTGAGGAACTATATCTAGACTACCATATTTGGAGGATGCAATTCTTTGGCAGTGATTTCCAATTTATTCCATGTTTGTTAGTCTTTTCAGACCTGCTACATTCTGTTGAGTCAATTTTTATAGTTTGTATTTTCCCATAAACTTACTATTTTGTTAAGATTTTCAAATAAGTTGGCATAAAGTTTGTTTACTCTTTGTGTGGTTATTTGTAATCTTTAGTTTAATCTGTGGCTATAACCTATCATTCCTAATTTGGCACGTGGTTGTTTTCTTTTTTTCTCCCTCTATCAGTACAGACTTTTTTGTTTTGGACATTTATTCAATGTCTAGCTTGGATTTCCCCCTAAGACAAGGATCTGAGTTCAAGTCGTTTATTTGGTTGGTGTGGGGAAACACTGGAGGGGAGGGAGGAGGTGACTCAAGGGCGGGAGGCAGCCAATAAAGAAGGAGTTGTTCCACCAGACACCACTGTGGGGACTGGAACGTGACCCTGGGGACTCTGGGAGTAAAAGCATGCCTCTGTAGGGGAGGAAGACAATTCCTCTACCCTCTAGGTCCCTCTGGCTAGCCTAAGAGTTAGATTGACATGAGACAGAACAACAGGAGAAAATAAAAAAAAGTTTAGTAACATTTTTACTAAAATGGAGAAATCCAGGAAGACTCAGAAACTGTCCAAAATGGCCAAAGCCACCACCTTAAATACCATCTTCAGCTAAAGACAAAGGAGGACATTGGGGGGAGTGGTTTGGGATTTCAAAGGTGAGGAAGGCAATTTACATAGAGATGGAAAAGCAAATGGTTGACAAACAAGTGTTTGCTGGCCCATCTATAGAGGATGGGACCCAAAAGAGACAGAACTTTGATAAAAATGGGCTTGCTGGTGCCTTTCTGTCTATCATACCTATTTTACATTATACTATAGTTATCTTATGGTGTTAGCTCCTTCCTGGAACAGGCCTTCTGTCTTAAATTCTTTTAGGCAGTTAGGGGGAAAGGCAAAGTTTCTTTCAGAGTCTTTTGTTCTTAAAAATAATCGAGCCTAGGGCTGGGCTGGTGGCATAGTGGTTAGGTTCGCACACTCCGCTTTGGTGGCCTGGGCTTTGCGGGTTCAGATCCCAGGTGCAGACCTATGCACTGCTTATCAAGCCATGCTGTGGCTTGGGTGGCTTGGTCCCACATATAAAGTAGAGGAAGATGGGCACAGATGTTAGCCCAGGGCCAATCTTCCTCAGCAAAAAGAGGAGGATTGGCAACAGATGTTAGCTCAGGGCTAAAAAAATTAATAATAATAATCAAGCCACAATGAGCCTTGATGGCCTAGTGGTTAAACTTTGGCGCACTCCACTTCAGTGGTTCGGGTTCAGTTCCTGGGCACAGAACCACACCACTCATCTGTCAGTAGCCATGTTGTGGTGGCGGCTCACATAGAAGAGCTAGAAGAACCCACAATTAGAATACACAACTATGTATTGGGGAGAAAAAAAAAAGAGGAAGATTGGCAATAGATGTTAGCTCAGGGCGAATTTTTCCCAGCAAAAAATTAAAAAATAAAAATACCTTGCCTCCCCCAAGACAGCTGAGGGGCTCAGGCTATTTAAAAAATAAAAAAAAATAATCAAGCCAAAGAGACACATTTTGGGCTGGCCAATTCTGATCCCCCACACCTCCAAGGGACCCCACCCAAGGGGGGGTGCACTGGGGTTATATACACACAGCTCCTGATGGTGATTAGTTGAGGGTTACTGTGTGTGGAGGTGGGGTGGGGTGGGGGTGTCATGTATTCATTACCTGGCACGGATAGCCTGTCTTGGGCACAAGCAGAAAGCCTTCCCACAGTCTCAGAAAAAGCTGCCGTGCGGAGCTGGCCCGGTGGCGCAGCGGTTTAGTCTGCGCTTGGCAGCCCGGGGTTCGCGGGTTCGGATCCTGGGCGCCCGCTGACGCACTGCCTGTCAGCCACCCCGTGGCGGCGTCCCATATAAAGTAGAGGAAGATGGGCACGATGTTAGCCCAGGGCCAGTCTTCCTCAAGCAAAAAAAAAAGAGGAAGATTAGCAATGGATGTTAGCTCAGGGCTGGTCTTCCTCACATTAAAAAAAAAAAAAAAAGCTGCCGTACAAAGGAATGCAGATACTGACACTGGAATTTCTTCGGAAGACACCAAAGTGGTGATGCCCTGGGTACATGGGACAGGCACAATAGCTTCTGCCACATACACACTCTGGGGCTCATTCATCAACTCTGCTCTTTCATAGGTTTCTAGTTAGTTTCATCTTTCAGCTTTATTCCTTTATTTTTTCTGGTTTTTCTTTATTTTATTTTTATTTAATGTTCCTCTTTTTAACTTCTTGAATTACATGCTTTCTTCATATAGTTTTACTTTCTTATTTGATAATAAAGGTATTTCAGATTGATTATGAGGAATAATTGAGAAACTACTTGTAAAAGTACTTAGCACAGTGTCCATCACATAATAAGTGTTCAAAAATGTTAATTATTGTTTTCATTGAACACTTTGAAGTGACTCTGATTACAGATTTGGCTGTCTCCTCTTGATGTTGATATGTGGTATTTTTAGTATCATTATTTTCCAAGGGTTCTATAAATTGCAGAATTAATCCATGGATTATTTTGAAGAGTTGTTTTCATACCAAGTAGTTGGACATTTTTTTTTTGCATATTTTTCCAGTTTCTAGTTTTATTGTATTGTGGTATAGGATGTATTCGTGTGTAATTTCTTGGTTTGGAATTTAGTTAAAGTTTTTTGTGGTTTAATATGTAATCAATTTTTAAAACTATACCAAGTACATTGAAAAAGATTGTGTATTCTCTTTTATTTTTTTCATATTAGCTCAACGTATCCCAGCAATGACTTTTGTAGCAGGTTCTACATCTTTACATTTGTTTACTTGGTCAGTTGAGAACTGACAGACAAAGTCTCCACAGCAAATTGTGTTTTGGTCATTTTCCCCTTGTTATTCGGAAACTAAAGATTTGTGACAAACACATCTCCATCGCAGATCTTTGTTTTCGTTAATTATTCTTTATTTTGTTTAATAGTTTAGGACTTTAATTTTCCTTTGTTTAATATATCTTTCTCCATCTTTTTATTTTTAAACATACCAAGTCACTTTGTTTGGGATGTGCCTCTTGTGGACAATATATGGCTGGATCAAATATAGGAATCTTTGTCACTTAAAAGGGAAATATAACTGATTTAGATACATCATGTCACAACAATCATGTTTGACTTTCTGATGAATTTGTCTGGATCCTTTGGTGTGGTATAGTAAGAAAAAAATATTTGACCTTCCTCCCTGGTTGCTGGCACAGGCTCCTAAAATCCCTGGAATTTCCCCCAGTGATAGGGTGATAGGAGCATCTCTGGTTAATCATAACAAGCCCCTTTCAACTATATCTGAGTTTATGCTAATGAGGTGACTCTAGGCCAGCCCCTACATAGCTTCAGGATGGGGGCTGGTGCCAGAAAGACTAAGGCAGGATTAGAAGCTTGGAACTTTCAGCCTCACCCTGCTGCCCCCTTCCCCCCACTCCTCCCAACCTCCTGAGAGAGGAGAGGGGCTGGAGATTGAGTAATCACCAATGGCCAATGATTAATCCGCCATGCCTATGTAATGAAACCTCCATAAAAACCCTTAATGACAAGGTTCAGGGAGCTTCCAAGTTGGCAAACACAACCACGTGCTGGAAGGGTGGCACATCCCAAATCCACGGGGGCAGAGGCTCCTGCACTCCGGACTCTTCCAGACCTCGCCCTCTGTCCCTCCCCATCTGACCGTTCGTTTGTGTGCTTTATAATGTCAAAAGGTAAACTGAGGCATATTAAAAATTTGAAGAGTTTATCTGAGCAAAAATCATGTGGAATTGGGCAGCGCCAAACCGGAAGTGGTAAGGAGCACTCTGCCGGCGGGAGCCAGGGGAATGACTCATACAGAGAAGGTGCAGAAGCAGAGAAAAAAAATTATTTGCTTGGCTATAGCTTAAAGCCTAGTTGGCTGTTTGTGATTGATTGTCCTTAGGTTTCGATTTTGTAATCTCGAGGCATTTACAGCCTTAGATTTTGGTTTGCTTACGTAGGCCGCCGTGGCATTAGAGCCACCTCAGTCTAACAGCCTCCTTGTTTAATTAATTTAACAATAATAAACTGTCATAGTAAATATAGAATCTTCCTGAATTCTGTGAGTTGTTCTAGCAAATTGTGGAAACCGGTTGGGGGTGTGCATGGGAACCCCCGACTTTGTACCCCAGTTGGACAGAAGTGTAAGTAAGCTGGCAACCTGATACTTGAGAGTTGTGTCTGAAGTGAAGGCAGTCTTGTGGGACTGAGCCTGCAACCTGTGGAGTCTGGTGCTAATGCTGTGTACCTAGTGTCAGAACTGACTTGAATTGTAGGGCACCCAGTTGGTGTCAGAGAATCAAAGAATTGGTTGGCCTGAAGAAAAAAACCTCACACTTGGCAAAGATGGAGGTCTACTTGTAGTGAATGAGTTTGCTAATATTTTAAAAATATTTGCTATTTAGACTGTAGGGATTGGCCCAGACCAGTCCCTATCCAGCCTTGTTGATGGTGGTGCCACATAGAAATCAGACATGATTCACATTACTTTGGAACAAGGCTCTTTATTGCTGCTGCTGCTTTTCGTTTATAGTAGCTGCTCATGCCTGGGCCTTCTGCCTGCCTTCTCATGAAGCTACTATGCTGCAGTGCCTACAAGGACTCCATCTGGACTCTTTCCAGACTGTCCCAGGGCCCACCCTTGTCTCCAGCTTTTGCCTCTCAAATTGGGAGTGTCTCAAGATTTTCCCTTCTGTTGTTGCAGAACCAGGGCAGGACGGAAGGTCATGCTTCTTCAGAGAAGAGAGGTGAAAGTCATTCTGAAGTGTTCCTTCAGTTTGGTCCCGTCTGAACTTCATTTAGTATAAATGCATCGAAGTTGCTGGCGTGTAATTGGCACTCTTCTTTGGACGTTACCCAGCTAACTCATGAATTAATGTGGGAACCAGTGAGATGGTAAAACTGGTTCAAAGAGCATTTGAGAAATTAAATATACATAGATATAGATATGCAATTTAATAAAGAAATGTTAGGTTAAGATGGATGGATTAGAAACAAAATGGGTTAAAGTGTTACAGGGCAATAAACTGTTACTTTTGGGGTTATCTGTTCCACTCTGCAATAAATTCTTTACATTTTTATGGACAAAGAGCTACAAGTTAAGTACTGTAAAATAATCTATTCAGTAGAAACCAAGTCCAACACTGCACTGAAAGAACACTTATAAATCTCTTGCCTCGTTCCAAGTGACAGATCGCTTTGGTGACAGATATACTGTTTTTTACTTTTTATTAACCATTATTTCTGGACTGGGTAGAGGTAGAGGATCTGTCCCCGGTCCTTATGTTGCCATCTTACACAGAATCAAAACAAATATTCATGTTCTGCTGCAGCTACCTCCTGAGAGATTGTTTTCATTTCTCTTATTAATGGACTATTGACAGGCTCAATATAGTCTTGGCTAAACTAAGTGTCTTAAATTATAAAAGAAGCTTCTCCAAAATTTATCACAAATGTCTTATTAATTTAAAAATGCAAACACAAAACCTCAAATGAAAGAGAATTACTATTATATACTTGTTTAACTTAAGTAAATCCAACTATATACTGAGCAAGAGAACTCTTCAAATAGTAAGAGAATTTCCACTTGCTACTCCATTCAGTGAATATATGCCACAGAATGAGGGTGAGAGGGAGAAGCAAATCTGCTTTCATCTTCATAAATCTCAGTTTTCTTGTGTGAGTATCTTGGTTTGCTGAGTGTGATTCTAATGCTTAAAAACACATATATTTTTGAGTCACAAGGTCCCCAAATGAAAGCCACCTACTTCAACTGGTACTGTAAGTTCCAATCTAGAAGAAAAGAAACTTAGCTGTCAGTGTCAGCCTTTTTAAGGGATCTTCATGGGTAATTTTTTTTTTATTGAGGTAACATTGGTTTATAATGTTATATAAATTTCAGGTGTACATCATTATATTTCAATTTCTGTGTAGACTACATCATGTTTACCAACATCCGTCACTGTACACATGTGCCCTATTACCCCTCATGGGTAATTTTAGCACTATGTTGAATTTGCTTCATACAAAGTCTGCAGATGGTGTATTAGTTTTCTGTTGAGGCTGTGTAACAAATTACCATATATTTAGCAGCTTAAAAACACACACATGTTTATTAACTCCCAGTTTCTGAGGGTCAAGAGCTCAGACATGGTTTAGCAGAGTCCTCTGCTCAGGGTCTCCCAAGAGGGCAATCAAGTTTCAGCTGGGTTGTGTTTTCATCTGGAGGCTCAACCAGGAGAAAATCTGCTTCCAAGCTCATTCAGCTCTTGCTTCATCAAGTCAGCAAGGAGAATCTCTCTGACCTCAGAGAGGGCCTAGTCCCTCTCTTAAGGGCTTTCATCTGATTAAGTCAGGTCCATCCCAGACTGCCTCTTTTTTTATTAACTCAAAGTCAACTGCTCTGGGACATTAATTAACTCTGTAAAATTTCTTCATCTTTGCCACATTCCAAGGGTTGGAAGCAAGTCACAGGTCCCACCCACACTCAGGGGGAGGGGATTATACATGGCTTGGACACCAGATGACAGGAGTCATGAGGATCACCCCAAGGTTCTACTGCCACAGACCTTAACTCCCTACAGTAGCCAGGGCCTAGCTAGGAAAGCAGCAACCACACTAGGTATTCTAACAGAAAATATTTAATGTAGGAAATTGGTTAACTAGTTATTGGAGGACTAAAAAGCAAAAAAGAAAAAGAAAAAAGGAATAATGAGGTAACAAAGTAGATAAGTTCAAGAAGCAGCTACCCTCCATGGCTGGGGGAATGAGGGATGAGGTCAGGGTTACCAGGACCTGTGAGCTTGGAGAAGAGACCCCACACCTTAACCTCTGAGTCAAGTTCCACTCTGACTACCTCTGTTTATCAAGGAGGGCCAGCAGAGCTGGGCTCAGATCTCTAAGAGGGGGTGCTGCCTGGCTGGTGCTGGTCCTCTGAGGTGGTATCATGAGGCTCATCCTAGGAGTGCTGAAGGAAGTTACAGACTGGGCCTGACCTGCTGCTGAGATGAGGGGCCATCACTAGGCCTACCTGCCAGGAGGAGCAAGCCAATAGGAAGAGCAGTCCTCCCTCCTCCTGCCTTCCGTTCTCTCCGTAGCATCCCTCTTGGAAGAAACTAACAGTGAGTGAGCTGGCAAAGGAGAAACATAATTTGCAGTGTCCTGCACCCAGCATCACAAAACAAGTAAGAAAGGGTAGATTTGGAACCTAGAGTCGATAGCTTGATAACCAGCATCACCTTCCTTAGATAAGACTGCTGAAAACTAGTCCAGTAGAGAACGCTGGACTTGGCCTTCTGCTCTAATACTGGCAGGGCTGGGATTTTAGGTGGTCAGTGAACAACACCTCTCTCTTCCCTGCTTGAGTTCTGAACCAACCAAGTAAGAGTCTCAATAGTTAGAAGATGAAAATAAAAATATCAGCTTTATTACTAACAAAGTCTCTGCGGTCAGGTATGCAGTCCAATGTGCTAACTAACATCCCTTGACCCAAACGTACCGCCCCAAACTGCAGGCCTCCCCTGTGGGTTCATAAGACTGCAAGCTCTCAGGAAGCCCCCATGTTCTAGAGACAGAGAAACAACTGAGTGAAGGCCACAGGGGGAGCCTGGATGGACTGAGAGACGCCTGGGGAGGTCGGTCCCCTGGTGGAGGTTCCTCCACTGGGGGTGGTGAGGAGTGGAGAGTGAGTTTTTCAGACTGGTAGACTTGGAAGTATATTTGGTCACAACTGGCTCTGGTTAGAAATGTTGTAGAAACACAGATATTTTTTCTTAGTTGGAGGTACATTTTTTTAAATCGTGGTAAAATATCCATAACATGAAATTTACCATTTTAACCATTTTTAAGTGTACAGTTCAATGGCATTAAGTACATTCACATTGTTGTGCAACCATGTCCACCATCCATCTCCAGAACGTTTTCATCATCCCAAACTAAAGCTCTGCACCCGTCACACAATAAGTCCCCATCACCTCCTCCCCAATCCCCCCGTAACCTCTCATCTACTTTCTGTCCCTGTGAAATTGACTACTCTAGGTACCTCATATAGTGGAAGCATACAATAGTTGTCCTTTTGTAACTGGCTTATTTCACTTAGCATGATGTCCTCAAGGTCCATTCATGTTGTAGCCTGTGTCAGGATTTCCATCCTTTTTTTAAGGCTGAATAATATTCCATTGAATGTATATACCACATTTTGTTTATCTACTCATCTGTCAGTGGACGCTTGGGGTGCTTCCACCTTTTGGCTATTGTGAATAATGCTGCTATTCGCTTGCTATGAACGCAGGTTACAAACATCTGAGTCCCTACTTTCAGTTCTTTTGGGTATATGCCCAGAAGCAGAATTGCTGGATCTATGGTAATTCTCTGTTCAATTAGAAACACAGATTTTAACAGGGATGGTGAGGAGTGTCCAGAGGTATTCCTCTGAACCAGAGGGATGGTTCGGTCCAGAGGAATGAAATGCACATCAGCCGGTCTGGAGGCCTCTTAGGTGCAAATTGCCCACTTGACCATGAGGATGTCTGCCCTTGCTGCCTCTTCAGTCCCACAAAGTGGGGAATACACTTCTTGGGGAAAGGACCCTGCATGCCCTTCACCTTTAGGCTCCACACTCAGGAATAACGGCAGTGACTGAAGTCCACTTTAGTCTCCATCACCCAGGGGCTGGTTGTGATACGTGAGGAAGATTCTGGGGCCCTTGCAGTTTGCCTAATTTTGCTGTCCTTTGTCATCAGTATCACTGTAATGATTGGAAGTAGAGCCTTTAGTATGGGGGCCAGTTGTGTGTGTGTGTCTTTAGGGACGATTGGAGAAGAGAGCTGGGAGACTTTTTTCTCGTTTAGGGACTCACTTGGGGGTGAGAGTGGATGGGTAGGGCCAGAGAAGGAAAGCAAGCTGAGTTTCTGATGGCTCCTGAGGCTTAATGGTTCTGAGACCCATTTACCATTTCTAGACAGAGTTAAATTTCCTGTTCAAAGAGTCACCCAATGGTGGAAACGTAAGCAATGGGGCACACCATTGAGTAAACATTATAGAGCAGGTGGCAGGGTTAAAATGGCATATCTATGTCTATGCCAAATGTCTATGTCCTGGAGCGTTCAGGTATCTGCAGAGCCACGAGGAAGGATGGTGCTCTGAGCGCACTGGACATCTCAAAGAGAAAGCCGTGGCCGCCTCCTTCTGCCCCAGGGCAAGGACCCGCACTATGCCTGAGCCCAACTGAACTTACTCTTTTGGTTTAGCTGGACCTGGTAGTCAAGAGTCAAGCGCGCTCCCAGGAACGTCCGTTGGTCGGCATCATAGAAGCACACAAAAGAGGGAGCAGATGAGTGCCAGGGGCAATTGTAAAGAAGTCAGTGTGTCCTAACACTTTCACTGAATGCACAGGGCTTCTCTGTTCTGTTCTACTCAGCAAGGTTCAGAGACTCAAAGAGTGTTGTCGAATAGAAATAGAATGCAAGCCACATACAGAAATTTGCAATTTCTAATGGCCACTGTAATATAAAGGGAATGGAAAGGGAAAAGAAAACAGGTGAAATGAATTTTAATAATATATTTTATTTATCCACTATATCCGAAATATTATCACTTCAATGTGCAATCAATACTAAAATTATTGAGCTATTTTACATTCTATTTTGTTTTGTACTAAGGCTTTGAAATTTGGGTGGATTTTACACTTGTGGCGTGCCTCAACCAAACTAGCCACATTTCAAGTGCTCAATAGTCGCAAGTGGCTTGTGGCTACCATATTGGGTAGTGCAGCTCTAAGAGGTCCAAGGCTGATTATAATAGTGAGCGTTTATTGACTGACTACTACTACATGTATTAAATCATTTAATTCTCATAGTAATACTCTGAGGTAGTTGCTATCTACTAAGGAATACAGGTGTATTCCTTGGTTTCTTGCCCCCTTCCTCCATCTTTAAAAAGCCAGTGGTTTAGCATCTTTTTTTTTTTTTAACTTTTTTTTATATTTATTTTTTATTGAAGTAACATTGGTTCATAACACTGTATAAATTTCAGGTGTACATCACCATACTTCTATTTCTGCGTAGATTACATCATGTTCACCACCCAAATACTAATTACAATCCATCACCACACACATGTGCCTAATCACCCGTGTCGCCCTCCTCCCTCCCCTCTTCCCCTCTGGTAACCACCAATCCAGTCTGTCTCTATGTGTTTGTTTGTTGTTATTTTTATCTTCCACTTATGAATGAGATCATACAGTTTTTGACCTTCTCCCTCTGATTTGTTTCGCCCAGCATAATACCCTCAATGTCCCTCCATGTTGTTACAAATGGAGTAGCATCTTCTGTCTCTGTTTCTGCTTCCCTCTGCTTCCGTCATCACATGGCCTTCTGACACTGACTTCTCCTGAATCCCTGTTGATTATATCAGGCCCATGCAGATAATCCAGGATAATCTCTCCATCTCAAGATCCTTAATTTAACCACATCTGCAAAGTCTCTTTTGCCATATAATGTAACATTCACAGGTTCTGGGGTTAAAGAATTGACATCTTGAGGGGACACTATTCAGCCTACACAGAGGGTGACTTTATTTTCTTAATCATGTAAGGAAAACACTGAGCTGAGACCACAGTTTTTCCTTTTCCTCTTCTCACCGTCTGTGTAGTCAGCTCACTCTGCTCCTAGAAAGGACCATCTTCTTTGTTCCATCAAATCTGAAGCCCTGGCTGCTGCTGGGAGAATCATGGCCTTGCTTCTCCTGGCATCTCCCGTTCTTCCTCTGCCCTGGTTGCTTGCTGCTGGGAATGACTCTACTAAGATCTACCTGTGCTCTTCCCCTGAGTGAGCTGGAAATTTGTGAGAAGCCCCTCTTCCTGCTTTTTGCTTCTCATTTATGGGGAGACTGGCCAGAACCACTGACCAGAGCAGGCATCTCTGTCCTCTTAGAAGGGACCTGAAGTGTCATCTAGCCCCAACAGCCCACCACTCACCCGTGTCGTACTACCACCCTGCTCTGCTGTATCCTAGCCAACACAGACCTCCAACCTAAGCTTGATCTCTCAAGCAAGTCATTTCCTTCCTAACAATGATCTTTCAAGTGAATTCATTAAAGTACTTTAGGTGCAAGTAATAGAAACCAACTTGAATTAACCTACGCAAAAAAAAAAAAAAATGTTGCCAGAAAACCTCTCCTTGGGGAGGTCTGATTTCTTGCTTTTCTTGGCAACTTGAAGACCCCTTTCCTAAGAAAAGGAAACTTTCCCTGTCCACCTCTGACTCCCAGCATATATTCAGTGGTTGTGATACTTCAGTTCATGGCTCCTCAAATACCCTCCTGCCATATACACCTCACTCCACCCAAGGGATGAAGAATCACAGACCTGCGATGGCTCCGGGAGCCAGATGCTGGGTGAGAGGGTAAGTTGATAAGGGAGGAGCCTGGCCAGGGTGCTAAGGACTGACCAAGACATTGGGATATAAGCTGGAACTTTGATGTTGTTGTGTTTAATGTGTATGTGCGTGTGTCTGTACACATATAGATATATGTAACATTACACAAAGTTTGTGCACCTGCTATATTCTAGGTCCTGTGCTAGTGTGGAGGATACAGAGATGACTTTATCCCTGATGTAAAGGCTTCCATAAGAGACAAAGGATTGCAGGACAGTTTGATAAATGCCATAGAGATGTTAGTATTGGGTACAAAAACAGCACAAAGAGAGGCATAATCTCCTCTGCTTGGATGTGTCCAGGAAACCAGGATGTGTACAGAGAAGGGGACATTTGAAGTGGCTCTTAATAGGAATTCAAAGATCATCAGAAGTGTGTGCGTGCGTGTGTGTTGGGGTTGGGGGTGCTGGAGAATGGAGAAGAGTGTTCCAGGAGGAAGGAATTATATGCTCAAAGACCTTGATGTGAAAAAGCATGGAGTTTAGAAAAAGTGCAGATGGTTCCCTATGGCTGTCAGGAGGGGGACTTGGGGTGGGGGGTATGAGAATGGGCAGTCGAGCACAGGCTGAATCTGAGGAGACTTAGGTCTTCTAATTTTTTTTATAAGTGACCAGGCATTTTGGAAAGAATGAAAGCAGAGAGCATGACAAGATTTGAATTTGAGAAGAAGGAGGACTCTAGCAGTATGGAGGAGGGACTGAAAGAAGGGAGACTGGGGCAGCGAGATCAGTTAAGAGAAGCTGAGACTAAGACAAAAGTCAACATGCAAGCGATTCCCTGGGGGAAACACCACGCCTGTGATGGATAAAGAGGAGGAGCAGGAGTAGGTGAGGAGAGCCTTTAGACCTTCATGCAGGTGTGACAATTGTGAAAGAAGAGCAGGAGGGAAGGAGGGTTGGGAAAGATGAGCCTCAGACCACAGTGCAGCTGTGAGAAAATCTCAGCCAGGCTGATGTGGTTTCTCAGGGTGGATGGGGTGCCCATTAGCAATGTCCCACATCAGGCACAAATGGCCTGTCTCTGGTACCCCACTGTGCTCAATCACTGGCTGGGAGCCACCTCTGGGACATGGCCTCAGTGTGAACACCTGACACATCGAGAGGTGCAGCAGCTGGAGGCTATCAGCCAATGAGGCTCCTCACAGCAGGTTCTCTTGAAGGGAGACCTGAGCGCGCCTCCCAGCCAGCACAGAGATGGCTGCAGCAGCCCAGTCTGAACTAAGGCAGTAACGGGGGAGAGGAAAGAGACGTGGAAGAGGAGTTGACCTCATCCACACCCCTGGTCTGGGCAGGCTGTTTCTGCCAGCCTCCTGGAAAGGCTTAAGCTGCTCTCACCAGTGGATGTGGCTGCTGCCCCTCCTATTTTTTCAGGGTTTGGAAGTCTTCCTCCTGTCACTCTTCTTGAGTACACCACAAGCCTGGTGGATGTCTTAGTCAGCTAGGGCTGCCATAACAAATACCATAGACCGGGTGGCTTAAACAACAGAAATTTATTATTTTCTCACAATTCTAGAGGCTAGAAGTCTGAAATCAAAGTTGGTTTCTTCTGAGGCCTCTCTCCTTGGCTTGTAGATGGTGGCCTTCTGTCTGTGTCCTCACATGATCTTCTCCCTGTGTGTCTGTGTCCAAATCTCCTCTTCTTACGAGGACATCAGTCATTTCAATTAGGGTCCGCCTTAATGATCTCATTTTAACCTAATTACGTTTTAAGACCCTATCTCCAAATACAGTCACATTCTGAGGTACTGGGGTTTGGACTTCAATATATGGATTTTGGGGGAGACAATCTAGCCCACAACAGTGAACTACTCCACTTCCTATTGTGCAGAGGCTGAGGGCATTTTACTAGAGTCATTCCACTTTTCTTTCTTATTCTTCAGGACTTTCACGCATGTTCAGTTTCTGCTTTTCTTTGCTCTTTTTTCACTGCTTGACCAGCTTCTGCTTTTAATTACTCTTTTCCATCTACCCGAGGGTCCTGTCCTATCAATTACTCAGCATCTCCCATCCCTCCCCTGTTTACCAGTGTGCTCAGGGCTACTCCATTGTGAAAAAAATTTCTTTCAAACTTGTTGCCTCCCCTCAACTTTCTCCTTCCATGACAGCCTGACTGAGATGTTCACGCCCTTCCCCGCTATTTTCTGATTGCCTGGCTTTTTCTCTGTGCTTTTATATTATTTTATATGTGTTCAAAATATATAGATTTGTTCTTAAACATAAATGTGTTCATGCTGAACAGATTGTTTTCCAACTTGTTTGTTCACTTGAAAAATGTCTTTGAGATCTTTCTATATTGGTATACACAGAGCTATCATACTTGGTTTAGTTCATGCTAGTGGGTTGGATGTTGGTGGAGGCATCAGTGTTCTTCTCTGGAAGAGCATAACCATCAGGCCTGAGGGTTGGCTTGGTTTGTGAACAGGGACCTCACCCCGGAATGACAGTTTATTTGGGGGATGTCAAGTAAGGAAAGGTTCCTGGTTGGGAAGAGGCCTGCTGGGAAATGTCTTGGTTTTAGATATGAACCTGTTTGTAACAGACTGAGTTGTACCTCCCACCCCAAATTCGTACGTTGAAGTCTTAGCCCCCAGTACCTCAGAATGTGATCATATTCGGAAATAGGATCTTTAAAGAGGTAATTAAATAAAAATGAGGTCATTAGGTGGGTCCTTATCCAATATGATTGGTGTCCTTAATAAGAAAAGGAAATTTGGACACAGACACATACAAAGGGAAGACACAGGGAGAAGACAGCCATCTATAAGCCAAGGAGAGAGGCCTGGAATAGATCCTTCCCTCCCGGCCCTCAGAAGGAACCAATCCTGCCAACACCTTGATCTTGGACTTCTAACCTCCAGAACTGTGAGAAAATAGAATTCTGTTGTTTAAGCCCCCACTCTGTGGTGCTTTGTTACATCAGCCTTGGCAAACTAATACACTATTACAGTAGGTAAGTTCTTTCAGATTGCAAAAAAGAGATAGGCTCAGGCTTAGAAGAGCTTGAGTGATGAGGATTTATTTTAAGGACAAGTAAGGAAACTGTCTCATAGTCACAGAAGCATGGGAATTACTCAACAGCAACTCTGGTTGCCCAAGCAACTGGTTGTCCCCTCAGAAGTGGATGTCTACTCTAGGTATAGCTGTTCTCCCTACTCAGCTCCTCTGTCTTCTGTCTTTACTTTTCCTACTTCTGTTTCTATTACCTCTGCTTTCAGTGCTCTTTTACTCTCTAAAACTCCCAAGAGAGAATCTAATTGGGAAACTTAGTACTCTAGGATATGGAGCTCTCCTATAAATCCACTGGTCTAGCCAGTCCTTGATCCCTGGTCCAATCAATTCTGTCCAGGGTAGCAGGATCATAAAACTCAAGGTATGGCAAATTTTGCTGGAGTGTAAGACAAAATTGATTTCTTCTGAGGTAAGCCATGAATTTGGAAGGAACTTATAAAATCAAAACTTTTCTTCAGTCCTTCCATTCCATTATGGCCTTGGGAGGATTAGTTTGATAGGGCTGCCATAACAAAATACCACAGATTATGTGGCTTAAACAGCAGAAATTTATTATTTTTTTGCAGGGAAGGATTTACCCTAAGCTAACATCTGTTGCCAATCTTCCTCTTTTTTTTTCTTTTTCTCCCCAAAGCCTCAGTGCATGGTTGTACATCCTAGTTGTAAGTGCTTCTAGTTCTTCTATGTGAGCCACTATCACAACATGGCAACTGACAGACGGGTGGTGTGGTTCAGCAACCGGGAAATGAACCCGGGCTGCTGAAGTGGTAAAAGTGCAGAACCTTAACCACTAGACCATCAGGGCTGGCTCGGAAATTTATTTTCTCACAGTTCTGGAGCCTGGAAGTCCAAGATCAAGGAGTAGGCAGAGTTGGCTTCCTCTGAGCCCTCTCTCCTTGGCTCGCAGATGGCCACCCTTTTGCTGCCTCTTAACAGGGTCGTCTCTCTGTGCACAAGCATCCTTGGTGTCCTAACTCCTTTTCTTATAAGGACACCAATCAGATTGAATTAGGGCCCACTCTAACAGCCTCATTCTACCTTAATCACCTCTTTAAAGATTCTCTCTCCATTTACAGTCACAGTCTGAGGTCCTGGGAGTTAAGATTTTAACATATGAATTGGAGGGCAGGGGCACAATTCAGCCCATAACAGAGGGTGAGCAGTATCCTACCTCTGCAACCCTCTCACACATCAAGAGGCCCTAGTCCTTTGGTGTATGTGTTGGTGCTCCTTCCTGTGATTCCTGCTTCTGCCATCTGACAAGAAAAGGAAAATCCGATGGGTCCAGGAGACACAGACACAGAGTGACGGAGGAGTACATGAGAAGAGTTGGAGAGTGAGAAGTAAACATATTAAATAGGACTGAGCTCTCAAATTAGCTGTTAACTCTCAGAAGTCTCTGTTGCCCTTCAGAGGAGGAAGTGGGCAGGCATTTGGGCAACGTGGTTGGGTACTGTTCTATCACTAGTCACTTTCAAGAGAGAACAAAGGTAGCCACGACATGAAAGGGCAAGAAGAAAAGAGGTACTCAGGCTAGTGGAGGGGGTTAGGGATATGGCAAATGGGAAGAGGCTGGGAAGAGTGGCCGAGGGAGGAAGAACATTGAGGTGGGTGAGAAGGTGAGTCTTTCTGACTAAGAGTGGAGCCAAGGACTCAGCTCATTGTGGAAGGATGTCTGTGCCCAAGAAGCCCATCCTGGAAGTGTGTCTAGGAATTATTGTTCTAGTGGGTGGTAAGGGATGAGCTCTCAGCAGCAGAAGAAAAGGGAAAGAACAGAAGACACATGTTGCTGATTTGTCCTAAACTTCCTTTGCCTTGGTCTTGCTCAGAGGGTCCCAATCTTCTCTCCCACCCTTCTTTTCTCCTAATTCCCCACTCCTACCCTATGCTCCATCCAGACCTGACCATCTGAAGTTTCCTAAAATATCCTGTGGTGTTCCATCTCTGTGACTTTGTTCAGGCCAGTTCCTTCATATACAATTTATTTTAGTTATAGCTGCCTCCAAATCCCTTCTTGATGCCACTTGAACCCTCCATCTGGGTGGGCTATCTCTGTTATTTGAAGTTTCCTGCTACTCTGACCCTTTGCTTTGTGTCTCCGTATGTGTTTTGTCCTGCATGGCCAGACTGCCTGGGTATGAGGACTGTTGTATACAATTTTGTGTCCCCAGTTTCACCTAGCACAGTGCCTTGCATATAGTAGAATTAAATACATCTTTGTTGAGTTAAATTGAAGTAGAAAAATGATTGCCGTATGTTATTTTCTCTAGGTCTTTCACGGTAAAGAGTCCCATGAGGGTCTCTCCCAGTCAAGAAAATATTTTTTGGCTACCATACTTGGATTCTTAACTCCTGCCCTTTGAAGCTTCGATTGATTTAAAGCCTTTTGCTTGAAGTGCTTAAGCTTGCACATTTACCAAAATGAGCTCATAGCTTCATCTAAGCCTGCTTACCCAAAGAGATTTACATGTTCTCTGAACATTTACAAAGATATTAGAACAGTTTCTAAGCAGAGATATGTTATGGTTTCCTCTTATCTTCCTAGCAGTATTTGCATATTAAAAGAAGAACTTGGGGAAGGTAGTGACAACCAACAGGAAATCTGTAGACTTTCATGTAAGGAGGTGGGGGTGGGTCCCAGAGAGATGTGGTGGAGAGGGGCTTCTCTAAAACAACTCAGACTATACCACCTGATAGCCTTCTACTCCTCCTCCTCTGGTTTGTAACCAACATTACAACTTCCCCCACCCCCATCAGTTTTGCAAGATTTTCTACTCATAGCCATGCTAAGTGAGCCACAAACTCGGAAAACTGAGCATGACAAATAGAAGTTAGAAGGAAACAATACTGACAGCACTGATGAGACATGTTTAATTACATACACGGCTCATGCAGTGCCTCCTGATAAATAAGCATAAATGAATCCCTATCCCTCAAAATCAACAGCAATCTGTATTTTCACATAGTCAAGTGAAGTATTTTCTGGGGTCAACTTGGGGAAAAGATGGTTTGGAGTGGGAGAAGCCCCTCTTCCTGCAAGAGGAGAGAGCCAGTTATTGCTCAGCCTACATTTTTGCAAGGAAATATTGCCTTCTTTGATAGTAACAAAATTCAGAACCACTGAAGTTGGGCCTGGAATAAGGATCTCCTGGTGGAGAGGGCCAACTGGACCACATGGGCCCAAGATTCTCTCTGCTTTTGATGTTCATCTTCTCTTGGGGGCTCTGCTCAATTATCACCGCCGACATCTGCCATGCTGGGCTTCAGGAAACTCTGCTTCCCCTTCAACACCTGGGTGAGATAGGCTGAAACCTTTAAACAAGTCTTTACTAAAGACTAGGGTAAGCAAAAGGGAAATTTAAAAAAACATGAACCAGCATGAATCTGTCTTGGAAGATATACTTTAGGCATCTTTAGCTGCCTCCCTTCTTAGTTCCTGGCCTGTCTGGATGCCATTCTAGTGTCTGTCATCCAGGTGACTGCAACTGTCCACTTACCTCCTCCAAGTTGGAGCCAGGCTCCTGAGAGATTAGGAGTCCTTTCCACTTGCTGAGATCCACATCATCAGATCTGGTGTCCTGTATAAAGATCCACCTTTTCCCTAATAACTGACATCAAAGTCTCCTTTATAAAGTCCCCCACTTCCACCCTGGGTCTTGTTCTGCCAGCTTCTTCTTAGATGATGACGTGGTTATCATTTAAGTCCCTCTGACCTCCTTTCCTTGTTCCTCTTGAGGTAGGGAGGACTGGGAGTGGGGATGGGTATGCTATGGGCTGGCTCCGTGGAGACCCTGAAACCAGGATGACAAGACGCCATGAGGAAATGTTCCTATGAAGCTTATCAGGGACTATGACTAGGTGGGGATAGGGGAGGAGTGGGAGCTGGGACTTTCCAAATCTGTGTAGGAAGAGGGAGTAAGAGGGCTCACTTATCCTCCTGTATCCACTATTCCCACACTTAACCACTCTATCTGTCAGAAAGTCCTTATTATCAAATCTAATCCTCCTCACTTTTCTCCATTGCAGATCCATGTGATGGAAAGTTTAGTGCACCTTTAATTTCGTGTTTCTGCTGTTTCTGTGTGTGTATGCCTGTGTTCATGTCCCATTCTGACAACCCAGGCTGTTTGGAAATGTCTGCTCTCTGGTCGAGGTTGCCACAGCCCTTGACTCTAGATCAGTTAGTGAGGCTGGCTCCATCTCACTGAGCTCAGGCTTTTGTGTTCATCCGTGTAGTGGTTTATTCCAGCTCTGAAGGTAAGGGAGGTCTCCAGTGAATGGCCCTGGAACAACCTCTTCTCCCCAGTGCCCAGTGACAAACATCTGTGTCTGGGTGTCTTCTGATTTTCTTTCTCAGCCACTTTCTCCCATTCGCAGCAGGCCTCTCCATCAGCAGAAGTCCTAACCTTGTGGGGTGCTGTGACTTTCTCTACTAGGAGCTCGTCATACAAGGACACAATGAATCTTTCCCATAACTGAAGAGAGAGAGAAAGTGATGCCAGGACCAACTTCCAGCAGAAAAACCGTCTTTTTTTGTCACTAAGACTGCTTCTGCTAACCTCACGTCTTCCAATACTAACTGGGACATCGGCATGTAACTTCAAGGACATGGGCTCAGCCACGTCCATGTCTCTCTTATCTCTTGCCCCCAACAAAATTGCAAGATTGCAAGCCTATTGTCACTTGTCGGTCTTCTCACCCACTTATTCTATTCTGCCTCAGCCACAATCTCCTGGATTCTCGATTCTAGAGTCTACCCCTTACCTCCTTCCGACAGTTTTCATTGTGCACTGAGAAACTCAGTTCCTTAGGATCTTCATTTGCAAGGAATGGATCCACACTCAGGTAACTTCAGGGAAGAGGGGTTTATTGAAGGATGTATGGGGAAATAAAGAAGGTTAGAATCTTTTATTTTATCTACCTTTTTTATTGACAAATGTAGATGAATATGGTAAAAACATTAGAAAACCTTTTTTAAAAGAACAAAGAAGTACATTGTGAAAACTGTTTCTTGCCAATCCCAGCCCATGAGTTATCCAGTCTACCTAGTATATTCTAAAAAATTTATATGCACATGCAAACATATATATGTGTATGAATATAGTTGTGTATTTCTTTTTATACAGACATGGAGGTGCACTGTACACATGATTCCACATGTTGCTTTTAATTTTCTTTCCCTAACACTTTATCTTGGGGCTCATTCCATGTAGGTATTTATGGACCTACCTCTTTCTTTCTCATGGCTACATTATATTTCATTTTATGGCTGGATTATAATTTATGTAACCAGTCCCATATTAATAAACATTTTAGTTGTTTTTCCTCTTTTGCTGTTATAAACAATATATATATCAAGTCTTATAGATTGTAACTCCTTAGCATCACCCATACCCTGCTGGGATGGGCATTGGCATGGGACATTGATGGAGTCTGGGCCTGGGAGAGCCTCTGAGGAGGGAGGTAGGAGGAAACCAGCTTAGGTTTCCCCATCCCTGGATTCTCACAGGGGCTGGCCTTGGAGCTGTCACTGGAGGTGGGGGTACTGGATCAGCCTGGACAAGGGCAGAATGTGAAGTGTGAAAAATGGGACTCTTTTTAGGAAGAATGACACAGCTAAGTGGCTGGAATGGTTCCAGCTAGAACCAAACTTGTGAAGGATGAGGAAAGCCCAATATACAGTAGGGTCAGGGAGATAGGAAAGGAGAGAAAAAGGGGGAAGAGTAGAGGAGAAGAGGAAGGAGGGGAAAGGAAAGCAGAGGCCCTGGCCCTGGTCTGGCATGAAGGACTGGGGGGCAGTGACAGCTGCACAGGCGCCGTCCAGGAGCCTCCATCCCCAGTGGGAGGACCTAGGCTGGGGACAGAGGGAGAAATGGGCTGATGGGACCTGCAGCTCTGGGGGACCCTGCTCCTGTGTCTCGCAGTCCGGCTGAACCTCCAAGCCTCGCCAAACCCTGTGTTTGAAGGAGACGTCCCGACTCTGGATGCCAGGGAGTGAGGAACGCGGGCCTGTCCCGGGTGAAGTTCTACAAAGACGGGAAACTCCTCCACTTCTCTGAGGACAACCAACCTCTGCCTGTGGGGCCAGCAACAGTGAAAACCAGTGGCCAGTACTGGTGCACTGGGCAGCTGACATACAATCTATTCGTGACTAGACAGGCCTCAGGGACTGCCATGGTTCAAGTCCAAGGTGAGTCTCCAGCTTGGGTGGCTGGGGGGAGAGGTGCTGCTCCGGGATCTGGTCTCTAGAGGTCGGCAGCTCTCTGGGCAGCAACCTTCCCTTCTGGCTGCCCCTGATGCTGGGCCAGTCCACAGGGCCCTGAGACGTCCATGATGCTGTCCAAATGCCCTGCCCACCCGCCATGGGGCACGTCTGGAGCCAGGGGAAGGAGGGGAGATGTCCTGGGGAGGGGTTGGGAAGAGCCATGAACCAGCCTGCCACTCATCCCACGCCCCGAGACCCTGGGCCCAACCCTTCCCCTCTGGGGACAAATGACCTCTAAGGCCCCTCTGGCTCTGGCCTTCCGGGATTCCAGAGGGGCTCGGGTGTGTGGGAGTCATTTCCGAGCTAGTGGGTAGGATGAGAGGCCAGGTCCTGGGAGACACGGGGCTGTGGCCCGGGATGTGCCGGAGCTCAGACTTCAGCCTCCTGGGCCTCACTGTCCAGGACTCTCGTCCTGAGTCCTGGGCCTGCCTCTCCTCAGAGCTGTTCCCGCCTCCTGTGCTGAACGCCATCCCCTCTCCTGAGCCCCATGAGGGGAGCCCGGTGACCCTGAGATGTCAGACGCAGCTGCACCCCCAGAGGTCAGCCTTGCGACTCCTCTTCTCCTTCCACAAGGAGGGCCACATCTTGCAGGACAGGGGTCTCCACCCAGAACTCTGCATCCCAGGAGCCCAGGAGGGAGACTCTGGGCTTTACTGGTGCGAGGCGGCCCCTGAGGGTGGCCAGTTCCAGAAAGAGAGCCCCCAGCTGGAGATCAGGGTGTGGGGTAAGTGGGGGAGGGAGGGGAGACACTCCCCAGGGGTCTGGGCATCAGGCAATGGGCCCCTGGGAGTGAGGGCAGGGGTCCCTAAGGGAGAAGGGAGAAGAGAGCTGGGAGCCTGGGTGGTCCGGCTGACCCTCCCAACCCATGTGCTGCCCCAGCTCCTGTGTCCCGTCCTCTGCTCACCCTGAGACCTGGGCCCACTGGCCTCGCTGTGGGGGACGTGGTGGAGCTTCTCTGTGAGGCCCAGAGGGGCTCCCCTACAATCTTATACTCATTCTACCTCAAAGGGGAGTTCTTGGGGAACCACTTAGCCCCCCATGGCAGAGCCACCTCCCTCCTCTTCCTGGTGACATCAGAGCAGGATGCTGGGAACCACTCCTGCGAGGCCAAGAACAGTGTCTCCAAAGAGTCAAGTGAGCCCGAGACACTCTCCCTGGATGGTACGTCTTGTTCCCCAACTGGGTTCTGAGACCCAGCAAGCTGGCAGGGGTCACTTCTCACTCCTCTGTGTACCTCCCACTGCCCAGCACAGAGTATGCGGGGCTTGGAGGAGGGAGATGTTTAGAGAGAGAGAGGACTCAAGTCACATGCAAATAAGCAGTTAGATAGGCCTCCTTTTTATTTTTTTTATTTATTTATTTTTTTGTGAGAAGACCAGCCCTGAGCTAACATCTGTAGCTAATCCTCCTCTTTTTGCTGAGGAAGACTGGCCCTGGGCTAACATCCGTGCCCATCTTCCTCCACTTTATATGGGACCCCGCCACGGCATGGCTGACAAGCAGTGCATCGGCGGGCGCACGGGATCCAAACCGGCGAACCCCGGGCTGCCAAGCGCGAACCAAACCGCTGCGCCACCGGGCCGGCCCAGATAGGCTTCCTTTTTACAATCACAGATGTTGTGGACCCTCTAGAGAACTGCTTCCCTGGGATTTCACTAAATCTGACCCATCTGGATTTTAGCCTGAAACATAGGCAACTTCTCTCCTGCAGATAGACCATAGGGTGTGTGTTATGGACTGAATGTTTGTGTCCCTGGCAAACTCATACATTGAAGCCCTAACCCCCAGTGTGATGGTATTTGGAGAAGAGGCCTTTGGGAGGTGATTAGAATCAGGTGAGGTTGTGATGGTGGGCCTCTCAGGATGGGATTAGTGCCCTTATAAGAAGAGACACTGGAGGGCTCTCTCTATGTATCTCCATGCAAAAAGAAAATGTTGCATGAGCACACATCTCGATGGCAGCCACTTATAAGCCAAAAGAAGAAGCCTCAGAATGAAATCTACCTTGCTGGCACCTGATCTTGGATTTCCAGACTCCAGAACTGTGAGAAAATAAATTTCTGTTGTTTAAGTCACCCAGTCTATGGTATTTTGTTGTGGCAGCCCAAGCTGACTATACAGTGTGTGTTAGAGAGAGAAAGAGCCGGGAGGGGGAGAGCCCGACAGAGGCACACACAGGGACGTGGACAGAGAGGCCAGAGCTGCAGTCCTGTGTGCAGATGAGCTCCAGAGACCCTCAGGAAGCCCTGCAACCTCTGCTTGGCCCCCATTTCTTCGCTCGGTCTGCAGGCGCCCTCCCCTCTGAGTTGGCTGCATCTCCTTCTCCTCTTGTTGCTGAGATGGGCCTCTCTGCAGAGGGGGATCTGTGGCCTCACAGACAGGAGGTGTTTCGGGAATGAAGGCCTCCTCTTGCCCTGGACTCCTCGGAATGCCAGGGGAGAAACGGCAGCTGTTTTTGCCCAGGTGTGGCCTGAAGACTTGTGAGAATGGCTCTGAGGCTCTAGACCCTGGGTGCCAACTACGACCTTGACTCAGCATCCTTCCCGAACAGTTCTGCAAATTTAGCGAATTCTCACCTTCTACAGCACACGTGCCCATCTTAACCTACTCTGCCTAGGAATTCCTTACCTAATAACATGAGAAAATGGAATGAGTCTGCCTCTGTCTGTGTCAGCATCTCTGTGCCTTCCCCAGTCTCAGAGGGCACTGCTAGATGTCTCTCCTCCCTCACTCAGGCCAAGCAGTACCCCTGGCCCCTCCTCCAACCCAGGGTACCACGAGCAGCACAACTAGCCCACAGAGGGGCTCAGTGGCTCTGGGCACATACTGTCCCTGCTGGAGTCCCTCACCCGTGATGTCTCCCCCACAGGCATTATCATCAACGAGGGGCAGTCGCCAGGAGTCTGGTCGTGTCTGGATTGTTTCAATTTGATTGGTTGGTTCATTCCTTCTTTCCTTCTCCTCACCTTGTTTGAAAAATGAATTTAACGTGTTGTGTAGTGAGGAATTAACTTTACCCAAAGAGAGGCCTGCCCTTTGCCTTCGGCTACTGGAAGGTGATTTCAGACCTTTGGAATGTCACATCTGATAAGAGTGTCTTTATTTGCATGGGGACCTTGGCCACCAGACAGTCTGGCAGTGATTTATGATGAGGGCTTTGGGCCACGTGGTATCATTTCTACCTCCACAGGGACTGGAGACTAAAGGTCGGCCACCCGGGCCATATGAGATCCAGCGCCAACAAAAACTGGGCACCAAGGCTCTGGTGAGCTACTCTATGGGTATTGTCACATTGGTGCTAGGAGCGGAACACTGTCCTACGATTCCACAGGGAGAGGACATGTTTGGTGCTTTTCCTGGGCCTCTGCACTTATTCCCTAGGCTGATTTTAATCTGTATCCTGTCCCTGTAATAAACCACAGCTACGGGCATAAAAGCTTTTGGTGTGGTCCATGAGACCTTCTAGCAAATTATTGAAACTGAGGGTGGTTTTGGGAACCCCTGGAACTTGCATTTGGTGTCAGAAGTGAGGGTGGTATTGTGTGGACTGTATTCTAACTGTACCCTGGGCTAAACTCCCGCACGCCTTACAAAATATGTGCACTGTGGCAAGATGAGACACCAATCAGTTAGGAAAATGAGCTTAGAAGAAAGCAGGGTAGGAAGACAAGCTGGAGCAAGGAACGAGGTCAGTATCTGAATTGCATGCTTTGGTGTTCTGTCCTGGCAGGGCTACAAACGTGTTCTCTACGGGACAGCGGCAGCTCCGAGAGGGCGGTGAGTTCTGCTGTACAATCACAGGGCTGTGCAGGGAAGCAGCCCTGCTGTTCCTGACCCTGGGAGGCATTCTTTTCTCAAGAGGACACTGTGTGAGAGTAGTAAGCAGTATCTTCAGCCACATCTTTTCCAGAGCCCCACTGAATGCTCCTACTTGATAACACCCTCCACACAGGTGCTGGGCGCTGCAACAAAGCCCTTCAGTAGGTCCTTGTTTGATGTGGTTCAGTGTCAGCTTTCTGATCATCCCGCTGAACCTGGGTTAGGGGTTCACCCCCCACCCCAACTTTGAGGACCTCTGCCAGAGCAAGCCATGATTACTTATAGGAGCATATGGTATTCTTTTGTGTTTTGAAGTCTACAAAATTGGTGATAAACACTATTTTAAAAGATTTTGAGTAGAGTGGAGGACTTTTTTAAAAGCAAGTTTTTCCCACAGGGAATCTTCTCATAAGCCCAAGATGTAAATAGGAGAATCCCAGCTGTTCTATCTGAAATGGGGGTAGAAGGCCTGGAGTTCCACCTTCTTGTGCTGCCTTGTTTCTTTGCCGTCTGCAATCCCCCCGCCTCCCGCCTCCCCCTCCCCAAGCAGAGGAACTCTACAGAACCCTTATAGCTCCAAGGAGTTGTTTTGGGGTTGAAGCTGAGAGGGGTACACTCTGCAGCTTCTTCCAGAATAGTCCGTTTTATCTGTTTCATATATTAGATTTCTTGTAATATTTCCTTTGAGGAAAGGGTTGTGTGGATATTTTCTGAAGTTCAGAAACCACCGTGCTAAAGGAAGGACTGGACTGCATAGCCTTTGGGTAATACCGCATCAGGTGAGCTTCAGGAAAGTGATGAGTTAGGAACTATACCCCTTGCCTCCTCCTCCACCCCCTCCCAATGCAGTCAGTCCCGATTTGCAGTCAGCCAGACTGGTCATCTCTAGAGTCAGGAGTGTCAATCCTAGGAAAATTCTCCTCCACTGCTTCTTCCCCTACCACAGGGCAGTTGGGGTGGTGGCTCCTAGATCCTCCACTTCTCTTTATGTCCCTCCATTTCCTTTTCTAGTAGACTGTGGGGATTCCCGAGGCCTTCCCCACCCCTTAGTCATTTCCATAGATTGGGAGAAAATGTCTCCATTGTTGGTGTTTTGTCACCAGGCTGCTCTTCCCTCAGAGAAGGGACACCTCTCAGTTCCAGGAGATCCTGTCTCACAATCCAATGGCCTAAACTCCAAGCCACCTTCCATGCTCTAAGGTCAGGACTCTGGACAGCCCCCTCTCCCCTAGGAAGAAGGATTTGACCCAGAAAGTGGAGTGACAACGTGGGGGTGTCATAAAACCTTTATAAGTGATAAGCTCTTTGGGGAACTTGACAGGGAAGAGAGAGCCTTCCTTGGTGAGGGCATTGTGTATCTGGCGATGGAAGAGCTGAAGCCTTTGCCAAGAAAAGTATTTAGTGTCTGTGTTTGTGGGGGGGGGGGGGAGTAGGTAGCCCTGGAAAAGGAGAAAATGAGACTGCCTTCTGAGTCTCAAAGTATTATGTCAAAACTTAGTGGATCAGAGATGAGATTTGCAAATTACCCCCAAAGAAACAAATGATCAAATGAAGGTATCTACCTTCTTAGAAAAACGAGATGGGGTGGTGTGGCCTCATTGCAAGGAGAGTCACAGAAGTGAACCCTGGTGGAACCTGAGTTCTGGTGGTCCCTGGTGGTGGGTCTGAGTTCTGTCTGGGGACTCTATCAGCCAAACCTCAGTAGCCCGGCAGCTGGGCAGAAGGAGCTCACTGCAGAGATGGACACAGTGGGTTGTCACCAAATTGCTGAATTATAGATTGTCTCCTTTCCTCTAACACCATGCTCCCCGTGCAGCACGTTGATAACTCCACCTAATGACTGTGTATGGGGAGATGTCAGGGCAAGGTAGCGCAACTGGCATGTCTGATCTGAATGCCCTCAACAAAGGAGACTTCTTGCCCCCATTCGTCCTTGTTCCTTCATCCTGCTTTGTTGTCCCTCACAGTGCTTTATTACTTCCTATCGTGTATTTGTTTGTCGTGTATTGCTTATCTCCTCCCTCCCCCACTCTAACTATAATGTGAGCTCCATGTTTTCTGCTCCCTGCTGCAGTTCACATCTACAACAGTGCCTGGCACTTAATTGGGGCTTCATAAGTATTTGTAGGAAGAATGGCTAATTTTATGTGTCAGTAGATAAAATGAGGCAGCATCCCAGATTCTAGTCAACTCTGGGACACTGATGAGCTGGAATTTTGAGCCTGTACTGTGGAAACCTGGAGCCTGAACAGGGCTGGATTTGCTAAGAAAAATATCACCCTGTGCAGACCTGTGCTGGCGGCCAGTGGCTCTCCTCAGGCCCCTCTGTTCCCTTTGGGCTCTCTTTGAGCGCCTCAGTCTTGAATACAAATGAATACAAATACAAATTAATAATGACCCCAACAATGCTAATAATATTTACTGAGGGTTTTCTATGTGCTGGGACATCACCAGATATAGTTCTGTTACATCCCAAATTAGTTTAATCGAGTAAAGCCCTGCCAGCGAGACACCAGGAGACCTGAGTCGGGACTCCAGCTTTGCCATTAAACTGTGTGGCCTTGGAGAAGTCCCTCCACCACTGGACCTCTGATTTTTGTTTTTTGTGTTTTTAATTTGTAAAATAAGGGGTTGGACAAGATCAGTAGATTTTAAACTTTTTTTTTCTTTTAGCAACAGCACCCTGTTTTCAAGCAAGTTCTGCTTCAGCACGCCCATACGACAAAGGATAAAAGCAGACATCTCAGGTTGGAGCTCCTAGCCTTGCACCAGCTTCCCCGCGGCAGTCCATGGGACAGCTCTTCCAAATTCCCAGGGGGACTCCGGGGAGGGCAGATTAAAAGCCCACAGAGCCCCTCTCAAGTTCTAGAAGCCCAGCCCAAGAAGGCAGTGGTGTCACAGCTCTACTCAGGGGGAAAAAAACCTTTTATGATTGAAGACAAAGGTGTCGCTGGCTGGGGAACTTCCTCTCTGCCTCAGCAAAACAGAGGAGCAGGCAAAGCGTGGCATTCTCAAACTTTAGTGTACAGTGGAATTTCCTTGGGGACCTTCACAAGCAGGTAGATTTGCAGGTCTCTCCCCCCACGGTCCTCATCCTGACTCCCTGGGTCTGCAGTGAGGCCAAAGGAACCAGCCCTCCGTGTGGTTCTGAGGCAGATGGTACAAAACCTGCATTTTGAGAACAATAAGCATAAAGGAAGCAGATGACATGCAACCTGGTGAGTGGATCTTAGAAAAGAAGGCAGGCAAATTGTCCTTACGAGGGAAACTGAGGGAAGGGTGTGTGTGTAGGAACCACTCTGGCATCTGTGGTGCCTGAGAGACAAGGAATGAGTTAGTTGTTCAGGCCAAGCGTTAAAGGGGCTCAGCCTAGCGTGTGGTCTCTGCATACATTACGGGCTGATCAGGTGGACAGGCTGGGCTGGGCTGTACCTGGGTGGTGGCTACTGTCTCCCCAGGCCAGGAGCTGAGTGGCGCCGCCAGTGAATGTTCTCGAATAAGCCCATTCATGTGTCTTATGTTAGAGACTTCCTGCATATTCTCTTCAATAGTCATAGACCCTGGCCAATTACAAAGGGGCCCCAGGTCTTCATAATGCCACAGCCCACAGTCTTTACTCTTAACCAACCTTCAGTAGCAACCGCAACTCCCATTCACTGAGCCCTTACCACGTGTCAGGCTGTGTGCCAAGCGCTTCACAGCTGTCATCTCATTTCATTTTCACAACCACCATATAAAGTAGGTATTGTGAGTATCCCCTTCTGCAGATGAAGGAGTCCATGCAGTTTGGTTCCAGATGCGGTCTCTTATCCCCTGCCCACCCCACTGCTTCCCTCCAGATCTTAAGGACAATTTGTTGACCAGAAAAACTAAGGGTGGTCTTGAACTCGTAAAGCTTAGTTATCTCATGGTGCTTCCTTTCATAATATTTTCCTCCTGTGTTAGGGTAACCACATAACTTATCCTACAAACCAGGACACTTTCCAAGAGTGAAAAGGGGCACTGTTAATAATTAGGTCAGGGCAACAGGCTTAAACTTGGCCTGTCCCAAGAAACCTGGACACAGAGTCACCTCATCTATTTCAAACTGTCTATTCTCCTGAAATACCTGCCTTTGAGACATACACTTAAACCTTGAGTTTCAGCAGATCATCTGCCTCTACTTTACAGAGAAAATTGAAACCACCAGACAGGACTCCCTGAAACTTCTTACCACATACAGAACTACCTGCATCTCTGACCACCTTTTCCTATTATGATAAAGGAGTGTCTTGATCTAAGGCCAGTTCTTCCTTCCGGGCTCTGAATCTCAGGCCTTGCTCCATTGATCATCTCCTCTCTTTGCTGCATCTGCAGCTCCGCTCCCTACTTGCTTCTCTCCTCAGCATTTCAATATGCTCGAATCTCTCCCATCTTAAAAAATCAACAGCAATAAAACTCCCCTATACCCTATATGCTCCCTTCACCTCCATCCTATATTTCTCCTCCTCATCAGAGGTAAACTTCTTGAGAGAGTATGACTTACAAACTCCTGACCAGGTCTCTAAGGCCCTGGTGAGCTGTCCCCAGTCCCTCTGCAGCCCCATCTCAGCTCTCCTCCACCTCACTCTCTCTGCCCCACCTGGTCAGGAGTCCATCTGTGCCTTCACGTACTGGGCTCTCTCTCACCTCGGGGATCCTGCACAGGCTGGTCCTTCTGCAAGGAACACCCCTTTCTCTTATGTTTCATAACGGCTCCTTTGGGTGCATTTCAACATCTGCAGACTGTTTCGGTTCTCTCCCGCCACCTTCATGGTTCAACTGCATAATCATTCTTTTAACCCTGACACTTTAAAAAAAAGGGAAAAGAAAAGAAGAAGGCATACCACGTATCAAGTGCACAAGGCCCTAGAATAGAAGACACATGCGGGTCTCAACTTGCTTTGCTTTGGGGGGAAGTGACTTATTTGGAACTTACCTGCTAATGGCCCCTCCAGGACCATGGCTCTGCTGTGTGGCTCCCCATCTTTCCAGACCTAAAGAGAAGCTGAGCAGACAGTCTGATCAAAGGTTTGACCCTTTATGATCCCCCATCCTCTCCATCAGAGCAGGACCAGATTTTCACTGGCCCCTCTTTCCCAAGGCTGTTGTATCAGAAGAATTGGTGTGGGAGGCTTTTTTCTCATTGACGTTTTGCCCCTGAAAACCCAGGCAGAAGAGGCAGGGGATTTAAATTTTGCTGGCTCAACTACTTTTTCATTTATAATAGTATCTTAGTCTAGGTCCCTCCCAAAGAGAGCCTTTGACAAGGGCTTGGGTGGAGGAAGTCTTTCTCTGAGATGATCCAGGAAGCAAACCTGAAAGAATGAGGAACATGAGACAGGGAAGGGAGAAAAGCCAATAAAGGGCCTGTCAATGGCTGGTTACAGCTGTTGGCAACTGGGGCTCAATCTCGCTGAAGTGCCATGGAGAACAAGGCTCAAATTTGCCCCATGGAAGGGCAGGGAGGCTGGGACATGTCCCCATCAACTCATCGCTCCACTGGCTGGGCTGCCTCTGGGGTCGGTGCACTCCCCTACACTTCCCGGCTGCACTGCACCTGGGCTGATGACCTTCTACTGCTTCAGAGAAAGCCCTGAAGCCGAAAAGCAGAGATGCAAACTTCAGGGTTGGGGGCACAATCATGAAATTGCCCACCACAGCAGTGCAGAAATCAACCAGGTCAAAGGCTGTGGTAGGGAAACTTAAGTGTCTGCTACAAGCAAAATGTTAGCTGGAACTCTCCTTGCCATGGTTGCACGAAGGTGTCCATGTGACAGGTGCCAGGAGATCGACAGCAGTGTGAGGGAGCTCTTACCTTGTGAGATTTACAGCTGGAACAAAGGAGGAGTGTCACTGCTCTTGGAACCCCTCATCCATGGATGGGGAGTCAAGAGAGGGAGATTGGAAAGAAATTTCTTTGGAAATAGCTTATTTTATTGTGAGTTCCCACCACTTCCCCCAAAGGATAGACGATGTTGTGTCTGACCACAAGCCAAGTGAGCTGACTTCAAGGAGAGCACTTGGAGAGCTTTGAAATATGTGCTCTGCAGGGGAGGGTCTGAGGAGACAGGAGCCTGGGTCAGCCCTGGGAGAGGTAGAACTCACTGTGGACTGAAATGGGACTCCCACTGGGCAGCCAGGAGTGTGGTGCTGTGTTGTGGATCTTGGAATCTGCCAGGGCGAGGAATGTGTTTGGTGGGCAAGTGAGGGCCACCCATGAGACACAGCCTGCTTGGTTGGTCTGGGTGCCGTACAGTGGGGAGAGATGGAGTGGTGAGGGGAGGAGATGAGTTGTATGGCCAGATGTCCAGGGGCTGAGGAAGGAGTTTCAAAGGACCACTCAGAATAGAGATGCATCCACCCTGGGTCAAGAACAGGAGAGAGGGAACCAGCAGAAACTCTTAAGAATCCACAAAACTGCTCCTCAAGAGAAAAGAGTCCATCTTAACCATCTGCCAGACCCGCAGAGGGCAAAGCCGCTCAGCCAGGTAAGAACAATTTCATCCCCTCCCCTCCCTGCCGCATCCTCCTGGTGAGGGGTATAATGTGAGTTGGGGGAGGTGAGTTGAGGGAAGCAGAGGGTGAAACTGAGTAGAGAGCAGGCCCTTTCTCTCTCCCCCAATGTAGGCTTCCAGTCTGAAACAGATCCAAGCCAAGGGAAGGGGAGATTATTTGATTCTAATTTATTTTGGAATTTTATATATTACGTGGGACAGGAAGTTCTCATTTCTGAACTGAGACCAGAAACCAAGGCCAGAGTTCTCATCTGGGGCAGGGGAAGACTACCCCTCTGAATAAGATTAAAAGGGCAGTGAGAGATAGAAATGGAGTTGCGTTTGAGTCACAACCCATGAGCCAGAATGGAAACCAGATTTTCAGAACACTTGAAAATCACATTCTGAGATGTATTTTCTCCACATTGCACTGGGAGAGCTTAGTGAGGATGGGAGGTAAGGGGGTGGAAATTATTTCCTTCTGCTCAATAAGCATAATATACTGTTTATACTTATTTATGGAGACAGATTTAATTAATCTGAACACAGTTACCTTTCGGCTGATCAGCATATTTGCTGTAGCAGCCATGAAGGTGCCTCTGGATCTCCTTTCAAGAGAGAGCTTGTCTTCAGCTGTGAGGGTGCTGTTAACTGACAGCCTCCGGCGAATCCTCCTTCAGGCCCAGCCGGTGACTACACAGAGTGGGAGTGCTGGATCTTTGCTCCAGAGCTCACTGCTGAGTTCGTGGAGACTGTCTGCTCTGCATCATAGGCCAAGGCTCTCCTTGCTCAATTCTGCTTTCTTCCTCTTTTATCTTTTACAGGCAATACTCCTCTCCCTCATTAAACCTCTTTCATTCCTAACTCCAGCATCTGCTTCCCAGAGAACCTGATAGACTCACCCTTTAAACTCTGAACATTATGCACATGACCTTGTTTTCTTTTTTTCTCCCCTTGCTTCAACTTTGTGTTTTATAAATGGGAAGATTAAATAAAGATGTTTTCATACTCAGACTGAGACCCAATCCACCTTTCCAAAAACTCCTAATCCCTGAGGTTCGATACTCATAAATTGAATTTTAAGAACTATCCGCTCATTCTCTTCTTCACTTAGGAAATCTTACTCATCCTTGAGGTCTCAGCTTAAATAATATTTCTCCTTGAAAGCTTTTTCCCGACCTTCCTGACTTCCTGAAGCCTAAACCCCCTTGGTATAGGCTTCCCAGCTTTTTCCTTTGGTAAGACTCATCAAACCTGCAGTTACTGGTCCATGGTCCGTGGTTAGCCTATAAGCTCCACAAAGTCATGATCTAAAATTCTTGGTCACTGCTGATCTCCTAGCACTTAGGACGGTGTCTGAGTCATAGAAGTTGCCCAATAAGTATTTGATCAAGTGACAAATTTGCTAACCTAAAGACATGGAATGTTGGCACAGGACCAGAACTGCATATATCTGTCTCCCTTGTGCTCTTGGTCTTGAGACACCACTCTTGTTTGCTCGTCACAGCACAGACTCAGGGAATTGAGTATTAGAAGAAATTTAAAGATTATCTCATCCGAGGACCCATCTGATGCCAGAGATGTTGCAGAATATTCAAGAAAGCAATTGTCCAGTCTTTTTTTTTTTTTTTTTTTGTGGGGAAGACCAGCCCTGAGCTAACATCTGTTGCCACTCCTCCCCTTTTTGCTGAGGAAGACTGGTCCTGGGCTAACATCCGTGCCCATCTTCCTCTACTTTTTTCATATGGGACGCCGCCACGGCATGGCTGACAAGCAGTGCATCGGCGGGCGCCCGGGATCCGAACTCGCGAACCCCGGGCTGCCAAGCGCGAACTAAACCGCTGCGCCACCGGGCGGCCCCTAATTGTCCAGTCTTAACTTGAACACCAGGGACAGAAACTACCTCCCAAGGCCACCCATTGCATCCTGGACAGTTCTGACCATTAGATTTCCTATTTGGATCAGCCCTCTGGTCCAAACTGCTTTTTTATACAAGAGTCTAAGTTCTTCCTCTGATTAGTCTCTCAAGTAGGAACATAACTAGCTTTAGATAGAAAGACTTCATTCATTCATCCATTCCAAAAATATCAATTGAGGGCTGCATGTGTCTAGCATGGGAGCCAGGAATAGTCGGACATACACAGATGTCCCCAAAGATGCAGTCTGCCTGGGGGGGATAAAGATGTTTATAAGATCAAATGATCGCAGCCACAGAGTAACTGCCTAGGGAGAACCGTGGCGGAATATGCTGAGAGCAAAATGACAGGGCTGAATGTGAAGTGTTCTAAGAGCCCAGAGCAGGTGGTATGTTTGGGGGGTCTGGAGTACAGAGAGTGGGGAGTCTAGGAAGGCTTCATTTAGGAAGTGAGATTTGAGCTGAGTTTGATGAACAGGAAACACGAGCCAGTGCCTAACCACTCAGGCTCGGAGAGAGACCTCTTCCCAAGTGGACAGGGAGGGGCTTAGTGAGGATGGAGGAAGTTAGAGGGCTGCTAGATAGGGTGAGAATTATTTCTCTCCTCGGGACTGTCAACCAGTCACTCTGTCTCTAGCAGCCTCCTGACAGCTTGTCTTCTTCAAAGCCTTGGGGGCTGACCAAATCAGCCTCCTGGGGGCTCTGGGCTGCTGACATGGGGGCCCTTCCGTGGCTGCTCCTCCTCTTGCTGCTCCAGGAAGGTAAGAGAGACTGCAGCTCCAGGACAGGAGTGTCTCCTGCCCCCTCTGTTCTCCTGTTCTGCTGGGCCCTGCGCTAGCAAGGCACTTCCTTTGGGGCTGAATGCTCCAGTTCTCCTGGAGGAAAGAGGAATAGAGTGTGGCTTCAGGGCAGGACCAAGAGATGAGGGAATCTGGGGATACAGAAGGGGGAGCAGCCCCACAATGGCAAATGGAGACGTGAGGGCACAGATGGAAGCCAACCCCTGGTAGGTGCTCAAGTCAGGTGTAGCAGAAAGCCAGAGCCAGAGAGGCAGCTAGAGGACAAGATTGAGGTGGGGCCATAGAGGCTGCTCAGCTGAGACTGAGACCATGCCCCATTGCTAGGCTCAGCAGCCCAGATACACCAGCTTTTCTTCCTTTATCTGCAGCCAAAGGGTACTCTGGAGATGGTGCGGATCCTGAGGAAGTGCTTGCGGTCCTCCAGGAGTCCATCAGTCTCCCCCTGGAAATACCATCCGATGAAGAGGTTGAGAGTATCATCTGGTCCTCCGGCATAAGGCTTGCCACTGTGGTGCCAGGGAAAGAGGGACATCCAGCCACCGTCACGGTGACCAACCCTCGCTACCAGGGCCGAGTGAGCTTTCTGGACCCCAGCCACTCCCTGCACATCAGCAATGTGACCTGGGAGGACTCGGGGCCTTACCAAGCTCAAGTCGACCTGAGGACGTCCCAGATCTCCACCATGCAGCGTTACAATCTACGTGTCTACCGTGAGTTTAGGCTGGGAACCAAGAAGCTGTTTTTTTCTAGCTCTCCTGAGCCTCCCACACAAAGGAGTAGGGCTCTCAGGACTTGGGTTTACGGTTTGAGGGGCTGGGACTGGAAGGCAGACTGTCTCCTGTGTGCCCAACCCAGTATCTGAGCTGCACCACAGGTAGAGTGACCTGGAGCAGCGAGACCCTGGGCACTGAGGTTGTTCCCATGGATGTGCCCAATACAGTGAGAGGGGTCAGGGGCTTCATGTATTGACCTCAGGAGGCCTTTCTCTCCCAGCGCGATTTTGCATCCAGGGGATGAATGCCACCTTCATTCCTGAGCATTTTATCCTCCTGTGTGATTTGAGGGCTACTAATCAGTATCTCCTTTCTACCTGAGCCCAAATTTCTTCTTAGTGCCTGTGACATTGACTGATATTCTACCTTGAATCTAGCAGAGACACTTATTAAACTATAAATGCCCCTGGGAGGGGTGATAATATGTTCAGGGATCAAGGAGGCAGAATGGGGTCTGGAGGAAGGTGGGGCACAAAGGTAAGGGAGAGAAAGCAAGCATCAAGGGGAAGTAGAAGAAGCCAAAGGCAGCTCTGTCTACCTGAGCAGCTGCCCTTGGGACCCTGCAAGCATGGGTTTTACGGTGGCTGGGTTTTGTTAGTTTTCACTTATTTGTTGTGTAGGTGAAGGGGCTCTCGGAGGGCTGTGTTGAGGAGCTTAGGAAAACAGACCCAACTCCTAACTACTTAGAGGGTCTTTGTGTTTCTCCTTCGTCTAGGACGGCTGTCAGAGCTTCGGATCACGGTGAACTTTGAGATCTCTGGGGAAGGTCCCTGTAATGTGTCCCTGACATGCTCTGTAGAGAAGGCAGGCCTGGACGTGACCTACAGCTGGATATCCTGGGAGGATGGCGCTGACACAGCTTATGAAGGCTCTGTCTTCAGCACATCCTGGAGGCCCGGGGACAATGCCCTCTCCTACACCTGCAGGGCCAGCAACCCAATCAGCAACGTCAGTTCCCGTCTCATCCCTGCTGGGCCCTTCTGTGCAGGTATCAGGACCCCAGAGACAGCCCCTGAGCTACTGCAGGACCTCAAGGCCACCACCTCCCTCCCCCAGATCTTTCCAAGAGAGGATGCAGAGTCTAGAACCTCACCCCCTCCCATAGAGACTTGACCCCTGGATTGGGGGGGGCGGCTCCTTTTTCCTACTGCTCCCACCTTCCAAAGGTCTCTCTAGTCTCTCGCTCAGCTTGAGATTGCTCCCCAGATCTCAGTTCCTGAGCTTCTGTGAATAGAATATATATGCCCAGAGATACTTGCAAAGGAACATCAACTGACTGTGAATTTGAGACCCCCCTCTGTGGAATTTAGGGTAGTTGTCTGCCCCCTAATCTGGGCCTCACCCTTCCCTCTGGTGAGTGCCTCTTCCCTTCCCTTCTTCCATCCCAGATCCTGGCTACCCTTTAGAGAAAGCCTCCACCTCCTTCTGCCTCCTGGCCAAGGGATTGCTCCTCTTCTTGCTCTTGGTGATTCTGGCTGTGGGACTCTGGCGCCTCCGAGTCCAGACAAGATGCAAAACGCCAAGGATGGAGAAACTCAGGAGAAACAGAATGAAACTGAGAAAGAAGGGGAAGCCTGGCCCCAGCCTGGTCTGATGGGTCCTTGGGGACCCCTGCCCAGAGCTTTGTTTCTTCCCAGCCCCCAGGGAATCCTTCCTTTCCTCCCAGGGGCGGAGGGGTGGATGTCCAAAGGGCCATACTCCTGAGGGAAGATTGTCTGGCAATAAAGTCAAATGAAGTGACCACCACTCTGGAGGAGCTGTGATTGGTCCTTGGCTGGGAGATTCTGCAAAACCCTGCTTCCCTCCCTTTCCTCCCACTCCAGGCATCCTCCTCCAGCCCACACGCTTTCCTGTGCTTGCCTTTGGGGAAGAAAGCGAGTCTAAAGACCGTCCACAATGAGTTGTTGGTATGTTATTGTTCACACCTATCCCATTCCCCGCCAACACACATAATATTTACAATTTAAATAAGAAAAGTGAGAGATTGCTTTGAACCTAACTGAATCTGTGACTCCTAACTGGGAGAATTTCTGGCACTAAAAACCCTATACAAGACAGGAATTATTCCTGCCAAGATTTTTCTGCTCTCATACCCCTTACTTCCACCCTGGCAGAGGACTTCACTTAACTACTCCCATGCACCCCACTCCTGCCCAGAGGTTGTCCTGCCCAGGGAGATATGAAGCAGCCTAGTGCAGCCCTGCTCTGGTGACCTTGCAGTTGTCTCCCTGATGCCAGCTGCTCTGGGCCTCTGGTGCCTGCCCCACAGGGATGATAACACGACTGGATCAATAGCTGAGGTCAGGACCCTTGACCTCTGTTTGTGGTTGGTGTTACTGTCCTGTCTGTCCTTTCTCCATAGATTTCCATGTCTCAGACCTTCTCTCCGGATTCTTGTTCTGAGTTAATGCCCACCCTTTACATACATATGCCCTGGCAAAGGCCCTTAAGTTTATGTTCTTGCTCTTCCCTGAGCCCAACGATCAGCCTAAACTCCTCTCCCAGGACTGATGTGCCACTGCCCAAGTCTTGGTCATCCTCCCAAAATCAGATCTTGTGGATGTTACTTAATGCAGCTACCATGGGGGTGGGGAATTGGGGAGGGAATTGGAAGCCACCCAAGTGACAGGACACGTGTAGGTAGTGAGTGAATTAGAAGAGGTGTGTAGGATACAGTAGAGGGAGCATTTGGTGAGATCTCAGGAGATCTGGGCTCTGCTCTGCCCCTCGCCTCTGGTTTGGGACATTTTGTTCAGCAAACATCCCTTGGGCCACACTTTGGAGGAGAGGCAGGCATAGGTGCATGCCTGACATTTCTCTGGTTCTCACTTTCCCCTCTCTCAGTGAGGAGAAGGATGCTGACCACCAAACTGTCTTCCAAGAAAAGGAATATTTAGGCTGTGAAGGGGCAGTGGGATGCACTGGGGACTGTGGAGACCAAGGACACTGCTTTCAGGAAAACAGGACACATGGACCAGGCACTAGGACATCCCAGGAGCAGGGCTCTAAGACCAACATGGGGCATGGGCAGCAGCCAGGAATCAGGGCCTCCAAGATTGGAAAGGGAGCAGGGCACAGGAAGTAGGCAGGGGCTTCCTGCCTAGCTTTTGTGCAGGAGATGGAGCCCCTTGGGGTTTGGGAAGGAGTGAGGGTGGGACACCAATCCCCAAAGAGCTCCTAAGAATGGCAACTTATCCACTCTGCTCCCTGAGGGCCTGAGCCCTTTCCCTGCTGGAAGGCAGTCTCTGGCATGAGGCTGGTTCCCTGTGCCTCCCTTTGGCCTGGGCAATCCCACCTTCCAAAAGGCCCGTAGTTCTAGGACCAAGCCTGCAGCCCCCAATTTCTCCGACTCCTTTAATGCCTTTCTGAGACTGACTGGAAAAGACCAACAGGAGCCCATCTTGCAGACACGGGGGCAGTTCCTTTCTCATGTATTTCGGAGTCTGGCACAAAGAAAGTAAATAAAGGAATGAATGGTCCCTGCACGGCCGGCCCACGGCTCTCCCTGCAATTTGGCAAAGTCCCTTCTTCTCACACCCAGGGTCTGAGCAGAGAAAAGCTGAGGCTGAGGAAGGCTGAGACTGTCAAGAAGGTGGACTATTAACTCAGAGAGGCCAGGCCTCCCCCTCTGCAGGAAGCCAGGATAATAATCCCCTGATAGCACTTTACAGTTTGCAGAATTTGTTCACCCTTTGAAACAAGTGAAAGCAAACTGGGTGGAGGAGGGTAATAGTAAGCAACTACTAAGTGTCAGGCACTGGGGAGGCAGAGAAGACAGCCTGCCCTCAAGGAACTCTTTGTGGAATGTGTAAAGATGTAATTACAACGAGGTGTGACTAGGGCTGTGGGAGAAGGTGAGGGTGTGGTGGGAGGAAGCAGGCAAGGTGTCCTGGAGGGACGAGGTAAATAGAATTTTGACCTATGATTAGCAGTGAGTCCAGGGAAGGGAGGAAAAGGACATTCTAGCCAGCAGAAGATAAGTGCTAAGATACTGGAGTGAATTCTAGGGCCTGCAAGGACCTCCACTGTGTAATAAAGGGGTAGGTGAGAAGCAAGCCTGGAGCGGTGGGCAGGGCCCGTCTCGTAGACTAAGAGCTGTGGGGGGACTCAAGGGGGAAGAGACAAGCTCCACACCCTCATGGAGCTAGAGTCTCATTGGGACAGAAGCCGGGCACACAGTTCAATGACAACCACACTTCTTTTCTGATCTGCTGCTAAGACCAGTGCTCATAGGCACGTGGTCAACAGAGTTGCTGGAATTGACACCATTTTCTGATCTCCTTGTCAACAAGTTGAAAATATATGGACTGACTGCTACTTTGTTTAAGTAGAATCCTTGTTGGTTGAATAAACTTTCCCAGAGAGTAATGATTACGGATCAATGACAACCTGGAGGAAAATCATTACTTTTGAGGCTCATGGACTATTTTTTATCACCTTTCACTTCTGGCTTGGTGAGGGAACAAGCTACAGGGGTAGGTTCCTTTTTTTTTCTTTTTTTTACCAAAAAGCCAACAAGATACATCAGAATCAGAGCAAAATGACAATAATAAAACTCACAAAATGAGCTTCCAGAAAAAAATGATCATATCATAAACTTTAAAAAATTGAAAACTATTTTAAATCTCAAGTTTACAAAAAGTTACTTTAACATCCAAGTGAGATTAGCTTATCCTCGAGAAAACACTGGAGACAGCAGAAATGAAACCTTTGGACCAGAGGTGTAGCTGATTTTACGTCGGGGAGGGAGATCTTTCCTGCTGGTTGGTGAGGAGCCAAGATATAGAGAAGGCTTCGCTCTTTGACCATCTTTCCTGGGCATTCTGCCTGGCCTCGCTTTTATGCTGTGTCCACTAACATATTTTCATTATAGTCTCATCACTGATAGGTCAGTCTGCTACGTTGTAAAGTAATGTAAGCTGAAAGCACCACTGTGGGAGAATTTGCCGGAAGGATGGTGGGAGAGAACACAGCATCGCTCCCATCTCCCCCACCTCCACCCAGACACACACTTCCATCTCAGGCTGTGGCATAAAGCACCCAGACATTCACACCTGGTAGAACTTTCCAGCAGTCAGAGTCCCTAAAGATGGAATGGATTACAACGGGAAAGGGTGGTGAGCTTCCTGGCCCAGGATGTGGGTCAGATGGGGCTGGGTGACCACCTGGAGAGGGGATGAGGCAGGGATGCTGGCGTGAGCAGTGGTTAGACCCAGCCGTAGGGTCTCTCCTGGTGCTGAAGCTATGGTTCCATGAATTCGATGCCTGTGCACTCAGTCTCAGTCGTAGGAGTTCAGACTGGGGTGAGATCAGTGTGCTGCCTTCCAGGGAGGCTTCCTGAATGGGAAGGACCAGGGCAGGTCCGACTGCTTGGGCCTGGTGGGCAAAGTGTGATGACCCTGCATCCCTAAGGTGGCACCAAGCGGAGGAAGTAGAAAGTTCTGAGGGGCAGACATGCAAGATATCTTTTAGCCTGAGGTCTCCAGGGGGGTGGGTTTGATGAAGTCCCGGCAGGGTCTGAATCCAGCTCTGCCGTGTCCTAGATGGGAAGTTGGGGCAAGTGACTTCACCTTCTTGAGCCTCCGTTTTCTCATTAGTCAAACGGAGCCCTGCCTACTTCACAGGGTTTGGGTGCAGGTTACACGAGTTATAAAGCACGCAGTCCAGGGTCTGGCACTCTGCAGGGTTTCGGTAAATGATCGTTTATTTCATTCCTCCTCTTTCAATCTCCCGTGTCAAGACGTCTCTCATTTCTCCCCTCTGGGCCTGTTCCTCTGGGCCGTTTGAGCTGGGAGCTGCAGCGGGAGCTGACTTGGCAACCTCAAGCTCGGAGCGCAGCCTTCCCCTGCTGCACACCGTGGGAGGCGCCTGGGCGAGATCTGGGAGCTCGCCAGTGCAGACAGGTATTTCCAGTCCGGCCAGAGAAGAAATGGGTGGAGGCGGGGATGGGAATGGGGGAGGAGATCTGAAGAGCCCAGGAGCTGGGTGGATCCCCTGGGAGGAGGGCGGGCATTCCCGCTCCCCGCCGGGCGCTCCGGCCCCAAGGCTCGGATTCCAACCCTAGCTGCCGCATCTGCGGCTCTCTAAGCCCGTGAGGGGAGGGGAGAGGGTCGAAGCGAGTTTACAAAGGAAGGAGGGCGTGCAGGGAGGCAGCTAAGGGCCAGCTCCTGCGACCCCTGGAGCACTGGCCCTGACCGGCTGGCCCCGCACGCTTGCGGCGCGAAGCGGCGGACCGGTCTTTCCGCGCTTGGTTGTACAGAGCTCCACCAGGGGGCGATCGAGCCCACGTGCCAGCAACTCCCGCTGCCCCGAAACTACAACTCCCAGGCGGCACGGGGGTCGCGCCCGCCGCGCCTCGCCTTCTCTTTGCTCCAATTGGCCGCCGCCGGAGGGGGATTGGCGGTCTCCTGGGCGACGGGAGGCGCTCGGGGCATCCGAGGCGGGGAGGCGGGTCCGCCCCCTATTGTGTAGCTGGAAGAGCGGAGCCGAGCCGTGCGGAGCAGGTGAGGGCGGGGGCGTTCTTGAGGGGAATGGAATGGGGGTGCTGGCGGGGAGATGGAGAACAGTGCGGGAGTTATGGGGGACAGGAGAAAGCGGGGGACTTGTGAAGACAAGTGGAAATTCTTTGGGGAGCAGAACTAAGGGAGTTCTGGGGAGTGAAGTGGAATTCTTGGTGGGTGGGTGGGGGTTCCCGGAGAACTGGAGTTCTGGAGGTAATGTGTGTGTGCTGGGGGGGGAGGTTCTTGGTGGGTTCCAAAAGCAAGGAGGAGTTCCAGGGGTCCAGAGAAGGCAATTGGGGGTGGGGTATCCGAAGTATATTGTGGGCCAAGGCAGGAGAATTCTAGGGAGGGACATTCCAGAGAGAGGATGGGAGAAGTGGGGGTGGGTGGGTGGTGATTCTGGAGGAGACAGGAAGGGAGTTCCTTGAAGCGCAGAGGACCTGGTGCAATTGGAGATTAGGTGCGAAAAATTGGACCGGGGTGGGGGGGGGCGGTGTCTGTGAGAAGTAGGGATAAGGAATGGAGGATGTGGGAGAATGAGGGAGTGCTGGGTGGGGAGACTAGAAAGGTGAGGACCTGGTGGGGTCAGAGGAGTTGGAAAGATCTTAGGAAAAGCAGAGGAATCCTGGGGAAACCCGGGTTACTAAGGTTCTTGGAAAACAGAGGCAGGAGGGAACTGGGGGTTCCTATACATCTGGAAAAAGATTTGTTGGGGAAGTGTGGGAGAGCTGACTGGGGGTGGGGGGAGGCAGGGGAATGTTTGTGGGTGAGTTGTCAGGAGTTAGACACACAGGGCCATGAAGTAGAGGCAGGGATCTGGCTGGCAGACATGGGGGATCTTTTATAGCCAGTCCGGAACTGTGAGGCCAGGAGCGGGGTGGAGGCCGCAGAGCAGAGTCCACTTGGATTTGCCAGGCCCCAGGCAGCACCTCCTGCCCCCCAGCCCCTGTGACTGCTCTAGGAGCCCTGGGACAGGGGCTGTTAAGTGTTCCTACCCTCCATGCTCCAGGTTCACTTTGTGCACCCCAGGGACTCACAGGCTTTCTTTTTTGGCTCCTCAGGGACCATGCTCCTGGGGTTGGAGAAGGGAGAGCCGAGCAAACCCTGATGCCCCGAGGATATTGGAGGGGTGTGAGTGGAGGAATTGGGGTGAGGCGCTTGGGTCAGGGTGTCTGGCAGAGGAAGGGCTGCCTGGCAGCATGATGAAGAGCAAGTGGCGCCAGTCACCAGCCCGGGACCTGCCCAGACCTGGAGGATGCTGCCTGGGCCCCCCATACCAGCAGATGGGGGAGGCAGCTCCTCCTCTCCCAAGTGCCTGACTCATTCACTGCTCAGGCAGCATTGGGAGGCTGAGTGGAGAAAGAGGTACAGGGTCCCCAGTTGCCAGGGTCCACAGAGGCTGGGGAAATGGAGCAAAGAATTGTGTGGGAGTGCCCTCGGGGCCACTTCCTGGGGGTTCTCATCAAGGCTTTGCCCCTGACTGGCTCTGTGCCCCTGAGCAAGGCTCCCTGAGATCCTCAGTGTCCTTACTTCTCACAGTCGGGGTGGAAGGGATAATACTGGTTCTACCTCCTGTCTGCTACCTTGTTATTAGCATCAGGACTAAGGAAAGAGAAAGGAGAAGAGGCTGGGCTGTGGAGCTCTTCATCTCCCACACTTCCCTGACAAATCTTTTTCCAGGTGTACAGGAACCCCAAGTTCCCTCCTGCCTCCGTTTTCCTAGAACCTTAGTAACTCGAGTATCCCCAGAATTCCTCTGCTTTTCCAGATCTTTTCAACTCCTCTGCCCCCCCACCATGTCCTCATCTGTCGAGTCTCCCCACCCAGCACTCCCTCATTCTCCCAGTACCCCCATCCCAGCCCTTATTCCCTGGGGCATCAAGATCTCTGGTGTCTTGGCATCCCCTCCCTCCCTCTCCTGCTCTCCTCTCCCCTTTCTCTTCCTTTGCTCTCCTCTCAACCTCTCTCTAACTGTGGTGTTTCTTCTGGTTCGTAATATTATCCAACTCTGCACATTGCCTTGCATTTTGCATTTAGATCTGGTGGTGCTCCAGAGAGCAGTTTCTTCAGGGGTTACAAGAGCCAAGCCCTAACTGTCCAGAAGAGTGAGAGCTGACACCTGTTACCTGATCAGAAGGACTGACGGGGCTTGCTGGGCTGTGGACATCCTTGGGCCCCTCCATCTGGGCCCCTGTGGATAGGAGGGGCCGGGTGAGCAGGCAGCTGGGCTATGGTTTGGTGCCTCAGTCTGGCCATCCTCAGCCTGATCATCGGCCAGGGGGCTGACGGTGAGTTGGACTCCCTGGGTTCAAGGACTCCCTGGGGTGGGTGGTGTTCTCCAGGGGGTTCTCTGTGAGCATGTGAGGGGAGGGGAGGAAGTGGGCTGGTTCTGAAGAAGTTGAGGATTCCCTCAATTGCCTCACAAAGTCCTAGGGAGCCTGCAGAGATACTGATGAACCTCCCCTCCCAGCCCTGACTCAGGCCCCTGCTGTCCCATGCCACCCACCATGCAGGTCGAGGGAAGCCTGAGGTGGTATCAGTGGTGGGCCGGGCTGGGGAGAGTGCAGTGCTGGGCTGTGACCTGCTGCCCCCAACTGGCCGGCCCCCACTGCACGTCATCGAGTGGCTGCGTTTTGGGTTCCTGCTTCCCATCTTCATCAAGTTCGGCCTCTACTCTCCCCGAATCGACCCTGATTACGTGGGTAAGACCTATCCTCCGATGGGAGGTCGGGAGGTGTCACCAACAAAGGCGGGCAGGGTAGGGTGGGAGCCAGACCTCTTCTTAATGCTCTGTCCCTGCCACGGCTCATCTCCAGCTCCACTGCCTTAACTCGGCTTCACAAGCGTGGCTCTGCTCCCAAGCAGTGTTAATTCATTGAAGGATTCATTCATTTACACACACGCACACACACAGACACACACACACACCTTATAGTTGTGCTGTTTAGAACTCCACGTGGTCTGTTCCAAAGGAGATCCTGCAGCCCTATTCCAAGTATCCATCCTAATTCTCTACTCACTCTTTCTAGATCTCCTCGTGAAACCTCCCAGACTCCATCCTGATCTTCCCTAGTCTCCCTCCTTGGCTCTCTCCTGCTCCCTGGCTCTGCTATCGGCTCAGTCCTCTGCCCTCCTCCTCCCGTAGTGCGGGGGTTCTAGGAAGTGGGCCGTTGGGGCAACAGAGTGGCTGCGTCTATGACCTGTCTGATTCTCCAGTGGGGGCTCAGCCTGACTGAGTACAGAAGAGCATGTGCACAGAGAGGTGGGCCCGGAGGGCCAGGTTCCCTCAAGATCGAGTGGAGGGGGCTGGGCTGGGTTGCTGCTTCAGGGGCTCCCGTAGGGACTGAAAATAGTATAAAGCCTCCCTGGGGGCCTTCTCCTGTGCCCCAGTTGGCTCCCTAGAAAGGCTGGGCTTCCTCCTAATCCCAGATGGAGCCTTAATCTGAGCGGTTTAGTGCCTGTCTCAGAGAGGCGTGTGTTGGAGGGCCTAAGGATGGGTCTCGGGCCACTGTCAAGACAGTCTTGTTGCCTCCTCTTCAGAGGGGAAACCCAGGAAAGGCCACCGGGGAGGACATTGATGGGGGAGGGGGACCCCCACCTTTTCCCTCTTTAGTTTGAATCCTGGCAGAAGCCCTAGGATTGGCTGAGCTCTCACCGGGAGGCAGGCTGAGCAGAGAGGGGAGGCAGCTCAGGCAGGTGCTGCAGAAGGGGAGAGTTTATTTTCAAACTGGGGGCAGTTGTTGGCAAACAGCCTGGTGGGAGCGTATGTGTCTACACAAGCCCCATGAGAACTGATGAAAGCGGGCCCCAATTAGGACAAGAGGAGAAACAACCGGCTGTGCCTACCAGCCTTCTGGGCTGGGGAGGGGCGATGCAGAATGTTGCCTGACTAAGGGCAAGGTGGGGGAGGTGGAGGAGTGGAGAGAGAAGGGCTTTTCCTAGGACTCCATCAGGGAGACGTGCAACTTTTCTCCTTCCGTCCGCCCTCTGTGCTGTCTTGCAGTCCCTCAGACAGACAAGCCACTGGACGGCTGGCAACTTTGCTATCTTTCTTTTTGTCTCTTTGTTGCTGCTTTGAGCTGCAAGGACTGTGAGCAGTAACCTCTGGGGCTTTCTTCCTACCTCTGCCCTTTGTGCCCACCCCTGCCCCCAGTCTGGAGCTCCTGGTCGGGCCAGAGCTAGTCTGGGGAGTCAGGGCCCTGGCGGGGAGTCCCCTGCGCCCATTAACCCTTTTATTGCCTCCAGCGTGGAAGGGGCCTCTCAGCCTTTGTGTAGGGGACTCTGAACTGCCGTTGCTAGGCAACAGGAGGTGGAGGTTGCTAAGGACAATGCTGTCCTGTCATAAACCCTCTGGGCTAGTGAAGGGGAGATGGCCTGGGACTGTGTGTGAGGCTGATGGCCTAGAATGTGGGAGGGACCATGAGGGAAACTGTTTGGAGCTTTAGGGACTACACTGAAAGGAAAGCTTCCAATCTTTGAGAACTCTAGAATCCATCTAGCAGAGGAGACTGGATTTACTAACTAGTACAAAAGTAGTAAAAAGCAGTATAAAACAAATTAGGACTGAATCCTAGGATTAGGTTAGCCACTGTATGTCAGGTAGCCAGCACAGAGTACCACGTGGTGTGAAACTGACCAGGCGTCCAGAGGAGAGAGAGGCTTGGCTTCTACACCAGCTTTCCTGGGGTGGCTCTTAGACCAACGCTTCTAATCTATGGGACCGGCTTTTGGTCTTTGACTTTTGTGCTATATTTCCAGGGAGTTTGAAGATACCCCATACAGCAGAAGGGACATGAGTTCTCTCTGTCCTGAGTTGTTTGATAAACATCAGTGATGTCATTCCATTTAGAACACCCCTGCTCCCTCCAGTCATCTCCCCTTCCTACCTTTCATGCTTCAAAACCCTCCACATAGTCACAGCTTCCTGGAAGCCTCCCATACCCCTCTTGCTTCATAGTGTCTTGGAATATTTGGGCACTGTTAGCACTATTTTTGAACAGTGTGTATGTGAACTTGTACATGGATGTGACTGTGCATTCCCTGCCTTCCGAGAGCTTGAGAGAGCAGAGCCTGTGTCTCCTGCTTCCTTTATACACCCTCCAGAGTCTGAAGTCCGCCAGGCTCTGGCCCTGCGAGAGGAGAGTGGGCCTCCAGAAGGTGGGCCCAGGGCTCAGGAGGACCCAGCACTGCCTGCCCCGGCCGTCTTCCTGTTCTTCTGTAACACTACAGGTCTAGCAGTCCATATGTCACAGAAAAGTTGGGATGTGCAATATGCTTCATTGGATATTCTGATCAAGAAACATTTAAAACTGTTCCCCACTGGCCACCAACACCCCCCAAGTGAGAATACACTGATATGTTCAGTGCTGAGTGCCCCGAACGTCACTTGATCCTCGCACCAGTGTGCAATGGAAAGTACACTGCATCTGGGGAAAGAAGGCCTGGCTTTGTCACTTACTAGCCATGTGATTTTGGATAGAAGCTTAATGTCAGTTTCTTCCTCTATAATGGAATTCTTGGGAGGATTAAATATGGTGGCAATGCCTAATGACAGTCATGTGCCGCATAGTGACATTTTGGTCAATGATGGACCAAATATACAACTGGTCCCACAAGATCAGTACCATATAGCCTAGGTGTATAGTAGGCTATACCATCCATCTGGGTTCATATAAGTACACTCTATGATGTTCACACAATGACAAAATCACCCAACAATGCATTTCCCAGAATGTATCCCTGTCATTAAGCGACACAAGACTGTATTACTTGGCCTGTATTCAATGCTCAATCTCTCTTCCCTCTTCTTTCTTCTTTGTACAGCTTGAAGATCACCATGATGAAAAGTTACTATCAGGAGGGACTTAGCAGAGGTTGCAGTCTGGGGTCCCCAGGGTTCCACCGCCAGTCAGATTACGGTTACTGAGGAATCCTGTGAGTGGGTGGAAGGGTGTGATAAGTTAAATATTTACCTGCAAGGCCTAGGCTTATCTCCTAGGTGGGGATTGAAACACCTAGCCCTTTAAGCAGGTCCACCCTTCCTATTAATCCACACCCCTGGACCTCTTTTTTGGAAGAAAAAGTCACTTGCCTCAGATCACAAAGCCAGCCTCAACTTGATCATTCTCTTCCCTGACAGCATTAGGGGCACTGTAGGCTTAGATGATATTTCAGAAAGATCACCCTATAGGTAGAAGGGAAGAAGACTGGAGGGGGTGAGTGCATGAACAGCTTCAGGATTTCTAGTATTAGGAAGGACTAATTAGGGGCACAATCTCGTTGGTGGAGTGGGCACAATGCTAAGGGACTTGTTTTAGAGCTGTAATTGTTTTGCGTAATCCAAAAGATTTAGAAAATGTCATTTGTCCATATGAAAGGTCAAGGTGGGGTGAGCAGCTGATGAATGTAGAAGGGGGGTAGGTTGCAGGCAGGGGGACCTCTTAGTAGGCTGTTGGAGTAACCCAGGTGAGAGATACTACAGGACTAAACTAAGGTGAAGATGGTAGGGAAGGAACAGATATTTAGGAGGTAGAATTTAAAAGACTTGCTGAACAAGTCGACATGGAGATAATGGTGAGAGGAATGGAGGTGATACCAGGCTTCTGGCAGGCTGACTTGGTGCAGGGGTGCTATTCACTGATGCAGGAGTAGAGAAGGGAGATGATGTGTTATCAGGTAAGAGATGGGGCCAGGATCGAATGTGGGCTTCTGATTTCAAATCTTGAGCTCATTCATTTGTTCATCAGTCTTTATTTGAGCACCCACTGATTCCAGGCACCATGCTGCCTGCCTTCCCTACCTTCTCTCTCCCTTCCATCCCACCTAGATTCTTCCTGTCTCTCATCTTATGGAGAGAGGAAGTTGAGAGAGAGGTTGAGTAACTTGCCCTAAGGCATCCAGCGCAGAGCTGGACTCTAGGTCTCTCTGGCTCCCAAGTATGTGCCTTTCTCAGAGGCTGCAATACCAGGGACCCCCGAAGCTGTCTGGCATGCAGGGCTCCGTCAGGGGAGGGTGCTGAGGGATGTGGAGGGGTGTGGTGTGGATGCTGACCAAGGGCGGGAGTGCGGGGTCTGCCTGTGCCGGGCTGTGTGGCTTTGTGGAGTTCTATGTGGTCAGTCAACCAGGGCCTGGGTGCCCTGGGGCGTGAGGGGATGGGGTGAGGCGGCTGCTGACCTTGCTGCCTGGCTGGGCTGGACTCTGGCCACCCTAAGGCGCTTAGGCTGCTGATAATAGCCCTGAGGGATTAGGGGCTTTTGTAGGCGAGGTCTGGGTCCCTGCTCGAGCCCCACACTCTGCTGAGGTTTCTGGGGAGAATCGTATGGCAGGAGAAGTACCCCCGGGAGCCCATACCTTGCCCCTGCAAAAAGAGCCCAGGGGTGGCAGATCCTGTCAGAATCTAAAGGAGACTAAGTGACTCTTCAGCTCCCTTCCCCAGCAGTCCTGGAAGCCGGGCATAGTCCATTGGAGCGTCTTGTCCACCTGCTGCCTGCTGCTCTGGGCTTCTCTTTGTCTACACTGGGTCCCAGCTGTTGAAAGGCAGGAGCAATCAGAGGGGGTGAACGGAGGGATCTGCCCTCAATGCCCCAATCCTAGCTGTGCCTCTCAGACTCCACTCTATCAGGGTAACTGGGAGAGACTGAGCCTGTTCTTGGCCTCTAAGAATGACTGATGTGACCAGGGGTTTGGGGCTCCCATGGGGTCCCTTCAGCACCCTTGATTCAGGGCTCCTCCCCTAGGGCGAGTCCGGCTGCAGAAGGGGGCATCTCTCCAGATTGAGGAGCTCCGGGCAGAAGACCAGGGCTGGTACGAGTGCCGTGTGCTCTTCCTGGACCAGCACAGCCCCGAAGACGATTCTGCTAACGGCTCCTGGGTGCACCTCACAGTCAATTGTATGAAGCTGGGAGCAGCTGGTGGAGAAGGGAGGAGAGCAGAAAGATGGGGACCTCTGGCTGGTGGGGGAAGGGAGGGGGGCAGTTCCGATGCCTCACCCTTGCTGACACCCCTTGTTGGCTGGCTCATTGTTTGCATCTTACCCTCTCATCCCCACTCTGGCCTTTTTGGTTCTTCAGATCTAAATCCAATCAACCTTCTAGGCTCTTTGTTAGGAACTTCCTCTCCCTCTCTCTTCCCCCCTCCTGCCTCCCTGACCAGGGGAAGGTAATGGGTAGGGAGGGGAAGGGAGCTATTGGGCCCTGAATTAAACAGAGCACAAATATACACAGCATTTTGTTTTTCAAAACACCTTTTAACCCAGTGCCTTATGAATTCTCTCTCAACGCTAAGAAGGAAGGAGGTCATAATTATTCCCATTTCATAGATGAGGAGCCTGGGGCACAGGGAGACTGGGTCATGCAACTGGTTAGGGGCAGAGCAGAATCTAGAACCCAGGCCTCCTGACCCCCAGAACAGGCTCTTCCAGAGGGCACCTAGCTCTCTCCCAGCTCTGAACACCCAGCCCGTGCTCAGCCCCAGTTGCCAACTCTGAGGCCAGTGAGTGGACAGGCTAGTGCAATCCTCACTTGGCTGTGGGGTGCAGCAGACAGGGTGGCCCTGGGTTGGGGAGTTCCTCTGAAGGTGGGCAGGCTGGTGGGCTGAGGGCTACAGCCCTGATCTGTCTGTCTGGTCCTCGGACACTGCTCTTTGGGCTGATAGCCCTTCTGGCAGCCCCTGAAGCCTCTCTCCTCGCAGCGCCCCCTCAATTCCTGGAGACGCCTCCCCAGGTGCTGGAAGTGCGGGAACTGGAGTCCATCACCCTGCGTTGTGTGGCCCGTGGCAGCCCCCAGCCTCACGTGACTTGGAAGCTCCGAGGACAGGATCTTGGCCAGGACCAGGGCCAGGGTCAAGTACAAGTGAGTCCTGGGATGGGCAGGGTGGGGCAGATATAGTGTGAGGGGCAGGTGGAGGCCTGGGAGCAGGGCTGGAGGGCCGAGAGGGTGAAGGCCAGGCTGGGAGACTGGCCAGAAGGGCTTTGCATTGGCTTCCTGAGCCTGGGGTGCTGCCTCCCTCTGCTGGCTAGCCTCGGAAGTGCAGGGTCCATGGTCAGCTGGAGGGAAGGGGGCACACATGGGACCTTCCTCACCAACTCCTACCCTAGGTGCAGAACGGGACGCTGTGGATCCGGCGGGTAGAGCGAGGGAGCTCCGGGGTCTATACCTGCCAAGCTTCCAGCACTGAGGGCAGCGCCATCCACGCCACCCAGCTGCTGGTGCTAGGTGCTGTCTGAGGGGAGGGCTGGGAACTGGGACACCTATGTGAGAGGACTGTGATCTGTGGCTGGAGTGCATACAGCAGGAGTGGGGAGGAGACATGTGCCTGAGGGCAGGGGCCCATGGAGAGTGAGGGGGCTCCCAATGCAGGCTGCTCCTCTAACCAGCATCTTAATTTTCAAAGGATCATAAATGGACAAATAGATATTTTGTGCCCAGCGGTATGGTATAGTGGAAAGAGCATGGGTGCTGGTGTGAGACCATGAGCCATGTAGCCCCCTGACCGCCAGGGTCCTCATCTGTATAAAGAGGTTCATATCTTCCTCTCAGGACTGTTACAAGAATTTAACTAGGTTCCACTGAGCTCTGTGATCTGCACTTAGTAATTCCTGGCCAAGACCTTCCCTTTAGAAGGAAAGTTGAGCAATAGGCCTGGACTCTGCCTCATGGAGCCTCTTTTCTATGTGGGGAAATAAGACAGATTAGCAAAGTGTTGCTCTTCTTGGTTCTGTGGGAAAGGCAGTGCTGGGTAATGGTCAAGGGAGAAGTCTCTGGTGTCAGGCAGGCCTGCATATGAATCTTGCCTTTCCTGCTGACCCTGGGCAGGTCGCCTCACAGTCTCTCTGCCTTTGAGCCTTTGTTTCTTCATCTGTGAAGTGGAGATAATTCCTACCACTGAAGGCTCTTGTGAGAATTAAAGGAGATGACGCAGTACAGTGTGTAGCAGAGCACCTGGCGTGCCTGTAGGTGTTCATATGCCGGCACTGTCATTACCTCTCATTACTGACCACTTGTAGAGCAGAACCCAGAGATGGAGAGCAGTGGAGCTGCAGAAGTCAGAGACGGTTTTGCAGGGGCTATGTGGCTTGGGCAGGCTCTCGGGGAAGAGCATTCTAGACAGGCAGTTCAGAGAGAAAGGCATGGAGATGGGAGTGAGCCTGGTGTGGGGCACAGTGAGCTGCCCATACTGACCTAAAAAGAAGTGTGAGCTTAATGTGGTTGGAGACAGGAAGCGTCGCAGGTTCTTGAGTGAAGTGTTCTGTGGCCACGGGGCATTTCTGCATGGACGTCCATCAGAGTGGCAGAGGTGGGGGAGTCTGGAGTCAGGGATTGCTGTGGCATCTTTGGGTCAGATATTGGGTACCTGGATTAGGGTAGGAGACATTGAGGTGATTTAAGATGTGACAGAGGAAGGATATAAAGGGTAGATGAGCAGAGAGTTAAAAGTGATTCCTCTCCCAACACACACACACACACACACACACACACAGGAAACTGGGTGAATGAGGTTATCCCTGGTGGGAAGGGGAGCTGGTCTGGGGAAGAGAAGGAACAAGGGTTAGGGCCTGCTACAGTTCCCCAAGGCCCTGTAACACCCAGCCTGCATTCCAGAGGGCAGGTTTGGGAGGAACTGTAGAAGTGACCTCAGGGTTCTGGGAAGACTGTGGGCTGAAGCCTCCTCCTTCCCCGTGTGCTCCCCCACAGGACCCCCAGTCATCGTGGTGCCCCCCAAGAATAGCACGGTCAACGCCTCCCAGGATGTTTCCTTGGCCTGCCGGGCTGAGGCGTACCCCTCTAACCTCACCTATAGCTGGTTCCAGGACAGCGTCAATGTCTTCCACATTAGGTGGGGCTCTGGGGTGTGGGGGTGGGGAATTGGTGGGCAATCTTTGAGGAGCCCCTTGGCTGAGCAGGGCCTGGACCTCTCCCGACACGTGCCATATTGCAGCCGCCTGCAGCCCCGAGTGCGGATCCTGGTGGATGGGAGCCTGCGGCTGCAGGCCGCCCAGCCTGAGGATGCTGGCCGCTACACCTGTGTGCCCAGCAACGGCCTCCTGCGCCCGCCCTCGGCCTCTGCCTACCTCACTGTGCTCTGTAAGCCTGACCCAGCTCCCTCCTCAGCCTGCTCCCCTCCTCTGGGCCAGGCCAAGCTCTTCCTCCACAATTCACCACTGCTTTCCCCCAGACCCAGCCCAGGTGACAGCCATGCCTCCTGAGACACCCCTGCCCTTAGGCATGAGAGGGGTGATCCGGTGCCCGGTTCGTGCCAACCCCCCACTGCTCTTTGTCAGCTGGACCAAGGATGGGCAGGCCCTGCATCTGGACAAGGTACAGGCTTGGGGCAGGGAGAAGGAAGGTCTTAGCTTGGTGTTATTCTAGTCAGGACAGCTGGGGTGGAGTTAGCTCCGTTTAATTCAATTCAGTGACTAGGAAGCACACACTTCTTACAAGGTGCTGTGTGGGGTGTTTTGGGGAGCAGGAGCAAAGAGACATCCATTGTTAAGGAGGGCACAGCCTAGTGGGGATAGGACAGCAACATGGACACTCTGCTGGAAAGCCAGGGATGGAGTCAGCGCCTTCCTCTTAGGGCTGGTTGAGGATAGATCAGCAACCACTTCTGGGACTCTGCTGGAAAGCCAGGGATGGAGTCAGCGCCTTCCTCTTAGGGCTGGTTGAGGATAGATCAGCAACCACTTCTGGGACTCTGCTGGAAAGCCAGGGATGGAGTCAGCGCCTTCCTCTTAGGGCTGGTTGAGGATAGATCAGCAACCACTTCTGGGACTCTGCTGGAAAGCCAGGGATGGAGTCAGCGCCTTCCTCTTAGGGCTGGTTGAGGATAGATCAGCAACCACTTCTGGGACTCTGCTGGAAAGCCAGGGATGGAGTCAGCGCCTTCCTCTTAGGGCTGGTTGAGGATAGATCAGCAACCACTTCTGGGACTTTGGTGATGGGCCTAGAAGGGTGGACAGACATTCCATGCAGAAACCAGGGCCCAAAGGCAGGGAACAGTATAGTGCATTTACGGCATAATGAATCGTCCTGTTCAGTGGGAGCCACAAGAAAGCTGGAAAACAGGTTGGGGAGAAAAGGAAGAACTATGGATGCCAAGTTAATATTACCTCCTTCCAAAGCGATTGGGACCTTTCGTTTGTCTGCAAAGACTATAAATTCCTTGTGGGCTAGTATTGCATCTTTTCATCCTAGTGTCCTGGAGGCTTCTGCAATAGTAGTACTCGTCGAAAGGCAGTTGGAGGCATTGAAGTTGTTTGAGCAATGGTGTGATAGCACCAGAGCTGTGAGCAGGAGTTGAGTTTGTCGGACAGAATGAAGAGGGAGAGATTGGGCATAGGGAGAGGGGTTCAGAGGATGCTGAAATGGTCCAGGTGAGAGGTTAGGGAGTTTGAGTTAGAGAGGAGGACGGGAAGATGGATGGCCTCATGCCTAGACAAAAGTCCTTCCCAGGTGGGACAGCCCTGGTGAGTATTTAGAGGGGGGAGTGAGGGAGAGTGAGGAGTCAAATGTTAGTGAGGACAGTGGGGCCTTTAACACAGAAATAGGGAAGCCAGGAAAAGGAACTGATTTGGGGTGGAAGATGCTAAATTGAGCGGTAGAGTGCTGAGATGACAACTAGGTGAGGTTCCAGCAGGCAGGGAGCCCCACAAGGCTCAACCCCAGGGGGCGCCATTCACACCGTATTCTCCTCTGTGAGTGGTGCCCCCTGGAGTTGTGCCATCCTAGCCTTCATACCCATTGGTAGTGGCCCCTCTGTAGGAAAGAGAAATGAAGGACTAGAATTCAGAGAGAGGTCAGGCCTAGAGGAAGAGTGGTGGAGTCCTCTGCATAGATGTGGGTTTCTCAGACGTCTCCCTCCTTTGAGTCGCCTCTTTCCATCTCTGACTTGCCTCTGCTGAAATTCTTTCTCTCGCTGTCATCTCCTCTTCCTTTCAGTTCCCCGGCTGGTCCCAGGGCCCAGAAGGCTCACTGATCATTGCCCTGGGGAATGAGGATGCCCTGGGGGAGTACTCCTGCACCCCCTACAACAGTTTTGGTACTGCAGGGCCCTCCCCGGTGACCCGCGTGCTACTCAAGGTGAGGCTCAGGGTGGTCCCCCGGCTGATGCCAGGCTCTCAGAGTGGGTGGGGCAGTCACGTGTGGGGAGGGGCTTCCAAGTCTGTGTTTCCCACGGTGGCCATGGCAGCAGCTGTCGGATGCCATCCCAGAGGTTTTTGCAGAGATGGTGCTGGGGAGGTGGGACATCAGTCACAAAGCACATCCACAAAGTAAGATACCCCACTCGCCCCAGCTCTCACCTTGACCATGCTGCCTCCCTCTCTGGAGGGTGAAGGGCTGTGCTGCAGAGGTTTGAACATGTCCAGAGAGGCCTCCCAGCCCACCAGTCCTTGTCTATCCCCTCATTTCCCCCCAGTCCCCCTGCCGGGGAACAGAGACATAGAGCTAGTGGGACAGTGAGAGATGGAGACTGAGACGTGGTGTGACAGGGAGCCCCAGAGAGGGCAGTAACGACCGACCCTGAGACAGCAGTGTGAGAGAGGCCCCTCCCAATGCCAGATCTGGCTTGCAGGCTCCCCCAGGTTTTCTAGAACGGCCCAAGGAAGAATATTTCCAAGAAGTAGGGCGGGAGCTACTCATCCCCTGCTCTGCCCGAGGAGACCCTCCTCCTACCATCTCTTGGACCAAGGTAAGGCTCCTGACCCCACTCAGCCTGTATTCACACCTGTGACACCTCTGCTCTCCATGCCCCTGGCCATTTTGTGGGAAGAAGGATGTGGGAAAGAGAGGGCTGTCAGAGGCAGGGTGGGGAGGAAACTGGAGCTGCCTGGAGAGATGAGTGGCGCCCTTGGTGAGGGGTGGTTGCGTGTGTCCCCAGGCTGACCAGTGGTTCTGTAGGTGGGCCGGGAGCTGCAGGGCCAGGCCCAGCTGGACGGCAACAGTAGCCTCATCCTGCGACCACTGACCAAGGAGGCCCATGGGCGCTGGGTGTGCACCGCCAGCAATGCTGTGGCCCAAGTGGCCACCTCCACGAATGTCTATGTGCTCGGTTAGTGGCTGGAGAGCTGGCTGGGGGCTGGAGGAATCCATGTGGGATAGGAGATAGGGGAATCATTTTTGGAGGCCCAGGTGGGGATCATGGGTGGTGGAGCCCTGGAGTGATGGGTGGAGGGCAGAGGGCCTGGGGCTTCTCTTAGCCTTTCACCTTCCCTCAGGGCCCTGACTGTCATCCCTCCCTCCATTCCCCCAACCAGGCACCAGCCCCCATGTTGTCACCAATGTGTCCGTGGTGCCTTTACCCAAGGGTGCCAATGTCTCCTGGGAGCCTGGCTTTGACGGTGGCTACCTGCAGAGATTCAGTGTCTGGTATACCCCAATGTGAGTGACCTGCCCCTGCCCCTGGCCCTCTGCTCTCTATCAGCCCTGCCCTAACTCTGCTGCCCAGTTTCCAGAGAATTTTAGGTGTTCAGGGTCTAGGTCCTGAGACCCTGGATACTTGAGGGGAAGGGATAGGTCAGCTCCCTGGACTCCAACCTTCCTGGTCTTCCTAGTTCATGACGTGTCCCCATTTCCTCATGTCCTCCAGGGCCAAGCGTCCTGACCGAGCCCACCACGACTGGGTGTCCCTGGCGGTGCCCTTGGGGACTGCTCACCTCCTAGTGCCTGGGCTGCAGCCCCACACCCAGTACCAGTTCAGTGTCCTAGCTCAGAACAAGCTGGGGAGTGGGCCCTTCAGCGAAATCGTCTTGTCTGCCCCTGAAGGTAAAGAGTCCCCTCACCCCAGAGCAGCACAAGGATGGGGAAGGGCTGACAGGGAAAGCCAGGATATGGGAGCACCTGGGTGGGAGGGGGCAGAGGTACTGGGCAGCTTGGGGTCCAGAGGGGTCTGTGGAAGATGATCCAGGCTTGTATTTAGGGGCTCTGGGAGAATGGTTGGGTGGGGGTGGGGCGTGGAGGAAGGGCTCTGGAAATCCTCTCTCTGCCATGCCTATCTGTCCCATTCAGCGCTTCCTACCACACCAGCTGCCCCCAGGCTTCCCCCGACAGAGATGCCACCTCTCCTGTCGCCTCCCCGAGGTCTGGTAGCAGTGAGAACACCCCGGGGGGTACTCTTGCATTGGGATCCCCCAGAACTGGTCCCTAAGAGTGTGGATGGCTACATCCTGGAGGGACGGCAAAGCTCCCAGGGCTGGGAGGTGCTGGACCGGGCAGTGGCAGGCACGGAAATGCATCTGTTGGTGCCAGGGCTCATCAAGGTATGTGAGGGAGGCCGGCACGGGGAGGGTGCTCGCCAGCCCCCGCTCCATTCCCCAAACCCGGGCTTCTCACCCTGATTTGACCAGCTTCCCAGTTTCCCACTTAACCCTAACCCATACCACCCAACTGCAGTGTCTTTCCAAATGGGGCTGGAGTGGGTGGTGCTGTGCTCTGACCCCCTTACTGGACCCCCACCCCCAGGATGTTCTCTACGAGTTCCGCCTTGTGGCCTTCGCTGGTAGCTATGTCAGCGATCCCAGCAACACAGCCAACGTCTCCACTTCCGGTGAGAACCTGGCGGGCGGGTAGAGCGCTGGAGATTGGGGGACTCGGAGCCCACTAAGCCTTGGACACCGACCCTCCCTCGTGGCCCCTTTCCCAGGCCTGGAAGTCTACCCCTCGCGCACGCAGCTGCCGGGTCTCCTGCCGCAGCCCGTGCTGGCCGGCGTGGTGGGCGGGGTCTGCTTCCTGGGCGTGGCCGTCCTCGTGAGCATCCTGGCCGCCTGCCTCATGAACCGGCGCAGGGCCGCGCGCCGCCGCCGCAAACGCCTCCTCCGCCAAGGTAGGCCGCGGAGACCCCGCCCACAGCAGGGCCCCGCCTCTCCGCAAGCGCCTCCTACCTGGAGGAAAAGTCCCTCCCTTCTGCGTGGGCCAGGTGCCTTCTCACAGCCCGCACTATACCCAGCCGGATGGGGTTGGGCGCCAGGTGTTGGCTGAGGGTTTCTGCGTCTGGGGCCCTGGGGGGCCTTGGTTTTGCCTGTTTCACCTCTAGTTTTCCTGCCCTTTTAGATCCACCTCTTATCTTCTCTGGGAAGTCAGCTCCACAGTAAGTCCCTGCACCTCCTTGGCTTCCTTCTGCCTTCCCACTGCGCACCAGTATTCTCTGCTTCCTTTTCTGCACCTTGCGGAGGAGTGGGAGGGGCGGAACAGAAGTGAGAGGGAGATGAGGTTGGAAGTGCAGAGGTCCCAGCCTGGGGGCGGATCCAGTGTTGCCTGTGCTTTCCCTCCACCCGTCCACCATGCGGGTCCTTTTCTCGCTTGCTCTTTCTAGCTCTGCTCTTTTGTGCACCAAACCTCTCAAGGCCTGACGCTGATTCCTGGGAGGGGGACTGGCCCCCTACCACAGACCCTGATCTCCTGTCCTTCCCCAGCTCTGCTCCGGGCTCGGGCAGTCCTGACAGCGTGGCGAAGCTGAAGTTCCAGGGTTCCCCAGTCCCCAGCCTGCGCCAGAGTCTGCTCTGGGGAGAGCCCACTGGACCCCCCAGCCCTCCTCCGGATCCTCCTCCTAGCCGGGGGCCCTTACCCCTGGAGCCCATTTCCCGGGGACCAGATGGGCGCTTTGTGATGGGACCCAGTGTGGAGACCCCCCAAGAAAAGTCAGGCCCTGAGCGGGCCGAACCTCGGACCCTGGCCCGGCGGCAGGCCAGGTCCTATGACTGCAGCAGCAGCAGCCCTAGTGGGATGCCCCAGCCCCTCTGCATTGCAGACATCAGCCCTGTGGGGCCCCCTCCCACAGCCCTGCCCAGTCCCCTGTCAGGTCCAGGACCGCTGCTCCAGTACCTGAGCCTGCCCTTCTTCCGGGAGATGAATGTGGATGGGGACTGGCCCCCTTTCGAGGAGCCTGGTCCTGCTCCACCCCCAGATTACATGGATACCCGGCCCTGCCCCATCTCATCTCTCCTTCAACCCCTGGACGGCCCCACTGTGTCCCCCAGGGCGGCACTTCCTGGGGCCGCCCCAGAGCCTCCATACACAGCGCTGGCTGACTGGACGCTAAAGGAGCGGCTCCTGCCCGGCCTTCTCCCTGCTGCCCCTCGGGGCAGCCTCACAAGCCAGAGCAGTGGGCGGGGCAGTGCCTCCTTCCTTCGGCCCCCCTCCACAGCCCCCTCCGCCGGAGGCAGCTACCTCAGCCCTGCTCCTGGAGACACCAGCAGCTGGGCCAGTGGCCCTGAGAGGTGGCCCCGGAGGGAGCATGTGGTGACAGTCAGCAAGAGGTGAAGGGAGTCCCTGCCCATTCCTGCCTGGGCCCCAGTCCTGCCCTATCGTCTCAGACTTTCTCCCCACCCCTCTCCTAATATCCTCTGCCCTCTCTGCTCCACCCCCTGCCCTGGGACCAGGAGACCTTGTCTCCTTTCAGAAGCTTTTGTTGAGGTCCAGGCATCTTCGAGTGAATCCCATGGCCCTGAATTTGGGGACACCAGGTTCAGGCTTTTCTGGCCACCCTCTATTTCTCCACCCACACCACACGTTTGTCCCATTTAACAGGAGGAACACATCTGTGGATGAGAACTATGAATGGGACTCAGAATTCCCTGGGGACATGGAATTGCTGGAGACTCTGCACCTGAGCTTGGCTGGCCCTCGACCCCGACCTGAAGCTGAGCCAGAGCTAGGTGTGTGAGCCTTCCAGAAAGGCAGGCACTCCCTGGCTTCACTGTCCCATGTACCCCGAAAGCCTTAGGACGCAGTCTGTTCCTAATCGCGCCCCATGCCCAGGCTCTCTCCTCTTGCTCCCTTAGCAAATCAGCACTGGCAGAGCTTCCCGGTGTCTGTGAACCTTAAGGCTTCTTCATCTCATTGTTCTGCCATCGTCTTGCAGGTGCGAAGACTCCAGAGGAGGGCTGCCTCCTGAACACTGCCCACGCTCCTGGCCCTGAGGCCCGCTGTGCTGCCCTTCGGGAGGAATTCCTGGCCTTCCGCCGCCGCCGAGATGCCACCAGGGCCCGGCTACCAGCCTGTCGACAGCCAGTGCCCCACCCAGAACAGGCCACTCTGCTGTGAACACCCTAATGTGAGGCAGGGTGAAGGCACACAGACCCTGCAAAGGAGCCCCCAACGAGACCTAACTCCAGCCTGGGACTGCACCCCTGCCCCTTTGGGCCCAAGCACAGACTCTGGTGGTGGGCCTGGTATGGGATGTATGTGCTGAGCCCCTAGAGCCTGGGGACTGGACCAGGGATCTCAGGTCTGCCTTTGTGTGTGTGTGTGTGTGTGTGTGTGTGTGGTGTTTGTGGTGTGGGTGATGTTTTTTACAGGTGAATAAAGAAAGTCTGAACAATGTTTCTGTGTGGTACTTGGCTTTGATTGAGAGGGAGGTAGGAAAAATCCTTGAACCTTTAAAAAGGGGTACTATTCCTGAATGAAGGGAAGTGCATTCAAAATCCATTCAGAAAGCATTTATTGAGTGCCTACTGAGGTCAGCTGCTAAAGATCAGCCATTGAACTAGATGCTGAGAAAAAATAATTCATGAAGACATGCCTTTGCCTTTGGGGAGTTCTTTCTGTTCAGTGAAGCAGGCAAGTAAAGAAATAGTTACAGTATGAGGTGACAAGTTCTGTGATAAAGCGCTGTGTTGGTTATTATGGTAGCACAAAGGAAGGAGTCAACAGTGGACTTTTACAGCGTGTGCCGGGACAAATGCCACACGTGGAGGAGCCTCCCAGGAAGTGGGAACAATGATAATAGCTGAGCACTCACTGTGCCAGGCTCTGCTCTAAGCTCTTGATGTGTATCATTTAATTCTCTACAACTCCAAGGCAGGTAGTACTGGTAGCTCTATTTTATAGATGAGGGGACTGAGGTGTATAGGGCTTTAGTAATTTGCCCAAAAGTCACACAGTAGGTGAGGGGTAGAGCAGGTAAGAAGTCAGTCAAGAGAGGGAAAGCATCCCAGGTGGAGAAACAGCCTCTGGGAAGGCATGGGGCCTGGGGGGGGTGGGGGGCAGTGCACAAATGCTTGGCCTCCCAGGGAATCAGCCGGTGGCCCTGGAATATAGGGCTGGGTGGGGTTGGGGAAGAGAGAATGGAAAGGTGGGAGGACACTGGTTATTGATGACCTTGAAAACCAGGCTAAACAGGGGCTTCTACCATGTAGGAAGAACTCCGCTGTTGGGTGTAAGCAGGGACTCCACCCTGGGGGGACTGCTCAACTGAAGCCTGAAAGGGAGGAGCACTCCTTCAATCCCCAAACTATGCTCTCCACCCTCAGAGACAGAATGCCAGCCTCCTCCACTGAGGCCTCCTCTTCAGATCCTTCCAGGGTTAAGAAGAGATGCCAGGTCATAGAGGAGGAGACAAAGGGGAGAGAAGTCAGGTCTGAACTCTGAACCCTGGGTCCCCACATGGATCATGTCCCTTGGGCCCAGGGCAAGCAATGACCTCACTGTTAATTCCTGCCCAGGCTTGAAGTAGGTGAGGAGCAAGACCACGTGAGGGTGCTGTCCTGGCCTGCAGGTCCAAGTCCTGTCACACCCTAGTCAGTTGTGGGGGAAGGGTCTTTCTATGCTTCTGTTTACCCAATCACCTTTTTTGTGTGTGTGCTGAGGAAAATTCGTCCTGAGCTAACATCTGCTGTCAATCTGCCTCTTTTCTTTTTTTTTTTTTGTATGAGAACCGCCAGCACAGCATGGCCACTGACAGATGAGTGGTGTATGTCCGCCCTCAGGAACCGAACCCTGGCCTCCTAGGCAGAGCGCAGCTAACTTAACCACTAGGCCATGCGGGCTGGCTCCCAACCACAAGTTTTAAACCAAAAGGCTTCATCCCACATAAACACGCCCACAGTCTTGAGCTAACCTAGGCAGAAAGTTTCCCACTGGGGCATAGGGTTCTGGGCTCTGGGGTGGCATTTAAGGTTCTCATGGGTGGAGACCACTGCTGCTGCCATGTGCGCGCAGACTCACCAGATCCTTTAACTCACGTTCTAGCCCACCGCCCCTCTCTTAAGCACTGCCCTCTGCGTCTGCGCTGCGGCGCCTTTAAACTCTCTCGGCCCTTGCCCCGCCCCTGGTCCGCCCCGTCTGAGGCGGGAGGCGCTGAAAACCCCCGGCCCGGCCGGGGCGCACCACTCGCCGCTGCAGCCCCCGCCCGAGTGCGCAGCTGTCCCGCCCGCGTGAACGGTGAGCAGGCGGGAGGGGCCCCGGTTGGGGGTTTGTGCATGGTCTCTGGAAAGCAAAAAGCCCGTGCTTGCGACTTGCTGCATTGAGCTTGAGGATCAGGAGCTGGGAGGCCAGGGTTCGACGACTTCTCTGCCCCGCCCTGTGCTGTCCTGTACCCAAACTCTGACCCGGCATTGTTGGGCGATGAGGTCAGGCGAGGCTTGCGGGTGCATAGACGGGGCGCCCGTCCGGAGCAAGGACTGGGACTGCCTCTCACCCGCCGGCTCCAGCCCCGGGTCTTCGCCATGGGGAGGAAAGGAGGGCGTCGGGGATTAGCTGGCTGGCCCCAAGTGTCGCGCGTGCGGGATCCCGGCGCCCGCCCTGGGCCAGCTCCGCGCCGCCGGGCTTCCCGCGCGACCCTTCACTTCCTGGTTCCAGGAGCACGTGTGGGTACTACCTGCCCTCTGCGTCCCCGAGGCCGGCCTTTCTGTTCCTCCTCCTGCCAGCTTGTTTTCCTGGGGTCCAGGGGTGGCGGGCCGGGGCGAGGGGGCTCCGTGCGCGGGTCCCACGGTGGCCTCGCCTTCCTCGGTTCGGGCTGGGAGTTGAAGCTTCAGTCGCCTCCAGGAGAGCCCCCCAACCTCAGGCATCTGGGAACCTGCGCCCCGAGGTGCCCTGACTGTGTGAGGTGTTGTTGGGTGGGGATGGTTGCTTTCCAAGCCCTCCTGCCCCTATGCGAGCCGATGCCCCCGCCCCGTGCCCCCCGCTGCTGGGAAAGCCGGTGGTGGCCGCGGGCGGGCGGACTGCCCAGACCACTGCGTCACCCCAGCGGCGAACGGTGGGTGACTCATCCCGCAGTAACGGCCCAGGGTGTGGCGAGGGGGGTCGGCCGAGAGGGCCGGTCCTGCAGGACCGGAAGTGGACTGCCGCCCCCCCCCCCCCCCCCCGCTCTGCTGGCCTCCTGGAGCGCATAGCAGGGAAGTTCGGGGCGGGGGGTGGAGGGGAGGAACTTGGTATCTGTGAGCAGAAAGAAGCGGGGTGGAAATGAGGATGGACCGGTGTGGAGATCGGTGTGGGAGAAGACCTGTGGCTGGGTGGGCCCTCCCTGATTCTGTTTGACTCCAGAGCACCAGACAGAGGGACAGCTCCCCATCTCTAACCCCCCTCCCAATTTCTCCTTCCTGGTCCATGGGGAAGACTTAAAACTGCAGAGGAAGCCAAGGTAGGGTGGGGCCAGCAGGGCCCACCAGAACCCTTCCAGAACCAACAAATAGTCTTAGTCCAACTGCAATGCCCCCTCTCTCAGTCCATTGCCCAGTCCCTCTTCTGTACCCTGGGGATAGGCCTCTAATCCGTCCCTTCTCCTCCAGGGTTTTCAGGTATGGGGCTCTCTAGCTCAGAACATACCTTCCGTTCCCAGGGCATTTCTTCTTCTCTTGAGCTATTTCCTTGAGTCTACTTCTGTACCCCAAAACTTATAACTTTCCGTCTCCACCAAATGCCTTCCATACCCTCCACAGCCGCCTCCTTGAGGAGTCCCTTGCACCTGGCTGTACCTGAGCACTGTGCGAGGGGGCCCCTTCCCCAAGGACCCCCGCCCTGGGGGCTCAGAGCCTCGTCGCCCCTCCATCTGTGCTGAGTGGATGTTTCTGCCTGGTTGCCCCCACCCTGCCCCGTTCCTGTGTTTGGTACACAGAAGCCATGGCAACGGCCCCCCCAACCCTCCTCCCGCACAAGCCTTGTGGCTTCCTGTTTGTGTAGTTCCAGCTTTCTCTTCTGCTCACTTACTCCTGATGGTGAGGGGCTGCCCCAGGTGGCCCCTTAATCGCTGGTCTCCCACCATCCTTGCTTCTGCCTGCTGCCTGTGGCATTTTGCCCTTTCAGAATAGTCTTGATCCCAGTTCTGAGTTGGGAAGTTCCCCTGAGTCCTGTCTGCACAATGAATGGAGAGACCCTTTGTCTTCCCAGTTGAACACAGCAGCCAGGAACTCTCAAATCCTCCCACCCCCACCCCGTCTGCCTTTTCTTTAGCATTGGTGTGGGGTGGGGTGGGGTGAGGTAAGCTTCCAGCCCAGGGTCTGGGTGGGGCTGAGGGCTGGGGTGCCTTTTGTGGCCCCTCCCCCTTTCCTGACTATTGTAACCTTGTGGGTGGGGGTGAGGGCTGTTCCCGAAGCTCTCACTGGAGTTTAGGTTACTCACAGTCAACCTACTCCCCAAGTTGTTCAGCTGTCGTCTTCCCTTTGAAATCCCCAGCTCTGGGCATCTCCCACACAGCTTGCCCCCCCCCCCCGCCCCCAGTAGGCAAGACTGGCTGTCTTCTCTTCCTTTGAGGAAGGGCAGGGGTTGGTCCCCTGGGTGTCAATAGGGTGGGCTACTCTACTCTGGCTCCAGCTCCAGCAGCCACAGCCCATCAGCTCTCACCCGCCCTTGGGGATGGGGAGAAGAAACAGCTGCAGGCAGTCTGGGCCTGGCTGGGCCCGCCCTTCCCAGAGCTCCGCCCTATCGCTCTGGCACCTTAGATCTCTAGGGCAGTGGCCTCAGAGTGGAGCCGAGACACTGCATCTGGAGGCTGTGGCACTGCCAGCTGTGTGCCGGCCCCAGAGTTGGGAAGGGGCCCTCAGCATCCACCTGGTTCCCAGAGGTGGGTCTGGGAGGCCAAGTCTGTCCTGCCCATGGGGGACACTGGAAGGGTTTGCTAGCCCCTGGGGGACAACGGGAGGGTTAGACCTCCGGCTTGGTCTCCCCTCCTAACCCTGGTGTCCAGGTTAATCATCCTCCTGCCCTTTCTTTCCCTGGGCCATCATGATCGCTGGGCCTCAGGCCACTTGGCGCCCTGGAGAAACAGCCCTGAGGTCCAGATGACCATAGTGGAGCTGCTCCCAGAAGAGAGGTCTGGACATTGGGGTGGAACGAGGGGCTTACTGGTGGCAGCAGCCCCTAGCCCCCTTCCTTTTCTCCCAAGTCTCCCAGCCCCGCCCCTGTGTGTCAGGGGTCACAGGCTTACACACACTGAGTAGGGGCTGAGCAGTGAGGGCTGGGGGAGGGAATCTTGCCTCCCTCTCTCCACAGGCCTCAGCCACTCCACCCGCCTGCCCTCCCCCAGCTGAGTGTGTGTGTGGCTGGTGTTGTGGGTCAAGGTGCAGACCGACATTTATCTGGCCTGGCTTTCGGGCTGGGGGAAGTGGGGGTGGGTTGCTCTTAATGAAGTTTAAAAATAACTGATTTATGGGGAGGATCTCTGCCGGAAATGTGCAGCTCGATAAGCTGGAGTAGAAAGGAGCAGCCATGTTGGAGTGTGGGGGAGGGGACTGGCCCGAGACACAGCTCTGCGGCTGAGAGGTGTGAGGGGGTCTGAGGCAGCTGCTGCCCCTGTGGCCTGGCTCCTTGTACGGAGGCCAATCCCCAAGGCTCATGGAGGGGGTGGCAGGATTGTTTAATCTGGGGTGTGTGGGAGAGAGGGAGCCAGAGTGACTTCATCCCATAAGTCTGACCTGGCCTGGAGCCACATGTGGGGAGAAAAAGTGTGTCCCTTTCCTCTCCTTGAACACAGGTGCCCGTGCTGGGGGATCCCTTTTATGAGCCATTGACAGCTAGCTCTATTTCAGAGCAGAAAGAAGAGCCCATCCAGGGAGAGGATGGGGGCAGGAAATAGGGTCCTGTCCCTTCTCTGGTCCTGGCTCCCCCTTGGCATCGGTAGCATTCCCGGGACTTGCTCCACAGGCCCCTGGGTGTGGGACCAAGGGAGTGAGGTGGTGGGTGGGGACAGACTGCCCACTGTGAGGTGCTGCCAACTCAGGCCAGCGGTCAGGAAACCACCCAGTTCTTCCCAACTGAGGTCTTCAAACTAAGTTAAAGAAACCCTCCTGCGTATTTCCCCACCCACCCTCTCTTCCCGGGTGTCCCTAAAAATACCAGTTCCTTATTCCTGCTATAACAAATTTCTACAAACTTAGTGACTTACAGCAACACACGTTTAATATCTTACAGTTCTAGAGACCCCAGCAGAGGTCCTGCTGGCTGAAATCAAGGTGTCAGCAGGGTTGCATTCCTTCTGTAGAGTTTAGGGAAGAATCCATTTCCGTGCCTTTTCCAGCTTCTAGAGGCTGCCTGCATTGCTTGGTTCATGGTCCTGCGTGCCAACGTCCGCTTCCTTCTTGCTTCTCCCACTCTGACTCGCCAGCCTTCCTCTTTCGCTTATTAAGGCCCTTGTTGTGAGTACACTGGGCTCACCTGGGTGATCCAGGGTACTCTCCCCATCTCAACATCCTTAATTCAATCACACCTGGCAAATCCCTTTTTGCTGTGTAAGGTAACATTCACGGGTTCTAGGAATTAGGATGCAGATATCTTTGGGAGAGGGGGCATTATTATTTCCACCACAGTTTCTAGAAAGGAAAGTAGAATTTGTTTTTATTGCCTAGTTTCTCATGGGAAGTTCCTTTTGCCTGCTGAAATCTGTTAAGAGCCTACTCAGATCTACTTCTTCCAGGAAGCCCTCCAGGCTGCTTCTGCCCATACTCTTCTCTGAATTCCTACAGTTCTGTTGTCTGACTGTGCAGTTTAGGATTCATCATGTACAACCCTTATGCGTTCCTGTTTGCTCACTTTGTCTCCCTGATGGCACTGTGGGCAACTTTAGGATCAAGGACTTCTGTCTGTCCCACAATCCCTAGCACAAATAGTAGGTGCTCAATTAAAACCCAGTGGCTGATTGAGAGTAGATCCATCCAGTCTTCTAGCTCCTGGCATAGGTTTCCCAAGCAGCTCTATATTCTTTCTCCTCTCCCCAGATCATTCTCCTCCCCAGGGCTGTAAAAAGCAAGGTTGGGGTTAGAATGACCAACTTGCCTTTGCTAAAGCTGACTACTCCAAATGAGGAGCTGAACCCTCATCTTGGCCTCATTTACTCTTTATTCTATTCCAGTGGGTTTTACTTCATTTTAGTAGTGGAACCGTTCAAATAAAATCTAATGGGAAGCCTCAATATAATAAACAGACTGCCTGTCGTAGAGGTAGGGGCACCCAGAGATGGCCTGCAGGGCCCCTTAACACCTCCCAGAGTTCTGAGCAGTGCTCTTCTAGCCCATGTCCAGGGGTCAAGGTGAGATTCCCCTTATTTGGCCGCTGTTCTCACCTCTGGGGCCCACTCTGGGGATACGGTGTGTGTCACTGCAGGCAGAATCTCCCCACCCCAGAGGCTGCAGAGTGCTGACCACCGGCCTGGGTGTGTCCTGTCTCCAGCTCCCCACAGCCACCACCACCCTTCGGAATGGCCAACAGGGGACCTGCCTACGGCCTGAGCCGGGAGGTACAGCAGAAGATTGAGAAACAATATGATGCGGACCTGGAGCAGATCCTGATCCAGTGGATCACCACCCAGTGCCGCAAGGATGTGGGCCGGCCCCAGCCTGGGCGTGAGAACTTCCAGAACTGGCTCAAGGATGGCACGGTGAGAGCTGGGCCCCTCTGACTGGATGTGCCAGGAGAACGGGGCTGGGTCTAGGGGACCGGGGATTGTTTCACCTGAAGAACTGAGGGCACACCCATCCCAGCTTCTTCCTGAGTCTGGATATCATCATTGTGCAGATGACCCGTGCTTTCCTCCCTCCCATCAAGTGAATCAGGGTGAGGGTGAATGTGCCTCCCCTGCAGCAGAAGGCCCTGGGTGACACAAGGAAGACTAGCTCTAGGACAGAACTGTGGGAGGGTGCACTCCAGTCAGTGATACTGGAATAGCCAGGTTTTCACTCTGGGCTGGAGGCAGGGACCTGGGCGGGAAGGGGCCTGAGGCTCACTGGGCTGGAGTCAGAGCTGTCTGCAGGTAGGAGAGGAACCTCTGTGGTTCCCTGTCATCTGTGGTAGGCATGGCCTCACCTCTGCACGCCCGTCGTCCTCACCCAGGTGCTGTGTGAGCTCATTAATGGACTGTACCCTGAGGGGCAGGCCCCAGTGAAGAGGATCCAGGCCTCCAGCATGGCCTTCAAGCAGATGGAGCAGATCTCTCAGTTCCTGCAAGCAGCCGAGCGCTATGGAATCAACACCACCGACATCTTCCAGACTGTGGACCTCTGGGAAGGTGGGCACTGTCATCCAGAAGACCAGAGATGGGGCTGGGCCATCGTGACTGGGGAGAAGGGGCAGGTTTCTGGCACCTGAGGACAAAGAGGGGCGTATGTTTTATGGAGGAGTTGGCCATTTTGGGGGTTGGAATGGAGAGGGTATGGGGATGAAGAGTAAAAGAATTAGGAAACTGGGCCTGCTGACTTAGTGATGGAGGTGGAACCCTGGCGTCTAGGACCCCTGCTGAGGCCAACACGCCCTCTTCTCCTTCCCAGGAAAGAACATGGCCTGTGTGCAGCGGACGCTGATGAACCTGGGTGGGCTGGCAGTAGCCCGGGACGATGGGCTTTTCTCTGGGGATCCTAACTGGTTTCCTAAGTGAGTATCACTGGGGCAGCCCCGCCCTGGGCAGCTGTGGTGACCCTACCCATTCCCATCCCTAGGAAACGATGATGCGCTATAGCAGCCAGCCCTTTACAGGGCACTTTCACATTCCTCGTCTCTTCATCCTCACAACTCTCCCAGGAGGGCAAGGGACTGTCTGTTTTGAGAGATAAGGAGGTGGCTTCAGAGAGCTCAAGTCTCTCGAGGGCACAGCTGGTGCCAGCACTTGAGCCCACAGCAAAGCCTGTGCTCTTCCAGGGAAGACATTTACTGGGGCAGCCAACACCCTCCTCCTAACCAATGCTCCCTTTCCACCCAGGAAGTCCAAGGAGAACCCTCGGAACTTCTCGGACAACCAGCTGCAAGAGGGCAAGAATGTGATTGGGTTACAGATGGGCACCAACCGCGGGGCGTCTCAGGCAGGCATGACGGGCTACGGAATGCCACGCCAGATCCTCTGATCCTGCCCCCCGCCCCGCCCCTGCCCTCCTGTGAATGGTTAATATATATGTATATTTTAGCAGTGACATTCCCTGAGAACCCCTGGAGCCCTCAAGCTCCCCTCTGCCAGGGAGGGGGCCTGGCCTGGCCTGTGTCCTCTGGGGGTGCCCCATGGCAGCCTCTCCCCTGTGCTTACTAATACATTCCCTTCTCCAAACCTACCAAAACTGGACCAATGGCCTCTTCCTTTCCACTGGGACCAAAATTTGGGGGCCTCACCCTCCCCACCATACCTCTTCTCTTTCCCTCTGGCCTCTCTTCCCCCGAGCTCTGTGCTCTCCATCCATTCCTTGGCTGGGGGTCAGGGACGCTGCCTTCTGGCCTTCCTTCCACAAATATGCCTTGCCCACAGCTGTGGCTGCAGGGACTTAATTTATAAGGAGGGGCCTGTGGCGGCTGCCACCCCAGCCACAGCTGGACTGCACTCACCACACATCTGCGGCCGCCCGCCCTGGCAGAGGCCGTCTTGGCTTCTCGTTTTCCATTCCCCTCGCTGTGGCTAAGGGGTGGGGGTGAGGGGACAGGGGAGGGAGGGTTGCCCACTGTGGGCTGGGGCTTGAAGAATCTGAGTTTGCTGATTTAAATAAAGAATCTCTGTCTTTTTTGGATGGACTCTGGCTGTGTCTGGGCCACTGAGCCCACTGTTGGGGAGGAAGGAATATGGGGAGAGTACAATGACTGGCACAGGGGGAGAGGCTTTGAGATGAAAGGTTGCAATCTCAGCATCTTCGATTTCCTTCCCCATCCTCTTTCTCCCTTGGTTTAGGTGAAGGTTGGGGTTGAGAAGGGACAGGCCCTCACTGTCCTTGGGCTAAAAGCCATAATGCAGGAGATGTGGGGAGTGTCCACAGGGAGGTGGAGCCCTCACCTACTCAAGGAATCAGGCGGTCCTCCCTGGTGCTCCAGGCTGGGCCCCCTCCCCCAGCCAGAATAGCTTCCCAAGCACTGCAGGAGGGTGGGCCAGGCTGTTGGCACAGCCCTGTGGCAAGGCTCTGGGTGAGAAGCCCCTCAGACAGGCTTGGGGCAAGGTGGCCTCTGTTGGAGTTGGCCAGACCAGCTTGGGGGCCAGGGTTGCAGTGGTGAGGAGGAACTGGCAAGCTGGGGAATGAGCCGGAAGGAGTTGGTGGTGGCGGCTGGAGGGAGGAAACCTTAGATGATCCCACGCACCATGAGCTGCATGCTGGGGAGAGTCTAGCAGCGAGCTTCCCTTCTAGCTGGGTGGCCTTGGACCAAGATAATCAATTTTGGGGTCAGGTTGTCCCAAGCTCCTAGCCCTGCCCCAGCTGTGAATGTTCCACCCTTAGTTTCCAACCCCTGGGTGTCACTTTTACCCCATGACCTCCCCATCAGACCCTGTGTCTTCCTAGGGAGAACTTGAGAGACCCCGGGCCAGCCCCCGCCATCTGGTCCCATCCCCATCAGCCAGCCCAGGGGCCTGGCCTCCGTTGTTCCTCTCCCCATTTCTATTTCAGGGCATCTGTTTCCTTAGGAGGAGAAAGTCACACATTGTGCCAAGGGTGACAGATTATGCAAGGATTGATAACCGGACAGGTTCTTCCCACCACTCCCCGGCCCCACTGTTGTTCCCTCTGCCAAGAAGCACCTACTGTGTGCCAGGCTGTATGCTAGTGCTGTGTATTAGCCATCAGCCCGGTGGCTCTCAGTTTGATCCTGACACCACACCACACCACGGGAGAGATGGTATTTGCTTGCTGCACTCCCTCGGGCCGGGCACAGATAAGATAGGCTGCAGCCTGTGTGCAAAATCCCAGGAGATTGTCTGTCACTCCACCCCTTTATCTCCCATTCAGGAAGGCTTTGTGGACTGCCAGTGAGGGAGAGTGATGTCATTGCAGAGAAAACATTGAATTCACTGATATTTATACTAAAAAGACAAACCATTTGCACCCTTCTCTGATTTAACTATTTATAGCTACAAATTATTGGCCACATGCCTCACAACTTTCTGAGACACAGCATGTCACAGAGCCAAGACAGATCCACTGTCTTCTCCCAGTACATCCCCACAGTAGTCCACGAGGTGGATATTACTGTATTATTTCCCCCATTTTGCCCCCCATTTTGCCCCATGAATACACTGGGTCTCAGCACAAGAAACTTGCCCAAGGCCCTGTGAGCAGTAAGTGGAGGGAGAGAGATTTGAGCCCAGGTCAACCTGGCTGTGAGCTGTTCCAGGCTCAGCAAGAAGTGGGGCTGTAGAGGGACGAGGGGGATAAAAGGTGGTGTGTTGGTGGGAGGTGTTCCTCATATGAAAACTAGAGGTTATGATAATTCCTTCCTCATGGGGTTGCTGTGAGGATTTTGTGAGATATATACAGAAAGCACTTTGTGTAGTCCTACCACATGGCAAGTGCTCAGGAAATGGAAATGTGGGGGGAAAAGGTAGGGTTTGTGTGGACACTGGGCTGGGAGAGAGGTGATGCCCAGCAGGGCCACTGGCCCGTTGAACATGGTCAGAGATGGTCAAGGAGCCTTATCCCCCACTCCCTAGACTAACTTACTCTTCAAGGCAAGGATCAACTGGATTTGAGAGACGTTCAGCCACTGGGCTCGACTGCCTTCTGGCTGCCACTGCCCTCTGCCAACAAGCTCTGCGAGAACTCTCCATGTCTCCCCTCAGTCCATCTCGGTGCAGGCTCGGCTCCTTCCTTCTGGAAATGGTGTGCGCTGACACCTCAGAATTTTGTTTTGGGGAGCAGCCCTGATGGCTTAGTGGTTAAAGTTCAGCGTACTCTGCTTTGGTGGCCTGGGATTCAGTTCCTGGGCGCAGACCCACAATACTTATCTGTCAGCAGTCATGCTGTGGTGGCAGCTCACATAGAACTAGAAGGATATACAACTATGTACTGGGGCTTTGGGGAGGAAAGAAAAAAAAAACAGAGAGGAAGATTGGCAACAGATGTTGGCTCAGGGCAAATCTTTCCCAGCAAAAAAAAAAAAAAGTGTTTTGTTTTCTGTTTGCTTCTAGGTATTTTGTTCCATCTGAGGTCACAGTTTCATCCCTAATTTGGGATGAAACTCTCTCATCTCTCCTGGCACTCCTTCAGGCCCTGGCACCCAGAATGGGTCCTAGCCCTCGGGTCAGGAGGAAGAGCTCCTCCATATGTCACCCCCTTTTCTTGCCATCTCCTTGTATTTCATTTTCTGTGACTCTCTACACTGGTGTTTCCTAACGCTCTGAACCTGAGGGACTGTCCCTGCTGCCTGAAACAGTCTCCTCCTTCCAGGTCTCACCATGACTCACTCCTTTATCTCCTTCACGTTTTTGTTCAAATGTCACCTTCCAAGTAAGGCCTTCCCTGTTTAAAATTGCACACTCCACCCTCAGCTTGTACTCCATCCTCCTTCCCTGCTTTCTCATATCACCTTCTGATACCCAATATTTTTTACTTATTTATTTTGTCTCCACCCATAGAATATACACTATGTAAGGGCAGGCTTGTGTTGGTTTAGTTGATGTGGAGTAATGCCTGGCATGTTGCAGGTGCTGGATAAATATTTGTTGAATGAATAAATGAATGAGTATCACACTACTCTCGTGTCCCTGAATCCCCTGGTCTGGTGACACGGTGCTCGGCCAGCCGTGGGTCTCAGCAACCCAGACTGTCATTGGATCTGAGATGCAACCAGCTTCTAATGCTTCCCTATCATTAATTTCCAAAAGGAAAAAACCTGCGAATCCAGTGCTCCCTACAGACAGAGGAGTGGAGGTCGGGAAGGGGATGAAGAGTGGTGTGTGGGTGTGTGGGCTCTGGGCAAATGGAAGGTGCGTTGAGGAATTGGGGGGAAATATGGGAGGAGGGCAGGAGGAAGAGGGAGGAGCCAATTTCGGTTCATTTACTCCTTGCCTTCAGCCTTGAAGTGGAAAATCACTGTGGAGGTGGAGAGAAAGTAGGGTTGGCCCACGGTGGCCAATGGAAAGGAGAGTTGGAGAAGGAAGGCAGGGAGGAGGGGGAGGGAGGAGGGATAGGACAAAGAAGAGGGCTTCAGATGCTCCACCTAGTTTGGCTCACCTATGGGGAAAAAGCATAGGTCTGTGTGGTCTATTCGTGTGTGCTTGTGAGTGTGAGTCCATGTGTGTGAGAATTCACAGGACTAGGGCTCAGGAGGTGCAGGTGGGAGGAGATGAAGCTGTGACTGTGTGGAGGCTGCCTGTGAGCGTGTTTACCAAAGCTTGGGGATTATGGGTGCAGAGAGGTGTGCGTCCTGTGTGCGTAGGCGGGAGTGTAAACACCTGTGCGTTTGTACATGGCTCCGTGGAGAACACGATGTCTCATTCCTGCCTCTACAGCCCAGGGAGCCCATTGAGAGCTTGGCAAGAGGCCCAAGGAGCAGCGGAACAGGGAAAGGGCCAGACAATAGGGCCCAAGGGAAGGAACAATAGAGGGCCTGGGATTAAACTTGTCGAAGATAGGGCTAAAGGGTAAATTAGTAACTGTCTCCTTGCAAAGAACTCCTCTTAGTCTCAGTGGCTCTGGAGGTCGATTAAAAGAAAATGCACTGAAGTTGCATCTAGAGAAATTTAGGTTAGACAAGGAAAAACGATCCTCTTGACTCAAGTTTATTAGCCTGTGGACTCTCTTAAGGGTCAGGAGGAATGTCTTCAATAATAGGACAAATTTCATTTTCTTAAGGTAGAAAATGAGCAGTTCTGCCTGGGACTGCTCATACACACACCCATTTTTTCATTCACGTATTTGTTCATTTAACACTTATTGGGGTTCTACTCTACGTCAGCCCTTAGGGGGGATATGAAGATTATTAATACATGATCTCTTTGCTCAAAGAGCGCATAGTCCTGTAGGGAGACAAAACGTGGATAGGAGGCATGGTAATTCAGGAAGCCAGCGATTTGTGCCTTTGGAGAAATACAAATAGGGCTCTTTGGGAGGATCACTTGCCAACCTCCCACGGCCCTGGATCATTTCCAGCGTGGAGGCTGCTGGTGATGTCAAGGCGAACAGAGCCTACATATCTCAGGGATCCTCACCCCTGATCTGCCCAGGGAAGTGCGGCTGCTGGTTAGAGGGGCTCCTCCAGTAAAAAGAGCAGTCATTGGCTCTGTGGTCAGAGATCAAGTTTCAGTGGGGGAATGAGAGGCTATTCCTTTCCTGCCTGGAGTGGGGGTGGGCAAAGAGGCCTGAGTCAGGGTGAGAACCAGGGACTGGGTAGGGACAAACCAACATCACTGGGGGTGGTGGGTGGGGCAGGGTCATACAAACAGCTCCTCAGACACTGGGACTGTCACGCCATTTCACCCCACTGCTGGCAGGACCTGAATTTTAAATTGTGTTTCCATTAGAGAAATGTGCTCAGTGTGGAACTGAACTGTAGTGATGATGATGATGATATTCATTATCATTTTTTTGCTAGTCACTGTGCTAGGAGCTTTACCCGTATTTCATATTTGTTCTTTCATTGTTTCAAAAAATATTCCTTGAGCACCTATTCAGGGCAGGGCACCTGCTGGGTGCTGGGGGATATAGTAGTCAATAAGACAAATATAGTCTCTGCCCTCCTGGGAGGAGCTAGAAAAGCAAAGAGCCAATTATAATATAATGTGATTTGTGGAATGCTAAGGGGAGTCTAGGGCTATGAGAACTCACATGAGGGGACCTCACCCAGCCTTGTGCAGAGAGGCATCAGTGAAGATTTCTGAAAGATGGTAATGTCTGAGCTGAGGATGTAGGGATCATTAGAAGCACAAAGGAGAGGCCAGCGGTGGTGAGGAGGAGAGTGTTCTAGACAGGAGAGTGGCATGTACATGGGCTGGTGGTGAGAATGTGCAGAACTGGACTGTAGAATGTATGTGTTTGGAGGCATGATGGGTGGGGTGTTGAGAAATGCAACTGAAAAGGAAGCCAGGACTAGATCATCAAAGGAGTTTCAAAGTCAAATTAATAATTTTGGACATTTCATTAAGGGCATGGGAGCCACTTAAGGATTTGAAGCAGGGGAATGAAGAGATGAGAGCTGTTTGTATTTGGAAAGTTTCCTTAGGCAGCAGATTAGAGGATGGCCTAGGCTTGGGGAAGGCTACCGGGGCAGGCAGACCTTAGGAGGGTCCTGCAGTGGTCCAGACTCAAGTGAGAGTGGCCTAGGTTAAGGGAGGCCCAGTGGGGATGCAAGAGAATGGATTTCGAAATTGTTTAGTACTCTCTGATTGTGGACAGTGAAGAAGGGGGAGAGGATTCTAGAAAGACAGGCTTCTGGCTTTAGCAACTAAGCAAATGGTGGTGTCTGTTGCTGCGATGGGAAGTCCAGGAGAAGAGGCTTGATGCCACCACAAAATAGTATTCTCTCCCATTTTACAGATGAGGAAACTGAGGCTAAGAGAGCAAAAGTAACTTGCAGAACCCAGCTGGTGGCTGAACTGGGATTTAAACTTATGACAAAAGAAGTCTAAGCTAACTGCTCACCCCATCATGGAGCTCCCCTGTGAGGTGGCCTGCAGCCAGCATGAACTATGGTTTTTCTGTGGGCGGATGCCAGGGCCACAGTGAGGAAGGGAGAGGTCAGGCCTGGGATGGGGTACAGGAAGTTCAGCTCTGCAGCAGCCACCCCTCCAAGGCAAATGAAGATCTGGCAGCTTCAGAAAGGAATAATGGAGAGACCCTGAGGCCCAGTCCATGGGTCTTGCAACTTGGGGTGTCTGTCCTCAAGGCTCCCTGACCTTTCTGAAGTCCGCTGACAGTCCCACTTTTACTTCCAGGAATGCAAGCTGCCACAACCACCAGGACAACACCAAGAGTTGCACTTTCAAGGGACTGCCATATCTATTAATTCCAGGGAGACTTGTCACCTCTTGGGAAGGCTTTAGTATCTTTATTCCCTTTGGAGAGAAGAAAGAAACTGAAACCTGGAGACTATAAATGATGTGCCCAAGATCCTAGCATTCTTGGGAGGAGAAAGCATACCTTACATATCTTCATATGGCTCATGATTCTCAGAACAGTAGTACCTGGCCCAGAAGGAGCTCAAAGTTTATGGTTTTTGAATGGGTTCTGCATGTACTAGAATCCAGATCTCCTGGTCACTCACTGGATGTTGAAAATATGCAAAGTCAAGCAGCACTGGGGAGAGGGCTGGCTGTAGACTCCAGTGGACACAGGATGGTTGGGATACCCCAGGCCCCATCCTGTATCTTCCCCCACCCTGCCACAACGAGTCCCAACTTCTTGAAACTTATTCTGTTTTTTAAGTGGCAGCCTCAGACCACCAGCATTGGCATCGTCTGGGGTACTGGTTAGAAATGCTGATTCCAGTTAGACCCATTAGACCTATTAGACTGAGAATCCATGGTGGAGGTGGTGGGGGTGCTGTCTTGAATTTGCATTTTAAACTGGCTTCCCCCATCATTCTTAGGTAGCACTGTCCCAGGAGATTTTGAGAGAAGTTTCTCCAAAAAGAAAATTGAGGTCTGGGAGGGCCGTGGCCTGAGGCCTTGAACAGGAGTTGTCCCTAGCCCCCACCCTGCACTGTTTGGTGACTGTGGCTAGGTTGCCAGGGGAACTAGGCTGTGTAACTTCCTGACTCTGGCAATTTTCCCCTCCTTGGCCTTATCTCAACATCCGCCACCCAGTCCAGGGCCTGTGCTGGTCACGTAGGAGGGGAAGTGGTGCCAGGCATGTGGAGGCGTGTCCAGGGCACCGGGCAACGCTGGCCCAAGGATTTGGGGGGGGTGGTGGGCAGCAGGAGGGTGGAGATGAGGTTCTGAAGAAGTGAGTGAGGCCACAGATTCATTCATGTCCTTCTCTGTGGCCCGGGGGATATCTGCCCAGTGGGAATGTGGCCAGGAGCAGGGGAGGTGGAGGGGGTGTGACCCTCTGTCTCTCTGTCACGACTCTGGAGGCCCAGCTCCTTATTCATTGCCCAATCCCTCCCCCCATATCACAAGGTGATATTGTCCTTCTGGCCTGTGCCAATTCCTCCTTCCCTCCCTCCCACTCTAGACCTGGCACCTCCAGCCCAAGCATCCCCCAGTAGCCCCCACTTCCACTCCCACCCTACCACCTCCCTCCCCAGGCTCCACTCCACCTTACTCTTTCCCTCATGCTCACAGTCCTTCTCCTGGGTCCCGAATTTCTTCTTGTTCCTCAAACTCTCTCCTCTGTCCCTGCCCCATGCCTGATCTCTCAGGCTATAGCAGGAAGGCCCTACTGTTTTTAAGCATGGGAAAGAGAAAGTGAGTTTTGAAGAAAGAGGGAAGGCAGCAAATACTCTGAGTAAAATAATTCATGCATTTAAGTACTTATTTATGTTTTAAGCCCTACTTTGTTTTAGAAAGACTTGAAGGCAGTTTTGAGAGTTCAAGTATTCCAGGAAGAAGGGGGTAGTGAACCAGCCTCTCAGGCGTCCTCACGACTGAGAGGATTTACAGTCTGATTCCTGATCGTGTTTATACTACACCGAGGACAAAGGCCTCCCCCCATCCCCCATATCCCCCTGCTCTGGGGGAAGGAAAAGGGAAGAAAACCACCAGGCTCTGTGCAAATTGATTTTCAATCCCCGTCTTCTCTTCACAATGCCTCTCTTCTGGGCTCTTACCCCATCTCCCAGATAAGGAAACAAGGCCCAGGCAGTTAGGCTGGTTGCCCAAGATCTCTCAGCTGCGAGTGGCCGAGCTGGGGTTCTAACCCTGCTAGTCTGGCTCCAAATCAGTTACTGCTTTCCTTCTTCACTGAGCTGCCCCAGGGAGCACAGTTCATGGGAGAGCTTCTTCAGGCTGTCTTAGAGAGAATGGTTGGCTAGGAACCAGCCTCTAGAAACGGTGCTTTACTGAGAACTGAATAGGCACCCCAGAATTCCCTTCATGGGCAGTTGGTCACCCCTACAAAGTGAGCAGAAGCTGCACAGCACAATGGAGGCAGGTCCAGAGGAAGGCAGGTCCAGAGTTCTCCCTATTCCGGAGAACTCCCAGCATGTGTGTGGTGAAAGAGTTCAGAGAAAACATGAGCCAAATATACCATCACTAACAAAGAACTAACACGCACTTAACACAAACTCTTCCACAGGAATGGGGAAGCCCCATCTCTTTTACTTAGTCTATATGGCCCTGCTATCCCTATCCCCACATCCAGCCTCCGCATCTCTGATCCCTGTGCTTGGAAGAGCAGGTTCCTAAATACATTTAAAGGAGAGAGAGAGCGAGAGCGAGAGCGAGAGCTAGAGAGAGAGAGAGAGAGAGAGAGAGAGAGAGAGAGAGAGAGAGAGAGAGAGAAGCAGGGAATCCAAGTTTCTCTTCTCACTGCTCTTAGACAGGAGGCATGCTCAAGTGAGAGTTTTCATTTTAACCAAAAGGCTCCTCTGGGTCTTGTCTCCCAGGCTCCTCCCATTTAAATATGCTTATTAATCACTTGGTCAAAATTCCCATTCCTCCTGCTTCAGCCAGTGTGGGGAGCGCCTCAGGAGGCCAGCAGGGTGGGGCCCACCTGACCTGCACCCAGGAAGGCTTGAAGGCCCCGCAGGGTGAGGAGGAGCTCCGGGACCCAGCCCAGCCCAGCCTGGGTTGCTGGGCTCGCTCTCTCCTCCGCGGCACCCAGCTCCTCGCCTGGCTCTGGGCTCCTGGCCCCTGGCCCGCAGGCCAGTGTTTAGTCTGAGACTTCTCTGGGTGCGGCGACTTGACAGGAAGGGTCAGGCAGCCAGAGGTGGGGTTAGGGTTGGCAGAGAATGTGGACCTGCCCTCTTCCTCAGGCATCTTCAGCCTCTTAAACCTTCCCGGTTGTTCTCACCCCTTGGCTTGCTGGGCAGTGAGAACGCTGGAAATGTGACAGAGCAGAGGAGGAGAGCAGAGGAGAAATGAGAGCTTGGGGATCGGGGTAGAAAGAAGACTCCAAAGATGCACAGCAAGTAGAAACGAGAGGAAGAAAAGGAAGGGCACGGGGTGGGGGGGTTGGGGGGAGGGTGGGGTGGGGGTGGAAGAGGCGGTGAGGGGAGGAGCGGGCACAGCTGGCTGAGGTTGGGAAGTGAGAGTCCAGGAGCCACCCCAGCTCCACCAGATATGGATATGGCTGCGCATTTGAGCCAAGTTCTGCTGAGAAGTGAAAAGTTGCCTCCCCACTTATCAGGGGTGGAACTGGGTTTTGTGAGGCCTGAGGCTTATACAATTTTGGAAGCCCCAAAATAATGAATACAAAATTCATTACAGGAGTAAACATTTATTTGGAATAATAAATCACAATGAATTATAAATTTTAAAAAATCTGGCAAATACTATAAACATCTAAACATCTCGAAGAATAACAAAAGATTTATATGAATTCATTGCCTGACACAACTCTAAAATAGTTTTTACCCTTAACCTTTTTTGGCTGCTTATTCTTTGTCTCTTCAACTGACAATGATTTTCTCATATTCCTTGATATAGAGAGAATAGAACAATAATTCAGTCTTTCCTCTGGTGTGGATTGATGAACGCTTTTATTATTATTGATAGATTAGAAGGTTTCTTTCATTTCACAGTTTGTTGTTGGTAAAATCATATCAATTTTTATGATTGTTGTCAAATTCAGGAAAATCTGTGCTAAATTTCTTTCTTACATGAGTTTTAGGATTTCAGGACATTGTTCAGTCATTGATTGTAAATGTTCTTTGAATTGATGGCACTCATTAACCAGATTGTCATAGATCCTCATGTCAGTGTACTAATGTGAGTTTGATGCCATCTCGAGATCATCCATGTTGATGTTTTGTGCCAAATCAACAAGAAATTTCATATTTTCCCAATGTGTTCATATGATTTTCTTCTTGTTGATTGGATTATCAAACAATCCAAGTACCTGTTTATTCTATTCAAAATTTGTCTATTCCTCTTATTGAATTACTTTTTTTGGTATCATCTGAAAATTTTTGTTACAATTTGCTTCTCAATTTCAAAATAATTTCTACTGATTTCGTGGTTCATTTTTTATCACTTTTGTTTCATGAACCCATTAATTTTTTTGTTGAGATTATAATTGATATATAACATTATACTGGTTTCAGGTGTATGACATAATGATTCAATATTTGTATATATTGTGAAATGATCACCACAATAAGTCTAGTTAACATCTGTCACCATACACAGTTGCATGTTGTTTTTTCTTGTGATGAGAACTTTTAAGATCTATTCTCTCAGCGACTTTCAAATATACAATACAGTATTATTTTATTTTATTTCTTCTTCTTCTTTTTTTTTTCCAGGAAGATTAGCCCTTAGCTAACATCTGCTGCTAATCCCCTTCTTTTTTGCTGAGGAAGATTGGCCCTGAGCTAACATCTGTGCCCATCTTCCTTTACTTTATGTGGGACGCCTGCCACAGCATGGCTTGGTAAGTGGTGTGTAGGTCTGTGCCTGGGATCTGAAACTGTGAACCCCTGGCTACCACAGCAGAGCATGTGAACTTAACCACTACACCATGGGGCGGGCCCCTATAATACAGTATTATTAATTAATTAATTACTTTTTGAGGAAGATTGGCCCTGCACTAACATCTGTTGCCAATCTTCCTCTTTTTCCCTTTTTCTCCCCAAAGCCTCAGTACATAGTTGTGTATCATAGTTGTAGAGTTGTAGCTCTTTTATGTGGGATGCCACCTCAGCACGGCTTGATGAGTGGTGAGTAGGTCTGCGCACAGGATTGGAACTGGTGAACCCTGGGCTGCTGAAGAGGAATGCATGAACTTAACCGCTACACCACCAGGCTGGCCCCACAATACAGTATTATTAACTATAGTCACCACGCTGTACATTACATCCCCAAAACTTATTTATTTTATAACTGGGAGTTTGTTCCTTTTGACCAGCTTCTCCCATTTCACCCATCCTCCATCCTCCCGGCCCAGGTAATCAATTGCCAATTTGTTTTCTGCATCTATGAGTTTGTTTTTTTTCCTCCTTAGATTCCACGTATAACTGAGATCATACAGTATTTGTCCTTCTCTGTCTGACTTATTTCACTTAGCATAATGCCCTCAAGGTCCATCCATGTTGTCACAAATAGCGAGATTTCCTTCTTCTTTATGACTGAATAATATTTCATTATATATATATAATGAATGAATATATATACACATTTTCTTTATCTATTCATCCGTCAATAGACACTTAGGTTGCTTCCAAGTCTTGGCTATTGTAAATAATGTTGCAACGAACATAAGGATGCATATATCTTTTTGAGTTAGTGTTTTCATTTCTTTTGGATAAATACCCAGAAGTGGAATTGCTGGATCATATGGTAATTCTATTTTTAATTTTTTGAGGAACCTCCATTTCCATAGTGGCTGCACCAATTTACATTCCCACCAACAGTGCATAAGGGTTTCCTTTTCTCCACATCCTCACCAACACTTTTTATCTCTTGTCTTTTTGATAACAGCCATTCTAACAGGTGTGAGGTGATATCTCATTGTGGTTTTGATTTGCATTTCCCTGATGATTAATGATGTTGAGCACCTTTTCATGTACCTGTTGGCCATTTGAATATCTCCTTTGGAAAAATTCAGATCTTCTGCTCATTTTTTAATCAGATTGTTATTTTGCTATTGAGTTGTATGAGTTCTTTATATATTTTGGATGTTAACCCCTTATCAGATATATGGTTTGCAAATATTTTCTCCCATATGGTAAGTTGCCTTTCTATTATGTTGATGGTTTCCTTTGCTGTGAAGAAATAAACCCATTAATTTTTAAGAAAATTTTCTGTTCTTTAATACATACATTTAAAGTTGACAAAAGAAGAAAATATACTCTTGATATATGTCTGAATCTGTTAAATCTCACTTATATTATTTAAATCTTCAAAGAGACTTTCCATAATGCAATTTAGAATGACGTGTTCAAGTTGTATCAACTTTTTGAATAAATTTCTTGCATTTTGTTTACGTTCGTGTTTCTCTTCCAAGCCTTTGAAAATATATTACAGATCCTTGAAGTATTATTGTTACCTAGCAAGGTGTAGTAGGCAGAATAATGCACCTCCCCTCCTCCAAATACCCACCTCTTAATTCCCAGGATTTGTGAACATTTACCTTATACGGCAAAAGGAACTTTGCAGATATGATTAAGTTAAAGACCCTGAGATGAGGAGATTATCTTGGATTATCTATGTGGGCCCAACCTAGTAACATGAAGCCTTAAAATCAAAGAACCTTTCCCAGCAGAGGGAGATGTGACTACTGTAGAGTGTTCGGAGAGATGCAGTGTTACCAGCTTTAAAGATGGAGTAAGGGGACCGTGAGTCAAGGAATATGGGTGCCTTTAGAAACTGTAAAAAGGATTCACCCTAGGCCCTCCAGAAGGAATGCAACCCTTCTGACACCTGGATTTTAGCCCACTGAGACCTATGTTGAACTCCAGAACTGTAAGATAATAAATTTGTCTTGTTTTAAGTTACTAAATTTGTGGCAATTTGTTACAGCAGTAGTAGAAAACTAATACAGAAGGCTTGAATAGTTTTTAAATGGAAAGATAATCTCATTATACCTAGAAAAATTCAAGTAGGCATGTGTGTTTAAAATACTCTTATCTCAACAACAAACAAACACACAGAGATTGGATTGCTGGTTACCAGAGGGGAAGCGGGAGGGAGGAGGGTGAAAGGGCTGATTAGGCACATGTGTATCATGATGGATTTTCTAATTAGTTTTTGGGTGGTGAACATGATGTAATCTATACAGAAATCGAAATATAATGATTTACACCCGAAATTTATATAATTTTATAAACCAATGTTACCTCAATAAAAATAAAATGTTCTTATCTATGAGAGGAATGCGAAAAGAAAACGTATCTCTGTTGGAAAAACAGACGTCGTCAACAAGTTTAGGTCCTCTGGAGGCAGCTTTTTCAATGATGAGATGTATAATGTGTTTATAATTATATGCGCTGTATTCCTGTGTCTCTTCCTGGCCAGAGAGAACTTCAGTTTTGACCAGGCATTGATACGAACAGAATCTCCACTTACAATTTGACACAACGAAGGGTTAGAATTTGTTCACAGTCTGGCTTCTGGCTTTGTTTATTTCAAACCTCATTTTTCCTCCACGCTGCAAATACTTTTGGTGTTTGGCACCATAGCACATATTGACATGGAGAATATAGCCAGGACATCAGGTGAGTTGGCACAGGGGACTGGTGGAAGGAGTGTTCCAGGCAGCCATTCCTACACCAGCACAGCAGGCAGTAATGTAACTACACATGTAAATGATGGAGAAGCACACAAACACGTTTCACTAAATCCAAAATAAATGTATCCCTAACTCAACTTTTGCAAACTTAAAAAAAGACACATTGCTAAAAGCCCTGATATTAGCCTTGCAAGGGCCTCATGAAAATGGGGTCCTGAAGCTTAAGCACCGATAGCTTCAAATTCAAACAGAAGCCTGGGAGGTGATTCCCCTACCTTGCACTCTAGCATCCCCTCCTTCCTGCCTCAACTTGACACCATTCCCTCAGAGAGGCAGCCTGGGTTGAGAAAAGAACAGAAACTTTTAAGTGTGGACAGCTCTCTCGGCCTGTTTCCTCTCTGGGAGATAATAACTACCCCATAGAGAGGTGGCTCTGAGGACTGGGTGGAAAACTTACAGGAAGCATCTGATCCACAGTGGGCTGGTTACTGCATCTTCCCTCCTCCCTGGACCGCAGAGAAGAGGGGGTTATGATGCCACAGCTGGGAAAGGAAGGGTGCCAGGAACAGAAAAGCCCTTCCCTCATTCCCAAGCTGGAGGGTGTGCCCCCTTCTTCAGGTCTGCCCAGTATTGTAGCTACTCTTCCCTCCCTGGCCTCTGATCCCACCTCCAACACTTGTGCCCCCCCCCCCCCCAATCTAGTCCTTTTGAGGATCCCAAAGGAGATAAGGCTGGAAATCTAGGGAAGGAATGTGAAGCCTGCTGGAGTAAGTCCTTTTAAAACAGCTGGAGGTGACCTGGGCTCCCTTCCTCCATTTCCCTGGGGCTTGTGAAGAGCCCTCAATGGCCCTAGCTCAGCAGCCAATCCTTCAGCCCAGAATATGTCACAAGATGAAGCGATTGGTTTTGAAACACAAAAGCCAAGTTGGAGTGAGCTTCAGAAAGGCGGGCTGTGAGGGTTTGGAGAAGGTTTGGGAGTGGGAAAGCAGCACAGAATCACACAGTCACCACTTCTTTTTGGCCTTAGAGTTCAGTTATTCAGCACTGGCGGAAAAACGTGTACTTGGCTGGGTGGGAGGGCTTTGTGAGGCTTGGGGTAGGCAGGCTGTGGGGGTCAGTTCTCTCTGCAGGCTGAGAGCTATAGGGGCCAAACCGAAGTGGGAAAATAATAAAACACGCAAAAAAAAAAAAAAAAAAAAAAAAACGGGGAAGCGTTAAAAGGCAGGTTCCCTAAAGCCAGTTCGGTAGGTTTGGATTCAGATCCTCTAGCAGGGCCTACACTTTGTTATTAATAAACTCTCCCAGGTGATTCTGAGCTGGAGGTCTGAGGCCCACATTTTAAGGAACTGCCCCTGAAACTACATACACATCCTCACGGCTGGAAGTTCTTTCTTTCGTCTAACCAGACTCTCTGCTGTTGTGAAACTTGTTTCTTCTGATCCTGCTTGCTTCTCTGCAGACTAAACTCTCATCAGGGTTTGGTTAGGCACCACACGGGCACTGGGGCAACGGTAACCATGGTAACCTAAGTGGAGTGTCCGGGGAAAACCGTGACCCTAGGCCTGGCTCTTAGAGGGGCCCCGGGCAGTTCGATGCCCTGGGCCCATGCAAGGCCCTTGAGGATTCGGGTCCTGACCCAAGAGTTCAGCCAAGGCCAAAGTGAAAAGTGGGGCGCGCCAGGGCGGGTCGGCCTTTCAGAGCCACGGTTCCCGCTCGAGCGCCGAGCGCCGGGCGGGAATGGTTAGAGGGAGGGGTGCGGGTTCTTGAAGCCGCCGGCACGCCGCCTCCGCCTGCCGGAGCAGAGGGGTCGGGCGGGGCCGGGGGCGGGGCCTGGGCCGAAGAACGCGGGCTCTTGGTTGCTACGGTAACGCGTCAACACCCGGCGCCCCGGTGTTGGTGCCCGCGGCGGAGGCGCGGAGTCAGGGCGTGCTGCCGAGATGGTGAGGTCCCGGGTGGTGGAGGGGAACCTCGGATGGGGGCTTCATGTGTCCTGAATTGGGTTGGGATTCTGAGCGAGGAAAGCGAGGAGCTGGAGGAGGGGCAGAAGTTGGGTCTGGGTCTGGGGTCAGGAAGGCCCAGGAGTGGAGAAGACCCCCCTAGAAGAAGCAAGGGAAGTCCTGAGGGGGATCCAGGAGAGGAATCAGGGGTAGGGTCGGTAGGGATTGAAAATGAGGAGTGGTGCGGAGCCGGGGAGTTGGGGAGAGGGGGATGTCGCAACCCTCTTCCCTCTCCCTCCATGGGCTGAGATTGTGGGATGTGATGTGGAAAAACCACTGGTGAGGAGGCCCGATAACGGGTTATAGTACCCGCTGTGCCACTAACAAGCAGAGTGACAAGGTATAAGTCACTTAATGTCCCTGAACCTGTTTTCTCTTCTGTGGGGGGAGTGAGGGCCTTTGGTACTCAGTAGGTACTCAATAAACATTTGCAGATGAATGAATGAATGGATGTGTGGGGAGGGTACCAGGTTTGAAAGGCCCTGGAGTGGGATTGGGACTGGTCTGGCAGGCCTGGGGCTCTGGGATGGGGAGGACCACAGGGTCATGAGGGTTGAGAAGAGACCAGGCCTGGGAGCAGCTATGGAGGGATGTCTGGGCTCCAGTGAGGAGGGTGTTGGTCCCTGAGGGGTGAGGGAGAGGAGCAGAGGATAGGTGTTGGAGCCTTGGGTTACTGGAAATAACCTTAGAATTTCTAGGGGGCACATCAGATGGCAGATGTGGCTCCTTGGATGTACTTGTGGACACACTTCATGCCCAGAAGTCACACTGCTTTTCTGACTCAGTGGTTCAAATTCAGGGTCCCCAAGTAGAGATTTCAGAAGAGCTTTGGCATTTATAAAATAAACAAATCTCCAACAAAGAGCAGTTCCCAACTTCTGAGGACCCCTTGCGGTATTGCAGTGGGGGTCCCTTTCACTTATGCATTTTATTATACATATTTATCCCCAGCTCTCCTCAGTGCTTTACAGGCACAGTGGTATATGTCTGTCTGTCAGGGCCTAGCATTGTGCCTGGCATCTGAGGGCATACAGTAAATCTTCTCATTTTTTCCTGTTTTAAAAATTTCATATTTCCAAGCCCAACTAATCAGTAAGTTGCACCTGGGCTAGATTTGTGCACTTTAATGCACCCAGATCAGGGACTCCCCACCCAAGGGCCACTCGGGGCAGGAATTTGGCCTCTTGACTGAACCCTTCTGAAATCGTTTGGATAGGACTGGGCATATGGGCACTGCTGAGAAGCAGTGAGTCAAGTTAGTGATCTCTGCTCTTCTGGCAGGTCAGGGGTGTGTATGTGTGTGCGTGCGTGTGCGCGTATCATGCTACTCACTAGCTTTTGAGAGTGGAGGAATGGGGAAAGGTGATGGTGGGGGGGGAGGCTTGCAATTAGGCAGACCTCCAGGACTCCTACGAAAACAATGAATAACAACATCCTCCAGAAGGAGGGACAGGACCTCAGCACTGACTAGGGTGTCATCTTCAGATAGCATCCCACAGATAGCTAACCTGGTCCCATCTGAGGAAAGAGGTGAACTGAGGGGATCACTTAGCAAAAGTCAAGATGCCTGGTGCCTGTGCATCCTCACCTTCTTAGTAACCAAAGCTTACAGAAAAAGGAAGGAGAATCAGGGTAAGAGCTTGAAACCTGAATTTGCTAGCCTGTGGTGAACCTATTTGCAAAAGAGGAACTAGATCCCAGGAGTTCATCCAGGAAAGGACTAGGCCTTTGTCTTTGTTCAATTGACAGTTGTTACCTTTACATAAGGGAAACTCGACACCGACCTGTTCCAGCCCGTTCCAGCTCTGTCCTGCTGGATTAAAGCGGAACATCCTGGAGCCCGGGACATACAACGCTGCAGTTTTTAAGCACTGCACTCTCTTGTGTTCAGAGTCGGGGCACCAGGCCCACTGTTATGTTTCGTTTTCAAATAAAAATGGTTGTTTTTTCCTGGGTATAAAAAGTTACCCACTCATTGCAGAAAATTATTCAATACTGTACAAGAAATATCTTGAGATGAGAATGCTCACCTGAAATTACTGTTCAACATTTTGGTGAACGTTCTTTCAGTAACGCATTCTGGCTGCGTGCCCTTCAGACAAACATTTTTACAGCAATACTTTCATGTTTCTTATAATCTGCTTTCTTTAAAACTTAATATGTTATGGAGATCATCCTATATCAATGACTAAGTCAAAAGCATCATTTGATTGACCAGCTAATCTTTCTGCAGCAGAGTCCCTCCCAGAGCTCCTAGCAGTGGCTGAATTCTTGTCCTCCTGGGGTGGGGTGGTGTTTGCAGAGAGAGAGAGTCAGCTAGGTCACCAAGATGAAGATATCAAAGGAGGGCTGGTGTCTTTATTTGTCCCCAATCTTCCCCGTTGCCCGTGCCTTCTCAACGATTACAACCAGTTTTTGTCAGTCTCTCTTCCTTTCCTTCAAGAGCTGCCTTTCCATGAGGAAGACTAGATGTGCTTCTCTCTGGGCACGACTCAGCGTCTTGGGGATATTTATTTGGTCGTGCTAGAAATAAAACCAGCCCTTCACCTCCTGGCTACCGCCTCTGGCTCAGAGGGATCTAACTTCACATTTCTGCTTGGTTCTTCATTTTTTCTAGGACTTTTACACAGTGACCTCCCTAATCCTTCTTGTTACTCTTGGCAAAACGGGTTATTCTAACCCTGGTGTTTGGCTTGTGGCTTCAAAGTCAGCATTTCCCCAATGAGGTTTTCTCAGCCACCCAATCCTGGAGGTCAGTGCTTCCCTCTGCCCTGCCCAGTGGCCACTTTTCTGTGGTCATCCGTTTTCCTTCCTCTGTTCTGCCTTCTAGGCTCAGGCAGTCGAGTATCTCTAGGGTAACTTCCTCTTGGCCTGGGTAGCAAGGGCGTAGGAAGGAGGCGATGCAGTCTTGGCCCTGGAGGAACCTACACTCTGGTGGACACCTGAACACAAGGGCCAACCTGCAGGAGCCCTTGAAAAGAAATGGGAAAACAAATGCAAAACAATAATAATACTTTCTACCTGTACTCCACAGCCCTTTCATGTGCATTATTTTCCACAGTGTAGACCATATTCGTGATATGGAAAATGTGGATGGTGGAGTGACCTGGAGTCAGGCAGGCGTATTCTGGAAAGGCTTCCATCTCCATCTGGTCTGCAGCCTTCAAGGTCATCTTGCTTGGGTTCATTCATTTATTCTTAACTAAGTGCATATTGTGCTCCTACTGTGTGCCAGGCACCGCACCTTTTTCCTTAATTACATACGGAACTCACACCATTCCTCATGACCCAGCACCTTTCACCTTTTCCAGTTATTCCCAATGCTTAGCCTCAATCCCACCTATTGCAGTTTCTATTCGTTTCCTCTTATTCTATTTTCAGTGGAAAGGGGAGCAGTTGCTCACCACTCACATATAATAACCCTTCAGAGTCTGTTATTAGGCATCCTTGGGGATGCTGTATTTACCTTTCAATAAATCCAAGCTTTTCTGCTCTGTGTTGGGCTGACCAAGGCTGTGAAGGGAGGCTCCCTCTGTAAGCCTTTTTCTGGCTGTGCCAGGTGGTGAGGGAAAGAGCACACACAGCAGGGCTCGTTGTGCAGAGCAGAGCCAGCTGGAGAATAATTGCCCAATTTAGTGTGAAAAACCCGATGCAGGTGAAACAGGTGCTGGGCATGCCTGGATGGTCATGACAGATCAGAGAGAGCTTTCAAAACACACCGTCCAGTGTTTAGTGACCTGGAATGCATGGTCCATTTTCCTGTCCATCCTGTCCCCTTGACCGCTGCAGATTCCCAGGCTTGGTAGACACGATATGTCCAGCCCATTCCCCCAAGATATCTCAGCTTAGAGAACTGTGGAAGATGTGGGCTCCTCCAAAGTGAGATTTCAATCAGCTTTAGATTAAGCCTGGAGTTGTCCCGCTGTCCTCACAGAAACCACCTCCTGGAGACAGACTTCTCCTCTTGGGGCTGAGCTGAGGCTGGACTGACCTCTGGGAATGGAGGTTTCATTAGTCAGCTTTCCTGGTTATAAGCAGCAGAGTCAGAACTCTAATTTAAGTAGCAGGGAATGTACTGAGATGATTTTGGAGAGCTTTACACCAAGCTCCACGCACGGACTCTACACCAAGACTGGGAAACTAGGCTTGGAAAATGGGAACAGAGGGAGGCTCTGCAGCTGCAACTGAGGTCAACATCACAAGCCAGAACTGGTCTGGCAAGGACCCGCGATGCACGGTTGCACCCCCAACACTGGCAGCTTTGGACATGGGGTGCTGCTGCTGGTGTCCTTATCAGCATAGCCCCAGACACTGGGCATAGCTGCCACCGCTGCCTTTGTCAGAAGGTTTTCCTTGTTCTCTTTTTTGCATTGCTAGTTCCCTATCCATTGTCAGGCTTGTGTGGTCTAATTGGCTAAGCCTAGGTCCTTTGTGCAGGCTTGGAAGGCAAATATCCGGTGTTTTTGGCTTCCGGCTTCCGTAGTCAGGTGAGCCTTGTCTCCCACAGCTCATTAAATGGGGAACTCTCCAAACATAGGTAGATACGGGGTGGTTAAAGCCGAACGAATGCACACTGAAGGGGCGTGGAAGAGCACATCATGGACACTGGGAGCCAGTTTGCTTGATGATAGCTGGCAATCATTCATCCTTCATCCACTGAAGTTTATTAGGCACCAACCACGTGCAAGCCGTGGGCGAGGTGCTTTTCCATCCTTAATGTCCTCTGGTCCCCTCTGTAACCTTGTGAGATTGTGGAGACATGGAGTTCAAATAGTAGTGTCAGTTGGGAAGGAGGCTTGGAGCTCAGGCTGAGAAGATTGGACGTGAAGAGGACACTAGGCATTTCTGCGGAGGCGAGCCCACATGGCCTCATAAGAGCATTTCCCTGTGGGAAGTGAGGACCAGGCTGACAATGAGGTCCTCCTCTTGCCATCTCCGTTTCCTCCTTCTTCCGTACTGTGCCATGACTGGGCCTTCTCCAGCTCAGGGACTACAGAAATGCTCCTTTGTGCTGAGCTAGTGTGTCTGGCCCCTAAACAGAGAACTCCCTGCTTCTGTGGGGGTGTCCCGTACATTTCAGGGTTTACCCAGGGCTCTCCCCTCAGTGGCTTTTCCACATGCCCACCCACCTCTGCCCAGAAGTGTTTACTTTGTCCAGGGTCCAGATGGCACTCATTACTGATGACTCAAACTTTCTGCCTCTCCCTGCAGCCATTAAGCGCCACTGGCGTCCTGAGCAACTCTTCCACCACTTCCCTCAGGTCAAGGAATAGGACTCGCTATCGAACCAAAGCCATGAACTCTGAGGTGGATGAGAGCCTCTTTGGAGGTATCAAGGTAACCCTCTCCCAGCCCCCCCAGGCAGCTGCCACGTGGAGGCAGTGACGGGGACTAGTGTTGCTCAGGACAAAGCCAGCATGGGGCAAGTCACCCCCCTCTCCCAGGTAACTGTCAGACAATGGCAGAGGGCAGTTCTGAGACCCGAGTGGTGGACCTCTGACATCTAGTGGGGCCCATGCAAACAGGGGCACCTGGCTTCCTCCACCCCGGCAATCCTCATGTCTGCACAGCATTTAAAAATCAGTTGTAATGTCGAAAGGAGGCTCAGCCACAGACAGCTGGATAGTTGCTCAGTCAGCGCCCCACGAGGAAAACGTTTGAGGGCCACTGGACCGAGCTGGCAGACACTGAGCAACCTATTTCCTCCTCATTCAAGAACAGCATCAGAGTAAAACAAAGCCACCCTCCTCTCCCAGTTGCTCAACTAAAACAATTACTTCGCTTTGGAAAACCAGCAGGTCTTTATTTGCAAAATGTCATCCAGACTAAGAGGTTGACAACTCCTTTGGAGAAGGAGAGCTAGAGCGTTATCTGGAATAGTTTTGGTACACATGAAGTTCGGTAGGTGAGAAGGAAGAGAGGCAAGAAAAGAAAGAGAAAGAGGCATGGAGAGAAGGGCAGCAAGAGATTGAGAGAAAAGAGAAAGAAGAAAGATGCCAGTGGTGGTGTGAACACTGGTGTGAGAACCCTTGGCAGCAAGCAGACTGGGGAGAGGAGAGCTGTCTATCCCTGCTCCTCACTGTCCTCATTGTGAATCAAAAGGGACTTTCCAGAGGGTTCGAGATGGGCGTCTTTCTCATTTAGCAGATCCCCAGTCTGCAGGAGTTTTCCTATTGACAAAAAAAGAACTGAAGGAATGCAATTTCACTTAGAGACTTTGTTTTGGGTTCATGGGGAGTCTTGTCATCAAAGCGAAGATAGATCTGGAAATGGCTGAGTTCTCCAGGATCAGTCCTGGTGGCTAGAAAAAGGGGGTAGTCAGAAAAATGCCTGTTCCTGGTGCCGTTCCTTTGGGCTTATTGCTGGGTGCGAGTGCAGGCAGTGGGTCAGCCAGCAGTAGGGGGCAGGAGTGGCCTGTGGCATGACTGAGCGGTGCCTGCTTGGAAGCAGAGATGGGCACCAGGTGGCAGCAGCACTCTGGGACAGTCTGTCAAAGTGAGGTTCTCAGGACAGGCGGGACCTGCGCTGAGGCCATCTCCGGCCTCCACTCAGGATCACAGTCACGGCATTAACGACAAACGAAATTCTCTCCTGTGTTCTAAACTTCCCCGAAGTAAGCGATTTCATTTTTTTGTTATCTAACTCCTTCACAGTCAGAAAATTTTGAAAAAAAAATCGTGTATCTAATCTGTATTCTTGTTGAATTCTAACTCGCTGTCTTCCTCACTGCATAAGATTTAAGGGCAGGTTTCCACCGGGTCATTTGGCCATTTCTAACTCCCTCAAGAAGGCTCTTTTGAAGGATCGAAGTATTTATCATTAGAAAGGATTAAAAATTGTGACTATCTTAGATTGGATGAGTCTGTAACAAACTGTATTGCTTCAGATCCACAGTGTGGTCCAGGAGAGAGAGTTATTTCTTCTTTCATAAATCATGGAGGGAGGAGAACCTAGAGACCCCAAATTTTCATTCCTGATGGTTTTAGGCTAGGAATGGACACACACTAGCAACCCTCACCCCCTGTCCATCTAGCAGTATCTGTGTGAGTTGTAGAGTGCCCTGGTTCTCAGAAGAGCTGGTCAGTACGGATCATATCCGGCCATGTTCAAGTGCAGAGCACCACGCTGCTTTCTCAGTGCCCTGGCAGCTCTTGGTGGTCCTGCAGTCTGGGCCCCAGCCAGCCTCCCTGCCAGTAGATGGGGTGGAAGCCCCAGGAGAGAGGAAGGCTACACTTGAAGTTAGGACTGACTGGCAGGAAGTGGGGTGACCGGCTTCTAAGCTGTCCTTTCCTGACCCCATAGCCTCTGGCCCAGAGCGACAGCCCCATCGTGCTGCTCCGAGATAAGCATGCCATTCGGAAAACTCTCACTGCCCTGGGCTTGGACCACAAGCCAGAGACCATCCAGCTCATCACCCGGGACATGGTCCGGGAGCTCATGTGAGTGTCCAGGGCGTGGTGCCCTCTCCTCTCAGCCTGCACTTCTGCTGAGGACCTGAGCAGGGTGATGGGAAACCCACCTGGTATCATTCTGTCAGTCCAGTCCCCACTTCTTTCCTATTCATTTCCCCCTTTTTGTGTCATGGTTCTCCTCCTCTCTCCGCCATCTTGGTGCCTCCTGTCTCTCCCCCTCTTGTGTCTATCACTGCCATTGCTGTTGATTCCAGCTTCTCTCTCTTCACTTTCTTCTGGCTGCTGTGGGACCTAAGGGGCTGGTAGAGGGGAGGTACGTAGTGGGCCCTCTCTGAGCCCCCATGAGTGCACTTGGTAAAGGGAGATGCTCCCGATGAGTCACTTGCTTTTGGCTGCATCAAGAATCCGAAGCAAAGAGAAATGGATCAGATGCCTAATTAGCCCCCTGGCTGCTTCCCAGGCTCTCAGGCCAGAAGAGGAAATTCCCACGGGCTCTTGGGTTCCTTTGGGATTAGCTCAGCATGGCTTCCTGACTGGAGCTGCCCCCTTGCTTGGGCCCCTGCTATAGGGTTTAGGCTTAGCTCAGCAATGTGAAGGGAGCCAAGAACACTGTCGCTCAGCGGTTTAGCTCTTGCGCTAGTGCTTCATTCTCTGAAACCATTCTCCCAACTCTGGCTCCACCTGCTAAAAGCTTGAATTCCCAGAAAATGCTTCCCGTGTCACAAGCTGAGGAGGCACAGCTGGGACACAGCTCCAGGAACCCTGGTGTCAAATGGCTAGACATGGTTGGCAGCGCTGCAGTCAGCCCTGGGACCCAAGAAAGGCGTCCTTCTTGGAATGGTCTAGTCCGGAAAACACGGGGGAGGTGAAGCTGCTGGTTATTTGTCAGGGCTGCTGAAAGCAGCACGAGATGCTGTCTCAGATTCAGCTCATTCCTGGTCATTCCAGATCTTGGGTTGTTTTGGGCCACACCACTCAGTGAACCACGAGATCTTGGCTAAGCCCCAGATCCACTCACTCTTTCGGTCCACCTTCTGTACCCTTCCTCCTACTAGTTTTATTAGATGGGGATTCACTTCCTGCCTCAGACCGTCTGCGTCTTATTGCCACGTACCTGTTAAATTGCCTCACCCAGAAGCAGCTTTATTCCCACCCCCCTGCTACTCCCTGATCCATCTTTAATGTATGTCATTTGTTTATAATCATTATAATTAGCTATTGGTTTGTTGAATGCGTTGTGCAGCTAGAAAGGAGAGGTCTATAGACATGTCTCCAACTGTTGTTGACCAGAGATTTTAATTAATATTTAGGGTTCAAAGCTTCTCTCTGGGCTGGAGGGACAGGGATGTTTAGGTTTCTCACTAGCATGTGTTTCAACCTTGTCTGGTGTCCCCTTGCCCTTTTTATGTCATCCTTGAGGAATAATCTATTTATAAAGTTCAATTCAATAGCTTTGTTTTGAGTTGTCACTCTGTGCCCAGCACTGTGCCAGAGACTAGGCTGACAATGTGGTTAAGACAGGGTCTGTGTCCTGAAGGAGCTTGTAATCCAGCGAAGGAAACAGGCCCTGCCCAGTTGGCCATAACACAGGCAATGTGAGCAGAGCACGGTGGGACTCCATGGAGGAGGTGGTCTGTTGGCCCAGTTGCGGGGGATTGGAGTATGTGTACATGGGGCAGGGGCAGGGACACTGCACAGAGAAGGTAGCATATGAAATGCACCTTTTAGGAAAAGTCCTTAAAATGTCTCTTTTTGGCCTGTGATGCCACTTCACCCTTGCCCGGGACCCCTTCTCCCCAGTGGACCCATAGTGCACTTGGCAGTCTCTCCTGCCATTGGCCGAGTCCCTATTGGAGGGTTGGCAATGATGGAGGGGGGAGAGAGCAGAGAAGCCTGCAGTGTGGTGCTGAGAGCTTTCGCTCTCTTCCCCTCCCTAATTTTGTTCATTCCTTTGTCAGTGTTCCCACCAAGGATCCCTCTGGGGAGTCCCTTATCATGAGCCCTGAGGAGTTTGAGCGGATCAAATGGGCATCCCACATCCTGACCCGAGAAGAAGTGGAAGCCAGGGAGCAGGCCTTCAGGAAGGAGAAGGAAGCCACTGTGGTAGCTAACCTCCCTGAGCCCTGGTCTCTGCAGATGGGGGCAGAAGAGGGGTGTGCTGGGGAGAGGCCAGCTTCCCATGAGGCTGGGAGCTGTAGTTAGGGGCCATGAAACAAAGTGTGAGTGTGTCCTCAATGAGGATGTGTTGTAGAAGGAAGACCAGCTGTGGGGGCCACTGGGGGGCAAGAGTAGGGTGAGGATGAAGCCAGTCTGAGAAACTTCTGGGTCTGATAGCATAACAGGGTGAAGCAAAAGTCATATTGTCACCTGTGGTGGCCAGGCTAGGGCACAGAGCCCAGGGAGTAATCCCCCACTGATCCAGACTGGTCTCCCCTAGGATGCAGTGACCACACGCAAGAAGATCATGAAACAGAAGGAGATGGTTTGGAGGAACAACAAGAAGCTCAGTGACCTAGAGGAGGTGGCCAAGGAGAGGGCCCAGAACCTTCTGCAGAGAGCCAACAAGCTGCGGATGGAGCAGGAGGAGGAGCTCAAGGACATGAGCAAGGTGGGAACTCTTCATTCTCCCCTCCTCTGAGGACTCTGCCACTCTCTCCTCTTATTCAACTCTGGACAGCATTGGCTCTGGCTGGAGATGGGGTGAGGAGGGGTGGAAGGTGAGGGTCTGGCTTTGGGTGGGGAGGGGAGATGGGGGAGAGTTGCACCTGTCACAGAAGTTGCTGTGATCGGAGAGAGGACTGGCTTTGTCATGTGCTAGCTGTGTGACCTTGAGTAAGTCACTTGCCCTCTCTGACCCTCACTTTCTTCATTTGTAAAATGAAGGTGGTACAACTACTTAGCTGAATTATTAAATAAGCTAATATATGGGAGAGGCTTTGTGAATGTGAGGGTATTACTTTTGTTTTTATCCTGCCAGTTCAATTCTGGCCACATACAGTGGTCCAGGCAATTGGGTTCTTTTCGAAGTTTCTAAAGTGCTTCCTTTAGCTGAGAGCATCAAGATCAGAGGCTCATTTGAATTCTGTTTTGCTACTCATTTGCATATGGTTCATTTCCTGACCAAATGAAAAATGCTGACTCCCCAACCCCTTCATCTACAATTTCTGTCTTTCAGGTAAATCTTCTATACTTATACCTCCTTTTATTTTCCAAACCTTTTACTTCGTAGTTCTTATTGATGGCCCATGGTTTTTCATCTCCTTATGTGTCATCTTGGGCTCTTTGAGCTTAAAAATCTAGTGGCTTGGCCTCTGCAAGTGTTTTAGTTTCCCTGAGGAGTAGAACAAGTGGTCTTAACTTGGGGTTCATGGGGCCCTAAGGGGGGACCAGGAACCTCTGAAGTTGTATGGAAATTTTGCATGTATATATATATAAGTGAATTCTGTGGAGAAGAGGGCCCATAGCTTTCATCATACTCCCAAAGGGTGATCCATGACCTCCCAAACACTAAGACCCAATATCCTGAAAGATGCTATTCTGGGCCTCCCCTTGCACAGACTAGCACTGAGCGGGAGCCTGTAAACTATATGAAGGGGAAGGGTAAATATAAAACTGCTTTTGCTTTTCTGGGCCTGTGAGCAGCCATACACATTGCCAGCACATTCGATAGTATTCTGCTCCCATTTTCCCCCACTCCAGCTTCCACACCCTCATGCTGCCTTCCTCCCTATCCTTACTCTCAGACCTAGTGCCACAATTTCACTTCCACTTCCCAGATCATCCTCAATGCCAAGTGCCATGCCATCCGGGATGCCCAAATCCTGGAGAAGCAGCTGATCCAAAAGGAACTGGATGCAGAGGAGAAGCGGTTGGATGAGATGATGGAGGTGGAGCGGCAGAAATCCATTCAAAGGCAGGAGGAGCTGGACAGGAAGAGGAGGGAGGAAAGAATCCGGTAAAGAAGTAGTTTGGGCATGTCCTTCCCTAGGTCATTTCCATGTATCTTTAGGTCCATGTAGCTTTGCAAAGAGGGAGGAGCCTAGAAACGGTCATTATCATCATCTTTTATTATCTCAAAGCCTTTATGAAGTGATTCATAGAACCACAGAACTTCTTGAAGCTTATTTCCAAGATCATAACAGATACCTCACAGTCTGGCCCCCATTCAGCCTCATTTCTCACCATTTCCCACCATCCATGCTACACTTTCCCCCCTTCCCCCACGTGCCAGGACTTGTCACAAGTTCATGACTTTTGTTGTTTCCTCTGCTTTGAATACCCTTCTCTTTCCTTTTCCCCCTGGAAAATGCTTTCTCTTCCTTTAGGATGTAGCTTTGCTGTCACCTCCCCTGAGAAACCTCCCCCACCTCACCAGGCAGGCTAGTGGCTCCCTTCTCTGGGCCCCGTCACACTGTTTATACCTAGCACATCACTGTTTGCATTGTGGCTCCCTGACCCTCACTAGACTGTGCACTAATTGAGGACAGGGTCCTTGTCTTATTCGTTTTGTAGCTCCTGGGCCTAGTAGACTGTGTAATACATGTTAGAATGAATAAATTTAGTCCCCTTCATTTTGCAGAAAAGGACAAGTCCCGGAGTAGGTAAATTATAGAATCATCGTGTCCTAGATTTAGAACAGCAACCATATAATACAAGAATTACCTCTATAAATAGTCCTTGTACCACACTGAATGGCAGTTCTCTGCACCCATCTGTATTCTGTTCCCTTGTCCCATTCATCTCTGTACTTCCAGTAGGTACCAGGTAGATTATGGTAGCCTCCCAATAAAAGTTTACTTAATGGCTAAGTGGCTCTTCATCTTCTGCATAAATAGCTCCAATGAAGGAAAAATCTCTGCCTCATTAGGCAACTCTGATGATTTGAGCTGATTCTTATACTGAGTCCAAACCCGCTTCCATGTAACTCTTTACTTCTTACTCCTGTTTATTTCATCTGGAGTCATGAAGCCGTTCAAGCGCTCTGAATGTGAATCTCCTACTCCATTCTCTAGATTCCTATCCTAATCCGTGTCTTCTCTCATTCTCCCAGCCTTGACTCATATACCTGGGGTCTGGATGCTTCCCAGTTTATTGGTATCCCAATAACACCTAGGGAGTCACTGGCAACATGGATTGCAGAATCTGGTTTCTCTGCTTTTAACCAGTGAGCTAGAGCATGGCTGAGTGGAGAGACTTCCTCAGACTCAGCCCTGTCTACCTGCAGCTGGCAGTCTTAAAAATGTGACATAGGATATAAGAAAGACAGCTACCAAGCTAGGCGTGGGAGGTGGGTGGGAAGACAAGACACGCTGGGTGATAGCAGAAGCACTGGAGGTAGAAGTCCTGAGCATTTAACTCTGAAGCCCTGTGAAGCCAGCCTAGGAAGCTGACTCCCTGTGATTACTCTGGGAAAGCTCGGGAGGCAGCAGGATTTCAGACGCTCTTTACACACTGAAAGGGAGAAGGTGTATTATGATGTGGGGTGTATTCTTGGGCAAACAAAAGAAGAAAAGGAATCTCAAGAAGGGTGAGCCCCAGAACCAGGAGCTTGGAAGAGAGAAGACTGACCCCCTAGGATACTCTGGGGAAGGACTTTGGTCTGGGCCCATGAAGCACAGTGATGTTTTGGGGGGCACCTGTCGAATTGTTCCTGTGATGCCTCCCATCTTGGGGGTTATTTGGATGGAGGTTAGAGCAGAAAGACATGGACCTTTGATTTCTAAGACACTGTGGTACTGTTCCCTCCCAGAGGAAGACGGCACATCGTGGAACAGATGGAAAAGAACCAGGAGGAGCGATCGCTGCTTGCTGAGCAGCGGGAGCAGGAGAAGGAACAGATGCTGGAGTATATGGAACAGCTCCAAGAGGAGGATCTCAGGGTAACTGGACAGATAATGCCAAGTTCCATCTGCAATGGCAACAAAGCCCTCCAAGATTCTGGGGTTTCAGGGTGTGGACTGATTTTCTGTCAGGCACATGCTCATTTCACATCATCATCACCATCAACTTTTTATTGCCATATTAGACATTTATTTCGCCATGGCGCCATGCTGGTGGGTGAACAGTGATTTGGGTAGATGCTGACTCTGCCTCCCAGGGACTTGGGGTCCAAGACTGACATATTCATGTGAATGGACCCATAGAGGAAATATATGGCTGCATGCTTTGCACAGATAGACATAGGAATGCTTTATAGTCTTCCTTCAATTATCCAGGGATATTATACACTTTGTAGATGAACAGTAGCAGTATCTTAGTTCCAGGCTCCCTGCTGTTACCTCATTCAAAGTAGCATTCCAATGTCATTAATTGTGTTGAGGAGCCAAACCTTTTCTTCCTGTTAGCCTAAATAAAATTAGTAGGCATATCCATTGCAAAAGAAATGATGACATACCCACCCAAACCAAGTAGACTTAAAAAATCCTCTTCTATTTGCCTTATCTGATCTGTTGCAATATACAAAAGCCCCTGGCACAGGGAGGGGATATGGCAAGCATTTGAAGCATTTATTCTTTTTTTCCGTCAAGTTTTTACTTTTGAAAGTTTTTATATACACAGATAAATTGAAAGAATTGTACCACACCCATCAATGCTTCACCTAGATTTAATGATTGTTAATGTACCTTAGTTGCTTGCCTCTTGCAGATGTATATACATATTTTGTTATTGTTAAACTATGTGAAAGTAAGTTGCAGCTATCTTGACACTTTACTACTAAATGCTTCAGCCTGCCTCTCTGCAGAACAAGGACATTCATTATGTGCCAGTAATACCATGATCACATCCCCCTGATCCAAAAATCTAATCCAGTGATTCTATAATATCATTCAATGTTTAATCCACATTCAAATTTCCCCAATTTTTCCAAAAGTGTATTTTCAGGTTTTTTTTCTAAACTAGAATCCAATCAAGGTTCACACCTTGCATTTGCTTAAATCTCTTTAGTCTGTTTTGATCTGGAAGAGTTCCCTCATTTATTCACATATTTTTATAACACTGATATTTTGAAGCATCCAGGCCAGTTGCCTTGAAGAATGTCCCACATTTGGATTTGTCTGATTGCTTCCTCATGGTACCATTTAACTTATGGAATACAGATTCTTTTACTTTTCTTTTCCACCCCCATATCTTTGGAAGATTATGTTGTCATTACCCAGGGCATTTGACGGTGGTGAGTGATGGGGGCACTGAAGGGTCTCATGGGTGGCCTTTTAATTATGAAGGCTTCTCAGAGCACAGGAAGTGTGGGGATCTGTGTGAGAAGTGGGAAGAAGATCACCTGGATAGTTAAGGAAGACAAGGGGGCATGTAGCCTTGTGAACTGCTTGAGAAGAGGACCAACAGGGCCAAGAAGACAGAGAGACCCGACCAAGTTCCTGACTCAGGGGAGAGAGAGAGAGAGAGAGAAAGGGCCAGGAAGGAGCGGTGTGGGGTAGACATTCAGGGAAAGGGTGAGAGATGAAGACGGGAGAATCCAACTTGATTGTAGGGAGTGGGAATTGGTGGGTTCACTGAGAAAGTTCCGGGCAACACCTTTACATTGATGTTGTGTCATGTCCTTTTGATGTCCTTCTAAGAGGCACTCCCTGAGTCCCCAGGAAATATTATTAGGCAATTTTAAGGTAGAAACCTGTGCCTCCCCAGCTTGGAACTGCTTTATCCTCTTAGGGTGGTGCAAGGGCACTTTCCCCACCTTGCTAACAAGATAGGGAAGAGGGAAAGGAGTTTATTGGGGGTTGCTTTGGAATGGCTTCAAAGATGAGAAACAGGGAAAGTCCTTTGGTTTCTTAGAAATGAAATGAACTAACAAAAGCAACAGACCAAAAAGTAAATAAATAGGCAAATAAGTAAGTAAATTAATACATGATTGTATGTAAGTCACGGATCAGAGGTCAGTGAGGGTCAATGAGATTAAATAATGCCTACGGTACCAATGGCAGGCCTAAAACTGGTGGAAAGAAAGTAGAAAGGAAGGCAGAAAGGGAGAAGGGGAAAAAGGAGTGTGAGAGTTGGAGTGGCAGAAGGAGAAGAGTGGACTGAGTAAGAGGTAGGTACGGTGAGTGAGGGAATGCTGGCAGCCTGACTCAGGCACCACGTGGACCTGGCGAGAGGCAGACAGTGCTGTGCTGATCTGGTTCAGAAGGCTTCCTGGAGGAAGGAGCCCTGAACTGGGCAGTGAGCCATGCTGGAAGAGGGCCAGCAGAGCTGGCTTCTGACTTGGGTGAGTCAGGGTAGAAGCTGGGCTGAGGAGGAGCTGGAAGGCCAGGGAGGAGTTTAGTTTTTGAAGAAATGGAGGGAGCCGGAAACAGTGTGGGAGGTAGGGTGAGTTGATGGATAGAAGAGTTTGAAGCAAGGAGTGATTAGAGGGTATAGGTAGGCCAGCTGCACAAGATTCCAGCCCCTCTGTGTTGGGCCCTGACAAGGTGCTCGGGCTTGGAAGTGGTCTGATCATCGGGAGCTTTCAAAGGCTCAGGGCTGGGAAAGGCAGAGGCTCCTTCCTTAGAAGGGATCTTGTCAGTCAGGGTCACATTGGTACTTTGATTTCCATTACTTGTTGTGTTTCTCTGTGTCTAAGATTTTTTTTCTCTTTCTCACATGCTAATCACTTTGGTCCACCCTTCCTTGCCTCAATTAGCAATAGTTTATTGAGTATTTGCTGTTTTCTTCACATTGGGCTACATGGTGTTGGGAAGAGAGAAGATGTGACACATGGTCCCTGTCCTCTAGCTGGGACAGATTGAATGCACAGGAAATGAATGGGGACCTACAAGTCAGTATATAATCAAATCCCAGGAGGTGTGGCACCATCTTAAGTGCAGAGGGAATTCAGAAATTAAGGGAGAGTTGAAATTTGGGCCAATCAAGTAAGATTTCCAAAGACTGGAACTTTAGACAGACCAGGTTTCAAAATTCTGGCTCTGGAGTTTATTAGCTGTATGGCCCTGGGCAAGTCACTTAAACTCAGGGTCTCAATTTCTTCGTCTGCACAAGAGAGACAACAAGGCCAGGCTTTTGGGGTTTGGGATGTATTTAGGTGTTAGAGATAGGCTATATAAAGTGCCCAATAACTAGAAAGTACTCAGTTAGGGCAATACTTATTATTTTAATCATCACTATTGAATAGGAACCAAAAGTTTGTGTTTAAATAGAAGGAAATGGAAAGCAGGTGGAACACACATAATGAAGGATAAGATTTGGCATGACATGTGGGAGACACTGAGGAGAGTTTTAAGAGTCCCCACTTCCTGAGAGCATGTAGAGATCCACAGGGTCAGGGGCTGCCACAAAGTCTAGTTGGATGAAGACTGCAGAGGTCATTTGGCTGGAAGGTGTAATTGACAACCCTTGAAAGGACAGCTGTAACAAAGGATGGTAATGGAAGCTAGACGGCAGACAGTGAATTTGCTCCCTGCCTCTCCCTGTGTCTCTCTGCCCTTATGTGCCATCTCTTTTGGTCTTGTTCCTTTCTACTCTGAGGCTCTCTTCCTTCTGCTGGCAGGACATGGAACGAAGGCACCAGCAAAAACTGAAGATGCAAGCTGAGATTAAGCGCATCAATGATGAAAACCAGAAACAGAAAGCAGAGCTGCTGGCTCAAGAGAAGCTGGCAGACCAGATGGTGATGGAGTTCACCAAGAAGAAGATGGTAGGGACTTGATTTCTAATGCCTGGGACTTCTGAGCAGGAATGGAATGTCTGTCACAGGCAGAGGCAGGCCTGAGAACTAAGGGAATGACAATGCAAGGCAGCCAGGTCTTTGTTCTAAAATTCATGTCCTCAGTTCAAGGGCCTGGCTTCTTTTTTTCTTCATCTTGGCTAGTCCACTTGTTCATTAACAGAGAGTAGCCTGGAAAGGACACCCAAATTCGGGTGTTATTATCCTTGTTAACACCTCTGATTAGAAGTTGGGATGAGGGTCAGGTGCAGGCAGGGAAGAAAATTTATTGGTGGAAGTAAAGTTTTTGTGGATTTCTCCTGATGTGGATAACTATATCCCCAGTAATCATGAGTCAGCTGCCCCATACATTTCTTGTAAAAATTCCTACATTGGGCATCCTGTACTGGGGGCTAGCTCAGAAAATAGACCCTCCCCCCCTCCCCCACTGTAGAACCTATAAGAACAAATGCACCATGGCGCAGAGAGCAACACCCGCAAACGGTTACAGGGAGATGCAGCTCGTGAATGTGTGCACTCATTATTCTGGGGCACAACTGAGTAATGGAATGAGTAACGGGGTCTGTGAAGAATGAGGGGTAAAAGAAAGCTTTTAAGCATAGTTTAGATGGGGTGAAACAGATTTATGTAAGAAGAGAAGGCAGGACTCAGGGTGGCAGGAAAGATGTTCAGTTCTTCATGTGTTGGTCCTGTCTCCCCCACTAGTTTGGAGGTTCCATGATGACAGAGAGCACATCATACTTCTCTATAGTAGTGATTCTTAATGATGGGCAGGTGTGGGTGAAATTTGCAAAGGCATATCTGATGTACCTATATACTCCGAATGCAAACCCCAGAAAATGAAGCTCAACAAAGCTTATTATTGGCTTTAGCTTTCTTATTGAATGCCGGGGAGATGCAGGAAGCAGTGAGAATGCAAGAACGGGGAAAGAGATTGTTCGTGCATGGTAACAATCACACAACTACGATTTATCGAGCACTTCGTCTCTGAGTAAGCTCTGTGCTAAGTGCTTTACGTGTGTTGTCTCATCTCATTGTTACAGCAATCCTGCGAACCTAGTCCTTGACTGATTCAAAATATCCTGAATGCTTCAATGTGCGTCCAGTATCAGGCTAGGCTGACTGTACCTAGAATAATGCCATGTACATTATATGGAACTCAGCCACTATCCCGGAATGGGTGAAGGTGGTGATGATAAGCCAGTCATGCGTAGGAGTTGGTGAACAGGTTTGCTGGCTGCAGCATGGAGTCCGGGGTGGTCATGATAAGAATCGAGATCATGATACAGAGAGCTGAGAGCAATTGTTGGGGTGCCTCAGGACTTGAGCAGAGCTGGAAGCGTGAAATGATGAGGAATCACCATAGGTTTCTGAGCAGGAAAGGAATATGTCTTGTCTTCATGCATGGAAAGGTCATTAGCAGGAGGAGCTGGGGGAGGCTGGAGACTGGCAAAGAGATCAGGCATTTGGGCATGCCCACAGCCCACTGTTAAGTATCCAGGTATATCCAAGTCCTTCCCTGACCTCACAGTGGTCTCTGTTCTTACAACCGGGGCTGCCCCTTTAGAGCTAAAGGCAGAGATTGGTTGTGGAAGCCTCTAGAGTCCCCTGCCCTGCATTTAGGGCAAGGTGGAACAGGGAGACCCGCTTGACACCCTGGCAGCTGTGCAAATCTCACGAGCAGGCAATTCACTGGGCTGCACAGAAGTCTGGGCAGGTAGAACAAGGGCTCAGGGATGCTCTTTACGGGAAGATCACATTTCCACCCAACCTGAGCCATTAGTCTTGTGACAGCCCAAGAACGGTAGTTGGGAAATTTTTAGGGATATGTTTGTTCTTTCAGAGAAAGAACAAAATTAGCAAAGGGAGCTCATTTTGACAGTTCACTCCTTAGGTATCTGCTAACCACTGTGGGACTGCCCAAAGCATGGTTGGCCATTTGCCCAGGGACTAATGAGATAACCTCCACCTGCTGCCCTTTACAAGACAGGCAGGAAGCCACAGTTGTTACTTCTAGAAACTTGGCCCAGTGGCCTTGCAACTTGGAAATTGTGAAGTAGTGGGAGGAGCGTGAAGGCCGGGGTCAGGATACCTGCATTCAAATCCTGTTTACCAGCTGTGCAGTCTTGGGCAGGACCCTTGATCTCCATGAACGTCAGCTTCCTCATCTATAGGATCTATCTCATGAGATGTTGTGGGGACCCTCTGGAATAGTGCAGGAGAAAGCATTTTGTAAACAACGAAGCATGTTACAAATGCCGGTTGGTTTTATGTCCATGCATTGCTAGTCATTTTGCCTTGCCTCAAAAGGAGTCAGGAAGGGGTAGGGGAGGAATTGGACAGACTGTTGCAGGGGCTTGGTTTCTCTTTGCAATAGGGCAATGGGAGCTATTCAAGGCCTTTTTTCTTGGCAGGCTCGAGAAGCAGAGTTTGAGGCTGAGCAGGAGAGAGTCCGGAGGGAGAAGGAGAAGGAGATCACCCGCCTGAGAGCCATGCAGGAGAAGGCCCAGGATTACCAGGCAGAGCAGGTACCTATTTAGTCTCCGCTTCCCTTGGCCTCTCCCATTCCCTTAACTAGTCCTTTGACAGCCTGTAAGATGGCCTCAAGGGTGGAGATAGAGAAGAGAGGATGCAAGTTGTCTAGACTGCAGTATTCTGAGAATGAAGGGGTGGGCCTGCTCCCAAGGCTCATGGCAGCAAGGCCTGCGCAGTGCATTGTGTGCCTAAGGTTCAAAAGGAAGCTTTTGGCTGCTACATAAGGAACTTTCAACCTTAACCAACCATTGAAATGTGTCACCAGGAGAAACTGTGGCATCTCCATCATTAGCAGTTTCTAAAATTAGAAGCAATTGCAGGACCACCTGGAGGTGTTTGAGGTCTAGGGAAGGAATTGGGATGAGTGGGGCGAAAGGACAAGATGACTCCTCAGGGTATCTTCTGACCTGAAAGTTCTGTGACAGGATTCCATGTATTCTTTCTAGAATAACCTTGCTGCTAGAGAAGTTCATGGAGCTTCTCAAAGCAGGCTGTGTCCAAGTCTAAGTAGGTGTCTTCCTAAGGGCACCTGGTTGGCACCTGAAGTTATTTTGCACCCTCACTGGTCTCCCCATCCTTTCCTTTCCCAGGATGCCTTACGGGCCAAGCGCAACCAGGAGGTTGCAGACAGAGAGTGGCGCAGAAAGGAAAAGGAAAATGCACAGAAGAAGATGGAAACAGAGGCCAGATTGCGGAAAAGTCGGCTGGAACAGGTGGCTTTCAAGGAGCACACTCTGGCCGTCCAGGTGCAACGGGACCGAGATGAGTTCGAGAGGATTCTTCGGTAGGAGGGGCTGGGAACCTTGGCTTCCTTTCCTTGTATTGTGGCAGGGAAGGTTTGTATTGGGTAGAGAGGAGTGTTCTGGTATGTGCACAGACAAATGAGCACCCATGTTGACTGGGCTGGTGGGGTCATTGTAACTAGATGGATGGTTGAAATATTTCAAAGACACTTGAGCCAAGAATTTTATGATTAGAGAATTGGAAAATAGCAACTGGAAGTGTTTAAGCAGTTGGGAATTATTGGGATTATTTACCTGGGAGCATTAAAGGTATAAGTAGAGGTATAAATCTGGTCCCTTTGCCCTCACCCACCTTCGTGTCCCCCTGCAAGTTAGGGGTGAAAATGCAGCAGGAGACGTTGAGGAGAGATGGAGAGAAGAACTTCAAACACTAAGGTTTGTGAGTCATTGGAGCAGGGCTTTAAGGGAGGTCTTTGCCATTCATCTGATGCAAATTCCAGACTCTGTGCTGGATGCCATGGGAGATATTAGACATGAAGAGAACACTGTCCTTGCCCATTCATGTAGGAAGGATGTTAGAGACTCATTTTGAGGGACCTCACCTGTATTTATCCATCTTTCCAGGCTTGCCAGCTCTTTATCCTTTTATTTTTGTTTTGTCTGTTGGCTCAATGATCATTCCGACACGTAAGTGGAAGCTAAGTGTTCACATCTCTCACTATCCCTGCCCCCATCCCGTACCCCCAAAGCAGCCAGCAGTCACAACTGCTCTGCTTCCTACCAGTCGTTCTGCCAGAACCAGACCTGGCCGCTGAGGTGTTCTCCTGGCTCTAACTGTTCTGGCCTGACTGGGAATGAGTCTCTTCTTGCTGTGGTTCAGACTTTATAAGATCAGAATTTTTCAAAAGGAAACAAACCAAACAAAACTTAAAGTGGCAGGGCGGGGCGGGGGGGTAGATACAAAATTACAGAAATTATGCTCTGATAAGTAGAGATTGAGTGATGCAGCCCAGCTTTCTTGGTCTACGTGCTCCAGGTCCTTCTTGATACTGCCCCAGTTAGTTGCATGCCAGACCAGACCCCAGGACCCCTGGTCAGAGGCAGAGCAGATCTGTAGGAATCTCTGTCCTTGCCAGAGCCAGGTTCCTGGTCTTTTGTTGGACTGTGGGCCCCTAGCCTGCCCCACTGGCTGCGATGCCCTTTGGCTCTGTAGCTTTCCCTGCCCTCAAGGGTTGCGCCATAGTCTCTGGATACTTGATGAAGAAGGCAGCCTCCTTAATGGCCCCAAAGATTCTGCCCCTGGGCTCCAGACTGCCTTTCAGATGTCTGCCCTCCCTGGCCTCTATGCCCTTGGACATCTGTGTTGCCTTTAGCAGGCACTAATAAGTGTTAATGGAAAGAAATTAATGTCCTACTTTTGCCATTGACCCATTTGTCTCTGCTTTGTTTGCCTGAAGCATACGTACTAGCCAGTTATTAAAGCTAGACCAGCGTTTTGGAGAAGTTCAACTTCATCTGTCAGTCTAGGTTAGCATCTAGACCTAGTGTCTCCAGGGCCACGTGACCACCATGGTGGGTGTCTCCAAGTGCTAGGAGTGTCTCTGCCATAGCCAGCAATCCAGCTTTTCCTACTTCAAAAGCATGGCCTCCTCTATGGCCTATATATGAACTTCCTGCTTCTGGACAGAGGGATGCCTTTAAGTCTCAGCCTGTTGACTAAGAAGAGATAGCTGACCTACCCTACCTAGTGGTTCTTAGAAATGCCTGAGAGCTTTCAAAATGTACTGATGCCCAGGTTCCACCTCCACAGATTGTGATTTAACTGGTCTGGGCTCAGACCCCAGGCATCAGTAGTTTTTGAAAGCTCTCAGGTGATGGTAATGCAGTCAGGCTCCATGATCACTGCCCTAACCCTATGAAATGACCAGGCTCTTTCCCATTCAGATTTTCCACTGCTTGCCATCCCAGGGGCTCTCTAGCAGCACATACAGGTCCCCTGTTTCCACCCTGTTTCATATAATGTGAAACAATAGAAAACTGTCCTATACATAGGAAAGTAATGGCAAGGTGAAGAGGAGAGGCTTCTTGCTATCATAGATGTGTCTGAGCAGTGGGGATTTGGTGTCTGAATACAGACGGGCAACGAAGCCAGCAGTTTTCTTCTGATAAACTGGGAAGGCTCTGCAGTTGGCGTAGAACTTTTGGAGATGTTTGCGTAGTGTGAAAGGGCTGCTGGGAGCTGAGAGGATCCGCCATGTGTGGTGGATCCTGGAAGATGGCCAGAGGGAAATGAGTAAGGGAAGCGGTGCTTTCAGAAACTTTGTTGGGGTATGAATGACTCCAGGGGAGGAGAACAGGTGAGAGGTCCCTGCCTAAGATGATTTTAGATTTTGTTTTTGTTTTTGATTACATTGAGAAAGAAATAAGATCTTAGCTCAAGATGGCCTCTGACTGCATTTCCTCTGAGATGTGAATACATTTCATTGCAGTTTTCCTGAGCCTGTCTGGTCTGCATCAGCCATTTCCCCCTGATCTTAGGGTCCATGAAGTATTCTTGTGGAAGAGGCTCCTAAGAGGGATTTGGAGAGTTGGATCAATAAGAGAACTAAGAGATATCAGGCTGAGTTCCTTCCTTCTTCCAGCAACTAAGGAGAGCTAGCATTACAGACTTTACCACTTAACTTCCTAAGCATCCCCTCTGTTGGTTTTGTTAATGTCATTATTATTGTTAGTGGGAAGGAAGGGAGAAAGAAAGCTATCTTAGAACAAGCTGGAGAGGAGTTACGCATTGTTATAAGAGAGTAGGAACAATAGCTTCCAGTGGGTGAAAGCCTGGGTGTAAAGCCAGCTACTTAATTTGCAGGACCCAGTGAAAAATGAGAATGTGGGACCCCGTGTTCAAAAGTTATTAAGAATTTCAAAACAGTGACAGCAGAGCATTAAACCAAACCTGATGCCCTCCTAAGCATGCCCATGACGTACGGTTGCATCCCTGGAAGTCGGCCCTGGTTGGGTGGGAGGGGGAGCATGCGCAGAGGCAGCTGTTGGGCTGATCTCTGAGCTACAGAGGAAGAGGGCCAGAGTGTGGCAGGCTGTGGTCTCTGAGGCACATCCACTGGAGGAGCCCACCCAGGAGGCTCCCCCGGTGCCTTTTCTCGGCTGGGCCAGCTCAGCCCAGCCCACTCGACAACCTGTGTCCGTGCTCCAGGGCTCAGAGAGAGCAGATTGAAAAGGAGCGGCTGGAGGAGGAGAAGAAGGCCACGGGTCGTTTACAGCACGCCAATGAGCTCCGGCGCCAGGTGCGCGAGAACCAGCAGAAGCAGGTGCAGGACCGGATCGCCACCTTCGAGGAGGGCCGGCGCCTCAAAGAGGAGGCCCAGAAGCGGCGTGAGCGCATTGATGACATCAAGAAGAAAAAGCTTGAAGAGCTGAGGTGTGCTGGCATCCCTTCTCCACAGCTCCTCACCCCTTCCCCAAAGAGATGGCGTGGTAGGCTGGAAAGCGTGGGATTCAGGGAATGAAGGGACCATGATAGAGGTGCTTGGGGTCGACTGCTTTTGACTCGAGGCTCACATGGGCTGATGCTTTCTGAAGGGGACTCCAGCGGAAAGTTCTGAGACTGGGTCTTCCTCGCTGTCTGGGAACTCCATGGCAGGATGCTGGAGCCTTGACGGGAATGTGTTTGGGGGATGGATTGTGGGAGCAGGGTTGGGGGTGCAGGCCCCCAGTTTCTGCAAAGCCCACCCAGAGCCTGCTTCCTGCTTCCTACTTTGTGGTCCCACCCTTCCCCTTACACCTGCCCTTGTTTCCCCTGCAGAGCCACTGGCCTTCCTGAGAAGTACTGCATTGAAGCTGAGCGCAAAGCTAACATCCTGCCAGCCACCTCTGTGAACTGAGGGGTGCCTCTGTGTCCCTTGGGATGCCTTCAGGGGACAGATTCCGCCTAGTCTCTGGGTGTCCATAATTGCTGCTAACCTAGACATTTCATAGTTAGAGATTAAATCTATTCTACTTCTCTAAGGAACAGCCCAGCTTTCTTGGTGTGGGGATGTGGCTGCTACAGCGTACAGAATGTGGAGCAAAATAGGTTATGGTAGACTTGGACCATGGGTGGTATGATGCTCAAGGGCAGGGATGGAAGGATGCTCTCTCATGATCATCCCTCCTAAGCCAGGTAGTCCCTTTGTCCTTGTGTTTCCTGACCTTTTTGTGACCCTCTGGGATGCTGTCATCATGTCCACTTTCAGCCAATCTTGTCTCTGCCCCCACTCCACACTCCACACCCAGTTCAGAGGCATTTCAGGGCAAGGAGCTAGAGATGCTCACAGGGAGGGGCTGGGGCAAGGGCTGGGCTGGGCTGAGCTGGGGAATGAGGTACTGGGGTCACCCAAGGCAGAGCTCTTATTGGGCTCACGCCTATGACTCAGACCCCATATGTGGAGGGGGTGGTATTTGAACCTGGGACTTACCCTCCTGTCTCAGCCCTCTCCTGCCAGAGCCCTTTCAACTCCAGGCAGTGCTGCAAGATAGACATCTGCCCCATCCCCCATCCTGCCAGCCCAGTCTCCTCACCCAGACACAGCTGCCTCCCTCACTCCAGCAGCTGGGCTCTCCTCGTCCAACTCACTCAAACAAGTGGGACTCCCCAAAGCCATCTTTATCTGTGTTAGCTTGCCTCACTTTTCCCCAAAATACTCTTTATTCATTCATTCACTCATCCAAATACTTACTGAGTGCCTGCCATATGCCAGGTGTGTGCCAGGCACTCCGTGAATGCAGCAGACCTGGTTCCACCCTCACAGAATCTTCTCATTTGTGTTGGTCTGCTCTTGCTTTCTCCCCCCGCTGCTCCCCACCCAATTTCTAGTACCTTTAGAATAGTCGCAGCCTTTTTGGAAGGACCCTGATTATCAGGTTCCCATTTTGGGCTGAAGTGCTAGCTTCCAGGGATGGAACCATTTCCCCGTTTTTTTATGCCTCGGGGAGAAAGGGGCTTGCATCCAGCTCCCATCACTATGGCATTCACCTCCAACCCCCCTGTCCCATTTCTCAAATTCAGCCCAGTCTTGTCTCCCTTGATGGGTCCTGCACTAGAAGAGGCAGAGGATAGCTGTTGGGCACGTTCCTAGTGTCTACAATGCTGGGTTACAAGGGCCTTGGGCAAGAGTCCTCTTTTTGTAGGGTCCAGGGAGAGTGGGCAAGCTGCTTCCTGGACTTCCTCCTCTTCAGGACAGTGGCAGCTTCTCCAGGGTCTTCTCCACCTTCCCCAGCAGGGAAGACTGTTAGCCTGGCCAACCAGGTGGGCAGCCCCACCAGCTGTTTGGGGAAGAGGCTTTCTCATCTTCTCTGCTCAGTACCCCTCAGTGCACCCTCCTGCCTAGGGAAACTGATACCTTCCTCCTTAGGGGTTTTGGAAAGATGTGGTACCTGGCCTAGGATGGGAGAGAAGACATGGCAATGCCACTGAGCATTCTGGCACCCTTCTGTAGCTGGCTTACTTGCTTAGGTTCTCTCTGAGCATCGCCTAATGCACAGTTAGTACCTGCAGGGACCAAGGAGTATGCCCTCACCTGTTTCAGGGGGCCCTCTTCCCAGGAAGGCCAGAAAGGGCCATGGATGCCTGGAGTTTGCCCAGCTCTCCATCTAAGTCATCCCTCTGAGGGCTGGGAGGAACCAGCTCCCTGGAGTGCGGGTCGAGAAGACAGGGGGGATCGATGCCCATTGCTAACTTCTGAGCCCATGTAGAGAAAAATGGGCCAAGTTCACAGGTTGAAAGCAAGACTAGCACTTCAGAACTGCTGCTGGTGCAAATGCAGAGCTGCATGGCCTAAAAGTGAGACTGTCTTGACATGGCCTGGGTGTGGGGGCACGGGCAGTTATAAGTTACACGAATAAGGTCTGGCTTTGAAGATGTGGGAATATAGCCGCCTCTGAGCAGAGGAAGATGGTTTGGGAGAGAATCTAGAGTTCTGCCCTCAGGGTTGTCCCCTCCAGGAATTCTTGGAATTGGCCTATGACGTAAAGAGAAGTTCACTTTCCTCTCTCAGGATTCCTGAGAAGTCCCACACAGGCTTCCTCCGGCTTCAGGTCTGTCCTGACTCATCGGCAGGAACCTAGTTCCTAGAAGTGGGACACTCCTGACAGCCGGGCGGCCAGCTGGCATCTGAGGCCAGCCGGCTACACCTGGGCATCTTTTATAAACCCTCCACCCCTCTCACTCAGGAATGGCAGTGGGGATAATTACAGGGAAAAGTCCTCTGGCATCAAGTGGGGGCTGTAGGGTCAGGCTCTGGGATAGTGGTGGCAGAGCCAGCAGGGGACTGTGTGAGCCGAGCTTCCAGAGTGGGGGTGTGGCCTGGAGACAAAGAGAGAAAATCCCCAGAATTCTTTTGAGGACTTAGTGGGCCCGTTGGTCAGGAACAACCAGCCTTAGACTTGTTGCTAGAGGTTGGGCCTTTGGGTGGGCGGTGCTTTCTCCTGGGTCTGGCTTCAGCTTCTGAGCACTTCTCAGGGCACAGGGGTGGGAATGAGCTCTGTGTGCCCCTCCAAGCCACCGAACCAGCTCAGGGTGTCTGGGAAGCTGCAAAGGGTAGAGCAGTGCTGGAGAAATCTGGAGATAAGTAGGAAGTGCTGTTGGTGCATTGTCTTTGTTGATGTAAAGGTGTTAGAGGCTTGCAAAAAGACGTACCCAAGCTACTGACTTTGATTTATGGGTACCTGATTGACTTCCCAGCTCCCTTTCTTCTGTTCCTTAGGTCTTCCGGTCCTTGCAATGTCAGACTGGTATAGCCTGGAAAATCCAGTGGTTGGGCTCCACCTTGGAGCACTGAGTCAGGTCTGCAGGCAGCTGCCTCCCGGGCACGTGTCCCCCAGCTCCTGGCACGGCTCCATGCTCTACCTGCCCACATGTGCCTGATGCCTGCATCATGCTCCACTGTGGCTTGGAGGCAGTCTCCGAACCTTTGCAACTGCCAAAGAAGCAGCTCCAGTTGGGCCTGACTCAGCCCTGGTGGCCAAGCCAGGCTGTCCCTGACTCAGTCAGTGGGGTGCTAGGATGTCCTCCAGCACACCTGAAAGTCTCAGCATCCCCATCTGTGACTCGAGTCACAGCCGGGCAGTAATTGGTTTCACTTTGATTAGGCTTGGATGAAAGGGGCTCAGAGTTCAAAGTCAGTCAGGGCTTTTGGGGTGAGGAAAGGTGGCAGCTGTTTAGGAGACAGTGGAGGGGAGACGCTGGAGTCTCAGACATGAAGTCTGGGTGTGGAGTTCCTCTCTGTCATCAGTCCTGACTGTTCCTTCTGCAGAGTGGGAGCCCAGCGAGATCTGTTGGGGAGGGGTGGCTCACTCCAGACCAGAGGTCTCTTCCCCATTCCGGGCTGCTGCCAAGGTGACCTGCCCTGCTTCCGCTTCCCTCCCATACTCTGAGCTATCCTGGCAAATCATGCCAAGGTTACCTGGAAGAAGTTCATTTCCAACATCACAGAAATCTAGAGTCCCGGAAAAGGCTAAGTTATTCCTGATTTGACTGGCTTTTAAGTAGCTTAGACCTTCCATGTGTTTTAGCTCCCACAGCTCACACCCTCCAACTGGGATATTCTCCTTGTGGCGTAAACTCTGCATTTCTTCCGGCATTCTCCTTGTCTTCTTGGGAGATGAGTAGCCATCACCTCAATGCCTTTTGATGACTTTGAGGTGGGGACAGGAACAGGACTGAGATTTTGGGTGGCTTTCTCAGGAGACTTCCAGAAAGAGGAGTCAAGGGGGTGGGTGGGAGTAGGGAGCAGGAGAAACTGCCCAGAGCTAATGAGCTTTTCTGCATGGCCCCTGGGGAAAGACTGTACCCCGGCTAGTGGGGCTGAGCACCAAGTCATAGAATCTCAAGGTTAGAAGAGACCTCAAAGACCCTCTATGGTTGAATCTCCTTTGTAAACTCTAATCAAATGGTTGGACAGTCTGAGCTTGCATGCCCTGAGAGACAGGGTGCTCATTACCTCATAAGGTAATCCAAACCATCTCAGATCAGCCCTGATGCTCAGAAAGTTTTTGCAAATATTGAGTCATTATATGTCTTCCTTTGCATCATCGTGGAGCCCTAGTTCTGCTCTTTGGGACCATACAAAACAAGTCCAGGCTCTTTTTACAGGGCATCTCTTCGGATATCTTCTACCCCAGCTGCTATGCAGCCTGACCCCATGTGGGGAAGTGTCCAAAGGTCTGGAAACACAAGGCTCTTCTGAACATTTCGGGGTAGGGAGGGTTGGTGAGTTGTTGGAGGGAGGAAGGGGGGGAAAAGTGGGGAACCTTCCACTTTATCCATTGGGCTGGGCATGTTACTCTCCTACCAGTTAACCCTTCCAAGTCCCAGCCAGCCGTGACAGAGCTGTGTTGCCTGTGAGCCCCACCCCCTCTGGCATCACCTTCCCCTCTGCCAGTGTCCAGGCAACAGGAAACAAACAGGGAAGGCTGGTCAGGACGGCTTAGTGGGGAAGGCTCTGAAGCAGACACGCTTGGCTTAGCTCTGACACCTGCCAGCTCCCGCACACCTTCCCTAGCACCTCCCGGAAGGAAGGCAGGCCTGGAGCTGCCCTGGGGGCCGAGGGGGACCACAGTTGCCCTCTGCGGATATGTGTCAGGGGAATCCAGACGGCAAAATCAAAGCCAAATTTTATTTCTACAAATTCAAAGGTCAAAGTCCCATTGGACATATGGATTAATTCATCACAAGGTCTCTCTTCCACACTAACACACACACTGGTCAGGATGATCAATCTTAGCTGCCTAGTCCATCCCAAGGGCCTGGCTCTGGTCCCAGTGAGTGCTCGGGTGGATTGGGTAGAAGGTCCCCACAGGATCAGTTTTCAAGGATCTTCCCTCCTCAGTCCAAAAATGACCATCAGCTGTCTTTCCTGACTCCACTCTCTTCTCTGCCTTGTCTGGCTGGTCCCCTGTTTGCTTCCCAAGGACTGAAATACTCTCTGGCCACCTCTTTCCACTCTCAATCCTCCCCGGAACATCATTAGTTATCCTTCAGATCTCAGTTTAAATGTCATTCCCACCAGGTCAGGGGGCTTTGCTGCATATCACCATAGCTCATCGTGTATAATAAAGGGTTGGCAGACCCCTCTAGAAGTAAAGACACCAAATTTCATTAATCTCTGCTTCCCCAGGGCCTAGCACAAGGCCCAGCCTGTTGGCTGAGTGGATGAAGGTTCTGCAGGATATGGCTGATCTTGGTGAGGTGAAGATATCTTTTATCTTCAGTGTCTCTTAATTCTTATTCAGGTTTGTCATCAGGAATTCACATACTCTTTACAGGCAAATTCTTTCCTCCACTGTTCCCTGGATAACAGTTCAATTCATAACATTTAATCAACCACCCTTTGCTCTGGTGCTTTGCTGATATACTGGTGGGTTAGGCCACTTCTTTCAGTGATAGGGACCATTTCAGTGCTGTTTGCTTTTATGAGTTTGGGTCAGCTCCAGAATATCACTTGATGAGAGAGATCTGGGCATATCCAAGCTCCCTTCTAGGCTCCCCCCTTTATCTGAGGTGGACCAGCAGGAATCACCGGGGCTTGGGAAACTTGAGCAGGGGCTCAGGGAGTCCCTGGGTCACGTGTGTCTGAAACTCTTGCCCACCAGCCCTGATCTGGGCTTCAGTCCCTAACCCCGACCTGGATCTTGAAACTGGACCCCACACACAGATCTCGTCCCTCTCTCTGTAAGGAACCCTAACCCTTCCTCGTCTGGACTTGACATTCTCCCATCACACCACCTGTACCCCCTCTAAGCCCCCACCTCTTCTCATCAGACCATGGTCTCATCTGGCAGTCCTCAAGCTACAAGCCTTCACTGAGAGCTGGGTGGAAAGGCAGCAGGTGCTGCAGCTCCCTGGCTTCTCCGTGACCGTGTACCACTGTCTGCCCTCTCTGAGACACAGTATTGTGTTGATTACTCCATGGCCATTCATGACTCCTGCTCCCAGACCCTTTCCTCAGAGGTTTTCTCTGCATGGCCACTCCCGGGGCCTGCTGGGCACTTTCTGGTGTTGCAGGGGTGAGCCTGGGTCTACGTGGGGACTAGGATGTGGGGCTAAGGAGCCTGCTGACTGTGTGTAGGGGGAGTTTAGAAAGGGTCAAGTTGTAGACCTGGGGCCCCAAATGGGAGATGGGAGCCTGAGCTGGAGCCTAGGGAGAGGGGTTGGGGGTAGGCCCAGGCAGGTGAGGGCAAGGCCTACAGGGCTTGTGTGGAGTTGCTGAGAAGGGCACTTTGGAGGAAGAGTAGGCAGGTCAAGGCCTCTGCCTGTCCTTCCCCAAAATGTTCTGGGGTTGGACCGCACCTCATCTCAGAAGCCGTCTGGGCTTCTCTGGGTCCTTGTCCTGCCCCTTCCCCCCTCCTCTGTCTCTGTTCACTGCTTTCTAAGCCTGTGTCTTTGACTTTCTGTTTCTGCCTTAGAATACAAGCAAATACCACCCAAACTGGGGGGTGTGCACAAAAGAGGGGCCGTTCTCCCCCTGAGAGCTATGGATTTCTCAGGGAAAGCAAGAGGCCCTTTAGGAAATTTGTGTGCTGGGTCCAGACCACAGCCTGGGCCCTCTGCCTCCTCTGTCTCTCTCCCTGAACCTCCAGATGGGCTGCCTGAGCCACATGCGTTTCTCTGCCCCTTTACTAATCAGTCTCTCCCAGTCTCTTTCTCTCTCCCTGGGGGCACAGAGGGAACCCCAACAATTTCTTGGATCTGTCCAGACCTTTATGGGATCTGAAAAGGAAGTGGGTGCGGAAATGGGATGTTTGGGGTGGAGCCTGGGTGGGGAAAAAGGAGAGGGAGGAGTTGGGGTAGGGGCCTCCCAGGAGTGGGCCCTCTTCCTCTGCTGAAGAGAAAGCCCACAGAGAAACATGGGCTGTGGGCTGGACCTGTGCTATGAAAACTAAGCTGATATCCCAGTGCCCTCCGTCCACACCCCCCACCAAAACCCTGCAGGGCTCAGGGCACAGGCAGGAAGGCTGACAGCTTCTTTTATGGGCCCCAAATTGCAAGGAGGTGGCAATTAGCCCTCAGTGGGTCAAAGGAGGGCAACAATGTTCCCTGCCTTTTGAGGCTTTGAGGGGCTCCTGTGTGGAGTCCTCAAAAGTGGGTGTTCTTCTAGGAGCATCTAGGCCCTCAGTCTCCCCCAGCTCCCATCTCCTAGACTCCAAAACCAGGACCCGCCCCTGCCCCAGTAAAACTGCCTCTGAGGGACCCCATCTTCTACTTCATTTTGGTGTCAGAGCCCCACTCATTGCTAATAGCTTCCTGCATCCCCTCCCCAAATGCCTTTCTGGGAGCTTGACCAGGTGGTGAGTTTAGGTTGTGGAGCAGGATTTCAGAGGTTACATCTGTTATGGGATTAAGTTGCTTCATACCCCTCAGATGGGCTCATGCATATTTAGAACTCTCTCCCAAATCTTGGGACCCCAATCAACATGTGCCATTGGTATTCTCCCACAGCGAAGGGATGCAAATTCTAGCCAAACTTGGATTTAGCGGATAGAGGCTGAAGTCTTTCTATATCATAAATAAAACCTCATTTTTGATCCCCAGAAATCCCCCTGCCTATATAACTTTACCCATGTTCTAACCCTAACCACAGCCTATTCTAAGTCGAATCCCAAACTTAATTCTAACCCAGCTATAACCCCAATCCTAAATTAATCTCAACGCAGCCTTCAGTTCAGCTCTAACTGCATTCCCAGCACAGCTGTATGAAACTAAAACCCTATTCCTTACCATAACCCAAATCCCAGCCATGAACCCTAGCCTCAGTTCCAGCTGTTATTCTAACCCTAATCTCAGTCTTCATTCCCATCCCAACCTCAAATCTGACCTCAACCCCATTCATAATTCCAACTGGCCAAGCCCAACCTTAACCCCAGCCCCAGCCTTCTCCTCAGCTCTAACATTAGCCAAAATCCGGACCCAATTTAACTCCAACCCCACTCTTGAGTTTAATAGACCCACAACCTCACTCCTTTCTTTTCAGTCTCCCTCTTTCTGGTCCCACCTGTTCTCCTCTCCACTCATGTCTGACCTTCCTCAAGCGTGGTTCTAGTAACCCATAGGGTCACCAAGCTCTTTTCTTGGACCATTCTGGACTGAGAGTCAGGATGCCTGGGTGTCCCCCTCTTAGTCAGCCCCCAGCAGCATCACCTGGGTTGAATCTTCATGTTTCTCCAGGCCTCTGTTTCGCCTCTGTAAAGTGGGGATACTGATCCCTGCTCTCCAGAGTGTGCAGGACAACCCCATAAACCCCCCAAATAAACAAGGAAATAAAGATATTCATTGTGTGCATCTGGAGGGTGCCAGAGTGCCCTGTTATTGTTGGGAGTGTGGAGGGAGGGGTTTGGAACGCAGAGACGCGTGGACTCCTTATGCTTCCTTATTGTTCTGTCTTATTTTTCCTGGAGGGGTGGGCCCTGGCAGCATCCCTGAACCCCGTAACTCTCCCCAAGACTCTTCCCCCACTGCCCTTCCTGTGCCCCCTGTCAGGGATGGGGGAAGGCCCTTGACTCCTCTGAGGGAGTTGAGCTATTGAACGGGGCCACTCATCATGTGTGGGGTAGTCCTGGAGGCCCCAGGCCTGTTCTGGGATCCCCTGGACCAACCAGCAAGGGCTGGCCCTCCACTTTCTCCCTGTGCCCACCAGGACCCTCCCCACCCCAGCTCCAACTTGCCCAGAACTGTGCTGGCTTAGTAACCCTGACAAGCAGTCTGAGTTATGAGGGTCCTTCGTCTCCTTTCCTGTGCATAGAAGCAAGGACACCAAACGATCCCTGAAACAAGTCCACACAGAGGGGCTTCGCCCTTCTCAACGAGATGCACAGGCATGTCCCAGTGAGTGGGTACACGTGCACACAGGTACACGCATGCAGGCACAGCCCCTCCTGGTGCTATTCCCTCCAGCATCCCCTGAACGACCCCATCCACTCACCTTGCTCCTTCCACACACCCCGACCCCTCTCCTTCAGGCCTCCCTGAATGGGTTTGAGTTCTGTGTGGGAGGTGAGGGGCTGGCTCCCTCATAACACCCCCAGCTCCCAGGGATTCCCCCATGCTCAGGGATGACCTTGCATCATGGATGGGTGGGGGCACAGCTCCAGAGGGGGCAGCCTGGGGATGACTATGTTCCCCCACCCCTTCCCTCCCTCTTTCAGCTCAGGAGGCCTGACTGACTCCTTTTGAAGTCCTGGGTCCCTTTCATCTGCCTGGGCCTTCCTCCACCCCCAGTGTCCCCTTCCCTGGTGACCCTTCCCACAGATCTCAACCTCAGGGGGCTCCTGGAGGGTCAGGGATATGTGTGTGGGGGGGGATTTGGAATGCTGGAGCCTGCACTGGGAGGGTGTGTTGAACACCTGTGCCCTGGGGTCAGTGTTAACCCTTCAAGGCCTGGCCATCCTTCCATCCCAAGCCTGGCTTCTCCTTCCTCTTCCCCATTTCCCTCGGGGAAGGAGGCAACAAATGAGTGGTGAGGGCAGCTCCATGGACGCTGTAAAATGGGGCGACTGTTCTCACCCCGAGGATGGGGCCAGGAGGAAGTGGAAGTTTAACAGATGCCTAATTACAAGTCCCGCTGGCCTCCCTGTGCCACTCTCGGGATAGGGAAGAGCTTGGGTAAGGGCTGGGTAGGCCACTCTGTCACCCTGATAATTAGGGTTCCTGGGACTCCTCCCCAAGGCGGGGACCAGGCCCCCTCCCTCCCATAGAAATAACTCTGGCTGCTCCCCAGCTGGGCACTCACTGCACCTTCCTGCCACCCTGGGCAGTGTCTGGGCCCTCGGCTCCCCCTCCCTCCACATACCGCCACTGGCCCACAGCCACCGGCCCCAGAGATACCCAGCCCAGGCAGAGGAAACGCTGAGCCTAGAGACATGGGAGTTCGAGGAGCATTCCACCTTCTACTCGTGTGCCTGAGCCCAGGTACGGGGCTGGGCAGCTGGCAGGGATGCCCACATGACACCAGATGGGCAGGGAAAGGGGCAGTGAGGGGCTCACAGAGGAGCCTCGGAGGGGGTCTGAGATACCCTGGCAGGGTGCTCCCACCCTCACCCTGCGGCCACCTGGGTCTGGATATTGCTACAGGACCCTCCCCCCACGAGAGCCCTGTGCCTGAAGGTTGGGGCCTGTGTCAATGGGGCAGAGGTCTTTGATGGATGCTCGTCATTACCTGAGCCTGTGGGGCTCACACATGCATGCACATGCTACGAATGGGAGTACAGGGCTTGCCAAGTTACTGCGGGAACTGGGGGTGGGGTAAGAGGGTCAGGTGAGCGGCAAAGCTGGGTAGGGGCTGAGGAGGAGCCTGAGAAAGCTCCCTTCTCATCAGTCTGTGTGCTATTCCCAGTGGGAGGGCCCTCCCCCTGCCACCGGGCCAGAGCTAAGGGTACGGAGCTGTTTGCCTTGAAAGGGCAGAGATGGGCTGGTGTATTCTGAGTGGGCTGCTTCCAGCCGGCGAGTGAGGGTCCGGGCCTGAGACCTCTGCTCCAGGCCCCTGTGGTGTGAGAGCTCCAGGGTAGGGCCCCTCAGGATGAGGCCTGAGGAGGGTGGGGACAGCAATTCCCCGAGCCCTCTCACCCCACTGGGGCACACCTGAGGGCAGGGCTCTGGATTGGACATTGTGGCTGCCTGCCCAGCTTGGGGCAAGTCCCAGCAAGGGCCATTCTGTGTGGGCATGGCTGGAAATGGTTCTGAGACCCTCCCGGGGTCTAGATTTGAGATGAGGGGGTAGGGGGTAGGAGTTCGAGAAGGGGGTAGCATTTTCAGTCTTTGTATAAGTATGTGTGTGTGTGTGTGTGCATGTGTGTGTGAATGATTGCATTTCTGGCAGGATGCCTGCAACACCCTCTTTGTCTGGTGAGAGCCAGGCTGGCAGAGCCCACTCAGGAAGCTTCAGCTCTGCTATGGGGACCTGGGACATCTCCATGTGTGTGGCATGTGTTGTGGGCTGTCTGTATTTATGCACTAACACTCTCTTGTGGAGGCCATTTTTTTCTCCCCTCCCTCACCTCCAGAGGGAGGGTTAGGAGCTCTGGAAGCAGCGTGAAAATTCACAAAGGATTTACACGCTGAGAGTAGATACTACTATTGAAGTGACACCTCCCTAGAGGGTGTGCAGTCCTGGTGCTTTGTGGGGGGACAGTTAATTACCAGCATCCTCTTCCCTGGAGAGCCCATTGTGATTTCCCTCCCTCTCTCCAACTGTCCCCACTCAGCTCTCCCACTCTGGCTTCCTTCCCTCCCTCTAGCCTCTCTCTTCTATCACATTCCCTGGAAGTACTTCCTAAGTGCCATAGCAAGAGGAATCAAGGTGAGACACCAGGAACAACTTCCCCAGGAGAGTGAGAGGGTGCAAAAAGGCTGGAACCCGTGGGAGGAGGTTGAGAAAGCTTTTAGGGAGATTGCAAGGCTAGGGTGAGGCTCCGTGGCCGGAGACAAGGGAAGACACTCTGCCTAGTGCAGGGTGGAGGCCCTCTTCTTCCAGCCTGTCCGCCCTTCTCAAGCCCCCTTCTCTGAATACTTACCCCCTGCCTGGCTGGCCCCGGGTATAGGGAAAGTCCTCCTGTTGTGGGTTGCTTCCGGCAGCCCTTCCCCAGGGTGGAGCCTCTGGTCTCCGCTGAGTTCTGGCTCATCCCTGGCTTGCCTCGTGCCACCCTAGGATCCGGCAGATGGCATCAGGATCCTTATCTCAGGAGTGAGCTGATCTTCTCTTGGCCTGCGGCTGGAGGAGGCACCACCAGTCCCGTTAGAGCCCCAGCAGTCAGCCTGCCTGCTCTGGGTTACCCTGGAGCCTACTGGGGTTAGGGCATGGCTGTCAGCCCAGCCAAGGGTCCGAGGGGCAAGTTCAGTGATGCCTGAGGTGTTGGAGGTGTTGAAATGGCACTTACTAGCTCTCTAGAACAGACTAAACTTCTGCAGGTCTGTCTGGTTCTGAATGAATGCACATGAGGTACTCTATGTGTGCACAGTGGGTGTCTTCCAGATTAATATGTACCTGTGTTTGTGTGCAGATGTGAATCTGTATGGATCTGACACTGTCTGTGTATAGGAAGGTGGGACTGCAAAGGTATATATCTGCACTCTGAAGGCTTGTAAGAGTGTGTCTATGTGTTGATTTCTTCAGCTGTGACAGTGTGTAATTGTGTATGTGAGATGCTCTCTAAGTGTGAAGGTGGTCCCAGGAGAGAGCCAGAGAAGGCAGAGCAGAATAAGTTGCTGGGACTCCAAAGGACTTGCAGACTCTCAACACATAAGGCAGGAGAGTGTGCGGGCTGGGCGCAGGGCCTGAGGACGGAGGGCTGCAGGAGATCGGGAGGTGGAGTGCTGCCTGCCCCGCCTGCCAAGGCTGGGGCCCCGGGCACACCCCTCTTCATATTCCTCTCTAGGTCCAACCGGTTGGGACTATTGCTTGCCTGGGGTCAGGGTAGGAGGGACAGGAGCTCAGTCCTGAGCTGCCACATCCTGGCTCCTCACCCAGGGCTGACTCAGTGGAGCTACTGCTGGCAGTAGCGGGAGGGGCCCCAACTGGAGCGAGCACGTGGGGGCGGCTGTATCTGAGCCATACAATCACACAAGGGGAAGGACACAAAGCCCATAAGGTCATGTGTCATCATGCAAGGCTCACACTGTCCTACAGATACACGTGGCCATAGACCTAGGCACACACCATCATTCACTGTCATACAAGAACAAAGCCAGGCTCCTGTCACAAACACCTACTGTCACGCACAGGCACGCAGAACACTTACACAGCCAGGCACACAGCCATAGACACACACTGTCACACACAGCAACACACACAGACACATCCAGTCTTCTGCTCCTTGGGCTGGAAAGGGACCCCAGAGGCCATGGTGTCCATCCTCCTGCCTCTACACAGGAGCACCTCATTTGGCCCAGAGAGAGGCAGCTTTTAATGAGTCAGGCTCTTCCATCAGAGCATTTAACAACTCAGTGTGCTCCATGTGCCTACAGACACACACACACACACACACACGCATGCATTATCATGTAAGCAGACACTCTGCCTGGTCATATGCATGAGCATCCTTACAGGACACATAAGCAGTCACAAATACTCACAAGCACACAATGTACATATGTGTACATACTCATACATGCATACACATAAGCATACAGAATAGCTATATATACACAAACAGTATGCAGATGCAATCCTACACAAAAATAGAATATAGACATACACAAGTGTGCACAGACATGCCTATACCAATTCATACACACACATACACACACACTCAGAGCAGCCCCTCTTCCCTGTGGAACCCTCACTGAGCCCTGGCTTGCCGCTGACAGAGAACAGTGGAGGGAGGGGCTGAAGGTGACCACCCTCACCCCATCTGCTCTGCCCGGCTTGTAGCACTGCTGTCTGCTGTGCGGATCAACGGGGATGGCCAGGAGATCCTGTACCTGGCGGAAGGTGATAATGTGAGACTGGGCTGCCCCTACATCCTGGACCCTGAGGACTATGGTCCCAATGGGCTAGACATCGAGTGGATGCAGCTCAACTCAGACCCCTCACCTCGGGAGAATGTGGTGAGTGCTGCGCACAGGGTTCCTCTGACCCTACACTTCATGGTGTCTACCTGTTGGGCAGCCAACACCCTGAGGGAAAAAGGAGGGCAGATAAGGAAACCAAGACCTTGAACTTCCTCCAAGGCCTCTCAGGAAATGGGGCAACAGGATAGAGAGCTTTGTAATCACAGATCAAGCCAGCCAGTTCATCCACCTCCTCCCAGCCCACTCCAAAGGGAAGATGAGGCCTGGTTCCTGCCTTTGAGAAGTTCTCAGCATGACCTTATACTTTCCAAAGTGCTTGATGTCATCTGATCTCACACATTCTGTAAGAGGTTAGTGGATCAGGCATCATCATTCCCATTTTTCAGCCGAGAAAACTGAGTCTCAGAGAAGTTCAGTGAATTGCCCATGGTAGCCAATCCACATGGCCCTCCTTGGCTCTGCCTGTCTCATCACCTCTGTTTTCTTCTCTTCTTCACAGTTCCTTAGTTACCAGGACAAGAGGATCAACCATGGCAGCCTCCCACATCTGCAGCAGAGGGTCCGCTTTGCAGCCTCAGACCCCAGCCAGTATGATGCCTCCATCAACCTCATGAACCTACAGGTATCCGACACAGCCACCTATGAGTGCCGGGTGAAGAAGACCACCATGGCCAGCCGGAAGGTCATCGTCACTGTCCAAGGTATGGCTAGACTCCTTTGGGTGCCCCTTCCCCAGACTTCAGAGCCAAGGGTGGCTTGGCCGCCCTGAGCCTGGCTCTGCCTCTCAGCTGGGCCTCGGCTCAGAACTGCTTGCTTTCCTACAGCACGGCCTGCGGTGCCTGTGTGCTGGACCGAGGGCCACCTGACACAGGGCAACGACGTGGTGCTGAAATGCTTTGCCAATGGGGGCACTCCGCCTCTTTCCTACAAATGGGCCAAGATCAGTGGGTACACGCACCCCTACCGCGCTGGGTCCTACCATTCCCAGCACAGCTTCCACTCTGAGCTTTCTTACCAGGAGTCCTTCCACAGCAACCTGAATCAAGGTGAGGGGGCCCCAGGAGGGGGGGCGGGATGAGCGGAAGGCCAGGACTCTGGGACCTCCTGGGCCTTCCCTGATCATCAGTGGTACCAAATCAAACTTAGAAGCCCTGTGGGAGACTCCTCCTCTGAGCCTGTTTCAGAAGCTGCTATTGAGGGAAGAAGAGGAAGCAAAAGGGGGGAGTCAGTCAAAGGCAGTATGGTTAATTTGCAAAGAGCATGACCTAAGATGGACAGAGCTGGGCTTGAATGATGGCTGGACCACTGACTGGGTGCGAGACTAGGGCAAGTGTCTTAACTTCTCTGTGTCTTGACTTCATCATATATGAAAAGGGAATAATAACGTCTGTCTTCTTGGGGCAAGTGAGGATTAAATGGGATAAGGGGGGTAAAGCTGCTGGCACACAGGGAAGCTGGCTAGTAGTCACCATCAAAGAATATCAGAGCTGGAAGGGACCTTAGAATTCCTCTGGCTAACCCTGTCCTCAGTGTACAAATGAGAAGACCAAGGCTCAGAGAGGGTACATACTTCCCCAAGATACCCAATGGTGTCTCTGTCCTGTTGCTGCGAGAGGGGCTTTCCCTGCCTTGCTGTTCCAGGAGGGGCAAGGTGACTCACCTAGAGAGTGGAGTGGGCCTGTGAGTGTGTGCATACAACCTTCCCTCCTTCCACCCACAGCTCACAGGGGCCTGGACTGGGTGGAGCTCTCAGAGACCAGGCCCCTCAGCCTCACTAGAGACCCCTGGTGCTCCTTCAGTTTCAGGCCTGAGCAACGGTGACCTGGTGTTGAAGGACATCTCCTACAAGGATGACGGGCTGTACCAGTGCACAGTGGCCAACCACGTGGGCTACAGCGTGTGTGTGGTGGAGGTGAAGGTCTCAGGTAAGTGCCCCGGCCCTGGAGGCCCCACGACTGGGAGGGTTGGACGGGAGGAACCTGGGCTGTATTTTGGAGCCTCAGCTGGCTCTGCTTCCCATTGCCATCAGAGCATAGTCTCTGCCTCGGACAGCTGGGAAGCCCTAGGAGAAACATGTAAACATAAGGGGTTCACTTGCATCTCCCCATATACTCCTCCCTAGGTGTCCCTGAGACCCCCTGGATCCCTCTCCCTCTTTCCCACAGACCCCTGCCCTGGCACTTCCCGGTTAGCCAGGCACCTGCCACGCTGCCGAGAGGCTGACTCCTTTTTACTTCTCTCCACAGACAGCAGGCGCATAGGCATGATCATCGGCGCAGTGCTGGGCTCTTTGCTCATGCTGGCCTGCCTGTCGGTGGGCATCTGGGGGCTCATCTGCTGCTGCTGCGGGGGCGCCGGGGCTGGCGGCGCCCGCAATGCCTTCGGCTACCGCACCGGCGGCGGCGGCGGCGGCGGGGTCGGCGGAGGGGCCTGCGGCGACTTGGCTAGTGAGATCAGGTAAAACCTGATGCATGCTGCATGCTGCTGTGCGGCAGGGGACCGGCGCCCTGCCCCTCCTCACCCCTGCCTGCCACCGGCCGGCTGGGACCCCCACCCCAACCCTGCCCGCCATCGCCGGCGAATGCTGGGACCGCAGCATGTCGACCTGCCACTCAACGCATGGCTTTTCTCTCTCTCCCTTCCCACGTCCAGTCTTCACCTCTGCTCCCCTGCCCTCCACTTTTCCCCTGTCTGTGCACCTCTCTGTCTCGTCTAGACTGTAAGCTCCTGGAGGGCAGGGCCTGTATTTTTTCACGTTTCTCTTGTATTGCGCCGGTGAGAACTCTGGACGTGCTTATTTAAGAGTTAGTAATAAGAATAGTGCTAATAACACGTTAGAAACAAACCAGAAATAAAAATAGAACAAGACTAGTCGTGTTAATGATTGCAATGCCCTAGGGATGGAGGAAAAGATGGAGAAGATTGAGGGGCAGGAGAGGAGGAGAAGAGGGAGAAAGAGGGCAAAGTCACGGTTAGTTAAGGAAAGGACAGGGAAAGCAGCTCCTTCTGGATCGCCAAGGTTCCCTCCCTATTAAGCCGGTGGTTCCGCGAAAACATCTGAAGGGGACTGGAGGGCGGCCAGATGAGGCTGCCTGCCGTGGGCTGTCCGGACACGTGAGGACAAGCCCTGTCTGGAGGATGGGGATGGCGCCCCCGGGACCACTGCAGGGTCGCCGGCCCAGGAAGAGGCAGAGAGGAGAGCAGGTCGAGGCTGAGGGAGGGAGGGAGACGAGAGGCTGCCGAGAGCCCCCGCTCTGCCCAGGCCGTGCCCACGCCGCGCCGCGGAGGAGCCCGCTCACCCGCCCGCCTGTTGTTTTCCACAGAGAGGACGCCGTGGCGCCCGGGTACAAGGCCAGCGGGCGCGGCAGCCGCGTCACCCAGCTCCTGGGGTACCCGACGCAGAACGTCAGCCGCTCCCTGCGCCGCAAGTACGCGCCTCCGCCCTGCGGCGGCCCCGAGGACGTGGCCCTGGCGCCCCGCCCCGCCGCCGCCGCCTGCGAAGCGGGCCCCTCCCCCGTCTACGTCAAGGTCAAGAGCGCCGAGCCCGCCGACTGCGCCGAGGGGCCGCTGCCGGGCAAGGACGGCCTCTTTGTGTGAGCGCGCCGCCGGGCTGCGCCCCGGCCGGGAGGAGGGTGCGGGGCTCTCTGCCCGCAGCTCGGGACACGCTCGGGCCGGCGCCGACCTCGTCTGCCCCAGCGCGCTCTGCGGCTGGGGGCTGAAGGCATTCCCTCGAGAGACGAGTGGGGAGGCGGAGCCTCCTCCCCCAAAGTGGGAGGGGGCGGGGGCAGGCAGAGAAAGGCCGCTTAGAGACCTCTCCGCCCGCCACGGGCCTCGGGAGGTGGAGGGAGGAGGAGGTGTGCGAGAGCGTCTGAGGCCGGAGGCCCGGTGTCCCCAGCCAAGGCAGAGGGCCCCGGGGGCCAGGTGGGTGGGGGTCTTGACTAAATTGTTCTGCGTGTGAGATCTGAGCCCCGAGGCAGCAGTGTTAGCACAATAAAGAAACTGTAAGACTCGAGACTGAGGTGGCTGTCGTTCCACGGAGGGTTGGGTGTGGGGTCAGGGTGGAGGGCCCTGCTCCGGTATGGGGACGGGGGAGGTTGCTCTCTTTTGTCCTGCATCATTCTTGCACCATTTCCTCTCTTCCCCTCTTTAGATGGGTAACAGTCGGAGCTGGAGTGCTACTCTTTCCCTATACAGATGGGGAAACTGAGACCCTTCAGGCTGAATTTTAAACCCAGAATCCCGCTTTTCCCTCCCATTCCAGAAGTTCAGAAGAGGGGAAACAAGGGACTGGCAGGGATGACCTCTCTGAATGTTTCCAGACTATTCTCAGCATCCTTCTTCCTCCTCCCCTCATCTATCTAATCCTGACTTCTCTCTCCCAGATGTATGCCTTCCTTCTTAACAACCAGGAAGGGTTTCAGAGTCATACTGTGGGGTGGAAAGACCTTCAAGGTCGTCTAACCTAGCCCCCTTTTAATGGAGAGAGGGTTGACATTTATTGGGTACCAACTAAGTGCTGGGTGCTTTCCAGTATTTTGTCTTATTTAATCCTTACTTTCGTCCTATGAGGTTGTGCACTGTCCCATTATACAGACAAAGAAACTGAGGCTCAGAGGGATTAGGTATCTTAACCAAGGCTCAAAGGTAATAAATAACTTAGGTTTTGATGCAGGCATGGTTGACTCTAGAACATCAGGCTGTTTCTCTGAACTTGAATTCCTTCTGCAGCCTTCCTGACAAAGGATATTTCGATCTCTTCCTGAATACATCCAGTGGCATCTCACTACCTCCCAAAGCAGTACATTCAGCCTCTGACTGTCAAGAGATCTCTTTCTTCTATTGATCCCAATTTTTGTCCCCATACAGCTTTTATCGCTTGGTCCAAGTTCTACTCCTAGGAAGCCCCAAGCATTGTATTTCCAATTCACTAAGCGGTTGTACACCATACAGGATGGCTGCAACAGGCACACAACTAGAAGTGTGTTTGGTCTAGAGGTCGAGCGTCTTCTGAAGAGCACAATACTTCAAGGTCACTCAGTCCTACCTGCCTCTGCCCAGCCACCTGCCTGTTGAGAGTCCAGCACTTCTCTTTTTGCCTCTTTTTCCTTGAGCACAAGTTGGGCTTCCTAATTCTTCCTGCTTCTACCCTGGGGCCACATGAAGTGTGGGGTATGGATGGACCTCAGAGTATCTGGGTTTTAAGTTTTTTAACTGAGGAAGCCCCGAAACCCTGCTTGGGTATACATCACTAGGAAGTCCTTCTGGTTGGCTTGGGTATTTGCAAAAGGGTGATGGCATTACTGCTCTGCCTTGATAGAGCTTGGGAAGAGAAAGGAGAGATGATGGTGGGACAGAGGGAGCCAGGGACAAATGTCTGGGGGTGAGGGTGGCGAGGTGGGGGTGTTCCTGGGGATGGGCGAGGAGACGGGTAAGGGGATTAAACAGTGAGAGGAGCAGAGAACTGCAGGCACTGTCCCTCCATTTATTTGGACACATTCATGAGCACCTATACGATGATTTGTTCATAGAGAGTTAGATCTTCAGCAGGGCCCTGGGCCTGGCACCCTTTGGCCCTAGGGCGGGGGACTGAATAGGATGACTTGGAGAGGGTCCTCCCAGTCTGAGGAGCCTCCAGCTCGGCCTCCTGCGAGGTGGTAAGGGGCAGAGGTAGCCAGCTGGCTGTACAGGTTGCGTCGAATGTCATCATCTTCCCATTGCAGGAACCAGGGAGCCATGCTCAGAGTTAGCCTTCATTTGAAAGGTGAGAACAGCAAGGCTCTGGCAAGAAAAGCTCATTAAAAAGCAGTAAGAGGATTTTAGAGCTACTCTGGAAACAATTTACTCAACAGGGAAGCCAGGGAAGTTCTGAATCCGAGGCTGGATCTCAGTCATTATCACTGCACTCACCAGGGCTGGATGAGGAGGGAGGGAAGTTTCTGCTCCTTTGATTTTGCTTCAGGGACGCCTTGGTGTGTTTTCATTTCCCCTGCATGAAACCTTGTCAGTGTTGAGGAGAACACTTGTGGTGGTACATGTTTGACAGTGGCTTTGGGAGTCGGGTGAGGAAGGGGGCGGGGAAGCCCTGATTTGAGCATTTGCCATTTCCATGATGTAAATTCTCCCACTGTGGCTGGTTTTAAGCTACCAACATGGTGTCCCTGGCGTGGAGTGGGGAAACATGTGTGGTACCACACCATTGTAGAGTATTTCCACAATACCGATACCGTAGAAGTAGATAACTCAGGAGCTGAGACAATAGTGAACTGTAGTAAAATAATTAGGGAGTGGTGAGTTTTGAGTACTTATCTCCTTTGTTTTAATATAATTTATTTAATTGTAGATTTATCTAATTTAACTTTTAATAATGGCCGCATTTAACAACTGGCTTGCAAAATTTAGGCGGACCGTGTCACCAGGCAAGCAGGAGGCTGTGTACACAAACACTGCTTCAAGAGAGGGAATCTCAAGTACAGTCCTGATTTTTCTCTATTTTTCCATACAGACGCAAACAGCACACCGTCACCTGTCTCCATTCTACTTCCTAGTTCCGCCTTTTGCGTCTCTCCCCAGTGTTGCCGGAGCTGAATTCTAGTTCCTCTGGTCACTGAAAAATAATTTAGAGAATTTACATTGTCCTTGGTAACCATCAGAAACCTAACTTGGCGTCTACAGAATTTCCGTGAATTTGTCTCTCAGGGCGTCTGCCTCTGGGAAATCTATTCAAGAGACATTCTGAGTCAGTCCTGACTCAGTTTCTGCTGTGATTCTCTTCCCTATGTTTTTTAGGAAGTCATTCTCTAGTCATCTTCTCTTAAGCCCCAAATTCTCAAGACCATGATTGGTATGAATTCCCAGTGGAGTTTCTTCTGTATGTTCCTGGCAGAGTAACTATTAGCATGCATGCTGCTCAATTACATTTCAGTTACTCCAGGACCAGTCAGACTGGTGGGCCTCTGGGGAGGGATTAACTTTTTTTTCCTGCCTCACTGGAAAAAAAGGAGTTTTGGGAATTACCCAATCACTGTTTAGGCTGTGGCCTGTCTGGAGGCAGGGAACTGGATCCAAAACTTTAGCCCTGTCCCCTGTGCTTCCCAGGCAGCCTCGTGGTGACAGCCTGGGCCACCCCTACTCTGGAGTTTGTTTGTCCATCTAGCCCACCTGGAGTAATCATTTCATTTATTCCTCGTGTAAACTGATTCCATTCAGCTCCTCGTAGTTAGATTAGGAAGGAAGTGCTGAAGGGAGAGAGTGTGGAGAAACACGGACCATGCAGGCAAGGTGGGGTTGGGACCAGCTTTGGGAAATCTGGAAGACCTTGGGTGTGGTCAGTCGCCTGCCAGTGGGGAGTGGACAAGATAGCCTTCTGCTACCCCTCTGCGGCCATTGCCCTCAGCAGCTTTCTTGGATGCATTTTAGAAGGACAGGCAGGACAGGACACTGAGTGCTAGGGAGGAGACGAAGCCCTTGACAAAGGCAGGAATGGAGCGGAGGAGGATGGGGCGGAACTGCCGAGCTCGCTTTTTACAGAAGCTGAGTTTGAGGTGATGGTAGACCCATGTTGCGTTCTTGGGTGGAAAAGAAGGAAAGGAGAGAGGAAGGAAACTTGCAATAAATACTTGTGAGTTAGTGATATTCACATTTGCGAAGGAAAAGACCTCAGTTTTGGGGTCAGACAGACCAGAGTTCATCGTTATTTAATAAGCTCCCAAAGCCTCAGTTTCTTCGTCTGTAAAATGGAAGAGTAGCAGGGATATTTTGTGTAAAGTGCCTATTACAGAGCCTGGTGCCTGGTAGGGGACCTGCAAATGGTTGATTCCCATGCCCCCAGTCCTCAGTAGGTAATTTCATCTCCCACAAGAGAGCAGGCCTGGAGGCATAGATCTAACCACACAGAGGTAGGGCGTGGAGCCTGAGGCAGTTGGAGGTCCACAGGGAGGGGGATGGAGCCAGAAGAATGAAGCCCTGGGATTGAATTTGGAGATGACTTACCATCTGGGAGAAGAGGCAAGGAGCCCAGGAAGCAGCAAGTAGAGAAGTAGGAGTAGACCCAGGCCTTGCCTTTGAGTCCTGGAATCCACGCGCTTGTATTAATATTGACGGCAACCCTTATTAGTAATAGCGATACGGTTAATAACAGGACGCACCTGAAACACAAGCTCGGCAGGGTCCCAGAGTCTAGCCTGGGGACAAGCTGCCAGAATCCTCAGGGCCGCCTCCCTGGACCAGGGTGCCCTTTCACACCTGCTCTTGGTTCTTGGCACTCAGGCCCAAGACTGCTGCCCTCTGGACCCAATGCCCACTGTGGCACCTCCTGGAGCACTGACCTTGACAGCCCTTCCCAGGTGTACAGTCCCTCCTAAAGGGTCTCCACACAGCTCTCCCAAAGCTGAGGAGGGACCCTCCCAGCCAGGGGCACATAGATTTTCTCAAACGTTTTTAGGAGAAACAGCTCAGTGTTGCCACTGAGCTCCTTTAGCCGCTAGAGGACCCACATCCTGCCTGTCCCCTCCTGCCAGTCCCCATAGACACCCTCTGGTTGGGACTCTTTGTCCTGCTTGGATGCCACCCATAGCCTTGTGGCCTCTCCCTGCCATGACTTGCCTGAACTTGCTCAGCTCTGTGGATCTCCAAACACTGGGATTCAGCTCCCAATCCCGGCGTCAGCCCCAGCCCCCACCTGGCCTCAGCCCCTTTGCCAAGGCTGTTTTCCTTGCCTGTAACTCTCCCTGCTCTCTCTGTTTCACATCCTCTTTCTTAGCCACCATTGCTTCTTCACAGAGGCAAACTGGCCATATCCTATTCTATTATCCCAGTTTCTACCCTGCTCCCGGCTAAGGGGACATGGTGTTTACTTTGTTGTCTTTGCCCTGTTCTGGAAATGTCCTGTTATCCTCCCACCTCCATCAGAGGATGCTTCCACTCAGGGCAGGGCCGTGTCACTTCCTTTCTCAACATCCACTCTCTTCTAGAGCTCAGAATCTCTCCCTGAGCTGACCCTTCCTATAATTAATGTGATGGATCAAGATTGTACTAAAGACCCCTCCCCTGACTTGTTGTTAATGCTGTCGAGTCAATTCTGACTTCTAGCGACCCTGTGCACAGCAGAGCGGAACCCTGCCTGGTCTTTTTGCACCATCCTTTCATCCTCCAACACCACATCAGACAGTGCTCCACTGCTGTTCATGGGGTTTTTATGGCCAGTTTTTTTGGAAGTGGGTGGCCAGGTCCTTGGTCAACTTGGGGTGGCAAGAATAACCAATGCCTGTTGTTACTTCACGGGCCTATGATGGAAAAAGCCACACATATCTCCCTAAAACCTTCTTAAAGGTGCGTGTGACAATTGTCCTCCCTGAGAGGGCCCATTAGCTGATGAGCAGAGTCAGGCAGGACCTGGGAAATATCCCACTGATGCTCCAGGCCTCCTTGGACCAGGGCAATGGGCCACACCAGGCTCTACTGGACAGGTCATGGTGCCCCTGTTCCTTTGACTACCAGGCTCTTTAGGAAGTTCTTCCCTGTACAGCATGCAGGCTTCTCATCCACAGTGTATTAAGGACTTGTGGAAATGCCATCTTTGTGATCACTGACATTAAAAAATTGAGCAACAGGCTCTTGGTCAGGAGCCTAATCTGCTATTATAACATTGTTCCTGTGGGAAATCGGATTCCTTCTTTTCAATACCCATCAGCCTTTCCAGGAATGTAGCAGACAGTCGGAGACAGTGAGGAATGGGGGTGGGAATAATCTCCCACCCAGCTCCCCCACCTCTCTATCTATCCATCTAAAATCAGTATGCCAACAAAACCTGAATTTACACACCCAGGCCAGGCCTCTCTCCTACATTCCACACTCACTTATCTGCTTAGATGTTTAACAGACATATCAAACTTAGCATGCCCCTGATCTTCCCTAAATCCCTCCCACCCACCGTCTCCCCATTGCAGTAGATGGCAACTCCGTACTTCCTTAATTCCTTTCCTTCTCCATGCCCCCCCCCCCGCCCCTTTCCACTCTGTCAGGAAGTCCTGTTGGCTCTACCTTCAGAGAAGATCCAGAATTTGACCCTCCTCTCCTCCCCACTGTTGCCTCCCGGCTCCCAGCCACCATCACCTTCTACCTGGGTTACAGGAACCGTGTCCCCACTGGTCTCCCTTGCCCACCTGCACTTACTTTACAGAGAAGCCAGAGTGATACTTAGATCGTTCTTCTCCTCAAAACCCTGAGCTGGCTTCCCATTTTACTCAGAGCCAAGGTCAAGATCCTTGCACTGGTCCTCCAGGTCTTACATGGCCCCTCAGGGACCTAACCTGCTGTGCTTCTCCCCCTGGCTCTCTCCACTCAAGCCAAATGGGCTCCAACTGTTTCTTGAACACTGTAGGGTCTTTGCTCTGGCTGTTCTCTTTGCCCAGAATGGCTTTCCTCCAGATTTTCCAGTGGCTCTATCTTTACCTCTCTCAAGTCTTGGCTCAACTATCTCCTTCTCACTGAGGACTTATTAAGATTGCAGTGCCCTTCTGCCTGCACTCCACATTGCCCTTGCTCCCTCTATTTCTTTTTAATCCATAGCGTTATCCCTTTCTAACATACTATATAATTTATTTGTTATGATTATTACTAATTGGCTCCCCCCAACACACACACTTCTTGCACTGTAAACTCCACAAGAGCAGGGATCTTGGTTTTATTCACTCATGTACCTAAGGACCAAAAAATTCCAGGCATATCGTAGGCACTCAATAAACATTGCTTCAAAGAATTATAGAGGCTAGGAGGAGACAGACAAACTGCAGCAGGAGGAGCTCACCCCTGCCCCGCCTCAGGGCCGCTGAGGAGGTGGGAAGTTAGTGAGAAGCAGCCCATCTCTGCTTGGGTGGCCAAGAGGTCCCTAAGAGCCCAGAAGGTTGTCTGAGCCCAGCCAAGCAATTATGCTGCCTGGAAGGCGGACATCCAGATATAGAATCTCCCAGCCTGAGACTCCTCTTGGCTTCCTCAGTGGAGGAGATCGGTCACTTATTGTCCACCTGCATGTCCCCCACCCTCTGCATTAACCACTTAGTTCACAAGTACGGTTTGGTGATGTGCTTATTGTGTGTCATTGGTAGGACTGAGGTATTAAACCTGACCCTTCCAGGAGCTCCCAGCCTCTCTAGGGAGACCATTAACCCACTTGAAAAAATTTAAGAATGATGTGCATGATCGTTGATTCAGCTTCCTGCAAGGCTGGAGAGTTGATGCTATGAGATCACTTGAGAGGAGGTTTCTGGGAGGAGGAGTGCCTGGGGCTGGGCTTCGAAGCTTTGATTGGAGAACAAGATGGATCAAGGGCTATATTCTAGGCTGGGAGGTAGGGGAAGAGCCTGGAAAAAGGGGCAAAGTGCGTGAGTTTGTCAGGTTCAGGGGACAGACAAGAGCTTGGGCCTGTCTGGAATGGAGGGTGTGAGTTAGGGCTGCTAATTGCTGAGTCCTCTCCATCCTAAGGCCTCCCAGGGGTGGGGCTGGGGAAGAGGGGGAAGTAAAGGTGTGTGTCAGCTGGAATGCTCCCAGTAAGGGGTGGGGGTGAGCATGAGGGGGGCTCCAGGCTGAGCCCTTTATTTCTTCCTCTGAAAAATGTCCAGTGAAGCCTCATCTCTCTGGCATTCCAGTTTCCTCTCCATCTTCCCCAGACTCCCCTGGTCCAGGTGGCACAAGAGCACGCCTCTTCACTGTAGCATAGAGGACTGGCTGACTCAGTCTTCCAGGAATGCACCCTTCCTCTGATGGCAGCACTGAGGCTGTGCTCGGCCCTGAGGCAAAGAGCCAACTTGTTGGTGGGATGTTTGAGTGTCCCTCAAACTGGGTGAGTGGACAAATCTCACAGGAGGCGGTGTGTGAGGGGTAGGATGTTCACTGGGGTCAGGGATAGCCAGAGGGCTACAGTTTCAAGGGATGGGACACAGCAGACCACCAGTACCCTTCTCTGCAGGCCCAAGAACACCCCCACCCCAAGGCCCTGACTCATGCTGCTTCTGACTCTCTGCCCTGCCCTTCCCTCCCTTAGGCAACTCGTTGGCCCTTCAGAAGAATATGGGACATTTCCAGCCCAGAATGGCTGTGTAGCCAGATATTCTCTGCTTCAGCCCTACTCTGGCTCTGTGGCTGAGAGCCCCCTGCAGGCAGGTGCTGGTTTCCATCCTGGAAAGTTGCACCCTCCTCACTGTCCAGTGAGCCACATCAGACAATCCTTTCACCAGCCATTCTGATCCTGGGCAGCTCCTCTTGATGTCCTTACCACAAAAGGATGTCCCAGAGAGAGGCCCCATGACCTCTGACCTCTGACCTGGCTAGTGCGGCTTACCTCTGGGGGACAATCACGGTATCATGTCCTTTGGAGTGGCTGATGTGCTGTGCTTCTGTGTCTGGCCGTGACACTGTCTCTTTGCTTGGACAGGCTCTCTTGAGACAGCACTGGGGGCTCCACTTAGACAGTCCATGTGGGACTCTGAATGCTGCAGGAGTGGGTGTGAGGTGGGTTGCATTCCGAGGGTGTTGGGGTCCAGGACAGCTCCTCATGGCCACCGAGGCAGCTCCAGTCCTCCCTACCATTATAACCTCGGGTCCTGAAAGTTTCTGGAGCTGGGTTGGCAGGATTCAGGCCAGGTGGTGGAGAAGCTGACCAGGACAGGATGGGCTGGAGCAGTTTGGGCTGAGGCTGCTGTGGGAGGCCCTCTGGCCTAGAGATCTCTTGTAGCCCCTCCACCCTCAGGGTCCTATGAGGGATCTGGAATGTAATTCCGGACCTGAAATGTGAAAACCTACCTGGTCACAGGCATGAACCAGCTGTCCTGAGTGGGAGTGGATCAGGGCAGAGGAAGAGATGGCTTTTCTTTCTCAAATCAATTTACATTTAAATTATTAGGTTGCATATGAAATTACCTATATTTGACCATTTTTTTACTTATGAAAATGGCTGTTTGCATATGATTCAACCCAATACATTGTTCAGCCTCCAAATATTTTGTTCCTTTTAAAGCCCTGTGCCCTGATAATTAAGGGCCAATCAACTCTTGACTTGACCCGAAAGCTTGCTCTTCTTTCTGTATTTCCAGTTTTGGTAAACAGCACCTCCATCTGCCTTGCTATGGGTCAGTCACCCCAGTGTCATCCCCGACCCCTCCCCATAACCAATACCGAGTCCTGTCTCTCCTATCTCCTGATGTTTCTTGAATCCACCCACTTCTCCACTCTCCCTTAGTTCCAGGCCATCATCGTGTCTTGCCAGGATCACGGCAATAACTTCATCTTCCTGCCTTCAGTCTCTCCCCCTTCAGTCCTCCACACAGCCCCCAGAGTGAGCTTTTAAAAATGCAAGTCTGCTCATGTCATTTCCCTTCTTAAAACTTTCAGTGGCCTCGTTTTACATTTAGAATTAAATTTTAAATCTTACCTTGTCCTACCAGACCCTGCTTGATCTGACCTCTGCCATTCTCTCCTCCCAGAGTCCTCCTTGCTCACTACCGTCTGGCCAGGGGGACCTTCTTTCAGATGTTCATATATGCCAAGATCTTTCCAGAAGGGCTTCCGGTATGCCCATCCTCAGTGTGGCAGGCCTCACCACTTTGCTTTACTGACTCCTCTCCCTGCTCGTCTCAGCTGGAACGTCCCTCCTCAGAGAGGCCCTTTGTGCTGTCTTGCACCAGCTATCTTTTGCTCCCTCCTTCTTCTTGCTCACAATTTTTAGTTCTTTTCTTCTATAGAGCTCAGCACAATTTTAAGTAAACATTTGTATTTATTTAATGTCTGTCTTTCCCAACTAGATGGCAAGCTTCCTGGGTGCAGGGACCCATCTATTTTGTTCACAGCTGTATCCCCAGCATCTCTGGCAGGCGGTAGTGCTCATGAGAGATGTGCTGAGTGGTGAATGCTGGAGACAGACAGCTTAGTCCTCCAGGAAATCAGGGGCTATTGTCCCTGGTTTGATTCCAGACCCACTCTGTTCTGCTGCTTCTTTTTTTTCCTGTGAGGAAGATTAGCCCTTAACTACCATCCACTGCCAATACCCTCTTTTTGCTGAGGAAGAGCTAACATCTGTGGCCATCTTCCTCTATTTTATGTGGGACACCTGCCACAGCATAGCTTGATAAGTGGTGCATAGGTCCACGCCCAGGATCCAAACTTGTGAACCTCGGGCCACCAGAGTGGAGCATGTGAACTTAACCACTATGCCACCAGGCCAACACCTCTTCTGCTACTTCTGAGCTTCAGTGAGAGCTGGGGGATTGCTCTTTGCCTGGGGGGGGGGTGGGTCTCAGGTTCAGAAGGTGGGTGGAAATCAGGATAGGAAAAAGTCCAGGGGGAGGGGTCCCCATGTTCAGGCCTGCCCTTCACATTTGTGCCGATAAATGAAACTAACAATTTGTTACATAAAACATGTCCTGTCCTCCTACTTTGACCGATATAGCTTCAAAATGACCTGGAAGGCCAGATTTGGATTCAGAAATCTTGGACTCTTTGGAGATTTCATACTGGAACCTGGTAGCATAGGAAAAACTGGCCTCTAGTTCCAGGGCTGAAGCCAGACCCCTTCTCTTCTCACCCACAACCCCATCCCTCACTGTGGAAGACCTTGTGCCCACATGTGTGGATACCCCAGGCTTCATGTCTAAGCTCCACACCAATCCGCAAAGCTGCCCCTTAGCTACCCTCAGACCTCGGGCTGCACATGTAGGCAGTTTGGTCCATGTTTGGGAGGATGAACCTAGGAAAAGGGCTTGTATAAGTCCCAGATTCCCATTTGGACAGGGAATTTCTGGATTCTTGGAGTGTGTTCTCGAAGGGGGACAGTGAGCTCCAGGTGGATGTACCCTTGGCTCCTTGCCATGGAGGAGAGCCAGAGCAGGCCTGGCAGGATGGGCCCAGGGCAGTGGCCCTCTTGCCTTGGTGGAAGGGTGGCACAGTCTGTGCTCATGGCCTCCTGCGAATAACTGGACAGGGAATGGACTGACATCTTGCTGTGCTCATCCTTTCTGGACACAGCCTCCAGAAGAATAAACTCTCCATTAACTGCTGCCTGGAGTTGGCTGACGCTCTAGTTGCTAACTCTGGCCTTTGGTGTACAACCTCCTCTCAGGCGAGTACGTGGATGAGAGCTCTACACCTTCCTGACTGCTCAGGCCTCAGGACACCAGGTGAAGCAGGAGCCTCAGCCCCACCCCTGCACTCCTTGTCTCTCTTCCTGGAGTGGTCAGGCCTGTGGTCAGTCATTCTTCCACCTGCGTCTCTCACGTTCCCTTGCTGAGTCGTCGCTGTGCATGGGGATCTGGGCTCTGTGTTCAGTGCTCAGGAGGAGTCCAAAGCCCTCGGTGTGTGTGGGGATTGTTAGGGATTTTCTAGGAATGTTAGGCTGTAAGGTTGTTATCAGTGAGGGGCAGGAGGGATCCCAGTGTATTTCTGAGCAAGACTACCAGCTGATCGTGGCCTTGTGGGTGGGTAGGATGAGGGGAGGATGGGTTGCTGGCCTGGCGAGAGGACCACAGTGAGTCTGCCAGAGCTCTGAGCATCTGCAGTTTGCTGGCTGAAGGTGGGCGAATGGCAAGTGGGTCAGCCAGTCGACAGGCAGGGAGCAGCAGGCTGAGCTTGGACCTCCTCGTTTTCTCTCCAGCTAAGCTGAGTTGGAATGAATTTACCTGACTTTGGAAGACTCCTGAGGGTCTCAGCAGCCCCAGAGAGGTGATGCAGACCTGAAGGTCAACAGTGTGGGCTGGAGGGTGGGACTGAGTGTGTCAGTGTCTCACTCCAGGCATCTTAGCCAGGACTCCCCACCCCAGGAGGGTGGCACCAGGCCCAAGTGAGCAGACCACTGTCTCTTTTCTGCACCACCTAGAGGGGAATCTAAAGACAGCCTACCAGCCTGGGGTGTCTTGGTGTTCTGGGGACATAGTCAATCAAAACGCTGATGCTGCTCTGGGAAGACGTGACCACCATGCCATACCTTCTTCAATTCCTGCCAACTGAAGCTTTCCTCCCATTCAGAGCCTCTGTCCCTTTCACCACTTCCTCTGGGGACCTGACTGGCTCTCCTTGGGGACAGAGGTCTCACAGGCCAGAAGATGCTTTTGAGTGCTCGCTGGGGGCTGTATTACCATTGACTCATTGGAATCGTTTGTTGACATGTTGCTTCCCCACTAGACTGTAAGCTCTTTGAGGGCAGGGACTGTCATCCCACTATTCAGTAATCTCTGTATCCCAGGTGCTGGGGCATATAGTAGGTGATCAGTAAATTCTCACCGAATGAACAGATAAATGCATTTCCTGTTCTACAGATTCCTATTCAAACTTCTTTATGTACTTTATTTTGTGAAACCAACCACCACTTCTGACAAGATGTCCTGCCTCTCATCTCTATCCCTGCTTGAACCCAGCCAGGGCAATCAAGCTCAGTCTGTTTGTTGGGAATTTAATCTTCAGAGAGCGACATGGGAACAGAAAACAAAACAGATTTATTCCGTGGGGGCCCCTGAGGAAGTTATCCTGAGGCCTATGTCCCCAAGGCCATCTGGCTTTGTCCTTTCTGAGGCCTGGTTGGTCAGTGTCGTCTTTGGTTCTCTGAGTGCTATAGACTGAAGGTTTGTGTCCCCCCAGAATCATATGCTGAAACCTAATCTCCAGTGTGATGGTATTTAGAGGTGAAGCCTTTGGGAGGTGATTAGGTCCTGAGGGTGGAGCCCTCATGAATGGGATTAGTGCCCTTATAGAAGAGACCCCAGAGAGCTCCCTCATCCTTCCACCATGTGAGGACACAGTGAGAAGACCCCCACCAGGGCACGGGCTCTCATCAGACACTGAATCTGTTGGTGCCTTGATCTTGGACTTCCCAGCCTCCAGAACTGTGAGACATAAATATCTGTCATTTATAAGCCACCTGGACTATGGTCTTCTGTTACAGCAGCCTGAACAGACTAAGACACTGAGCTAACTTTCTAATAGATTCCTTCTTTCACTTTAGTTAAAACCAGAGTTGGTTTCTGTTGTTTGCATCCAAAGAACTCTGATTCAAGTGTTTTCCCTTTATTCTTAGATATTCGAAAGATGTGATTTTTAAAATAACTATATTATTATATTCACTTGTTTGACTGATTTCCCATTGTTTTGTGTTTTTCTGGCAATAGTATTACTACTACTCATCAATCTCTCCTTTTTTTCAGTTCTGACATATTCCCTGAGCAACATCCCGATAAAAATGGCAGAAGAAAGGAAGCCAGAATAAGTCTTCTTTATAGGAAGCACGTCTTGTTTCTGACATACTAGCCGAATCCTTTCATTGGCCTCTTTTGTTCCTCTGTCTCTTCATTCATTCTTTCTTTAATTTATAATTCATTCTTAATGGTGGAAGGATCATATGGGTTGTCGAGGGTGGGAATGGCAAATAGGTTTCATCTTGGCTTCCCACTTCCATCAGTTGGTTGGAGTTACTTGAGTGTTGTGCCACACGTGGACTCAGTGGGCAAAGTGTGTCATCGTTAATTATGCACATCTGATATGGTCCTGGAAGGTGGAAGTCTGGATGTGTGCACCACGTGTTTGTCGTTCCCAATCTAATGCAACTTCCCACCTAACATGGAAAGTCTCTAGTCTATAATATTACTCTGAGATGGTTTCTGTGTAAGCACATTCATTGAAACAGTTCACTTCATATTTGGATTTCTACATTTGCTAGAGAGTTCTTTGTTGGTAGTATGGTGCAGGGTAGGGGCTGGACTGATTTAGATAACCTAAAGCTAATTCTGACTCTGCCACTGACTAATTTTGTAATTCTGGGTAGTAACAATCTCTTTGGGCCTTGGTTTTCCACCTGAGAAATGAAAAACTTGAACTGAGTAACCACAAAGTTTCCTTCCAGCTTTAAGATCCTATTATTCATATGAGTCAATATCTGCCCCTCAGTGACATGTTCCATTGGCCTCAGTTACACGGTCTTACGTGAGACCACCTCAAATATTTGAGGTCTTATGCCCCTCTGAGTTTTTTGCTCCAGGCTAAACATGACCAGTTTTTTAAAGCATTTCTCGTAAGATAAGATTTCAAGAGTTTTCACCATTCTGGTCATTCTCTTCTGGACACTTGAGTTTTTCAGTGTCTCCTTGGAAGTGTGGTTCCCAGACCTGGACCCAGGCTAGTCGTGCTTGGGAGTGTCCTCACTATCCACCCATGTGCTCAGCCTGCCCCTCCTGGCAGACGGGACCCGCGTTGACCAGTGCACAGCCTGAGGGGAGGCACCCATTAAAACTTTCCCGGATCTGGGGATGGCTGTACTGTGCAATTTTAGAGGCCCTCCTTCAGCCTGCATGCAGAAAAGATGCAAGGAGCCCTGGAATCAAATCTGGAAGGAAATGGTGCTCCCCCCAAAGACCAGTAAGTAACCAAGTGCTGATTAACTGGACAGGTGCTACTTCTTAATAAACACGGAAGGAAGATTTGCCAGAGATGTTGTTAATGTTTGCAGCATTTTTTTAAAATGAGGCATTGGGTGCTAGTATCTCCATTGATGAAAAATAAATGTCCCTCTAACCCTTCTCTCTTGCTATGCCCCCTCTCCATTCTCTCCGACGTCGTGTCACATGACCCCTTTGTCCTAGCAGCGCGTGTATTTGTCATTTACACAGAGGGACAGATACAGAGGCTGTTGCTCAAGGAAAATAAGATGAAAAGAAGAAAAAGCAAAAGAAGATTTGGAGAGGATTCTGGTCTGACCATGAGCCTACTGGAAATAGTGGTGCAAATGTTGTCATGGGAGGAGTCTGACACTCACACAGAAGGGGGCTCTCCTAGCCACCCCATCCTGAGCTGAGCTGCCTTTTTTTTAAAGTTGTGCAAGAACTTCCTCTTGACTGGGACAAGTTTAATATCTCTTTTCTGGGTCACTCTGCTAGACAGCGAGGAGAGAATCTCAAATCCCACACCCAGATCCTGCCGGAGGCATGATGATCAACAAACGTGATGAAGATGTCTATTAATAAGGTGTTACCTGCAAAACGGCACGGATGCTGACCATTTCTTAATGGTCTATCACTGCAAATTACCTTTGAGGGCTATGAGCTCAGATGACCTAAAAGTCCTTTAGGCCAGAAAGAGAAACCTTTGTCCCTCACTTCTCACCTTCACCTGTTTTTAGACATTTTCTTATGATAATCCTTTGGTTGTCAGGAAGCATCAGGGTCTCAAACTACAGGGGCTGGGGCTGGGACTGGAGCTAGAGGTGGGTGATTCAGAGTTTCTCTGTTAATTCAAATGTCTAAGGTCTTTTAGAGCCTGGGACCCCAGGCTGGAGGCAATCCTCTGCTGCCAGTTGGTTAATACTTGTATTAGTCTGCTAGGGCTGCCATAACAAGATACGATAGACTGGTAGCTTAAACAACAGAAATTTATTTTCTTACAGTCCTGAAGGCTGGAAGTCCAAAATCAAGGTGTTGGCAGGTTTGGTTTCTCCTGAGGCCTCTTTCCTTGGCTTGCAGATGGCCTCCTTCTCTTTACATCCTCCCATGGCCTTTTCTCTGTGTGTGCATGCTTCCCTGGTGTCTCTCCCTCTTCGTATAAGGACACCAGTCATATTGGCTTAGGGCACATCCCAATGACCTCATTTAACTTTAATTATCTCTTTAAAGGCCCTATCTCCAAACACAGTCATATTCTGAGATATTAAGGGTTAGGACTTTAACATATGAATTTGGAGGGGACAACTTCAGGCCATGACAATACTTCATGAACAGTGGTGGGGGAGTGATGACCTGATCAATCAGTGTCCTTGTGGGTCCTGGAGAACTTCCAGTATCCTTGAGGGAATGTCCTGTTAGGCCCATCTTGCCCAGAGCAGAGCCAGGTTGTGAAAAGAGGGGAGAGAGAAGGGGAAGGATGTGGAAGGTTGTGCCAGTGTTTTCTGTGTGATGGTTCCCAGGGTGCTGGTTCCCCAGGCTGTGCCTGGGAGGCTGAATGGGAATCTCACAGGAGGTATGAGGACCATGGTGGTTTCCAGATACCAGCTATGTTCCAGAGCATCCTGTGCCTGGGAAGTGGGGTTCCTGATGATCCAGACATCAGTTTATATCCTCCCTCATGGCAGACCCTACACAAGGGGGTTCTCTGTCTCTGGAGCCACTCTGTCAGCACAGACATTCTTCTTTTTCCCTGGCAAGGAGATCAGAAAGAAGGTTACCCCTCCAATGTTGGGAATCTTGGCAGCCTTGGCCTGGCCCAAGGCCTCTGAATCCTAACTGTGCTGGTCTAAGATCACTTCAGGAAAAGGAACATCTCTCCTGGTCTTCTAAGACCCTGGAAAAGGAGACGCTTCAAGGACAGGAAGTTGTTCCTAACATTTATCCTTCTTCTGCAACTATGTCATACACTTAGCTATAGAAGGTATAGAAAGTTAGAGCTGGGATGGACCCAGTTAAATGACTGGCCAGAATCCACATGGCAGAGCCAGGGCCAGCCTCCAGACTCCTGGTGTGGAGCCTTTCCACTATCCCAGGTAGGTGGGTTCCTTCTGTCCCTTCTCAGTGGCCAAAGCTGCTCTTTTCTGAGCCTTGGAAACATTAGGCTAGGTGAAAGCAGTCAGTCACAAAGGACCACAGAGTGCATGATTCCATTTATATGAAATGTCCAGAAGAGACAGTCTGGAGACAGAATACTTTCTACTGATTAGTGGTTCCCTAGGGCTGGAAGGGAACGGGGATTAGGGACTGATGGCTAAGGGGTTTTGGGGTTTATTTTTGGGGTAATGAGAATGTTCTAGAATTGATTGTGGTGATGGATACACAACTCTGTGAAAATAATAAAAGCCACTGAGTTGTACACTTTAAATGGATGAATAGTATGATATGTGAATTACATCTCAATAAGGCTATTAAAACAAAAAGCTGCTCTTTTCCTGTCTTCTACCTTCTTACTATAAATCCTGGGGACTATCGAGGGCAAAGGGTTAGGACCAGACCCTAGGCCAGACCCAGCTGCTCCCTCCTTCCTCCCTCGCCCATGGAAAGAATACACTGGAGCCAGTCACTCACCCCTGTCTCCATGCTCAGTGGCTGGGCCAAGACTCTTGCCTTCTAGGACACACCCACCATAATGAGGTCTCCTGCTTCCTTCTCCTTGCTGACCCACTCTTTCCACCCTGGGGCCAGCAAGCCCAGTCAGCCTGGGATGGACAGATCCATGAAGCCCAGGTCAATCGGGGGGTTTCCTTCACGGGCAGAGGCAGGAGCTGAGCTGGACGTAGAGCTCAGACCTGGGCCCAACATCTGAGTTTCCCCTTCTCTTCTCCCCAAGAAGGAGGCCCTATCAGCTTCTGGTTGGAGAGGTGTTTCTCTCAGGGAGCATTTCCTAGGAGTGGTAGGCAGGAAAGTGTTGGGATTCATCTAGATTTTTACTCAACAAGCTTCTATTAATACCAGCTATGTTCCAGGAACCATTGCTAGGTGCCCAGCAGTGACCCACCTTTTGCCTTTAAAGGGCTGAGAATTCAGTTGGAGAGACAGTACAATAGGTACTGTGCCTGGGGTAAGCAATGGGGATTAAAGTCAGGACACTAACCCAGCCTGGGGGTGGGGAAGAAGGTCAGGAAGGCTTCCTTAAAGCAGGCACACCTTGAAGATCATGAAGGAGATAGCCAAATGAAGAAGGGGAGTTGGGTGGGAAACCATGGAAGTGTGTTCTGGACAGAGAGACTAGAATGTGCAAATGCTTGTAGATGTGTGTAAGAGAGTAGTTCATCTGAAGAACTGCAAAAGATACTTCAAGTAGTTCAGTCTGATTGGAGGCCATAATATAAGATGGAGAGAACCAAGAGATGAGATGGGAGAGGTAAGGAGCGCACACCATCTGAAGCCTAGATAGGAGGAGGTCCAAACTCTGCCCTCCTTCCCAGTAGATCCACCTCCTGCACCTGCAGGACTCCTACCTGAGCAGGGGCCCCAGTGCCAGGCAGAGAGGAGACCAGCCAGGAGCAGGAGCAGTGAGACAGGCAGCACCACCAGCAGCACATCTTTGTAGGAGGCCCTCCCTGGAGCCAAACATGGAAGGGGTGGGGTCAGAGGTGGACTTGATGCTTCACAATCCCTCAACCACTGACCCCTGGCCCTTGGCATACCTGCCTCGTGATGGCAGCTCTCCCAGGGGGTGACTGTGGCCAAGTCCCAGCTGACAGGATTGGAGACAATGCAGGAATAGGCCACACCCTTGTCTCCTGGTCCCAGTGAAACCCTCAGCACCTGTCCATCTGTGAAGAGGCTGTGCGACTCGATCCCAAAGTCAATGGTGCCCTCTCGTCGCCAGCTATAGGTTACATCGCTGATGTTGGGGGCTGAGCAGGACAGGAACACCTGGCAGGTCTTGGGGGGCTGAGCATTCCCTGGTACAGCAATGAACACTTGTACCACTGGCCTGGGCACGGCATCTGGGCAAGAACGTGGAGCAGGTGTGGGTTAGAGGGATGCTGGGTGGAGCTCACAGCTCCAGCTCTGGGACCCATGTGGGGTTAGACGCCACCTCTGACTAGGCCACTCTTGCTCCAAAACCTTGTCTGGCTTCCCATTACCTACAGGACAGAAGCTGAATTCCTTAGTCTGGTATTCTAAACCTTTTGTGAAGTGGATGATGTCAACCTTTCCAGCTGTGCCTCCCTCTGGTCCTCCCCATCCATCCTCATTAATTTCCAGTTCTTCCAAACTTGCCATGCTCTTCCATATCTTTCATATGGCTCAGCTGTGCACATATGCCTTTCTCTTCTTGTCCTCCTACAAAACTCCTACCCATCCTTCAAGGCCCAGCTTGGACACATTGCTTATCATCCTGATTGTGAAGCATTCCCTGATATTCGAGGTGTGGCTTTGAGCTCTCCACCCTCTGTCTATGTCTTGTCGTAGCACTTCCCTCATGATATATCAGTCAGAGAGACAACAAGCATTTATTAAGTCAGGCAAGAAGACAAGCACATTCCTGGAGTTTCAGAGCTTACAGTTTGGTGAGAAAGACAGATATTGACAAGTGACTATGAATAATTAAGAAAATAATTACAAGTGTGCAAAATGCTGTGAAGGAGGAGACCATGGGTAGAGGTTCTGTCTTGTTATCTCTATAACCCTCGCTCTCCAGGTGCTCAGCTACCTGGGCCATTGAACAAATTGGTGTCCTGGCGTCCTATGCCGTGCTCCCTTTTCCTATGTAGGTTGATGAGTAAATCCTGAGTCTCCGTGGGAATGGGGGCCAGTGGGGGAGCATTCTGGTGACCCCAGGAAGGCTCAGTCTCTGATAGCATTCCAAAGTCAAGCAGAGTAAAACCTCATTAACGCCAGCTCAATCTGGTGGGATTTGTGATATGAAAAAAGAAAGATTTGCTGGGCACACTAGTAGTATAAACAAAGATTAAAGGGGGGAGGGGGGATATTTACACTACTTAAGAGGACAAGCTGCTTCCAAACACGATCAGGCACAGTAGAAACACCCATTGACATTTCTAGTAACTGATCTGCTAATTCAAATCATTCTTATCTATTGTCAAAGCAAAGCTGCTAAGGACGGCTGCTTGGCAGCTTTGTGCAATTAGTCCTAATCACACTATGTATTTGGAAGCAATAAAACAGCAATTTCCTTAAAATCTGTAATTCAGATGCTGAGAACAAGGCATTTTAGAGCTTAGTGGTGTGGGTGCTGCATTTATTATCACAATCAATGTCCTCATTTCACATGTGCGGCAGCAGAGAGGCAGAGCGGGGAGAGGCTCCAGGGCTGCCTGGATGGTTGTGTAGGTTATTCACTGCACAAGGGCATTGGGCTAAGGGGATAACAGGTAAAGGTGGGGGTGCTGAAATCCAGTCAGCCCTCTGCTTGCCAAGCCATGCAACCTGGCTCAAGGCTGTGTGCATCCAGAAGAGCACCCATCCAACTGCCCGCCGGCACTCCAAGTGGCTTGCCAGAGGACAGCCAGTTAGCTGTCTCTAGGTGGGGGATCTCTCTCCTCCCCAATTTGCTACTGCCTTTCTCTCCCTCCCTGTTTCCCTCTTCCCAGCTGTCACCCCTATTCTCAATTCTTAATTTTTTTTCTCCACACCTAGAGGTGGAGGTGGTGGAGGTGGAGGTAGTGATGGTGGTGGAGGTGATGGTGGAGGTGGAGGTGGTGGAGGTGGAGGTAGTGATGGTGGTAGAGGTGATGGTGGAGGTGGAGATGGTGGAGGTGGAGGTAGTGATGGTGGTAGAGATGATGGTGGAGGTGGAGGTAGAGTTGCTAGAAAGAAAGGCCCACGCAGCCCCCCTGTGAATTCAGCCGCCCCAGCTGAGGTGCTGACCGCAGCTGTGTGAATGACCCTGGCAAACCCACATGGAGCAGAAGGTCTGCCCAGCTAAGCCCTGCCAACCCACAGAATTGTGAGAAATAAAAATAGTTGTTGTGTTTAGCCAGGATATTTTAAGATGGTTTGTTTTGTAACAAGGAATAACTAAGAGAACTCATGAATATTATATAAAGTCTCTAAATACATCTAAAAGAGCTCTTTAAAGAAATACAAAATAAAAATTCTATAATTATAATTTAGTATTTTAATAAAAAACATTGTGTCATAGTTTAATTGGCAATATTTTTTTCCTTTTTTGGAGTACATAAAAAATATAGTACATAAAACAATGGCACGTCTTATAATCTTAGAATTAATGAAGTATAGGCAAGCTCTGTTCCAGATGCTTTCCCAAAAGCTACTGTGTTTCACCTTTATAGGCATCTACATTGTAATATTACAATGCCCATTCTACAACTGAGAAAGGTAAATGGCAAGGAGGCTGAGCATTGTGTCCAAGACCACTGAGCCAGGAAAAGACCAAGTTGGAGTTCAGACAAGGACTGCGGGGTGGCAAAGCCAGGCTGCTCCAGGTAGGAGCCCACCTGGGAGAACCTGAAGAATTTTCTTAGATGTGGCTGTAGGGGGAAGCTGTTCCCTGAATCAGCCACGAGGTCAGAGGCCAGAGGTCTCTGGAACCCAGTTCTCCCCAGCTCCCAGGACTCAGGGTGCCTTTCTGGAGCTTTGTTGGGCATAGGGGGTGTGCAGAGAGCCAGTGTCAGGCACACTCACCATACACCTTGAGCTGCAGGATCTGGGTGTGGGCCCGACCTCCTGTGTCCACCAGCAGCACAGAGAAGTTGCCACCGTCTCCAGGCTCCAGTGGCTGGAGCTGCAGGCTGAGGTTGCTGTGAAGCTGGGCTCGGCCCAGGAATCGGGAGTGGTACAGAGTCTCCAGGGAGCCCCGGAAAAATGTGGCCAGGAGCTCCTCCGAAGGCCAGAGAGATCTCCAGATGGCCTCTCGGATTTGGAAGCCAGGGGGACACTCTGCCACCAGCAGCACCGAGCCCCCCACCTGGCCCTGCACTTGGGCACCAGTGACTGCAACAGGGAGTAATGCTGAAAGAACAGAGCACCGTTACTCCGCTGCCCCAAGCTCATCTTCTCTCTTATGCAAGCAGCTAAGCTGCTACAGAGCAAATTAGGGCCCCTCTCCCCACACTCCCTCCACCCAAGCTGAGGAGGGTGCACTGTGCCAGGGACTGGAAATAAAACAGTAAGGAAGAGAATCCGGTCCCTGTGCTCATGGAGCTCACAGGGGAAGCCAGACTCTTAAGCAAGCAATTAAAATATATTAAGTTAAGTACCATGATGGGAGAAAAGGGGTGTCCTGGGAGAACACTGGCAGGGTGATAGAGTGACCTCACCCAGCCTTGAGGCGCTCAGAGAAGAAATGGTTAAGCTGAGACCTGTAGAAGGAATGGGAATCAGCCAGGCCAAGTGGAGGGCTGTCTGGAGTGGGGATAGGGAAGTGTTACGGGCAGAGGGAACAGTGCGTTCAAAGGCCTGGAGGGTGAGAGAGCATGGTGCACCGGGAACTGAAAGTAGTTCTCTGCAGGGGGAGTAAAAAATTTCACTGCAGAGTTGGCGGGAGCCACATCACACAGGATCCTGAAAGCGACTTTGGAGTCTGGGCTTTATCCTTAGAGCAATAGGGGGGCCTCCGATAGGTTTTCAGTAAGACAGTCACATGATTGAGTTGCACGGTTAGAAAGATGGCTCCAGCAGAGGTGTGGAGAATGCATTGGAAGTGGGGCCAGACCGAGGCTGCTTCTATCAATCCGAAGGAGAGTGATAGAAACTTGTGTTAGGGAAGGGAGCAACTGGGACAGGGAGAAGTGGGAGGAACTGAGAGAGATTAAGATGTGTAATCAGTGAGACCTGGGAGTGAAGGAGAAAGGAATCAGGGATGGCTCCCAGGTCCTTGAGACCCACTGAGTGCCATTCTCTGTGATCCAGAACAGGAGGAGAAAGAGAACAGGGGGGAGATGGCAGGATGCTGAGTTTTGTTGGGAACATATTGAGTTTGAGGTGTGTGGGTGACACCTCTGCTCGAAGAGGTGACCCTGACTCCTTCGCTGGTTAATTTCTGCTCATCCTTGAAGCATCACTGCCTCCCCCATCCATGTCACTGCAGGTTACATACTCTCTCTCTGTGTCCCCACGGTGGCCTGGGATCACACTACGAATGCCCCAATCCCTCTCTTGTTATCTCCTGTTTATGAGTCAGTGTCTGTCACTGGACCGTGAGCTCCTCTTTTTTCCTCTGTACTCCCAGTGCTCACCACTGTTCAGAAGAAGGATATAGGAGAAGCTCAGTAAACTTTACTGAATGAATGAAAGATTTTGCTAGGACTTACCTTGTGCTTGGCACAGTGGGGGCACTGGGGTGCAGAGCAGAATAAGAACAGACATGTAACATACCCAAGTGCTGGGAGTTTGGTTAAGGAGATGTGTTTTGGATGGTCACTCAGCCAGCCACTGGTAACTCCAGTCCCTTGTCCATCTCACTGCTCTCCCCGGCCCCATAATCTCAGGCCTGACTGGAAATGGCTTCAGTGTTAATGCAGAGGGGAGGCATACCATACTGAGAGAATAGCACTGGAGTCAATCAAGACTCCTAGATTCTATCCTGCCCTGGCGCTGCCATGAATGAGTGAACTTCCGCATATACCTCTCCCACTCTAGGCTTCCATTGTCCCAACCATAAAACCACAGGGTACACCCAATCATTTGCACTCATCTTGTTTACCATTAAGAGCCCCTTGGAAAAATTATTTTTGCTCCTCATGTCCAAGGATTTGAAAGATTTGTGAACTAAACAGATTCCTTTTTTTGAGGGATTGCCTTCACATGTTTAGAAATGTTAAGATCTGCAAGGCCTTTGGAGCCCTCAAGGCCAGGAACCCAGGCAGGGACACTGGGTAAAGTCATCTCAAAGTCCCTACAAGTCTCTGATGTAAACAAAAGTGTCTTAGTCTTTGCCACACCCCACAGCTTCTACCCACTGGCCTTGCAGTGCTGACCCTGTCACATTCACCACGTGTTAACCAAGAAAGGGAAGTCAGGCGTCAGACAGGATGGAGGGATTGCCCAGTGTTGAAGAGACCTGATGGGTCAACCATTCCATTACACCATTATTGGACACCCAAAGTCCACACACACTATATTTAACTTGCTCTTGCCTCTCATGCCTACTCAATATCCACCTCTCCTTACATAGAACTGCAGGGAAGAGCCTCAGCTTTCCCACAGGCTGTTGGAAAGACATCTCAGATTGTAAGAGCCCCGCCCTCCCCTTCTCTTCCCAGACGGTATTTAGAATTTCTATGTGTTAACCCTGCCAGACCCTCACCATTCTCACAACCATCTCTTTCCAAACCACTGGTACCACCAGCCTCAGTTTTAACTGCCCTGGGCCACAAAACATCTTGTGTCTTACAGACATGGATGCCTTAGTGCTGCTTCCTTCTTCTACCTAGACCCTACCTCTCTTTGCCCCGGCCAGCTTTCAAGGTTGCACAAGAACTTGCTTCAGTCTTCCTTACTCCTCCTCAGTTCCTGGGTTCTCTCCTGGGATTGGGGGGCCCTGCCCAGATGTCTGGTGAGGGGCAGCTGAGGAGGGGCCTTCAGCTCTTTGAGGACAAGTCACCCACCAGCCCCACTTACCTCCCCAGAGAAGCAGACTCCAGAGGGACCACACAGCCATCCTTCTCCGGAGAGGCAGGCAAACTCCCTCGACAACCCAAATCCAGAACATCCCAAGTCAAGTGGATGAACGGAAGGGGCTGTGGTCCTTCTGGAAAGTCCCATGTTCAGAAGGAGGAATCTTGACTCAGAACAAGATGCCCCGAAAGTGAAAATATCCAGAGTAAAGTGGAAGTTGGCCACAGGCCTAGCTGGGCTCTTCCAGGAGCTGATTCTTATAAGTCAGCCTCTTTCATGTGCCTATGGTTGGCCAATGCAATCGCAGGCGATATGCACCCCCACACAATCCCACAGCCTCCTCACTGACTCTCACCAGCCCTCCCTGCATCCCACCTTGCCCCACTGCTGTCTGCCTTTCCCGTTGCAGCCACAGAGAGCCCTCTAAACTGCAATTGCCAGCTTCACTTCCTCTCTGCTTAAAATTCTTCCGTGGCCTCCCGCTGCCCTCAGGGTAAAGACTAAACTCTTGGTTTAGCATACAAGGCCCTCCTAAGTCTATTCCAGCCCACTTCTCCAAGCTGGTCTCCCACATCCATTCTGCTCTCTAGCCATACCAAGCCAGACCTACCTCCTCAGAACTGCCAAATTCACACTCCATGAGTTGTACTTGTTCCTCCACCAGGCACGCTGCTCCATTTATCCTTCCGGACTTGGCATGGCAATGCAGCCAGTCAGTCACCCATTCAAGCCTTCCTGCCCACAGGCAGAGCGAGGAACCTCCTCTTCTGTGCCCCATGGTGTGCTCAATCTTCTGGCGTTACTCTTAGCACATTGTTTTGTAACAGTTTTCTCGTCTTCACAGACTGTTTGCCGGCAAGGTCTTACATTCATTTCTGTGTTCCCCTCTGTGCGTGGCACATCATGGATGTTTAATAAACATTTGTAAAATGAGTGCATGAATTCTAGACATGGTGATGTATTTTGCTTCCTGGAAGCCCCACGACTCTTCTCTGAGAGGATCTTTTTTTTTTTTGGTGAGGAAGACCGACCCTGAGCTAACATCCGTCGCCAATCCTCCTCTTTTTGCTGAGGAAGACTGGCCCTGGGCTAACATCTGTGCCCATCTTCCTCCACTTTATATGGAATGCCGTCACGGCATGGCTGACAGGCAGTGCGTCGGCGGGCGCCCGGGACCTGAACCCGCAAACCCTGGGCTGCCAAGCGCGGACTAAACTGCTGCGCCAGCGGGCGGCCCCTCTGAGAGGATCTTATCATCACCTTGTTAGAGGTGGGGGGATTTGAAAACCAGAGCGAGGTTAGCACCTTGCAGTGGTCACAGGGTTGCAGAGCTGGGAGAGTCTCAGCCTTCAGAGTGTGGTCCATTTTGTCACAGTCGCCTCCTTCTCACCCTGTTTCTCTTCTCACTTCGAGTTACTTGGTTTCTCGAGTCAGGAAGGCTTTGTGAGAAGATGAGGAAAATTCCCGAGCATCCTGAGTGTGGCTTGCGGTATCTGGTCCTTTTTGGCTTCTGACCTGTCAGTCAAACTGGATGCTCTGCTCTGGACCCAGCCAGGAGTGAGGCAGATATGGTGGTGGGTGAGCAGGAGATTCTGGAATGGGGCTCCTGCCCTCCAGGCACTCACCACCAAATTGTAGAAAGGGCTATTCCTGGGACATGAAGGCTACCGCAGGCAGGCACGCTCTCTGCAAGTGGGCAGCACAGGCAGTCAGGGCTGCAGTGGGCCGTGAGGAAGGGGTCTCTGAGGATGTGGGCAGCTCCCCTAAAAGGTGGAATTTGAGCTGTACATTGAAGACAGGCATGATTTGGATAGGATGAGAAACAGGGGAGGGCCAGAGGTCGGGGGTGGGCTGTGAGCACGAGGGGAGAGCAGAATGTGTAAGGCTTGGCTGTGGGAAAGTCTCAAGTGGGCTCCAGGGACAATGAAGGACCACAGGGAGGACTCCTTTAGGACTGAAGTGGGTGAGAATGGAAAGGGAGGTTGGAAATCATATTACAGAGGCCTTGAGGACTAGGTTAAGTGTTAGGCTTTCATTCTGGAAACAGGCAGCCATCAAACTTGCTGAATACTTGGATTCTCAGGGATTCTGGTTCAGTAGGGTTGGGATGGGGTCAAAACCTGTAGTTTTCACAAGCACTCCACTCCAGGTGATTCTGAAGCTGGTGGACCAAGCGAATGCTCTGAGAAGCTCTGCTCAGAGGGAGTGAACTGTTGCCCATTTGACCTGCTGACAACTTGTTGTTGGGGCGACAGCATGCAAGGCAGGTTGGGAGAGAAAGAAGAGGCAGGCGAGCCTGGGTGGCAGCAGCTGGGATGGTTCTGACTGAAGTAGGAAGGAAATCTCTAGAGTGGAGAGAAAGGGACAGAGCAGGAGTTGTGACAGAACTTGGAAGCCTCCTGGCTAGGAGGCAGAGAGGTCAAGGGAGGGGAATTATTTATGACTCCCTTGTCAATTCCATCATTTATGCATCAGACATTTATTGAGCATCTACTTACATGCCAGGTGCTGGGGACACAGAGATGAAAGCATAGCCCCTGCCCTCAAGGAGTCTGCAGTTTCGATGAGAGGATGGATATGTAACCCAATAATTACCATCAGTGTGGCAAGAGCAACGCACGTAAGGGTTTAGAATGGGGTCTGGTGCATAGTCAGCACTCAAAAAAATATTAATCATTGCTATTAAATGGCCAGAGTGAGGGAGGAGGGGAGAGCTGGCAGATGCAGATAAAGGCGTGTTGAGGTGTGAGCAGCCCCCGTTCAGACTGCTCCAGACCAGGAGCTCCATCAGGACAGGGAGCAGGCCCCCTGCCCTTCTGCACCTTGTATACCGCCAAGCACAGGTTTTCCACGAGGTGGTGCCCTCCAATCATGTGTTGAAGTGGACTGAATGATTCTGAGGTGTTAGGGCCCTGGACTGGGAGGGCCATGGATGCGGGGCCCGATGGGAATGCCGGGAATACAGGTGCTGAATTCCTTTGCAGGAGACAGTCAGCAGCCATGCTCCCCCTTAGTAGAACTGGTCATCCATAGTGGTCCATCCAAACAGAAAATGAGTTGCAATCTTCCCTATTCCCCCTACCTTCCAGCCCTTTTCCTTGAGGGGAATTTCAGGGAAGCTGAGAAAGGGGGAAGGAGGAGATTGGGTGAGGACTGGAAAATATCCCACCTCCCCTAAAGGGAAAAAACTTCCGACCATGTGACAACCGGGGAAAGATGGACAAAGGAAGGTGCAGGAAAGGTTAAGTCTGCGGCAGGCAGGTTCTCCCCCCACTGCTAATCACTAGTTCAGACTACATTAATTACCCAGCCACAGGGGGAGTGCACTGGAGTAAATTAGCTGGTGAGTTCAAAGGGGCCTCTCCCCGCATTCCTTAATTAAGAGAGCAGCTGGCAGCCGGGGCTGCTATTCAAGCCTCCCTCTGGCCTTTCTGGGAAGCCCAGAGCCAGCAGAGTCTGCAGCTCAGGCAGGCACAGTAGCTCCATCTGCCAGGCGGGATGGGCTGCACCCTGCCATTAGCCCACCTCCACTGCGGGCTTGGAGGAGGGGAACAGGTGTTTACTGTGTCCAAACAAGCCGCCTGAGCTTGACCATTAACCCTGAGAGCCTGAGTGCAGAGTCTCAGGGCTGGGTGGAGTTTGGGTGTGGTATGAAGGGTGTGCATGCAATGCCCTGTCCCTGCCCACTCACACTTGTCCTTGCTCCTTGGACTGGTCTGTGGGCAGAAAGGCCCCTGAGAGAAGTGGAGAAGGGAAAAAAAGGTGGGATGTTTGAGAAGAGAAGAGATCCCGGCAGGGAAGGAGGCAGAGGCAGAGCCCCTGAAAGGAAGGAGGGGCATTCAGCAGGCTTTTTGGGAGCCAAGGGTGAGGGAAGAGGGCGGAGTGTACTGGGGAATGGGTGGGCTTCTGGGCACTGCTTCAAGGGAGTGGTACAGGATGGGGGCTAAAGGAGTAGGTAGAACCCCACCTAAGCCCCATCTTTGAGTCCACCTTCACCTATATGGTTCCCACAGAGTGGACCGTCTGCCTGCATGATCTGCCAGCTGACACCATGCCACCAGGCACTGGCCAGCTCCAAAGCTGCCCTGGGCATGGCAGCTCATGTACCTCTCTCCTTTGCCAGCCAGCTTAGGCAGCATTCTGTGATGTGGCAGGAAGATTGCGTCTGAGGCAGTGCCTGCATGTGTGAATTGGATGTTCCTTACCTCCTCTGAGATGGCGCTCTCACGTGTACAGGGCCCTGAGGATGAGTGCCTCCTTAAATTTTGTACCTAAGGTGCCTCTCTGGCCTCAACCTCATCCTGGCCCTGCTGGGAGTAGGTAGAGAGAATGGAATCTGATGAACCAGAGGTGTGGTGCACACAGCAGGAGAGGGAGGAACGAGAGAGGAGAAAGAGTGAGCTCTATGAAATTGCCCGTAGGAGACTGGGTGGGAAGGGTCTGAGGCTTAGATAGGGTCTGCTTTTGAGACAAAGACACACCCTCCCAGAGGGTTGAAGTCAGGCTGCATAAAAAAGAAAAAAAGCTATGATTGTGCTTTATTGAGGGAGAGGGCAGGGAGCTGGAAACACATTCATGCATTCACTCATTCACCAAACATTTGTTGGATTCCCGTCTTGTGTACACTAACGCGTTAAATAAACGCTTATAGAGCATCTAGCATGTGTAAGCCCCATGAGGTCAGGATCTCATGCTGACGATGAAGTGATCGTGAGACTGATCATAAAAAGAACGGTCACAATTGATCTGTACCCCCTGTGGGAAAGAATTCTGGAAACAAGTACAACATAGGCTGTTCTTTCAAAGAGCTTGAGAGAAGAATCCCTCTGAGCAAAGGACAGAGAATGATGCATGCTGAAGAAGCAGACCTGCTGACACTCCAGGTCTCGCCAACTGCAGCTTCTTCCAGAAGTGCAGAGGGAGATATGAACATGGGTGCAGGGCACAAAATATCCCAGTATTGGATGGAAAAGCCTGGGTCTCTCCCATCCTGTGCACCCTGTGTACTGTCATCACAGTCGATACAAAAATGAAGGACACAGAGCTGTTGAGTGGATGCTTGTTTAAACAAAAATGTAGAAGGCCTTATCTCCTAGTCAAATTTTAAACAACAAACCTGGAATTGAAAGAAATCCCAATATGTGCAATCTGCCTGGTTCAGGGAGGGACCACGCTCCATTTTTATTGTTTCTATCTAAATTGTATAGCCACATACAAGACAAGGACTAGGTGTCTAATCATATCTTACAATGAAGCTGTCCAAAGAATGGATCAGACCAATGTGTAGGCTGGAGCGCAAGTCCTTGACTACCCAGCAGAGCCACCAGGGAGCAGCCCCAAGGCTCCCAGCTGTGCTCTTATTCTCTTCCTTAAGGGGCAGTTCCAGGCTGCCTCTCCATCCTCCACCCAGCTATGGAGTTCTTTTGTCTCTTCTTATCCTGTATGTGATGTGACCTCATACAGCCCAGGTCCCTAGAGGAGGCACAGCCAACTCACCCTTGCTGGTTAATTGTTTGCATTTAGCTCTGACTTGGAGAGAAAAAGAACATTTCCCAGTGCAGAGCCTGGAGACTGTGTGGAGGCCGCTAGTGGGCAGTCCTGTGCCGAGAGCCCTGTGGCAGGCTGGGTGCTGTGGTATCCTCCCTCAGTGTCTGCAGAGTCTGTCCCTGGAGAACGGTGAGAGTCCCATTATCTTTTGGAGATGGCCCTTCTGCTCCTGCCCACCAGCGTCCTCTAGAAACAGAAGCAGGTTCCTGCTCCGAGGACTGGAAATGGGACTTTGGGGCTGGCTGTGCTGATATGAGACGAACCAGTGAGTCTGGGCTGAAGACCACGGGTCTCCTCTGAAAGCTTTACTTTTTCTATGCTCTTTTTGGAGATTTTCTTTTCCTTCAATTTTCTTAGTAATTGTTCATTTTGAAAAAATCCCAGCTCATTCTTTTGTAAACTAAGAGAAAAAGAGCTGGGGGTGGGGAGAGATTCTGGGGAGACAGCAAAGTGCTAGAGAGGCCAGGCTTGTTTGTGTGTGAATGTGTGTGTGTGTGTGAGAGAGAGAGAATGTATGAGTGTGTGAATGTGAGTCTGTGTGGGTGTGTGTGTGGAATAGGACTTCTCACTTATCTGTGTTGAAGGACCTGTTTTCTTTTTTATTTTCAATCCGTTGTGAACCTATACTTTCATAGAATACAATAAAGACAAATTACTAAAAAACTGAAATTAAAAGAAGCATACAAAATACAAGCCCTAATTTTTTATGATTACATTAAACAATCATAAAATTACTCTGTCACATTGCTATAGAAGTTTCTAAATTCTTGCTTTCAATTGTTCTACTTATCTCGTCCTGGACTGGTAGACACAGTTCACAGATGGGCCCCAGTCCATGGACCATGCATTGAGTGTCGCCGATGTAGGGGTGAGGGTGTGGATGGCGGGGGGTTCGGTATGAAAACTCAGGGAGGAGGCGGTCTATGGGGATGACTGGAACATCAGGCTCCTTCTCGGTCCCCATCATCAATGTTTCCTTCATGAGCTGCCTTTCTATGTTTTGACTCTTTACAAGGGGGACACGCATTTACAGAGGGCATGGCCAGGGCTTAGGTTCTGGGGGTGCTTCCTGATTGACCAATGAGGGTCCTGCGCTTCTAGAAGACCTGGCATGTGCCTCTCAGTCATCCTAGCAGAGTCAAAGAGGCAAAGGGGAGGAGGCTTTGGTGTATTCTGGATGTGGACTGGACTGGGTATAAAAGAGATGGGGAGGAGGATGAGGAAGAGGAAGGCTTAGGGTGGGAGAAGAGAAGGAAGAAAAGGGAATAAAAGAGAAGTGAGAAAAAGGCTAGTATGGGTTGTCTTACTAGTTCTCCTGGGCCCCTCTGTCTCATCCACTGTCTTCACCCAGAGCAGAACCACAGGCAGTTAAGCTCCCAACGGCAAGTAAGTATACTTTGTTGAAGTATGTATTTTGGAGGCAGATCAGGCTTTTTAAACTTTAATGTGCATACAAATTGCCTAGAGATCTTACTTACAGATTCTGATTCAACAGGTCTGGAGTTGGGTCTGAGCACCTGCATTTCTAATAAGCTCAAGGGTAAACCTGAGATGTCTGCAGCTCTGTGGTGCCAGGAGCTCTCTGAAAACGTGGACTTCTTGCTAGGAGAGGTGGGTGGAGTCTGGTGCAGTCCAGCATCAGTAACTGAGACTTCACTCTCTGTGGTTCCAAAGCAGGGTCCTGCAGAGCCGGGCCAGGGCCTCACAGGAGCAAGTATAACTAATCCTTTATTGACCACTCTTAGGCCTCAAGGAGTATGGACTCCTTGAACAAACCAAACCAAGCTATCAGGCACTGCAAATGATTGATATTAATGAACAATATGAAACAAATTAATGATACACCTCTATCAACGAGTAAATTCTACAGCCACGTATCTTTTAAACATGTAAGGGGTAACTGGGTTTTCTGATGTACTCCACAAATGGGGGCTTTGGGCGAGCCTCACTTCGACAAAAGTAGGTAACCTGGAAGAGTCTGAACAGAAATGGGGTTGCATGTGACGCAGAGTTCTCAGAGACTGTAGGGCTCTGGCTTTGGCGTCAAGAATTCTCTGATGTTGTCTGGGCCAGGCCCTTCCCCTGCTGACCCTTGGTCTCACTGAACGTCTGAGAGTCCCCTCAGCTGCAGCTTGAGAGTTGGAAATGCTTTACAGGAGCTGCCCAGCACCAGAAGTGCAGAGGGATATGCAGATTGATGCTCTCTCCTTTCAGGGTCAAGCCAAACACATCCAAAGGGACAGGGGACCATAACAGAAAGCACTTAACATATATATAGAGAGAAGGGACTCTGACCCCTCCACTTGTGTGGAAAGAAAATATCTGTGGCTTCCATGTCCAGGGCACTGCTTGAACCTAGTGTGTGAGTGGGGATCTCCCTTCTCACATATTGCCTGATCTTCTGCTAAGAGGGGGACCCAGAGTTCATTCAGGTGCTCCTTGAGTCTCCTCAGGACCCTGACTGGGACAAAGGGCTGGGGAGCACTGGAGGCCATGGACGGATGTGCATGTTGGGGGGCGCCGTCACTAGTAGAGGACCTCCTCACAGTCACCAAGGGGATCTTTGTGGGTCCTGCTTCTCATATTCGGCCACTTGGCTGGAACCTCACCAAGCTGTGGGCATCTCACCTCAGCGTAGATGACAGAACTGTCCTGTGAGAGAATCGGGTCAGGATGAGGAAGCAGACGTAACACAGAGGATGAGGAAAGAGCAGGGGTCCCAACTCACCTTGTCCCCTGAGGTTGACTCAGCAGGCCTGGCTGTGGGGAAAGAGGAGCACACTCAGGTTAGGGTCTGTGCTCGCTGTCGTGTCTCCTTCCCACTTCCTCCTTGCTGGCTGTCTTTCTCTAGAGAGCTCGGACCAGCCCAGGGAGCACTGTTCCCGCTTTGATGTCCCAGGACCCCTGACCCTCAATCTGAAATCAGGCGGCTCTGAGAATCAGGAGACCTGGGTCTAGTCCCAGTTCAACCAAACAGGAGCTGTGTGACCTTAGGCCAGTCACTGGGCCTCTGTGTCTCAGCGTCCTCAACCAATAAAGTGGTGGTGGTGGTGCTAAGAGTGACCACGTCACGAGGGGAATGGTGAGAATGAAGAGCGACAAATTTATCAAAGACACTTTCAAAATAACCGCTACATTAGACACTTAGCACGTACCAGCCAACCTCTTAGGTGTGAGGATCATGTTTGTTACTGATCCTTCTCAAAGTGGGATGAGAGAGCCGAGGCTCAGCAAGGTTGATAACTCTCCACGGCCACTTCCGTAGAAGTGGGACCGCAGGCAGTGTTGAATCTCGGCGAGCATGAGGCATTCTCCCAGTGCTAAGAGATCCAATGTCCCCTTCCCTCTGTATCTTGGAACATAATGGCCCCTCCTCACTTTGGGTTTCAGATCCCTCATCAGGGAAAGCCTGCTTAGAGCATGAGTCGGGAGCAGATCGCCCCATCCCCACCCCACCCCGAATCATGCCTTCACCTTTGCCGCCCTGTTAGGATTAAAATGGTCACATTTCCTTATTTTCCCAATGAAAGCATATGCTGAGGTTGGATTTTTTTTTTTTTCTTTCTTATGTTTAAGTCCTCATTGTGACTCTCCTCAGGAAGGAACCGTGCCTACATGTGCTTTCCCATCCGTCCTGGCAATGCTTTGGGCAGTAAGCAGTCAGGTCCTGGGGGAACTGCCCCCAAGTCCAACAGACTCCTGGGCTGACCACTGCCCCTAGTGCCTTTTATGGGAGGGAGCAGAAACCCTAGGCTGATTCAAACCCATTTTACAGACCAGGAATCAAAACCTCAGGGCAGGTGAGGCAGACAAAAAAGCTCCCTGTTTTTGAATACCTATTACATACCAGGCAATCTTTAAGATTTCTAGAACCCAGGTTCTATTCCTAGTAATTTACAATAATAGTCTTGCAAAGTAGGCATTACTTCCACTTTATAGATTAGATTCAGAGAGGTTAAATAACTTTCCCAGTCACACAGTGAGTACTTAGGCTTTGAACTCAGTTCTGACCGACTCAGAAACCCACACTCTTCCTATGACACCACATTGCCTCCCCCTCTGTTAGAAGGGGACTGGCCTTTCCCGGCCCCGCCACCCTCACTCTGGAAGCCTGGCTGGAGCTCATGGTCTTCTTAACTCCCTCCTAGACTTGGGACTGTCCTGTTTTGACTTAGACTCTGGGGCAACGCCAAACTGCATTGTTCTTTCCTTTATTCCTCCACAGTGCTCAAAAAAGGGCAAAAAAAACTCCCTAGTTAGGATGGCAACAGTGGTGGTGGAGATGATGTTGAGGATGGTGATTATAGCGGTCACAGTGGTGGTAGTGGTGATGGTGGAAGTGAAGGAGGAGATGGTGGTGGTGATGGCAATAATGGTAATTACAGTAATGGTAAAATGGCCCTGGTGGTCGAGTGGTTAAGATTTGGTGCTCTCACCCCTGTGGCCTGGATTTGTTTACTGGCCAGGGAACCGCAACACCCATCTGTGGGCTGTCATACTGTGGCAGCTGCATGTTGCTGTGATGCTGAAAGCTATGCTACCGGTATTTCAAATACCAGCGGGATCACCCATGGTGGGCAGGTTTCAGCAGAGCTTCCAGACTAAGACAGACTGGGAGGAAGGAACAGGCCACCCACTTCAAAAACAATTGGCTGTGAAAACCCTATGAATAGCAGCGGAGCACTGTCTGATATAGCCCTGGAAGGTAAGAGGATGGTGCAAAAAGACAGGGCAGGGTTCCACTCTGCTGCACACAGGGTGACTAGCAACTGGAATCGACTCAATGGCACCAACAACCAAATGGTAATGGTGATGGTAGCAGTAGTGATACCCTCACCCCAGGCCCCAAACTTCCATTTTACATTAGCAAAGATGTCAAGTTTGGCCGGAGATCACTCACCTCCAGTCTTTGAGGTTACATGCACTGCAGAGTAGATAACACCTTCATCTTCCTCATTCTGGTAATGAACTGAAAGAAGGAATGAGGCTTAAATATGACCCACCTGCTCTCCCACCTCAAGACATAGGTGTCCTGAAGACACGTATGCAGGAAAGCCAATCAGGGGCTGTGTCACAGTGAAAACCAGCAGTGGGAGGCAGTTATTAATGTGGGATAGCTATCTCGGCAGGAGGTGCCTGCCCCCCATAGCAGATTCTAGCAGCTTCCCCAGCCCCAACATTGTTTAAACTAGAGGTTGGCAAACTTTTTCTGTAAAAAAAGATAGTAAATATTTTAGGCTTTTCAGGCTGTCCAGTCTCTCTGGCAACCACTTGGCTCTGCAGTGTGAAAGTAGCCAAGCACAATGCATAAACAACTTTCTTTACAAAAATACGTAGTGGGCCGGGTTTGGCCCATGGGCCAAAGTTTGCCAACCCTTGGTCTAAACCCTCGTTGCCCTCTCTCCTGGAGTCCAGGCTCCCTTCCTGTTTCCCTCTCCCACCACCAACTCCACAGTGCTTGCTTGTCAAACTCTCCCCAGAAGCCATCTGCTTCTTTCCCCAGACGACTCTGATTCCTGAGACCTGGGGCTCACAAGGGCTTCCTTGTCTTTACTCCCCTCAAGAGGCCCTTCTCCGCCTTCATGGACACACCATGGTCCTGCTGGAAGTCCTTACCTGTGGCATAGAGAGGGTGCTGCTCTCCACCTGAAGCTGGTGGCAGATTCTGGGGTGGAAGGGGCCCTAGGAGATACAAAGGCACAATTCACTGAGATCCCTCAGAGAGAAGGCTGGACGGAGGGACAGAGAGGCTGAGAGAAAGAATACCAGTGGAAGCTGCTGGAGGTCTGAGGCCGCTTTATTTATGAGGGTTAATTCATAGTTCTGGACACGGTTGATTTTTATGGGATGTTTCCTTTGAAAAATACCCTAGGGGTAGGATGTCTCTATAGGAATCACAAACTGGGAGGAAGCAGAGTCAGAAAGGATGGGTCACACCCATGCATGGAAAGGGCCCAGGCCCACCAGTCAGGCTGCTTTTCAGGAGGAAAAGCTAATAGCTTTGGCCACACACTATGTGCCAGACACTGGGCTGCAGGCACAGTGTCTACTTCACAGCAAAGCTCCTAACCCAGTGACCAGCACACAGCTGGGTGTCAGAAAAGCCTCTCTTCCTAATTCTTTGGTGTTGCAAAGGTTGATACTATTATCTCCATTTTATAGATGAGGTGACCGAGGCTGGGAGAGGTGACTTCTCCACAGTCACACAGTAAGTGGTGGGGACAGAATCTTAATCCAGGTTTGTATGATTTTTCTCCATGAGCATGCTGCTTCTGTGATAGCAGGTGCTTCCAGAACTTTAAAAATTAACTCCTGGGATAGGAATTGGGTCACATGTGCATTTTAGAATACTTAGTTCGTGTTCAGTGCCCAAGAAATATTCATTAGCTCTAGCAGCAAGAAAACATCAGAATCACTGGGTAGGATCTGTGGAAATGACTCCTTCTATAAAACCAAGAGTGCATTTATGAGATTCAGAGAGGCCCGATTATTAAACATGCCCCACTGCTCATCTATCAGGGCCATGTTTCTGAGTCTCCATTCAGTGAAGAGCTCCATCAACTCAGTGGACCTCTGTTTTATGGGAGGTGTGACAACAGGTAGTAAAATGAACAGATTTAAATAAACAATCCCAAACTTGCATACCTAGGTAAGTGCTCCTTTGAGATGGACCCCTTGCATGACCACATTCTAGTTCTAGTGACACCATCATTGGTCAAAATGTTTTGAAAATGACCTTCAGAGATACAGATAGTTTACTGAATATCTTGGGTGGTGGCATATTTTCATTTGCTGAGGACTGGGTATGCTATCTGGAAATGGCTAAGGGTCTTCCAGACCTGGGTACAGAGAATGAAGCTGTTGATCTGACTGTTTTTCTTATGTAGCTATGGAATTGGGCCTGAAGATGGTTTTCTGAGCTATATCCTAAAGAAGGTTTTGTGCCCCCAAGATTCTGAGATAAGAGGACTGCCACCAAGAGTCTTATTTTCATGAGAGACAGGTTCTTTAATAAGAAGGAGCCTAGGTGCTCCAGGTTGGCAGCAGGAGTGGGGTGGGGGAGTGGGGATGGGTGGGGAGGCAGAATCTTCACATGAAGAGGGATGCTCTTCTACTCCTTGTGAAAGGCATCTTCCTCTTGAGGATCTTTCACTAGTGACTGCTCCTCCACCATCTTGTCTGGGGCTGGGAGCGGGATGGCTGTGCTGTGTTGCTTTGCTTTAATGATCTGACCCAGAGGTGAGTGGACAAAAACACCTGTGTTACTGAGGCCAGACTGGGTCATTGGAAGGAGGCTTTATCACAGATGCAGGGATGGCAGAACTCACAGATCTTCAGTTCGTGGTCCTCTACTCCAGCTGCCTCCCCATCTAGCTCCGGGCCTGCCTCCATCTTTTCCTGCCATACAGGTATACCTTAAAGCCAGTCTAGCCTGCATGGAATCTAGACTCAAGACTAGGGGGAAGAGGGAATAGGGGGTTGGATGGACAAAGACTGCTAAGTTAAAACAGGGAAAGGAAGTTGGAGGCTGGCTCAAGCCCTAACTTGGGTGTCTGGTGAGGCAGGAGACCGGGTCTAGGGCTGGGAAGAGACCCTTTCAGGTATCCTGGCTGATGGTCAGGGAGGAAAACTTGGATTGCATGACCGTGTGGTGTTCCTCAAAGACTAGTCTGGCCCAGCTCTGGGAAAACTCATCACAAATTCCTCAAAAGAGGGAGCTGCAAACTTGAATAAGTAAATCTGGCTCTGGGAGGTCTAGGAGAACAATTACTTTTGCCCTTGGCAAGTGGAAAGTAAGAATGTTGCCCTGGGGAGGAGGAAGTGGGGTTGTTTTAGCCTCTATAGGTGGATTTGAAGGTCTAGTAATAAACTGGCACCAAGTAGATTTGGCGCATTTCCCTTAAATGTGGCCTGAGGCGAACAGGGTTAGAGTTGGCACAAATGTGTAGCCACCCAAGGTGATTGCTTTGAAAGCCAACATTCATGTTTAATTATGATGACCAAGACAGGAAGAAGAGAGTGTGGAATATCAAAATTAATAGATGACCTAGAAATGCCATTTATCTGATTGTTTTCCCTCTGCAACTGAATTTTAACCAAACTCTTTATTTTCAATGACACTGACAGCAGGAATTAGAGAATGGACAACAGGGGAAAGGGCCGCCTGGGGGACCTGCTGGGTCATCTGCCGAGACTGGACTGAGGATGTACTGAGCAACCACCAAGTGCCAGTCTAACACGTTAGATATTAGATAGATGTCACCACATTAACTTAAACCCTGACGACAGCTCTGAGAGTGGATCTTAGTGAATCTTAGAGTGAACTGGCCAAGGTCACAGAATTAGTCAATAGCAGCGTTGGGACCAGGCCCCTGCTCAGTCCTCTCCACCATGTTTCCTTTCTGATGAGTTAACACCACTGAACACTTACTGAGGGCACAGCCCTGTACAAGATGAGTGTGTGTGCATGAGCAGGCACACGCACTCTGGAGTTTTCATTTCTTCTTTCTCTTCTACTAAGCAAACCAGAGCTCTGCTGAGGTTAATGAGAGAGAGTTGGAGGCCTTGGGTTTTCTCAGTCGTATTCATAGCCAGATTGTCTTTCCAACATGAGGGACACTGATCTACATCATGGTTGGCTTGTAAGCATTCCTGTTCGTGCCTCTATTCATGCCTGAGTGTGTAGTAGTGTGTTTGTGTGTATCTCTGGGTGACTGTGCATGTTTGAGACAGTGTGTCCATGTGTGTGTGTTTTGGAAACTGTAAGTGACCCTCCATGGGCCCCTTTGTGTGCCATGTAGAGAAGTCCTTCTTCCCACCCAACACCCAGGAGAAGAAAGCAGCTGGTCCTGTCAAACTCTGGCTTTCCAAAGGCTGGGCAGTGCCTGGCATAGATTCTCAGTGACCAAGAAAGCCAGAAAGAGTTACTAACCGGTTTTTCTCCAGGGTCTGAAATAACCCAGAAGTGCAGCAGCAATGACCATCACACCAAGCAGGCTTGCAGGTAGCCAAGGAACTAGCCAGTTGCTGCTGGTGGGGGTGGACAAGACCAGAGGACCTGGGGGTGAGTAGGGGTGACCATGAGCATTGAGGATGAAATGCAGAAATGCACCCCAGCTGGACAGAGAAGAGGCAGAATGGCTGGCATTAGGGGGAACAGTGTGGCCTGGAGGAGCCTTGTAGATGAGAATGAAAGATGGCTCAGAGGATGCCAGCATGGACGGGCAATACCATGGATGAACATGTAGCCCCTCCCCGCACAGTGCTCCCCACTTTCCAGGGACTTCATTGTTTCCCCACCAGGTTCAGTGGACAGGGTCCACGCTCAGTCTTGCAGGGCCAGCTACGAGCCCAGCATTGTGCCAGGCGTGGTGGGAGGTACACAGAGGAGTGAGAAGTGACTCCTGCCAGCTGGCTGGGGCTCGGAACCCAGTTGGGGGACAAGACATACCATCCAGGGAGAGGGTCTCGGGCTCGCTTGACTCTTTGGAGACACTGTTCTTGGCCTCGCAGGAGTAGTTCCCAGCATCCTGCTCTGATGTCACCGGAAAGAGGAGGGAGGTGGCTCCGCCATGGGGGGCTGAGCGGTTCCCCAGGATCTTCCCGTTGAGGTAGAACGAGTACAGGATCGGAGGGGAGCCCCTCTGGGCCTCACAGAGAAGCTCCACCACGTCCCCCACAGCGAGGCTGGTGGGCCCAGGTCTCAGGGTGAGCAGAGGACGGGACACAGGAGCTGGGGCAGCACACGGGTTGGGAGGGTCAGCCGGACCACCCAGGCTCCCAGCTCCCTTCTCCTTTAGGGACCCCTCCCCTCACTCCCAGGGGCCCATTGCCTGATGCCCAGACCCCTGGGGAGTGTCTCCCCTCCCTCCCCCACTTACCCCACACCCTGATCTCCAGCTGGGGGCTCTCTTTCTGGAACTGGCCACCCTCAGGGGCCGCCTCGCACTAGTAAAGCCCAGAGTCTCCCTCCTGGGCTCCTGGGATGCAGAGTTCTGGGTGGAGACCCCTGTCCTGCAAGATGTGGCCCTCCTTGTGGAAGGAGAAGAGGAGTCGCAAGGCTGACCTCTGGGGGTGCAGCTGCGTCTGACATCTCAGGGTCACCGGGCTCCCCTCATGGGGCTCAGGAGAGGGGATGGCGTTCAGCACAGGAGGCGGGAACAGCTCTGAGGAGAGGCAGGCCCAGGACTCAGGACGAGAGTCCTGGACAGTGAGGCCCAGGAGGCTGAAGTCTGAGCTCCGGCACATCCCGGGCCACAGCCCCGTGTCTCCCAGGACCTGGCCTCTCATCCTACCCACTAGCTCGGAAATGACTCCCACACACCCGAGCCCCTCTGGAATCCCGGAAGGCCAGAGCCAGAGGGGCCTTAGAGGTCATTTGTCCCCAGAGGGGAAGGGTCGGGCCCAGGGTCTCGGGGCGTGGGATGAGTGGCAGGCTGGTTCATGGCTCTTCCCAACCCCTCCCCAGGACATCTCCCCTCCTTCCCCTGGCTCCAGACGTGCCCTATGGCGGGTGGGCAGGGCATTTGGACAGCATCATGGACGTCTCAGGGCCCTGTGGACTGGCCCAGCATCAGGGGCAGCCAGAAGGGAAGGTTGCTGCCCAGAGAGCTGCCGACCTCTAGAGACCAGATCCCGGAGCAGCACCTCTCCCCCCAGCCACCCAAGCTGGAGACTCACCTTGGACTTGAACCATGGCAGTCCCTGAGGCCTGTCTAGTCACGAATAGATTGTATGTCAGCTGCCCAGTGCACCAGTACTGGCCACTGGTTTTCACTGTTGCTGGCCCCACAGGCAGAGGTTGGTTGTCCTCAGAGAAGTGGAGGAGTTTCCCGTCTTTGTAGAACTTCACCCGGGACAGGCCCGCGTTCCTCACTCCCTGGCATCCAGAGTCGGGACGTCTCCTTCAAACACAGGGTTTGGCGAGGCTTGGAGGTTCAGCCGGACTGCGAGACACAGGAGCAGGGTCCCCCAGAGCTGCAGGTCCCATCAGCCCATTTCTCCCTCTGTCCCCAGCCTAGGTCCTCCCACTGGGGATGGAGGCTCCTGGACGGCGCCTGTGCAGCTGTCACTGCCCCCCAGTCCTTCATGCCAGACCAGGGCCAGGGCCTCTGCTTTTCTTTCCTCTCCTTTTCTCCTTCTTCTCTCTATTCCTCTCCCTTCCCCTCCCCTCCTCTCCTCTTCCTGTGCCTCCTCTCTGGCCTTCTTCCCTCCCACCCTCCTTGGCTCCTTTTAGATTGCACTTTCCTCTGCCACCTTGCCAAGCTTGGGTCAAGTTGGACTCCTTCCATCCATTGTTCTGCCACACTCCTCCTGAGCCAATCCTCACTCCCCTAGACTGGCTTCTTATCCCCTGACCACCTGAGAGCAGCTCCTTGTGCAGCCTCCACCTCTGATGAGAGCTGCACCCCTGCCCACCGGAGAGGAGCTGGACGGGTGGGTGCTAGAAGTGCCACTGCCTGGGTTTGCTCCCTCCTGCTTTCCTTATCAGGCTTCCCCAGGCCCAGCCTCCATCTCCACCCCCCGCAGGGAGTTTTTCACCACATTTCCATCATGGTCACAGGGAGGGATCTGTCAACTCTGTCTTCATTCCAAAAATGTATTCTATGCCCTGAGGTGGACAAGAGAGGAGCTCCTGGGGACCCAGCATCATCTGTAGAGTGGCCCCAGGCCATACTTCTCTGACAAGCCAGACAACACCAGTCCCAGGCAGCCTCAGGGGCCAGGAGTGATCACCCAAGAGTAATGATGAGGATCAGATAGGGAGCTCTGAGGGGAGGCCCAGGATATTCTGCCTTTGCCTGGATCTCCCTGGATCCTGAGGACCGGCCCCACAGAAGCAATGATGCTTACAGAAGCAAGGATGCTCACAGAAGTAATGATGCTTACAGCCTAACTGAATGATGAGCTTTGCTTCCATGGCTGGTCATTCTAGCAGCACTAAGTGTTGGGTTGAATTCTCTCTCCCTGGCATCACAGAACATGTCCTTGGAGATGTTCACAGGCCAGAGCTTTTCCCTACTTGACAGAAAGGTCCATGGGGTCAGTGGAAGGGTGGGCTGGACGCCAAGGATATCTGAGGAACAAAGAAGACTGATCTGTAGACAAAGAGGCCTGCTCCTCTGACCATAAAAGGGAGAGAAGAGAGTCCAGAGCCTTGATGAGTGGAGAATACGGGGGCTCCAGAGCCACACTGGGAGGAGATGGAGGCTAGTGCTACTTGTAAGGAAAGAGGATGGGGGCCACCCGGTGGCGCAGCGGTTTCGTCCGCGCTTGGCAGCCCGGGGTTCGCCGGTTCAGATCCCAGGCGCCCGCCGACGCACTGCCTGTCAGCCACGCCGTGGCGGCGTCCCATATAAAGTGGAGGAAGATGGGCACGGATGTTAGCCCAGGGCCAGTCTTCCTCAGCAAAAAGAGGAGGATTAGCAACGGATGTTAGCTCAGGGCTGGTCTTCCTCACAAAAAAAAAAAAGAAAGAGGATGGAGGCCCAGAGCCATTCTGCTGGGACTTGAATCACCCTAGAATTACCCTCAGCCTGAGACCAGTAGAGTCCTGAGCTTCTCCTCTTCCTGGGCATTAGCCAAGACTCTTGAGGAAGAGGCCTAGTCTGGTGCTGCTCTGAAGATGTTTCTGGGGGAACAAATGGCCCTCCCTTGTTCCCATGCATTAAGTTGTGGCTCAGAGACACACTTGGAGACGGAAGAGTCATAGAAAAGACTTACCAGTTTTCCCAACACAGGGAACTGCAAGAGAACAAAGTGAGAGCATTAGGTTAAGTAGCAGAAAGAACTTTACGACAAGGAGGTCTGTCACCTCAGGAATGGCTGCTAACATCCATTCAATCAACCAACCACCCAGTTCCCTAAACACCTCATTATCCATCCAACCACCCAAACACTCAGCCATTCAGCCACTCAACCACCTAGCCACCCAGCCACCCAGCCACTCAGCTACCGAGCCAGCCAACCACACAGCTACCGAGCCACCCAACCACACAGTCACCCAGCCACCTAGACACCTAACCACCAAGCTGACCAGCCACCCAACCATCCAGCCACTCAACCACCTAGCCACCCAGCCACTCAGCTGCCCAGCCACTCAACCATCCAGTCACTCAACCACCCAGCCACCTAATCACCCAGCCAGCCAATCACCCATCCACTCAACTTTTATGGTGGACATACTGCCTGGAATCCTCTGCTCTATCGCAGTTCAAACGTCGCCTCCTTAAACAGGTCTTCCTGGGGCCCCCAATCAAAAGAATTCTCCTCAATCACTATCACAATGCCCCATTGTATTATCATCAGAGCACTTATCACTATTAGAAATGATCTTATTCACTAAATTGCCTACTTGTCATCGCCTGTCTCCCTCTGTCTAGAACGTAAGCTCCATGAGAGCAGGGACTCTGCCTGTCTTGTTCACAGCCATATTACCTATGCCTAGGACCTGTGCCCGGAACACAGTCTGTGTTCAGTTAGCATCTGTCGAATAAATGCATGAATTTCCTTTGTGCCCAGGCATGTGGGGCAGGGAACAAAAACTAGAAGACATAGGACTAGACTCTTGCACTAATGTGCCCCAGGGTCCCATCTACACTTATAGAAGAACTCAGATAGCAGAGGCAGGACCTGACTCCTGTGGTCCAGTGTCCACACTCTGGGGAATAGAGGATGGAAGTGATCAGATGCAGGAGGTGAGGTTTCCCTGGAGGAGTAATCATTACAGGATGTGGCACATGGACAGGCAGCTCAGATTGTTGAGAGAACTACAAACCAGCCAGTGCATCACACACTTGCTTGCACCTTGTATACACTGCATTCATGCTTTTAAATGAATGAATGTTTGAGGAGAGTGGGTGGCCTGGGAAGAGAGGACAAGTCACAAAATGATGACAGATGAGGTTAGACAGGTATGAACAGCCCAAGAGATGGAGGACCCTAAACTGAGGGGCACAGTGGGACATGAAACAGCGGAGAGTATTCTGGGCCTTGGGGCAAGGGTGAAACAATAATGGCGTAGGGCTGAGACCAGTCAGTGCAGCCCATCCTCAGGATTTCCTTGTGTCCTTCATTGCAGACATGTCCCAGGTGCTGTGCAGAACACTGAGAAGTGCAGGAATGGCCTTGGGAGGGGTGGGTGCAGACTCTCAGCAGATGCTGGAGACGCAGGTGTGGGACGTGTTCGCTCACATGCTGTCATCCTTGCTGTCCACACTACCTGGGACGCAGATGGAGGCTTTTCAGCTTCACCATCTACTCAGCTCAGGGTTAGCTCAGCCACAGGTTCTCAGAGTGTGCAGAATTACGAGTCTCTTTCTTGCTATCCCTCCATCCCTCCATCTCCCCCTCCCCACATCTAAACACATCTTTTCCTATGAGCTTGGTGTGGTGGAAAGCATGCAGGAGTTGGAATCAGATGACCTTTACTGGACTCATGAATACGGCTCTTTCTCTCTGAACTTGGACACGTTGTTTCAATTCCAAGAGCCTCCAATTCCTGGTTCTGTCTGTATAATGGGAATGATAATAGTCACTTTTTCCTTACAGAGTAGTTGTGTAGATTATATTGACCCCCTGCCTGGGAAAGTGGTTACATTAACTGAGAGCAGAAAGAAGGCCTGACCTCAGAGTGACTAAGACCTTACTGTGTAGCGATGCCTCCCTTTTGTTCCCCTCTTCACCGGAAAACAATCTTGCAGCCACAAAGTGATAAACAAACAGGGTTGGGGGTACTAAAGCCTATAATAAGAGAGAAGGCATCCAGAGAAAACAGAGACACTTCAAATGAGCTCACGTCCCCAAATCCCGAAGACTTGCTATCCAAGGCACTGCAAGACCTTGGAGTTTGATTGCAGACCCACTGTCTATAATCAAGACAGCAGTGAACCAGGAACATGCAGAGTGGGTGACACCTGCTTACAGCAGTTCCTATAAAGAGGACCTGAGGGCCTCAGTTAGCTGTAGGCTAAAGATGAGGTGAGAGTGTGATGAGATAGCTAAGAGCTATTGTAAGCTAAGTTGCACAGGCAGAGTCTTGGACAATGGAGGCAGCAGCCCCACTGAACTCTGCACTAGTCAGGCCACCACGGGAGGGAGGAGAAGGTCTAGCTCCTGGCCCACTGACAAAGTGCATCAAGACCAAGCATCCCAGGACAATGAATGGGGTCTAGAAACCATTTCCTATTAGAGGAATTGGGAGATGATATTTATCTGAGAAAGATGAGACAGAGTAGGGACACATAGTGGTCTTCAAATACTTGATGAGTTAAGCTTAAAAGAGGGGAGAGAGTTATTCTGAGTTTCTTCATAGGGCAGAAGTGGGGCTAATTCATGGAAATGAGAGATATCAGGGAGGCAAGTTTCAACCCCACATGAAGAACTATCTCACGACTGAGCTCTGCCACACTGGAACATGCTGCTTTGCCAGGCTTTGGCAGCCATGTTGCTGAGAGGGTTATGTGGAAGCCCCATGACACCTGTCACAGATGCTGTGTGTGTATATGGGGATGGGTTCCAGCACTGGGAGTGAAGTTGGCTAATGCATGGCTCAGAAGGTTTATCTCCTAAACATTAAATCATCTTTTGTGGACTGCCACATACCAGCATGTTAGATGCCAGGGCCTCTAGCCTCGTGAATCCCTGGTAGCCAATAAGAGTAACAGGCACCATTTCTTGGGTGACCATGCCCTGCCAGGCACTTTAAATGAATTTTATTTTCCAGTTTTACCTGATTAGAATCCAACTACATGCAGACTAGAGGTAGTGAGGGAGAAAGGATGGGGTTTGACATCAAATGGGCTTGGATTTGCATCTCTGTTTTGTTCTTGTTAGCAGGGCAACTCTAGGCAAGTTTCTTAACCTTTTTGAGCCTCATTTTCCTCAACTGGTTAATAGGGATGAAAAAATAGATGAGATAATGTCCACGCTACAAAGTAGGCACTCGGTGTTTTTCTTTCAGTCTTTCTGTCCACATCTGAGAGGAAATAGCAGCTCTGTGCTTACAGTAACTGTGTTCTTACACATCTAGTCATGGGATCCACATCTTAGGCTGTTTTTCTGGGGTCCCGAGCACCAAATGTGACCCATTCATGCCTAGGTTCTCCATTACACTGTCCACTAGTCAGCCAGTCTGTGACTGACTGACTCTTTCCCTCTTCTCTTCCTTTGCTCTCTCCCATCCAGATCCTGAGTTCCAAGCTGGGAAGCTCTTGGACTTTACCTAGTCAAGTCCCGGGGCTGTTTCTTTTACAAGGTAGCGATTTGCCCTTGGGAATCTTTCGTCTGGAGTATATCCAGGCACTAAGCCATCTTGTCCCTGCCCTTAGTGTGAGCATTAGACCTTTGCACTTGTCCAAATGGCTGTTCATAGAACACACAGGCTAACCCAGGGTAACATAGTGATGTTGGGGAAGGAAGAGCACTGAGTGGAACAGGTATTTTCCTCACAGAGGTCAAATTCCCACAAACTCTGTCCAGGAAGAGATTGTATTTAGGAACAGTTTTGCTTTTCGTGTTCAATGAAAACAAACAAACTATTGGGACCAAGTTTAAAACAAACAGTAGGTCAACTCAGAAACTGTAAAGCGAAGTGAAATATATGATCAGACTTGTTCCTTTTGAGTGTAGCAGGGTGACAATGGCTGAGACTAAGCTGAGTCTGGGGGAGCCCAGGGAACCACTCCCCACCCCCCCAATCCTCTACTCATAGACCAGCCCCTTCAGGCACTGGCCTGAGTGACTGGCCCCGGGGGAGGTGGATCAAGGAGAGAGGCATGGATCAGGCAGAAAGGATTTGATCCTGCTAACCAGCCCCAAGGACCAGTCAGACTAGAAACAGACCCCCATCCCCGACAGAGAGAGGATGTAGGCAGAAGAGGGGCAGTCAATTTGAAAAGGGCTTTGGACACTCAGAGGAAAGCCTCTTGACCAGCTGAGAACCCTGGTAATTGTTGACTTGTTCTAAGAAAATGCCGAGGCTTCATAAAAATATATCTCCTTGTAAAACCCCAGCCCGTATCTGCTTTTCCCTGTTTCCCTGATCTCTCCCTACCCCCAGCAGCCTCCTCTCCTTCTATAACTTTATTTTTCTTTCACAACAGCCCTGATGAGTGTTTTAACCTGATTGAAGGGCTGCCCTTCCAGGCACCCAAGCAAATGGGATAGGAAACATCAGGGAGCCCCCCTGCCCCCATCTCTCTCATGCATGCCCGTGGGCATGTACTTGTCTTAAGCTCCAGCCATAAACCCACGTGAACTGAGAAAGGTGAAATAAGGAACTTCGTGTCTCAGGAACGACTTACAGTCTTTGGTGCCCGGGAGGGGATGCTCACGCTCGGTGACTTACCGAAGAACAGCATGACCGTCCAGAGCAGCATGGCACCTGGCCTGGCGTGGAGGAGGGAACAGGATAGACTGAAGGCAGAGACGCAGCTGGGGGTAGAGCATCTAGGCCGCAGGCCCAGGGGTGGGTGGGTAAGTCCTCTGACGAAAATGGTGCTACTGTTTGATAGTCTAAATAGAGGAAGTGGGGAAGAAACTTAAAAAGCTCAAATTGGTATTTCCTCTTTGGTAGAAGGAGTATTATATGAATAAATTTTCTTGACCATGAAGCAAGAAGGAGTCAGTAAGTAAGCCACTAGTAAGCACTTTTGAACATTCTCTCTGTGGCTTCAAAATGCTCATGCTAGGCAACCAGGATGGGATATGGCTATGCAAAGACCCAGAAACTGCCAGAATTTGCTTGGTGTCAGCATCATTTAGCTTGGAAGGTTCCTAGCACAGTACTGGAAACACAAAGATCATCCATCTCGCTCCTTGGCCTCCAGTTCTCTGAGGTGCCCTCCCCTCCAAGGAGAAATGTGTCTGAACACCAATGAGGTGGTGAAGTGGAATCCTGAAAATGGTCCACAGGACCATCAGTTCAGGAGGGAATCAGGGATCAAGGAGGTTGGAGTAGAATGGGGCTGGACGTTCCGCATCTGAGGCTTTAAGACCATGAGGTTATTATTTTGAGAAGAATTGTTCATTAAAAGACACCATTAAGAGAGTGACTAGGCATTACAGGGTGACAAGATATTTTCAGTACATATGGCTGACAAAGGACTTGTATCCAGATTATAAGAATTTCTACAAGTCAGTAAGAAAGAGACAGACAACCCGTTAGAAAAATGGGCAAAATAAATGGATAGGTAATTTACAAAAGCAGATATCCAAGTGCCAGATAAACATAGAAAAAGGAGCTTGATTTCATAAATCACTGTGGAAGGGCAAATTTAAACTACAATGAGATACCACGACATCCCCCATAACAACAGCCAAAATTATAAAAATAGACAACCAAGTGCTGGTGGGGATGCGAAGCAACTAGAACTCTTGTACACCTCCAGTGGGAGTATAAATTGCTACAACCACTTTGGAAAACTACGTGGCAGAATCTACTAAAACTAAACATATGGATACCCCCACGATTCAGTATTTTCACTCCTAGGTATAGGCCGAACAGAAACACATACCTATGGGCACCAGAAGCCATGTGCAAGAATGTTCATAGCAGCAGCATTTGTAATAGATAAAAACTCAATAGTCCCTCAACAGAGAAGGAGCCCCCCCACCCAATCTCTTTTGAGGACAGAAAATGTGCGTTTAAGGCGAAGCATGGAGAGTTGGGTAAGTACTAGGAGGCACTTTCTGACAGTAAGGTTTTTCCTGGAAGTCTTTAGGTGAGAAGTTTCATACAGTCTGGAAAGAATTTGATGTGCTTATTGCTGAAGGCAGGAACGGAGAGGGGGAATTTTCTGTTTTCTTGCCTGAGATTCTCTGATTCAGTGGAAGCAGGAAACCAATCTGACACTTCCAGGCACGTCTTTTGTGACTCGCTTGACTGGGAAAGAGGTAAAAGTAGTGGGGAAGTAAAGTAGGAATTGGATATCTTGTCCACTCACCTCAAGGTGTTAACATTTATACATTTTGCTCTATCCTTCTCTGTTCAACAGATCTCCCGACTTGAGTGTTCTCCAGCTTTGTTCAGCTGCAGGTCCAGGGGGCGAGGTGGCAGCCCTGCAGGCCTGCAGCTAAGGTAGGAGGCACTTGCAACCACAAATGGTCTAGCTTGCAAGCATTTGTGGCACTCTGCATGCAGAACAGCTGAAGCATCTGCCCCTGGCTGCTTCCACTTTCATTGGGTTCCAGTAGCTTGAGTGTGTGACCCCTCCTTGACTTCCCACTCTACCCCTGCAGAGTGAGAAGCTGCTGCACCTTCAGAGGTGTTAGTGAAATTGGCTCTCTGAGCTGAACTGGCTGCACACGGTTCCCTTGGGGATGAAGGTGACCCTAAGGAAGTGGGGCTGCTGCCCGGGTTAGGAATCTTCTAGGACCCAGGCTGACCTTGAACCGAGACTGGGATGGGTTAGGGGAGGAATCAAAACCCATAATACTAATACTCTAGGGGAAATGAGGGACTAAAAGGAGGTGGGGAGGATAATAGAGGGGGGACTCTTTTCCAGAAGGGGCTTGAAGCCCAGGTGCCCTCATTACTCAGGGTCACCTGGCAGGGAGCAGCTGTGAGGGACCAGGGCTGCTGGGGAATGGGAAGAGTCAGTCCCACTCCTAGGAGGTAAGAGAGGCAGCAGGGTAGCTGGGGTTAGGGGGCAGCTCTTGGCATAGAGACAGCATGGTGGGCTCTGGAACCACCCGCTGGAGCTTAAACCCTCGCTCTGGATACTAATCTGCCGAGAGCTTGGCTAAGTTTCTAACCTCTCTGCACCTCAGGGTCCTTATCTCTAAGGTGGATAAATAATTACACCTGCATCATAGGGTTGTTATGAAGGTTAAATTTGATAAAAACGTGAGACGCGCTTAGACGGTGCTGTCTAACAGAACTTTCTGTGATGATGGAAATATTCTCTGGGCTGTTCACTTCAGGAGCTACTATCCACATGTAGCTCTTGAGCACTTGAAATTGGCTAGTGAGATGCAGGAACTGACGTTTTAATTGTTTTTAATTTTAATTAATTTAAATTTAAGCTGCTTCATGTGGCTAGTGGCTGCCTTACTACCGTTGTTGCTTACAACAATGCCTGGCAAGTAGGGAGTGCTGACGAAGGTTAGCTATCGCTATAAGGAAGAGCATCAGGGAGACTTGAGCCACTAGAGCCTTCCTTCCAATCTTAGCTGTTACTGGTAAGGCCCAGAGAGGTGAAGTAATTTGTACAAGGCACTTGGCCATAATGCCTGGTGGGATTGGAGCCACATCCCTAGCTGGAACTGGAGGCCCAGGGAAAGACGTGAGATCTTTTCCCTAAGTTAGGTCCCAAAGAGAGAACAAACTGGGGGAATGTATTAAAAACCTAGAACTTAGGACAGAAGCTGAAAAGACCAGAGTCAGTGAAGATGGAGCCAGACTGGGAATGAAGTTCTAGGTCTGCCCTGCAGGGGGCAGGAAACGGTATGAGGCATTTGGTCACCACCCTCCTTCCTTCTCCTTTGCTTCTGGAGAACAACGGGAGGGCTTGGAAAGGCCAATGGTACGTTTGTGTCAGGTCTGTAGCGACCCCTTGTGGCTACAAGGACAATTGCCCTAAGGAGGGAATCTTGATTAATGATGAAACGTCATCCTCTATCCACCCACCCACCCATCAAGCTTCGCCCCCCCCCTCCGCCCCCGCCCCCGGCTCTTGCTCTATGACCAGTCCATCCCTGCCTCTGGGAGCTCTGGAAGAGACAGGCATATACTCAGTATAATCTGAGCTTCGTAAAGCATTTTTTTCATGCCTTCATTATTCTAGTTTATCCCACGGTATTGTATTTGTTTCAGCGTCTTTCTTTATGTTCAGTCTGTGATCTCCTCAAAGGCAAGGGCCAAGTCTAATTCATCTTTGTGTCTCCAGACCTAGCATTGTATGAGGTTAAAGATACACCAAAGTGTAATTGTTAGGAGGTCTGGAGTCAGAAAGATCTGGATTCTAGTCTTGGTTCTGCTGCGTACTAGGTGGAGGACCCAGGGCAGTGGCTTAATCTCACTAACCTCAGATTTTAAACCTGTAACATGGTAATAATGACATCCGACTTCTGGGACTGTGGGGAGGATTACACTTTCGCACATACAATATCTTGTACATTCACCCCTCCACCTGAAGTTGGATTCTACCCTTATATCTTCTTAGGAGCCTTACACTACTAGTGCTGTCCTACTCTCTCCCTTGAATTGTCGTGCCACCTCAACTGGGTCTTTCGCATGGATGCTTCTGGAGGATGCTCATCTTCTTCATCTTCAGACCAACCAAACCACACTCCAACCCCTCTCTTGACTCCACACTCACTGTGAGCCCCCATTCAGAGTCAGTCTCCTCGAAAGATTGGGTGATAGCGGCCCTTCCCACTTGGTGTTCTGAGACACATTGGTGTGCCTCGGATGGTTACAGGTGTTGTAAGACATTGATCTTCTCAGCCCTCAGGGCAGCTGGGTGGGGCCACACTTCCAGCTGGGAGCAGCCTTGCTCAATTACACAATGTTTCATTTAAATATAGTTTTCTATATATGCCGCAAAGCAAAAGAATTTGGAAGCACCCGTGGGAATCCTCCCTGTCTCTATCCCCTCCCCTCTTACTCGTCCCTCTGCCCATGCCAGTTTGGCTTCAGCTTCCTTCACGTCTCCAGCGCATCCAATGGACAGGCTTTTGTCCTCAGTCTGTTTGATTGCAGGCTGACATTGTAACTGTTGATTACTCCCTCCTTCTGCCAACACCAGGACACCAGGACATGTCTTCTGGTTTTCCTCCCTGCTCTCCAGCCACTCCTTCTCACTCTCTCTGCAGGCTCAGCCTCCCTCCTCTAGTGGCTTTGAAGGAGTTCTTCAGACCTCCCCGGGCCCCTTTCTCTTTTCACTCTATATTCTCTTGCTGAATATTCTCATCTGTGCCCATGGTTAAATGATTACTTCTAATGCAACGAATCCCAAATTTCTCTGTCTAGTGCAGGCCAGAATCTCTGTTTCAGATAGGAAACTGCTTACCTCAGAGCTCCGTGTGGGGGTCTCAGAGCCTTCTTAAACTCAACCGGTCAAGACTGAGCCAGCCTCTGCCTCCCACCCTGGTCCTCTTCTGTTGTTTCCTGTGTCAGTCGGCGGCACCACTCACAACCCTGCTGTGCAAGTCAGAAACCTGGGTGGCATGACTCAGATTTGTCCCAAAGTGCAAATTAGCCCAGCAAAAATGTTCCCATTAATATGACCCTTTTGGATAACAGGTATCATGTATGTGTGTGTGTGTGCGCACACACTTTATAGTTCTGTCGTTTATAATTTCCCCACTGCCTGCCCCCACTGCCAGTCTGGCTAAATCCTACTCATGTCTTAGATGTCAACTTATACACCCATTCCCACGGAAACTCTTTTCTGACCCCTGTTCCCCGCCCCAGCCTGGGTTAGGTGCACATCCATCTGTCTTAGCACATCCATCTGGCACTAACTGCCTCTCGTGTGCATTCCTGCATAGGCCTACAAGTTTCCTGAGGGCACGGGCCGTGTTTGTCTTGTTCTTTGCTGTACCTGGCACAGAGTGTGTGCTCAACAAACATGTGTGAGATGGAGATTGAGATAGAACGAAGGCCCCCCCCTTACTGGCCCTGCTTATGCACAGGAATAGTCAGTGGGATGGCTGCTGAATTGCAATCTCATCTGCCCTCCTTCAGGTCTTCTCATCCTCTCATTCATGAATTTAGGGTGAGATTTCCCTACTTAAAGGTGCTTGATTGACTCTGAGTTAGCTTAGTATCCAAATAATTCAGTACGGTTATTCCTTCCTTCATGAGTGGGAGGTGGTCAAATTCTTTGGAGGGCCTGCCATTTAATCTACGCTGTTCCTTTGAATCACAACTCCACCCCCAGATCTATTTCCTCACATTTAATTTTATACATACCCATTACATTCTTCCCTGCGTGTATCATACTAGGTGCCATGCCAAAAAATTTTCAGTTCTGCTTCATAAGAACAGCCTTGACTAGAAGCCTGTGGTCACCAAAAACAGCCTTAGAAATTAGGGAATGGCCCCACAGATGGGGCTGGAAAAGGATGGAGGCGCATTCTTCCCTGGAGACTGAGGAAGAAAAGCATATATAATTAAAGTGATAAATTGGATTTTTTTTGGTTCTCTGTTTACCACTGTCAAACATAATCTATTTCATGCATTTATACAGAATGCACAAATAGGTCAGATTTAATTTTCTTCAGTTTGCTTATTTTCTACTCCAGTTCCCTGGGTAGACAGAATCCAGATGGAAACGGGAAGACCGTAAGGCTTGTGTATTTGGAGGACGGGGTGGTAAAGGATTTAGACCACTGGACCCTGGGAGTTGGACACCCATGAGCAAGTAAAAACTAAAAAGAAGCAATGAGATATTTGGGAAAGACCATGGCATTTGGAATCAGACAGATCTGAGTTAGATTCCTGGCTGAGCCACATTCACTGTGTGGCTTGGATTTCATTCTCGTTCCTCTTCTCAAAGTACTCCTCCTTGTGCTCATCCTTCCACTCCTCCCCCGGCACCTTCTCTCTCCACTGAGTTTCTTCAATCTGCATGTGGACAGGCACAAACATTATCCAAAATAAAACAAACCTCTCCCTCTGCCTTACTCATCCCTTTCAGCTTCCATGCCACGTTTCTCCTCCATTTATTGCCAAGCTTCTCAAAAGAGCCACCTACATTCCCTGTCTCCTCTTCTGCGATCCCTACCCACTCCCCAATCTTGGGTGATCTGGCTTCAGCCCCCACCACGCCACTAAACTGCTTTTGTCAAAGTCACAATGTCTCCCGTGTTGCCAGCTCCAACAGACCATTCTCTGCCCTCTGATTATTTGGCTACTCAGCAGCATTTTCAACAGTTAAACGCTGCTTCCCTTTTGAAACACTTTTTCTTTCTTGGCATCCATCACATCCTCCTCTCCTGATTTTCCTCCTACCTCTGGCTACTCCTTCTTAATCTGTTTTCTGGATCCTCCTCTTCTTGACACTGATTGTAGGGGTCGTCAGAGTTCAGTCCTGGGCTCTCTCCTTTCCCTCCCGTCCCTTCTGCTCCCCTCCCTTCCTTTCCCTTCCTATCTCTTCTCTTCACTGTTCACACTGTCTCCCTCATCCCATGGCTTTAAATAATGTGCAGTGACCCCAAATTTATATCTCCTGACCTGACCCAACCTCACTGGTGGACTTAGACCTAAGTATACAACTATTGGCTCTTCTCCTCCAGTCGGGTAGTTCACAAACATCTCAAACTTAATATATCCAAAATAAAACCCTTCATCCCTGTCTCTCTTGCTGGGAATGAAGAAACAAACAAACAAACAAACAAACCATCCTTTTCACTGTTCCTGCCCTCCTCCCAGTCGGTTTTCTCATCTCAGCAAGCACCACCAGTTACTCAGATAGAAACTTCAAACTTCATCCCTCACAACTAATCTATTACCAGTTCTACTGGTTCCTCTTCAGAACATATCTCAAATCCACCTTATTCTCCCCATCTTTGTTGTTCACCATTATAGTGGAGCCCCCGGATATCTTTTGCCTGCATTAAAGCCTCTTAATTCTTTTCCTGGCCTCAGCTGTTGCTTCCCATGCATTTCACACACAGAAGAAAGAAGTGACCTACTCAGGATAGAAACAGACCCAATGTAAATACTCCTCTACTTAAAATTTCCAATATCTCTCCACTGCACTGAGACTAAAACATACCTCTCTTTATAACGCCCAGCAGGCCGGGCGGCTCCCTCTCTGGCCTCATTTGAGGCCACCCACTTCTCTTACGGTGCTGTGGATGGTTGATCCTTCAGTTCTGCTAAGACCACATCTCCTCTCTCCCCGGGGCCTTCATTTGCTTTTCTCTTTGCCTCCGAGGCTCTGCCCCATCCACCACCTTTCCCTCCACCGCTTGTGTATACATATGTATATGTATATATCTACACCATTATATATATATAACAATATTAAACATTCAGAAAAGTATAATAGATAACATAAGAAACATCGGGGTATCCACCATCCAGCTCTATTTAATTCTAAAATGTTGTCGTATTTGCTTCAGATTTTTTTCTTAAGGAAATAAAGTGGTACAGAATCAGCTGAAGCCCCCCCTTCCCTAATTCTATTCTCCTCCCTCCCTTCCCAGAAGTAACCCCTGAATTTGGTATTTATCATCCCCAGGTCTGTTTTTCCACTTTCATTACACACGTTGTTGTGTATCCATCAACAATATATAGTGTTGTTTGGCATATTTAGATTTTACGTAAACGGTATTTTACGGTGGGAGGACTCTGCGACTCACCCTTTTCCTCAGCGTGGTTCACGAGATGGATCCATACTGACACATGTGGCACTAGCGTCATTTCCACTGTGACATAGTCCTTCACTGGATCCGTACGTCTACCTTTATCTATTCTCCCAATGACCGATAATAGCGCCATTTTCAATTTTTGGCCATTATAAACACCGCTGCAAAGAACATTTGTACACGTCTTCTTGGGCACATGTTTGAGAGTTTCTCCAGGTAAAACCTTAAAAACAGAATTTCTTAACAATAGCGTATGTGCCTCTTCGGCTTGACTACATAGTGCCAGATTGCTTTCAAAGCGGTTGAACCAGTTTCCAGTCCTACCGCGGCCTGGGCGAGTTTCCCGCGCTCTTAGTCTCACCTACTCAGCTGCCGAGCTCGGCCGGGCCCCCACGGAGCGCCATGCAGCTCGCTGTCGTCTCGGGCAGCGGCGCACCGGACCCGCAGGGAACCCGGCTCCTCTCTCTCCTAATTTCGTGGTCCATTGGCCGGCCGGCAGTCATTACTGAGGATGGGATCCCAGAGACGCGTTTAGGGCAAGCTCCAGCCCCTGGGCCTCTGGGAGATGTGGTCTTAATCTTTTCACCCAACTCTTCTAAAATTTGAAAGCAATACAAAACAAAAACTTCCCTATCTTGAACTAAACGGGACCCAGGTCGCTAAAACGTACATCTATATGCTTAACATTCAGAATATACAATGCTAACATTTAACATATATATTTGCTTCAGATGTTTTCTTTCTAAAAAATAAAACCTCCAAGAGGCCACCCGGTGGCGCAGCGGTTTAGTCCGCGCTTGGCAGCCCGGGGTTCGCGAGTTCGGATCCCGGGCGCCCGCGGACGCAGTGCCTGTCAGCCATGCTGTGGCGGCGTCCCATATAAAATAGAGGAAGATGGGCAGGGATGTTAGCCCAGGGCCAGTCTTCCTCAGCAAAAAGGGGAGGATTGGCAACAGATGTTAGCTCAGGGCTGGTCTTCCCCACACAAAAAAATAAAAAATAAAACCTCCAGTTACACTTTAAGTTTTCCTCCCCATTCTTTCACTGACTTCCCTCCCAGCAGGCAGCTAAGACCCTGAGTTTGGCAGGTATCCAAACCATTTATTTTTATAACAAATGTATGAATCCATAAGCAATTTATAGTATTTGCTTTTCTGCACACAAATGGTATTCTGTATCTAATATTTTGCAAGTTTCTTTCCTACACACCAACACTGGTTCCAAGATATATCCGTTGATGCTGGTGTATCTAGTTCAGTGTTTATCCATTCTCCTGACAATGTATTTTTGGATTTTTTTCAGCTTTTGGCTATTTAAACAATGCTGTGTATACACTCCACGAGGGCAGAGATTTTTTTGTGTTTTGTTCATGCTCAATTTTGAGACCTTAGAAGTGTGCCTGGTACATGGCAGGTGCTTTATAAATTTGTATTGGGTTAATGAAGAAATGAAGAGCCTCAGACATGTTTGTAGGTTGCTCACATGCAGAATTTGTCCAGAATATGCAGATAGAAGTGAGGTGGCTGGATTTTTCCGGTGAGCTCACCACGTTATTCTCCAGGGCTGCTGTACTGATTGACACATCCCCCAGCGATGTGAGAGTTCCTGTTTCCCCTTAGCCCTGCCATCTTTAGTATTTTGAGATTTGCTGTGTGTGTGTCCAACCTGATGTATATAAAGTCTTACCTTATTCGTATTGTTGTTTTAATTTGCATTTCCCTAATTCCTTTCTGACTCTCCCCTGCCACTGACTTCCTTTGTGGCTTCTGGGGTGTCAAATGAGCAGAAGTGGGTTGGGGTGGGTTGAGGGTGGCTCTCAAGCTCTCAGGGGTGTAGCCTGACTCCTGCATGGGCCTGGAGCTCTCCGTGCATTCCCAGCCTCCTTCTCTCCCTGGAGGGTTCTGAGCACATGTGCCACGCCAGACCCAGGATCTCAGGACTGAAGAGCAAAGTGTGGAGACCCAGGGTCATCCTTCCTGCCCAGTCCCACCTTGAGCTCTGAAGGCTCCTGTGAGGGGCAGGAGAGGACCATGCTGGTCTGTTCTCTAGGTCTCCAACTGGAGAGTGCCAGCCAGAAGAGCCCTGGGGCTCAGGGTGTCCTGGCGTTTGCAGCTGCCTTGACTCCTCTGAGGACCCTGCATGTTCCCGTGTTGGGAGCTGTCTTTGGAGTCCCCGGCGCTGCCCCTCCTTGGAACGCATATGCCCCCAACTTATAGGAGAACATACCATCTGGTCTGTTTAGCTCCTCTGTAATTGACAGATTGACCACTATTTTTAGAAAAGAAGACAAGTTTGAATGGAAGTGGACAGACACTGGTAGAGAGGGGTGGGGGATGGGAGTGGAACTGAGGTAGAAAAGTTGAACTCACAGGGCACCCTTTGGCTTTGGGACAATAGGGAGAAATACCAGGGTGCTGGATTGAATGCAGCGCCAGGGGCCACCACCCCTGAGGGCTGTTGAATAGGGTCAACTGGGATATGGCAATGGCCCCAGATGTAACACGTAATGCCGGTGAATCAGCCAGAGCAGTGGGTGTGCAGGAGCCAGCGCCAGCTGCCATCTGAAAGACATACATTTCTAGCAAGTCGCGGTGACACTTGAGATCCTTTCTCATTTGAAAAGCATTAAAAAATCATAACCTGCAAGCCCACAGGGTGAGCGCTGTGACTTAACAACCCTTTACTTTCTTTTGCAAAGCATTAAAGTCATTAACTTCCAGCAAGTGGGGAAAGCAGGTTCTTACTTAACTCTTGTCTTCTGAAAAGTCTTAAAAATCAGCTATGGTGAGACCTTGTCTCTCTTTGCAGTGTTAAATCATACAGAGCCATACTGCTGCTAAATAATGGGGCCATTCTGTCGGAGTGTAACTTAAGAAAAATGGAGCCTAGTGACATATCCTTTGCTCAGAAGCCTGTGGTGACTCCACACTGTTGATCAGATACGATCCTAACACTTTGGCGTGAGTTTCTCCTACCCTTTCACCACCTTCATCTAACCATGTGGATGAAGTTTTTATCTCATCCTCAATCATCTCCCTATATCTTTCCCTCCCGCTCACTGCCACCTGTTCCTCTTGCACACCTCTCTCTCCAAGCCTCCCTATGTGGACTCTGCACCTGACACATAACACCAGTATTTTTAGTAACATCCAACATTTGTAAATCCCTTTAGGCTACCGACCATGCCCTCCACATCTCATTGAAGGTTCAACTTTTGAAATTTTACCAGACACACTGTCTCTCCTCTTTAATCACTCCAGTATTGCTAAGTATTTATGCATTGCATCTTTTCCAATTGTGTGTATCCATCTTTGCATGCACACTTAGGGGTGTACACGTGTCATGTATCTCCCACTGGATTATACATCCCCTAGATTTATTCTTTTCTTCCCATTTCTGCATCTATGTGTAGATACCCAGGTAGGTGACAGCATGTCAGTTAGTCAGTTGCCACATGTTTATCGAGCACCCATGTGCTGGGTGCTACTGGTATGAGCACAGTTCTTAGACTTTAGTAGAAAAGAGAGACGTTGAACAACTAAATGAATCATTGTAGGTGAGCAAAGGGCAGGGAAGTAGAAGGGCAGATGCTTTGGGAATATGTGTGAGTATATGTGGGAGTGGTTGGAAACCTTTCCCAGGGAAATGATGTTAAACTGAGACCTATAGGAGAAGTAGCAGGTGGGAGTGAGGCAAAGAGTTGGGAATGAATTACCCCAGGCAAAGGGAACAGCACGTGCCCAGACTGTCAAGTGGGGAGAGCACAAAGCACCTGGTCATGTGCAGGAAAGGGTTAACTCAGCAGGCCTGGGTTGGCCAAACCTTACACATTCCAAGGTTTTCAGGACTGCCCCTGGACTAGCTCCTGTAAGAGGACCTCTGAGCTCTTGGAATATCCTGCCTTATAAGAGTGTCTTTGTATACTTGAGACCTTGGGCCAGGCCAGGTAGTCTATGCTAACAATGTGATTGTGGTGAATGCCTGTTTTCATATGCTGCTTTGGGCCATGCTATATCAGTCTGACCTTGGTGGGGCTGCAGACAGAGGAACTAAGATCAGTCCCATGGGGGCTGCATGCCTATGAGACTGGCTCCCAACAAAAACCCTGGACACCAAGGCTTGTGTGAACTTCCCTGGTTGGCAATATTTCTGATGTGTTGTTGCACATTGCTGCTGGGAGAATTAAGCACTGTCCCTGCGACTCCACTGGGAGAGTACAACTGGAGGCTCGCGCCTGGCTTCTCCTGGACTCTGCCCTGTGTGCCTTTCTCCTTTGCTGACTTTAATTTGCATCCTTTCACTACCATAAACCATAATCGAGAAGATAATAGCTTTTCTGTGAGTCCTTCTAGCAAATCATCAAACCTAAGGGTGGTCTTGGGAACCCTCAACACTGATAGCAGAGAGAACAAGGGCTATGGGGGAGGTGAGATGGTGGGGTTAAGGAGGAGAGGGAGGAAGGGACTGGATTCCTCAGGGCCTTACAGGTCATGGTCAAGAATGGCAGAGTTCTGCCTGCTGGCTTGATCCCAGTGTGGTTACTTTATTTAATTCTATCCCACGGCCCTAGGCTGCACCCAGCCCTGACTAGATCTTACAAAAGGTACCTACAGAAACCATGAAAACCAGTGAATTTGCTTGGGGGTGGGGTTGGGGGAGCCCAAGGGCACATAAACCTACTGAAGGAGGTGAGCAGTGTCACCTGCAGGAAGTCTACACCAATTATTTCCCCTATGGCCCAACTTGGGTTTGGAGCAGAATCGCTACTCAGTATATACTGGTAAAGAAGACAGAGTGGTGTTTATTAGAAAAGCTAGGTGGAAAAACATTCCAGAACTGTTGGCCATACTGAATCCCACATATTGAAAATTCAGAGGCGACATCACCAATTTGTTTTGTGATCACACACCCATGGTGACAGAATAAGTCAAGGGAAAAAGAGGGTGAGAGAGTGGTGGAAGCAATTTAAGCAATTTATTGGCACAAAGGATGCAGTTATCAAGGTTGCAAATAAGTCATCAACTTCAGGCATGGACGTGCACCAAAGTGTTTCTCAAATTTCTGCTTGCTTGGACAAGCATGCTGCCTGCTAAGAGCATGCCTTGAATTCATAATGGCTGGAGAAAATTTTAAAAGTAATGGAAGAAGTGCTTATGTAACTCATTTCTATATCAACAGGGGACTATATTTTTGATGGTGCAGGAGGATTGAGGCAGAAGCCTGTTGGGGTGATGACTGTGCTGGCAGCTCAGTACTCCTGAGTCAGAGCAGGGCTGCTGAAGCCTGGGCCAGCAGCATGGGGGAGCCGTGTGACCATGGGGTGCCCCCGATGGCTCCGTGCATCCAAGTGCCTTGATTCTGGGGAACACAAGACGCTGTTATATATTTTCTAATTACACTGAGGTCTCTTGTCTCTGCTCCCAAGAGGGAAGGCAGTTTATAGTTAGACAAACCAAGTTCTAGCTATGTGACTTTGGGCATGTTTCTTGAACTCTCTGGGCCTCAGTTTACTCATCTGCACACTGGTCATTAGAATAAGACCTTGTTCCTAGGGTCGTCTTGAAGACTAAATGAGATAATGTCTATAAAGCACTTGGCATAGTGCCCGGCATGCATTAAGGGCTCAAACAACAACAACAAAACCAGAAAGAATATTAGGGTTTGTAATAAATCATCAGACATAAAAAGACATTTTCAAGGGCTCATGCCAGTCACGTGTGCCTCAAGACTGTCATTCTGGGTGAGGACATCGCACGCTCTGAAGTAGATGACAGTGATGTGACAGAAGCGCCCTGATGAATCAGCTTCACTATCTTGGCCTTAATGCTCGGGCTGCATCTTCAAGAGCCGCCCGTAACTCAGGTGCTGCTGGCTTCAGTGTCAGGTGCAGGTTGTTCTCGGGCCTGCTAAGAGGATGAAGAGTGGACGTCGGAGGCTATGCTGATAAGACGGCCCTTGAGGCCAAGCTGTGATCATGGAGACAGACTCCCCCGTGTAGCTGGAACCAGGGGGAAGGCTTGACAAGTGGGACGTCTGGTCAAAGGAGCCTTGGTGTGGAGTTACCACTTGGGGTTGATCCCAGCTCTTTCACTACAAGTGTGAGGTGTTGGGCAAGTTATTTGTCTCTAAACCTCAGTTTCCTCAACTATAAAAAGGGAAAAATACCTGATTTGCAGAGTAGTTGTAAAGATAAAATGATATAATGCAATGTATGTAAAACACCTGCTATATGATATGTGCTTCATAAATATGACAATTATAATCATATAAGTAAGCAAAGTACAGTCACTACAAAGTGTGACATGCGTAAGGGGTAACTGATATTGTTTTGTGACAAAACAATCCTGTGAGACCACATTCTTTTCCTTCTTAGAAAGAATGGCAAGATACAGACAGCAGAAGGCTCGATTTGAGGCTTGGCAAATGCATGCGGTTCGTTCTGAGAAATGGTTTATGGTCTGGATCAAATCCCTGCCACAGGTGACATGTTCATCATTGCCCTGGGAAGACCTGATCTGGGGGATGATGGGGGGGCAGGTGGAGAGGGCGTGCGTGAGGAGCAGAGCTCCTTAGCCAGGGGACGATCAGTGATGAGCTGCCCTATTGGATGTGTGATGAATGGTTTTAAGGGTGATGACAAAGCACAGCTCCAAGGGAGGCGTGGGGCAGTCACAGATACACACTGTTTCCTACTCTAGTCCTCTCTGCAGCAAGTAACTATGTGCTGGGACACACGGCCTGGGAGGCAGTCATGGAACCTAGAGCCAGAGAGCAAAACGACCCCAGTGCAGGCGTGCTGTGGTGAAATGGGGGTGGGAGAACCAGGCCAGGGAGGAACGATCTCAAAGATGTGGTTCGTGCTCCTCTTGTCCTGACTCCAGTTGCTTCTGAACAGTTTTCTGGGAGAGGAACCCAAGAGGTGATGGGTGCAGAACCCAAATGATAGGGAGGGATGTTTTCCACTAGAAAATCCTCCATTAGCAGAGAACTTGAATCACATGCCAGAGAATAAACAAAAATGGAACTTTAAAAACATGGGGGTAGAAGTCGATGTTCCTGTAGCTATGCCCAGCAGCAACTCATTGAGAATAAGCCCTCCTGAAGGTAGAAAGTTAATGGTGTCTATCGCCATCTTGGAAACCCAGCCTCGGAAAAGGGGAGGACTGGGGGTGGGTGCCAGACATGGCTTGAAATGGTAACAGTGTTTGAGTTGGTCCTTTCTTCCCCACCAAGATGTGTGCATCCCCAGAAGGAATTCCCAAGTATGTTCCCACTTCTACTCCCACAGGAAATGAAAGCCTATGATTGCATGTGGTGCTTGCTGATCTGATGCAGTAGTTCTCAACTGGGGCCCCCAGGGGACATTTGGCAATGACCAGAGACAGTTTTGACTGTCACACTTTTTTTTTTGGCCAGGGCATGCTACTGGCATCTAGTGGGTAGAGGTTAGGGATGCTGCTAAACATCCTCAGCGCACAGGATGGCCCTCACAACAAAGACTTACCCAGCCCCAAGTGTCGGTAGTGCAAGGTTGAGAAACCCTGGTCTGATGCAATGTGAGGTTCTTTTGTTGATGGAAGTGGCTCATTTCTCACACCTATCATCTCAGTGTGAAAGAGGGTAGAATGGGGGGAGGGTCACGGCTAGTCGTTATGCCTCATTGGTGGCCATATACAGAAAAGGGGGTGGTGAGAAAAAAAACTTGGGGGTGGGAATGAGCCCAAAGGGAGCCTCAGGCTAACCTCCCAAGGTAGATGGAAGGATAAGGGCAGAGTTTTTCATTTGAAGTCAACTCTTACTTATTTAAAAACCAATTTCCTTAAGCACATAATTATATGTTTATTTCCCTAAGGAACTCTTGAGGCAGAGGAGACCTGCTTAAATTATGGGGATGGAGCCTGCACACAAGGCCTTAAGGGGGTTAGAAAAATTCTCTGTCTCCTTCGAAGGACTCTTGGAAGGGCAGATTCTTCTGCAGTGCAGAGGATGTGGAAAGGATGGAGTGGGGTAGGAACAGAGGCAGAAAGTGGGAGGACTGGTTGTATGACTGCAGCAGGTCAGGAGCTGAAGAGACATGGACTGTGGGGTGCAGCTTCAAGCCTCCCACCTCTCTCCACATCCTCGTGAGCAGAGGGAAGAGGTCCAGGAAGTGGGCCATTCACACCCTTCCTGCCACACTGCCTTCATGTGAACACACATACACACACACACACTCAGTCACTCACCCTCATACACCCCTTTCGAAGATGCTCTGGTTTGTAGGAAGAAACAGATAGGCTGTGCTGTTGGGGGAGGGGCAGGTGGGGGTGGGCAGGGTGGAGGCAATTTTGATGAGAGCAGGGTAAGGGTTTCAGTGAGTCCTCTCTTTGTGCTATTTCTCATTGCCCTGTTGCAGCCTGAATGCCTGGAATTGTGTGTTCTTCTCTTTGGGAGATGGCCTCACCTGGGTAGACTGGGTGGGGACCAAGGGAATAGAATGAAGGAACTGGTTACTCAGATTTGACACACAGAGGAAAAGGGGTGAGGCGGGGAGGGCATCTTACAGCCTCTCTCTCGCTCCTAGATTGGCAAGACTCCAGCTAATATACCTTTTGTGTAAGAGTGGGAGAGGATTCAATTGGGTGGGCAGTAGTGGGAGAAAGATGTAGTGAGGAGCAGATAGCTTAGTCCTGGCTATGGTCTAGGCTACAAAGGATGGGGTCTACAGGGGAACCCTTGCCTCCTCCCTCTATGTCTCCACTGCATCTGGAATGTCTGCACATCTGTCACAGACCCATTACATGTGGTGGGACTGTGTCTGTGCCCATCTCCTCCAGGAGGCTAAGAGTCATGTCATTCAGCTGGGTAGCCTCCACATCTAACAAAGCCTGGTACACACAGGCAGTCAGCACATATTTCATGACGAATTCTTATCTTATCCAGCCTGGCCTGCCATAGAAGAGAAAAGGACAGGAATTCAGGCAGAAGGTATAGCAAGAAGAGTCCATATGGCTGGTCCATCCCACTCATCCTATCTCTCAAAGCAGGACATGTGGTGGTGCTGCTGGTAGGATGGGATCCCACCGGGTGAAGGTAACATCTGAGAAACAAGATTCGTAGCCCTGAAGCTCTTCATTTAACCATCAAATATCCTCTCTGCTTAACCGCCCAGACTGGCTCAGTTCCAGCATTCCTTAGCCTGCGGTGTGGGCAGCATACTGGGCTGGAGGTCACGGGTGAGCCAGGCAGCCAGAGGCTGGTGGGAGGCGCCCAGCCCTTGGGAGATGGAGATGGTGGTTATCTGTGAGCACGACATCCAGGCCTTCCCTGTCCTGAGAGAGCTAAGGGGACGACACATGTGGGGCATGCGGGCCTAGACAGAAGGGCTGTGTCCACAGGGGCCGTGTAGGCATCACAGACCTTGGGTTGGTGGGGCTTTGTGTCCTGTTCATTGACCAGCTCCCCAGAAGACATCAGTTGTCATCAGGGAACAGGTACATAGAGTTTCAGCATCTTCAAGAGGCTGACGATGTGTGTTGTAGTCCTGGCCCGTCCTTCCACTTTCTAGAAGTGTGACCTTGGGCCTCTCTGAGCTCTAGCCACCTCATGCAAACAGGGATGGCCCACCTGCCTTTCCTACATCACATGGCTATTATGAGGCTCAAATAAGTTGATAGGTGGGAGTGCCTTGTAAACTGTAAAGTGCTATGCAATGTGAGCTGGTTTTCATAGGTTATTTATTCAAGGAAGCAGCAGAGGGACCCCCCCACATCACTGGGGCTCCAGCCGTCCCTTCAGTCAGGACCTGCCTGCATGGGAGGGCTACTTCAATCTCTCAAGCCAGCTGGCAGCTGGAGGTTTAGAACTTGTAGTCCACTTCCGCGTCTCTGGCCCCATCTAACACACAGGTCGGGGCAGTGGGGGCCTGGCAGAGGGTGCTGAGGCCCCTTATTTAGTTCGCTGGTAGAACTGGAAGACTGCTTTCTCCTGCTCATAGGTCTCGATGGAGCCGGGTCGAAGGCGCCGGATTTCAGCGATGGCATCTCCTGCAGCCAGGCCCCGCTCCTTCACCAGGTAACAGGCCAGCATGGTGCCAGTGCGGCCAAAGCCCAGGGCACAGTGAACTCCCACGGCCTGTGAAGGGGGAGCTTGATGGGGTGGAGCCTCATGCCCTCCCAACACTCTGCTGCCCTCACTTGGGCTGGTCTCCTCCCTACAGCTGTTTCTTCTGGGTCAAGCCCATGATCTGCATAGGTCAGGTCATCAGGGGCAAGAAGTGACATCCAAGTCAGGGAAGGCTGTCCCTGTGTGGCTTGGAGGTCACCAATCACCTCTGAGGTGGCTGTTCAGGTGCTGGGCTCCTGCCCTGCCTCCCCACAACCCTCTACCTGCGCTGTCCAGTGCAGAAGCCACTGGCCACGAGCGGCTACCGAGGACCTGAAACACTGGTAGTCCAAATGGAGATGTGATGTAAAATGCATCCAGGTTTTGAAGATGTAGTACAAAAAAGAATAAAAGTGTCTCATTAAGAATTTATTTTATACTGATTATACGCTGAAATAATATTTTTGACTTATTGGGTTAAACTACATTATCAAAACGAATTTCTCCTGCTTTTTTAAACTTTTTTAAAAATGTGGCTGCTAGAAGCTTTAAAATTACATATGTGGCTCCACTATATTTGTACAGAGCATTGCTCTGGAGACTGCTCAACAGCCTCTGTCTGAGTTCAAGCCCCACTTCTCCCAAGTCTGTCCACCCCTTCTCCTCAACTCACAATACTAGCTGGTTCTTCTTTGCCTCTCCTCAAGCCTAATCCACACTGTCGGGCCTTTCCTTACTCCATCCACTTACCGCCCCATCCTCTCCCCTTGGCTTTATGTCCTGGTTGCACTGGTCGTGTCCTGGCTCTATGGTCTTCCCCCAATCTCTCTTCCAGAGCCCAGAGGAGTTATTCCCGGTTCTGATCTCCCCAGCTCCGCCCGTGTCCGCGCTGACCCCTTCCAGGTCCCTCCCTTCCTGCGCTGACTCCGCCCGCTGACCTCTCCCCGGGCGTTGGCCTCGTCCACGATCTGCACGAAGCGGTCGATCTGCTCCGGGGCCGGCGGGCAGAAGTCTGGGATGCGCAGCCGGTGCAGGGTGAGGCCGGGGCAGCTGTCGCTGTGTGGGGGCCCGCGCTGCGTTAGGGACACCAGGTGCCGCACGCCCAGGTCCAGCAGGAATTGGTAGTGGGCGGGGAGCCGGGGCAGCGCCAGCCCCGCCAGCCGGCCCGGGAGCACCCATGAGAAGTTCGGGGGCTGCAAGCCCATGGCTGGGGGAGGGCATAGGACAGCGGGTCACCGGGGCGAGGCCGGCCGTCCCGCTCCGCCCACTCGTCTCCTCGCCCTCCCCAAGCCTGATAACCCACCACTTACCTGGCACCGGCGCTTCCTGGGACCACGTGGTCTCCGGGACACCGCCCCGGGTGACGTCTGCTTCGCCGCCGGAGATTGGCCGAGCTGCCTGGGGGGCGGGGCTAGAACACCCAACTCGGGCTCTGAGTGACCGAGAGGAGCACCGGCCCCGGCCCCGAGTAGGACACTTACTGATTGGTTGGATAATCAATAATGGGCGGGATTGCTGCAGCGGTGCGCACGGAGATTGGTGGAGCAACCCAAACATCTAAGAAGGAAAACCTAGAACGAAGTAAGAATTGTTTTCTGCGGATGAAGCAACCCGGGGTCGGGCTCTGCTGCTCCCTGGCGGTCGGTGGGAGTTATTGCATCCCTGACCAACTGCCCCTGCCGCCCGAGGGCCTGGCTTCCTCTTGCTTTCTTCATAGTGGATGCCCAGGGGTTTAAGAGATGGCATATCTATTTCCGCCTTGGTCTGTTTCCTCCTTGGAGGAGGAATCTCCTCTACAAGACTGACTAGTCACTATCAGTGACTTTTTGAACTCGTCCAGTAAGGGGGAATCACTACTGTGCAGGGAACTCTTCTCATTTTTCCATTGCTGGAATTATTAAAAAAATATTGGGCTGCCATCTGGTGCCTGAAATCTTACCAGGGATAGTAATTATAGTATAATAATAATGAAACAGCCAACAACGTTAAGAATTAACATTTATTGAGCATTTACTATATCCTATATATGACAGACACTAGTCTATATATATATTGTCATTTAATTGCCACAATAATCTTATGAAGTAGGTAATCTAATGAATCCTATTTTACAGATGAGAAAACTGAGGATCTGGAGAGGTTCAGGAACTTGACCAGGAGATGACTGATGGCCTGGGGATTTGAAACCAAGCAGCCTGGCTACAGCATTGTTTCCTAAGGTTAAACAGAAGGTTACTGACTCTTCATGTAACCATCCTCATATCCCCAAATATCAGCTGAGTTAAACAGTTGCAGGATTTCTTAATTTCTTTTCATATTTCACCATCTCCAGGCTCTCTGAGTCACCCTCCCTTGGGGAGGCTAGAGTTTCAGTGTCATTCATAGAAGGTGGGGACCTAGATCTATCTGTCTCAGCTATGATCTGACCAGTCCATATCCTCATCTGAACCATGTGCTTCTAGTGATGCAGACTAATTACAGTTATGAAAATAGTTAACCTCTATTGAATTTGCTTGTGTACCAGGCCCTGTGCCAAGTGCTTTCTGGAAGAGCCACATGTGGAAGGTATTTTTGTATCCCTTTCGTGCATGCGTAATCAGAGGCTTAGAGAAGTTGGTTAACCTGGCCAAGGACACACAACTAGTAAATAGCTGGGCTGGTTGAGCCAAGGTGTCTCTGATTCCAAGCCCAGGGCACTTAGCCATGAAGTACTTCCCTCCCTCTGTCCCCACCTGCCCCTGACACACACATTTGACCATTTAAAGCTCTGGTTCCAGCAAAATGAAAAGGAATTTCTCTTCCCCCAAAGTTCAATGTCTGCTCTAACCCTGTGGAAATGCACTTACCATTTACTCACACAACACTGAAGCATGGACTCCATGTACTCTCTCCAGGTCCCAGGAGCTGCCAAATCTACCCTTTCCTCCCTTTCCTGCAATCAAAGCCTTGATTAAGTCTTTCCTGTTTGCATTCTCATTTCCTACACAACTCCCTAGCAATCTTTCAAGCCCATCCCAATTCATTCCTTTCTCTGCTTCCCTGCTGTGCTCTCAGCCACCAGTCACCCATCACCCCAACGCCAGAAACTTCTCTCAATCCCATTGCTCCCCAGGGTTTCTGGCTGTCCTGTCTCTGGAGACCAGACTCCAGCACTTGCTCCTTTCAGGTTGAGATTTCTTAGTCCCTTTGCCTTGCTTTCCTTTCTTTGCTCCCTCTACTCACCAGGGAAAAACTTCCCACATCTCTCCCTACCACCCTATGCCTCTTCCTTGCATCCTTGAAATCCAGCCTAGAGTCCATCTTCTCCAGAGGGAAGACATTTCTGGGGGAGACTGAGATTCTCTTCTCCTCTGAGCCCCCCGACAGGGATTCTCCCCTTAATGTGGGTCTCTGCAGGGGTAGAAGTGCATCCATAAACCCACCAGGGCCTCTTTTTGGAAAGGCCAGTTGGCTCCCTTTGTAGGAATTTCCCCCTTTTCTCTACTGCTCTGCCCCTCTCTTCAACAGACCCTGGGTGGAAAGACCCTGCCTTGGACTGTGTCCCATTGTCATGGGTGCTATTTAATTTTCTGTCTTGGGCCCAGGGAGCTTCAAACTGAAAGGAAAACCCCTTTCTGATGGTTTCCTGGCTAGGACCTCTGCAACTTAACAGTGTTAGCACCCTGCATGTGCCCCCCTACACCCCCCATATGCAATACTGATCTTCTTTTCCTTTCTCCTCTGTAGAGTGTTACCTGACCCACAGGAAGATTCAGGCTCCTTCTGTACTCCTATCTCACCTTATATAAATATGTCCTCCCAGTATGGCAGTTATTTTATTGGACTGGGGTTATCTGTTTGTGTAGAAGCCAAGACAACATCATTTTCTCTGAATTCCGCACATTTAATATGGAGCCTGATACACGATGCTCAAAAATGTTAAATGAATCAATGAATGAAAAATAAGTAGAATGCCTAGGCAAGACTGTGAATGTATATTTCTGGGAGTGTATGTGAGTCTACAGGACTAAATGACAATGCACGTTTGTGTCTCTTTTTAATTGGGTGAGTTTGAGGACCATGCTGGGTATTGTGTAGCACCTTCTTGAGGTGTACTTTTTACATGTCTGTGCTTTTAAGGAAAGAATGACTGTGTCAGTATGATCCTGGCTAAGTCTAATTACTATTTTTGTATAAAGGGATAAATAAGCCTTGCTCTTTATAGAGCTCTGCTTCTGTTGTGTGCATGTCTATGATCATGTGTGTATGTGAGTGTGTTGAGGGGGACATATACCCAGAAAATGATCTTTTGACACTGATGGTAAGCTAAGTAATAAGCTTAACTTCCCTGTCTTCAAGGAATTTACAACAAACTTGGGAGAATTTAGACTCAAAAGTAATTGTTTTCATAACACATACTGAAGTACTAAATTAGTCATCAAAGACAATCAGATAATATATATTAAAAAGTTAATTGTGCAGTAAAAATAACAAGCACAAAAGTCAGTAGAAGAAAGATAAGCTTGGGTTAGAACCACCAGAAATTCTTATGAAGACAGGGATCTTCCTTCCATTTTGTTCTCTGTCCATTGTGAAATACTGGAAGTAACTTTCATTGTAAAACTCAACAGAACAGTTTTAGGGCATCCTAACTCCCTCTTCCCCCATCGATAAGAATATTTTGACCTAGTTCTCTTTCATATTGAGGCCCCAGTTCCCTGACTGGCTTGAAGCGAGTGGCAGTTAGAGGTGAAGCCAGAGTCAGAGAATTCCTTCCTCCGAGTAGGGCCCTGTGCCCCACCAAGGCAAAAGATTGCTTGAGTTTGGGTTCCTGTATCTCTTGAACTGCAAGTCAGAATTCTCAGTGTCTTAAATGTTCTCATCTTCCTTTGTCTAAACACATTTCACACCTGGGATCAGATGATCTGGAAATTGGATTTAAGAAGGGATGGTGTGGTAGCTAACCTTCAAGATGGCCCCTGTGAGTCATCTCATGCCTTGTGTAGTCCTTCTCCACATTGAGCGGGCCAGTTTTTGTTACCAGTAGGATATAGTGGAAATGATGGTGTGTGACTTCTTAGGTTCAGTCATAAAAGACATTGTGTTTTTTGCCTTGCTCCTTCTTGGGAGAAGCCAGCTGCCATGTTGTGAGGACACTCAAGGAGCCTTCTGGAGAGATCCGTGTGGTGAGGAACTGAGGCTTCATACCAACCTCATGTAAGAGCTGGCTATTTTGGAAGTGGATCCTCCAGCCCCATCAAGACTTTAGATGACCTGCCCATCATCTTGACAATAACCTCATGGATTCCCTGAGCCAGAACCACCAAGCCAAGTCTCTCTTGAATTCCTTACCCACAGAAACTATGAGATAATAAATATTGGTTATTTTAAGCCATCAAATTTTGGGGTAATTTTTTTATGCAGCAATAGGTAACTAATACAGATGGGAATATTCAGATAGAAGGAAAGAAGAGAAATAATTTCTAATAAACTCAAGAAGTGAAATAAAATAAGTTTATTTCTAAAAGAAAAAGTTATAAGCAATTGTGGCCTGTGTGTGTGTTTTTGTTGGGATGGGATGTTGTGGTAAGTCAACGCAAATTTTCCACATTTGGGGAACCATGCTGTGTAGAGGAACCAAGCAGAATGGTTTGGGTGTGGGTTTTGTGTGTGTATGGTGTTGGAGGTATGGGGGGTTTTATGTGGTATTTGTATAGTTAGGAATGATATACAAATTATTTAATAACTGGCCACGGCACAGGAAGCAAGCAATCAGAATGGTCCTTCTACCAATCAGCACTGTTGCCTATAAACAAATAGTGAAGCTATCCTGCTGTATTGGATGCATATCACTGTGGAGTGTAGAGGCTTTAACCTGATCTGGGGTGTGGTCACATTACCTTGGACATTTTAATATAGGTTTTTCCACAAGATGGCACTGATAGCTTTTCCTTGTTTCTCTTTTTTTGTCTTCTTGAAAAATTTGTGATTTGTATCATACAGAACATACCAGGACTGAAATCTTACAATTTACTAGTTGATTTCTTGTACTTCTGACAATTCTTTTTTTTTTTTTTTTTTTTTTGTGTGGGGAAGACCAGGCCTGAGCTAACATCCGTCGCCAATCCTCCCCTTTTTGCTGAGGAAGACTGGCCCTGGGCTAACATCAATGCCCATCTTCCTCCACTTTATATGGGACGCCGCCACAGCGTGGTTGACAGGCAGTGCGTCGGCGGGCGCCTGGGATCCGAACTCGCGAACCCCGGGCTGCCAAGCGTGGACTAAACTGCTGCGCCACCAGGCGGCCCCTGTACTTCTGACAATTCTATCGCCTTCATGGCACTTAAAATTATGTTTTTCCTTTCGACTATTCCAGCACATCAAGACTTCATATTGGGATGTTGGGGGTGGTGCCTTATACCAGAAGCTATGGTCAGGGGAGCTGGAGATGGGGGCCAGGCTTTGGTTTTTGCAAAGCTATTCAACAAAGGCAAGTGAGCAGAATCAGAGAAGAGGGAGCACTCAGTTAGGTAAGAGCCACCTTTGTGACGAAAACTGTCTTGGTGAACTCTCTCATTTCTACTTTTCGTTGCTGCTACAACCTTTGCTTTGCCTTGGATCTGAAAGGAAGAAATTACTGAAAATCTTTGCATTGAAGTTTTCACAGCGTTATTGTCAAGACTGAAGGAAACTTAGAGATCTCCTGGTTTTACCTTTCCATTTCTAGGTGAGGAAACTAATGGTCACTCAGTTGGTCTATACAAGGACTCAATCCATTCTATCAAATGTCACTGGGTCACTAAACTGTGTGACCTAGAACAAGTTAAAATTTCTAGGTCTCAGTTTCCTCGTCTACAAAATACAGATGTCTATTATGATAAAGATTATTAAGGATTATTGATAGGGTTACAAAAGCTAGGAATATATAAAGTATGTGGCAAAGTGCTGGCACATAATTGGTGCTCAAAGGATGGAAGCTACTGCTACTACCACCATCATCACAGGAAGATTTAGAGCCTGATTAGAACAAATGAAAAAATCGCACTTATGTTGGGACATCTCTAATGAGAAGTGTGCAGTCATAGGATGCTGTGGTTGGCAGAATCCTAAGATGGCCCCAAATGACCCACACACTTTGATGATGGGATATCACTCCCGTGATTATATTATGTTACATGGCAAAAGGGGGCATGTGGCAAGGAGCCTCTTGGAGCTGAGAGTGGTCCCCAGTGGACAGCTACTAAGAAAGCGGGGACTTCAGTCCCACAACTCCAAGGAAGTGAATTCTGCCAATCTAAATGAGCGTGAAAGAGGACCCCAAGCCTCGTATGAGAGTCACAGCTTGACTGACATCTTAATTTCTGCCTGATGAGACCCTGAGTGGAGGATCCAGCTCTCCCATAATTGGACTCTTGACCTACAAAACTGTGAGATAATAAATGGGTATTTTTTTCGCCACTAAGTTCATGGCAATTTGTTATACAGCAATAGAAAACTAATACAGATGCCCTATTTACTTAATTTTCGTATCTTTAATATGCTCCTTGCAATACCACATTTTTGAGGTTTCTAAACTGCTGTCTTATTTCTTGTCTCTTTCCCCTTCGTTTTAAATCTTCCAGTCTCCAAAACTATAGACCACATAGGTCCATTTTCAGTGCACATGGAATAAATACAAAGAATCAATGGAACTCAAGAAATGTCAATATCTGATTCCCTCCAGGTACTTTCCCAACCTCCTGGTTGTTCCTCCAGCCACCTTTAGACCAGTGCTTCTCAAAGTGTGATCTGCGGTTGAGCAGCATCGGTGTCACCTGGGAGCTTGTGGGAAATGTGGAATCTCAGCCCCTGCCCCAGGCCTGGGGGATCCCCAGGTGGTTCATATGCACACCTATGCCTGAGAAGCCCTGTTGTAAGACCAGTTTGTCCTGCAGCTCTGTTTTCCCTTCTGCTTGAGTCATTTATAAAAACATGGCCTGGTCACAAGAGGTGGTGCCTTGGACATCTCCAGGTGTCTCCTCTCTGGAGCTAAGACGCTTTAGCTGAACAGGGCTGTGGGCAGAGGAGCCAATCAGCACAGGGAGAGGTCTCAAAGAGGCCTAACTGGCCTGGGTAAAAGCCTGAGGTCAATTAGAAACACCCAACAGTCCCTGATTGGAACAACCTATTCCTTTATCTACAGGCTAGGAAGATGTCCAAGAAAAATACACTTAGATGTATGTTGTGACTTTCCTGTTTTTGTTCCAAGGAAGGGCTTGGTTCCTAGATTTCCTTTCTGGAGGAATTCTTGAAACATAACTTTCCTCTCTCTCCACCTTTGAAGCACATTCCAGGCATGGCAGAAAGTACCTGATTTATCACCCTTCAATTGAAGTGCCTCCAGCCTCCCTGCAGTTTGAGGAAAGGGGAAGGAGACATGGATCACCTCCTGTCACATCCCCTCAACCTCTTGCAGACCTTCTTCCCACCCAGATCCCATCCTTCTGGAATCTCCCTAGGACTCATCACCTCCGTGGCTCTCTGGACTGACCTCTACATTCCAGCCTTTCCACGTTTCCCCTCCGTGCAGCTACGATGACTTTCGTAGAACACAGATATTACTTCTCCAGCTCTTCGGTAACTCTTTATTGCCTTCAAGAAAAAATCCCCAACATGTTTGGGTTGACATAAAAAGCCCTCCAGGATGAGACCTCTTCCTTCTCTCTTCAGCCTCATCTTACCTTGTTCCTCTGCAACAATGTATGTCCCCGTCACAGCGAACAATGTGTGGGTAGTCAAAGAATCAGAGCTCTCTCACGTGCCTTTGCACGTGCTGTTCCCTTTACCTGTCCTGTTCTTACCTTTAGCCTGCAGCAACTCCTCACTTCCTGAAAGATTCAGATTGGAACACACCACTCTCTCTAGAAGCCTTCCCTGCGCCCTTACAATTCAAATTTTGTGTCTCTCTACAGAGGTTCTGTAGCATCTCTATCAAAACCTTTAATACTTTCTATATTTAAAACATTTTAAAGTATTTATTGCTTTATTATACAAATAATATATGTTTAGTGTAAAAACATTAAAATGTATATACACAAAAGAGAAAAAAAAAGTTTACCTGTTACCTATTTATATTAGTTAGTGTTCAAAGAGAAGCCACTCTATGTTTTCCAAGTATGAAGGGAAGCAATATAAGGAATTAGAGGTTTACATCCCTACTGGATAGGCTGTGGTAGTAAAGGCCCCAGATGATCTTAGCCTGTGATGTTGAAGTGAGAGGCTCTCAAAGACCTTGCCTGGAAGCCACTCCACTATAAAGCTCAAGAACTTCTGGAAAATTCTCACCAATTATCTCAGTCTGAAGCGCTAATGTGGGGAGTCTCTGGATGCTGTTTCGAACCTCTCATCTGTCTAGGCATTTGCCCACCTCTGGAAAATAACGGCTTCTTCTTTCTTCTGGAAATGTTGTTCCCAGCACCTCCTCTGTGGTGCAGAGGCCTTAATAATGAGCAGCATTGGTGCTAAGTTTACAACAGACAATCCACCTAAAGATAACCACCTTTTAGTGTATCACCTTTCATGTGTATTTGTGTGTGTGTGTGTGTGTGTATATAGGTGAATAATGTATATGTAAAATTCTCTCCTTAATGTACTGTCTCTATCTGTATACCTATATACGTTTCTCCCCTCTGGCTCCTTGAAGGTTTAATGAGCTTGCGTCTCTACTTTTTAGAGCAAGGTTTCCCAGCACTGGTTTGATGACACCCTGGAGTGTCTTCATTTATCTCAGGGGGTGCCTTGAAATTCACAAAACAAGGTTAATTTAAATTCATTTTCATTTAAAAAAGTAAACAGACATTATATAGTAATTACAGGTACAAGTGTGTGTGTTGAAATCAAACTAATAAATGCTTGCCTTAGAGAGAAATCAAGAGGATGGGGGTGAGGTTGGAAGGGACCATAAGGTGGTTTAGTTTGAATCTTTCTCAAACATCCCCTCTAATTACTTCCAAGTTGGTATTTCCCCAAATTAATCATGTTTCTCAAATCGGGAGTCAGGGCTGTGGGGGCTGAAAGCTCCCAGTGTGCAGGTCTATCTTCTGTGCCTTCCATGGGGCCCCAGGAAACACATTTTGATTGTGTGTGTGTGGGGGGGCACGTAATGGTGGTGGTTGAGGAGAGTGCACAGCTCTGTGGAACTGGGGGCCGTGAGACACCTGCAGAGGTAATGGTCTGAGTAGCAAGCCCATTCAATTTCCAGGAGAATGTAGATGCCCAGATAGTCTAAGAGAAAAGGACCTAGGCTGAGATTCACCGGCCTTATGTGACTGGCCAGAGGCTTCTGTAATTGCCTTTCTGTTAACAATTTGTGCAAATCATCAGAAAGTTAGATGGGTCAACTAGCATCATAACTGTATACATGTCAGTGACTTGCTGCTGAAGGTACGGTGGCAAGGTCACAGATGCAGGAAAGAATTCTGAATTCTGCATGAGACCAGTATCTTTGAAACAACAGAGCTGGTGTTGGGTTCAAATTCTGACTCTGCTCTTTAAAGCTATATGACCCTGAATAAATCGCTTTACACTCCAGTGCCGTCCTCTATAAACTGGAGATAATCACACCACCTACCTCACGGGGGGTTGTGAGGATCAAGCGAGTTGATCCACGTAAAGTGCTTTGAACAATGCTTGGCACAGTGAGAGATCAATCCGCACTGGCTCTTGTCGTCATCCTCACAGTGGGCTCTACATACTCATCGGGACTAATTGGTAGTAGGTGTTTCGATTAGAGAGTAACAGGGATATCCATTCCCCTCTGCCCTCAGCTTGGAAAGCTTTAGTGACCCCACCCGGTCCCAAAGACTAGGTCCAGGAACTCTTCCTGTCATCCTCTAGATTTGGGGTAGAAATATTGTTTGCAGTGCTAGGACTGGAAACTTAGGCAGAGGGTTAATTCTATAACGAGCAAGCAAACAAACAAAACAAAACAATGGAAAACCACCACATGCAAATCGAGTTCTCAGTGAATCCCCTTGTCACACTTTGAAGGGATATTCTGCTTCATGGGGAAAAATTGTGCAAAATATCTGGATTCTTAGAATCACAATTGGTAGCAAGGGACGCATGTGTCTTTTAGCAGAGTTTTATGGCGTATCAATCCTCGAAGGCAAGACCTCATTAATCAAGAGAGTTTCAAAATGTGTTCATCATTACCCACTACTATTGATGAAAAACCCCAACCTCTTCTGGAGAAAATGGTTGATGAGAAGAGAACCTTTGAGGCCATTAAAACAAGTTCCTGATTCTCTTTATTTTTGTGAAAAACTAAATATATCTATATCCTCAGATGAGAAAGACAAATCAACTTTCACGTCTGATCTTAGCAAAATTCAAATACCAGCTTTGAATTGCCAGTAATTCTATTCAATTCTTTTTTTTATTGTGCAAATACTGAGAAATATACATTGTATGATTATTCAAGTATTCAAACAGTTATTTAGGATCAAAAAATTTCAAATTTATATACAATTTATTTCTAGGACTGCTTATGACCATGACAGAAACAAGGTTGATGAGTTAGAGTGATTTATTTGAAATTCATGACACCCTAAAGACCACCTTCAATCAGAAAAGATATTTGATTTACAAGAATGTGGAGAGATGGTGGGAAAGAAGTTTTTTTGATGGTTAGCTTTGTTTTATAGTATTTTGGACCTCCAAGGCTATAGTAATCTGAGCCTGTCTGATTCTTGCATTTCCCAAACTCTGTGCCTCTTCAATTCAATTAAACAAATATACACCAACTATACCTATTTTGAACAAGACATTGGGCTATATACTTGAATGAGGATACAGAGAAAATCACAAAACTTACATTTAACTTCTGTAGTAGACTATTATAGTCACACGCCAGTGGATCATGCCTACCAATATCCACACCCTTATATATTGCTCCACCATATTGACACTGGGTTCAGCCATGCGACTTGCTTTGGCAACAGGACATAAACAAATGTGATGGAAACAGGGGTTTGATAAGCACTTGCACATTGAGGCTTGTCCTCCTGGAACCCTGAGACCACCATGGGCTGAGGGAACCCAGAATTAAATGCCATGTGGCAGGAGAGGTGTTGAGTCCAGTACCCTAAGGCTCCCCAGCTGAATGTACCTGCATGAGTGATCCAAGACATGAGCAGCTGAAGAATGACCCAACTAAGTCACAGAATCGTGATACATAATAAATCGTTACGTTACTAAGTTTCGGGGTGGTTTGCTACACAGAAATGGAAAAATGATGGAAAAATTGATGCCTGGAAGTGGCTTACTGCTGTGATAAAAATCTAAACTATGTGGCATTGACTTTGGGACTGAGTGGCTGGCAGAGATTATAGGGGCAGCAAGTAGAGTGCTAGTGGAGGCTGGAAGACCTGGAAGGAAACTGCAAGTGGAGGCTGACAAAGGGCAACCCATGTTATGTAGTAGTGGAACAACTGGTAATACTGTCAGTTCCAGGAACCTGGAATATAGAAAATGTACTTAGTGAAGTCGTGCATTTGGAGTGAGATTTCCATTCAGAGTGCTGAAGGTGTCAACTGACTTTTTAATAAAGACTTATATGTAATAGGGTATGAGAAGAGAGAGATGAACTAAAGAAAAAACTGGTCTGTTGGCAAAGCAGAATTTAAAGTAAATATGGAGGGCCCAGGATATGCTGGGCTAGGAAATAAAACCATTTCACATTTCCAGTCTCTCCAACTGGCAAAAGTTTCTCAAAGTAAGAAATAGCCTCAAGATACAGATCAAATCAAGAGTGTGGATATAAGACTTTGCTAAGACCACAGGAAGATTTAGAATGGGGTCTACTGGATTCTCTTGCCAGACAAAGGCCTTTTAAGAATTTTAAGGGCATTTTTCCAGAGCACCTTGACATGCTGACAAGTAGAGGCTTGTCTCAAAAAACAATTGTTGGTACAGCTTTTGTCTAATGAAATGGACATAACCTGGTATATAGGAAACCCACAGAGTTTGTAAGGGAATTGGACTAGTTTAGATTAAATGGTACACAGCAGTTCAAAATAAGAGTCTGGAGGCAAGCTGAGAAAATTACTCAGCAGCAAACACAGGCTATTTCTTACTGAAAAGGAAAGCCATCCCAGAGGGTAGAGCCAACCACTACCAGGGAGTAGAACCAGGCTTTATTAAAGAACCATTTCCTCTACCCAGAGTAGGAGGCCCTGCAGCATTTGCTTGGCTGGATTTCAGGATTGCTATGGACCAGTGGCTTCTATGTGGCTCCCTGTTCCTCCCCCTTTTAAATGGCAGTGCCTATTGGGTGTTCCATTATCTCTTGACAACTTTGTATACAACATGAAGTATTGACGATGAAGTGAGGATAATGTGTTATAGGGTCTCATAGCTGTATGTAAAGATGCTGAATAATGGATGAAGTCCTTGAGGAATGTGGGGCAATATAGAATGAGAATGGGCTATGAAACAGGAAGAGCTGATGTAGTTGTAGTTCTGCAACTTTACTTTGGGCAAGTTACTTAACTTCTCAGAGTCTTTGTTTCTGTACCTGTGAAATAGGGATTACACTATTTTATGAGATTACTCTAAGGATTAACTGAGATAATATATGTAAAAACATGCTGTGTGATGCCTAGCACATGGTAGGTGTTCACCACATGTTCATCCCTTTCTACTGGAGTTTGCTTTGTTCACCAGGCAACATTTCATTGAGGAGTCCACTGGGACCTTGGCCTTGAGGATCATGGAATAGCAACTCCAGGGATGAGGAAGACTGGGGAAACTGGGTCCATGATTTCAGGGTTAGGAATCTGTAAACCAAATCCAGGGATAGAGCAGAATTTCTGAATTGATCCATCTTCAGGGTTCTTTCATACATGATTTCATTGGTCTTCTCAACATATTGTGTGGTGGCTCATTCTTTGGCATATTCTTCCTCTCTCACTTGTCCAAATACTCTGTCCTCAGTCCCACTTCTTTGGATCCTACTGAAGTAACTCTTTGTCTTATAAATTGCTGTTAAAATATGAATTCCATCCAGAAGTAGAGTCAGCACCATGTCTCTGACATAATCTAAGACAATATAAAGGAAGGTATTCCTTTTGTGAGAAAATGATTCTGCTTTTGGGCTCGGGATGTGGCCAACCCAGGCAAAGACAATGTTTCATCACTCAGATGGATTGGTCTCAAAAAACCAAGCAGAGCTGGTCTCTGCATTCTGGACATTTTTGGAACAAGGTGTTAGAGGAACTTCTGGCCAACTGGAAGGGCACCATGGTTACTGATGAGTTGCCTACTTCAGTCTAATACCCATTTGACTCTGCTGGCCTCCAGCATAGTTTGTGATAGCAAGAAATGATCACTATGGTGCATTGGGGGAAAGTGTTAATTACTTTAGAGAAATAAAATGGTAGAAGGAGAAGAAAAGTTGAAGCTCTTCCAGGGAAGGGAATGAGAAAATTCCCTTAGGTGACTATTCCTTACAGTCCTTTTGAGAATTCATCCATGAAGAAGTTCCTAAAAATGCACATGTTGCGTGAGAGACTGGGGTGGCGAGGCACTTAATCAACCTATGCCTTCCCATCTTTTTTTTCCTGATTGACTTGCTGATTTTCAGGGTGGTCTTGGGGTGTAAGTCTTTGGTTTCCTTTTGTTGGTTTTATATTTTTGAATTTCCATTTGTTGAACGACTTTAATGCATTAGACACTGTGCTAGGTATTTTATATGTATTTTTATATTTAATCCTCACAACTACCCTACACTGAAGATACTCTTTTCTCCACTTTATAAATGATTTCGACTTATATTTGAAAGCCAGTCTGCCTGACTTTGAGGATTTTGTTCATTCGCTGCACCACGGTGTTGGTGGGTAGGGTAGCTTCAGGGACTTTGACTCAAGGACACTTGCACCAGTCTTTGGGAGAACAATTCTCTTCACTGATTGGATTCTGGTTTTACTTTCTCATGTAGTACTGTTGACTACAAAGTACCTTGAAGATTTGGCACCACCAGAACTGCTCAAGTTCTGTTCTAAGTGGGAGCTAGTTATTTCTTTTCACTAATTTTATCTGGTTGAAGCCCTCCTTCTTCTGCCTTTTTTGAAGGACAATATTGCCCTTTTAAATCATAGAGCCATTATTTTGGTGTACTTTTCATTTAAATGTTGTGTGGTTTTGTCTTTCATATGTTATAGTTCTGGGTTTTTTCTGACTAATATTTTCTATGAGGAACAGGTTGGATTTAGGTATAATATTCCATCATTAATCATTCACACCATTATGTGTTGGAAAAATCTGTCGGGAATAGCTTTAAGATTGCTTATAAATGTAATTGATCTTGCTTTGGTCTTTGTACATAAAAACTAGTAATGGACTAGTGCAGCAGTCAGGGCCTGTCAGGAAACAGATAGCCCACGTAAAACTGAATAACCAAAGAGAGATTAAGAAAAGGCACTATTACAAAGGAATAGGCAAGGCTGAGGGAAACCTACAAAGGTTGGTGTAGTATCCTGGGAGCCATTGCCACTCACGGGCCTGAACGATCAAAGGAAGCGAGAGGTTACTGGAATTGGGAAAGTGCAGCTATGTGAAGATGGCTGCCTGACGTGAACTATATAGCCTTTGCTTAGAGGATGCAGCTAGCCCATGGTGGCCTGGCAGGGAGCCAGCTGGGGGGACAGGTAGTCTAACTTTCTGTCTTCCCACCTCTAATCTCCTGCTAGTGCCTCCCATTGGCTGAACTCCTCCAAAAGTGAGAGGGCAAGGAAGCCTGTTGACGCAGCCCGTACAGGTCAGCCTTCTGGGATACAGAGCAGTGGGAAGAAGCATGGAAAGGGGATGGGGAAGGATAAACAGAAGACAATCAGCACAGCTGGGATGCAAGATTTGATGACTAATGCTTATGTTCAACCTGAGCTTTAGACCATGGCAAGTGTTCGTGGGAATGTTCTCCTAACAGGTCAGACAATAATTTCAGTCTTTAAAAATAGGGCTGTGTTCTGCCTCTGCTTCCTCCAACCCTTCTTTTTAATTTGTTTCTAACGATTTGAAACAATTTGTGCATGGTCTAGCTGCATGTACCCCTATTATGAAAAGTATAAAAATAACTATTCTCTATGGTGGTGATATAATTTTATTGTTACTAACCAGAAATGGCTTCTCGATATAGTGGAAAACAGAGTGGCTTGAATTCAACTTTTCTAAATCCCAAATCATCATTTTTGGCAGATAGTATTTTCAATTTAATTGGCTTATATCTAATGATTGTACGTAGTTGGCCAACTCTTATAGCTACTTAGAGGTACATTTTGCAACCATTTTTCTCTGGTGGTTTCACTAGAAAATTATGCTACTTAACAGTAGATTTTTCTTGGGTGCATTATTGAAAATTGTTTGTTTGTTTCTGGGTCCTGAGAGATTGGGAAAATCTATTTTGAAAATGTTTTCAAGTACAAAGCGTAGCATCCGTTGCTGCTCAGTAATGCTAGTTGAATGAAAGAGTGAGGGAGTTAACTTTGTACTTTTCATTTTATTTTTCTTTCCCTCAATTGTTTTTAAGAGACAGTTTTTAGAAACCATCTTGAGGAAAACTTTGGTCCTCCTGACAGGTCCTCCACTGAAAGCTCCCATGTGGAGGTGGGGTGGGCAGCTGTTTGGGTCTTGGTGAGGAGCCTTCATTTACTTTAAAGGAAGTAAAACTATCTCTGCCCTGTTGACTTTTAAGGTGTATGGGACTCTCCTTCATTAGCAATACAGATTTCACGCAGTTCATACTCTTGTCAAATGTTAAAATTTGGACACTTCTGCTGCCCAATGCTTACCAAGAGCTTAATTAGAAGGGCAAGCAATTCTGATTGACAGACAAAGGATATACAGTTCTTTCATTATTCTAGATCAATGCTGTCCAATAGAACTTTCTGCAATGATGGAAATATTCTATAATTGTGCTGTAGGAAATGATAACCAGTAGCCAGGCGTGGCTATTGAGCATTTGAAATATGGCTATTAAGACTGAAGAATGGCATTAAAATTTTTAAATTTAATTTTTAGTTAATTTAAATTTAAATAGCCACTCATGCCAGTGGCTACCATATTGGGCAGCACAACTCTAGATATTCTAGAGTTTATCCCTGGATCAAGTCAGACTATCCCTTCTTTGGCTTTCAAAAGAATAGCATTTATTGAATGCAAATTTCCATTTTGTCATTTATGGTGGTTTTAAAACATGTTCTCATTTTCTTGGACACTCCTCCATCAAAATATAGAGACTAACTACCTTTCCCTTCAATGGGGGTTCACCTTAGTGACTTGCTTCTGGTAAGTACAATGTGGAAGAAGTGATGCTGTATGACTTTGGAGGCTAGCTCATGAAAGGTGATAAAACCCACCTGGCTTGCTTCTTCTCAGCCTGAACTTCCATGTAAGGATTTGGGCTGCTCTAAGGCTACTATGTTGAAGAGTCATGTGGAAAGACCACCTACAGATACCTGAAGAGGACCAGCTGTTCTAGCCCCAGCTTAGGCTCCAGATGATTCCAGGCCCAGCCACAGTCTTACTGCAGCTTTGTAAGGGACTCTGAATAAGAACTGCATAGCTGAGCCCAGTCAGTCCCAAGTGAGATAATAACAAATGATTGCTATCATTTTAAGTCACTGTTTAGGTGTTGTTGCACAGCAATAGATATCTGGAACACTCTTGTATGAAAGGATGAAGCAGAAAACAGTTCTATTAAACTCCCTGGTATATTCATTGTTTGATTATGTTTGAGGACAAAGTCTACTACATCAGTTACTCTTGGATCTTAATATCAGGAAGAGCTTCACTTTCTTGAGAAACTAATATACTTTTATTTTAATACCTTTTTGCTTTGGTTGCTAGGAAGCTCAAAGCTGAATTCATGCTCCATCTTTGTAACTAAATAGGACTATAGAGAATTTATTTCTGTGACTTTACTTTTCCTTTGGCCTCATCTCACTATTCTCTTTACCTTTTTTTCTGTTTAAAAACCTCATTGCAGTATGTACATTGTCAAACCACTTCAAAAAATGAATGTAAGTAATGTTCGGCCTTTGCTGAACCTTTGTGAGCTATAAGATCATCCAGCGGATTATTAATGATGGCTGGGAGAGCTCTGGCATTTTATAACTCTCAAATGGCCTTATTTTATAGAAAGAAAATAAAGCCTTGAAAAGTAAAGTAACCGCTGAGGGATACACAGCTAGTGAGCAGCAAAATCTCAGCGCAGGTGAAACTATGTCTTACCATCCATTTACCTATATGGCACCCATTGGTCAGATATTGGTTCTTTACTAAGGGCCAGCTCTGGGGATGGGATGGTGGTCCAAAGACAAGACCTCACTGAGGGATTGATTCTCAAGATTATGCCTGGTGGGGGATCTGTACATGTATTTAAACATGAAGTAATATATAGTATAAAAGAGGTACAAATTAAACACTATGAATGTTCAGAAGAATGAGAGATCACTTCCAAGTGGAGGATCATGGAAGGCTTCATGAAAGACTGATACTGAGCTAGGCATGGAAGGATGGATAGGATTCATATGTGTAGACACTGGGAGAGAGGATGAGGTGAAAGATGGAGGAGATTAGCAGCAGTGAGTTTAATGCTGGGAACTCCAGGCACTGTGGCATTTGGTGGGAAAGATATTTTGGGGAGTGGAGATTGTGACACATCTCAAATTATGCTATGGGAGTACTTGAGTACTTGTGCTCTGTCCAGGGGCATGTGACCTGCGCATGTGGATGGGATGGACTCAGGGAGAGAGACAAATGCTGATTAAAGCTTCCAGATAGCTGACTGCTCAGAAAACCCAACACTTAGGACTATGTTCTGAGATAACTGCTTAAAATCTTTTATCAAAAAATAGCTTTTAGACTTTAGTATGGAAGAGAAAATGCTGGAAGAGATAGTAGAGCATTGTGCAGTCCTGCAAACAGGGGGCATTTCAGGACACTTCTGAGGAACCCAATGGTGTGCTCAGCTTCTTCTTAGACTTCCTTATATTTCTTGCAGCCTCCTGTGACCGTAGGAGCCTGCTGTTCCGTGGACAGTAAGCCCAGCAGAGCTTAAGAGTAGAGCTCTGTAGGGACAGATCTGCAGTTCTTTCCAGAGCTTGATTGATTTGTTGCAATTGTTAGGTGGCTTTTCTGAAATTCTGCAAGTGCCTCTTGAAATGAGAAACCCCCAGGTCACATGGGTAGGAAATTGCTAATGGGATGAAAACTTTTCCGGACCATTAAAACAAGATCCTGTCACTTGTCCATAAGTGAAAGTTTGAACAAACCTCTTTCTTCGCTGGGAAAACCCATGTCAATATCTGATTACAGCAAAATCCAATGCCATTCTGCTGGATTCTTCTGGGCACAGGAAACTCAAAAAGGCAGCTGCCCATGTGGATGACCCACAGTTGTCCTCACTTAGAATCCAGCTTCTTGGGGTGCTATATTAACTGTGCACAATGCCGTGCAGCCTGTAAATAATTTTCTTATACAGTATCTCATCTAATCCTCATAAAAACTCAAGGAGATGAGTGTTAACTTTTCTACTTTTGCAGAGGAGAAAACTGAGGCCCAGATAATTTAAGCAAATTATCCTAAATCTCAGGGCAAATGTGTATCAGTGGAGGGGTTGACATCTGATCTTAGGAGTCCAAGTCCATTTGTGCTCTTGAGCAAGGTCCGAAGATGAGAGGCAGGGTTGGAAACTGTAGGTGGAAGGGTGAATGCAGAGGCCCATTGGGTAAACATATGATCATCTAGGGTTATGCTATCCCCAGACAGGGACAACGTTTTGCCAACCTTCTCTCTGCCTGGGAAGGTAATCAGTTAATGGCAGAGACCCCCCAGATCTGAAAATGACCAAAGTTATTATGTAGTTCCAAATCCCTCATTTTTCAGATGAGGAATCTGAGGCCCAGAGAAGTTAAATGTCCTGCAAAGACTTAACACAGCTCACTGGTGACAAAGCTGGGATTGTTACCCAGTTTCCCGGATGTTACACAGGAATTTCTACTGCTACGCCTGAATGCTCTTCCTGCTCCACTCCCTATCCTTTGTCTAGATAGATATGTGTTTCCAGTGAAAGATTATTGGGTATTCCTTAGATAAGTGGGCTAATATTAACAATTGCTACTATTCATCGAACACTTGTGATGTGCCAGGTCCTGTGTTAGTTATTTCACATGCATTATTTTTAATCTTCATAAGAACTCTGCAGAGTATATGTTATTATCTCTGTGAGGACATGAGACCAGAGATGAGGAGGGACTTGCCAAGACAATACTGGGTTCATGCTCTTTCCACTGTGCAGTGCGGTCTCTGTAATAATTTATCTCTTGTCCTAGAAAACAGAAATGTCTGAATTTTTTTATATGTTCAAGTATCATTTTTGAGAAATCATTAAAATTCAAATTGTCTGTGTTTATTCCTAGAACTGTATCTGATTAAAAAGGGAGATAAGGGAGATGAATCAGTTATCGTTTTTGAACAGAGTCCTTAGAATCTTGATTAAGAAGTATTTTTTTCTTGTGAAGGAAAACCAACAATTTTTAAAAAAACTGTACTTCAGGTCATATGCTTCAGTAATTTTTTTAGAAGAGAGACAGGTTTTTTTTTTTTTTAAACTGTATTCATCTAGAGTGCTAGGGGCAGAGTTCTAGATGATCTTTTGTGTTAATTAGTCCTTCCCTTCAAATTCCAATACCTTTAGGAGCACAAAGCATGTTCATCATTTATACCTCAGTTAGATTACTTTGATATACCTGCTTTCCTCTTAGCATCTGTGATATGCCTTCCAAATTAAAAAAAAAGGCATTTTTTTTAACTTGGAAAACTTTGAGGAATGGACAGGTCTGAGCGCCATGCCTCCGAGGAAGGATTAGGACCACAGATGGGCAGCCTGGAATCGCTTGGTACTTGAGAACCAGCATGGAAGGGCGCCAGGAGGTGGGAAAATGGAACTGACAGGGCACTGGGAAAGTGTCAAACTGAAATTTCTCAATTTCCATTTTTCCCTGACCCATAATGACTATTCCTGGCCAGTGTGCCCCAAAATCCTCATACGACATACCTGGTTAATTACTAGCTTAAAAGTTCTGACCTTCGTCAGGCACTGCGTAGAGGTGCCATGATGTGTCTTTCCATATGATTCCAAACACTGTACCTCTGTCATTTGACTCTATCCCTTTTCACATGGGTCCTCTGCTTTTTCCGCCTGCTCTACCCAGAATGGTCACATCCTGGATTGCTCCCACAGAACTGGGGTAAGAGCCTTCCTCCCTAAAATAGCAGGTACCTCAGCCTCAAGGCCATCATGACGATGCCTCTTACTCTGCTGTAGTGACTTTTTACTTGGTTTCTGGCCCTTTGACCTGTACTGCCTGACTCTGGTGCCTGTGAGTTTCCTGGTTCCTAACTGCTGGTTTGGTTTTTAACCTACATACTTAATCTTGACTCCTGAAATGTATATGATTCCTAACTCTTCATTTGGCTTCTGAGCCCTGTTGGCTTGCCCATTTCCAGCCCCTCCCTGTAATTCTTAGATTTGTTTTATTTTTCTGCCTGGCTTCCCACCCCAGCTCTGGAATGCCTCGTCTGTACCACTCCTCACCCAATAGGGACATTCAATCTCATTGAGAAGCCAGGTAAACAAGAGGACTGTGGAAGGAGTTGATAATCTCACATCGTCATCTAACATCTGGCACCATTCTTGTGGTCTTTTTGATCATGGAGTTGCTTTTATATGAAATAAGAGTTCAAAAAATGCTTGGACAGAAGAAATAGTTTGTAATCCAGGAGAAATTATTGTCATTCTTTCCAGTTGTTGAGTTAGCTATGCATTTATAAATTATAACATAGTGTTCCAAATTTATATTGAGTTCCATGGTGTCCTGCAATTGGGGTCAGTCCCCCTCTCCAAAGAAGACCAGACATGTTCCTGTGATGCAGGATATTTGATAGACGGTTTATGGGTGATAATTTCTACTGCTTCTTCCTCATTCTAAAAGTGAACAACAGTCAGTTTCCCCACAGAGCCTAGATCTGTATATATGAAATGATGGATGTGTGTATGAAATCCCAAAAGAAGGAAAGTTTCCCATCCAGCATAACTAACCCATATGAAGATCCTTGATTGGGAAAACAAAACTCAAGATCTGATCCCAGCAAAGCTCTGGCACTTTGTCTCACAGGTTTGTTGAGAGTAAATAACCCTGGGTAATTTCTTGGGCAAATGAACTGAAGACTAATTTCTCACCATTTTCTGGGAATATATTGAAGCATCTGCAAGTTAAGATAGGGTGGGCTCTCAAATATCAGTTCTTTCAGACCATTGTTCTTAAGAATTCACATTGTGCTTATTTCTAAAATTATAACGAATTGTGACAGATAAGTCGATGAGTCAATGTCATCTCTTAGAGTTCATGGTGATTTTAAGGGCATGTTGTCAACCACATTTCTAATTAAAATCAGGCAATTTTAGGTGTGGCTTTTAAAGTAGTTGATTTCACAATGTCACACTTTACCCTGCACTGGTAGCTGCTTCTGGAGCTGCAGGGTTTGGTGGGGTTGGGAATGCTGACCTCAGGAAGGATTTGAGACAGTGCTTGGCAATCCCGTGACACATGGGTCGTTCTTTCCCATCATCAATCTGGCACTGACTGAATCAACAACCAAGTACTATTCCCGGTTTACGTTGCAATTCTCTGTTGTCCTTTGAAAGCTTGAGTAAAGATTTCCTCCCATTGTGTAACTCAAGAAGTCTGATAAAGTATTGCACTTGACATTCTGTTTCTGGAACTCACTCTTACAGAGGCCACCTATAGGTGTTCTAGAGTTGCTTGAGTGACAGCTAGTGCTGGATGATGCAGTAGAGGCCACAAGCCAAGTCTGTGTGGCAATAAAACACATCCTATAGGAACAGAGATAGATAAGCAGGGGCAAATCTAAGAGGGATGCAGCAACAACTCAAAGGATCTATCACTCAGACAACCAAGGTCGTAGAGAGCGGAATAGGAACACCAAGAAAACAGTCCCTGATAAACCAGTGCAGTAATTGGAAGTGTTTCTGGCGATGTGAGGAGGACTCTGGAGGCCTCCAGGGTGAGATAAGGCAAGCAATCAACATGTCAAGGTAATTTGTTATGAGTTCTGGCTTTGGGTCGAGGTGTGTAAACCTGCCTGCTGTGATGTATGAAGCCTGCTAACCTGAGGAAACTTGGCCATAGAAGGATAATAGCAAAGTGGAGCCTGCTTGGAACTGACAAGAGGGGCCCCCTGTAGCTGTAAGTGTAACATCTGTCCCAAAGAAGGCAGACCATGATTACAAACTGCTTATATAGATAGAGGGGTAGGCATGCCTCCATATAGGACAGCAGGGTATTTTTCACATTTCCCTGATCTTGCTGAGTAACTCTTATGGACTGATGTTCTCAAAAAGCTGCTAAATGGGTGTAGGCTTTAGTGAAGTTTCGTCAGCACAGGCCGAACGGACATTAACTATAGCTATCTGAGCCCACACCAACTGTGCACACCCTCACCATCTCACTCAGCCCACACAGGTTATATACCACACACCACCTTGTTAATCTCACACCTGACTGTATGTTTCTCACTGTCCTACTGTGTTCACACCAATCAGCATCTCAACAATTTCACATCCACTCTGCCCTGAGCTCAGCTGAGATTGCACATCCCAGATCACTGACTTCACACAGATTATATATTGCTGTGACAGTACCTGCTTTTGGCCCACTCAATCTATTTTTCCATTCTTTCTAGAAATAAACCCTAGTTTTCTTCAAGGTGGTGCTATGGGCAGCTAGGAGACGTTTCCCAGCCTCTCTTGCAGTTATATTTGCTTATGTAACTAAGTCTGGCCAATGAGATTTAAACAAAAGTAGTTGGGTGGGACTTCTGGTAAGGTTCCTCGAAAGGGGACAGAATGCTGGGATATAATCTTTTGCCCTTAACCTTTACATTTCCCCCCCCGCCCCCCAATTTTGAAAATGGATATGGTGGTCAGATCTTATCAGTTGTCTTGTGACTTTGAGAATAGAAGCCACCTAATAAGAATGGTTGGTTTGTAAGTTAGAGGGGACCTGGGTCCTTGATAACTTTGTGGAACTGCAATACCACCCTCTGGACCTTCTATATTTTGATTTCTTTTATGTGACAAAATGAACTTTTAGTTTTGCTTAAGCCACTATGTTTGGTTCTCTGTTACTATGGCTAGATGCAGTTTCTACTGACAAAACCACTTACCATTCTTTTGAGCTCACACTGACTGCATACACCTACCATTCCCCTCAACCAGTGTGTACTCTGTATATTATCTTTTGGCCATGATGTTGCATAAGTGGAACAACTGTCTTTTTTTTTTTTAAGTGCTGAGATGAGTCTCTGCATTTTCCTCTTGACTTATCCAGTTGTGTAAAGCAGAATGAACCGGACTCTCTGAGGTACATAAAACACTTTCTATAAACGTTAATGGAGAAAGGCTAAACCAGTCCAACACATTGTACACAGAGAACAATAGTTTGGTAGTGCAGAGACATTTGGGATCGATGGTTCTTCCTTCTCTGGGTCAGCATCGAATCATGTCATGGTGTTACTTCTGCATCACAGAGCGTGGGGAGGAGTCCTTAGCAGCAAACTTACAATTTCCTAGTGTAAAGCTGAGTCACACCTACCACACTTCCTAAAGGGCTATATTTGAAAAAAAAATACACATTAATTTCTTTGCCTTGCCTTTCACCTTTCCCCCTAAAAACCCAGAAGAAATAAAACTCAGGACAGGGAGATTGCAACAGAAAAGCAGGAAGTAGAAAGGTGGCCTTATATCAGTACTGCCCAATACAGGGATACGATGTGAATGGTGCCCCTAGAGGGGTGCAAAGCAGTGGCCCTGGCTTCTTCCCACCCCATCTCAGCTGCTGTCAGAGTCCTTGGGGCACGGCTATGGTGAAACTTTTGCTCTGGTTCCAGTTCTTCCTGTTTCTTTTGGGAAAAGCCCCTTCCCCAGGCTTTAGCATGGTGGAGCAGGGGGAGGGGATCCTCTGGGAGCACAAGTATTCAGGTAAATCATTCCTCCACCAAGGAGTCTTCAGGCTGTAAAGAGCAAGACTGAAAAGAGTGTGATGGAAATCTCTAGACAGGAAGTGGTTACCTGGGCATAAAAAGCACTGTTTCCTGTTGCATCAGAACTAGGAGGTATGACTTAAAACTTTTAGGCAGTAGATTTGGGATAAAAATGAGAAGAAATTACCTTAAACAAGGAGTTCTTGGGTATCTGAACTGCATACTTCTAGGTCTCTGCTCTTCTTAACCAGTTGAAGTACCCAGAAGAACCAGTGGATGTGTCTACATGCCCCCTTTCATGAGACTCTTGATGGTTGGCTGTGACTGGCAGGTGGGGGCCTATGACTCTTGGGCAGCCTCAAGGTTGTCCCTTAGATTTGGGGTTCAGGGGGCCTCACATGTGTGAGTCATAGTCACCCCCTTATTTTGCTCTTTATAGATTCTGCTAGGACTGGTATTCACACAGTTAGTCATTTCTCTAAGAAAATAACCCACGTTAATTTTTCAGTGAGGGATTTCCTATCTCCTTAACCTCAGAGTCCTACTTTCTGCCCACCCTGTCTATCTCAGCCTTGGGGTTTGATTTTTTTATCTTAATGACACACCCCATAATAAAGAAGCTGTTCTTTCCAATCTGCCCCCTGTTATCCCTTGTTGGTAGAGACAAGTCACTTATCCCATTTGAGCTTCAGTTTCCTCATCTGTAAAATGAAGGCAGAAACACGCCCTGAGGACAGTAACTCACTTAAGCCATAAGATAATAAGCGGCAGAGTCCAGGCCTGCGGCTCAGGTCTCCCGATTCCCTCCTCATTTCTTTTCCTGTGACACGAATCACTCACAGCTTGTTGGGAACATCAGATTAGGTAATGTGCTAAAGGCAGTTTGTGCTCTGAAAAGTGACATGAAAATTTTTGTGATTATTGTTAGGGATTTATGCTCCCTAACAATCGTAGTGACAGAGTGAGGCCTCCGCTCTTAGAGAAGATTACTTTCTTTACTGTTTTCTTTCTCCCACAAACCTTAGGGGAATGGCTTTTAGGCTTTTTAAAGAGTCAACTAATACTTATGAGATTTTAAACTACAGTTAATGAAGCTTCTGTTGGCCTTTCCCCGTGCCTGAATCTTCTCTGATCTCGCTGTAAGCTAGAGTTAGTTCTCCCCTGCCACCAGGGACCACAGTAATAATATCATACCCTTTAGGTATACCATCTGTGTGTGTGTGTGTGTGTGTGTGTGTGTGTATCCCTTCAAGAGTTGTGAGGATCCTGTGTTTTTTATTTTATATCTATCTGGCTCAGAGCCAAGCTCAGATATTGTTGAGTTCTGTTTGAATGAAAACCGCTTAGTGAGGAAGATCCTAAAGAAAGAACGTTTTGGGGAGACAGAGGCAAAGATGATCTTAGAGCAGGAGCAGGGTTCCTTTGGTGGGGACTTTATTAAGAACCAGTCTTTGGAGGGAGGTAATAGAGATTCAGACACGAGAGGCATTGTTTGTCCCAGAAGGGATTAACACTGTCCATGGTGGTGGGACCTTTTTATTCTAATGTCCTGGACCAGCGGGTGCTGATGTACCAGGTGCATGGTGGTGTTCCCCAAGCCCCAGTTGTGGTCCTGGAGTCCTGGTCCCCTCAGAGTATGGAGTCCTTCCGGTGCCTCCTGGAGATTGCTCTTCCCACTTCTGTCTCAGATTCTGGTGCCACACACTGCCATCCACACAGAGAGAGGGGCTGGCTCTTCCCTCTCTCTATTTGACCCAAGAACATTTCAGAGGATCCAAGTGAGTTCTTGAGAAGAATGAGCTTCTTTAAGGGGGGTTGGTCACCGTAAATAATAGAACTGTAGGATTTTTAAAACCAAGCAGGGTCTCAGAAACCTTATAGTTCAAAGTTCTTATTTTATAAATGAGGACACTGAGGCCCAGAGAGGTTAAGTGACTGGTGCAAACTTTTGCAGCAGAGTGGTATCTGTGTTAGGATGATGATGCAGGTTTCTTGGTTTCTAATTAAATGCTCTTTTCTACTGAGTCTTTTTGTAATCAGGAAGAAGACAGTTTTTTTTTCATGAAAAAATATGGGCAGATTTAAGAATTATCTCATTTTTTGTCTGGCAGTAGTAGACACTCTAAGAGAAAATGGCTCTGAATTAGTTTTAAGAAATGATCAGGGTCACAAAAATGCACAAATAAATTGTCATGCTCCCATCCACATATCCCAGTACTCTTCATTTCTCTTTCTGTTTATGGTCCCACCTTCTAGTGTCTTCCATCTTAATAAACTAAAGAGCACAAGGAGGTACCCATAGGAGTCTCCATAGCATGTCTATCTTTCTTTTTTTTTTTTGCTTTTTCAGAAACACAGGTTATTATGAAAGCCCAGAGAGGAAAAAAATAGGAAGGGTACATTTCCTTCACCTTGATCTCTGCTGACTGATTTCCTTTGTGGCCGAGGAATGTGGGCCTGGGCTTATCTCCAAGGCTATACGTAACCAAGAACTGGAAATGGAAAACTTAGCAGTGGTGTTCAGCAGTTTTCTTCTACTTTTAAATAAAATTTTTATTTAAAAATGTAATTTAAGGGGCTGGCCCCGTGGCGTAGTGGTTAAGTTTGTGCGCTCCACTTCAGCGGCCTGGGATTTCGCAGGTTCAGATCCCGGGCGCCGACAGATGCACCACTTGTCAGCCATGCTGTGGCGGCGTCCCATACAAAGTAGAGGAGGATGGGCATGGATGTTAGCCCAGGGCCAGTCTTCCTCAGCAAAAAGAGGAGGATTGGCAACAGATGTTAGCTCAGGGCTGGTCTTCCTCACACACACACACACACACACACACACACGCACAAATGTAATTTAAATAAATTCAACTAGCATGTAAAGTTATAAAGAGTGCATGTTTTCACCAGGTGGTGTGTTGGAGCTGACCCCTATTGGCTCTCGAGAATGGATTGTTATTCAGGAATTATTGCGAGCCTGTTAAGTCATTGGTAGTTTGAAATCAGACACAGTGGGAGTATTTACACCATGGAGGTCAGCAAATGCTACAAATCAGAGATTTATTTTTTTAAATCAGAGATCCAGTTTGGCAGCACAACAATTTCTTTGCCACATGAGAAGTTCCACTACCCACAGGTAATCATTGTTAATTTTCTTACATAAACATCCAGGAAAATCACTATTCATACTAGCACATGTGCAAGTTTTATTTTAATTCATTTATAGAAAGAGAATAATATCTTAGGAAAGTTCCTTAAGATCTTTCCCTATCAACACATATAGCTCTAACAACTCACTATTTTAAATTGTCATATGGTGGGCTATTATATGGCTATACCATAGTTTGTTTAACCAATCTCTTAAAGATGGGTGCTCTTGTTTCGGTTTTTCCATAAGTGGACCCTGAGACATGGGCTCGGGTGCAGATAGTTTATTGGGCAGGTGAACGAGGAAGCCAAAGTGAGGCAGTGAGAAAAGTGGGACAGGGAAGTTTGCTTGTTTAAATCAGGATCCAAATAAGGTCTTCACGTTTGATTGGTTTATGTGTCTCCTAAATCTCTGTTAATTTATAGGCTCCCCATTTGTCACCTTTTCCCCTTGCAATTTATTTATTTTAGAAACTGGATCCCCATGGCATAATTTAATATGTTCCTCCATATGCTGTGTTTTCTATAAATTATTGTTGGATATAAAGGTAGAAATTTGTCCCAGTTTAATAATGATAATAAAATAATGATAGATATTCTGATTGTTAAGCTCCATTTATTTTTATTATCACTATTTTTTATAATAGACTTTGTATTTTAGAACAGTTTTAGATTTACAGAAAAATAGAGAAGATAGTAGAGAGTTCCTCATCTACTCCCCCCAACCCTGGCAATTTCCCCTGTTATGAACGTCTTACTTTAATGTGGTACATTTGTTACAATTAATGAACCGATATTGATGCATTATTATTAACTAAAGTCCATAGTTTATTCAGATTTTCTTACTTTTAACGTAATGTCTTTTTTCTATTCCAAGATTGCATCCAAGGTACCACGTTACGTTTAATTATCAAGTCTCTTTAGGCTCCCCTTGGCTGTGAGTTTCTCAAACCTTCCTGGTTTTTGATGACCTAGACAGTTTTGAAGAGTACTGGTCAGGTATATTGTAGGATACTCATCTGTTGGAATTGGATGTTTTTCTCATGATTAGACTGCAGTTGTGGGCTCTGGGGAGGAAGATCACAGAGGTAAAGTGCCATTTTCATCACATTATGTCAAGAGTACAAACTATCACCATGATTTGTGACTGTTGATGTTAACTTGGACCACCTGGTAGAGGTGGTGTTTGTCAGATTTCTCCACTGTAAAGTTACTCTCCCCCTCGCCAAACTTCCACACTCTTTGGAAGGAAGTCACTATGTGCAGCTCACACTTAAGGAGTGAGGAGTTATGCTCCCCCTCCTTGAGGGTGGAGTATGTGTATACAATTATTTGGAATTCTTCTGCATGAGATATTTGCCTCTTCTTCTTACATATTTATTTACTCAATCATTTATTTATATCCATATGAACTCATAGATGTTTTATACCTTGGGCTATAATCCAATGCTACTTTATTTTGCTGCTCAAATTGCTCCAGCTTTGGCCAGTGGGAGCTCTTTCAGCTGGCTGAAGCATCCTCTTGACATACCCCCACCATTGTGGGTTATTGTTTATTTATTTTTTAGCACTTTCTTAGATTCTGGGCTCCTCTGAGGTTTTAAGGAATAGAAATTTACGCCATTCACCTCACTTTCGAGTGGGGGAATTAAATTTTAAGGTAGGAAGTACATAAAGTTTTACTCTCCTCCTCATTTAATGAAATGTGATGGTTAGCTTTGCTTGACTTCTTAAACCACTGGGGTCAACGACCCCACCCCGTCCCAGTCCCCATCCATAATGCTTTTAACTCCTTCCAAGTTATATGCCCCAAATCACAAATTCTCTATCATAAAAATTATATATAATGCTCTATCAGCTAATTAGATTCTCCTTGAGTATTTTCTTAATGCTTTTTTTTTTTGAGGAAGATTGGCCCTGAGCTAACATCTGTTGCCAATATTTCTCCTTTTTTTTTTCTCCCCAAAGCCCCAGTAGATAGTTGCATGTCATAGTTGTGCATCGTTCTAGTTGCTCTATGTGGGATGCTGTCTCAGCATGGCTTGATGAGCGATGAGTAAGTCTGCGCCCAGGATCCAAATCGTCAAACCCCTGGCCGCCGAAGCAGAGCACACAAACTTAACCACCATGCCGCTGGGCCGGCCCCCCTCCTTGAGTTTTTTGAAAACAAAAAAATAAAAAAAAAAACACCTGACTTAACAAAAGGATTTGTTTCTCAATTTTCAGTTACTTAGAATTATATGGAAAAGACTTTATCAGGATTTATCAAATGACCTTAATTTTATCTATTGCCTTTTAGAAGTATCTGTTTAGTCCGATATACTTAGAAAAGTTTAGAAAAATTTGAATATTAATTTTAACACAGCATTGTTAATTTTGATAACATGCATTTATTATGCACTTTTTTGGAGGGAGTGAAAATCTTAGCTCTGGAGATTTAACTCAGTCAATTTATGGAAATCATCCACCATATAACCTAACAATGGTGGGCCACTAATTATGCCAGGACAACAGGCATAAGCAATGACTGCCCTGAGCAAACTGAGACATATGTTTACCTTACCTAATGAGCAAAGCCACTATTCATTGTCAAGCCAATCAGCCAAATCAACTTCTTTTCTGTCAGAAAAAGTCTGACTTCATATTCAATTCAAATAAACATGCTATTATGCATTCCCATGACAACCAGCTCACTTTAGAAAGCAGCGACTAGCTGGGGATGAGATGATCCCATTTCCTCACACATCAATTTAAAAAGATGCAAGTTTAACTCTATTGATTTTACAATATTTACAATTTAAATGGCAACATCCAATACTCTCAAGCCAGAACTCCACTTTTTGCAACCAAAGCTTGTTTATCAGTAAAGTCATGTTCCCAAGCTAAAGCAAAAATTAAAGCATGGATAAAAGAAATAAAACTTAATTTCTGCATAGTCATTGTAACAATCAAGATTGGTTACATAATTTGCAGGGCCCGGTGCAAAATGAAAATGTGGGGCTCCTTGTTCAGAAATTAAGTATTTCAAGATGCCCAAAACAGAGATTCAGAGCTCTTCTGGGTGGTACCCTTCTGAGGCAGGACCCTGTGTGACTGTGCAGGTCACACATCCATGAGATGGACTGGACAACAATTTTGTTAGTAGACACCCTTATGTTCCATTCCTTCTATAAGCCGAATCAACGTGAATAAGTTTCCAGATCTTAAAAATAACATCACCAAGACACTCTTTGCATGCGTTTTCTTCTCTATCAATGTGGACACAATTTATTGACTGGAAATGTCTGTGGATTTTCCTATCTGTAAGGCATAGGAAATATATCTACCACAGTCTTTACCATACTCTGGTGAACAGTTTTCTCAGTGCCTCAGTTTCCTCATCTGTAAAATGGGGATAATGGATCTATCCCGAACTGTAAGGACTGGGTTAATATGAGAATGCACTTAGAACAGTGTCTGCCCTATAGTAAGTGCTATAGAACTGTTTGCTATTATCATCATTCCTATTATTTGATCATTTCATTAACTATACAAATTACAATAATCTCAGAATAGGGAATTGATTTAATGTCAGTGACAGACTTGGCATGTAAAATCCTTTTCCTATCAACAGTGTACCAGGTATCATAACATTTTCCACGTTTATGTAAGATTTTCTATTTTTCACTAGAAAAATAGTGACAGTAGTGAGCAATACTAATTCTTATGAGGTTCTCCAAGCCAACCCTGATCATTGTGTTTAAATGCTAAGCTTACTGATAATGTTACCAGTGCCCTTAGCTTTCCTCACGGAAAATTAATTGATTTAATTTCAGAGTCTGAATGTTCTGTAAATAAATTACTGTACATTGCATTAGAAATTTTTTCATACTGTTGTTTGACAATGTTTTATGATGATCACAAAGCGGAGTTGTTATTAGAAAGATATACCTATTATATGTAAGATTCATTATGTTTAAGTATGCGTGTTTGCTTTCAATTCTACTTTGGTAGTCCTTGGAACTTTGGTTGAAAAACTTCCATTCAATTTTTATTAGAGCTTGAGTCTCTTATAAAAACCCCCAAACTGTTGCTTTATTATGTCCAAGGGAATCCTCATGTCTGCTTTCTTCAAGACTCTGATTCCTCCTTATTGGGATCTTAGCCACAGATTGGCACATTTAAAAAAATTTAAATTATATAAAATGCTGACTTCTTTTACTAGAAAGTGAGAGTGCAATTCAAAACTGAAATCAAATTTGTATGAAATCCATCTGTATTAGTTTCCTAGGGCTGCTGTAACAAAATACCACGAACAGGGTGGCTTAAAACAATAGAAATTTATTGTCTCACAGTTCTGGAGGCTAGAAACCTGAAATCAAGGTGGCAGCGGGGCCACGCTCCCTCTGAGACTTACTGGGGAATCCCTCCTTGCCTCTTCCTAGCTTTTGGTGATTTGCCAACAATCTTTGCTGTCCCTTAGCTTGCAGCTGCATCACTCCATCTCTGCCTTTGTGGTCACATGGCTCTCCCTGTGTGTCTCTGTCTTCACATGGCCATCTTCTTATAAGGACACCAGTTTTGTTGGCTTGGGGCCCATTCTCCTTCAGTATGGCCTCATCTTAACATAACTAATTACATCTGCAACAACCCCATTTCCACACAAGGTCACATTCTAGGTACTAGGGGTTAGGACTTCAATATATATCTTTTGTGGGGACATAGTTCAACCCATCACAAGATTCAGTAAAAAATTTTTTATATCAAAAGGTGAAATTTTACTTAGTTTTAATAATATTAAATTATTGAGACATCGGAAAAATTTGTATCACAAGATTTTTCATTATAACTAATATACAACTAAATTTTAATTTTATAAATGTCAATAACAGTGTATATTTTGTTTGTGAATAATGTTATATTTCTAAGGACTACATCTTACTATTTAGATTTGTATTTCCAAAGACTATTATAAAAACCACTAAGAAATAAATTATGGAAAGAATCTTATGATATAGAATACCAAAATCAGTAAAGTCCAGATTAAAATGATGTAGATTGAATATGATTATTGATTTTCATAATTTCCTATAAAATTATAGTAAATTATAAAAATAAAAAAATATCAACTCTGCTCTTTCTCATTACTTAATTTATAATAATCCAATGTAGTGTGAGACTAAAATTTTATGAAATAATACCATAAAAGGCATGGTATTTCCTCTGGAAGTGTGTGTGAACACATGTATCAAACTCTGGGGTCTCCTTTTGGAGATGAGGAAATCAGAACAATGTATTAATATCAGAAATCATTCCATTAACTTCATTAGACATCATGACTAAACTTTCTCCATACATTTGAAGAGAAAGGTGTATACTCTAAAAGCTAGTCAGTCTGTCAGCTCCTATGGAGCTGTGCCTTTCATTTGTTATCACAAAATAGGAGATAGGAAAGGACAGCCTCTGAGATGCCTCAGGAACAAATGTATGTTCAGATGGCTCAGTTCCAGGAAAGACTCACATGGAAGCTGATCTGCAAATTGATTTCCTTGGGAAGTCTTTGTGCACCCAAGTATCTTGTGAGTGTTCCTGCTTGGCTAAAGTTATGTCGCGTGTGGAAGCTTAGAAGTTAAAGATCTGAGAAATGTAGCTTTGAGCTTTCCAGGTATGATAGATTAGGAAAGCAAGCTAGAATGTGGAGATATGGGTCTTGAATGAACCAAACTAGTTTACAGAATTTACTACTGTGGCCTTCAGCAGAAATTACCTACAGAGTTGCCCTGCACTTCATGCTGAACAGATTTAACACTAAGTCTGTGTGTATCTGATATTTAACATTGTGGTTTATAAATTTCCTGGAAATTGGAGTAGCTCAACCATAGGTACATAGTCCCAAGCCTTCCTCCCTGTAAAGGGACGTAAGATGATTCTTGAGTCCTATAGCCAAAGAAAATGAAGTAGTGACCTTATTGGTGAGTACAGGACTAAATCATAAAACTATAAAGAATGATGTCTGCCAAGAAAGAATCTGGAAAGAATATACACAACTCTTCCTATGAGTGCTTTATCAGTTTCCATGCAACTTCTCATGTTAGTTATTTTTATTTCCTTATATCTGTCTCATTAATATTTATTGTAGTAAGCAAAAACAGAACCTAAAATGAAAAGTCTGTGAATTTAATTAGAGGGGAACAGCAAATCAGTGTAGTAGAATGGATGAGACACATTGATTCTGTAGCTAGTCCAGTGAGAAACCCAATAGACTGAGTAGGTCTTTGAAGAAGAAAGGGAAATAGGCTGAATCCATAAAGTCTGTGAGAAAACTGTAAGGGCTATTGAGGACTTAGGGTCCTCAATTATAAAAGAAGAGCATTGGGCAAGATGCTTGCAAAGCAAGGGTAATTTCAGGTCTGCTATTTATTAGTGAGCATTCTTAAGGAGACCCCCATCATCATGGCTCCTGGCTCCTGGACTGGAATGTGGCCAGAGTTCCTGCAGTGTCAGGGCAATAGCACAGGAACTGTCAGGAACACCAGGCTGTGTGGTTTTGGTCAAGTTGCCTGATGTCTCTGAGGTGTTTAGGCTGGATGACCTCCTTAGTCCTTTCTAGCTCTGATGTTCAATTGTGTTTTTCCCTGAAGAATGAACTCTGTTCAGATTATTCCTTAGGGTCCTAGGAATGGAGAAGTGGGGAGAAGGAGGGGAATTCATGCCATAAGGCAGAGACAGAGACTGTCTTAATACATTTCATCTTCCTTGACTTTGAATCTGCACACCTGGAACTGGAGCTCTGCAGTTGCAGGAATCTCTAATGCATAACCCACATGGACTTCCCTGTTGGGGAAAAATTCTGCTTCCTTTCCTGATAAAGCTTTGAATCTTGGCCCCATGATGCAGTTTTGAAACATTATTTGCATTAGGGATCCTTCCCTCCACCCATCTGTAGGGTCTGTATCCAGACTGTACCTGTCAAAGCCCTTGGTGAAGGGAGGCACATTTATTCCATAAAATGGAGGCACACTTTTATTCCACAAAATGGAGGTGAAGACTCAGTTTTTCCCTCCTAGGCTTCCAAGAATGGCCACTTGGGTAGAGTATAGCAGAGGCTGGAAAACAAAACTGGCTGCTCCTAATTCCCCAGGTTTCCAATAATCTTCTCACAGAGTTGGAATTCCAGCAGGCACAGGAGCCTTTAATAAGTAACTCTTCTCAATTTCCCTTTTCTGAAGTAATCCTGCTGCCTTTAGGCCTTGAGCCCTGACTCCGGGCCTCAAGGGGGTGAGTCTAGGAAATCATTTACACACCAGCTATGATGCCCCCACTGCTGTGGATACAAACCCAGAAAGGAGTAGGTCCTGAGACAGTAGCACCCAAGTTGCCCAGGTCCTGGAATATTGACCTCTGACATCCTCTTCATGGACACATCCTCAAGACCTGATTGCATGTGCAGCAGTGAGAGGACATGGCAAAGCTGTTGCTGGGTTTCCTGGTGCTCATCAACCCTCAATGTTTTTGTCCAGGAAGGTAGAGGTTGCCCAAGGCTGTGCCTGTGGTCTGGTCTGAGGGAACTGAGATAATTCAAAGCAAGTCCAGGGAACTCTTAGCATGGGGGAAGGTTAAAGGAGAGAGTAGGGTATGTGGTTTCCTAATTTTTATAGAGAAGTGACAGAAGAGGTCTTTGTGTTCCAAGTTATCAAACTTCTTTCCTCTATTTACTTTTCTCCCCCACAGACATGGGCAGGAAAGCCTTTGTGTTGTCCATTGAGTAGGATGATTCCTTTGCCGCACTGGAGGTGCAGCTAGAGAAGCCACCAAGGCCTTCACAGTGTGTGTCAGATTCTGTACTAACCTCACCCGTGATGCAGTCTCTAGGCATACAACATCCTGGAGCAAGAAAATCAGATCCTCCTTTCTAAAGAAAAGGTTGAAGTGTGTAGTGGGTTAGTGGGGGGTTTTGATATGTATTTCAAGATCCCAAAGAGCTCTCCTGGTCCGAAGCACCTCGTGTGACTTGGGAGTCCTCCTTAGGGATTGCAGGGCTCTGGGTGGATAGGAAGCCCATGGTGAGGAGGTGTCTGAAGAAGGGATACTCTGTAGGGACAGAGGCAAGCATCATCCTGGGGCAGGAGCAAGATTCCTTCACTGTGGGCTTTGATAAAAAACCAGTTTTTGGTGGGAGACATTGGAGATGTGAACATGTGGGACTTTGAGCTGCCACCAGACGAGATTAACACCGTCTATGTTGGTGAGACCTTCAGTCCTAATGTCCTAGACTGGTGGATGCTAAAGCATGAAGTACACGGTGAAATGTTCATCAAGCCCCAGCTGTGGTCCTGAGGCCCTGCCATGGTCCTGTAGGTGCTTCCTGGAAATGGTACCTCGTGGCTCTGGACATTTTCCCCCCAAAACACACTGCAGGCCTGCTTTGTGAGCACAACGCTTCGCTTCTTGGCTCTATCTTCCTTAGTACCAGAGATGGAATTTAAGTGTCTGGCTTGGGAGAGCCACAACGGGAAGCTTTGTCCAGAAGAATCAGAATTTCAGGTGCTTTTGTTTTTATTTTTTGAAGTTGAAAGGATCTTAGCGATAATCCCTTACCCTCATTTAGATGAGAACATCTGGACCTAGAAAGGAAAAGTGATTTTTTAAAAAGTTACAAGGCATGTTTGTTTTTGAGCTGAGAAGGGAGTACTGGTCTTTTATCTAATTCTCTACCCAAGGCCCCCCAGAAAGTAGGAGGGAATTGCCTACATTCACAGGGCTCTTCAGACGCAGAGTCAGGACAATGGCCCAGGTCTTCTGAATGGAAAACCCAGCAATACTGTGCAGTTTTTCCACTTTCTCAAAGTACCCTGGAAAGGCAATCAGAAGTGCCCTAGCAGAGAAGTCTGGTCTTTTTCTCCCTGGGCAAATTGGGTTATCCAGATAGTTAATTTAGTTGTTACTGTGAAGGGCTTACATGGCCATGGTTTTTGTTTACTCATGGTGATTTCTTAATTTTATGGTTCTTTTGGGAAACTCTTCTCAAACTCCACGTAAATCACATGGGACTGTTAATTCCTCCCCCCAATCCCATTTTCCCAAAATACCTAGACCACAGAGTGGGTGTGTGACCCACGCTGTCCTATCAGAATAGCTCATCCCTGTTTGGAGGTTTTTTGGGGATGTTTACATGTTCCCAGCAGGATCAATTATAGTCTTCCCAAGGATTGATTTATGGACTTAGAGAGTGAGTCATCTTCTTTCTGTTGGAATTCCAAGCTGACAGAATGTGAGCCTGGGGCTTCCAGCAGCCATCTTGTTTACCGCATGGAGAAAGGTTGTGAGGAAAGAAGCCAAGCTGGGACCAGCAGATCCAGGCATTGACAGTGATGGAGTCTTGACTATGGATAGGCATACCTCAGAGACATTGCGAGTTTGGTTTCAGACCACTGCAATAAAGCGAATATCGCAATAAAGCAAGTCACACAAATTTTTTTGGTTTCCCAGTGCATATAAAAGTTATATTTATACCGTACTGTAGTCTATTAAGTGTGCAATAGCATTATGTCTAAAAAAATGTACATGCTTTAATTAAAAAATACTTTATTGCTAAAAAATGCTAACATCATCTGAGCTTTCAGCGAGTCGTAATCTTTTTGCTTGTGGAGGATCTTGCCTCAATGTTGATGGCTGCTGACTGATCAGGGTGGTGGTTGCTGAAGGCTGGGGCGGCTGTGGCAATTTCTCAAAATAACACTGAAGTTTGTTGCATTGATTGACTCTTCTTTTCATGAATGATTTCTCTGTAGCACGTGATACTGTTTGATGGCATTTTCCCCACAGTAGAACTTCTTTCAAAATTGGAGTCAATCCTCTCAGACCCTGCTGCTGCTTTATCAACTAAGTTTATATAATATTCTAAATCCTTTGTTGTCATTTCAGCAATCTTCACAGCATCTTCACCAGGAGTAGATTCCATTTCAAGAAACCACTTTCTTTGCTCATCCTTAAGAAGCAACTCCTCATCTGCTAAAGTTTTATGAGATCGCAGCAATTCAGTCACATCTTCAGGCTCCACTTCTAGTTCTATTTCTCTTGCTATTTCCACCATATCTGTGTACTTCCTCTAGTAAAGTCTTGAATCCCTCAAAGTCATCCACTAGAGTTGGAATCAACTTCTTTCAAACTACCGTTAATGTTGATATTTTGACCTCTTCCTATGAATCACAAATGTTCTTAATGACATCTAAAATGGTGGATACTTCCAGAATATTTTCAATTTACTTTGCCCAGATCGATCATTATCAATGGCAGCTATAGCCTTATGAAATGTATTTCTTAAATAATGAGAATTGAAAGTCAAAATTACTCCTTGATCTATGGGCTGCAGAAAGGATGTTGCATTAGCAGGCATGAAAACAACACTAATTTCTTTGTGTATCTCCATCAGAGCTTTTGGATGACCAGGTGCATTGTCAATGGACAGTAATATTTTGAAAGGAATCTTTTTTTCTGAGCAGCAGGTCCTAAGAGTGGGCTTAAAATACTTAGTAAACTATGTTGTAAATGGGCTATCATACAGGTTTTGTTGTTCCACTTATAGAGCACAAGAAGAGTAGATTCAGCATAATTCTTAAGGGCCTTAGGATTTTTAGAATGGTAAATGAGCATTAGCTTCAACTTAAAGTCAGCAGCTGAATTAAGCCCTAACAAGAGTCAGCCTGTCCCTTGAAGCTTTGAAGCCAAGCATTGACTTTTCCTCTCTAGCTATGGAAGTCCTAGTTGGCATTTCCTTCCAATGTAAGACTGTTTCATCTATATTTAAAATCTGTTGTTTAGTGTAAACTCCTTCATTAATTATCTTAGCTAGATCTTCTGGATAACTTGCTGCAGCTTCTGCATCAGCACTTGCTGCTTCACCTTGCCCTTTTGTGTTATGAAGATGGCTTTTTTCCTTAAATCTTATGAACCAACATCTGCTAGCCTCAAACTTTATTTCTGCAGCTTCCTCACCTCTCTCAGCCTTCACAGAATTGAAAAGAGTTAAGACCTTGCTCTGGATTAGGCTTTTGTTTAAGGAAATGTGGCTGGCTTGATCTTCTACACAGACCATTAAAACTTTCTCCATATCAGTAATAAGGCTGTTTCACTTTCTTATCATTTGTGTGTTTACTGAAGTAACACTTTTAATTTCTTTCAAGAACTTTTCCTTTGCATTCACAAGTTCACTTACTGTTTGGAGCAAGAGGCCTAGTTTTTGGCTTATCTTGGCTTTCAGTGTGCCTTCCTCACTAAGCTTAATCATTTCCAGCTTTTGATTTAAAATGAGAGACGTGAAACTCTTCCTTTCATTTGAACACTTAGAGGCCACCGTAGGGTTATTGACTGTCCTAATTTCACTATCATTGTATCTCAGGGACTAGGGATGTCTAGGAGAGGGAGAGAGACAAGGGAACAGCCAGTTGGTGGAGCAGTCAGAACACACACAACATTTGTGAATTAAATTCATCGTCTTGCATGGGAGCAGTTCATGGCACCTCAAAACAATTATGATAGTAACATCAGAGATCACTGACCACAGATCACCACAGCAAATATAATAATAATCAAAAAATTTGAAATATTGTGAGAATTACCAAAATGTGACACAGAGACATGAAGTGAGCAAGTGCTGATGGAAAAATGACGTTGATAGACTTTCTTGACACAGGGTTGCCACAAACCTTCAATTTGTAAAAAACTCAGTATCTGTGAAGCACAATAAAGTGAAGTGCAATAAAATGAGGGATACCTGTACCCTGTTTGAATTTCTGAGTCAGCCTTGCCTGGAACCAAATCTATACCTGGACTTCCCGAATTCATGAGCCAATAAAGCCCCCATTTACTTGAGTGAGTTTGAGCTGTTTTCTGATGGTTGCATTGGAAGTTGTGATTAGCTTTTCTAAGGATCCATTGAAACCAAGTCCCTGTGAATTTGGATTGACAATTACTGTCCTGCAATAACACATCTACAGCACTCTAACCTCTCCTAGAGCCTCTTATGGGGATTCTCTCTGACAAGCAAGGCCTCTCTTCTGTGATAGCTGGTCATTCATGTGGGGCCAGTTGTGGGGGTTTAAAACTCTCACTCTATCATTACTTAAATCGGAGGAACAAAAACTAAAGATCATTGAGATCCAAGAATCCGCTGTCAGGTTCAATGACTGGAATGCACTTGCCCAGTCTGCTTGGGTCCTTTGTAGAAAAGGACCCCTCAAAGATGATGGCTTCTGGTTCCCTCCAGAAGTGTCCTTCAACATGGCCTTTCAGTACTGGGTGAGCAATTAAAATTACTCCACAGAGGTCACATCCAGGCAAGGAATATGGGGCTCCCTGTATATCAAACAGTTACTTTAGGGAAGGCATATGGTAGACTAATTAAGTCTAGATGATCTGGAACCTGACTGCCTCAGTTCCAATCTTGGCTTTACAACTGACTAGCTAGGTGACCGTAGGTAACATAATCTCTTTAGGTCTCAGTTTTCTCATCATTAAGTTGGGGAGAAATAATAGTAATTAGCTCAAAGGGTTGTTGTAAGAGTGAAATAAGATCCTTCATGTAGAGCGCTTAGAACACAGTAGTCCCTAGAACACAGTAAGCTCTCAAAACAATTGTCTGCTATTATTATTATGATGCTGTTTTGTATTATATCCCTAAACATAGGTTCATTATATACCATCAAAGTGCAATTTGGTAGAATTGGTCTGGGATGACAGCAATTGAAGGGTCTGATTTGCTAAAAATTAAGTTCAGAGTATTAGGAGGATGAACTGAAAATCTTTGAGGTAATTATTTATAAATATTGTTTCCTCAAACTGACTTTTGATAAGCATTTAGAAGCATAGAAGTTAAGGATACATTCTTGGGCAAAAATGTGAGTGCAAAAATTCTCTGTTGTCCAATTAGGGCAGATCCATACACCCTGACATTCAGCTAAGCGGAAGAGAGGGTTGATACCTTTTTCTAGTTAAAGAATCCAGTTAGGAAATATGTCTTAATTGTAGAAGACCATCCCAGATCCCTAGGGACATAAGCTGAGCTAATATTTTCCTGAGAATTCAATTACTGGTACCTCACTACACATAGTTTAGTGGACAGCCTCTGGCCCTAATAATTTTAGCCAGGGAAATTTTAAGCTGGTATTTGCATTTAGTAAACACTAAAAAAATCTCAATAAAGCATTCCTAGAATGTTTAAATTTAAACAATTTAGCTTACTGATAGATAATTTAATGTAACCTTGTTAGAAAATATATTCCAAGGTCACTGTTCTGTTGTATTATATAGAATTGTGAGACATAATTCCAATTAAATGTTAGATGACATCTGCCAAAGAGGGTGATTTTGGTTTGGGCGAGTTGGTTCCAAGCAATTCTTCTTTACAGTAAAAGGAGAGTAAGATCTGTTGTCCATTGAGACCACTTCTAGCTGATGTTAATAAAGCCATGTTATCAGCACCGGTTTTCTTTGATAGCAGGGGTCATGCATCCAGTTTGCCTAGAAGTAGAATCAGACATTAAGGCTTAAGTTAAAAAGACAGAGGGACAAATCATATGTAAAACTGACAATAAAATCCACTGTATAGGGTTCCTTGAGAAGAATGAGGTAAACTATACAAAGGGCACATGGATAGTAGACAATAAGCATTTCTTTCCTTCAAAGGAGGTAAGGAGAATGGATTTATATACTTCTATTAATGAAATGAAGCTTAGGTGCAACAGGGGCAGTGGGCCAACACCTGAAGAGATACTGTAGTACATTTATAGGCCAGATAAGAGGGGGTAGACCAATCTCATATGTCAGAGATTGTAAATGTACAACCATAGGGAGATGCTGGAGGTTGCTACCTGATAGGACGCTTTCCTTTGGGCACTGAAAGTAGCCATGTTGGTACAAGAGTCAGTGCCAGACCTTCAGGACCAAGCCTGACCCAAATGTGAGCATTTCAGCATGGGATGCAACATGGTGATGTGCAGATCAGGCACCTAAAATCTCCCTCTGTCAGGCAGAAATATTGAGTCACTGGTCGTGGTGACAAGCCTTGCATTGTGTCCAGCCAGATAAGTGGACAAGTACCCATCTCTGTGGTCTATCCAGGGCCTGGAGGAGAGACTACAGGCCGACTCAGAAATGGGGCTGGGTCCTCATGGAAATGGCTTTGGAGTCCCAGTCGACAAAGTGGATAGAATGGTAAGTCTGTGATTTTTTTCCCCGTGCTTTTCACTATTCCCAAGTTTGATGTGCCCCAGGGAAGCAAGTATTGACCAAAAAAAGCAAATGACTCCAGATCATTAAAACAACAACAAAAACACCCAAATCAAGTTTCCAAAGTATAGATTTCTGATCCTTAGAACCCCAGGGAAAGAAGAGAAGTGCTGCTTTGATTTCCAAATAGCTTTATCCTAAGATAACCAACCTCTAGTCTCAGATGAGTTGGCATAACTTTCTTGGATTCCTTTCCTGCAGTTCTCCACCCCTGTCTCATCTGTGCATCTTTTCATTTCTACTGCAGAAGGTGAGTTAAGTGGGCTTGTTAGCCTTCTTCCTCAGAAAATGCAAACTCCCATCTCAAATTTCCTGGATTGCCTGGTCCAGTGATTCTGAACTTGTGGTCTGCTATTACGGGCATTGTCATCACCTGGAGTGTTTATCACGCGTGTGGATTCACTGATCCCAGAACTACTAGATTAGACTCTCTGGAGTTAGAGCTGAGGGATCTGCAATTCACAAGCTCTCTTGCCTAACATGTTTTTAGAACCATCACTTTAGTGTCTTCTTGGCAGCTCAGATGGCTTATCTAGGGGACATGCCTGACTCCCAATAAGCTTGAAGGCAGGTGGTCATCTTTAAAGAAGGATCTAGCACGTCTTGACTCAGGTTATTCCCTTGGCCTACCTCTGGTGCACTCTCAGAGGACTCATTCAGTGTGATCCCCTTTGCCCCAAGTCAGATGAGTGATCTCGTAACTTTCCATCGCTGCTCCCAGGATGACAATTACTTAATCATACAGGGCTGATCACAGACTGTCTTAAAAATACCTTACATGTACTGAGCTCTTACCATGTCCCAGACACTAAGTCCTTCACATATATTTATTTGTTTAATGACAACCCTATGAGGTAAGTACTATTTTTCAGTCCTCATTTTACAGATAAGGAAACTGACATCTAGAGAGGTTAATTAACTTGCCCAGAACTGGGACTGAACCTAGGTAGTGTGGCTACAGAGCCCTGTGCTTCTAACCACTATGCTTTCCTGCTACATGCCTCAAAAGCTTATACTCTCCACTTATACCCCTAGTGGAGGCAGGAGAGTATGGGATGTGTGCATGTTTTCTCATGGGGAAGCCATTCCAGGATGCCATATATCCAGAGTGTTAATTACCATTTCTGGGGAACTAGTAATCTCTCAACTTTTCACTTTGTTATTATATGTTTAGGAAAGTGACTTACACGTAAATATCCTACTCAGCCTCAGCATCAACGTAACATTAGGAAGACTATGCCCTTGACACGCTGTCAAAGTTCTTCTTTGACTTGGAGACCCCCACCTTTTCCAATGTCATGTATGCCTGTAGACCTAATTTTACGTCCTAGGAAGCATTCACCAATGGCATGGAATCATATGAGAAATTCTCTACGCCAGCGATTCTCAACTGTAGATGCTAGTATTATAATCAGCTGGAGAACTTTTAAAAATCCAGCTGCCCAGGCCACACCCCAGATCATTACATCAATTTCTCTGGTGGTAAGGCCCAGGCACAGTATTTTTAAAGTTCCCTAGGGAATTACAATGTGCAGCCAAGTCTCCAATAGTGGAAGCTGGGGATCCACTGTTGTATCTGAGTGACAGCTTTGAAAATATTGTTGTGGTCTCTGACTGGTTGTGTGGTCGTTTCTGACCCATGTTTCCCTTGCTTCCTCCTTTCCTCATGTTCTAGTAGTTTCAGTTTGAACTGGGGGAGCATACCAAACTCTCTATTGACACACTGGGGTCTAGAGTCGTAGCTGCTCTAGGATTAAGTGAAGGGATAACCCTATATTTACCATGCTCTTATTTATCCAATAAAGCTGCACCATGATAACAAACATTCTGTTTGCATTAGAATGTTTTTTTCTTTTTCTTCAATTGATACTTTGGATCTCTGCAATTTGAGGTGTTTGTCTGACCTACTGGGGCTTTAAATCAGGGAGAAACCAAAGTGCCGAGATGTCTAGAAAAGCTGAGATCCTTTGGTGTGTTTATTGGATTATCACAAGCCGTAAGAGGAAGAGGAGAGGCCTCCCAAGCAAACATCTGAGGTGAGGGTAAAGCTGAGTTTTTATGCCTCTCTCTTGATACAGTTCACCCAATGCTCTGTCATATGATGTGAGCATTTCCAGTACTGTGCTGGCAGGTTGCTGGAACCAGGGGTAGATTGTGAAATGGTTCATGGGGAAAGTCTCTCAATTTCTCTCTTCCATTTTTTCTCTCTTCTCTTTCTATTGCTTTAGCTCTCCCTCTCCCTGTCTCTATGTCTCTATGCCTCTCTCTATCTCTTTTCCATTTTTAAGCCTTGTTCAGAATACCCATTTTGGAGATAGTTCTGATAATGTAGTGGGCTCCTTGAAATCAATAATATTTCCAAAGAGTCTACCCATCATATTGGTAGTTACGTTCTTTTGACTTACCTGGGGAGCTCATTGCTAACAAGAAGGCAATTTGGGTACTGGGAAATCCCCTTCTTCCTTCTTTGTCCCAATGTTTTCACCTATTACATATTTTTTTCTGTTCAAATTATGTATATATTTTTTATTGGGCATATGATTAGAATAAGAAGAGAAAAGCTTTTGAAGCAATTACTTTAAGCCAGTCTTATAGTTTAAAAATAAGATACAAAAAGGGTAAGAAAGGGTAATTAAAAAGAAAAGTTAACCGTACATCATTAAAAAACAAACCTTTCCAGAAATGTACTACCATCTCTAATAGTTCCTTTTTCTTGTATGTTTACAATATGCTACCCACATGTTAGTTGGTTCTTCCAGTCAATTGAGGAATAACCTCTATTATTAATTTCTCAATGAATATTAATGGAAAAACACATGATGAGACCATACAAATAAGCTCAAGATTCCTTTTACATAAAATTATAATGTTTTATGTAGGAATTTATACATTGCAAAGTACTTTCGTACCTAAATTATCCATCCATCTATCTATCTATCTATCTATCTATCTATCTATCTATCTATCTATCTATCTATCTATCTATCTATCTATCTATCTCAGGGTATCCAACTGATATTGTCCTCTGTTTTAGGTATTCTGGGGGTAAAGCCAAATAGCGACAGACTGGGTGTCCTATTCATAAAATGAAATAGTAGCTTTTGGAGCTTCAAGGACTACTGATCTTCATTCCCTCTTTCCTTGCTTCTTACACACACACACACACACACACCACTATTTTAGAAGCAATATAACCACATTAAGGAAATGTTGTTAATGAAGGAAAAAAAATCCTCCATAATTTCATTACTAAGATAAGAATATTTATTGTTTGGGAGTATTCCTTATAGATTTTTTTTAAAACTAGTTACTTCTTTTAAAAAAACAGTGTATAAACAAATTGATGCTATATTTTCTGTCATTATAATATTGTAAACATTTTTACATGTTGTAGCATAAAATTCACAACCATTTTTTAAATGGTTTTCCATTCTATTTAGTGGATGTAGATATATACAGTTTATTAAACATGCCCCAATTTTCTAATGTTATGGTTGTCTTTGTGAATAAAGCCTCCCCCCTCCCCGTATTGTATGGCATTTCCCCAGAATGGATTCCCAGAATGTGACTGTTTTACTGCCCCCAGCATTGCCACACAGAGCTGTTGGAACCCCAGCGGACATCATGGAGCCTCTAATAAATAACCCATATTGATCTCTCATTTTGTGATTTATCTTGGTTTATTTGCTCTTAGAGTTTTGATTTATGGCTCCAAGCAGCAATTTTGGAAAATCATTTACCCATCCGTTGAGACACTCGGACTATTGCACATATAAAGTCACGATGGAGCAGACCTGAGACAGAGGGATCTCTGAGGTCCATGCCCAGCATCTCAGCTGCTAATACTCTTTCCAGGAGGATAACTCAGATTCTAGGCACAGTGACAGCAGGGAGGGAACATGGAGAAGCTGTCACTGTGTTTCTTGATCGTCATCAGCCTCTCCAGTGCTTTTACCCAGACAGGTGGGCGCTGCTTCAGATGGTAGCTGAGTTCTTGTCTCAGGGTTGGACTGTGCAAAGGCAAGGTAGGGAAAGTGGCCATCATGGGAGAGGGTTTACGGTCTGGGGAAGAAGGCAGTCTTTGGTTTCTAAACCCAATCTCTCTATATAGTGAGAGAATACATCTTTGTGGCCTAACAAGCTGTTAAAAAAGAGATAACAGGCCCAAAATGAAGTCACCATGTTAAGCCCCGTGTCAGCAAACCAAGACTTAATACCTAAACTAATTGCCGTTTCAGCCTCTCCCAGGACTGTGACCTTTAACCTGGAATTGCCTGATTGGCAGTAGTGAGGTAACCCCATATGACTCCTTCCTTCCCCCATAGGAAGGTGACTTTGCCTGAAATAATCCACTCTTTGCTAGAAACTTCCTCTTCCTGCCCCCTTCTGCCTATAAAAGGCTTTCATTTTGTACAGCTCTTTGAAGCTCCTTTTGTCTGCTAGATGGGATGCTGCCTGCCTCATGAATCGTTGCATAAAGCCAATTAGACCTTTAGATTTACTCACTTGAATTTTGTTTTTTAACATAGCTCCACTGCTGACATTTTCCTTCTCTGTTTTCTATCCTACAGACATGTCCAAAAGGGCCTTCGTGTTCCCCAAAGAGTCAGATAGTTCCTTTGTGTCTCTGATTGCACAGCTAAGGAGGCCACTCACAGCCTTCACCGTGTGCCTAAACATCTATACCGACCTGACCCGTGATTACAGCCTCTTCTCTTATGCCACGAGGACACAATATAATGAGATCCTCCTCTTCAAGGGAAAGAATGGAGTATACAGCGTAACCGTGGGTGGAAGTGACGTCTTTTTCAAGCCTCCTGCGAGTTCTCCTGCACCAATCCACTTCTGTGTGACCTGGGAGTCCTCCTCAGGGATTGCAGAGCTCTGGGTAGATGGGAAGCCCATGGTGAGGAGGAGTCTGAAGAGGGGATATTCTCTGGGGACAGAGGCAAGCATCATCCTGGGGCAGGAGCAGGATTCCTTCGCTGGAGGCTTTGATAAAAACCAGTCTTTGGTGGGAGACATTGGAGATGTGAACATGTGGGACTTTGTGCTGTCACCAGATGAGATTAGCAGTGTCTATGCTGGTGGGACCTTCAGTCCTAATGTCCTGGACTGGCGGGCACTGAGGTATACAATGCACGGTGAAGTGTTCACCAAGCCCCAGCTGTGGTCCTGAGGCCCTTTTGTGAGTCCTGAAGTTGCCTCCTGGGGATTACACCTTACATTTCCCTTGTCTTTGGCTCTGGTGTTTTATTGTCCTACATACATGGCTTTCACGGCCTGGGGGCACTATATTTCCCTCCCCCTTCTCCACTGTTTCCATCATCACAAGGGTCAGTGCAAGCAGAGCGTCTTATTCATGGCTGCACATTAGAATTACCAGGCCACACCCCAGACCAATGAAATCTGAGTTTTTGGAGGTAGGCCCCAAGCATCGATGTTTTTTAAAGCTCTCCAAGTGATTCCGATGTTCGGCCAAGGTTGAGAGCCACTGCATTTTACGTATCTGTTTAAAAGCAAGTGAGCCAACTTTTTTTTCCTCCTAAAAGACATGTGTTTCACTATAGTCTTGCCAACATTTTCATCTCCCCTTATAGGCAGACCCACCCCATTTCATTGTGCTTTAGTGGACTATCTAAAGAATACAGGAATAGATTTTTTTCCAGCATTCTGCTCCCACTATCAGGATGTGGTCATTATAAATTAGAATTATCTTAATCCTTTCAATTTGAAAATTAAAAAATCTGAAAGGAAATTATTTGTTATTTTTTCTATTTAATTTGTTCTATTTTTTCTTCAGGATCACCAATTTTCATTATGTGAGATTTCTATTATTTTTCCTTCTCATTTATCATCACTCAGATCACTTTTATCTGTGTCCTACATCCTTATATTTTAAGCTTTTACTTTTTCAAACCTATCCTTCACATTAATGATTTGTTTTTCTGTTTGGTATATTGAGATCCTTACTATTTCTAATGCCATTTAAAATTCTGCAATGCTTTTTGAGTTGTCTTAAATTCTGTCTTGGATTTAGTATGTTTTTTTTCAACTCTCATCTTTCAATAAGTCTCTGTTTTCTTCAATTTGCTTGAGAGTTTAATGCAGTTGCTGACTAACATTTTCTAAATTTTCCTGTGATTAATCTTTTTGGAAGTGAATCTTTTACATGCTTTGAATAATTTTCTTTTACATTTTAGTTTTTCCATCCTCCTATTTGTTCAAATATAGTGTGAGGGGTGAGTTCTTTGAGTCCCCTTCCTGCTTACTTGGCCACAATTAGATTCCCTAACAATTTAAGCTAGCTAGCTGGCCGACTTATGTTTATACTAGGAGTTTCTAGTCATGCAGCCCCAGCCCTGACATCCTGCAACTTTCCTTTTAAGTGACCTCATCTCCACCAGTTGTCCCAGACTCTCACAGGTGCACTTCTTCAGATATTTGTGTCTTCATTTCTCTCTCGATGGAATGACCTGGAGTGCTAGGGAGGACACAGTTAATAATAGCAGCATAATCAGGCATGACCAGATCTTGGGTTCTTTTGGAGAGGGTTATAGAGTGGGGAAGCTTCCATCTCCCTCTGACTGGCTCCTCCCTGTGGGAGGAGGAGGGACTTATCCTGTGGGTGCCATGTCCCACGTCTGACCTCCACTGGTTCACAGCTCAGGGGCCAAATTTCATATGCATGTGACAGCTCTCTCTGGGCTTTGGAATCCTTTGTTCTCCATCACATGTGAAGCAGATGGAGATTCTTGTTGCTGCTCTGTCCTGAAGCTTAGATCTGGAGGGCAAAACTTTTGGGAAGGCCTTTCTTACTTTAAATCTAAGCTGGATTCTTTGCCAGCCAAAAGGCTGATCTTGTGATCCTTATTTGAGTCCTATGTCTATTTCTCAGTTCTTTTAGAACCCACAGGGGAAGAGATGAGATTGTCACCTCAGAGCTCTAAGTGTACCATGAAGAGAGATGGAAGCTCCTCTGTTGAGAGGTCTGGTGTTTGTGGTTCTTCACCTGAAAGCAGCAGGAAGGGGACCTGAGTAGGACTTCAGTCTTGTCAGAGTAGTGACAAAATGGTGGACAATCTCTCACATTCAGCACAAAGGGTCTGCTGTCATTGGGGTTGAGGTTTACACTTGGAAGCAGGGCAGCCTTATCCAAGATTTCCAACTCTAAAAATTGTGACGCTCTCTGGGAGCTGGGGCAGGTTCACTCAAAACAAGCTGAGTCCTGAAGCCTGGAATCTTTGGCCTTTGTATTGTGGGTGACAGGCACTGACAGGCAGAACTAGATGCTGTTCTTCTCAATATGCTTCATTCATGTTCAGGGTCGAAGAGGGACTATTAGAGATCTAATCTGTACATTTATGTGGCTCATTTGCAGTTTCTTAAAGGCCCCCTCCCATTCCCCACAACCTTTTAGCCAGGGTTTAAGATAACAGACTACCTGAGCTTAGATCCTGCTTCCATCCGTCTCTTAATGGTGTGTGACCTTGGGCAAGTTATTTAAAATTCCATATTCTTTAGATTTCCTTGTCTTTAAAATGGGGGTAATATAGGGCCTACTCCACTGCCACATAGCTAGGGCTCAATGCATGTTATCCATGATTTATTAGTAATATTCACTTGATCATGATTGTGGATTTCAGAGACCAGGCTCTGGATCAGAGACTCAGTAGGTTGAAGGGATCCATCAGTGAGCAGATACAGAAGAAAGGAGACTTCGACTCTGTGAGCAATGTGTCAGCTTGTGGTGGAGAAAATAAATTTTGAAAATTACCACAAACTTATGGGATAAGGGGCACATTTGAAAGGCTTGTCCTGTGCCTGGAATGCTCGTGGCTGCCGGAACCAGGGTTGCTCAGAGGCAGAATGAAGACGACAGTGAGAGGGTGAGGATGCTCCAGAATTTGGCGTGTGATCAGAAAACACTCACTTGAATTTTTAGGAGAACATCAGAAACTCAGGGAGGAAGAAATCAACTTAAAAGACAGGTTTTATTCTACAGTCAAAACAACAGGAAATGGAAAAGGAAAGGAAGATACTGTGATCTGGTGCATGTTGGCCCTACAGGGAGTAAAACGAGCAGAATCAGTGTGGGCAGCTGGCTGCAGCTTTCACAGCTCAGCAGTGGGCTCACTTCAAAAGAACTGAGGAGCCATAGGGAGAAAGGAAATGGGACATTAGAGGAAGCAGCATCAGATCAAACTTCTGAGGAAAAGAAGGTGGAAAGAAAGGTTTTGCATCATTGAATAGCCCAAGTGACTTTGGGCCTGGAAACTCTAAATCTGAGGAAAGGTGGTGGCCGGGGCCGAGCAGGGCTGGAGGACTCAGGGGTCACTGCTGAACCCTGAGAGCAAAGGCTTTGCAAGCACTAACTACACAGTACAAATCCAGACTCCACAGACCTTTTGCTGGGAGGTCAGGCTCAAAGAGGAAGCATTTCCACACTGCTTCCTTATTTCCATGGAGCAAAGAATGATCTTTTCAAATGCTAAAAAGATGAAGTAAACTCCAGGTGAAAAACCTGCAAAGGTTTCCAATTGCATTTAGAATAAACTCCAATCCTTTCCCTGGCCCTTGAGGCCCTGTGTTCTCTGAATTCTGCTCCCCTGTCACAGCCTCATACCTTTCTCCTTCACTCCTGGATTCCAGCCGTTCTGCCATTTTGTTCATTTCTTGGGGGATCATGATTTGCCACCCCAAAATGTGTCTCTTTGTCTTGATTATTTTTAAGAACAAAAGACTCGGAAAGAAACTGATCTTCCCCCTAACTGCCTAAAAGAATTTAACACAGAAGGCCTGTCCCAGGAAGGAGCTATCACCATAGTTAACTCTAGGTGTGGTAGACAGGAAGGCACCTAGAAAGGCCCATTTTATCAAAGTTATCTCTTGGGTGCCATTGTCTATAGATGGCCCAGCAAACATTTGTTTACCAAACATTCGCTTTTCCATCTCCAAGTGGGTTGCCTTCCTCCCCTTTGAAGTCCCAAGTCTACCCCAACATCCTCCTTTGTCTTTAGCTGAAGATGGTATTTAAGGTGGTGTCCTCAGTCATTTGGCAAGTTACTCTGTTTTCCTGGGTTTCTCCCATGTTTACAGGTTATTAAATTTTGCTTGATTTTCTCCTTTTATTCTGTCTTGTGTCAATTTAATTCCTAGACCAGCCAGAAGAACCTAAAGGGTAGAGGAAGAGTTTTTCCTCCCCTACAATTTCTTCCACGTATGTATATATTGAATGTCTGTGATGTGAGAGGCACTAGCTTTAGATGCTTGGGATAAGCAGTAAAACCACAGAAACAAGAACAAAACCACACACATCAGATGAAATTACGGTCACTTGGGATTTACATGACAGTAAGTTTAAATACACTTGATTTTTTCCACAAAGCTTTGCATTTGCTCTTTCTTCAGATCCTCATGTGGCTGATTCCATATCACTATGTCTGATCAGGTGTCCTCTCCTTAGAAAGGAACTTCCTCAGTCACTTTCATCACCTGTTATTGATTTCTAAGCAGATAACACTATCTGAAAAATAAAAGAAACTGGGGGGACTGTTGTTTCTTTATTGTTTTCTCCTCCACTAGATTGTAATTTCTGTGAGAGCCGAGACATTATTCCCTATTGCATTCCAGTTTCTAGAATGGTATGGCTTATAGTATGTTTTCAATAAATATTTGATGAATTAATTAATTCAGGAGAAGGCAGAAGCAGTGAAGACATGATTTGAACGCTGCTGAAGATGGAGAAATACTTAAAGAGTGGGAAGTTGTAAGACCTTAATTTTGATCCCAGAATGGCCTGTTATAAATGTGTGATAGCTTGCCCTTTAGAGAATGGAGGGAATGGCCACAAACAGAGTCCACATTTGATTCAGCATTACGCTTCTAGAGTAAAGCAGGTAGGGAAATGGAAATTAAAAAACTATTGAGAAGAAATGGAATAGACGGTAGGGGGATCAGGTAGCTTCAAGAGAAATCTGCCAATTGCAGACCACTACAAGTCTCTCAATTTTTCGAAGAGGCAAAAGTATTCCCAATGTTAGCCTCCGTAGTAAGAGGCAAGACGCACACTGGCGAATTTTTTTCAAGTATATGGAAAACACTGTAGCACAAGGAACTTCTTGATAGGAGGAAGATTTCTTCCAAATACGTGTGTGTGTAAGACTTCTACTGACTTATTGATGTTTGACTTTGGCTACGGTCTCTTTTGTTTTTAAATCAAAGTATAATGAAGGGGAGCAGAATGTGCCACCCCAAAATATGCCTCTTTGGCATATTGATTATGTAGAGGAAGAAGAAATATTCCTTCACTCTCTAGGTTCTTCTGGCTGATCTAAGAATTAAATTGCCATGCGACTGACTAACAGGAGAAAATCGAACAAATTCAACAAGTAAACATGGCAGAAACCCAGGAAAACTGAGTAACTCATCAAAATGACTGAGGCCACCGCTTTAAATACCATCTTCAGCTAAAGACAAAGGAGGATGTTGGGGGTAGTGGTTTGGGACTTCAAAGGGGAGAAAGGCAATTCACATGGAGATGGAAAAGCAAATGTTTGGTAAACAAATGTCTGTTGGGCCTTCTATAGACAATGGGACCCAAGAGGGAACTTTGATAAAAATGGGCCTTTCTAGGTGCCTTCCTGTCTACCACACCTAGAGTTTTCTATGGTGATAGCTCCTTCCTGGGACAGGACTTCTATCTTAAATTCTTTTAGGCAGTTAGGGGGAAGGTCAAAGTTTCTTTCTGAGTCTTTCATTCTTAAAAATAATCAAACCAAAGAGGCACATTTTGAAGTGGCAAATCATGATCCCCCACAATTATTTTGAGCTGGTTATTTTTAAGAAACAGCAGACACAAGAGAAGCTCTGAAAACTGAGTAGAAGATACCCTTTTGTAAGAGAAATTTACATTTATAAAGGAAGTCTCCAGCTGTAAGGGTGTCTCCCTGTCTGTACCAGGAAGAGAGGGATGGCTCTAAATCTCTAGAACACTCTTATCAATGACTTAAATTGATAAGAGAGGCTCCTTATCCTTAAATTGATAAGGAGAAGGCAATGACTTAAATCTGCGTAATGACCTTACCCTTGTTTCCTGTGCTTCTCCTGGTAATCTCCCATAACTGCCAACCCCCACATTTTCTTTTATCTTTAGCTGGAGATGGTATTTAAGGCAATGGCTGGGGCCGTTTCAGGGAGTTGGTTTTCTTGTGTATTTCCCATGTATACAGAAGGTATACATATTATTAAATTTTTGTTTGTTTTTCTCTTATTAATCTGTCTTTTATTAAAAGGAGGTCACAGCCAAGAACATAGAACAGTAGAGGGAAAATTATTTTTCCTCCCCCACAATAACATACATGTAGAAAAATGCATGAGTCAAGAGTGTATAGCTCAATGAATTTTCCCGAGGTGAACATACTTATGTAACCATCACCCAGATCCAGCAATTCCAGAAGTCCCCCATCTCCCCTCCCAGCTGCAGCTTCTCCATGAAAGGCAACCATTATTTTGACTTCTAACTCTATAGATTAGTTGTGTCTGTTTTAAAACTTTATATAAAAGATTTTTTATGAATCATTCAAGAGTAAGTTATTGGCATAATGCTCCATCACCCCCAAATACTTTAGAGTGTAATGCATGAAAACAAAAACGTCATCTTCCATAATCACAATACTAACATCAAAAGTCAGGAAATTAACACTGATGCGCTACTATTATCTAATTTGCAGATCCCATTCAAATTTCACCAATTGTCTCAATCACGTCCTGTATGGCAAAAAGTTCTAGTCCAGGATCACGTGTTGCATTTTTTGTCATGTCTCTTTAGTCTCCTTCAACATCTGGAGTAGTTCTTAGTCTTTCCTTAATTTTCATAACCTTAACACTTGAGGGTTACAGGTGACAAGAAATTTTCACATATTGAGGTATATGGGGTAGCTATTCTGGTTTAAAACTGATTCAGCTTGAACTAAAGAAGCCTGACTTGTGGCCTATCAAACATACATTGAATATCTGCTTTAACCATTCAAGGAAAGAATGCATTAAACATCTCAAAGGAAAAAAATGCACTCTTTGGAGATAAGAATGCATACTTCACCTCCCACAATGCCAGTATTGGTAACACTTGCCAGTATCAATAAGTTCCGTTTCCCAGACGTCAGGGTCGTGTTGACCTGCTAATTTGCACTGAATATCTCTTTGATACTTTGATAAATATGTATCTTGGGCATGTTTGATGTATGTTCTTTGTTCTAAAAATGTATAAAACTGTACTGAAAACCATGCTTCCTCAGAACACTTTCTTCCTTTGTGGACACTGTCTTCCTGGATTATAGTCCTCAGGCTGGCCCAAGTGAAACTGACCTTATCTCTCCTATCTATAGAATGGTTATTGGTAATTTGCATTGACACAGGCCAGAATATTCCTCGATTTGGTTTTATCTGATGTTTTCTAATGATTAGATTCAGGTTATGAATTTTTGGCAGAAATATCACAGAATTGAGGCTATATTTTTCTCATTACATTCCATCAAGAGGAACACATTTTGATTTGTCCCGTTACTTGATCATTTGGTTAAAGTGGTTTAATTTGGTTTTCTCCATTTAAAGTTACCCTTCTTCTCTTTGCAATTAATAAATATGTTGTGAGAAGATACTTCAAGACTATATAAATATACCATTCCCCATCAAACTTTCACTTACTAGTTTTAGCATCCATCAATGTTTCTTGGCTGAATTAATTATTACTCTGATAGTTTACCAAATGGTGGTTTTCTGATTCCATTATTCTTCCTAGTTTATTAATGGCATTCTACTGTAAAGGAAAAACTTTCTCTTCTCCTCATTCACTCATTTGTTTATTTGTATCAGTATGGACTCAGATTATTTTTGGTTTCATTCCACTGTATAGCACCTTCACTTGAATGAAAATGGTAATTGTCAACATCTTTTTTTTCGTTCTTAATCTCAAGGGGAATGTTTTCAATAATTTGTGATTAAGTATGATGTTTCCTCCATTTTTTTAAAAAGTATCTTTGCATCTTCTTGTGGCAAAAGAAAAAGTCCAGCCTTGCAAGTAGGCCTTTCTAAGGATAACAGTCTTAGGCCTGTTATGCTAACATTTTTCTGTGCAAGCTCACATTTCTTTGGAACTATCAACTACCTTGACAGGTAATATGTACTTTGATGGAGAGATAAGATCCTTTGCCCTGGCTTGTCCTCCTATTGATGAGTTGGAGAGTGTGAATGGGGTATATCTCAGAGTAGAGAGCTTATAGTATTGTAATATGGTCTCAACAGTTTCCTGTTTACTTCATTCCACCTACCAGGTGACCCTGTCCTTCAGGACCATCTACCTACCTAAGACCTCTGCTCTAAGTATTTGTTTTCCAGAGGCTGTCTTCCTCTATTGTGACTGTTTCTGATGCTCAGACTATGTGTACTTCTGGTTATCAACACTTCACCGCAGTTAGAATCATCCTACTGTGAGTTTGCCACTTAAAGCTGGTGCTGGTACTAGCCAGATGCTGCTGCTTTCTCATCAAGCAATTGTGGTGGGATGGGCACTAATCCTCCCAGGCAATGTGGGCAAAATAACAAAAGGCCCAATTAGAAAACCGCTTCCTGTCACGCCCCCAGTCCTGGGGTCTGGCTTCCTTTTGCCAGAACCTTCTTCTTCCCTTTCACATTGGGACTCAGGCACCTCATCTTCCCAAGCATCTCTCCCATTTTTCATACTGGGATCCAGCAACCTCCCTCTCACTTTGGTAGCTTTTCCAGAGTTTGGTTCAAGGGAGGAAGCCATGAGTCCATGCTAGTTTGTCATATTCTAAAGAACTGTCAATCTCTTAAGGAAGAAACTTAATAGGAGTCACAAGATCCATGTGAAGTAAAGAGGGGCATTATTGAAGGACAAGACATGAATACATTGGAAAGATTTCATATTCCTGGATGGAGAGACTTTATATTATAAAATCTCAACCATTCCAAGGATGTCAATCATTCCTAAGTTAATATACAAATTTAATTCAATTTGAATAAAATTTCCTGCTTATTTTAATCAAAGAAAATAAATCTGAAATTACCTTGAAGAATAAATATATGATAAATGGCAAGAAATTTTGGAAAAAGAAAAAAAAAATAGTAAGGAGGAGTTGTTTTTTGATATATACCAGAGCTTACTATTTATAAAACCACTAGAATCAAATGAATGTGGAATTTGAATAGGAATTGACAATAGGCCAATGACAATGAAACACAAATAATAACTCAGAGACAGATCCAGGTATATATGGAGTAAAGCAATTCATTTCTATAGAAGAAAGGATGGCTTAGGCAATAATTGGTGTTGGAACTATTTTCTGTCCATTTGAACTAAAATAAAGTTAAATATTAATTTTGTACAATATACAAAACTAAAAATTTGATGGGTTAAATCTTTGTGTATAAAACAACAAAACACCGAAAAGTATTAAAAAATTTAGGAAAATATTTGTAAAACATCAAGGTCATGGAGACTTTTCTGAGCAACACAGGAAACTCATGGCTACATAAAAACCTTGCTATGGCAAAAGTCAATATGAACAACAAATACCAAATGACAAACTGAGAGAATGTTCTCTCTCCTTTGTGTGTGTGTGTGTGTGTTTTGTGTGTGATCAAACAGAGGGATAATATCTTTCATATACTAAAAGTGCTTACAAATAGATAAGAAAATAAATTAAATGGGCAAAGGGTACATATGAAAGGACAACCACAGCACAAAAATTGCAGATGGCCAGTAAAGATCTGAAATGACCCTCAATCTTGTAATCCAAGAAATGCAATTTAAAGACAAAGATAGTTTACTACTTTTTTTTTATTTTGGTGAGGAAGATTGGCCCTGAGCTAACCTCTGTTGCCCATCTTCCTCTTTTTGCTAAAGGAAGATTGTCCCTGAGCCAATCCTCCTCTATTTTGTATGTGGGATGCTGCCACAGCATGGCTTGATGAGCAGTGTTTAGGTCCATGCTCGGGGTCTGAGCCTGCAAACCCTAGGCTGCCAAAGCTGAGTGTGTGAACTTAACCACTACACCACCAGGCTGGCCCCAGTATAGTTCTTTTTAAATGTTATTAGATTGGCAAAAAAGTTGTTAATATCCAGTTTATCACTAGGTTTGGGGAAATAAGCAGTTTCATGCATTCGTACTGGGAATGTATATTTGTAGAAGCTTTCTGAAATTTAATTTGACAGTATCTATTAAAATTTTGAAATGCTCATATTCTTTGACAAAGTAATTCTGCTCATAGAAATCCATCCTACATCAAAGAGATTAAAGTTCATAAGGAGATATGTAAAAAGATATTCATTACAGAGTTCTCACAGCAAACATCTGGAAAAACACATGTATTCATCAATACGGGAATTCTTGAATAGGGTTGAATAAATTATGCTATAACCTTACTATGCAATGCTGTGCAGCTACTAAAAAATAATGAGATTGATCTACATGTACCATTCAGGAAAAATGTTCGGGAAAAAAGCAAGTTGCAGACAGCATGTGCAGCCTAATTCCTTTTACAATACAAAATCATTATTATGTGTATGAATATACAGATGGTAGGTACATAAGTAGGTAGGTAGGTAGATAGATAGATAGATAGATAGATAAAAGCTAGATCTGGATAAAGGCAAAATAAATTGGGAAAGAGTCCGTTCATGTTACAATAAATAGGCAGATGTGGGAATTCTCTACTATTACTTTATCATAAAATTGTTGACGTGATGGGATTGTGTCCATTAGTGTTCCCTGTAGAAAAGAGAAACCATTCTAAATATTTTAAGTGAGGAAGAATTTAATATAGGGAATTAAGTATTTGCAAAATCATCGGAAAAACTGAAAAAGTAGGCTTTTGGATGACCTCTGGGAATGCAATGACTCCTAGAACAATCAAGAAGTGACACACAGGGGTCTCCTTTGAGGCCACAGTTGGAACTCCAAGTTCAAGAATACAGTCCCCCCTCACACCTGTTAGAATGGCTATCACACAAAAGACAACAGATAAGTGTTGGTGAGGATGTGGAGAAATGGGAACACTTGTACACCCATTACCATTGGTGGGAATGTAAATTGGTACAGCCACTATGGAAAACAGTATGGAGGATCCTCAAAAATTTTAAAATAGATCTACCATGTGATTCAGCAATTTCACTTCTGGGTATATACCCAGACAAAATGAAATCATTATCTTGAAGAGATATCTGCACCTTCCTGTTCATTGCAGTATTATTTATAATAATCAAGACATGGAAACAACTTGTGTCCATTGATGGAAGAATGGATAAAGAAAATGTAACACAAGCACACACACACATACATACACAATAAAATTATTATTATTATTATATTTGGTGAGGAAGATTCTCTTTGAGCTAACATCTGTTGCCACTCTTCCTCTTTTTGTTTTTTGCTTGAGGAAGATTAGCCTTGAGCTAACATCTGTACCAATCTTCTTCTACTTTGCATGTGGTTTGCTGCCACAGCATGGCTTGACGAGTAGTGTAGGTCTGCACCTGGGATCTGAGCCCTCGAACCCTGGCCACCAAAGCAGAGTGCCAAGGGGTTGGCTCCCCCCACCTTTTTTTTTTGATGAGGAAGATAGTCCCTGAGCTAACATATGTGCCAGTCTTACTCTACTTTTGTATATGGGACACTACCACAGCATGGCCTGATGGGCAGTGTGTAGGTCCACTCCTGGGATTGAACCCATGAACCCTGGGCTGCTGAAGTGGAGTGCGTGAACCCCGCCACTATGCTGGGCTGGCCCCCACAATTAAATATTATGCAGCTATAAAAAGAAGGAAATCTTGCCATTTGCAACAACATGGATGGAACTTGAGGGTATTACGCTAAGTGAAATGTCAGACAGAGAAAGACAAATACTGTATGATCTTACTTATATGTGTAATTTAAAAAAACCAAATTCATAAAACTGGAGAACAGATTGGGGGTTCCAAGAGGTAGGAAGTTGGGGAAAACAGGTGAAGGTAGTCAAAAGGTACAAACTTCCAGTTATAAGATAATTAAGTTTTGGGGATGTAATGTACAGCATGGTGACTATTACTAAGAATACTGTATTATGTTTGACAGTTGCTAAGAGAGTAAACTTTAAAACTTTTCATCACAAGAAAAATAATTGTAACTATGTGAGATGATGGATGTTAACTAAACTTATTGTGGAATCATTTCTCAATGTATACATATATGAAATCATTACGTTGTATACCTGAAACTAATACAAAGTTATATGTTAATTATATCTCAATAAAATGGAAAACAAACAAACCAAACAAAAAGCCCACAATTCCACAGTTACTATCTCAGGTTCAGAGAGTTAGAATTAAGAAACAGTGGCAATCCAGAATACTGAAGAATGGGCACTGGAACAGTGTCCCTAGGAAATTTCATGTCTCCATGACTTTGTTAGCTGGCAAAAACTACCTGAAAGAGAGAAGGAAAAGGGCCTCCATCTCGGTTCTATCTTCCAAATTTCATGTAAGTTCACTGAATGGGCAGAACCTGATTCATATCCAGAATCTGAGCTGCAAGGGAGCCTGGGTAATGTAGTTTGTAGCTTATCATCGTGTCAGTAGAGAGAGTGGGTGGAAATTGAGTGGAGCAATCCACAGGATTCACCACGGGGATTACACATAAAGTTTACTTCGTTGTGCCTTTAAATATTTTTATATGAACATATGCCCATAATGCATCTTAATTAAAAAGAATGAATATCAATACCCACATTTTCCCATTTTTAATAAGGAAGGGCTTAGAAAAATACAAAAGGGATTCAAACTAAAAGGTTAAAAGTGGCTTTCTTGGAGGGGAAGGGATTACAGGTAGTTTTAAAAAAAATCAGTGGCAATTTCTGTACTAAACATATCTTGCTTTTTAAAACTTAATAAACTTTATTTTTTAGAGCAGTTCTAGGTTCACAGCAAAATTGAGCAGGAAGTACAAAGAGTTTCCATATATACCCTGCCCCCACACATGCATAACCTCCCCCGCTGTTAACATCCTGCACCAGAGTGGTTCATTTGTTATAAGTGATGAACATACGTTGACACACCATTAACACTCAAAGCCTGTAGTTTAGAGTTCACTCTTGGTGGTGTAAAATCTATGGCTTTATGTAAAAGTATAAGGGCATGTATCCATCATTATAGCATCATAGAGTCATTTCATTGCCCTAAAAATCCTCTGTGCTCTGCCTATTCGTACCTCTCTCCCTTCAGCCCCCAGGCCCTGGCAACTACTGATCTTTTTGTTGTCTTCATAGTTGTGCCTTTTCCAGAATGTTACATAGTTGGAATCATACAGTATATAGCCTTTTCATGTTAGCTTCTTTCACTTAGTAACATGCATTTAAGTTTTATCTTGCTTTTCAAAAAGTGGAATAAATATTAAACATTTTTAAAAGATATGGAAGACAGGATGAATTCCTGGATGGTGTGGCCTTTGAGTTAGTGTTGTATTCTGACCCATTGCATGAGCTTCTGTGAGTGGTACCAGGAAGGCAGCCTCACTGGTTCCAGATCAATGCACTGAATGGTGGAAATGAGGGAGTGGCCAGGACATCCCTGATGCTGCTTTGTCGTTCTTGGAAAGAGCAGCCTGGCTCTAATTTCCATGGACCCCATTCAGCCCATTGGGTCAGTGGAAATAATTCAAGGAGAGCAATGGAGAAATATTTGAGGTCCTTGCCTCTTATTTTCTGTCTCCTCTCCAAGAAAGAGAGTTTCTAATGGATTTGGAGACTTGAAGGTCAGATTTGAAGACTCTGGTGGTTTCTGGTTTGTTGAATTCAAGAATGCAGCCTCTTCTACCTTTTCCTCTCATGACATCTGAGTGTGGGAGAGCCAGAACCTCATTCTCTCTCTGCATTACCATCTCTGTCTCTCTCTGCCTGGGTCTGTCTCTGTCTCCTCTCTTTCACCTTCTGCCCCCTCCCTCTCATGCTCCAGGCCAATATCATGAAACTCTCTGCATCAGGGGATTTGGGCTTAATTTCAGAAAGATAGCAGGGTTCTTAATCATTATTGATTGTATTCATATCAGTTATAAATTTTAGGCACACTCTACCGATATTTGTGTATTTATTTGTGAATTATATATATGTAGTACAAATATATTATGCACATCTTAAGACATTCATAGAAATAGAAATTAGGAAAGGATGAAATAAAAATAAATACAAGCTCATTCTTGCCTGAATGCAGGGTCGACTTCATGGATGCGTGGCCTGCATAGTCACTCACAGGAGGGCACCATACTTGGTTTAATGCTTTGCTGTCACAATCTTGGGATTCTTCAATATTTGGAACAAGAGGACCTGCATTTTTGTTTTGCTTGAGGCCCAACAAATTATGTAGCCGATCTTGTCTGAATGCAGCACCTTGCACCTCTCTGGGTTGTGCTCCCTCCTTTTGGAGGTTCCTCATCTGGAGGATCAATCAGTCCAAGCTCCTTATTATGTCCTTCAAGGCCTTTTATGAGTTCGTGTCGGTCTATTTCTCCATACCTTCCTTTTCCTCCTTATACTTTACGTCCCAGAAATATGGAGCCATTTGCTAATCCCAAATATTATGCAGCCTCATGACTCTACCTTTGCATGGAGTGTTTCTTATACTTGAATGCGTGTTTCCACCTTATACATCTGGAAAACTCCTACACATCTCGAAAATCAGCTCAAATGTAACCACTGCAGGAGAGCCCAGTGTCTAATTAGATTAATCCGTAAGTGAGGTTTTTCTTTTAAAATGCAAAACCCAGTGCCCTATGTATAGTATATGTGAGACAATAGAAAATATACATTGGTCTTGGGGCCTTCATTTCCTGGAACAGAGCTCCAGAAACTCTTGTATTTTTCTGGGTGATAGGAAATGTCTTTTGTTCTAGTGAGGTGACTCTGGGTGGGCTCCTGGGTGAGGGCTGAACAACGGAAAGCCCAAGCTGTGAATAGAAGGTTGGGATTTTCAGCCCAGCCCCCCATCCTCCAGAGAGGGGAGAGAGGCTGAAAATGGAGTTAATGATCCATCATGCCTATGTGATGATGCCTCCATAAAAAAACCCCAATAATGTGGGGTTTGGAGAGCTTCCACATTGGTGAACACATCCACACTGGGAAGGTGATGCACCCCAACTCCACGGGGACAGAAGCTCCTGCCCTAGGGACCCTCCCAGACCTCGCCCTATGTATCTCTTCATCTGGCTATTCTTCTGTATCCTTAATCAGACCATTTAATAAACTGATGAACGTTAAGTGTTTCCCTGAGTTCTGTCAGCTACTGTAGCAAACTGATGAAACCCAAGGAGGAGGTCGTTGGAACCTCTGATCTGTAGCCAGTTGGTCAGAAGCACAGGTGATAACCTGGGCTTGCAACTAGCACCTGAAGTGTTTGTGTGCGTGGGGAGGAGTCTTGTGGGGCTGAGCTCTTAACCTGTGGGATCTGACTCTATCTCTGGGTAGATAGTGTCAGAACTGAGTTAAATTGTAGGGCAGCTGGTGATACGGAGAATTGCTTGGTGTGGGGAAAACCTCCACATATTTGGTGACCAGAGGTGAAGTATTTTGTGTGAGTAATAAAAAGAGGCTCACAGGGAAGAAACACACAGAAGGGAAGAACGGGGTTTTTCCCTACATAGGAAAGAAAAAACTGAGTTTTTCTTTTTCAGTACGTGTTCCCTAAGTGTTTGCTGAGTTAGGTAGACACAAAGAGTACTAGGCAGAGCTCTTTTGTTGCAAGGGAGGGAAACCAACTTAAACCATCATAAGCCAAATCAGGAATCTACTGGTCATGGAACTGAATTGTCAAAAGAAGGAGGCATGGCTGGGCCTCAAGGATGGCTGGAATCTGGCTGGAATGTTGCCAGGGCTTTCTCTCACCTTTTCTTCTCTCTGCATGTTTCATCTCCTCACACCTGGTTCTTCCACGTGGCTGGAAACTGGTCACTGGTAGCTCCAGGCTCACACCTCACATCTTTGTTCTAGAAAGTTCAAGTGATCCAGGAAATAGCCCAGACTAGTTCATGTTGGGCCAGGCACCCATCACTGGACCAACCGTTGTTCCTAGTTTCTCAACCTTCCTGGGTTGTATAAGTGTGTGTGCGGAAGTGGTAGGGAGGAGATGGAATTTCACAGTTCCTGGACTAGCTAGATTCTTAGACAGGTTTTTTTTCTGCAGCTTTATTGAGATATAACTGACATATAACATTGTGTAAGTTTAAGGTGTACAATGTGTTGATTTGATACACTTACATATTGCCTAACAATTGCCACCATAGCATTAGGACAGTCATTTTTATTTCTTTCTCTCTCTCACACACAATTTCCACAATTTACTTCAAATTCCTGCCACAATTTCATTCAATCAACTGTCTATAGCTATGTTTAGTTTGCATAGTTTCAATAACAGAAAACTACTTTTCTAAGTTTTCCTATTTTACTGTCATTATTCATTTCCCTCTTTAAATTATGAACATGGAAAAATTGTATTTTGAAGTGAGAACATGGATCACTTGTTTAGTAGAGACAGGTTGCTATGCAAGCTTGAAATCACTGAAAACAAGTAGGAATATTAGGGAAATTCAGAAAACAGTCATCAGTAAGGGGTGTGGCAGACATGATATTGTCCCTCATGAACTAAACAGAGAAGATGACAAAACTACTGCTTGTCATAATGAATGAATCGACAGTAAATAGCAGCGTTCAAATGAAAAGGTTTGGGATATTTTTGGAAGCCTATTCAAATATAGGTTTTATTGTGTTTTAACATGAATGAGCATAAAACATTTTTTTCTTACATGACAAAATTTGCAAACTCAGTTGCATTGTTAACTTTTGGAGGCTCCATTCTAAATCTTAGGAAGAATATTCACATGTACCCATATCTCCATGTATAATCTTTTCCTGTAACAATTGGAGATAATTTTTATAGTTTTGCTTTCAAAATTATTTAACTAGGGCTGGCCCTGGTGGCATAGAAGTAAAGTTCAGCGTGCTCTGCTTTGGTGGCCTGGGTTCATTTCCTGGGCGTGGACCTACACCACTTGTGGCCATGCTGGGGTGGTGACCCACATACAAAATAGAGGAAGATTGGCAACAGATGTTAGCTCAGGGTGAATCTTCCTCAGCAAAAAAAAAAAAAAAAAAAAATTAACTAAAAGTAACCTATTTAAGTCAGGTTTAGTTATATATTTTGCACAATCATTTTTCATATTTGGGAAATTTTTGGAAGAGAGAAATTCTCCCCCCAGACAATTAATTAAAAGAAATTTAGTTGAGTTTTTTAGTTTTTATAAAAGTTATTTTCTAAGGAAAATTTATTATGAACAGTGAAATGGTTTTGAAAGTTTTTTTTTTTATACCAACCATATACATTCCTACTAAATTCATTGGAGAAGGTGTCAGAGTTTACAAATTAAAGATTGATTTATTATTTAGCTGTAGGGGAAAAAAAAGACATCTTCAGGAAGGATAAATATCTAGATAGGGTGAGTTGATTAAATTCTTATCTTAATAATTGAGAGATGGGCCACAGATTTCACTTATTTAGCGATTTATAAGAGCCTCTCAATAAATAACTGTAAGGCAAAACTATTAAAGTTTTTATGGTATAAAACAGACATACTGGACGAAGAGGATGTTTGAGATTTGACTAAAGAAAGTTGATTGTGGACACCGAGTCCTTCTGAATTCTTTATTCATGTGGATGTGACGAAAATGATAACTTTGGTGGTATAATAAAGAATGACATCGTTATCCTCTTTCTTTGTTGATAACAAATTCCTTTGGCAAGTATTTTCCCAAAATAGTAAAATAAAATGGTCAGTGGGTCAGCAGGTGTTTTAGCTGAACAAATGACAAAAATCACTTGATGTCTCAGTAAGAAAATACACTGATCAAAATTTCCACCAAGTACAAGTTATTGAATCTTGGCACCTCGTTGGCAGTATTCTGGTATCTCACCTCGGTGATCACACTGGCATAGCAATAAAACATTAAAACCAACAGAAAAAGAGCCTCTCCCTCACAAAACTCAAAACCAACAATACCAAAGTCTGATTCTATTTGTGTCTGCATGAGTGAGCCTAGACTCTGGAAATATTATGACACGAAGACAGTCAAGAGCAATTGCCTGGTTGCTGACTCTGATTTACCAAGTGTCAGTTCAGTTCAATCCAGCCCAGATCATAAAAGTGACATGCTTAGTATATCAGCCTCTTATCTGCAGAGCAGTAAGATTGGTGGAACATGGTTGGGTTATTTAATGTGATTTTGAATAATTTTAAACCTAAATTGAATATCAATAAAAATCAATATATTCGAAATCAGAATGCAAAACATGCACTCATTTTAGGATAGAACACAAAACTGGTAAGACATTTCATGTTTGTGGTAGGTTTGCTTCCTGATGCAATCCATGGTCTCCTAAGGGATATATGTTCACTCTTATCTATTTTAAGATTGTGTGTGTGTGTGAGTGTGTGTGTGTGTGTGTGTGTGTGTGTGTGTGTGTGTGTATAAGCAAAGTGATCTGGGTTGGGTGTTCTGAAGTCAAAGCTGAGCAAACAAGTCTGAGACAAGTTGACAGTCAAGAGGCAAGGTAAACAACAGTAAGTGAGGTTTATGGCCAAGAGAAGGGAAATAGAGTAACAAGAAAAACTGGGCTGCAGAAGCAGCTCACAGGGGTTGACAGTGTAAGAAAAATATCCCCCCTTCCTTACTGTGTGCTTATCTCTTGTCCCAAAGTTGGGCTATTATTATATTACAAGTTTGTGCCCATAGATAAGGCCCATACAAAATGTAGGATCTTGGTTCTCTCTCAAAATGTCTAGATATTTCCAGTGTTAAGAGTTATGGGAAGAGGATGATGTTAACTCACAGGAAGATGAAGGTGGGGCTTAGCAGGAAGGAGAGAGTACTCGTTCCTATTTTAGGCCATTGCTCACTTGGGCCTAGACTTGGAGAAGGAGAAAAATGTGTCAGGGTATTCTTTGGCTTCTGCCTCAGGCATTCCTTGAGTTGGGAGAGAAGTAAGCCAAGGCCATCTGAGGAGGATAGACCAGAGCCTGCGGTCCGAGAATAGTTATATCCAGGAACCAGATCTAAGATTCACTTTGAGTTATTTTTTGTTATCTTTAATAATTTAGTAATGTTTTGATAAATATAACAGTATGGGCTTAGTTGTGCTATGGAGACTTGAGGGAAGGATTTGTGTCCATTTTTGGGATTCAGTCAACAGGTGGAGAGAGAAATCTTTGAGACCATTAGGTAGTGGTGATACAGAGCCTCTTGGGAATCTGAATTTCAGGGAACCAGTTGGAGCTACCAAATCCAGTCATTCTTTCATATAAATAGATTTTTTTGATAGTCCTTTACTCTAAGGGATTTGGAGAGATGAGAAGTATTATAGACTGGCAGAACAACTTGACGTGTCATGGCAGAAGTACTAGGAGAAAGCAACCAATGAACAGAAGATTGTTTTTTGGAGGTGTTGGGCAATTATTTATTTCATAATTAACTCTTTCTTCCCCTTTGCTCAGGCAAAAACTAGTCACTTAGTCTCTTGAGACAGAAGACTGACAGTGTCTGGCATGTAGTGAAACAAGATACTTATGGAATAAATGAATGAATGAATAGATGAATGAGTGAAGATGACACAGCCTCCGTCCTTGCAGCTCACAGGTGAGGAAAACATACACAAACAACTATATTCCAATGAGATATGTATATCTCATATACAATGAGATATGTATATCTCATATATCTGTATAACAGATTAGTGGATAATGAACCGCAGGAGTATAAACTAATAGAGTAACTTATTTTTCCTTGGAAACAAGGGAGGACAAGATTGTGAATGGAATGCAAGTCAAGAAAGTATTCAAGGGTGGTGAGATTTTGAATGGAACTTGAGGACAGATGCATTTTTTTTCATGGTAGGGAATATCTGAGAAAAAAGTTATAATGAGTGGGACATGGCTGCTTAAAATAAGTGAGTCAATATTTTGTGATCAATTTACAGTGAAAGTCTTGAGGCTCTGAGATGTAATTTTTAGATCACTTCACTTTGTCCAATTATGCATAGAGGACAAGGGAAAGGCTCATATGACAGCTTTAGAACTTTCTCCAGGAAGGTTAGAAGATAGAAAACTGCACATACTCCACAAATCTTAACTAAAGCTTTATGTAAATCTTAGGGGATCCTGGCTGCCAGAGAAGAAATCTTGCTTTTGTGTCTGCGGTTTAGAAATAGGCAGGGATAGATGGTTGAGACTAGGGAAATAAAAACAAGTGGTCTACCATAAAATTAGAGCAAGTTATAGCTTTCCTATATAGCAGAGACCGTAAAATGGGATTAGGACATTCTGATGAAATAGAAGCAGAACTAGGAGGAGTTAATTTGCCCAAGGACTTTTTGTCCTAAAGAGAAGAGATGATATTTGCTCGGCATTTTTGAGGAAAAACTGGAGATGGGAGGTTCGCTTAGTGTGTATCTCAGATTCTTTTCCTGTTTGGGCCCCTGGATGCATTCTTGAGCATTTTGGAGATTTGGGGTGATAGGTAGAAGCCAAATAAGCTGTATTTTTTAAGGACTCAGCCATATAGGGAGAACAAGCAATGCAGATTTGGTACTCCATTGAATTGGGGAGACATAATTTTCCCTACTTCATGGGGAAAGATAACAAAACTCTGCTGCATTGAGGACTGAATTGAGACCACCCAGCCTTGGCACCTGAAAGCATCATCCCTTGAATAAACATTGGGCTTCTCATGGAGGGCAGTGGTGGCGTGACAGGGAGAGAGGTTTTGTGAACTTGAAAAGTGAATGACAGTAAAAGTCCAAGAGGTGACTAGTCACATGGACCACCAGGGAGCCTCGAAATAACTGAGTGTAACTCTGGGGTTAGGGGAAGGACCATGAAGGCTTTTAGTTAATGTGATGCAATTCTCTTTCCCAGGTTGGTGAGGTCTGGGAAAAGCCAGATGTTACAGAAAAATCAATAGAGTTTGAGAACTCCAAGGCTTTACATTGAGCAGGTGCCTAAGCATATACTGAGACTTGATAATCAAGTCATCAAAACAAAGAAGTAGGGCAAATTGTATGGGATTTGGGAATATCAGGGGACTCAGAAAAGAGCATCTAGATGTGATCAGAACAGACGCTAGTTCACTTATCTTTTAATTAAGGATTCTCTCTTTCTTCACTGAGGTGAAACAGAAGAGGTAAACCATTACACATGGTCTAACCTGAAAGGCCTAGTAATTATGACCAGTAAAAGTATTGTTCTCATTATAGAATGTGAGTTCAGTCACTCTCAATGGATCCATTTGCTATTTTTCTAAAGATTTTTGATGAAGATCTTTCAGGTATTCATGTATTGAGGAGCTTGACTGAATGGATCCAGATTTTCAGGTTAAAATAATCATGTTCAGAGAGAATAAAACCAGGTATTAAGCACCATTTATAGAACTTGGTCATTGTGAGGCTTATTTTTCTCTCCCACTGCTAGTTTGAATGACCGTTTATTATTTTATCCATCACATGTATGTAGTATAAATCACTAAGCCATCCATTTATGTAGTGAATATAAATCTTATTCAATAAACTCAGGTGAGCAAGAAATGTCACATCTCTATTTGCTTTAAATCAAATTAAATAAGTCTCTGGGCTTCTGTCCCATAGAGTTGCTGAACATTCTAACTTAGTCATTATTGGGGTTCCCTTTCTGGTGACCCAAGGTTATGTAAAGGTTCCAGGAGTCTTACATTAATACTCAAATACCAGGGAGGCCCACTCGATAGTACTGAGATGTCCATCATTCAAGCCCTTATGGATCCTTGAAGTCTGCAATGCTGCTGCCTCTGCCAAAGAGATCACAGCATCTTGGTCTAGGTTGGGAGTCCTAAGGACCTTGAGGTACACTTTGCAGCCATCCTCTCAGAGACACTGCACCCTCCCCAGAGGGCTGGCAGGGAGAGGAGCCAGGGTCGCTGATACCCACCGGACCTGCCGGCCTCTGTTCCTCTCCTAGCCTGGGGTGTTCTCTTCATCCTCCCTGGATGCCTCCATGTGTCTAGGTCCCTCCACTCCCAGCGCGATCTCTGTAGGAGCTCAGGGTTTGGTGCACACATGTTCGATTGGAGATTATCTCTGACAGTTTTGGTTGCTTGCTGTTCCAAACCTTCCCCTGACACAAGGAAGCTCAAAGCTACTTGCTTGGAATAGGATATATTCCAACATACTGAGCAACAGGAATAGCAAATTACTACCTCAGGGGGTATCTCTGCCTTGTTTATTCAACAAACAGTAATCTACCCCCTAACTATGTGGCATACTCTGGACCCAGCATTGAGAACATAAGCGTGAACATGACAGGGCCTTATCACTGTCTTCAAGGATGTTGTTGTAGTGGACAGTACGCACAAGTCAACAGCCAATGACAATACAGTTGATAAATTTGGGAAAGTCACCTAATCCAGGGTTGGGAGGTGCAGAGATAATTCTTAGAGGATGTTTCATGTAAGTTGAGGGTGGAAAAAGAGCAAGAGTTAGCTGGACAAATGAGGATGTGCGTCAGAATGAACAACACGTGCAAACATCTGGGGTAAGAGAGATACCAGCATGTTTTAAGAATTGAAAGATTAACAGGCCTGGGATGCTGTCAAGTGGGGTGTGGAGAGAAATGAAGCTTGAGGATTAAACATGACCCCAATCAGTGAGAACTTGTAATGCCTGCTAAGGTCGGTAGAGTTAAGGAGGTTGGCTCACATAATACCCATTCCAATCTCATTTCTTGCCTACCTTTTCTATAGTGACTGGAAAGTTAAGATACCCAACTTCCCAACCTCCCTACCTCCCTTTGAGTTAGGAGGGCCGTGTCACCCAGTTCTGCCCAATTGATGCCACGTGGAAGTCCACAGTGCTGCCGCTTTATTTCTTGACTCTTCCTGCCAGAATGGCAACAATGGCTAGAGGTCATCATAGGGATTGTGGAGCAGAAAGACAGGACAATCCTGCTTCCCTGACAGCATTGTGGAGCCACACTCCCTCCCCTAAGACTGCTTCTGGGGTGAGATGAACAAACCTGCATTTGGGTAAGCCACCATGATTGAGTTTCATGCAGTTGAACGCAAATTCTAATACAGGGAGCTAGTAAAATGTTTTTAGTGTGAGATTTGATATTTTTATTTTAGAACAATTGCTGGAGCTCCTTTGTGAAAGCTGTTTTGGAAGGGGACATTTATAATACACAAATAAGAGAGTTGTTGGAAATCCAGGTGGGAGATGATGGCAGCTGGAGGAGGTCTAAGGCAGTCGTGTTGAAGAGACATGGATAGATCTGAGAAATGCTTATGGGGGAAGAGTTAACCGGAGGTTAGGAACACAAGTCCGTTGAGAGGTTTCTGGTTTGAATCAGTGGGCAGAACGAGTAGTCTATTCCTAATTGTTTACTTCTCTAAACAATGCTGGGGTAAAAAAAGCCTTTTAATATTTTGAATAATTTCATTAAAATGGCAGATGGATTGAATTTCTCCCCGCTTTTCAATCACGACTGCAGAGATTTGGAGCTCTGGGCATGCCCAAAGTCCCTAAAAAATAACTCTTGTTAATTTCCCAGTTTGGGAATGATCCTGCCTCCTTTGCCCCCAAAACAGAGCCTTAAGAGGCAATTTTGGAAAATGATTCACATGTTAGTTGATGTCTGGACTTAAAATGATCTAAGACATCTAGATCTTGAGAACTCAGCCACTAGCATCCTCACTGTGGAGAATAATGGCAGGAAGAGTGAAGCTGGCACAGCTCCCACTGTTTACTGGTCCTCATCAGCCCAGCAGACGCTTGCAGCCCCAGGCTTTGCCTGACATCTGGTGCACTGGGCTGAGACTTTGAAAAGCCTTGTGTGGGCTGGGGGTAGGGTGAATGGAGTTGAGAACACACAGAATTGTGGGGGTTAAGAGTTAATATAACTCAATTTCTTATTTCTGCCTTTTCTTTCTCTTCCACAGACATAGGCACAAATGGCTTCTGTGTTCTCCGGAGAGAGAGAGAGAGAGAAGGTGAGAAAGAGTGAGAGAGAGAAAGAATTCCTATCTAACCAGAAAAGCACAACTAAAGAAACAAATGGCCTTCAGTCAGTCTAGGTCTACACTGATTGCCTGGGGGCGTAGCCTCTTTACCTGATGCCTGGGCCCAAGCTAATAGGACTCCTTCAGAAGGAGAAAGACTGATGTACATAGACTCATCAAATGGGATGACAGCCTTTTTCCAGGTCTCTGGGCCATTCTTGCTTTGCTGCACATCTGTGCGAGTTGAGAATGCCTTCAGAGATTGCACATCTCTGGGTGGATGGGGAGCCCATGGTGAGGAGGAGTCTGGAGAAGGGATACTCTGTGGAGACAGAGACAAGCATTTTTCTGCGGCAGAAGCAGATTCCTTTTCGGGGGGTGGTGTTCAATGTAAGCCAGTCCTTGGTGGCAGACATTGGAGATGTGAACAGGTGGGACTTTGTGTTGTCACCGAAGTGATTAACAGTGTCTGTCATGGTGGACCTTCAGTCCTAATGTCCTGGACTGGATGGTGCCAGCGTATGAAGTGCATGATGGAGTGTTCACCAAGCCCCAGCCGCATCCTGGAGCTGTGATCCTCTCAGAAAGCAGTGGTCCTGAAGGTGTCTCCTGCAGGTGACACCTCACCAGCTCCACGTCTCAAACTTTGAAGCTTTTTTGCCTTTATACACTGGAGTGCTGCACTGTGGACACCGGGTGTCTCCTCCCTGCTCTGCCTTCATTAACATCAAACGATGCACATTTCTTCTTAAGTGAAAGGCAATTCATCTGATGTGCTTTTTTCAGAAGGAATCAAAACTGTGGAATTTTTTTTTTAAGTTGAAAGGATTTTAGACACAATCCAACATCCTTGTTGTATTGGTTTTCATTACTGTTGTAAAAAATTATCGCAAATTTAGTGGCTTAGAACAATATCAACACAAATTTATTATATTACAGCTTTGGAGGTCAGGAGTCTAAAACGGATGGGCCCACAGGGGTGTGTTCCTTCTGGAGATTCTAGGGGAGTGAGTCTGTTTCCTCGCCTCTTCCAGCAGCCAAAGGCTGTCTACATTCCTTGGCTCGTGGCTCCTTCCTCCATCTGCAGAGGCAATGGCTTAGTATTTTCTCTTCTCTCTCGCTTTCTGCCCCCCTCCTATAAAGACCCTTGTCATTACATTAGCCCACCAGGCTAATCTCCATTTCTCAAGATCTTTAACTTAATTACATCTGCAAAGTCCCCTTTGTCATAGGAGGTAACATATTCACAGGTTTCAGGGATTAGGACATAGACAGCCTATCACATTCATTTTTACAGAAGATATGGCTGAGACTCTAAGGAAGAGGAATTTAAAAAAAAAAAAACCTCACAAGGCTAGTCTGGGCTGTTGCTAGCCCATATGGGGCTTCTGTGTGAATGGGTAGATTAACTCTCTGCCAGGTGCACGGCTCGGTGAGTGACGTGTGGGGAGACCGCAGCCCCCATTGCTTCCTCAGCCGGACACCCATGTGCAGTGACCATCCTGCACACCACACACGGTGGCCCTGGGGCTGGTGCGTTTCTCTACTGGAAATAGAATGCTGGTCTTACGATTTCCTATCCCGGTTCCAGTCTCACTCCTGCTCTCCACCTTTCATGGCTGTGACTCCCTTGAGTCCAGGGATTCCAAAAAAGCTGCCTCAGGGAATTCAGGACACGCACTGACTATCCTCCTAAAGTGACTGGGCCATGTTCTCTTTCAACCCTGTCTCTGAGTCCCTTCCATTCAGCTCATATATGGCGGATGTCTTATCAATAATATTTTAATAATCCTCTTCCTGTTCCACCTCATCAGAATCCATAAACGTCTACAGCCCATTCAGAGCTCCTATCTTTTATATGAGTACTGCACACATTTTGTTCTTCAGCACTGAGAGTGTTAGCCACATTTAAAAGGGCAAGACATTTTGACTCTGAGTTTTATAAATCCTCTGTGGCAATGTTACCTTTCTACACCATTATTGCAAAGGGGCTTTAATCAGCCCTGACTGAAATGAGAATTCCTTTAAACCAGCACTGTCCAGTCGAACTTTCTGTGATGATGGAAATACTCTAATTTGCACTGTGCAGTATGGTAGTCATTAGCTGTACGTGGCTACTGAGCACCTGAAATGTGGCTACTGCAGCTGGGGACATGCCTTCACATTTAATTTAAGTTTTTTTTTGTGTGTGTGAGGAAGACTAGCCCTTAGCTAACACCCACTGCCAATCCCCCTCCTTTTGCTGAGGAAGATTGGCTCTGAGCTAACATCTGTGCCCATCTTCCTCTACGTTATGTGGGACGCCTGCCACAGCACGGCTTGATAAGTGGTGCGTCTGTCCGTGCCCGTGATCCAAACCTGCGAATCCCGGGCGGCTGTAGCAGAGAGTGTGAACTTAACCACTATGCCACCAGGCCGGCCCCCTACATTTTATTTAATTTTAATTAATTTAAATTTAAATTGCCACATGTGGCTAGCGGCTCCTGTATTGGACAGCACAGATCTAGACTCCTCCCCTGAGATAAAGGAAAATAAGTGTAGGATGTAGGAGAGGGTGTTCACAATCATAAATGCTTATAATTAGGAGAACAAAGGAAGTAGAGGTCTCCACTGAAGAAAGAAAACCTGGGAAGGTTTAGAAATTGTCTTCCATCAACCAAGGGGCAAATAAGTTGTTATCAAATTGTTTAATGTATTCTGGGGCAAATCTTTAGAAGTGTGTACTTTATGTTTTCAATCCTTTTGTGTTCAGTGTTTTTATTAGGACTCACTTTCTCCTCTAATTTTTTTTTCCTCTTGAATAGAGGTGAGTTTATTGACACTTAGTATTTAGTTAAAAAAAAAAGGTATGCATAGAACATCTTTGGACTCTGTTCCTGTGCATCAGTAGGAAGGCTGCTGGAGGATTCTTTCTCTTGGGACAGTTGGGTTCAGTGTACTAAAGTCACTTCAGAAGCTCTCTGTTAGCTGTGGCATTTCATGTATTGTCAGTTCAAAATTGTGCCCAGGGTGGGTTTTATTTTAAAGATCTGAGATGGCATAGAGGCCTTATACTTGAAGAAAGAGAGAATACAGCATTGGGAGAATGTTTGGGATTAGGATGTGGGTCTAGGGTGTTTATCAATGAGATGCTTGTAGTTTCTCTGACAGAAAGTTAAATGTGGCTTTTGCTGAGAGGTAAAGAGTGTGCTGGGGTCAAAATAGGATGGCTCTCTTGAGAGGATGGGGAGATCAATCTCTTGAAGAGGTCCTAGGACTGAGGAAGGGGACCCAGGATGAATCAACAAAAGGAAGGCCTTACAGAAGGAGATGGAAAAACATTAGAGGCGGTCACCCTCCTAAATTTTTGCAGGAGGGAGTGTAGAATTATACACACTTGGCATCAACAAGGCAGGATGACCTTCAGCCAGTAGCACCCAGTAGGAGCTTGAACTAGGATCAAGCTGTAAGAAGCAAGAGAAGAATTAGAGAAGGAAAAAAGAGTGGCAATAAGGAACAGGAAAGACAAAATGATGGGATAAATATTAGTGTGGAGGATACCTAGCGCCATTTCTGCTCCGTCTACTGTAAAAACACCAGGGCACTCAAAGAAGGGCAAAAGAAAGGAAGCAGTTCCTGGAGGTATCAGTACAAGACGTGAGGGGATACTGACAATGGGATGCTTCCTCTGACTTTTGTAGTACAGAGGAGATAAGCAGCTGCCTACAAGAGATTACTGTGGTGGGAGTCCCCATCGTAAGTGTGTCCTGAGACACATTTCTGTAGTCCTGCACATCCAATACAAAAACGTCTTTGTAAGTTACAGATAAGTAAAAGGATATGATGTGTCTATGAGGAAATATTAAGAATGAGAGCAATGAAAACTGGAATACTTTTGTGAATTTTTCAGGAAATCCTTCATTCTTTCATGCATTTGCTAACTGATCTAACACATATTAATGAGAGCCTTTGACTGAGCCAAACCCTACTGATAAAGAGATGAGTGAGACAGTCTCTGCCCTTAAGGTCTAGCAGGAGGGGAACCATATAAACATATTGTTATGCTCCTATGATGTAAGTGTGATATATGTGTGTGAATAAAGAAGGATAGAGTGACTTATTCTTTCTAGAAAATAGGGAGGGAAGACAACAAGAGAATAGCAGCCAAAGGGTAGTAAGATTTTAGTAAAATCTGAAAGTCAAATAGAATTTTGCCTGGTGCAGAACTTGGAGAAAAAAATTCCAGGTAGAAGAAATAGTATGAGTGTGGTATTGAGATCTGATAGAGTATGGGTTGGCTGCTTAACAGTGGACATTTGGTGACATGTTTGTGATGGCCACAGGGAGGCAGTGGGATACCCCACTTGGTACAACTGATGCTGAAGATGATCCACCAGGGGCCATTGATCTGAGCTCTACATAAGGATGGATAGGAGAAAGAAAACAACCACTACTCTGGACCATGTAGACTCTTCTTGAAGGTTCAGATGACTATGAGAGGACTTGGGCATCTCAGAATCCATTTTGTTTTATGTCTGTGGTTCAAAAACAGGTGTGTTGGAAGGAAGAAACTGGTGAGTTGAGAATCTGTGGGTTACTACATAATTAGAGGGAATTGGAGACTTCCAGGTGTGCAGAAAATCTCAATTGTGCCAAAACTCGGATTCAATTTTCAAAATGGAATCTGTATGTTAGGAACTGGTAGAAGGCCCTTAAGAAAACTATTTGCTCAAGGATTTTTGGCTGAGTCGGGATGAAGATTTTGCATGGCCACTTGGGGATAAGGAAGAGGTAGTGAGAATGGCGTGGCATTTCAGATACTGGCTCCCTGGTCAAGGCTATTGGGCTGTAGGCAGAAAGTGAAGGGCTCGTGGGGCTGTAAGCAGAAGCAGAGGCAGGTTTTTAAAATAGAGATACGAACTATGGACATAAAAGCTATACAGCTTTGGTGTGTAGGTAACAAAAGTGTGATACAAAATGTGCAAGATGGACACTTCACACTTTTCCAAAGAATGAAGCACAGCTTCTCTGGCCTAACTAGACCTCTGAAAACTCAGGGTTGCTTTGGTACCTGGTAGGCAGCTTTGTGAGCCCAAAGACACTGCACACGTGGCATGAACATCCGTGTTTTCCGGGAAGGCACTGACCCTTGAGACAATAGTAAGACATTCCCCTCAGGTAGCTTTGTGTGTAGAAGAACATTCAAAGTGGTAGAATAAAAACCACCAGGGGCCTGTTGGTAAATTCATGTGTGACACCACTGGGGATCCCAGGAGCATCTAAGTGAGGCTTGGAGGGAGTTGGCCTACCTCAGTAATGCAGGAGGGGCCCCGAGCCAGTGACATTTTTTGTGTCTGTGTGTTTTTATTGGGATAAAATATACATAACATAAAATTTATCATTTTAACCATTTTTAAGCAAACAATTCAGTAGTGTTTAAGTACATTCACAATGTTGTGCAGCCGCCACCACTATCTGTTTTCAGAACTTTTAAATTATCCTAAACAGAAACTCTATACCCATTAAAAAAAAACTCCCCTTTTTCCCCTCCCCTCAGCTACTGGTAACCTCTCTTTTACTTTCTGCCTCTATGAATTTGCCTATTCTAGATATTTCATATAAGTGGAATCATACAATATTTGTCTTTTTGTGTCCGGCTTATGTCACTTAGCATAATATTTTCAAGGCTCTTCCATGTTGTAACATGTATCAGAATTTTCTTCCCTTTTAAGGCTGAGTAATATTCCATTGTATGCATAAACCACATTTTGTTTATCCACTCATCTGTGGATAGACATTTGGGTTGTTTCCATGTCAGTTAGATTTGAATGATTACTTTAAGTTGGTGATGTTTGGGAAAAATTTTTTTAGCATTGAAGTCAACTGATAAAGAAAGTAAACAATTATAAACAAAGTAGCAGCAAAGCAGAAAGAGACTGCCAACAACAGATCACACTGTGTGGGGCAAAAATATGAAATCCAAAGAAGATCTAGGTTGAACCAGATGTAAAATATTTCATTGATCACAGGGGTCAGAGGCTATCATTAATTGCTTAGTGAGAGGAAACAGGAGGATTGTATCATGGCCTAGAGTAGAAATATCTTTAAACTTCTAGGCATGTAGTCCTTAAAATAGATGTGGGCTTTATCATTCTCAATGGTTCCTTTTTGGCCTTTTATAAAATATTTCAAAAAGAGACTTCTAAGTGTGCACACACACACACACACACACACACACAGAGGCCTGTATGACATTAAACTAATTAGAGTGAAAATTTTTGTTATTTAAGTGGGTAATCCCAGATAAAATGTACTACTTAGAGAATTTCCTCTCCATAATGTTTATTCTTTTGTATATGCCATTGTTGTTTTTAATGCCTCTGTAATACCTCAATCAATATTTTACGCATGTGGAGGTAATATAATTGACTATTCACTTATTCACAAAAATGCATTACACACCTGTTATGCAACATGATCAGAACATACAAAATCTGTGCCTTCGAAAGGATGTGGAAGAGTGGGTGCCATGGAAGAGATGAGGTCTCTGACCCAGATCTCAGAAGTCAGGAAGAGTTCCTGGAGGAAATTAAATCTAAGTTGAGACCTAGAGATGCATAGAAGTTAGCTGAGTTGAGAAGTATGGGTGTGTGTGTGTGTGTTTATGTGTTTGTGTGTGTTGGAGTGGGGATGAGTAGTATTCCAGGAAGAGGAAACAGTATGTGTAGAAGTCCAGAGGTAAAGAGATCATGGAACACTTGAGACATGAAAGTTCAGTATGGTTGGATTGTAGAGATTGAGTGACTGAGATGAGACTGGAAAGATCCAGAATCAGATCCTCAAGGGCTTTGTGAGCATATTAAGGAGTTTAAACTTTACACTGAAGTCAATGAGAAGCTGTGAAAGAATTTTAAGCACTAGGGTGGTATGATCACATTTTAATTATGGAAAATGACTCTGGAGGGTTGAGAATAGATTGGAAAGGACAAGAATTCAGGCAGGATAAACCAGTCAGGAGCTTGTTGCAACAATGCAGAGTAGAGGTAGTGATGACCCAGCTGCGGAGAAGAGGTAGTGATGACTTGGATGCAGAGTAGAGGTAGTGATGGCCTGGACTAGACTTGTGGTAATGGGGGCGGGCGAGAAAAGGAGGGATCTGAAAACTAATTAGGAGTCTGAATGAACAGAAGGAATAGGTGAAGGAGAAGGTGGAGAAACAAAAGATTCCCTGGATTTCCGGTTTGGGGAATCCTATGGATGAGATATTTAGGGTGTTTCTGTCTCTTCACTATTTTCATCAGCTATACATTGAATATATTTGCCTGTAATACTGCCTCAATATTTTGCGTTATTTCCTTAGGAGAGATTCCTAGGCATAAATACTTATTTAAGGAATATTTATGAAATTAGATATTCCCAGGGTTCCTGTGGCTGCCACAGAGTCTCAGAGCTCCAGCTCAGAGGCTCTAACAACCCATGTAGATTTCCTGGTTTGGGAATGGTCCTCATTCCTCCTACCCCCACCTCCAGAACCCTAAATCTTGACCTCAGAAGTGGTTTTATAATATTGTTTACACAATTGTGGAGTTTTCATTGGCGTAATCTTAAAATAGATCAGATGCCAAGATGATAGGGGTCTAAGACATTGAAGCCCTGTGGTTTTAGGGAACACTGGCCTTGTCAAGGAAACTATTATGCTGGCCTGACTGAACCAGCATCTGAATGAACATAGAGAAACAATTGATTGTATTTTCTGGTCACTAATTGGTCTCTGGGCCTCTCCTGGCCCTGAGATCAGGTTCCTGGCCAAGAGCAGATTCTCCTGGAATTAACTCTCATTGCGCAGGTTCTAGTGTCTTGGGTCCTTTACCCACTGCTAGCCTGTACAGCAGGGCTCCCACTCTGGATCTTTCTTCATCACCAGAGAATTGTCTAGAGAGTGGATCCCGTTCCATGAGAGTATAAGAGACATTTTGCAAAGCAGGAACTGGTAAAGGATGAGAGCTATATACTTGAAAGGGATTTTAGAAACAATCTAGACCAATAGTTTTCAGTCTTATCAGATCCAATTGCTATACTGCTATTACGTCTGACACCCCCTTTATTACCCTGAAATGAAATCCATATACAATATAACCTACTATTTGCATAAATTAAACATGTCAGTAGAATGCTCATATTATAATATGAAAAAGAAATGAAAAGAAAGTAGTTTATGATAAGATACTATGTATTTCCATGCTTGGGCATGACTACAGCAGAAGATATAATGAAGCAGTCTGATGCTTGCATCTATAAGTGGAATGACTGTGAATGCAACAGTCACAAATATGGCTCAAAACATGAGGGAAGATTTACTAACTCAGAGATCACAACAGCCTTGGTGATTTTCTGACTGGTGAACAATTCTTGTAAAATTCTGAAGCAAGCAAAGTAAAATCTTCCTTTGATTAACATGGTAGCTGCATTCCTGGAAAATTCAGCTTAGGTTAACATTTTGTAAAATATGACACTTATATGCAAAACAAACAGAGGGAAGTAGTAGGCTTGGGTAATTATGAAGATATTACTAGTTTTTTAAACTACATAAAAGTCTGGGAAAGCATTTAAAAGTCACAAGGGGCAATTTTGTTGTGTGGGGCTACCCCAAGGATTGTAGGATTTAGAGCATCCCAGCTCCTACCTTCTACTCCCAGTAGGTTCCCTAATCATTGTAACTATGAAAACTTTCCCACAAATGTTCACAAGGGCCTTTGGGGGGTGTGGTATCAACTCCTTTGAGATCCACTGATCTACAGCCATCTTCTGTCTTAGCAGAGGACCTCACCAAGGTTCAAGCAGGAGGACTGATTTTCTAAAAGTCATTTGGAGAGTCAGATTCAGAGGTGGGGCTTAAATCCAGATCTTCTCATATCTTATTCAGTGTTTTTTTTTTTTTTTTCCCCTATCTTAACTCACTAACATTTTGGGAATTGAAGGAACAGTTTTACTTGTGCATTGCTGGGAAATTTAATATATTTTTCAAATTGTCCCTTCCTCTTACTGAGAACCTTGACAAAAATGGTTGTTTGAAAGATTATTAGTTCAGTTTAAACAATCTCATAAGATATTTATTGGCCCTGTTCACATTTCCACACCTATTTGAAACCCTAATGTCCAAGGCTTCACAAATATATGAAGTAATACTTCCTTTAAAATTTTAACAGACATATTTATATTTTATCCAACAAAGATATACTTGTAATTAAAAGATGAAATAGTGCAGAAGTGTTTTAAAGAAAAGCAACAGTCTGTTGCCTCACTATTCTACCCTGGTCCCACACCACAGGGGCAGTTGCTTTGAACTTTTGAAATTATTTATGTTTTTACGGAGGCAGCCTCCATTTCTCCAAAAAAGTCTTACATTGTTGTTTCTTATTTTGTCAATTTTAGACATTATCTATAGAAGTCCTCTTGTGATAGAAGTGGAGTCAGTCCACATCTAGTTCCACTAAATGAAAGTCTATCACCATTTTAGTTAGTCTGGCTACTTTGTAACATTTAGTTTAATTCCAGATGGTAAAGACACCACATACAATATCTCTTTAGTCCTCACTTTACATTTTCCTGGACGAAAAAATTAATATCCCTACACTTTCTTTTACTTCTTTCCTCCCTTTTTCACTTCCCTCTTTCTTTTATATTTTGAGATCACTAAATTTAATAGTACTTACAATCTATTAACATAATAAAAAATTATGAACTTTGTCTACAGATTGATTCTAAAAGCTGAAACTGAGGAGTATTTTTATGATTATGATTTTGTGACTATTGTTCAGTGCAGAGCCAAATTATATGCTATGATTATATTTCTTTCTAGCTTTTTTTTTTCCCCCTTTGGGGTTTCTTTCTTTTTTTTTTTTTTTTGGTGGGGAAGACCAGCCCTGAGCTAACATCTGTTGCCAATCCTCCCCTTTTTGCTGAGGAAGACTGGCCCTGGGCTAATATCCGTGCCCATCTTCCTCCACTTTATATGGGACACTGCCACTGCATGTCTGACAGGCAGTGCGTCGGCGGGCGCCCGGGATCCGAACTCGCAAACCCCGGGCTGCCAAGCGCAGACTAAACTGCTGCGCCACCGGGCGGCCCACTTTGGGGTTTCTAATTGCCTTTTTTTTCTTGTATTGTTTGTCTTTTGTAGCAGTAAAGATACTGCCAAACGAAAGGCATCTCTTTATCCTCCCCAGCCCATCCCAACCTATTGATACCATATTTTGGAGGCAACTATTCTTTCTCTCTAATCTGGGGTAATGATGATTCTTTTTCTTTTTTGCTGAGGAAGACTGGCCCTGGGCTAACATCCGTGCCCATCTTCCTCTACTTTATATGGGACACCGCCACAGCATGGCTGACAAGCAGTGCGTCGGCCCGCTCCTGGGATTGAACCCGCCAACCCCGGGCTGCCAAGTGCGGACCAAACCGCTGCGCCACCGGGCGGCCCTGTTACGATTCTTTAGGTTGGCTGAAGAGGTGTATTTTGAGTCTTCCTACACTCACGACTCTCCTAGGCTGAAGTTCCAGTTTCCTTGATCTCATACCTCTCTCTCTTTTTTTTTTGGTTTACCTCTTAGATTTGCTGGAGCATGTCATGGTAATTTCCCAAAAAAGGGTATGGTATAAGGGAAATAACTGCTCTGGGTCTTTACGTGTCTGAAAATGTCTTTATTCTGCTCTCATACTGGATTGATAGATTGACTATCAAATTCTAAGCTGAAAATATTTTTTGCTTTATTACTTTGCAGAGTTTTATCTTTCAAAATTCGTGTTGATTTGCCAAGTCTGATGTCAATCTGCTTCTCATTACTGAGTGAACTGTTTTTTCCTTTTAGGAAATTTTTAGAATTTTTCTCTTTACTCTTGGTGTTCTAAAATTTCAAGAATTTGGGACTAGATGTGGGTATTTTTCTCTTCATTCATTGTATTGCACACTTGGACCATCTTAGCTTGGAAAATTGTTTACCTAATTCTGGGAATTTCTTACATTATTTCTTTAATAATTACCCACTCATTTTCTCTTTCTAGACTTCATACTGCTTGAATATTGGAACCTCTGGGATGATGTTATTATGACCTTATTTTCCGTCTCTTTGTGTTTAGGTTCTATTTTCAAAGAGATTTTCTTCATTTTATATTTCTGTATTAATAATTTTTAATTTGGCAATTATACACTTTTATTTCTAAGTGCTTTTTTTTTGGTTCTCTGATTGCTCCTTTTTCATAACAGGTCTGTTGGAGGAGGTCATTGAGAAGACATGACCGCTGGTTGACCCGTGAGCTGGCCCTGGGCAACTGACTTATTACCTCCTCCCCTATGGTTGGAACGTAAGCTCCACCCACCATTCCACTTTAGGTGCCGCTTTCGAGGAGGCAGCCTTGAGATAGTAATGCATTGTGAGACCATCTGGATTGAACCCCATTAAGGCCTCTATACAAACTTTGAAGATTCTGGCAGTGGGTGTGGACATCTACTCCTCTTGCAGCCACCCAAGACAAGCCTCATACATAAGTTCCCTTGCTTGTTAAAGCTGCCACCTACCAATCTGGAGTGGTCTGCCCCTTTCTTAGGTCTCTCCTCGACCTTTGTGTGTGTGGGGGTCAGTTTCAGATTCCACCTGGGGGAACTCTGGAGGTTGCGAACAAATGACCCCTTTCTATTATACGTGACTATAGTGTCTGAGGATATTAGAATTTTCTTTTTAAATTCTCTTCTTCTCCTTAAATAATCTGTGCTGCATCCAGAGCTACTTTTCTCCTTCCTTATCTCAATCTTTTGCTTCATGCTGCATTTTTCCCCAAATACATAAGTGAGATAGGCAGGAAGCTAGATATGAGCTGGGGAGCAAGGTCACTCCACCAGGTGCAGCATCCTCATTACTGGGCAGCGGCTCTTTGGAGGTGCAACACTCCCCCCGACCCTGAATGGGAGTAGCCCCTAGCCCCATTATACCCTCATTTGCATTGCGGTTTTGACCCACCTTGTGGGGGATAACTGCCATGACAGTTCCGGAGATACCTATGTAAGGAAAAGATCTCCCCCTCCCGATGTGGAGGGGGAGACAATGCCCCGAGGGGTCCAGGTTCCAAGACCCTTACCCGCCCCGGAATCCAATCTTCAAAAACACCTACTGCCACAACTTCAGTGCAGATGCTCACCTCCAGCCTGCCCGCCCCTCCTCTTGGGGTGTACTTTCGCTTTACTAATAAATCCTCCTCTGTTAAAACTTTTGCTGTGTGTTCGCTCTCAAATTCTTTTCTGTCTGTGGACCAAGAACTTAGGACCCTACCACACCGATCCCACCAGTGCCGGTAACATAATGATACTTGGTTATGCCTCATATATAAAATAAGGCTATAGGAAAAGTCCAGTGTGTGTATATATCCATTTGTGGGCTTTCTTTTTTGGACAAGTGTGTGGGGAGCCAGCCATTAAGCTGAGGATTCTTAAGTAACACAATCTAAAGCGCCCCCTAGATCTTTGGGACCCAGAACCATCACTAGCTCTTTTTGTTCTATTTTGGCCAATTTCAAAAGTGCCCATTGTTTATGTATTCATTTTGGGTCTGGATGTAAAACACTTACCTAACAACCATTCTGGTAAAAGGATCCGGGAAAGGATTGCTGGGGGTGCTGCTGTTAACAGTTTTCAGGGTCTAGTTCCCACTGCGTGTGATGCCCAGAGTCTCGGAGGCAGGCCGCTGTCTTTCTGGGCTCTCCTGGGTGGATTTTATCCCTACTCGGCTGCAGCACCTTCTCTTCCCTCATATATTTCAGGTTCTGGTTTCCTCTGCCTAGTTCTAGAATCTTTTATTCACTTTTTCCTCTTCCAGAAATGTTTACAAATATTTCACTTTCTAATAGCTTCCCTCCTGTTCTCTCCATTGTTGTGGGTTTACGTAATTTTTGTTCTTTTAACACCTTTTTACTGTGGCCTTGGGAGTAAATAAACATTTTTGCACAGTTTGCAATTTTGAACTGGAAAATTCTCTATATTTCATTTTCCCCCATTTGATATTTTAAAGATTTTTGCATTAATTTTTTATAGGTAATACACGTACATATTACAAAACTGAAGAGGTCCAAATGGGTATACAATAAATTTAAGTCTCTCTCTCATCCCTGTTCCCTAGGCACCCAGTTTCTTGTGTATTCTTACAGAAATAGTCCATGCAAATATATATTCTTTTTATTAAAGGAAAAAAGTGCAAGCAGAAGCACACAAATGCATCGTTTCATACCTTTCTTTTTGCACTTACCAGCATCTTGGAGATGATTCCATATTGGTACAGCATATGGCTTTTTAAAAATTGTTTAATTTCTGCAAAGTGTTTCACTAATGAATACTCTGTAATTTATTTAACATTTCCTTATTGGTTAACTTTTAAATTTTCCCTCCGATCTTTTGCTTTTATAAACAAAGTTACAGTACATTTCCTTTTATACACAGTTATTTCACACACATATGAGTAAGTCTGTAATAAATTCCTAGATGTAAAATTTCTGGTCAGTTGCCAGCTTTCTTAGGGGAGTGTGTGTATCAGTTAATGCTGTCTCCAATAATGTAAGATTGCCTGTGTCTCCACACGTTTGGCCACTGTACCAGCTAAGATCCAATCAGAAGCCATACCAATGATTTAAACAGAAAGAATTTCACGTAAAGAATTGTTAACTGGATATAACGTTGTCAAGAAGAGAATTAAGGCAAGAACAGAATACTAAGGTACCAGGGAGGTAGCAATTACATCTCCAGGGCTGGGGGAACAAGTGAAGAGGTTGAAATTATTAAAATTTAGAGGCTTAGAGGAGGGACCTCATCGCATTGAAACTCAGACCTCCGAGGAGAGGGATTTTGTTCAGTTGGTGCTATGAGCTTGGAGGAGGGTCCACACGGGCCGGGACTAGACTTCGAGGAGAGGGCACGAATTGGTTAACGATGGTTCTCTGAATGGGGAATGCTTGGGCTGACTGTAAGTGCTGGAAACACTGCACACTGCATTTAGCTGCCGCAATGGTTAAGCATTGATGCTGCAGGTGAAAAAAGTTGGTGGTGGTCATGTTGACCAGAACAGGAGGCAGAGAGGGAGGAGCAAGTCCCTTTTTCCTTTCGGCCTTTCTCTCCCCTTCTAGTACGTCCTATTGCCAGAGCCTAACCAGGTGCCAGATGGTGAATCAGAAATGCGACGTGCAATTTCAGCACCAGCATTGCAGAGTTTAGAAGGATGGAACTGGAGTTGAAAGACAACCCCAAACTGGCAGAGGAACCAGTAAGTTCTCAAACTTTTTGCTCGTTGCTATTGTAATAGGTGAAAACTCATAGCTTGTTGTAGTTTTTTTTTTATTTTTAATTTTTTTTTGTGTGAGGAAAATTAGCCCTGAACTAACATCCGTTGCCAGTCCTCTTTTTTTTTGCAGAGGAAGACTGGCCCCGGGCTAACATCCGTGCCCATCTTCCTCTACTCTATATGGGACGCCTGCCACAGCACGGCTTGACAAGTGGTGCGTATGTCTGTGCCCAGGATCTGAACCTGTGAACCCCGGCCGCGGAAGCGGAGCGCTCGAACTTAACCACTACTCCACCGGGCGGCCCGCTTGTTGTAGTTTTGATTAGCATTTTTTATTTTTATTTATTTATTTATTTTTTTATGTGAGGAAGACCAGCCCTGAGCTAACATCCGTTGCTAATCTTCCTCTTTTTTTTTTTTTTTTGCTTGAGGAAGACTGGCCCTGGGCTAACATCCGTGCCCATCTTCCTCTACTTTATATGGGACGCCGCCACGGCGTGGCTGACAGGCAGTGCGTCAGCGGGCGCCCGGGATCCGAACCCGCGAACCCCGGGCTGCCAAGCGCGAACTAAACCGCTGCGCCACCGGGCCAGCTCCCTGATTAACATTTTTTAAATTAGGGCTGAGATTGAATATGTTTTAATTTTTAGAATTCTTTGATTTTCCTTTCTGTGAACTATCTTCTGATATCCTTTGTTCACGTTTGTTTTCCTTTGGTCGTCGTTGTTGTTTTTTACACATGAAAGCAATTAGGCTTTTGAATATAATATGAGTTGCGAATGCTTTTCCTGGTTTGCCATTTATCTTTTGATGTATGGTGGATTTTGCATGTACGCATTTTTTATTTTTACCGAGTTGAGTTTATCAATATTTTCTTCTGTGACTTCCGGGTTTTTCTGCATGTGTAGAAAGACCTTTCCAACTTTAAGATTATCGAAATGTTTTTCCACTTTTTTCCCTAGTGCTTTTATGATTTTGGTTTTAAAATTTAAATATTTGACCAATTTGGAATTTTTCCTATTATATAATATGAGGTATTCATCCAAATGTGCTTCTTTTTTCCTGCTTTACTTCCAGATGTCCAACACTATTTATTAAATAATCCATATTTTCTCCACCAATTTGAAAATTCATCTTTATTATAATTCCAGTATTAGACAGATTAGAGTTTTAATCTGTTTCATTGATATGTTTATTCATGTACTAGCACCACACTGTTTTAATTACTCTAGCTTCGTAATACGTCTAAATATCTCCTAGGGCATTCCTTCTTCATTATTTTCCTTTTTTAGAATCTTGTTTGTTCTTTTCTTTCTCCCATAGGAACATTATAGTCAGCTTGTCTAACTTTAAATCCTGTGGGTAGATTTATTGAGATCATATAAAAATATAGATTAACTAAGAAAGTGCTGATATTATCATGTTGAGTTTTTCTGTTTAAGAACATGGTATACCTTTCAATATGTTTTTCTTTCCTTTTTTTTGCATATTTCTTCTTAAGTGTATTCCAAGGTGCTTACTCTGATTTTTTCCCCCCTGATTTGCAACCACATGCATCTTGACTTGGTATCTTCCCACACCCCAATTTTATCTTCCATGCATATGGCAGCCCCACTTCATATATTGTGTTCAGAATTACAGATATCTCGTGGTTTTATTTGCCTTTTTGTTCCTCTTATCCTTGTTGCTTCTGGGTGATTCATGAGAGCATAAGGGGGAACAGATTTTTTCTGTTATATCGAAATCAGATGCTATTTCATTTACATGCTCAAACACTCTAGTATCCCATCATATTGACTGCAGGAAATACAGTTTTTATCACCAGATATGTCTGGGAATCTCTATGGAGTGATAAATAGCTTCGCAAATATACTCTGAATGTCACTGCCACCTCTGCAAGGAATTGGTCTCTGAGGTACTTCTCAACCATTCTGCAGTTGCATTTATTTATCTCAAGATCAGCTTCCCTTAGGGGGTCATTGCTTTCACCTATCCCACCTGTTTTAAACTGGGGTAAATATTTCCCTGGGCATGCATGAAGGCATTGCAAGGAGTAACAGCAACAACAACTCCAGATTCTCAATTTCCACATGTTTGCTTTCCTAAAATTGATCTGCCTGAGAATACGCCAGTGGTCTGCAGCTTCTCTTTTCCACTTCCCCTTCCCCTTTTCCTCTTTCACACTTTGTTAAAGAAAGATGTTAGTCTCGCTCATTCTAGATCTTACTATGTGCATTGGCTTGGGGTGGAAAGCATCTTGGGAACAACCAAGGGGGCAATTCAAAATACTGGTGCTGGTGTTGAGAAAGTGAGTGACTCCAATGATTGGTAACAAGGATTTGCAACTCAGGTGGTTCCCATTCTTTGCTTTTATTAAAGGTAAAGAAAGACTTAAAGAGGTTGTCAGTGGATAGATGATTTAAATTAACTTTTGTTGATTGATCGTTATGTTTTTGTTTTGTAGATAACTTGCAAAGAATTAAAGAAAATGAAAGACATTATTATAATAAAGCCCTTACATTTGCATCTACTTATATATCTGAACAGTTGTCTCAAATGCTTATATTAAAAAAGGGATAAAATTGATGATAAATTCTGTCTCATTCTGGTAATGAAAAATGTTCATCCATATGTATATGAACTAATTTTTTAAAATCCAGATCTATGTCATTAAGAAATGTATTTCCTGCAAAAGCATACTTTTTATATTTAAAATTATCAAAATCACATACAAATAAAAATTAGAATAACAATCTAGAAAAAACTCTTTAGCATTTAGATCGTTATGGCCATTGGAAATTAAATAAAATGCATTTTCATTCATTTACTTATTTTTGTTGTAGAGAGTTATGATAGGGTGATCAATAAAATACTTTCAAGCATAAAATTTACATTATGATAAAATTCTGTGGGAGAAGTGGATTGGAAATATGAGTTCTAGGAGGAAGAGGAAGGATATGAACTTTTGATTGTTAAAAAGAGCTTGTTTATATATTTTAAATGGATGAAGTATATGAAATCTAAATATTTTGTGCAATATACTTAAATGATGTAAGAGTTTTATCTTAAAATGTCAATATTTATGTCATAAGTTATATTCTTTGCCGTTATTTAAACTTGTGATGAAAAATTTTAATCACCAAATTAAAAATATATGAGAACGTACATAGATTTTTCTAAATTCTTCTAGAGATTTTCAAGCAAAAAACCCCAAACGAACCCCAAAACCCGGAAAAACAAAAAACAAAAAATAAACTGATGGCTATTGCCCTAAACCCTCAATGCAAATAAATGCCCAGTTGTAACCTCAAACTTTGAGAATAATAAACTGAATTAATGTACAAGAAAGGCAGTAGACCCCAGATAAATCTAGGTTGGGAGTTTGGGGACACAAACTACTCCATATAGGGTGACTTGTTGGACCAGACTTTGCTGGATCTGGGTTCTTTTGTTATAAAGAGGCCCTGAAGCCCATATTAAAGAGGGAAACCTTTTCTCTACCTCAGTGAGAGTCCCTTTGATAACTTAATCTGGAAGAAAGTCTTTAGCATTTAGATCCATAGAGCCTTTTTTAAAAATCTAGGACCCAGCTTCCAGAAGCACAGGGATATGGAATAGTTTCCCACTCTCCCTCAGGTGAAGCCCCAAGTTTCACCTGTGAAAGCTTGCCCATCTACTGAGATAACAGTGTGACTGCTCATTTCCTTTGGGAAGACAAAATCCACTCCAGTTCCCAGAAGTGTGGTCTTATCCTTAGGCTTCCCGATGGTCACAGAAAATAGTAGACAGACATCAGTACCTGTAACACCATCTAGAGTATTTTATCTTAAATAACATCACATATTGGACATTAACAGTCCACTGGAGGCAACAGTCTGGTCAAGTTTGTTTCTCGTTGTCTTCTCCACCGATGAAATGTAGTCTGAACACCTTTTCTAGCCTTCTTCCTAGTCTCCTCTTTTGTTGAGTAAAGACTTTAATAATAACACACAGACCTTCCAAGAATCAGCAAGAAACTCTCACACAGGGAAGATAAATTTACCTGTTAGAATACAATCTGCAGAGATAAAGATATGTTAAATGGCACATGCAATTTATATCACTTAACAGAACACAACTTGCTCAGCTGAAACATTTTACATTTGATTATTTCAATATCTTTTCCAAGTTCAAAGAGAGGGCTTAAAATACATCAAAAAATTAAAAGGACCTTCAAGTGATTTTTTTTCCTCCAGAACCAAGGGTGCCTTCCCTAAGAAGTCAGTTCCTTTCTGAAACTCTTTTAAGGGACTACTTTCTCGACTAACCAAAGATTATCTCATTACATACTTCTTAATTTTCTGACTGCTGTCACTTTCACATCCAATTCACCAAACTAGAGACCACAAGGACTTGCCCATTAGAGTCTCTCTTAGGATCGGTATATATTTTTATTCTACAAGTATAGATTTTTGTAAGAACCCTCAGGAACAAGAACAGGAGAGGCACATCTGCTGTCTCTTAGCTATGCTGCTTGCTTGCTTTGGGGCTGGCCATGTGGGGCTGGGCTTATGTCTACTTTTTAAACGTTTTATTACTAAGGTTGTACAAAATGACACATGAATACATTTTCATTGTTAACAATTCAAACTTTATAGGTGGAGTTAAAACCAAACTAGAACCAAAAATCCATAACCACCCCCATTAATCCTATTTACCACTCTAGAGGTATCTTATTACTTTTGTATATATCTTTCCAGAATCTCTCTCTCTGTCAACTTTTAAATAAAATAGCCAGTTATTTTACCATGAAAATGAGTTTATTCAGGAATAGCAAAAGAATTGCAATTCGGGCCATACAAACTATGGTGAACCAACGTGCAAGACCAGAGAACAAAGGAGGGGAGGTTGCTTTTACAGAAAAAAGGGGAAGTTGGGAAGGGCTGTTCTAAATGAAAGTCATCGGGTGAGAGTAAGAGTTCAGGGTGGTGACAGCTCCTCATTGGCTGAACTGTGGCAGTTTTCCATTGGCTGGGCTTGTTGCTGGGGGAGAAGAAAAACTTCTTCCTGGTGGAGTAGTAGAGAAGTATCCAGCTTCCTACTGGAGATGCAAGGTATGTCTCTTCCTGTTTGAGGTCACTGACCATGAGTGGTGGGGCATGAGAACTCCCTCTACAGGTCTTCCTGACTCCAGTTTTAGTTGAAGTTTCCTTTATTATTTTTCACACCTCCCTAACATCTCATTAAACACATATCTGAGTGTAAGTACTTTTCAGGAACTTTTTTTTTTTTAAACCCAACAATATATCTTGGAGATCTTCCCCTGTCAATGTAAACATAGCTACCTCACTTTTTACAATTGCCATATAGTGTTAATACAGTCATGCACTGCATAATGACATTTTGGTTAATGGCAGACAGCATATAAGATGGTGGTCCCATTAGATTAGTACCATATAGCCTAGGTTTGTAGTAGGCTATACCAACTAGGTTTGTGTAAGTAATGTAGAGGAGGAAGAAATATTTTTCTACCCTTCTTGGTTCTTCTGGCTGGCCTAAGAATTAAATTGTCATGAGATAGATTAATGGGAGAAAAACAAACAAAAGTCTAATAACATGTATACATAGGAGAAACCCAGGAAAACTGGGTAACCTGCCAAAATGGCCAAAGCCCTCACCTTAAATACCATCCTCAGCTAAAGACAAAAGAAGATGTAGGGGGCGGGGAGAGTCAGGGACTTCAAAAGGAAGGCAGGCAATTCATAGGTAGGTGTAAAGGAGCAAATGTTTGGAAAACAAGTGTTTATTTGGCCACTCAGAAAGAGAACATAGAGGGAAGCCCAACAAACAGGCTTTTCTAGGTTCCTCCCTGTCTACCACCTGGTTTGTGTTCTGCTAAGGTGATAGCTTGCTTCCTGAGACAGGTTTTTTTTTTTTATCTGAATTCCTTCCAGCAGTGAAACGGGGAGGTAACAAAAACTTTGAGTCTTGTTTCTCAAAAATAATTAGCCTAAAGTAATCCTCATGTTAAAGAGACACATTTTGGGGTGGCAAATTTTGTTCACCTTCAGTGCACTCTATGATGTCCGCACAATGACAGAATCACCTAATGACACTTTTTTCAGAATGTATCCCCATCCTTAAGCAACGCATGACTGTATTTTGTAATATAAATAATAGTTTATTTTGAAATTCCCTCCTGACAGACCTTTTAATTGGTTCCACTTTCTCATAATTCTACAACTATCCTTATACATGACTCTTTGTACATACATATAAGCTTTTCCTCAATTTTTTTTTTCTTGGCTTGTTTACCTTTTTATTACCCATTTTAAGGAATATCTTTTAGGTACAAATCCATTGTCAGTTATAGACTTTGCAAGTATTTCCTCCTCATCTGTATCTTTTAAGGTTCTATTGATGTCTTTAGTCTTACAGAAGTTAAAATTTTGATGTAGCCAAAAATATCAATTTTTCACTTTTATCATTTTTGCTTTTTGTTACTTTAAGACCTTTTATATCCAAATCATAAAGTAGTCATGTATATTTTTTATAATCTTAAAATTTTGTTTTTATGTTTGTGTGGATAATTGAACTTTATTTTTGAGAATGTTGGGGGATGGACACTCATTTTATTTTGTATCTAAATTGATAGTTGATTGCATCAATACTGTTTATTGAACAGTATGTCTTATTTTCCTACAAATCTGAATGCATCCTTTACTGTACATTAAGTTATATTGATTTGTTTTGGATCTCTGTTGTGTTCCATTGCTCTACTTGTCTATTATTGCCCCAGGAATATGCTATGCTAGATAATAGACTTTATAATCTGTTTTGATACCTGGTAAAATGAGTCCCTACTCTTTTAATTTTCATAGTATTTAATTATTTTTGCTTGTGGCTTTTTGTTATTATTAAAGATTATAGTTGTTGACTATAATATTTTAATGAGTTATTGCTTTTTAACAGGAATGCTATTTTTTTTGGCTGTGTATTTGGTTACAGTTTTGTTAGTTCTAATTATCAATTGGTAGTTTTGGATTTTCTGGATAAGTAATTCTGTTCTTTGCAAACAATTATGGTTTTATATATTCCTTCCTAAAATTTATGATTTGTTTATTTTTACTGTATTATTGCCTATTGCTAAGACGTCTAGATAATTTGAATAGCAGGTGTGAGAGAAGGCATCTCTCTTTTATTCCTGACTTGTAATGCTTCTAATATTTCAGCATTAAATATGATATTTGCAAGTTTACTGTTAAATATGCCTCTCATATGAAGTTCTTATCTATTGATAACTTGCTAATTTAAATAATAGGATTTAAATTTTATTAAAATCTAAGTGCATTTATTTAATATATATATATATATATTTTTGCTCAGTTAATGAGGTATTGTATTTTAATAGCTTCTTCCTACTAAACCATTCTTGCATTCTTGGGATAAATACTGCTTGGTTAAAAGGTGTATATGTATTTTCCATTCAATATACTGATGAATTTGTTTTTTTAAAATATTTATATAAATTTTTATATTTGTGTTCTTATATAAGATCAGCATACAGTTTTCTTATACTTTTCTTGTCTGAAATTTGTGTTGTATTATATTAGCACTCTACAATGAGTTATTTAGCTTTTTATCTTTTTCAATATTCTGAGACAGTTGGTATATATTGGGAATGAGCTATTTCTTCATAATAAGCTAGAACTTACCCATAAACCATCTGGGACCAGTGCATTTAAAGGCAGAATGAATCTTTGTAGACTTTTCAATTTCTTCTGTGGTATTGGTCTTTTAACATTTTATTCCTGTTTTTTCTCCACTTTTGAAAATCTATATTTTCCTAGAAATTGTCTAGTTCATTTACATTTTCATTTCATTGGTATGAACTTATATATGGTATTCTCTTTGTAGTTTTATCTCTTTTCTCATTCCTATTGTGGTTGATTTGTACCTTCTTTCTTTTTCTCCGATCAAACATATAATCTATTTTGTTGGTCTTTTCCAGTAACCAGCCTTTGCCTTTACTACCTGAATTTGCTAATATACTGTATTTATATTTTAACAGTATTTGCTTTTATCTTCGTTACTTCTTTTATGCCATTTTCTTTGTCTTTTCTTAGGTTTTGAATTAAAAAGTACAGTTTGTTTAAACTTTAATAGTTTTTTAATAAATGTATTTATAACTGTAAATTTTTTCCTGTTTGTATTCCTTGCACATCTCCAAAGTGTTGCTATGTGGTACACTAACTCAGTCTAAGTTTAAATTATCATTTTCATTTTAAATAATTTTTTGGGGGGAGGCAGTGGAGAGTGTCATTGATTAGTTTTTATTTTCCAATTCAGTTGTGTTGTGGTCAATGAATATGACACATATGATGTCAGCTTTCTGGAACTGGTTGAAATTTACTTTGTGGCCAATACATGGTCAAATATACATCTGTTTCCTATGAACAGTCACATATTCTTGGTTTATATACAAGCACATGCATGTGTATGTGTCTGTGTGTATATGATTGAAACTGTTAAATGTTTTATTTACCTTTTCTATATCTTTATTTCTTTTTTTAAATTGCATAATCTACTGTTTTCAGAGAGAGCTGTGTCATAGTCCTATGATTATGGATTTATTAATTTCTTATTGTGGTTAGATTATATGTATATATATATATATATATTTTTTTTGTGTGTGTGTGTGTGTGGGGAAGACTAGCCCTGAGCTAACATCCATTGCCAATCCTCCCCTTTTTGCTGAGGAAGACTGGCCCTGGGCTAACATCTGTGCCCATCTTCCTCCACTTTATATGGGACGCCACCACAGCATGGCTGACAGGCAGTGCGTCTGCGGGCGTCTAGGATCCGAACTCGCGAACCCTGGGCTGCCAAGCGCGGACTAAACCGCTGTGCCACCAGGCGGCCCCCTATATTTTTTTACTTTATTTCAAAGCTGTGTTGCTAGTTACATAAAATTTTATGATTAATGTTTATTAATTCTGAATAAATATGAATATAAAATATTATTAAAGTTAATACAAAATATGTCAGTTTCTTTATTGCATCAATATTTTTTCTATTATTAATACAAAATATCCCTGTTTCTTTGGCCTTGAACTCTATTTTATCTGATCTCAACATCGTTGTACTAGTTTTCTTTTGTCTTGTTATTTGCTTGGTATTTCCTTTCCTGTCCTGACATTGTTTTCTTTATTGTGTCATTCTGTTTTCAGTGTGTCTCTGTAAACAGCATGGAATTCTATTTTATCAACACAATCAGAGAATCTTTGAGTTTTAATAGCTTACTTTACCTAATCACATTTAATGTGATTACTGATATTGGGTTGGCTCTTTAGGATTCTGTATAATTTCCTCTCCCCGCTCCTACCTTATATTGGATCGCCAAGATTTTATTTATTTTAGTATTTGCCTTTGAATAATTTGGAAATGAATAATTCTATTCTATTCCTCAAGTGATTATTCTTATATTTTAACATACGTGTTTAAACATGTATTTAATAAGGCCTTGAATTAACCAATCAAGCACATTAGTTAGTTTTTCATTCCCTAAACACTCCAACCGCTTCTATTCTATTGATATTTGGATTTTGAGTTCTAGATTGTTATTTAATAAATGTTTTACAATCAAAACATTTAGCTGAAAAATAATTTTTAGATGATTCAATCTCCAACATGATGGAGTTAGGAGGTTAAGAAATCCTCTCCCTAAAAAGCAACCATAGAGCTGCACAAAATTATCCAAAATAACTGTTTCAGCACTCTGAAAATTCACTAAAAGCATGCAACAGACTTAGAAACTTTTATTCATGAAAACTACTGAACTATGTAAGAACTGCATGAGTCTGCGGTATTGTCCAAGGATTCTCCCGTTCCCCCTGCCAGATCTGTTGGCAGGCCATGGGGCAGACTATGACACCAGGAGCCCTGCTGCCACCACTGGAAGAGGCTCATTTAATCAGGAGCCCTGTCAGCCAAGGTGGTGATCTCAGTGGTAAGCAAATGGGGAAGGCCAATGAATCCCGTAGCCCAAGGCTGTGCTCCTGCTTGGAGCAATAAACAGACCAGCAGACTAGCCAGAAATTTAAATAGGAATACTGGAAAGTGAGACTGCCATAGAGGGTTTGATAAAGTCTCCATATAGCTCAGTTTGACTGGAGGCTGTGCGTATATGTAGCTGAGACTGGAGCAGGCCTGAGTCACTCACACATCTCTTGCCTGCATGCTCATGCAGAGATGTGAGAGAGCCTGGTGAAAACTTGAAAACAGTCTGATGTTTGAATGTGCTCCTCAGCCCACACATAGACCCATCAGCAAGCTTTGGTGGCTCAAGGTGTTTAAACACAACCCTGAATGATATTTGTCTGAATGGTAAGCTTTTCAGACACAGGGGTAGCCACTAGGAAGTCAGGCTTAGAAATAAAAACAAGGAAAAAAATAAAAAAGCAAAAAAATATAAGAGCAAATATAAAAGCGGCCACACATTGCTGAGTAGATAGACTTCACAGATTTACCTTAGACAAGTTACTAAACAAACAAATAAGAAAAAGTAGCAGCAATCCTCAGGGGGAAAAATTCAGAATTCAATGTTTTGATATATTATCTCAAATGTCAATTATTTGACAAAAATTATGAAGCATGTGAAGAAACACAAAAGTGTGACATAATAGGAAAAAAAGTAGGTAATAGATTCTACCTCTGGGTGTCCTCAGAAGTTGGATTTAGCAGACAAAGATGTCAAAGCTGCTTTAGTAAATATGATCAAAGAACTCAAGGAAATCATCTTTAAGGAAGTAAAGGAAAGTATGATGAAAATGACTCAAAGAATAGAGTATCTCAATAAAGAGAGAAAATATTTAAAAAGAACCAAATTTATATTCTAGAGTTGAAAAGTACAATAATCAAAAGGAAAAATTCACTATAGGTTCTCCATAGCAGATTTGTGATCGAAGAAAAAGAATCAATGAACTCTAAGACAGATTAATAGAAATTACCTAATCTGAATAACAAAGAAAAAAGATTGAAGAAAAATGAATAGCACCTCAGAAACCAGTGAAACAATATTAAGCATATCAACACACATTTCATGGGAGTCTCAGAAGGAGAGAAGAGAGAGAAAGGAACAGAAAAATAGTTAGAAGAAATGGGCAGAAACTATTTCAATAAATAATGGCTGAAAATATTCTAACTTTGATGAAAACATTAATCTCAAGGTTGATCCAAGCTCAACAAACTTCAATAGGATAAACACAAGAATATTCACATCTAGAACACCTATAGTTAAAATGCTGAAAGCCAAAGATGAAAAGAAAATCTTGAAAGCAGTAAGAGGAAAAATGGCTTGTCACATACAGAGGAACAACAATACAATTAACAGCTGATTTCTCATAGAAATGAATGGGGGACTGAAGGCAGTGGGATGACATAAAGTGCTGAAAGGAAAAAACCCATCAACCCAAAATTTTATATGCGTAAACATGAAGTTGATAGAAAGACATTCCTAGATAAACATACACTGAGAAATTTGTAAATTCACATATAAGTGCATTTGTTTCTGAAACTTCTCTTTCTTTCATTTGTTGGTATTATCATATCAACAGCACATATTTAAATTACTGTAACTTTACAGTATGTTTTGATGTTTGACAGGCCAATTCTCCATTCGTTATTTTCCCTTTCCCACATTTCGTTGATTGTTCTTGTATATTTGGTTTTCCAGGTGAATTTTAGAATTAGCTTGTTACATTTCATAGAAAATCACATTGAAAATTTGAGAATTTTATGGACTTTGTACCAGTTATTACATTTGTAAGAAATAAAATCCACAACTCTTACTTAAGCCCCTCTAAAGTGTAAATGACATTAAAAACAAAGGAATTTAGTGAAAAGAAACTGGAGTATCTCAGAAAATTGAAAGCGAGGAAGGACAGTGGCAGTGACCGTTCTTGTATTCCTTAGCTGCAGAGTCTGGACCTGCTCTGTAGGTCTTTGCCATTAATGTCACTCAGAGATCTCAGTGTCTCCGCTCTCTACAACAAGTTCCAGATTCCTGGGAGAGAATTTTATCATCTCAATCTGGGTCCTGTGTCTGCCCCTACATCATCAGCTGCGATCAGGTGGCAGAATTGGACGGTATAGATATCACTGCTGGGTGCACTTGCTGAAGACAGCCCCAAGTCATATTCATTTACTGTATCTTGAGGCAGGGTCATCTGCCACCATCTCCCTGAATCTGGCCTTTTTGGGGTGTGCTAGTATTTCTCTATTATGTTGTGGACCTTGTGAATGGATGTTGGAACTTCTGCCCTATATCTCTTGCTTTTAACTCATAATTTTTTTTTTCTGAGTAAATTCTAAGGGTTGATGTTACAGCTCACTATTTCATTTTGTGGTTGTGTCCAGTTTATTATTCAGCCCATATATTTTGGGATATTATATTTCAATAACTAAGGTTTAAATTTCCATTATCTCAGTTGACTCTTTTTATGGGTGCAGTATAATCTTGCACCGCTTGAGGATATCATAGTCATGTCAAATCCATATTCTTCTTACTATTACCTCTGTTTCTGGGTGTTTGTCTTTCATGTGCTGGTTTTCTGCAAATATTTTAAGATTGTTGGCTGTTGGCTTGTCTTTGTAATTGAGGTGCCCTTTAGTCTGTCTGCTATATTTGTTTTGCTATGTGATTATGGAAAGAGGTAGCATATGCTGCTCTGTGGAAGAGGGAGAGGGGAAGCATGTGCTGGTACTTCACTGAGTATTTTAGGAATAGAGATTCCCCATCTTTCCAAAGTGTTGTCAGACACCTGGAATACTTGCTCTGTCTCTCTCCTCCAAGCCCTCATACTTGCCGCTTCCTGGTGTTGTCGGGAAGAGGAGTAGAGGAGTCTGTATATCTGATATCTCCTGTTGGCACCTCAACTAATGACCCTCTGAGCTATCCTTCAACACCCACCTGTTCCTTCCAATCATGGCACAATCAAGGTGCTGTCCCCATCTTGTGCAATGGTATTATTTTGTATGGTCTTTTGCCTATGGTTTGCCTTTTATATCCAATTTTGTCTGCTTTCAAATATTTTTTAAGAACAGGATTTAAAAAAAATGAATTATGGAACATCAGAGTGGTTCCTCTCCTTTTGTTTTATTACAAAATGGCAAGGCAGGAGAGGGAGGCAATAAAGTCAACCTTCCTGAAAATTGTTATGGGAACTTTTCTGAAAATTTTAAACTATAAACTCAGCAAAATAGTTTAATCATTCATTTATATTGTTTTTCTCTTTAGTAGTTAAAAAAAATTTAAGTATAATAGAGACTTCTTGTAAAATATTTTAAAAATATATAAGTATTTAGAGCAAAAAGTAGAGGTCTCTTTATCTCCCTTCCCCTGAATTCCTTTTACCATTCTCCAAAATAGCCTGGGGATGCATTTATCCAGAATTCCTCTTAGCATTGACAAAAATCTACACGTACACACACACCATGGAAAGATACTATTGTTCTGTGACTTCTTTCATTTAATAATTTATCATTTCTTCCCATGTGACTACATATAAATATTCTTCATCATTTTCAAGGACTATATAATATTCCATAATTTAAGTAAGCCATAATGTATTTTATTTTCCCTATATTTATAGGCAATTAGGTTTATTTATTCATTTATTCATAATTCAACAGGTATCTATTGAGCATCCAAAATTCCAGGTCTACTACTTGCTTGCTGTGTAATTTTGAGCATATTTATTAATCTTTCATTTTTTAGCATCTATAAGGTAAGGATGATAATATTATCTACATCATAGAGAGGTTTAGAGGAATAACGTGTTTATATATATATAAAGTGCTTAACAAAATGGCACATAGTAAATTCTCAATAACTGTTACTATTATAACACAGTTAGGGATTGTGCTACTGTTGGGGTGGTAGTAAACTAAAATCCCACAGAACCAAAGTCTAGTGTGGTGGTGGGAGAGAGAATGAACAGCAACAACAACAAAAAATAACACCCCAGTACCCAATAATGGGTACATTATTATAAACTATGATAAGTGATATGAAGCATAAATACTTTTTGCAAACTATGAGTGATATGAGAAAGTAAATCAGAGGAGTCCAATTTAGGTTGGGGTTCTATGGTTTGGGAAAGATGTCCCTGGGGAAATTGCATCTAAGCTGACTCCTGTAGGATGACTAAGAGTTAGCAAGAAAAAGTGTAGTGGGAAGGGGGCAGGAGGTACCTTCCAGGCAGACAATCTAGAACCATGAGGAGGTTGTTACTGACTGAATTACGTCCCCTCCAGAATTTGTATCTTGAAGTCCTAACCCTCATTATCTCAGAATGTGACTGTATTTGGAAATAGGGCCTTTAAAGAGGTAAAATGAAGTCATATGGGTAGGCCCCAATCCAACATGATTGGTGTCCTTATAAGAAGAGGAGATTAGGGCACAGATACATACAGAGGGAAGATCATGTGAAGACACAGGGAGAAGACAGCCATTTACAAGCCACAGAGAGAGACCTCAGAAAGAACCAATCTGCTGGCACCTTGATCTGGGACTCCCAGCCTCCAGAACTGTGAGAAAATAAATTACTCTAGTTTAAACAAGATAGTCTGTGGTACTTTGTTATGGCAGCTCTAGCAAACTAATACAGAGGTCAAATTCATTATCTAGCTTCCCTTTCAGTATTCTAATGCCTTCTTGGCAACTCTTTCAATTTTCTCCTCTCTGTTCTTGATTTGCTGCTTAAAGTAACCATTTCGTTTTCATGGTCACAGCAATTTTGCTGGGCTGATGGATCTTGCATCTGAACTTTAAGGTTATTTATTTCCTTCTTCAGGTTTATTTTTCCCTATAAACTCTATCATGCCCAGATGACTGCTCCCATAGTCAACATTGTGCTACCAGGTGCCAGCCAGCTCTTTAGTCCTGCATTTTCCTGTGCATTTCTTCCATCAGTTCTCTTGCAGGCCTGGATTTTGCTATCAATAAAGACCTTGCAGAGTTCATTAGTTGGAATAGACACTGTGGGATTCTAAGCAGCCCTTTACAACCCTCACTTTCCTTTCCAGCTTGTCACTTTTGATATTTAAGTTGCCTTTAATTTTATCCAACAGATGTGTTATGTCTCCTCATTTTTTTGCTATTATTTATAGTACTGAATATTCTTAAAAATGTATTTTTGTATATTTGTATGTCCTTTTCTTTATCACAAATACCTAGACGTGGACTTGCTGGATTAAAGACTATATGACTTAACATTTTACTAGGCATTGCCTAACAGCCATTCATAAAGGCTGTAAAAAATTGACATTCCTACCAAATAAGCATATAAATACCTCTTTTCCTCCCATTTCTAGTATTTCCCGTCTGATATTTTCAAACCTTAAAGGTTTTGCCAATGTGATGGGTAAAAAATTGCATCTAATTGTTTTCATTTTGTACCTCTCCTATTTCTAACAAAACTGAGTGTCTTTCCTTGTATTTACTGGTTATTTGTATTTCTGGTATGAATAGCTGTTTCAAATTCTTCACCCATTTTTCCACCATGTTGTTTATCTATTTCTCAGTAATTTCTAGGAGCTCTTTGTAAATTAAAGTAATTGATTTTCGTCAGTTATATTTTATCTGTACAAAATATTTTTCCAAATATATCAATTGGTTTTTAAACTGTATGGATTTTTTTTCTTTTTTTTACTGTATGAAAATTTTAGATTCTTAGAGAGTAAAACTTTTATGATGTCTTATTAAGAAGACTACTCGTTCAAGGATTATAAATATATTCTTTAAAAATTTCTTCTGATATTTTTACTGTTAAATTTTTTTAAAGCTTAAATCATTTGAATTCAATTTTATGTATGTTGTGAAAACTTTTTTTCCTTGCATGGATAGAAAATTGTTTTAATATTCTTTATTGAATACTTTCCTTACCTATTTAAAATTATACCTTTACAATATTTTAAATTCACGTGTAGGCGAATCTGTTTCTGGAACTTCTCTGTCTTTCATCTGTTGGTGAATATTTACAGCAATAACATACATTTAAATTACTATAACTTTACAGTATATTTTGATGTTTGACAGACCAATTCTTCATTCATTATTTTCCCTTTCTCACATTTTATTGGTTGTTCTTGTGCATTTGGTTTTCCAGGTGAATTTTAGAATTAGCTTGCTATATTTCATAGAAAATCATGTTGAAAGGTTGATTAGAATTTTATTGACTTTGTCCTAGTTATAATATTTGTAAGAAAAAGATCCACAGCTCTTACTCACTTAAGCCCGTCTAAAGCATAAATGAAAATAACAACAAAGGAATTTAGTGAAAAGAAACTGCAGTATTTCAGAAAATTGAAAGAATTGTTGCTTGATTAAAGCGAGGAAGGACAGTGGCAGTGACTGTTCTTGTCTTCCTTAGCTGCAGAGTCTGGACCCGCTGTGTAGGTCTTTGCCATTAATGTGACTCAAGAGATCTCAGTCTCTCTGCTCTCCACAAGTTCCAGATTCCTGGGAGAGAATTTTATCATCTCGGCTGGGATCCTGTGTCTCCCCTACATCATCAGCTGTATTCAGGTGGGAGAATTTTATAGTATAGTTTTCACTGCTGGGCCCACTTACTGGAGACAACCCAAGGTCATGTCCATTTGCTGGACCTTGAGGCAGTGTCATCTGTCACTGTTTCCCTGAATCTGGGCTCTTTGGGTTATGCCATCATTTCTCTAGTTTGTTGTAATCGCATATCAAAATTCTGCAATCTATGGACAAAATTATAATGTAAACACCACAAATACCACTACGTTCTATATACAATGGTCAATGGAAACAGGAAGAAAAAGAAGGAAAAGGTAACTATAATCCCTCTACAGAAAGATAAAGAAAAGGAGATGACAATTGTATTCAAATGGAAAGCAAGGAAAAAATAGAAGGAAGCCACAATCCTCATTTCTATTATCGATCACAAGACTTTCTTGAATTTGGACTTCTGACTTTGGCAATTCCATGTTCTCATTGTCTTAGGACCTCATCTGATCATGATTTCTTTTTCTTCTAGTGAATTGATCTTTATTCCTGAGGTGTCCAAGCCATTGGTGTTTTTGTCTTTAAGGATTTGGATTGTCTTCCCTCAATCTTTAACATTGGGTGTGGTAGAACAAGGAATCTTCCTGACTGCAACTGGTGGTGTGGCAGTTTAAGGCAAATGTGATTCAATCTGAATGTGCTCTTTGAGTGTTTAATATAACCCAGCTTGGCTCACTGGTTTCTGCAGGAGAGTTCTGACAAAGAGAGGGGAACGTGGTCACAAGGATCTTCTTCAGTCTTCAGAACTCCCTAAAATGTTTACTTCCCATTTCAGAGTAGCAACCCTATTTCCTGTGGAGAGTTAGTCAATCACACCAGTCAGCTACCTTCTTCGATTCTTCTCTTAGTGGCTTGAAGATTCCAAAGTGGCCTACTGGCTGTCTCTGTACCAAATCAGAAGAATCTCTTTTTTTTCTTCTAGCTTTATTGAGATAATTAACCTTACTGTGTTTTCTAGTGTAAGCATTCTTCCTTTAGATATTAAAATGTCCAGACTATTCAATTATTTACTCTGATTATTCCTTTATCCTAATTGCCTCATTTACTTATTTTTGAACTAATATTCTCTAATTTTTTCCCCCAAGCTATCTCAAATCCTTTTTGGAATTAGTCAAGGTAAGTATAAACAAGTGGACTTGCCACTCCCATCTCCATGACTTGGTTGTCAGATGTGTGACAGTCATTGCAGCTGTGAGAGAATGTTTACTTGGTCACTGGTCAGAGCTTAATGACATTCTTTAAGGCAGTAGCCCAGCTTGTGTCTCAGAGCTGGTACCATGGCTGAGTCTTCAGTGACAGAGTACACCAGCACTTACCATCCCCATCTGGTGCTTCAAAAACTCCCGGGGTTCACAGATGTATCCAAGGAGGTTTGTGTTGTTAAGGACAGTAATGGCATTTGGTTAAGTATCTATTAAAATATCGAACATTTCCTAGTTTTCCTTTTGGAAATGGAAGAGTTTTGGTACCTCTGAGTATATATAGAGTGAGCATGCTCTGTGGCTAATGGTGATCAGATCTCCATTCTCAGAAACCCTGCTTCATGGTTCTGACCACTATACAGTTTTAAATGATTTTATTCATAGTTGCATGTTATTTAATTCATATCAATAATGGGCTATCAAAAAAATACAATAAATATAATGAAGCTTGAAGTTGAAATATAAGTTAATGACAGTAATTCAACAAATTCACCTCAAGTTGATCTTACCAAATCTTTAAGTGGCATCCAGGTAATTAAAACTCTTATGTAGCACATTAAGCATTCTCTGTATCAAGAGAGAAAATTTGTCATGATTATATCCAACAATATGTTATTTACAGAGAGCTACTTTTGGGTTCCAAATCAAACATGGTATAATATCAATTTTTAAAATTTATTTATAATGCAGTTAGATATTCTTATGTACCTTAAAGCAAATTAAATAGCATGTCACTTGTTAAATGTGAAAATGTCTTTTTATATTATGAAATATTAAAGATAGTATAAAAATGAATCATAAACGCAATATTTAATAATATAGTTATATAATTTTTAAACATAATTTATTTATCATATTTTACATAAAAATGAAAAGATAATTTAAAAATTTTCTGTAGGAGCCACAAGAGATATATATCATTGTGAAAGCCTTTCATAAGTCAAAACTAATTAGAAAATGGTTTGGCTGGTTTCTTCCATAAGCATCAGATTATTGCCTCACTTTCAATGTGAAATGTGTCCCTTGATCAGAGGCCTTATTATGTGGGGTGTCATAATCGTGCATGAGAGATTTAGTATATCCGCCAAAGGTGATGCTTGAAGATGTGTGATGAGCAGGGAAACAAATCTAAATCCCTAATGTGTCTATTTCTTTCTTTTTTTGGAGGGGGGAGGAAGATTAGCCCTGAGCTAACATCTGTGCCCATCCTCCACTATTTTATGTGGGACGCCTGCCACAGTGTTGCTTGGTAAGCGGGGATCTGAACCTGTGAACCCCGGGCCGCTGAAGCGGAGCACGTGAACTTAACCACTACACCACCAGGCTGGCCCCTGTTTCTTGAAGACGAATTGCTACCCCATTCATGATACAGGATAATGTCAGTTTCCACTTGAGAGTTAGAAGTTCAGCATTGGCGTAACCAAGTTAGACTTGGTGAGTGAAGTCCGTGCTATTGAGCCCATGCATATCCTCTATCCTAGTCATTATGGCCTTATAATTTATTAGTACATTTAGCAAGGACTAGGCTGGCCAGAGAGGGAAGGTGATTGACAACAAAAAGTTCTCCCAACTCTCTGATTATTAAGGATCTCATCTGCAGTGGGGGAACTTCTATGAAAACTTATGTATGGCATAAATATTTTCTAGGCTCTTTTTGAATGATCCACTTTGAAATGACAGATCCTTATTTTTGTGGAATTCATCATGTAGGCCTTACTAGAACATGGAAGGTACTTGCTACTTCTTGTTTCAAGGACCTATCAGCATGACATTGCCAGTGTAGTTGGCTGGTGTGAGGCCCCGAGGGATAATGAGATGGTTAAGGACCCTGTAGATTAAATGATGTCAAATGGCATTACAAAGATCGAAGTTATATCTCTCATACAGGAACAAATGAAGAATTGTTTCTGTGTTCTCCACGTAGTAAGCCTGAAAAAATGCATTTGCAGTTTGTAGTATATGGGTATACAAATTAGTAGCCACGATTCAGTGACTATTTCATTAAATTTGAAATACTCCACCAGCATTCTTTCCCCTCTTCCCACCACTTTATTGGGTACAATTGACAAATAAAATTGTATATATTTAAAGTGTATAATGTGATGATTTGATATATGTATACATTGTGAAATGATTACCACAATCAGGTTAATTAACACATTCATCACCTCACATAGTTACCTTTTTTTGTGTGTGGTGAGAATGCTTAAGATCTACACTTAGCAAATTTCAAGTATACAATACAGTATTATTAACTATAGTCACCACACTGTACATTAGATTCCCAAGACTTATTCATCATATAACTGAAGGTTTGTACCCTTTGATCAACATCTCCCCATTTCCCCCAGTCACGCTACCCCTGGTAAGTAGTACCATTCTACTCTCTGCTTCTATGAGTTTGACTTTTTTCCCCCAAGATTCCATATTTAAGTGAGAACATACAGTGTTTGTCTTTCTCTGTCTGGCTTATTTCACTTAGCATAATGTCCTCCAGTTCATCCATGTTGTTGCAAATGGCAGGATTTCTTTCTTTCTCATGGATGAATAATATTCCATCGTGTGTGTGTGTGTATATATATACACATATACGTATATATGTATATATATACACACCACATCTTCTTTATGCATTCATCTATTGATGGACACTCAGGTTGTTTCCGTATCTCACGTAATGTGATTAATGCTGCAAAGAAAATAGGAGTGCAGATATCTCTTTGAGATACTGATTTTTTTCTTCTGGATATATACCCAGAAGTGGGATTGCTGGGTCATATAGTAGTAGTTCTGTTTTTAATGTTTTGAGGAACTTCCATACCATTTTCCATAGCGAGTGTAACAATTTACATCACCACCAACAGTACACAGGGTTCTCGTTTTTCTGCAGCCTCATCAACAATTATCTCTTATCTTTTTGATAAAAGCCATCCTAACAGGTGTGAGGTGGTATCTTTTTGTGGTTGATTTGCACTTTCCTGACCATTAGTAATGGTGAGCACCTTTTCAAGAACTTGTTGGCCGTGTGTATATCTTTTGGAAAAATATCTATTCAAGTTCTTTGTCCATTTTTTAATCAGATTATTTGTTCTTTTTGCTATGAGTTGTATGAGTTCTTTAAATAGTCTTGATTTTAACCCCTTATCAGATATATGGTTTACAAATATTTTCTCCCATTCTATCTGTTGCCTTTAATTTTGTTGATAGTTTCCTTTGCTGTACAGCAGCTTTTTAGTTTGATATAATTCAATTGTTTATTTTTGCTTTCATTGCCTGTACTTTTGGTGTTGGATCCAAAAAATCATCACCAAGACCAATGTCAAAGAGTTTTCCCCTTATGTTTCCTTTTAGGAGTGTTATGATTTCAGATCTTACATTTAAGTCTTTAATTCATTTTGAGTTAATTTTTGTGAATTCCACCAGCATTCTTTATAACCCATCAGACTTAGTACTAGTCCTACCAGGGATCTGAGTAGACATTAAAAAGAATCAACATACTTGCATCTTTGACATCTTAATGGTGATACTGATATCTTTAATTTCACTCACAAAGCAGCTTTGCCTTTGATTGACTATTACAGCAGACAGGTTGGGATCCATTGGCTTTTGTTTGGCATTCCTACCATTAAAGCCCTTTCTTCGTGGGTCATAGTTCCATTGCAGAAGACTTTCCTTCATACCAGGGCCTCAGGAGCTGTGGCCTGGGAATTGAGCAGAAGGCCCTCAATATACTCATAACACTTGAGTGTACTGGTTATATTCAGTCTTCTCTTCACTTGTCCTAGAGTTCTTTTGTTGTTGTTGATTATACAAATCAAATGAGGTCTTATTATTGATTTATTTCTGAGAACTTCATGGAGAGAGAGAAAAAGTCAACTCTATGTGTAAGGATTTTCAAAGATCCCTGACTACTGCACAAACCTATGCCCAGTTTACTTCAAGTGGTCCTGTGCTACCACTTGTGCCCACTTGCCCCCAGAATTCTTTCATTCTCATCCCATTTTTATTTCAGCTGTTTCCTAAGTCACTGCACACCAGGAAAAAAGTCATCCGGATCATCCAGGATAACTCCTTTTCAACATTCAGTTCTTTCCCTGCTAATCTATCCCTAAGGGTAACAGAAAAGTTTATATACACACATATTTGTATATACAGACATGTGTCTCCTAATGAGAGGGATATGTTTAGACAAATGCGTTGTTAGGAGATTTTGTTGTTGTGTGCACATCATAGAGTGTACTTACGCAAACCTAGATGGTATAGCCTACTATACACCAAGTCTATATGGTACTAATCTTCTGGGACCACTGTCGTATGTGCAGTCCACCTTTGACTGAAATGTTGTTATGCAGCGCATGAGTGTACATATATAACATATACATGTGTTATATATAGTAACATATGTGGGTAATAGAAGTTTATATATATACATACACACATATAATGAAAGGATCAATGAAATAAGCAGGAATCATATGATGGATATAATTTAATATTCATGTCTTCTGCAGTCTTTATGCTATGTTGGGCCCAGGATTTCTGGACTTTAGTGCTGCCTGGGTCAAGACTGGGTCCAGGTTTTTTTTAAACAACCCAGAACATTTTCAGAACCATATCTTGCCTAATCTAGCAATTGAATACGTTATCTCGGAGGAGTGTACCTATGACAAGTTAGCACATTTCTGCAATTCCTTCCAGTTGGGACTACTTTCTTCTCTAATCTGATTGTGTGTGTTACCTTTGTGGATGCTAGTTCTAATTACTGCTAGAACAACAATGAAGGGTGAGACATGGTGGAGATTGCTATATTTTTCTAAAGATGCAGCAAGAAGGGGCAAGGCATGTGGAGTGGGAATTGTTTCATGAACCTTGGGAGATCGGAGTTCTCCATTTCTCATTCCTCCGTAGTGTCTACATCCTATGGATCAAGAAGCCACTCTTTTTCATCAACGTTATAGTGCTCATATAAGAAATATGGAGAGGTTATAAACTCAACAGGCATTTTAATTTGTCAGCCTGCAAAATGAATTTCTCAAAGTGGGTTTCAATGTTCTCAGCTTAGTGAATACAGGCAGTAAGAGAGTCATTTACCACAGTCATAAAATAGCCTTTACTTTCACTCCGTGTTTTGAGCCAAAGCCTGGGGCATCTCATTTGTCTTTTTCTCACGGTAAATTATCTAGTGTCATCAGAAGCAAATATCTCAGCCTGCAGTTCTGAATTTCTCCATCTTCTTAAAACTCTAACATTGCAGCCACGACCTAGTCATCCAGAACCTCTGTCATGTGGTTTCTTGGTTTTCCAGCTCCTTTCTCAGCCTTAGTAAGGTTTGTGCTTTTTCTTTTCTCTCGATTATATCTTTCCAAGCTTTGTTTATTTTGTTGGCATTTTCAGTCACCTTTAAGTTTTGTTGATCAAAGTCTAGTCTTTTCCTTTGTAGTTTATGAATTCCTTCTACTTTGTTTTAATTTTTTGTTTGATATATATATATATATATTTTTTTTGGTGAGGAATATTAGCCCTGAGCTAACATCTGTTGGCAATTCTCCTCTTTTTGCTGAGGAAGATTGACCCTGAGCTAACATTTGTGCCCATCTTCCTCTACTTTTTTTTTTTTACCATTTTTTTTTATTGATGTCTTAATAGTTTATAACACTGTGGGGTTTTAGTTGTACATTTCTGTTTGTCCGTCACCTTGTGGATGTAACCCTTCACCCCTTGTGCCCACCCCCCACCCCCCCCATCTTTCTCTACTTTATATGTGGGACGCCTACCACAGCATAGCTTGATGAGTGGTGCATAGGTCCGCTCCTGGGATCTGACTTGCAAACCCCTGGCTGCCGAAGAGGAGTGCATGAACTTAACCACTACGCCACTGAGCTGGCCCCTGTTTGATATTTTTATTTTATCATTTTCTTAACTTTTAAAATAGAATTTTTATTTAATTTACATTCATTCATACTTGAAATACATTTAGGGTCATTTGATAGCTTCTGATTACCCCTTTGACCACATCCCATAGAATTTGAAATATAGTGTTCTTGTTGCCATTAACTCCTAAAAAGTGTGTGATTTCACTTTAGAGTTCATATATTTTAAACCCAAGATTTATTTTAAAAAGAATTTTAAAATTTCTCAATGGGTAATTTTTTCTCCAGTTCTTTTATGGTATTTTGATTACCCATTTTCACTGTGATAAGATATTTGCTCGAGGACATATATCAATGTTCCTTTTCCTTCAAAAAGAGTATTTTGATGTAAAAAAGGAAAGAAAAAGAGAAAAACAAAGAAACTCAGCTGGTCTAAATTGTATACTGAGTGACATAATTGATTTACTTTCTGGAAATCCTTCCTCCTTCTGAACTGGTAACAGTTTGTTGATCAGCACTTTGAGTAGCACTGCCTTCAAATATTGAGAGTTTCATTGGGGATAGTCAATTTTATAAATATTTCAATGATATTTAAGAAAAATATATATTCTCTAAGTGGGGCAAAATATTATATATCTAATAACTCAGGTTTATTCATCATATTATGAGATCATCTGTGTTCTTATTCTTTTGTCTATTTGATCTATAAGTTTCCCTAGTAGTAATGTCAAAGCCTTCCCTATCATTGTGGATTTGACAGTTTCTCTTCATATACCTAATACATTTCAATATTATGCTGTTTGTTGCATAAAGGTTCATAACCATGAAATCTTGGTGGATTATAATTATCATCAAAATAAAACATTACTTTTATTGTATTGATTACATTTTGCATTAAATTCTCTTTTGTCTTGTTTCTATATTGCCAGTCTTGCCTTACTTTGGTAGGATTTATCCAATAGATCTCTATCTGTCCTTTTATTTCCAGATTTTCTCTGTATGTTTTTAAGGCTGTCTTTTAAAATATCATATATCTGGACTAAAATTTTACTTATTTTTTTGGTGAGGAAGATTTTCCCTGAGCTAACATCTGTTGCCAATCTTCCTTTTTGCTTGAGCAAGATTGTCCCTGAGCTAACATCTATGCCAATCTTCCTCTATTTTGTATGTGGGACACTGCCACAGCATGGCTTGATGAGTAATGTGTAGGTCTGCACCTGGGATCTGAAGTCGTGAACCCCAGGCCACTGAAGCGGAGCACATCAACTTAATCACTGCACCACCAGGCTGGCCCTTGGACTAAAATTTTTTTTACCCTATTTTAGAGACTTAATCTTTTTCTAGGGGAATTTAACTCATTCATATTTATTGTAATTATTGATATATTTGTATTTAGTCTCACTACCCTATTTTATATTTGCTATTTACCATGCTTTCTTGTAACTGTTGCATAGTCCTTCTTTTTGTTGGCTTTATCAAGGATTTTTTGTTCTGTTTCACTTTGCTTTTTTCTTGCCTACCATTTCCTCTTTGTTACAATGGTTCTGTAAAGCTAACATGCATAGTTAAAATCACCCAGAGTACTTCTTAAGTGCAGATGCCTGGACCTTTCCTTCAGAGATCCTGATTCTATACATGGAGGGTATATTGCCTAGGAATCTGCATTTTAAATGTATATCACAAGTGGTTCTGTAGCTGATGATCTTAAGATTAAACATTAAGAATTAATGCTCTAGGGGCTGGCCTGGTGGCATAGTGGTTAAGTTCACATGCTCCACTATGGTGGCCTGGGGTTTGTAGGTTCGGATCCCAGGCATGGACTGACTCACCACTTATCCACCCATGCTGTGCTGGCGTCCCATGTAAAGCAGAGGAAGATGTGCACAGATGCTAGCTCAGGGCCAGTCTTCCTCAGCAAAAAGAGGAGGATTGGCAATGGATGTTAGCTCAGGGTTAGTCTTCCTCACACACACACAAAAAGAATTAATGCTCTAGTCCAGAAATCAAACATTTCTGTTTTGCAAGGTATTATTTTAACAAATAATGTAAACCTACATTTTGTACATGTGAAGAAATTACCTATTTGTATAATTTTCTGTATCCAAGCAAGTTTTTTTAAAAGCATCCTTTTACTTCCTCCTTTCCACTTCCATTTTTTAACTAATTTAAGTTCTGCATTATTTATTTATTTTACATTAAGCTTCTACTTTTTAATGGAATCCTTTTTTATTTAATGAATACACAGTTCACCGCCACATTTATATATATATATATATAGACCTGCCTATGAGTTTCATAGGTTTCTTTTCTAATCATTACTTCTACTTTTTAAAACTTTGTAAAGTTATGGAATATAGTGTATAGTCATGCATAAAACATGAATTGCAGTTTAATAAAGTGAAAACCATTACCCAGGTCAACAAATAGAACATTGCTAGCGCTCCAAAAATCTGCCTATATGTCCTTTGACAATCACAACATTGTCCCTTCCCTGTAGAAAAAGCCACTCTCCTGATTTGTATGGTAATCGTTTCCCTGCTTACTTTATAGTTTTACTATCTCTGTGTGCATCACAAATAATAGAGTTAATTTGTCTTTGCCTGTTTTTAAAGTTTTATGAATGAAATTATATGGTATATGTTATTCTGTGCCTGGTTTATTTTACTCAACATATATCTTTAATATTCACCCTTTTTTGTGGTATATAGCTGTAATTCATACACATATTCCACAATTTATTTATAATTATACTGCTGATGGGTATTTGAGTCATTTCTGGTTTTGGGACACTCTAAGCAGTGCTGCTATGAACATGCTTATGCATGTTTCCTAGCAAACAGGCATGTTCTGACACCAGTTCTCTGAAACCAACTGAATGTTCTACAATTAAATTCAATTTTGACACTAACTAGCCAGAGATGGTGCAGATTCCACAAGTTAAAGGCAAAAATCCTTCATAAGACTTCTCCCACTTCAGACCTCACTGCAAATCACAGGGACCACCCCCACTTTTGCCCAGCCAGCTACAAATTTCAAAATACTTTGTTTCTATCCTAACTGAGGTGGACTGCAATACAATTCTGACACTAACCACCTAGAATTAGCTTCAGATCCCATAAAGGGCTTAGTCCTTCACAAGACTAGTCCAACTTTAGATGCTAATTACAAGTCTTGGGGGCCACCTGCATTTCTGACTGACTGGCTGTAAATTTGTAAGTTCCCATGGCCCTCTCAGATCTGATAATTTGCCAGAATGACTCGTAGGACTCAGTGAAAGCACTGTACTTATTATTATAGTTTTATTTTATAGAATACAGGTAGAAACAGCCAAAGAGACTCATAGGGCAAGGTATGGGTGGGGGGGCCATGCAGAGCTTCCAAGCCTTCTCCTTGTGGATTCTGAGTTTATTTTCCCAGCACATCAATGTGTTCACTAACCAGAAAGCCCCATTTTGCCTCCGTACCCAGAGTTTTAACTGGGTTTTCATTACTTATGTATAATTTATTAAACCATTGAACTCAGTCTCCAGCCACTCTCCTCTACCTAAGTCAGGAGGCTAAAAGTTCCAACTCTCTGATGATGTGCTTGGTCTTTCTGGTGACCAGCCCCCATCTTGAAGTTATTGAGGGGTCCACCCGGAGTCAGCCCATTAGCGTAACAAAGATGTCCTTATCTCTCAGGAAATTCAAGGATTTTTGAAACTCTGTGCCTGGAACCAGGGACAAAGACAAAATATTCTTTATTATATCACAAAAGGTAAAGAATTTTTCGATGATATACACACAAGGGTGGAACTGCTGGGTCATAATAAATGCATTTCTCAAATTTGCTAGAAAATGGCAAATTATTTTACAAGATGGTGATATGAACTTACTTTCTTACTAGTAAAATGTTTCTGAGAACTCAGATTGTTCCACATGTTTGCTAACATTTGGCATTATCCGAGTTTTTAGTTTTTGTCAGTTTGGTAGATGCATAGTGGCATTTCACATTTTTCTTGTTACTAATATCTTTCCTTCATTCTTGGGAGTTTTCACTGGGTATAGAATTTTAGATTGGCAGTTGCTATTATGAAATCACCTCTCAGTTTCATTGCTTTTAAAAGATTTTCTTTAAAAGTGTTTAAAAGTTACAACTTTTTTTGTGGCGGTGGGGATCTGGGTCTTTTTAGACTTTTTTCTTTGTAATTTATTTTCTGCACTTACACAACGGTTATATCCAAGTGTGGGCTTCTTTTTATTCTTCTAGAGAGCTTTGGTCTTCTTAAATATTTGGATTGGTGTTTTTCTTTGGTTCTGGAAAACTCTTAGCCATTATCCTTTCAAACATTGTCTGTGCTCTATTGCCTCTGTCTTTCTTCTGGTTATCTGATTAAATGTAGGTTACAATACCTCTATATACTTTCTATCTCTCTGTTTTAATGTTTTCTACCTTTTTAACTACTCTATGATGCATTCTGGTTATTTCTTATGACTTATAGATTTGTCTATTTCTTAAACTTTTCAACTATATTCTCAATTTCAGGTATTTAACTTTTCAGTTCTAGAATTTCTATTTGGTTCTTTTTCAAATATGTAATGTCAGTTTTTCCTGTTCTCAGAGCAGATATTTTCAAGTTTGTTTTTAAATTTCTTTTAACACAGCAAGCATGGTAATTTTATAATCTGTGTTTGATAATGTCCATATATGAAGCTTTGGAGGTAACTTTCTGATGTTTATTGCTTTTCTTGCTCATGGAGTCTGTTTCCTCATATGCCTGATTTATTTGACTGTGTTCTTCTCACTGTAAATAAAAAATTATTTGTAGGAATGATTTGATGTATAGAATGAATATCTCTTCCTCCAGAGAGAATTTGCATTTGCTTTTGCCAGGTGCCTGGGGGACTGCTCATCTAGGATCATTTTAGTCCAAGTTTAAGGCTTGAGATTCCTGGGCATGAAGTGATGCAAAGCCACATAGCAAGACTGTGCAAGTGTCTGTTTACTTTTGATTCACCCTTACTGTAAGGATAGAACTCATTAGGGTCTCAGTTAACTGTAGAGAGAAGCTTCTATTAGATTTCCCATCTTGTGCAGGTCCTTGATGTTGATTTTGCTTTCCTTGCCCTTTGAGACCACTAAAAAGCAAGTTCAAATTGGCTAGAATTGGCAAATACCCTTAGGGCCAAAGCAGATTCCACTTGTCTCCTTGGTTTTCTATTTTACCTTCAGTGTGGCTTTGTATTTCTTTATTACCTTGCTTATTCTTTTCTTTTAAAAAGAGATAAAAAGATTTTTAAAAAGGTTTCATCTAGTATTTTAGCTGTTTTTAAAATAATTTTGCCTGCCATTACTGGAAACTAGAAGTATATTATGATTTCTTGAATCTTTTTTTGTTTTGCTGAAAAATAATGTGGGATAAGTTTTTTTATAAAGAAATGGTATGTGGGGAGTAAAAGTTCTACATCTTTGCATGTTCAAAAAAGTCTTTGCTTTGCCCTTATATCTGATTGATAATTTGGTTGGATATAGTGTTCTAGGTTTGAAATGATTTTCCCTCACCACCGCTGGCCTGGCAGAGTTTTCTGGCCTGAATTCCCTCTGAAGTGCCTTTCCCCAAGATTCAAATGGGAGGTCTTATGTCTGAGGGGTAGGATTTCTTGTAGGGTATGTGGGCAGGGAGAAGAAGACAACTGAGGATCCACAATGCTGACCGAGCAAGGAAATCTTTACATTGGTGGTGGAAAATATTTATCTGTTGCACTAGTGGTTGTGGCTGGCTGTCCTGTAAAAAATATCTTGCCTATTGTGGAGGTCTGGAGTTTTGTCAGGCCATCCTCTGCTTTTCTCTTCACCCAAAGACCTGAGATAGGAGCCTTCTCTATGCAGATCCTTCACTTGGGTGGAGAGCAGATCTCAGGATTTTATCCCCATGGTGAACGCCAAAGAATTTAACAGCTGTGAATTATTAGGGGAGGAGAAGAATCATTACTTTTGAGCTGTTCTATAGGAAGCTTGTTCTTTGATTAATTAATCTGGATGCCTTTGATTCTTTTTTCTTGCCTGATGGCACTATCTAGGACCAGAGATCCTTGCCTAGTTCCTGACCTTATAGCAGTGAGAACTCTAGGAGATTGGGTTGGGTTTTAACATCTATATAGGTAAAGGAAAATATGCTTTGGGAAGTGAAGAGGTAGAACTGAGGCATTTGTATAAAGCAAGGACCCTTGGTGGACTGCATATTCTGGGAAAGGAGAACTAGGAAAGAACATACTCATTACCAAAACAAGGAAATGACAAGGAAAAAAAATATATACATAGGCTATCGGTGAAAAAAATACACCCCTAAAAATGGACACCCCAGGCCTGCACATTGCAGTGATTTGACGTCTGAATTTACACGATCCGCGTGATCTGATAACTCCCAAGCAAAGACATTAACATAAAAAAAAGATTGCCTTTTGTGATAGTTTGGTGTCTTGGAAATGATTTTTCTATCTTAATTCTTTGTTGACTGGATGCTCAGCCAGTATATTTGAAATGATTAAAGAGATTTTCAGTTTGAAGTTGGTAGCATAATGTTGACCTTTTCTTTCTCTTCTTGGAAATGATATAAAAGCCAAGAGGGGAATGAGAATCAAAATACAAATGCAATTTTGTATACTTGGAAAAATTAGGAAATGGCTAAAAATGTCAAATCACAAAATGAGTGCAATGGGTTCTAAAAGCAGAGAAAATCATGTAGGGGTATATACAGATGGAAGCAGAGAGAGTTTGCCAGCACTCTTAAACTTCTTAAAGTTGAGAGTACACACTGAGGTAAAAAGTAAATTCTTCATTTTCAATAATGGTAAATATAGTACAGACTAGGAGGAGCTTTGCTGGACCCACTTTGTCTCCAGAAACTGAGAAGGTAGGGTTAAGTGAGAAATCATGTAGCAAGTCATATGTGGAAACAGTCAATCTCAGTGGTATATGAGTCAGGGAGGGGGCAGAGTTTTTATTGTGAAGAATTCTACAGCTGCATGTCTTAACTGGTTGGGAGAAGCAATGGATAAACAGTATGACACAAAACCAAGGATCATAAAGGAAACTCCAAGTAGCCTGGAACACAGTCCAGGTTCAGGAAAAATGCTGCAGTCAAAGATGAGTAGATAGAAAAAGAACCACTATACGACAAGAAAACAGGAAAAAAGGATTAGGCAAAACAATTGGAATATGAAGAACAGATCCCAGCAAAACATGTTTATAGAGGAAATGGATATTATTCCCAATTAAAAAATATAATGAAATTGCTTCTATAAAGTGAAACAAAATAGAACACCACAGCAGATACACGAGCTCAGGGAAAGATAAAACATAAACATGAGGATTGAGGAATGAAGTAGAAGAAAACATGTACAATTATCACATTAATGAGAGTAAAATTTAAAGGAGAGCAAGGGAGACTAGACAGAGCTGAGGACCCTGAGGAGGACTTGAAAAGGATACCAAGTATAGAAATTAGGAAAAAATTCAAAATGAAATGGAAATAAGGAGTCAAACATTAATTAGGGAGAGGGAAAATGACATTTATGGAATTAGGCAAAGGAGATCCAAAATACAAATAATTGGAATCCCTGAAGAAGAAAATTGAAATAATAAATAAAGATATTTTGGAAGACATATAAAAAGATGGAAAAATCAGGCCAACATCAGATTTCTTTAGAGCCACATACAATGATGAAAGACAATAGAGTCATGCCTGCAAAATTCTTTAAGTAAAGAAAATCTTATCCAAAAAATTGCCTCCGTACAAATTACTGTTTAAATAAAGACAAAAGAAAAATATTTTTGTCTTTTGCTTTTATATTTTTAATGTGCAAAAACTCAAAAAATGTTTTAATGAGCCCTTCTTCAAAAACCTACTGGTGGGTAAACTTTAGCTGACTAAGAAATGACAAGAAAATGTACAGCAAAAAGAATGACAAGCATAATTTATTTAATTGTACACTTAGAATTTAAAAACTGTGAGGATTAAGGGCTCAGAAGAGATTGTGAATGGTTTGTGCTCTGATAATATAAAAGAGATGGAATTATATACACTTAGATATGTCACAATAGGGAGAAAAAGGTAGAAATAAAGTAGGAGGCAGTATGGTTATACGATTTCCTCATCTTTTATGGCTGGAGATCAAAAGATGTAATAAAAGGAGAAATATCAGATATTATAGGTATAAGTATACTTATGAGTACAAATATAATGCAATACACTAAAACTGGATAGTGGAGGAGAAGGAAGTAAAAAGGATGAAGAGGAAATAAAATATTTCATCATAACTCATGATAGGTAACTATTAGATACTCCAAGAAAATAGAATTTTAAGGGTATTATATAAAGGAAGAACCACTAGAACAAAAAAATACCAACGTATTCAAATTATCACAAGAAAAATACATCCAAAACAAAGAAATAAAAACATAGACTTTATATAGGGGAAAAAACCCAGCTTTTAATATATAATAGTGCCTACATCGGCAACACATATGTTAATATATAATATAATGGGCAGAATAAAAACTCAAATTTTTATGTCAATACATATAAATAGACCAAACATTTATTGAAAAGAAAAGGATCAGATTAAATCACAAGGCAACACTTAATTCTAAAATAAAGTGATTCAGAAAGATTAAAAATTCAAGTAAGAGAAGTTACATTAGGCAAATTCAAACCAAAAGAGTATCAGACATAGTTGAATTCAGGGCCAAAGGCACTAAACAAGAACAAAAAATAGTGCCCTTTGTAATACTTAAGGGTGCAATTCATAATGAAGAAAAAATATTTACAAATATATTTCATCAACTAATATAGCACAAACATTCATAAATGAAAAATTATAGAGGATCTGAGAAGAAATAGATGCGTATTAATAGTGGGAGTCTTTAAATCACATTTCTCAGTTCACAATCAAGTGGACAAAAGATACCTAAGTATACAGAAAAGTTCAGTCTCAAAAATAAGATCAAATTAACATTTACTGAACTCTACAGTCTGAAAACAGAGTGTGTTTTTCTTTCAGGTTTCCATGGGATAGTCACAAAATTTGGTCATACCAAATTTATGTTAATTCATAAACAAAATAATAATAAATTTCAAAAATATAAAGGGAATAGAAAAACATTTTCTAATCATAAGTCAATAAAAGAAGATATTAAATCATGAAAAAAACTAAGGAAATAATTATCATTTTGGGGGGGAGAAACAGCCTATCTCTTAAAACATTCTCCAACGACACTATTAGACAACTCAGAGAAAAAGAATCCAAACCTAAAATTGCAGAATGTTTAGAAATTTGATAACAATATTAGAACTCCATTATAATAACTGTGGAATACTTCTAAGGCAGTGCTCAGGGAAATATTAATCATTTCAAAATTTGTATTATAAACAAGGAAGAATGAAAATAAACATATTAACCATATATCTCAAGAAGTTTTTTTTAAAAAACCCAATAAAATGATCCTATGGAAAGCCAAATGAAGGAATTAAGAAGGATAAATGCAAAGATTAATGGTTTAGGAAAAAAGAAAATGATTGATAAAACTAGTAAGTAAATGCAAGCTGTCCCTTTGAAAAATTAATAAAACAGAAAAACCAATAGCTAGTCTACATAATTCAGGGTTCCACTAGAGAAACACAATGGCTTACATGGTTGTGAGGCCTACCTAGAAAAATCCAAAATCCAGGGGGCAGGCCATCAGGAAGGGCAGGCTGGAACTCTGGCACGAGCTGAACCTGCAGTCCATTGCAGAATTCCTTCTGGGAAGCCTCTGTTCTGCTCTTAAGGCCTTTCATGTGATTGGATCATGCCCACTCAGATTATGTAGGAAAATCTTCCTTACTTAAAGGACACTAATCGTAGACTTTGATAGACTAACTATACGCTAACCACATCTATAAGATACCTTCACAGCAACACCTAGATTAGAGTTTGAATAACTGGCACTGTTGCTGACAACCACCTAATCTAACCAAGAACGCAGGGAGGTGGCATGAATTCCTCATATAGTAAAAGACGATTGAGGAAATGACTTCAGATTAACAGGAAATTAGAAGAACCGTAACAGACTAATTTTTCAACTCTATTCAAATAAATTTGAAAACATTGAAGAACTGGATAATTTTCTAGGAATATATAAGTTATCACAACTTATTCCAGAAAAAGTAGAAAAATCAGAACACCAATTTCCATCAAAGACATAGAAACATTTTTCCAGGAGCTATTCCTTGAAAGAACAATTTGATTGCCTTTTAAATTCTTCTGTAGCGTTGCTGTCCACCAGAACTTTCTGTGATGATAGGAATGTTCTAACTGTACTGACCAGTATGTTAGGCAGGCGCATGTGACTGTTGAGCACTTGAATGTAGCTAGTTCTACTGAGGACTGAATTTTAATTTTATTTAATTTTAATTGATTTAAATTTAATAGCCACATGTTATTGGCTACTATATTGGACAGTGCAGTTCTAGAGCATATAAAAGAAGGAAAGCTTCCAAATTCTTTTATGAAATAAGCATAGAATTGATATGTCTAATAAAGATTGAGTATAAAAAAAACCCTGTAGATCAATCTCATTTTTAAAAATTGATGCAAATACCCTAAATAAAATTAGCAAACAGAAGCTAGTAACACTTTAAAATCATAATATATAAAGACCATGTGGGGTTAATTCTGACCATTACAAATGGTTCAGAAAGAGGAAACAATATAATTTATCAAATTAAGAGATCAATAGCAAAAATATGCCTAGAGGATGTTCACCATTGTGAACATTTTTGAACGTCATTTAGAGGTACTAGCTAATATAATTAGGAGAGCGAGAGAGAGAGGGAGAGAATTTGGATTGCTCTTTTGAAAAACCCAAAGAATCAACTGAAAATTTATTCAAATGTTAAGAGAAGTTAGAAAGATGGCTGGATATAAAATCCATGTAAAAAGAGCAATAGCTTTCATATATACAAATTACAACCAGTTAGAAGATATGATGGCGAAGAACACAATTATCATAGCAACAACGACAACAGGTAAAATTCCTAAGAATAATCTAAAGAAATGTGTAAGATCCAGTTGAAGAAAACATAATCCCCTGAGGGACCTAAAGGGATACTTGAATAAATAGAGAAGGGTGTCACGTTCTTTGGCAGGGTTATACAAGTTAAGCCATGAATTTAGTATCATTTTATTAAATTGCCAACAGGACTTTTTTTTTGCAGTAAGGCAAGGTGATTCTGAAGTTCATATAGAAAAACTAAAAAGCAAGAATGGCCAGGAAAATTTCTACCATTAAATACAAAGTTATACAAATTAAAATGGTTTTATACTGGCATATAAATAATAGACCAATGTATCAGAATAGAAAGTCCAAATATGGACCCATATGCATGTGGGAATTTAGGCTGTGATAAAGGGATCATTGCCAAACAGTGATGAAAAGGAAGAGTATTCAGTGCATGGTATTGAGCCATCTAGAAAAAAAAGTTGCATCATGCATTCCTAACATCGTAGACCAAAATGGATTCCAAGTGGATTAAAGATTTAAGTGCAAAAAAGAAAAAAAAAAAGGAGCCGTAAATGATTAGAAAAATCAAGGAAGTCTTTTAAAATAATTCTGGTTAGGAGAAGGCCTATCTAAGCATGCCATGAAATATAGCAGTCATGAAAATATTGATAAATTCAGCTATTAAAAATCCTTTATGACAAAAGCAAAGTCAAAAGACAAATTACCTAGGAAAAATATTTACAAATCATATCACAAAGGACTGAGTTCTGTACTATATAAGTGGCTTTCACAGATTGTTTGGGAACAGACCAATAATCCACTGGAAACATAGGTAAAAAGACATGAATAAATAGTTGAGAGGAAAGGGCACACGAGCAGCACATAAGCTCCTGAAAAGATGTGTAGCCTCCTTTATAATTAGAAAAATGCAAATTAAAATTTCACTGAGATGCTAACTTTCATGAATCAGATTGACAAAGATCAAAAAGTTTGAAAACACAGTGTGTTGGCAAGCATGTGGGAAAGAGACACTCATTTATTTCTGTAGGAGAGCAAATTGCTACACTCTCTACGGCCATTGGGTTTGTGTTTAGCCAGATTTTGTGACTGCAATTTCAGGGGAATGTTTGGAAAGGAATCCAGATTTCAGGATATAAAGAAGATAGAGTTCTGTACCTATACCTCATAGCACAATACTATTTTTATGCTTGTGGTGTAGTGTAATAGTAACATACTGTGCAATGAGGTGTAATAGTCTGCATCACACAATAGTGGTCTACAATTGCCTGCTATAATTTGTACCCTTGGCTTTTAATTTCCTTAGCTCCCATGAAGTCCTATTTCTGTAATTCATTCACTCATTCACTCCTGTGATAAATATTTACTCTGTGCTAGGAACTCTTCAACTCTGCAGAATACACTTAATCCTTGCTTTAGACATAACTAGTTTTGACCTGCCTATTATAGATGCAGTGGCTTGCTCTCACACTCTCCAACATTGATTTTGCTATTCTACTGCTGGTCTTATGAACCAGGGCACTGGGTTAGCAACCGTCTTTCTTCTCGTCTTGTCCTTGTGCAACCTACCAGCTCAGCTTATTGTCCGCTGTGTCTCCAGCTAAGTGAAACAGTGCAGGGATACTATGCCTAAGACATCTGCTGTCCCAACCACAGGGTGTTAATTCAAAAACAACTGTGAATTGATTGTTTACTAAGGCACAGAGCTAGAGACACAGCACTTAACAAGGGGGAACTTTTCTGTTCTGATGGAATGGGGGCTGTAAATATTCAACTGGAGAAGTACTGCCCAGAGAGCGTGGAGCCTGCTGCTTGGCAGGAGCCTTTCATTTCGGGCTGAAAGGGACAGACAAATTAGAAATGTGGTTCAAGTGTGCCCTCAAGTAAGGAATGTGTTTGGTGAAGTGAAGCGGGTGTACTGGCTGGATTGTAAAATCTCCCCACATAAGGAAGGGAGGAAGTGTAACTAGGGGGGCACGCCTGTGCTCGTTGTCCAAGAAGAGGCTGTAATGAAATGGGCATAGATGAGGCTGACTGGATGATCGCCCAGTTGAGAGGGAAGAGCTCTGTAACAGAGGGAAATTCTCCCCAGAGTTCTGTGGACTGCCGACAAGCCTAGAGATTAAACCAGGCGAGAGTTGTAACCTAGGGAATTCTGAAATCAGGAGGTAAAGATATGAGAGGCAAAACTAAATGCAAGGCAGGATATATAGAGATAGAGAGTGTGTGGAAATCCTCCTCTTGGTCAAATGTAAAAGAGGCATGTTCACGGGAGCAGGATTCCTTTTAAGATTTATAATTAAATGGGTCTTAATTATGCATAGGGTGGTAAATGTTAATTGGTGTGAATTAGAGAAAAGGAAAAAGTCTATTCATAAGGATATGTGTATCCCAAAAGACTAAATATTAAAGAACTATCTAAGGCATCATTCCCTCTCTACATACAATGAGGAAGTGACAGAAGGGCCATTACAGCTTCAGGGGAAGAGACTAAGGGAATGGACACTTTCCCCCTGTTCCAAATGGCATAATTGCTATAACAGTCTTTCCCTTGGATCCCTCCCACTACACATTTTCTCTATTCCAGCCTTGGCTGCAGGGTATCAGTAAGGAAATTAACAGATGATCCAAAATACTACAAATGCGTATTGTCCAGCTTCTATCATTTTGTTCATTATAGCTAATAGTTATTGAGTCTAACCTGTCAATCACTATATCTAGTGCTTTACATACATTATCTTTTTCTAAATTAGGTTTTAAAATGGAAGCATTATATGCATACAAATCATATACGTACACAAATATGTATACATACACAAATCATAAGTATATTGTGTAATCACCACTTAGGTCAAGAAATGGGGTATTCCCAAGACCCCAGAGGCATTCCTCATGCTTCCTCCCGATGACTACTCTCTCCCTTCCCTCTAAAACTGCTTAGCACTATCCTGACTTCGAACACCATAGGTTGGTTATGCCTGTTTTTGAAATAAATAAAATGGAATAAAATGGAATCAAGGAGTTTGTATTGTTTTGTGTTTTCCTTTCCTCGACATTATGTTTGTGAGATTCATTCACGTTGTTCCATATAGAAATAATTTATTCATTCTTGTTGTAGCATTCTAATGTGTGACTATAGCACAATTTATCCCTTGTACTATCAGTGGGAAGTTTCCACTGTTTAGCTATTCTGAGTATTGCTTTTATGAACATTATTGTACACATCTTTTGGTGAAAATATGTGTGTATTTGGGTATATACCTAGAAATAAAATTGCAGAGTCATAGGGTATACATATATTTAGTGTTACTAGAAACTACCACATAATTTTTCAAAGTGGGTATGTACTATTTTATCCCTACATTAGCAACGCATGGGAGTTCCAGAGGCTCTACCTCATCAACGTTGGGCATTGTCTGCTTTTTAATTTTAACTATTCTGGCAATTTGTCTAGTGATATTTCATTGTATGCTATAGATTGAATGTCTCTGTCCCCCCCAAAATTCATGTGTTGAATCCTAATCTCCAAGGTGATGGTAAGGAGGTGGGGCCTTTGGGAGGTGTAGAGCTCTCATGAATGGGATTAGTGCTCTTGCGAAAGGGACCCTAGAGAGTTCCCCAGACCCTTCCACCATGTGAGGACACAGTGAGAAATCTGCGACCTCGAAGGGGGCCCTTATCCAATCATCCTGGCAGCCTCATCTCGGACTTCCAGCCTCCAGAACTGTGAGAAATAAATTTCTGTTTTGTAAGTCATCCAGTCTATGGCATTTTGTTATAGCAGCCTGAATGGACTAAGAAGTTGTGGTTTTAAATGACTTCCCTGATCACCAATAAGGTTGAAACATTTTCACATGTTTATTTGTAATTTGGATATCCCCTTTTGTGAAGTGTTTACTCAGGCCTCCTGCCCATTTTTCTTCTGGATTCTATGATGTTTTCTTATTGATTTTTAGGATTTTCATATACTTAAATATTACATATATTGGATATAAAGCTTTTATCACCTCTTTCCAAATTAATTTACAAGTTCAATGGAATACCAATAAAAATTCCAATAGTTTGTTTTGTGGAAATCGAGAAATCAATTCTAAAATTTACATGGAAATGCGAAAGTCCAAGAATTAGCTAAGAAAATATTAAAGAAGAAAATTGGAAGATTACTAGATTTAAAGACTTATTTTAAAGTGAAAGTAGTTAAGACATTGTGGTGTTGGCACGAGGATAGACGTATAAAACAATAAAACAAAGTAGAGACCAGAAAGAGACCCACAATGTATGGACACTTGATTTATGACAATGTGACATTGAAAAACAGTGGGAAAAGATTTTTTTCCCCTAATAAATTATCCCAGACCAAGTAAATATCCAAATGGAAAAACAATGAAACTTGAGCTTGACCTCAGACCTTACTCAAACACAAAGTCCAGGTGAACTGCAGGTAAACACGTAAGACAAAATGATAAATCTTCTAGAAGATCACATGGGAGAACATCTTCATGACCGTGGGGAAAGGGAAGGATTTTGTAAACAGGATACCTGAAGCACTAACCGTGAAGGAAAAGTGATTAATTGCATTACATTAAAATACAGAATGTCTTTTCGTCAAGAGGCACTATTAGGAGAGTGAAAAGGCAAACCACAGAGTGGGAGAGTATATTTGCTGGTGATGTTTGCCAGCTTTCTGTCAGCTGGCTTCCGGCTGCCTTTGGCCAATGGGAGGTTGAAGGAAAGAAGGTAGGGAGAAGCAAAGATATTTCTCTCTCTCTCCTTCTGCCATGGGTTGCATCTCCAGCAGCAGCTGCATCTCCTCCATAGCTCCCACTCTAATTCCAGCTTTTACTGGGTGATCCCGACTCGTGGGATCTGAGAACACATCCTGTTTTAGGCCCCACTAGTGCCCTAACTCGCATCCATTCAGCCTCACCTCTGATTTCAGCACAGCTGTGGTAGACAACTCTGGACAGTTTCAACTCACCTCAGGCTTACGGGGTGACCTCCTAAATAAACTACTTGCACATAAGCCCCAGTCTCAGGCTGTGATTTGCTGTGAGGGGTAGGGTGGGGAGCAGGGAACCCAAGCTAGGACGCTGCTTTCTCTCTTAGTTCTTCCAGTTTAGCGGTGGTGCCAATCCCTGGGTTGTCTCAGTGTATCCTGTTGGGACTCTCAGCTCTCCACTACCTGTGTAACAAGTTTCCTGCATTAATTTCCTTGCTTTACATATGAAGAACTGTTTTCCTAGTTAGCCTCTGACTGATAAGCCATTCTGGCCTCTACCCATCTGCTATATCACCTTGTTCCTTCTCCGCATTCTAGCCCTACTTCCCCCTCATAGCTGTGAATCTACGTGGGCTCCTGACAATTTTTATTCACATACTCTCACTCTAAAGAAGTCATCTGATCTTAGTCATTCATCATTTCTTTGTTGCAAGAATAGGAAAGCACAACGCTGCATGTACCTAAGGTCTTGAACTTTGGAGACCGACTGCCAAGGTTCAAATCCTGACCCTGCCATGTGTGATGGTGAGCAAGTTCTTATCCTCTCCCTGTTTCAGGTCTCATCTGCAAGGTGGAAACAAGGAGAATGTTCCAGTTAGGATTAAGTGAGTTAAGTCGTGTAAAGCACTTAGAACAATCTTGATAGATAAAAAGCATTAAATAAATGTTACTTTTCATTGTGACTCCAAAATCTACATTTCTAATTCTGTCTTCTTCCTCAGGCTGCAACTCTGTATATCCTGATTCACCGTGGATATTTTCCTGAATTCAGTTTGATAAATTAATTTTGTTCATTCACTTAAAATTACTTTCTGAGTGTCTATTATATTCCTTATTTCCAATTGTAGGCCTCCTTGTCACTTTTAGCTTAACATTTTGGAAACCAAATTTTCCATCTACTCTTTCTACCAGCAACTCTCTCCTATCCCCCAAGATAAGCTTTTATCCTAACTTCTTTTTTGCTAATTATTTTTTATCTTTTTGTATTTACAGAGGTACAAACATTTTAATTTTCTTTTTCCCCCCTGTTTTATTGAGATACAATTGACACACAACAGTGTGTAAGTTTAAGGTGTACTGCATAATGATTTGACTTACATATATTGCAAAATAATTACCACAATAAGTTTAGTTAATATCTATCATGTCGTATAGATAAAAAGAAAAAATGTTTTTTTCCTTGCGATGAGAACTCTTAGGATTTACTTTCTTAACAATTTTCAAATATACCATACAACAGTGTTAACTCTAGTCATCATGTTATACGTTACATCCCTAATACTTACTTATCTTATAACTGGGAGTTTGTGCCTTTTGACCACCTTCATCCAATTTCCATTTTCCCATACCCCCGCCTCTGGTAACCACAAATCTGATCTTTTTTTCTGTGAGTTTGGTTTATTTATTCATTTATTTTAGATTTAACATATAAGTGAGATCATACAGTATTTGTCTGTCTTTATCTGACTTATTTCACTTAGCATAATGCCCTCAAGGTCCATCCATATTGTTGCAAGTGGCAGGATTTCCTTCTTTTTTATGGCTGAACAATGTTCTGTTGTGTATATATACCACAACTTCTGTATCCATTCATCCAGCAAAGGACACCTAGGTTATTTCCATGTCTTAGCTATTGTAAATAATGCTGCTATGAACATGGGGGTGCAGATATCTCTTCAATATAGTGTTTTTATTTCTTTCAGATGTATTCTCAGAAGTGGAATTGCTGGATCACGTGGTAGTTCTATTTTTAATTTTTTGAGGAACTTCCATACTGTTTTGCATAGAGGCTGTACTAATTTACACTCCCACCGAGAGGGCACAAGAGTCCCTTTTCTCCACATCCTCGCCAGCATAGCCATTCTAACAGGTGTGAGGGGATGCCTCATTGTGGTTTTGATTTGCATTTTCCTTGTGATTAGTGATGTTGAGCACCTTTTCTTCTACCTGTTGCCCATTCTTATATCTTCTTTGGAAAAATATCTATTCAGGTTCTTTGCTCATTTTTTAATTGGATTATTTGTGCTTTTGCTATTGAGTTGTCTGAGTTCCTTATGTATTTTAGATATTAATACCTTATCAGATATACGGTTTGAAAATATTTTTTCTCATTTTGTAGGTTGTCTTTTCATTTTGTTGATCATTTCTTCTGCTGTGCAGAAGCCTTTTAGTTTGATGTAGTCCCACTTGTTTATTTTTGATTTTGTTGCTTGTGCTTTAGGTGTTATATCCAACAATCATTGCCAAGACGCATGTCAAAGAGCTTTCTTCCTATGTTTTCTTCTAGGAGTTTTAGGGTTTCTTGTCTTACATGTAAATCTTTAATCCATTTTGAGTTAATTTTTGTGAGTGGTGTAAGATAGGGGTCTAGTTTCATACTTTTACATGTGAATAAACAATTTTCCCAGAACAATTTATTGTAGAAACTGTCTTTTCTTACTGAGTATTTTTGGCTACCATGTCAAATATTAGTTGACTCTATATGCATGGGTTTATGTCTGGGCTCTTGATTCTGTTCCATTGGTTTATGTGTCTGTTTTTATGCCAGTACCATTCTGTTTTGACTACTCTAGCTTTATAACATAGTTTGAAATCAGGATGTGTGATGCCTCTCACTTTGTTATTCTTTCTCAGGGTTACTTTGGCTATTTGGGGCCTTTTGTGGTTCTATATAAATTTTAGGATTTTTTTCTTCTGTAAAAAATGCCATTGGAATCTTGATAGGGATTGCATTGAATCTTTAGATAGCTTTGGGTAGTATAGATATTTTAACAATATCAATTCTAATCCAAGAACATGGGATGCTTTTCCATTTATTTGTGTCTTCTTCTATTTCTTTCATCAAGGTCTTATAGGTTTCAGTGTAGAAATCTTTCACCTCCTTGGTTAAATTTATTCCTAAGTATTTTATTGTTTTTGACACTGTTGTAAATGTGATCATTTTCCTTATTTCTTTTTCAGATAATTCATTATTAGTATATAGAAATGCTACTGATTTTTGTATGTTGATTTTGTATCCTGCAACTTAACTGAATTCGTTGATTAGATCTAATAGTCTTTTAGTGGAGTTTTTAGGATTTTCTATGAATAAGATCATGTCATCTGCAAACAGAGACAATTTTACTGCTTTCTTTACACTTCTGATGAGTTTTATTTCTTTTTCTTGCCTGATTGCTCTGGCGAGGACTTCTGGTACTGTGTCCACATTGAATAGGAATGTGAGAATGGGCGCCCTTGTCTTCTTGCTAATCTTAGAGTAGAAGTTTTCAACCTGTCATGATTGAGTAGTGAGCATTCCTAACATTTTTAATAGTATCAATTATTTCATTATTTTCCTAGTAATGATTACAATAATAATATTATAATAATTTATATGGTGTCTTACATTTAAAAAAGATTTTCATGTATATGATACTAAAGTACAAAACTGTTGAAGGCAGGATTAGTGTCTTGATTGCATATCCCCAGTAGCTAACACATTATTTAATTTATAATAACTGATCAAGAAATGTTTGTTAAATGAATTATTTTGTATCTTAACTCTGAGATATAGGAAGGTTTATTACCTATAGTTTCCATATGAAAAAGAAGTTCCAAGGAATTGGGTCGACCATTCCCTGCTCAACCTCTTCACCCAGAAATTCATGCAATATTCAGTGGCTGAAACAGAACTTCCTCTAATTTGGAAAACTTGAAGTTACTTTTAATTTATTCCAATCCTTCATTATCCGTGCTCATGACTGTTCCTTTGAATGGTATCTTTACGCTGGATTCTGATACACCATTTTACCCTAGACTCTCCATCCCATACTGGGGCCTCCCTGGCTGTAGGTTTTCAATACTCTGATCCACTGTTCATAAGGAGCCCAGGTCAACCTCAGAAGTGTGGTGGAGTGGACAGTAGTCAGAACATTGGGGCACCAATGTGGAGCTTGCTACTAATGGTGAGCTTTCTGACCTTGGGGGCTCAGGGTCTCAGTTTCCTTATGTAAAGAATAAAATGAAGGCTGAGTTACAGGATCTGTATGATCATTTGAAGTGGAAACATTCTGGTGACACCCCTCTACTCTTGTTGCTGTCCTTTTGCCTCATGTTAATGCCCCTCATAGCCTGAGTTTACCTGTGAGACAAACTTCATGTTGTTCTAGTTCCTTCTTTTCCCAGCAGGCAAATCTCTACTCAGGTGTGTAGGCGTAATAGGCTCGTTACCTATCTCTGTGTCTTCCTAAAGGTTTCTGTATAAGAGGGTAGGTACAAGGACTCGGTGAGATTACCAAGGTCTCTCTCCTCTAAACAATCAGAACCACACTTCTCAGTGCTTCATACTTCAGTACCTTCCAGGTACTCCTTTGTTTCACAGGTCAGGGCATTAAGTGCATATATTTTTATTCATGTGAAGTTACATCACAGTCTAGCCTTCCAAATGTTAAGGCCAGTCTTCAAAAGAAAAATAGCAAATCCCATCATAGCCCAAAGTTTTGCGAAAGGCTAAAAAGCCACTTGCCATCTTTTCTTTAGTCATAGCCATGGTTTGGGGTGGGGAGGGCTGGGAGGTGACTTTATGTATGTATATGATTCTCAGGTTTATTATGGCATCAGTTAACCCAGTCATGTCCTTTTCCCACCCTGAATCAATGTGGTCATCCATGCTCCAAATGTTGGACTCTTCTTCCTCTGAGGTCTAGAGGTAGTTCTGTGCACGATGATGCCATCAGGGAACTTTTTACATACTATATTAAGAAAGAGTCTCAAAAATACAAGCAAAAACAGTGTGATGGCACAAATTCAAAATACCACAAGGAAGAAAACTCAATAGGAATGAAAGACCATGGAAAGACTGATCTGTCAAAGAAATAAGTCAGCAAATGATGTGTACGTGAAGGCAGTGCGCTTAGAGAAAAAACGGGAAACTAAAGAGAGGGGGAAACACTGACAATCTGAGGCTGCAAAGGAACAAGATATTCATACAGAAGCTCTGGACCTGGAGGGAATCTTGTTTTGTAAAGAAACAAATTCAAATGGGCGATAATAGGATAATCCTCTGTAAATATGATTTATGTGTAAATAACTCTGCAGTAAAAATAACCTGTGGCTACTTCCCCTAAGGTCTTTGAAAACAAATAAGTTCTAGGGTGGCAGTAATGGATTAAGTAATCTCTTAAGTAATTTATGGTAACTGACATCAGCAAAAAGGTACGCAACTTGGAAAAAAAAAAAGACTTGCCTACATGACAGCCAGAGCTTTCAGGAGAAGAATATGGAAGTCTTTATGTTTTTATCCAGTGAGGTACATCTGTGCTGTTTAAGACATCAGAGCTCCAGCTTCTGGTGCAGTCTGCATTCAAGGATCTGGCCCATCTCGGTCTGCATGGGTGACATGCTCACATGGATGTCAGTCTCTGGGATAACGCTCAGCCAGGTGAGGGACAAAGGGAAATTTGGAAGGAAGAACTCTCAGCCACTCCAGCTTGTTCAGATTCATTCCACTGTTGAAGTCTTCCTTGGAGTCCCTGAAGCAGGGCTCTCTGGTTCCCCACCTAGAGTCTTGGCCCCATGATGGGTTTCCAGAGAATCTGGGTACTTGATTCTGGGCTTGAGGAGAGAAGCTAAGCAGGATTTTGTTTTTCTCCACATGCAGATGCCTTGGGGCTATTCCCTAAATGATATCCCTAATGTGGTAACCTTTTTCTTGGTACCCTGTTTTGCTGACAGGACTTTGATCTCCCACCTGAAACACCATCCAGAGTCCTGAGCTTCTCCTTGCTCCCCTGATACAACATGCCCATTCCCTTTTGTTCTTCAGTATTTTTATATTGCAATTCCTCTTCCTCCTTTCTCCCCTCTGGTACTCCCACTCTTCCCGTAAGACCCTCAACCTTCTCTCCCTTCCCCACCCTATTTTCCTTTGTTATACTTCCACTCTACTCCTATGGTATCCTAGACATGACTCTTTTAGAACATTTATCAGTATCAATTTATTTGTGTGCATCACCCACTGGACTGTGAGCTCCTTGGAGAAGTGCTCTGTCTCAGAAAACCTCAGGAAATAATTGTCGAATTCATTCATTTATTCATTTTCTTTGTTCTGACTTTCTGTCCCAGTGACCTGATTTGTCTGTTCCAGGCATAAGAACTAGGACCCTGTCTTGCCCTTGCCTGGGCACCTGCTCAGCTAGTACTCCTCCTTAATAATCAAAGTTCATGTACTAAGCCTGGGTCCAGGACCTTCTCCCTGTGGAATCATGCAAGTGCTTGTCTTTTGGTATATGATCTGACTCCTTCGTCTCATGTCACTGGTGATTAAGACTGAAAAGTGCTCTTCTAATTACATTTTTTTAAGCCAGTGAAACTTTGTTTTTGTCATTAACAGGTGCCTCTCAGTGCTTCTCTGGTCCTTATGGGTGGATCTATAGCAGTTCCCAAAGTATAGATTCTGATTAAAGACATCTGAGGTTCTTATTAAATGAAAACATTCCCAGATTCTTCACCTTAGAAATTCAATAATGAAATATATATGTTGTGCAGGGCTGGCTTCATGGGCATGTGACCTGTGCAGGCCTGTGCTTAGAAGGGTCCTGAACTTCGTTTAAAGCTCTACTGGTGCTGCCTTGATAATCTTAATCATTTTTGAACAAGGGACCCTGCATTTTCATTGTGCACTGGGCCTCAAAAATGTGTAGCCAGGAGCTGGTCCTGTGTGTGTGTGTGTATTTGAGGGTAATGTCATAAATATCCATTTCGAAGAAACAAGCACTCGCTGACTTTCTTCAAAACCCTGCCATGAAGACTTTTTAGAAAGTTAATTCCGAATGTTAGTGAGGACATGAGGAAAAGAGCAGTCTCGTTTATTACTGTGGTAACGTAATTCTCCTAGAGTGAAATTTAATTTTATGTACATTTAAACCCGTAAAAAGTTCCCTTGGATTTGAAATTCAAAATCTTAAGACATTATTTTCCAAATCTTTGCCTTTGGGGCTATTTTTTTTGTTTTGAATTTTATTACTTTTATTTCCAAATTTTATTCTTATTAAGGTAATGCATGCCCATAGTTTAAAAATCAAGCAATACTAAGAAGCTTATAATGAAAAACAGCAGTTTCTTGCTTTATCCCTCCTTATGCCTAAGTCTTACTTCCTATAAGCAACTCATTTAGCTATGTCTTCTGGTATTGACTTCTCTATTTCTATGTTACTTATTAATTTATTAAGTTAAGTAATTTATTAACTTCCTGTTATAATACAGATGATTTAGCTCTCTTACACCTTCCCACAATCATTCTGATGTCTTTAATTTGTATCTTTTTTGCATGTATTCTTGGAAATGTATTCATTTTGTATGCATACATTTTCAGATTTGTGGAATTATTATGTTATATATTTTATTGTGTCTTACTTTTTCCACCAAACATTGTGGGTTTAGGATTTATCCATGTTGCTTTATACTTGCACATGTATGGGATAGCATGGAGATGTTTATTCACTGTAGCATCGTTAGTAATAGAAAAAGATTAATGCCAAAGTAAATGTTATCAGGGGATGGATTAAAAGAATATGGGAGAATACTCTGCCACAGTTAAAAAGCATGAACTAGATCTTGTCTATGGTCTACAGGTGCAGAACAGATGCAGGTGGATCAAAGTTCCCATGTAGGTCAAGACTGGAAGATCACGACACGAACCCTCTGTGTAGGCCATGTGAATTTTTCATTCTTGTGTGGGCTGGGTAGTTGACTCGCAGGGCATCTGGGCGCACTGAGGTGCTCAAACAATGCCCCTCCCTCTTTGTGATGCTTCTCTAGACCAGCTTGGCCATCACTTCCTGGGCAGTGGTTCTTCTCTTGAGTCACTTTTCTTTCTGGATCCCGGTCTTAGGAGCTGTCCACTTTTCCTTGTTCCTTTCCTGCCTCTCCTACTTCCAGCCCCTTTTATCTCATTGAGAAGAACTCCAATAGCCTATTAAAACAGAACGCGAGTCATTAATAGTAGGAGAAATGTTTTCATTCCTTATAGGCCAATCCTTCTGTTACAGAATAGACAAAAAAGGACTAAATATTCAAATATATGTATATGTAGTCAAAAATTTCATACTGTCATATTTTGTTCATCTTTATGTTCTTTCCTTCTCCATATACTTTCTCTTCCCCTAGGGGAAGAAGGCTTGGAAAAGGATGATCATAGATCCAGGCTGAAGGAAGGTAAACCTGCCCGTAAACCAGTAATAATTCAGGTCTCCAAATGAAGACTGGTCCCATAGTAATTTGATATGAACTGAAAGTTAATACTTTCCCTGAGTTTGAGGCCTCCTGTTGGAATCTTACTCCTTCAGCTACATAAGCACTGTCCTGTGATACCTACAGATTAAACTTAGGGTCCAAGTTTGCCTCTTACCATGAATGTTAATTAAACCACATAGGAAACTCTCAAACTACACCCATACCAAGTCTTTAAAGAGTCCTGTGAGGGCAGCCTCTGAACTGGGGACTGGGAAGATGTAGGTCTCAGGTGAGGACTGGGGAAAACAGCATTTTGCTCCTGGTGTGGCAGGTCCCATGCTTACATCAGGTCTGGTGCCTCAGCGGAGGCTTCATTCTTCACTGAATTCTCAAAGGTTCCTCAGAGGAAAAGGGGTTGGAGGTTGTTCCCAGATGTCTCACGGTGCCTTAAATAAGGGAAATAATGTTAGGTTGGGGTGAGAGAGAGGTACAATTAAAGAAATGGGAGGGGTGTGTCAGATATGAAACCTGGGTAAGTGATTTATCATTCTGATCGTATAGGTGCTTAAGAAGGAACAAGTCTAAATAATCAGATAAATTTAATATCTCTTTCCTGCTCCCTTCTTTCCTACAGACCTCGTTGGAGAAGTCTTTTCTTGCCTAAGTGAGAGCAAAGGATTCTTGCATACATAGGCAAAGCTGTGTTTCAGGCCAGTTGAGACCCTGGCCTCATTCATAGCTTGCCCCCATTCTTTGCAGCCAGGGCTCAACCTCATCTGCACGTTTGTTCTCATTCAACAAATGTTTATTGAGCTCCTGTCAAATGGCAGGTACAGTCCCCTGCATAGCTGAATAATACAATTTTGAAAATGTGTACAAAGCTCTCACTTCTGAAGGTTGGACAAAGTCCTATGTGTTATTAGATGGATTCCATTGAGAGCCAAACAATTTTACAGAATCCTATTTATGGGTAATCAGTTTATTGATCACTTTTAACACAGTTGGTTGGGTATAAACAGTTTGATTTTTTTTTTCCTCCAACTTCTATTTCCAGCCACGCTCTGTAGAATTTCTATTTTCTGCCTTTTAATGTTATTTTGGACAGTCTATAATGTTTCCTTCGCTTTCAATTATTAAAAGTTGAGATCCCTTCTCCTAACTGTCTCTGCTGGACCTGTCAGTGGGCAGGCTTGTGGCTTTCGGGATACTAAGATCAGTGGGAACAGTGGCTTGTTCTTTTGGTTCCCCTACTCCAGCTCTTTGTACTGGGGGTAGAGGGTTAGAAAGGCAGGGTTTACTATTTCAGTCTCTTCCTTTTCTACTTCAGCAATCTTGGAAATGATGTTTGGGGAAGTGCTTATCTGGCTGTGAAATTTCTCCAGTGCTTCAAAGCTTAGCTCTTCAAGGTGTTGAGGCAGATAAGGAGAGGGAGAGACAAGTGGCTATTAACTCAGTTGACAACCCATGTTTGCAGTTCCCTGGGAGTGGTTATCATGGCGTCTCTAGCTGTCATTGACAGATTTTTGGGGGCAGCAGACATTTAAATGCCAGCTCCAGCACATGCATGTGTTCTTTGGAAGGCCCTATAAAACCTCCTGGACAGTTCCTTGACACAAGAATGCAGAGTCCCCTCCCTCTGGGATCCTACCTCCAGGAGACATGGGCACTCTTTTGCTGCTAGACCTCCTTGTCTGGCAGCCTTCAGGTGGGGAATCTGCAAGTTATCTCAAGCCTAGCCCACTCAGTGGAGTCCATTTGACCATAGGAAACTCATGCGTTCTTGTTATGTCATCCATCCTATATTCTGACCACTACCATTTCACTCTGTTGGTGAAGGATGGATCCCCAACATAAATGGTATGAGATGGCCAAACACCCACAACCTGACACTGGACAGATGAGCTTGGCAGCAATTTATTAGTCACATAAACTCATGGCCTAAGGGAGAAGGACACCACATACCATGCAGGGCCACATGAAGGTGGTACTAGAGAACAGAGTGAACCAGAAGGGCTGTGGGAAGCAGGCTTTGTAGTGACAAGAGGCAGAGGTGATCCTTGGTTTCCATTGGAAGATATGATTACCTTGTTTGAGTAATTTTGCAAGTTGGCAGGTAGATGCAACTCATTAGGTTGAACAGGTGTGGTGCAGGCTGGTCCAGCTAATAGGATAACTCGCTGGGCAGGAAGCATTTCCCACTGGATGTGGGGCACATCTGGCAAGAACAGGGCAACTTATGGTTAGGACTTTTCGGGCTCAAAGGTATCAAGGCAGCATGTGGAATTTCGGGCCTTACAATACACCTGCCATCTCTCTCTGATTCTCTTTCATCTTGCCTTCTGGTGGTCAGATCATTGAATCTGCTGTCCAAGAAGTCATCCAATGAGGGAATGAGATGTCAGTAAGCCCTTTTGAAGAATTGCCCCATATCTGTCAGTGATTTTTTTTTTTTGTGAGGAAGACCAGCCCTGAGCTAACATCCATTGCTAATCTTCCCCTTTTTTTGCTGAGGAAGACTGGCCCTGGGCTAACATCCGTGCCCATCTTCCTCTACTTTTTATATGGGACGCCACCACAGCATGGCTGACAAACAGTGCGTTGGCCGGCACTCGGGATCCGAACCCGTGAACCCCAGGCTGCCAAGCGTGAACTAAACCGCTGCGCCACTGGGCCGGCCTCTGTCAGTGATTTTTTAACTAAGGAAAATGAAAGAATGGGTGGGTGGGAATCTCCTGTCACCACAGCAGTGTGCTCTGCGATGCTCTCACCAGTCCCTGATGTGGCTCCTTATTAGAGGGGTGAGGGGACAGGGGAAGACGAGGCTGTGGTTTTGATTCGAGGTCGTAAGGCCATATCTAGGGTCCCTTAACAAACCCCGGGAGAGGTATCAAGCCCGAAATGTTAGTGACCATCTTTAAAATGTGTCTTATTTTCAGATAGGGCTTTAATTCTGGGATAGCAGGAAGAACCTTACTGAACGTTCTTTTATACATGATCCTTGAGGGTATGGCCTTCTCTGGCAAGAAACCTCCAAAGGCAAGTGGGCCCAGAGAGGGGAGGGGCCGCTGGTGCTGAGGGGCCTCCAGGCTTCCCTTTGTCACCTTGACGATTAAGGTATTACCCTTCTTCTGTACTCTCTTAACCGTATTCTCAACATCTCCACAGGGGTGGGAATAGAACTTTAGAAAGCTTCATGTTTAAAATTCTGTGCTGAGACACCCAGGGCACTGGTACAGCAGTGTGAGGGTGGTATTTTAATTTCCTGGCCACAGAAGCATGGGGAGAATGGGATCTGATGCCTGCCCCCACCCCATCCACATGAATATTTACATGAGGCTTTCTTTGTGGCTGCTGCTTAACCCACAGCACCCACTGTTCTTCTCCTTCATCCCCCTCTTTGGAGGGAGCAAGCTCTATGAGGATGGTAGTGGGTGGGAGAGGAGGCTGGCTGGGTGAAAGGATTCCTACTCATGCACATGGACAGTGGTCTTGTCTGAGGGATAGAGGCCTCCAGGTATCCTGACGTGACCTCTCTGTGGCCCTGTGGCATGAAGGAAGGAGGAAGAGGGTCAGAGGAAGAAGGAAGCATTTTTCTCTTCTGTACAGCAACTGCTGATCCCACGTCCAAATGCAGTTAAATCTGAGGGTCTTGACTGCCCCCTGCTCCCTCTCTCATTTACCAATGGACATTAGAACTTATCAATCATTGAAGCCCTGGGCACCTGGTACAGAGAATTCCTCTCTTCTCCATTTCTTGCTTTCTTGATAGTTCATTTTATTGTCAATACCACCCTCACATTCCCACACCAGGATCCCATCTTGTCTGCTGCTCCTCAGCACTCCACCCTAGGTGGACGACTTCCCTCCCACGCATTCTCCTTGGGTGAACCCATTCATTCTCATTTAAAAAATTACCATCTATATACCTAAGATTCCTACAACTTTATCTCTAACTCAGAACTAAATTAATTAAATTTTATTTAGCCTTGTTAAACTCTAGCTATAAAAATGGGAATAATGATACCCACCTCCCTGGGTACTATCACTACCCCATTTTATAAATCTTGGAATAGATGCATAGAGAGGTGAGAATATCTAGTGAGTAGCAGAGGTAAAATTAGAACCCAGGCAGTCTGATTCCAGATCCTTGTTCTTTACCTCTATGCAATGCTGTCTCTCAAGGATGCTACTTTACAGGTAATTCTATATGCAATTCATCTGCTTTTTCTACTCTCCCGCAGTTTGGAAGCAGTATATAAGAAAGGATTGCTGCTGTAGTCCAGCATGCTGACAGCTCAGAAATGTGACAGCTCGTACCTCAAAAACAAGAAAGATCACAAAAGGGAAACACAAAATTTCCAAAGCAGAAGGGTCTGTGAGCTCTACAGAACAGACGCAAAAACCACCATCCTGAGAACCTGGACGCTTCATAGTACAGGAAACCAATGGACACTTGTCAATACACTTAACCATCAAGAAACAGTTTCAAAAGTGCTCATTATACATTTCAATTTTATATTTAATAAATAGTTATTGAGATCTGTCTTACACCAAGAACTGTGCTGGGCCCTGGGGATACAGAAGCAGTCCTTCTGTCAAGGAATTTGTTCTGAGGTGAGGGAGGAAGACTAGGAAATGAGCAATTTTAATATATTGCCGAGGCAGAGACAAGCTTAGATGGTGTGGGATTGGTCGGAGGAACATCTCATAAGTTATTTAGGGAAGATTTTTTTTTTTTTGGTAGAAGTGATGTCCAAGATGAGACCAGAGTGACTCAAAGAATATAACATCTTTCAGAAAGGAGAATATGTCTTTCAGAAAGATTAAAGATGAGAAATGGTTGTGATATAGTGAAAAAGGCATAGTCTGAAGTTAGCTAACAGATTTTGGTATCAATTCTGGCTCTGTCAATTACCTACTGTGTGACTTGAAGCAAGTCAGTTAACATTTCTACCATTAACCTAAAAAGTGGGCATAAAGACACATACTTTAAAAGGTTATTGCAAGGATTACATAGGATATTATATTTGAAGACTGTTGTGAAGTGCAGAGTACTATAAAGTTGAAGTACTATTATTAAGTGAAATAATGTAGATGACTACCACTCAGCCTAGTGCCTGCTGTGTAGTAAACCCTCAATAATAATGGTAATTGCCTTCTGCTTTACACCACATTGCTTTACTGTTTTGTAGTTTCTAAAAAGCTAGATCCACATGACGTACACCACTTCTCTGTCCCTCAGTGTCATCTCCTGCCTCCTTCTCCCTGATCTCATTTTCCAGAGCCAGTTGCTCCCCACTTCAACCAAGCTTTTTATTGCTGATGGTTGGGGTTTCCATGTTTGCTTTTTCTCCAGTAACTATCTTCATGGCAGGAATAACAGGGGTTGGGGAATTAGATGGTGAGAAATTTGGCCCCAGCAACAAAGGGGCTTAAGCTTTTGCTCTGGTATGATTCAAAATCTAAAATTGTGGAAGGATTTTCTGGCCTCATAATGGATTTTTTTTTGTCATTTTCCTATGTTATAGTAAGTTATCACAAAATATCAAAGTAAGTTAACATCCATCACCCCATGGTTATGAATTTTTTTCCCCTTGTGATGAGAACTTTTAAGATCTACTCGCTTAGCAACTTTCACATATACAATACAGGATTGTTACCTAGAGTCATCTTGTTGTACACTACATCCCCAGAACGTATTTATCTTATAACTGGAAGTTTGTGTTGACCACTTTCACCCAATTTCCCCACCTCCCACCCTCTGCCTCTAGCAACCACATATCTGTTCTCTGTTTCCATGAGTTTGGTTTTTTAAGATTCCACATATAGGTAAGATCATACAGTATTTGTCTTTCTCTGTCTTATTTCACTTAGGGCATTATGCTAAGTGTCCTGATTCTTAATTTTATATGGCACATCACTCTTTGTTTAAAAACTTATTTGTTTTTAAGTTTTGAAGGTTATATCCTAGCATGGGTAAGATTTTTTTTTTTTTAGAGTAACTCCATGTCCTTTAATGAAAATCTCAACTGCTCTGGTTCTGTGTTGCTAAGGGATTAATTAGTGCAGTGACTAAATTAACATGGGGACTGAGAGGGGTCTTGAAGCAACTGAGAAGCTGGCTTGCAGAAAATCCAGGGAAGGAAGAAATACAGACCAAAGTGACCCTATCACTAGGGACCTGCTTATTACTCTTTCTGTTTGTTTTTAGGTGATGGCCAACTGCAAAGGACGCAGGAAAGCAGAGCAGGTGTGTCTAGCTGATCAAAACATGCCAGTAAGTCCAAGCATAATGCTGTCTACACAGTAGTTTCTCAACTATTACATGAGCATTTATTGAGTACCCATTCTACCGAGCACTGTTCCAGGACAGGGCATCACAATGAGAAAAACAGGTTCTTATCCCAGTATGCCTGTGATCCAGAGACAGAAACAGACTCAGACTCAAGCAATGAAAGCATGATGACAAAAATGCTATATTAATATAATTTCATGCAAAGAACTTTAAGGGCACATAAGAAAGAGCAACTGATTGCCTGGGTGGGAGTGAGATAAATGACGCCGCTGAAGACAATGTAAGGTAGCATTTATAACTAGATAACACTCTGCACAGAATAAATAGTTAAGGGGATTGAAAAATACTTTTTGATAGCTAGTGAGGCAGAATTAAAAACATTACATTCAGAAAAGATGCTGATGAGTGCAGAGTGAGGACCCGAACCCATGACTTCTGGTTCCAGGTTCTCTACTCTTTCCATCATATAATGCAGCAGTTTATTATCTAAAAAATTAAAAGTATATATTTATTTTAAAAAGTTGGATGTGTAGTTGAACCACTGTAGGCAACATACCTGGAGAAGGAGATGTTTCTCCTTCAAGGTTTATGACTCATCTTTTCTGGCAGCTCTGACATTTAACTTCTGATTGCACAAGTGGCCTATGGTGTATCTACTATTGTGGGCATTTGGATTGAGAAAGAATACTGGAGAAACGTTTTGTCTCTGGTCCCTGGACTGATGACAAAGTGGCTGTGTGGAGAAGTAGAAAGGGAGTGATGGGCAGGGGGAGGCAGCCACTGCGGCTGGAGCAGGTTAGAACAGGTTTGATCACTGTCCACCTTCTGATCATTACCCCACTTTCCTGCTCGGACCAACACTCTCTGTCCCACTGCCTCCCTTCTACACACAAAAGGACAGGTCTGAGGATGTAAGAGTTGTTGCTCGTCCAAAAGGAATTGAGGACAGTGGGTAACAGTTAAGAGCTGGCAGTGTAGGTAGCCTTGGTGGTAATGGGAGGGGGTCCTTTCACACTGTCAGGAGAGACATTCTCATTCTGGAGGAAAGCATGCTCTCACTCCTCAGGGGATGTCTTCATTAGATGTGGGGGGATGGATCTATGAGACCACCACCAGGGAAGACCTTGTAGCATGCCTAGGACTCTCAGACCCAGTCTTTGACCTTTCAAAAGCTTCTGTAGGAAGCCTGTCTTCTGTGATGCAGAAATTGCAAGGACACAACACAGAAACTTTTAGAAAGGGATGACCAGACCTTGAAAGAACTATAGTCTTCTCACCTAGAATCTCAGAAGCCTGTAAAGATAGACCTTACTCTAGATGAGCTCTTTGGATTATTACCTTCCCTTTCTCAGTAGAGGGAAAAGGAAATCACTCCCTTAAACAAAAAGACAGACGACATTAAAGGATAAGCAGAGAAGCATTCTTAACACAAACTATTTTAGTAGGAAGAGGCACATGACAAAAGTCTTTAACCCTCCCCATCATCATCCAAAGTAACATATGGAAGGTATGTATAGGCTTGAAACCAGAAAAGCTCCTGGGAAGCCCTGCGGAGAAAGGATGGTTTCCTCAAAGGATGCCTAGTAGGGGTAGAGAGTTTTTTCTTTTTAACTTTTTTCATTGAATGGAGGGATTAAACAATTTAACCTCTGAACTCCTCCTGACTGTTGGCACTGTTTGTTTGTTCTATTTTTTTCTTTATGTATTATCCAGGAAATGCCATGGTGTGTGCAAATGAAGAATACTTTTATGGTTCTCACTCCAAACAGGGTGTAGCTTTTTTTGACCAACTCATTTTTCTTTATAATGATTAGAGAAGCTGACTCCATGGAGAGAACCAGCAGCCAGAGAGATTCAGACAAGCATAGTCAGATTAGAGAGGCAAGAGCTGTGCACGATTTACGGCCATGGCCAGCACTCTGAAGACCACATTGAAAGGAAGGAAAGGTTTTAGTATAAATCAAATAATAAAGGCTCAGTTTTCAAGGACTCAACCAGTGTTTCCCAACTTTCTTAATCCTTTTTTTTTAATACATGCATCTCACCTTTCCCAAAGGTTCTGATATGATTTTCTTCCTGACTGTTGACTATTCTTACCCTGTTAGAAAGATTTTGTCTGGTTTTATTTTCTGTAGGTTGCATTACGAAAGTAATAGAAATTATGTTTTTATTTTCAAACATAAAATAACCATATTTAATGTGCTTTTAAGAAGTCCCTTGCCCCACCCTGGAAATTTGGATATGCTTTCTTAAAAATCATGCCCATTCTCCCTGACCTCTCAAATACCCAGTTGAAAATGCCTGGACAAAACTTTGAAATATATGGAAACAAAGATTAAGATTTTGTAATAAGGGTGCCAAAGCAAGAAGTGCACGACCCATTGCAGAACAGACTGCACAGGACAGACTTGTGAGGTTGTTGGATGCAATGAGGACACACACTACTCTTTGCATAAAGGGTCAAGGTATTTGGAAATGTTCCTACCCATAGCTCTACACAGGGCATCCTTGACTTCCTTGTTCCTCAGACTGTAAACAACAGGGTTCAGCATGGGGGTGACGATGGTGTGGGTCACTGAGAGAAGAAGGTCTTGTTCTACAGAGTTTTCTGACTTGGGCTTGAGGTAGGCAATGGAGGAACAGCCATAGTGGACAATGGCCACAGTGAGGTGGGAGGCACAGGTGGCAAAGGCTTTATTCTGGCTCACGGCTGAGGTGATCTTGAGGATGGTGGAGATGATGAGAACATAGGAGATGAAGACTAGGCCCTTGAGAACTAGGATCATAAATAAACTATCAACAGAACTGATTATCTCATTGATAGTGGTATCAATACAAGAGAGTTTCATGACAGGGAGAATGTCACAGAAGAAATGACCAACCACTCTGTGATAAAAGGGTAAGGTAAATATGGATGTTACCTGGACAGCTGCCATGGTCAGGCCAATGTCAAAGGCTCCACACATCAGCTGGACACACACCCTCTTGCCCATGATGACTGTGTATCTCAGGGGATTGCAGATGGCCACATAGCAGTCATAACCCATCACTGTGAGCAGAAAGCAGTCATTGATGGCTAAGGTAACAAAGAAGAACATTTGGGCGGTACAACCTGCTAAGGAGATTGGCTGGTTTTGGACTATGAGGCTGGAGAGCATGCGTGGAATGACGACCAGTGTGTACACCATCTCTGAACTAGCCAGCTTGCTCAGGAAGAAGTACATGGGTGTGTGGAGGTGATGATCAGTGCCAACGATGGTCACAATGATGGCATTGCCAGGCAGGGTTAATGTGTACAGGATGAGAAAAACCACAAAGAAGGTGATCTGGTGTTCATGGAATGCAGAGAATCCCAGGAAAACAAACTCGGTCACCTCTGTGAGGTCCTTTCTCTGCATTCTTCAGTTTCAGAGCCTGAAAGCAATGCAGGCAGTCAACATGCAGAAATTCCCATCATGACATGGACTCTAGAACAGGGATAGAGAACAAGGTATAGGGGACACACACGCACACACGATGAGTCTGTTTCTTTGCTCTATAATCAGGAGGGTGCTGGCGTAGGTCATATGGCTACCTCATCCCCCTCCCCCTTTTCAGTTTTTGCTGTTTCCTTAATCTTCCCTTAAGCCTCTGGCCAAGGAATCACCAATATGTGAGACCACCACACATATCTTCTCAAGTTTTCCTCCTGAATATGTTGTTTGTGTGGCGCATGGAGGAAGGTTTTTCCCTTTAACGACGTTCAAGCCACAGGGGCCCTGAGCCCGTGCCATCCCAGCTTTGCCCTGTCTCTTCTAGGGAAAGTACAAGCAGCTGGGACAACAAAACGAGGGTGAGAGAGTTAGACTCACTGAGTGACAATCACTGGTGTCACTTAGGAGAAACTTCCGGTAACAGTGTATAGGGAGCAGCATCAATCTCAGGAGAGTTGATCTTCAGGAGCTCTTGAGTAGGAGTAAGGATGAGGTTTTCTGGGCTCAGTGTGGATGGTCTGAGTGAGATAAACCATTGGCAAAATGGCCTTGTTCTAAAAGTATTAACAAGGACTTGAGGATTTAGGGGCAAGTAAACTAAGGAGAAAAGGGGAAATTGTTGGAAAAGAGAGAGGAGCAAGAGCAAATGGCAAAAGGGCTGGGCTTTGAATAAAGGAAGTAACTGATTTTTTTCTGGCAGAGGGAAATTTAAGAATGAAGCAATATTTGATTTTAAATTGTTTGCTAGACTATATTGTGATGGAGAGTCTCTCAAGAGGCCCAAACCTGCATTTAAAGCTGCCATGTGTCCCATCTTCAGTTAGTGGTATTTGGGAAGTGGGGGGAATTGGATGATGGCACAGTGCAGAAAAGGGCACCACATGCATGAGCTGAATCCAGAGTGAGAAAGAAAGACCCTTGCTAGTAATGACTGGAAGAAATACAAGGGCCTCTCTTGTCCTACTTTCCCCCTTGCAAGTACACACAATATTTCCTAGAAATTGGTGAGGGACTCTGGGATTGCCACCCATATCAAATGATGGTTTGAGCCTTTTTACTTAAAGAACAAGACAACACTAGCAGGCTGGAGGATTTTGGCACATCTAGGAAACTTCCACTAAAAATCTAGGAAACATTCTAGATTCTTAGTGAATCTAGAGCCCCGGGAATCTAGGAAACACAGTCTAGAAAATGTTGTGGATGTTCTGGAAAGTACTCTCATGGAAAACAAGGAGGCAAATGTTTAAAGTAGAAATGAGTGTGCCACTAATAATTAAAGTAATTTAGACTAAAAGACCACTGAGTACCAACTAGATAGGTAAAGATTAACGACAGTGGCAGTGTAACCCTCAGCAGCTTTTTAGAAAGGATGAGGTAGAGCTGTAGAGCTTGGCTACTCAATTTAAATTAATTAAAATTAAATAAAAGTAAAAAGTCAGTTCTCAGTCACACTAGCCACATTTCATGTGCCAAAAAGCAACATGTGACTAGTGGCTACTCTATTGGACAGCACAGATATCAAATATTTCCTTCCTTGGTGAGTGCTGTTGGACAGTGCTGCTGTAGTGTATTGCTATGGACAGATATGTGGGATACATTAAATAACAACAGAAAAGCTATTTAAGAAACAATAATATGGTGTGCTGCCATGTGGTTAAAAATATATTGGGGTGGGGTAAGATTACAAGAAACTTTGACTTTTTACACTATTGTATTTACAGTGAGAATTATGACATTTTAATTTTTTAAAATTTTGAGCATAAAAGTGTGACTCATAAGTTGTTTGAAGAAGTCAAGGAGGATGACAACTGAGAACAGATATTAGATTGAGCAAGAAGGAGGTCATTGATGACTTACTGGCCATGGTTTCATTAGTTTTGCCCTGGAAAGCCTAGTTACAGGGAGTAAACAAAGAAAAACTTTGTTAATATGTCATTGATGAGAACAACAGATTATATGTGCCTTTTCCTTGTCTTGATGAGCCTATTGCAATGAGTGACAAAAAATGGTTAAGGAGGTATTGAGCCAGGAAAACTGTAGACATATTTGGAGTAGGGAAGAGGAAGAAAATATTAAACTGAATTGAATCAGGAGGAGGAAAAAAAATCCCTAGTATTTTTAAATTAGGGTTTGGAAAGTGCTGCTTTTATGCCAAATCAGCCACGGATTTGTTGTAAGTATGCTTCATGTAAATATGAATTTACTTTCTTTGAATAGATTATAAAGGTATAGACAGGATGGCTGTTGACCAGGGAATGTGGGCCAGGTTACATAAGCCCAGGAAAAAAAAGGGGGGAAAGAAGTAACTTTGTTGCCTATGGTGCTGATTTGAATTGGATTGAGCAGAAAATGAGAGACTATCTTAAGAAAAGATATTCTTAAAACTTGGGGAAACAAATGCAAAAAGAAGGCCAGATCAAGACATGTGGGAGCACAGAACAATGCAAATATTCAATGCAAATGTTCAGAGCAATGTTCTTTCCACGTTGTTAGTATAGTCGTTCCTCAGTGTCCTCAGGAGTGTGGGTTCCAGGAACCCCCGTGGATACCCAAATCTGAGGATGTTCAAGTCCCTTAGTCCCTCGTATCCTTGGGTAGGTTCTGCATCCGCATATACGGAGGGCCAACTGTACTGTTTATTTAAGGGACAGGTGTGTAGTGTGTGAGGAAAGGTGTGTAGTGTGTGAGAGAAAGGTGAAGCACCACCACTAGGGGGAACTATCATTTCTCCTGCCCAAAGAACTCAGCTGCAGCCAAAATCTCATTCCCTTTAACCAAAACAAACAAATAAACAAAAGAGCCCTGCAGTAATTGGGATTCACTCTCCACAGAGTACACTTTGGTGGCTAGCTACACTTCCTAGAGTAGATGTCATCTGCTCACCCTGATTTCTCCCAGTATTCTTCCCAACCACATTACTCTCCATGTCAGGAGTTCTATTATGCATCTTACTCCATCTTGTTACATCTCCAGGGATGCTTTAGCGTCCCTTATAGGTTAAGAGCGATTGACTACTTACCTCACTTTTTAACCTGTCTCTTTTTGAAGTGCAGAAGCAATCCAAAATTGTTCCTATAGCGGAATGTGTGGCTCAAATGACAAATACAGGGCTGTTACTGTCCCTGGAGGTGAGGGAGGCCCCAGTAAAAGAGATGGGGAAGTATGCGATGCGGGAGTAAATCACACTGTTAGCCCTCCTTAGTCCTCTTACATTCTTACGCAGAAGAAATCAGGTTGAAACACACCAGAGTTCACCTTGGGAAGGGAGAAGAGGTCGCAGAAAGCACAATGGAGCCAAAGAACTGTGTGGAATGGGTAGGTCAGTTCTCCCAGTGGCAGTCAGCCAGGATGAGTTCTCAGCAGTTATAACATGTGTCAAGGAATTTAAGGACAATTTTAGCACTGGTTGGCCACCTCCTTTTTTCCTGCTGGTTGCTCTTTGCCTAGTCTCTGCCTAGCCAGAAGTGACTGCAGCTGGGCATGGTAGCAGGAGCCCTTCTCCCACCCATATCTGGGCCCTCTCTGAGGCTGAACCCTAAGGGTGTTTCTTTGCAAGGGACACACCAGTGGATAATCTCAAAAGCGTGGTATAGAACAGAAAGGAGCTTTCAAAATGATTTATACATTCCAGAAGGGCAAAAACCCCAGGGGGAGGAGTAAGAATACTGAAATATGCTCATGCATCAAAATTTCAGTCACGAAGCCAATATTCCTATTAGAGGAAAAGGAAAAATAAAATCGAGGGGAAAAACACACTTTGAGGATGTAAAGGAAACACCATTTGCAAAGGGAAGAAATTGACAAAAATCACGGGTACTTAAAAATATCTAAATCTTTATAAGCAAAATCTGTGCTTAGAAACAGAATCTGTGTTTTAAAAAATTAAAATATACAAGGTAGGCTAAGCTGCTGTAACGATATTTTGTGTGTAAAGGAATTGTACAGTTAAGAGAAATAATGACAATGTCTTTTTGCCAGACTTTCTGTCCATGTCCTTTCCTTTCATTTTAAACAAAATGATCTAAGGAGCCAGGAATGGAGGAGCTGACTTCTTAAGAAACTGACGATTACATGAACTATTTGAGTAAACAAGAGAATGATGACTTTTCTTTGGGACGGAAGCCTCCTCGTACCCCAAAGAATCCCCCCACCTTCTTGAGTCTGTAGAATCTGCCTGTGCTCTTTTCTGGTTTCAGAGCACACCGGGCAATCATGACTTATTTACAAAAGATCACTGCATCGCCAAGAAAACTGACGGCCATTTTTTACTAAGGGAAGTAACAGAATCTTGGTGTCTTTCAAAGCCGAGTCTCAGCTCAGGCTCTGGGTCAGCCTTATTAGAGTATTAGGTCACTCACATTTCTCTGGAGTTGGGCTGAAGCACAAGGTGACACATTCACACTGACATCTCTGGCCCTGTTGGCTTTACCTTTTGGGCAGCTGCCCCTTTAAACTCTGATTTGGAAGGGACTCTCAGAGGAGAATTCTGCTGTCTGGCTCTCGTCTCCTGGGTTAATTTGCCAAGAGACTTTCTGTGTATCCCGTGGGTCTGTGTGGAGTCAGAATCCAGAAATGAGCCAGCCTCATTTTAAATGGATCATGCAAGGAATACTGGGCAAGCTTTGGTCTCACATGGCGTGGTACTTATTTTTTTTCATAGGGAAAAAAATAGCTCAACTCAAAAGATGTTTTGAATGTCACATGGCACCATCATTTGTTCTTATGAATCCATGTTAGCATATTGTCCTTGTTTAGTTACTGTCAGTGAAAATGCACTCGTATCAAAGTCAAATGTGGTACCCCTTAGTATCTATAGAAAGACCTCATCTCTTCTACTAGCAGGAGACATGCGTGGGTTTGGTTAGGTAACAATTAGGTTTGGCAGCAGGGACTGAAAATGGAATGTGAATATTTCTTTTTATTTGTAGGAATATACCAAGAAGTTAAGGCAGATGATTTAGTTTTAGGTAATCATTCTCACCCTCGTTATCGTCATAGCTAACTTACTGAGCACTTGCACTGTGCCAGAAACGTGGGCTGAGTAGGTTCTTTGTCTGTGTCATCACATCTAATCCTCACAAGAACCCTGTGAGGCTATAATGAGAAGGTGCTGCAGCAGCTGCAGCTCTAGGTGAGGTGCTTTATGCTCGCCTCCTCACTCCAGACACAGCTGGACTAGCCCCTAGTAGACTGCGGGCCTCAGTGCAATTTATCAGTAACCTTAGATTAGTTTTGCTTCTGGATCCTGTGGTTGTATGTGATCCTGGGATGCGTGTGCCTCCCTGCTGCTCCAATGGTGGTACCACTGGGCATCACCCATACTGGACTCACAGAAGATTGGTCACAGGCAGACAAAACCTAAATGGAAAATTCAGGAACACAAATGGAGCTTAGTGTATAAGTTAATCAGGTCTTTAGTCATATCAAGGTAAAGATTAAAGGTGGCTCAGGTCATGTTTCACTTTTCTTTCTGTTTTTTGAATGTTCTTAGACACCTATTATTTCTAAGCAATAGAAAGTGCCATGAATACCTAAAAAGTCTCCACATTGCTCTCCAAATATGACGGCATGTGGGTGCTCTCTAGTGAAGATAAAAGAAAATCTCTTTTTCATCCTCACCCCAATTCAAGTCTGAGCTAAGGCATATCCCAGACTCAAGGAGACCTCGTTGCTTTAACCTCAGGCCTCTCCACAGAGTTTCCCATATAAAACACAGAGAAAACTGCGAGCCCTCTCATCGTGGAAAAGTCTTTTATGGACTTCTCTGGTGAAACCAGTCCTGGAGCCATGTGACTAAATGCTCTGACCCATTTTTCTGCAACCACACAAAGGACCAGATCCTTACTTGTACAAGAGAGAGGCTCAAAAAGTGCTTTTCTTGTTAGCGATGACTCCAGCTTTTAGCTATTCTTTGCACATCTTGTGTACTGCTTGTTCCCTAGGTTCTACTAGCCTTAGTGACAAGTGTGGGGAAAGTGGCAGTTATCAAGGTTTTGGACACTGAATCACCACCCAATCATGTTCCCGGGTCATCATACCTTCCAGGTCCTTCCATTTTCCTTATGAATTCTGAATGACTCAAGTAGTTTCCTTTGTGACTTTTGCTACTTTCTTTGTTGTGACAACCACTGTACCTGAGACAAATGCTCAAAGCAAGTTGTCGGAAATCCCATCTCTATTTTAAGTGATGTTAAAATGAAACTCTTCTTTCTTCAGTTTTTGAATGAGCCTTCAATATGAGAGATATTAGATAATAAAAAAGGGCATGACACAGATCCACTCATATGAAGAATTTACAAAGGAAATGATTAAGAACCAGCTCAATGACTCTTGTGTCCCTCAGCCAGAACAAGGTGTGCAGAGTAGACAGAATGTGGGATAGGAAAGAACTTCTCCAAAGAATAGCTGTGGCTTTCCTTTTGTTGTTGCTTTGACAGAGTAGTGGGTCATGTTCCTGGTACCTTGAGAGGATGGTTGTTGGTCTTTCTACTTCCTTCACCTTAAGCCTAGTGAGGGGGCTTCCATGGAATCACTCGGAAAGCTTGAAATACGCTCCTTGCTATTGAGAGACTTGAGAAAGACTAAAGTCACTGTAGAAATGGCAGTGTTGTCTGCATTAAGTTCATCCTGGATTCCTAGAATTTATGGGGACAGGGGATGCATGAATGTTTCTTTTGGATGAGGTATAGGCCACGTAGAAGAAAGAGCTGACGTGTGATTATCTTTGGTCTTGTCCAAAAGAGCCATCTCAAGGGGAGTAGCTTCCCCAAAGCAAGAAACTAGACAGAAACACTAGAACATAAGAGCCATGGAAGAAGTTGCAAATGATCACCAAAAATAAATGATACCTCTAACTCAGGTTGAATTGAGAGGGGGAGTAGGATATCAACCTGAGATAGAAGAAACCTGAAAGATGTGAGGTGTGGGTTACAAGCCAGGCTGATTATTGTTAGAAGGAATCTATAATAAGATGACATAGACTTATTAGGATATAATCTCCAAAAAAGTAAGCACCATGATTGTTTCACTCAATATTGTATTTTCATGTGGCATAGCATCTGGCAGAGAGTAGTTGCTCAATAAATAAATGAATAAAGGGATGATGACACTTGAGTGTACACTGGCTTCATTTCTTAAAACTTGTTTAAGGTTCCTTGGCAGAGGAGGCTGTTAAACCAAAACAAATAGTCTACCGTCGAGCACTAACACACTGTTAGGGCAAACAACATGTCTACATGCTCTTGGTGGAAATATGTGCTATACAAGAAGAGACTGATCTTTCTGGTACTCACAGTGTAAGTTTATGGAAAGGTGTTTAACATTAAGAAACCATAGAGCAAGCCTTGAGTCATGAAATGACAATTGGAAACTAATTTCCTCCATCGGTAAAGTCCCTGTCTAAGCAAATTGATGTTCTGAATGGTTTCTACCTCACCCGAGAAGAGATTGAAATGTTGAAGCCCCTGTAACTCCACTTGGTACCTCAGCAAATCTCTGCAGATTCTACCTGCTCTTCTCTGCCCCGACCCCATTGCTCCGTTATGGAGTTCCCAGACTCTACCCTACTTCCTTGTATCTGGTGCCTGCTTCTTTGCTCATCCTGGGTGAATGGGCACATGAGTTTGAAGCAATCACTTTGGTTATCATTCTGAAGCTCTCCTGGATGCTTTCTGATTTTCCTTGACTTTGTGCTCCATTACCTGTGGGCAAAGCCTGCTTTACTTCCCACATGCAGCCAAATTCTCTTTGGGGTCCTTGCTTCTCTGAGAAGGCACCTGCTACCTGTTGAGGATGTGCTAGGCACTATGCTCCATGGTTTTCATAATAATGAAAATAACTGCTCCTAATAACATCGGACAATTATTTTGCAGTGTTATAATTGGGATGCCAGTTGCTCTTCTAAGAGTTGCACCTGAAAGAGGTAGCAGGGACAGGTTACAGAGAGCAATGCCATGTTAAAGGGTTTAAGTTATATCCTGTATGAGGTGGGGAGCCACAGAGGGTTTTAAACTGGGAATTCATGTGAACAATATTCTTGATGACTTCAGGACAGTATTATGAAAATCAAGCATTGTGCAGTACCGCTGGGATTTTGGGGGAAAAAAAGGCATGTTTGCCTTCACACAAAATGATTCCAGACTCTAATACATTTTTAGTTTTCATTCCTGCAGCTTGTAGTTTTTTTCCCTGTCGCATTACTTGCTCTCAGGTTCTCAACTATTGCTTACTCATCTCATTATAGTTGTCTCCCTGGCATAACCTAGACCTCTTTTTGATTGATTTGTAGCTGGAAAACCAAATAGAAGGATTTGTGTTGCAATTCTGCACACATTTTGAATTGTTAATGATTATTAGTAGCTTGTAAGTGTTGCCAGTACCCCACTCGTTGAGTGTTCTGGCTTTGTGACATATCTTTTTAGTTACTTAAAGGTTTCCCTCCCCATACTTTGTAACTTCACTTTTCTGGATAATGAAACACCAATTTCCAAATAAGTAGATAAAAGAGAAAATGTTTGGGATATGACAAGCACTGAAGAAATGCAGGTGGCATAATACACTATATATATATATCCATTTTTTTATTAGGCACGTATGTAGACAGGAAATTCAAAGAAGGAAGAGCTACATATTTGGGATCTGTAGTATCCAGTTGCCTTGAGTAGATCTCTCGGATGTTGGTCATTTCATTTGCAAGTGGTCTTGTTGATTCAAGACCTCAGTCCCACACCAGGGGCTTGATGACGACATATCCTCCTACTTTATAGCTCAGAGCCTTCCAGTCCAGGATATTGGGATTGACGCGGGAACCGTGATACGCGTACAGGATCTCTACTGGAGACAGCACCGAGTCCCACATGTACAAATCTCCAATCTCTCCCACAAAGGACTGGCTCCTGTCAAACCCTCCTCCATAGGTATCCTGCTCCTGTCCCAGGACAATCTTGGGGTGAGCTCCCACAGAATAACCCTGCCTCAGGCCCTTTCTCACCAGCGGCTTCCCATTGACCCAAAATTCAGCAATGCCCGACGAAGACTCCCAGCTAGTGCAGATGTGCACACGGGTAGGGACCTCCTCGATAGCTGTGGCGGTAACTTTTGTGCCTCCAATGTATAGAGCATACCGTCCAACTTTTTCTTTAAAAATTAGTAGCTCATTATCCCTGTTCCAGATGTTGTAGGAGAAGAGGCTGTAGGCACGGGAGAGGTCACTATAGGCTCGAAAACACAAGGTAAAGTTCTGCAGAGGTTTCTCCAGGTTTGTGATCAAGTTCACATGGTCACTAGAGGATTCTCTAGGGAACACAAATACCTTCCCACTGAGGTCTGTGGGATAGAGAAAGAAATATAATGACCTTCACCATAAATGCAGGGAAGAAATATCACATTCAATCTCTTTTCTCATCTCACACTCCTTGACCATTCCCTGACCACCCTACCTGTCTGAGCAAAGGCTTCTGGGAGACTGGTGAGGACAGAGACCCAAAGCAGCAGCTTGTCCATGTTCTCAGTCTGGGGCTGTTATGGCAGCAGCGGTGACCAGGCTACGGGTTGTCCACCCAGCTTCCGAGATTCACGCTCTTAGATCTCAGGTTATTTAGGGTTTACATGCACCTATGAGTAAGAGTGGGGGGTGGAGAGCGCCACTAACGAGTGAGTGATTTTCCAGGCCTGCCCCCTGGTGCCAACAATCTGAGCTACTGATGGGGAAGGAGGGGCGGGGCCCTGGGCTGGGAAATCGATGGGAGTTATTTATTAAAAACAAGGGACGATTAGAGCTTCAACTCCCTATGACCCAGATCGTGGTGCTGGGAAGAGTGGTTGTGGAGCTGCAGTATTATGGATGAGATGAGGGGCCAAGATGGTCATGTCAGGAGGGCCTCACTCCACTCTCCAGGGCCCCTCAGTCTGATGGCCCTGTGCTCTGCTGGGAGCTCCTGAGCCACGTGAAGGGTCTCCTTGAGCTCGGGCCTCTTGTGGGCTATGGTCCAAGGCTTTTTCTTCCTTTATAGTTTTGTGAAGTAGGACAAAAACGTCTTCTGTTTGTAGGACATTCTGGGATTCTGCTTTCTGCTGGAGACCCTGAAAAGTCCCTTCACCTTTGATTAATTCAGTATTAAGTAATTAACACTGAAAGAGAGAATTAGGGTATGCACTGTCTGGCTCCCTGAAGCTTAGTATTTTCAGCTACTGTTACCCAAGCTCTTTTTAGTATCATGGTGCTTCCTTATGCTAGATTTTCCCATTTATCACTATGAGTTATTTTCCTGGTAACTTACCCAATATCTGCAGATATGCCAGCATATCACTTAGTTTTCCTCTCTTCTTCTTTGAGTCCCTAGCCATTGAGGGTATATTTACATTAATATTTGGTGATGACCTGATTAATACATTACACTCACATTTATTCATTAATTCCCAGGCACGACACTAGGTGCTAGGGATTCAGTGGTGACTTACCCTGGCACAACCCCAGTGACCTCCGTTTCCATTCCCTCTGCTACTACTTAAAATATCAGAATTTATTAGCCACCACTCAAACCTGCTCTAAGATATCAAACTGAACCTCCCCTTTCTAGCCACATTATTTTCCTTCTTTCCCATCCCTAATTTCTGTGGAATCTTCATTCTCATCCTATTGTCCAGTCTCTTGTTTATTCCTTCTTCTCTCAGTTTACTATAGACTTTCTGATCAGCCTTTTCAATAACACAATAACTGCCACCAAGAATCCTCTTTCTCTACCATTCTTCAAATGATCCTTCTAACCCTCAGCTCTGAGCGGTCCCCATTCTCTAATTTTTTCTAAGCTGAATTCCAGGTTGTAAAGCCTTATCTGGCTTGTTGCACAGTAAGGGTTGGTTTTGGAGCTGGGATTATACACCTTATTGCCTCCTGAATTAAATACAGATCCTTCCTCTTGGAAGCCAATGGCGTTCACAATCTGCTCCAGCCTGGCCTTAACCTCTTAATCAAACACTGTCCTCCAGTCAAACACCTCTAATTGTTGTTCCTCATACATGCCTGACTTTCCTGATTTCACCACGTCTGTTCACTACTTCTATTCTGTCTTGAATTTCTTTTCTTTTCTTATTTTGAGGAAGATTGGCCCTCTGCTAACATCTGTTCCCAATCTTCCTCTTCCCCCCCCACCGCAAGCCCTAGTGTGTAGTTGTGTATCGTAGCTGTAGAGTTGTAGCTCTTATACATGGGATGCCATCTCAGCATGGCTTGATGAGCGGTGAGTAGGCCTGGATCCCCACGCCGCCAAAGCGGAATGTGTGAACTTAACTGCTACACCACTGGGCCAGCCCCTTGAATTTCTTTTATATCCATCTCTGTTTCTTAAAATTGTAACCATTCTTCAAGAGCAATCTCGAAAGTGATTTGCGTCACGAAGACTTTCCTGATGTCTCAGTTAGACATTATTTTCACCTCTCTTTAACGCCTCATGAGGTTTAGATCAAAGACTTTGGAGTAGAATTTACTAGTGGTAGACTATTGTGAATTTACTAATGGTGACTAAACCTGTCTGAACCTTGGTTTCCTTTTCTACAAAACAAAGACAAAACTATCCACCTAGTAGTGTTTTTTGTGAGGATGAATGAGATACTATAACATACTTAAAGTGCACAGAATGGTCTCTGGATGATGATGATTATTATTATCATTTTGAAGCCTTTTATGGATATTACCATTGTCTGTCTCATGTTATAGACATCAGTGTTTTTACCTCTTATCCCCTCTTGATTGAAGCTGAGTATTAGGTCTTAGTCATTTTAGGTTATCCATTTTACTTAACAATTATTCCTGCATGTGACAGAAGCTGGTATATATTTGTGGAATCAAAGGATTCAAGCAAGATGAGGACTTTTTACATGAAACAGTTTAGTAACAATAAAAGGCAGAATCCAATTGAATAATACAAGCAGGTCATGCTGGAAGTGGGACCTGGGAGGTAACCTTTACAGGGAACCCCCCTTCTTTTGCAATTCCTTTTCCCAAGTGTTAATTGATGAGTGCCATAAAATTTAGAGACTACAGGATTCACCAGCTCCTTCTAGTTTTCATCATGAATTAATAAATTATCATTCTTTCAACCAAAATGGTTTGGAGATCAGTGTAGAGGAGAATCTTCTCTAACGGGAGATGAGGCCGTGGAGCTGGCCTGGGGTATGTGTGATCCTGGAGATGTTGGAGGTAATGGAGTTTACAGTGTTGTTAGGGCCAATGCCAGGGTGAATAGCCAGACATGAAAATGATGTGTTCAGACACTGTGAAGAGGCAAAGCCTGGCTGGAAAGGAGGTTTCCTAGTAGAATGGGAAAAGGGGAGGGGAGGTCAGGCCTGATTCTAGTCTTTAGTTTCTTTCTCTGGAACACATGTCTTAAGCCTTGGAGGAGAATAGCCCAGGCTTCAGGAGTCATGAAAGTGGAAAATGAGGATTCTTTCTGTTGCAGAAAGGAAGACTCTGATGCCAGAATAGGGGAAATGAATCCTGAGTCTTGAGAACTGGGTGGAGTGAACCAATCCCTGTGGTTGCTGAGAGGCTCCTGGATGCCTTCCTGCCAGTGAATGTCCAGGTTCCTGTCTGGGTGGCTCTGGAAGGGTTGAGGGCAGGGGAGAAAAGAAGACAGTATGTTAGACAGAAGCAGGGCCACCAGTAAGTAGAGTTGTCCTGGTCACATCAGTTGGCATGCAGTAAAGTTTGCCTTCAGAGAGGAGCTAAGAAGAGGGCACTGGCAGTGCCAGAAGGAGGGCGTGGCATAAACTCAGAGCTGGGAAAAGGCAGAAGTGTGAGATCTAACTGAAGATTACCTGAGGGATTAAAGAATACTTGAAAGATAACTTCTAAGGCCTCAGGTATTTACAGAAGACATAAAGTCACAATAAGATAGGAGGAGACTGAAGGAGAAGATGGGCAGAACAGGATTTGGGTGCTAATAAAGGATTATTTTCTATGTGTTCTGTTAGCCATAAGGAAACTTAAGAGCACTTGTTTGTAATAGATGGAAAGAGGCAATGGAGACATCAAGAGTGACTGTCACCCTGATATGTGGTTGTATAAAATTAAAGGTACACAATCTTAGACTGATGGCAGGGTCTTATGGTAAAAGAAAAAAGGGCAAATAAAAGATTTTTAAAAATAAAAATACATAGAATATGGAATCAAATTAGATTTTATTCCAAATTTCTCATTGTGTGTGATTTGGAAAAATATGGTGCTACAATTGACAGGAAGTTCATTTGGAGGAGGTGGAGGGTAGGTGATAAGTTTGGCTCCTAAAATGTTAAATTTGAAATGATAGTATGACTTACACATAGAAAAGGCCAGTGGAGAATTTGAAATATGTGAGTGTCACTTGGGATTAGAAATATAGGTTTCAAAGGAATCAACGTATAAGTGAAGATGAAACAAAAATGAATTATCTCTTTCAGTAGAAGAAAAAAGAAAGAAAAGGTCAGGGAGCCAAGCACTGAGGGAGCATTCTCGTTTGTGGGATTGGAGGCAAGGGAAGAGTTGGGGAGGGAGACAAAATATGATGTTTGGCAGAAAGAAAGATATTGTGTGTAGTGGTATGGAAACCAAGTTAGTGTGGTTTCCAGGAGGCAGTGTCCAGTCGTATTAAATGCATCAGAGGGATCTAAGTAGAAAGGACGCTGGATTTAGCAATAAAAACGTCATCGGTGACCTTTGAAAGAGCAATTTCCTTAAAGTGAGCACGGCAGAGCCAGGTTGCAGGGGATGATGGAAGGAGAAAAAGGAAGGGAGTCTGTTTCCTAAGGTTTAGTAATTCTGACAAACAACAAAAAGAAAGAAACAAGATTCTCTAAGGGGCTCGGGATCCAATGTATATTTCCCGTACAGGTTATAGATCATGTCTTCTCAACAGAGAGGCTATTGTGTCTCTGCTTCCCACCCCATAACACTTCACCCAATGACGGAGAAAAATCAGTGTCCACCGGAGATTATAACTGACCTTTCTACCAAATAGCTATTTCGACTCTAAATGCCGGGCTCCAGACTGCTCGCAGACTCCTAACTCCCCTCCCCAATTGTGGTATAATCACAAATTGGCCTAGCTCTTTCCCGGTCCTGTTGATACGTGGGAGTCTTTTGTTGATCTCAGTTCTTTATTTATAAAAGAAAATCTCTGATAAGTTTGTCATCTTCTTCTTTTCGGTTCAGTCCTATGTCTAGACCATGTTACTTCAATGAAATCTCACTTTTGAATTCAGAATTCAACTGAAACTCCTCTCTAGAATGTCACAATATTTATTTCTCAGTCTTTATCCCTCTCTATGTCCCAAAGTTATCATCCACTTATTTTTGAACCACTCATCTTCGTGATATTTATAAAATTTACCTTCAGTGCTGAAATGGATTTTTAAATCATCTTTTTAAAAATGAAATTTGCATAAAACTTAACATTCAGTGGAACCCACTGACCATAACCATCTATTTGCTGTTCACAGTCCCTTTGTGAGAACAGCATCTGGGGGAGGAGATGTGAAAGGAAAAAAGAACTATAATGGCAGGGACTCAGTATAACTCTGTCTAGAGTATGTTGAAGAGAAAGTTCCCTTCTTTATGTATAGAAATATATTTCTCAGTCCAGAGTGAGAGAGAATACATGCACTGAAGAAGCAGGGGCAGATTTCTTACTTGTGCAGCTGGAAGAGGTCTTAGCTAGAGCTGTCTTTTTTCACTCTTGTCACCTTGTCTTTCCCTACTTCGTGTTTCTGCCTGTGACCTAGAGTCCATGTCACAACAAGAATTTTCCCATGTTGACTCATTTAATTCATACCCTTGAAACTGGAGAATACAGAGAAAGAATCTCACAGAACTTGACAGAGTTCACCTTGCTGGGCATCTCCAGCTTTGTGAGTGCTGTCATCCATATTTAACTTCAGCAGGGAATGCCACCATTGTGGCTCTCACTCACATCGGCCATGTACTTCTTCCTGAGCGTGCTGGCTAGTTCAGAAACCATATGCACTGCAAATCGTTTCACAGTGCTCTCTAGTCTCATATCTCAGAACTAGCCAATCTTCTTGCTCTTTGTCATCTTCACCACCACCAATGTTGTGTAGTCATCTGAAAATCCCTGAGGTGTACAGTCTTTATTAACAAGAAGGTGTGTGCCCAGTGGTGTGTGAGAACTTTAGTGCTGGGCTGGTCATAACAGTTGTCCAGAGGTCATCCATGTTCCATTTGTACTTCTGTGACACTGTGGTGGCCCATTTCTTCTCTGATATCCTTCTTGCCATGAAACTCTCTTGCAGTGACAGTACTGTCCATGAAGGAAACAATTTTTTATTCCCCACACATATGTTCAGATATCCCTGGACTTGGCTTACATTTCCTACATCAAGGTCTTTATAACCTCTACCATGTTTAGGATTGCCTCATCTGGGGGCTTTGCCATCTGTCCCTCCCACCTCACTGTGGTCATTGTCTAGTATGGTTGTGCCTCTGTTACCTCAAGCCCAAGCTTACAAACTCAATAGAAAATAGACCATCTATCAGAGACCTACACCATCATAACTCTGCTGTTGGACCTTGTTGTTTACAGTCTGAGGTACACACAGGCCAAGGATACCATGTACAGAGTTGTGGACAGAAGCATTTCTTAACAGATTGACCCATTTCATCAGGAGACCTTTAGTCCTGGCCAACGTTTTTCCTGCTTACAAACATTTCACAGATCACGAGAAGACCAAATAGAAAGCTTTGTTGTGAACTGGTTCAAGCACGTATCCTCCTCTTCTACGTATGCTCTAGAAAGAAGGCAGAAGCTAGGGTTTCTGCTCAGGGCGCACATTACTGCAGAGACAGGCAGCACTCCAGGAGCAGTTTGATGACTTATTCTTATGGGGGAGCATTTTGATTGAAAATCCTCCTGGCTCCCACTTCATCTGGCCGTTTGGTGCTTGACTTTTGTCTGCGGGTGGAGCAGACCCAGCGATGGTGACAGCAGCGACTTCAGTTCAAGAATCCCAGGGACCACCTGAGACTTTCCCCACTTCCATGATTTCAGTTATATGATCCTTAACAGGCATTTCAAAAGATTTTCCTTACCGTTTGCTGATTTAAAAATAACTAGTTGCAGCAAAGAGAGGACGCTCTTTCCATGAATTCATCCCCATTGACCACTCAAATAGTGTGTATTTAGAGCACCCTTTACTTTTGTAGGCAAAAACAAAGATCTTTTTCAACCACATTGTTGTTGCAACCCTGGAAGCTGAGCAAAGGAAGAACAGACAAGTGACTCTTCTCAAGGAATGGTGCCTCCATCCAGAACGCCTCTTCGTAAAATTTGTCTTCTTGTCCCTCAAAAGCCCTTGAGAATTGTTAATCCCATAGTGGCTGTGTGGTAATGGGATGGTGGTGGTTAATTCTGGGCAAGTGGCTTTGATTGCTCTTCTCTAGGTGTGAACTGCAATTTTCAATAAATTAAGCCCTACAGTGCTCATTTTCCCTTCTGCTGGGTGGGTAGGTGGGAGCTGAAAGTTTATTTTTGCCCCATGTCTTTTCCCATTGGAGTTCTTCTTCTAAAGAGCTCTTTTCTGCTCATATCTTACACTTTTTTTCTTGAATGGGTGGTTACGTCTTTAATTAAGAAATTCTTACATATCTCTGCTGTTAGAGCTAGAAAATACATTGGAAAAGCCTAGGTACAATAACGTCTATTTTCACACAGTCCTACATTTTGGAAATAAGTGACCCATTCTTATTTTAGCTCCAAGGTCAATCTTTTCATTCTATCTCACTTTTGTCATATTTTTAACCACAAAATTAGGATCGAGGCACATTTTGGTCATCTACGATTTTCACTCCCTTCAACAGACCGCTGAAGGTCAAGGGTCCCAGGTATAGTGGGTGCCTTCTGGAATAGCCTTTTGTCTCACATAGGAGACTGGGTAAATTAATAGGTGATGCCAATGTCTTAGGGAGCATCAGCATCTGATGTACCATAAGGGGCAGTTCTGAAGCTGAGGTCCACAGACCCATAAGGGGTTCTTGAATGAGTTTCAGTGGGTTTGTAAACTCTCTGGAATTGTGTGCAAAATATTCTGTGTGTGGGTGTGTGTGCATTTTTTCATTATATGTTCAGAGAATTCTCTAATCTGTCAAAGATAAAAATCTACTGCTCTATATTAGGGTTTTGTAAAACTATTTTGACTAAAACCCATAGTAAGAAGTATATTTTATATTGCAATGCTGTACGCATGCATGTATACACACACACATATATAAATATATCTTGATCAAAATTATCATAAAACAATACAAAGTCTCATATCAGGAAAATACCAGAATGTTTGAGAAATGACAAGCAGTCCTGTGTGGCTAGAAAGGAGTGACAGAGAATGAGTGATAGAAAATATATTGGTAGGGACTGTCTTCGTCATCATGATCATCATCATTGACAGATGATCTCTTCTATGCTCTACTTCACCCAGGCAACGTTAGCTGCTTCTTTATCTCTGCCTCCATAGTTATTTGCAAATACCTTTAATATTTTAGACTTATTATGATTTATTTCCATTTTTTAAAAAACGTAGTGTTTTAAATAGAATATCTTGGCATACTTTCACTCAAAATATAAGTGCTGAGTATTTATAATGTACCAGTCACTGTCGTAAGCCAGACAGAGCCTGTGTCCTTAAGGAGTCGGCATCTTAAGAGAGAGATGAACATGTGAAAAAAATCTGTAGAAACTGGGAGAGGTACACACCTAGGGAGGTGATGGTGATAGGGTCTGTCACAGAGAGAGTTTGGTCAGAAAAGAATGAGCACCCAGTTCTACTTGGGGTAGTCCAGAAAGAGGATGAAGCCAGAATGGAAGATTAGGGTATTCAACAAGGTGAAGTGAATTTGGGTAGGGTGGGAACGAGTATGGCAAAGAGAATAGTGTGGTTAGCTCGGAAACTTGAAAAAGCGTGCTTGTTAGAAGGACAGACATGCTCACATCCATCTCTGCATTCCTGGTGCCCAGCCTGGGGCCTGATATATTGCAGGTTCTTAACTGTGGATGGATGAACTGCTGAGCACTTACAAGGTGCAAGGCCTTGTGTTCGTGCTTTCTGGCATTCTACAGCCAATAGAAGCATCTGGCCACGTTTCCTCTGGCTCTGTTATAGTCTCTCTTTATCTCAGGGTGAAAAGAAAGAAAAAAAAGTAAAATGCCAGAAAAACAAAATTCCATGGGCTCACTTTTTCTTCCATTAGATTCCTCTGTAGCTTAGGCCAAGGTCTCCTCCTACTCCCTTTTCTAAACCTGTAAGAAACTGATTTGAGGAGAAAATAGCTGCAGCAAACCCAAGAATAAGTCAAATAAAGTCTTCATGAAGGGGACAGTGCCTTTGGAAGAAAAAGAGAAGGTGGGAGAAGAGACGAGCCTAAGCTAAAGGACCAAAAGATGAGTCCAGCACATAGACCAAGTTTTTAGAAAAGTAGATTTAAAAGGTACCTGACCCCAACTCAGTTTGCTACTGCAGGGTATGTGTGTGTGTTTGTGTGTGTGTGTGTGAGATTGGGGGAAGGGAACAAATATTTGAATGTCTAGAATGTGATAAACACAGTAGTAGGAAATTACATTACTCACTTAATAGTAATTCCTAAAAATTATATAGTAATTAATTCACAAAACTCTTCTTTTACATGCATTTTTTAGTTTGAGATCTGTAATACTTCTGCAGGCATTATTTTTCCCATTTTACTACTGTTACTACTACTATTTCTGCTGCTGCTGCTGCTATTATTGCTACTGGTAGAGCTAATTTATTATGAGCCACACACTGTTGGAAGTTGTTTACTACGTGTTCGTTTTTTTAATTGTCACGGCTACCCTATGAGGTAGGTAGTATTATACCTTGCATTTTAGGCACAGAGAGTTTGAGTAACTTGCCCTAGAACCCACACTGGGGAGTGGAGTCTTGGGATTGGAATCAGGCACTGTGACTCTACAACCCACACGCATAAAAAGGGATTAAGAGGCTCAGTAAAGTTCATACAACAAGTGACAGGATGGGGCTTAGGAAGAACTGGGCCTCAGACCCATAGGGACTAACTCTAATTTCCATATCTAGATTTATATGCACACACACACACCCCCCCCTCATTTATTCATTCTCACAGGGTAGGGAATAATATATAAGTAAATTTTCAGATAACAGCATACCCTTTCTGGGCCCAAACATATCTCAGTTCAAAGATTATTAATAGAAATTTTTCAAAGATACTATCCTCTTTTTTGCCTTTGTAAACAATGTATACACACTTACCAGTTTCACTGGAGGTTTACTATGTCTTGACTGTGGTACATTAATATCCTCAGGAATTTCTGAGATGCATAGGAGGTGTTGCCTCTGCATTAAATTATCCACAGTTTGCAAGGCATTTTTGTGATTTTTAATAACTTTATTGAGATATAATTTACAGTGCATAAAATTCACTGTTTGAGTATACAATTCAATGGATTTCAGTTCACTTATAGATTTGTGCTACCATCACCATGATCTAAGTTTATAACATTTTCATCACCCTAAAAAGAAACTCTATACCTAGTAGCAATCCTCCTCATTCCTTCCAACCCCAGCCCTAGGCAATGACTATTCTATAGATCTGTCTCTTTGGATCTGCCTTTCCTGGACATTTCATATAAGTGGAATCATCCAATATGTGGTCCTTTGTGTGGCTTCTTTCACTTTGCATAAGGTTTTCAAGGTTCATCCAATGTTGTAGCTGGTATCAGTACTCCATTCCTTTTTATGGCTGACTAATATTCCATTGTGTGGCTATACCAATTAATTGATTTTTGGATGTTAAATCAACCTTGCATTCCTGAGATGAGTCCCACTTTGTTACAGTGTATAATCCTTTTCATATTGTGCTGGAATCAGTTTTCTAGTATTTTGTTGATTGTTGCATCTATATTCAGAAGACATATTGGTTTGAGTTTCTTTTCTGGTGAAGTCCTTGATTTTAGTGTCAGGGTAATACTGGCCTCATAGAATGAGGCAGGCATGTGTTGCAAAGATAGTACAGCAAGTCGTGTGTACCTTTCACCCAATTTTCCTCAATGGTTACATCTTACATAATTGGAGTATAGTATCATAATCAGGAATTTGACATAGGTACAATGTGTGTGTGTGCAGTTCTATGTTATTTTATTATATGTATAGATTCATGTAACTATGACTCAGATCCCTTTATCCTCCCGTTCATAATATATGTCTTAAATATCTCCTCTACATCCATGGAGAACCATATAAGACAGGGTAATAGTTTTGGCTTCAACTGTCAAACATAATTTAGAAAACTCAAAATGAGAAGGAAAGTCTGTTATATTCACCTCTATTTTTGTCTACTGTGTTCTTCCTTGCTTGCTAATGTTCCAAAGATTCTTCTTTTATTCCCTTTCAATTTAGAGAACTTCTCTTAGCCGTTCTTTTAGGGTCGGTCTGCTGGTGACAAATTCTCTTAGTTTTCTTTTCTCTGAATATGTCTTGATATCTCTTCGATTCCTGAAGACTGTTTTCACTAGACATAGAATTCTGGGTTGACAGTTCATCTCTTGTAGCACTTGAAAAATATTGTGCCACTTCCTCCTGTCCTCCACGGTTTCTGATGAGAAATCCACTGTCATTCAAATTGTTTTCATTATTTCTGTGTAGCTGCTTTCAGATATTTTTCTTTGCCTTTCGTTTTCAGAAGTTTGACTATCATGTGTCTCAGTGTGGATATTTGTTGGTTTATTCTGTTTGGGGTTTGTTCAGACTCTTGAGTCTGTAGGTTTATGTCTTTTGACATATTTGGGAAACTTTCAGTCATATGTCATCCAATGATTTTTTTAGTCCCATCCTCTTTTTCCTTTTTCTCTGGCACTCTCATGGCATGAACATTATATCTTTTATTATACTTTTACTTGTTCCTTAGACTCTACCCATTATTTTTCAGTTGATTTTCTCTCAGTTGTTCAGATTGGGTCCTTTCTATTGTTCTATTCATTCATTCATTCAGGTTCAAATTCATTGATTCCTTCTACTGTTATTTTCATTCTTCTGTTGAGCTTATCCTTTGAGTTTTTTATTTTGCTTATTGCATTTTTTAGCTTTAAATTTCTACTGGCTTCTTCTTTATATCTTCTGTTTCTTTGCTGAGACTTCCTATTTGTTGCTGAGATTTCTGTTTATTCATTTGTTTCAAGCATATTCTAATTGCTCATTGAAACATTTTTATGGTAACTCCTTTAAAATCTTTGTTAGATAATTCTAACATATGTGTCATGTTGGTGTTGGCATCTGTTGATTGTCTTTTTGATTCAGTTTGAAGTCTTTCTGGGCCTTGGTATGACAAATGGTTTGTGATTGAAACTTGGGTATTTTGAGTGTTATAAGACTCTGGATCTTATTTAAAACTCATGTTTCAGCAAGTCTCCTTTGACATTACTCTGAAGGGAAGGAGCCACCACCTTTTTACTGTTAGGTGGGGGTGGAAGTCCAGGTCCTCCACTCAACCTCTGGTGACAACAGGCTGATGAGATCCTCATTACTGCTGAATGGGTGTGAGAATTCAGGCTCCCAGCTGGACCTGAATTGACATGATCTTGGCTGGGAGAGGTAGGGACACCTCTTTACTGCCCCCATGAGGCCTCTACTGACACTGTAGGGGGTGGGCTTGTTACTGCTAAATGGTGGTGAAAATCCTGACTTTCCATTAAGCCTCCTCTGATACCATCCCTGTAGGGAGGGGTAGAAGCACATCATTGCCGCTACACGAGGCAGAAGTCTAAGGGCCCCACTTGGTTTCCACTGAGATTACTGGGAGGAGGGTTATTACTGCCTAGCAGAGATGAAATTTCTGGTTATACATTTGGTCTTTTGTTGGGGGGGCGGGGTGAAGAAGATTGGCCATAAGCCAACATCTGTGCCCATCTGCTTCCGATTTGCATGCAGGACACTGCCACAGCATGGCTTGATGAGTGGTGCATAGGTCTGTGCTTAGGATCTGAACCCACAGATCCTGGGCCACTGAAGTAGAGCACGTGAACTGAAGCTGGCCCCTGACCCATTCATTCTGGGTTTTTTTTAGTGAGGAAGATTAGCCCTGAGCTAACATCTGTTGCCAATCCTCCTCTTTTAGCTGAGGAAGACTGGCCCTGGGCTAACATCTGTGCCCATCTTCCTCTACTTTATATGTGGGATGCCACCACAGCATGGTTTCATAAGCAGTGCATAGGTCCATGCCTGGGATCCAAACCCACAAACCCTGGGCCGCTGATGTGGAGTGCATGAACTCAACCACCACACTACCAGGCTGACCCCACATTTGGTCTGTTTTGATACCATTCCAGTCGGGTGTTGGGGTGTCTCATTACTCTCCACTTAATCTTTGCTGGCAGACATGCAGTTGAGGAAGCAGCGTTTTTTTGTAGTGTTTTGTTGGAATAGAGTAGTTATTATCCCAAAGTTTTCTTTCTTGTTAGGGTACCCCTTTCCTGGTCCTTTGTCTAGAGATAGCAGACTTCTCTTGGGGGCTTTTTTTGTATGCACCTATGGTCATTTCCAGGTTTCTGGCTTTTCCAGTTGCCAGTCTGGGATATAGGAGGCAAAAAGAAAAATTAGTGGACTCACCACTGTTCCATTCCTCAGGTCCTGTGGTCTCTATCTGGTCTTCCTCCTCCTCTCCACCTTTCAGAGTCTTTTTGTGTTTGTTACATATATAATGTCCAGGGCTTTTAGTTGTACTTGGTGAGAGAATAGGGAAAAGTACTTCTACTTGGTCTTCCTGGAAGTGGAAGTGTTAAGTATTGTTTTATGCAATTTCTCTTTTAATGAACATGGAGAATATAGAGAAGAAATATGTAATTATACCGTCTTTTATAGTTCCTTATAATTACCTTTAGGGAGCTCTTTGCCTTTTTCCCCTATGGATGCAAATTATGTCTGGTGTCACTTCCTTTCATATATCTGAGGAAATTCTTTTAGTGTTTCTTCTAAGGCAGGTTTGCCAATAGTGAATTCTCTGTTTCTGTTTATCTGGGAATGTGTTTATTTTGGATTCATTTTTGAAAGGTAGTTTTGCTAGATATAGGATTCTTGCTTGGCATTTTTTTCCTTCAGGACTCTGGGTATGCCTCCCCACTGCCTTCTGGCCTCAGTTACTTATGATAAGTCAGCTGTTAATCTCATGGGGATTCTCTTGTGTATATATATATACACACACAAGAGATACACACACACACACACACACACACACACACATATATATTATATATATATATATATATATAAAATGAGTCATTTTTCTCTTACTGCTTTCAAGATTTTATTTTCTATCTTTGGCTTTTGAAATTTTCACAATGATGTATCTGAGTGTGGATCTCTTTGTATGTGTCTTATGTGGAGTTAGTTGGGCTTCTTGGCTGTGTAGTTTAATGTTTTTCCTCAAATTTGGAAAATATCCTGTCATTTTATATATATATATATATATATATATATATATATTTAAATTTTTTTCTCTCTTTCCTCTTCTCTGATACTGCCATTATGCATATGTTGGCCCACTTAATGATGTTGCACATTTCTCAGAGGCTCTGTTCATTTTTATTTATTCTTTTTCATTTTTTTTCTTCAGATTGCATAATTTGTGTTGATCTGTCTTCAGGTTTGAAGATTGTTTATTTTGCCAGCCCAAATCTATTATTCAGCCCCTTTAGTAAATTTTTCATTCAGTTATTGAACTTTTCAACTCTAGAATCTTCAGCTGCCTTTTTATAATTTTTATTTGTTTATAGATATTTTTTATTTGGTAAGCCATTGTCATACTTTCTTTTAATTCTTTAAACATAGTTAATTTAGTTCTTTTAGCATGTTAATAACAGCCTCTTTGAAGGCTTTATCTGCTAAGTACAACACCTGGGAGTCTTAACAGTAGTTTCTATTGCTTGCATTTTTTTTCCTGTGTATGTGTCACACTTTCCTCATAGAAAATTATTTTTTTACATGTCTCATGATTTTTTGTTAAAATATTTTAGAAAACATATTGTAGCAACTCTGGATACTTATTCATCCTTTCAGGACTTCTTGTTCTTGTTTGTTTACTTGTTTATTTGTTTAGTGTTTTGGCTGGACTAATACTAGAAATCTCTTTCCCTTTCAGTGTGAAGCTTCTGGTATCTCTGCTCAGATTTTTTTCCCACTTTTTTTCTTTAAGGCTGGCTTTCTAAGGGTTACCCTTTGATCAATATAGCTCACTGGTTAGCCACTGATAGGTCAGAACTTGTGCTTACTTCCTGGAAGAACCTCTGTGGAACAGAGCAGGAGATGGGATTAGGGGGTGGGAATGACTTGCTCTTCACTAGCTGATCCACCTAGGATTTCCCCATGCAACAGGAGTTGGGGATGGGGGAATGGGCACTGCTGCTACCCTCCAAGAATAGATCTTATGCAACACTGAGCTGAAGGAGATGGAATCTGCTGATGTTTACTAGCTGCCAAATCCACCTACAATAGCTCTTGCACAACACAGAGCTGGGGGTGCGGGTGGGGTGCAGGCACTTTGTTCTTGTCAAGTTTCCATAGATTTTACTCAATAAATACTTCTCAATCTGTTGTAAGCTCTTTGGTCAATCTTCAGAGACTTTCAATGATTGACTTTGACAATTTTGACTAGTTAAATAGATATCTATTCAAGTAAAAGGTTTGGTTGAGCTCCTCACATTGCCATTCCCTAATTTGTTGTGTTTGAATTTTGTGATTTTGCTAATTCCATTTTCACCTAGTAATTTTTTCAATAAATACATATTGCTCACTCTCTAAGCACCAGACACTGGGTTTGGCACTAGGGATGCAGAGATAAGTCACCACAGGTCCTTCTTGGAAAGATAACAGTCTCATTACTCTTCCTTACGTGACAGCATAATAGGGTCAGTAGAGGGTGCATTGCAGAGTGCTGCAAATACAGTGATTAAAGAGTCCTAACTTTCCCTATGGAGGTGGAGAGTTGTCTGGAGGTGGGCTTTGTATAGGAGGCAATGTTTGAAGTGGGTCTGGGAAGATGAATGAAAATATTCTTTTTGACAGAGAAAAGAAGGGTATTGTAGACAGTTGGAGGATACAGGAAGCCATTATGCAAGCCAGGTGTGTTCAGGAACATGCAGATGATGGAGAAATTATGGAACATTTTAAGCTATGTAAAGCATTTTGGATTTTATCCTTGTTGGTGTGGGAATAGTTTTGAGGGGTTTTAGACAGAGGAGGGAAGTGGTGAGAGGTGCACATAAAATAAATGTGGCAGGAGTAAGACAAGTCAAGGACACTAACTAGGAGGCTGTGTTACAACTTACAAGGCTTCATTACCCAACAAATTATCTCGTATATCTTTGCCCAAGTGCTTGATGTTTCTAGAACGTACCATGACTCCTCACACTTTTTTACTTTTCATATTCCATTTTCTCTGTAAAAATCTGTAGGTGAGAGACAGGGAAGGTGGTCTCAGGTTAATGTTTTGGGGAACCAAGTAGCCAATGGGTGGTAAGAAACAGCCTCTCTGAGGAAGTGATGTTTAAGTTGAGATATTTATTAACAGAAATAAGCTAGAGATTTCAGATAATTTGAGAAGCAGAAGTTTCCTTAGGAGCCAACCACCATGACTTTCCTGAAGACAGTCTCATGGCAGCAGCAGAAGGAGATCTGGTGTGGGGAGAGGGAGGGAGGGAGAAGAAGAGTGTTTTTCAAAGTTTATACCATTTTTTGCTAGAGCAGTCTTCATAGGTCTGTCACACATTAACATATGTGTCAACTGAATGTATTTTTGAATTTTAAAATAGTTGCTAAAGAAGCAATAAATTTCTGAACTCTAAGAAACTTATATGTGTTTAACTCATTTATTGATCACCTACTTGTGCAAAGAAGGCTCTGTTCTAGGGATCTTGGAGTTTTGCTTTGCAAGAAGCAAAGAAAGAAGCAAGACTTAAAAACTTGAGGACAGAAAGCAACAGTATTAGTTAAATATAACACTTGCTGCTGTAGCAGACTTACTACAAAACTTCATGGCATACCATTGTGGAAATTTATTTCTGGCTCATTGGAATATAACTGCATGTTTTTGACTGTTGAGGAGCTCTCCTCCAAGTCATGACGTGACGACCCTATGTGGTATGGCTCTGACATCCATGGGTCTTTGAAGCCCTGTGCTGGATTTTCTGCTTCCAGGTGAGGATGGAGAAAGACAATGAAAAAGCCTCACCTGCTTCTTAAGCATGATAGTCTGGAAGTGGTACCCATCATTTCTGCACACATTCTATTTGGCAGGAGTTATTCCTCTGGCTACACTTAGAAGCAAGGAGGCTGGGGAATGTAGTTCTGAGCTGGGCAGCTGCTTCCCAGAAACCGTGCTACACCCGAGAAGGAGGGCACAAATCATTGGTGGAGGCTAGACAACTGTTTCTGCCATAGAATTCTGCTATCTTTAGAGTAAAGCTAAGTGAGTTTTCTGTGCTTAGTTTTAAATAGGTTTATGATAATTTTTTTCTTAGAATTAATGTTTAGGAAAATTTCATTAAACAAATCTTCTACCATATGAAGTAAACTTTGCTTTCCTAGTTTCGTGGTGTACAATTCTTTTAATACAGTATTGTATATGATTTGCTAATATTTCATTGAGGATTTTTGAATCTGTGTATAGAGATATCATTCTGTAGTTTTCCTTTCTTGATTTTGGTATTAGAATAATGCCATCCCCAAGAATGAGCTAGGGAGTGTTCCCTCTACTATTTTCTGGAAGAGCTGATAGGTAATTGGTGTCATTTCTTCCTTAAATGTTTGGTGGAATTCACCAGTGAAGCCATCTGGGCCTGGTGCTTTCTTTTTTGGAAGGTTATTAATTATCAGTTCAATTTCTTTAGTAGGTATAGGCCTATTCAGATACTTTATTTCTCCGTGTGTCAGTTTTGGTAGATTGTGTCTTGCAATGAATTTGTCCATTTCTTCTAAGTAACTATACTGTGGGCACAGAATTCTTTATAGTATTTCTTTATTATCTTTTTAGTGTTCACAAGATCAATAGAGATGGTCACGCTTGCATTTCTGATATTAGTAATTTGTGACTTCTCTTTTTTTCTTCATTAGCCTGGATAGCGATTTATCCATTTTATTCATCTTTTCAAAGAACCAGCTTTTGGTTTCATTGATTTTCTCTACTGTTTTCCTGTTTTCAATTTCATTGATTTCTGCTGCAATTTTATTTATTCATTTATTTTTTGCTGAAGAAGATTTGACCTGAGCTAACATCTGTGCCAGTCTTCCTCTGTTTTTCATGTGGGTCACTGCCAGAGCATGGCTGCCAATGAGTGGTGTAGGTCTGCACCTGAGAACTGAACCTGGGCTGCTGAAGCAGAGCGCACTGAACTTAACAACTAGGCCATGGGGCTGGCCCCACTGCTGTAATTTTTATTATTTCTTTTCTTCTTTTTGCTTTAGGTTTATATTACTTTTCTTTCTCTACTTTCCTAAGGTGGAAGCTTAGAGTATTGATTTTGGATTTTTCTTTTTTTCTACTATATGCATTCAATGCTACAAATTTCCCCCTAAGTACTGCTTTTACTGCACCCTACAAATTTCAATGTTGTATTTTCATAATTTTTAAAATTTCCCTTGAGAGCTCTTCTTTGATCTATGTGTTATTTAGAAGTGTGTTGTTTAATCTCCATATATTTTAGGGTTTTCCAGCCATCTTTCTGTTATTGATTTCTAGTTTAGTTCCATTGTGATCTGAGAGCTTACTTTGTGCTAACCACTACACTACAAAAACACCTGAAGAGAACATACTTTGTATGATTTTTTTTCTTTTAAATTTTTTAAGTTGTGTTTTATGGCCCATAATGTGGTCTGTCTTGGTGAATGTTCCATGTGAATTTGAAAAGAATGTATATTTGGCTGTTGTTGGATGAAGTATTCTATAAATGTCAATTAGTTCCAGTTGATTCATGGTGCTGTTCAGTTCAACTATGTCCTTCCTGATTTTCTGTCTGCTGGATCTATCAATTACTGATGAGGAGGTTTAAGAGTAGATTTGTCTCTTTCTTTCTTCAGTTCTAATAGTTTTTGCCTCATGTATTTTGACGCTCTGTTATTAGGCGTATAACACAGTAAGGGTTGTTATATCTTCTTGGAGAACCAGCCCCTTTATCATTATGTAATGCCCCTCTTAAGCCTTGTTAATTTTCCTTGCTTTGAAGTCTGCATTGTCTAAAGTTCATATAGCTACTCTAGCTTTCTTTTGATTATTGTTATCATGGTATATCTTTCTCCATCACTTTACTTTTAATATATCTGTTTATAGTTTTTTTTTGTAAACAACATATGATTGATCTTGTTTTTTTAATCAACTCTGACAGTGTCTGTCTCTTAACTGTTATATTTAGACCATTCATGTTTAAAGTGATTATTGATATAATTGGATTGATATCTACCATATTTTAACCATTTTTCATTCATTGCACTTGTTTTTGGTTCTTTTTTAATCTTCCTTTATTTTTCTGCCTTCTTTTGTTTTACTTAAGCATTTTATTTGATTATATTTCTCTTCTCTCAGCATATCAATTATACTTCTTTAAAAAATATTTTTAGTGGATATCCTACAGTTTGCAATATTCATTTACAAATAATCTAAGTCTACTTTCAAATAACACTATACCATTTCATGGGTAGTGTGGGTACTTTATAACAGAGTATTCCCAATTCCTTCCTCAAGTCCCTTGTAACATTACTGTCATTCATTTTACCTATCCATAAGCTATAACCACCCAATGCATTGTTACTATTATTATATTGAAGAAACAGTTATCTGTTAGATCAACTAAGAATAAGAAAATAAGAGATTTTGTTCTACCTTCATTTATTTCTTCTTTATTATTCTCCTTTCTTTATGTAGATGTGCATTTCTGACCTAAATCATTTTCCTTCTTTTTGAAGAAATTCTTTTAGCTTTTCTTTCAAGGTAGGTCTACTGATGACAAATTCCCTTATTTTTTGTTTGTCTGAGGAAGTCTATTTCTTCTTTACTTTTGAAGGATAATTTCACTGTATACAGAATTCTCGGTGGTTGTTATTGCTGTTTTCAGCACTTTAAATATATTACTTTAGTCTCGATTGCATGGTTTCTGAAGTCAAGTGCAATGTAAGTCCTATCCTCGTTTCTTTATAGGTGAGGAATTTTTCTCCCCTTTGACTTTAAAGATTTTTCCATTTGCCTTTGATATTCTGCAGTTTAAATATGATATGCCTAGGTGTAGATTTTTTGTATTTATTTTGTTTGGTATTTTCTGCATTTCCTGGATCTGTGGTTTGGTGTCTGTCATCAATTTTGGAAAATTTTCAGTCATTATTACTTCAAATATTTCTCCTTTCACTCATCTCTGTCTGGTATTCCCATTATGTGTGTGTTATACCTTTTGTAATTGTCTCACAGTTCTTGGACATTCTGTTTTGCCTATTTTCTTTTTGAATTTTAGGGGGTTTGGGGAGTTTCTATTGACAGATCATCAAGCTCACTGATTCTTTCCTTGACCATGTCCAGTCTATTGATGAGACTGTCAAAGGCATTCTTCATTTCTATTAAAGCACTTTTGGTTTTTAACATTTTCCTTTGATTTTTTTCCTAATGATTCAATCCCTCTGTTTACATTACCCATGTGTTCTTGCATGTTGTACACTTTTTCTATTAAAACCCTTAGCATATTAATCATAATTATTTTAAATTCTCCATCTGGTAATTCCAAAATCTCTGCATAACTGTGTCTGATGCTTACTTTGTCTCTTTACACTTTTTCACCCTGCCTTTTTTCACAACTTGTAATTTGTTCTTGTAAACTGGACATAATGTATATTAGATAATAGGAACTGAAGTAGATAGGCCTTTACTGTTAGGTTTCAGACATGTTTGTCTGGCTAAGAGTTAGGCTGGTTACTGTTTGCAGTAGCTGTAGGTGTTGATTTCCTCTAGTGTTCTTGTTTTTGTCTCTCTGTTTTCTTTGTGTTTCCCTAGAAACTCCTTCTTAAGTAGAGTTGGTTACTTGCAGCTTTCTCACTTGTAATCCACTATTATACTGGGTCCCTGTGATGTGGTGGTAAGATTTGGAGAGGAGAGATGATTAAATCCCGGTTTTGTGGGCTGTGACCTTCAGAAAAATTTCCTGGTCTTTTTTTCTCCCCTTATGTGAGACAGGAAGAGGGAGCTAGAGCTGTCCAATTGCCTTATTGGTTAATCTTTGTATGCTTTCTTTCACAATCTGGGGAGAATTCTTTAAATAGTTGTCAAACATTTATTTAGAGGAAACTTTAGGCACTCTTGGGGAGGAATGAGGAAGGCAAACTTTTTCCAATTTTCTGAGCATTTCACCCCTGGCCCTAAAATTGCATGTTGAATTAGCAAACACCCTGTAGTTAACCATATCCATCTTCCTTAGAAGACAGTTGTTGTTTCACAATGTCCACAAATTCTTTGATATGCCCTCTTTCAGGAGGTGAAACTTAATCCCTTTCCCCTGAGTGTGGATTAGATGTAGTGACTTGCTTCTAATGAATAGAAAAAAGTGGAAATGTCAGGGTGTGACTTCAGAGACTGGGTCTTAAGAAGCCCTGAACTTTCCTGCTTGCTTTCTCACCTGCTCTTGGGTCACTCTTGTCATGAAGACAGTCAGGAACTGGTGAGGAACTGAAACTTCTGCCAGGAGCCAGCAAGGAACTTAGGCATCTACTCACAGCTCTGTAAGTGAACCATCTTAGAAGTGGATCCACCACTGCCAACCAGGCTTTCAGATGGCTGCCATCCTGGATGACATCTTGTCTGCAACCTCATGAGAGACCTTGGCCCAGGACCACGCAGCTAAGCTGATCCTGGATTCCTGACCCTCAGAAACTGTGTGAGATAATAAATGCTTGTGTTTTAAGCTACTAATACAGCTATTTAGAGAATATCTATTATTACTTAAGCATATTCCTTGGCAGTCTTACCCTCCTACATATCCCACACACACACACCCCTTAGTTGACTTCCAAAATATTTCTTCAAATCTAATTTTTAAAATATTATAATTTTGCTCATCTCATCACATTTTAGTGCTATTTAAGGACCATTTAGAGTTGGAAATCTGGGAAATTGCCTAGGTAATCTATACCTTGATCTGCCTCTGTTTGGAGCTAGGAGAGCAATCCAATGCAGTTTTAATAGTGAGATTTAGGGATTTATTCAGAGAGGGTTGAGACTGATTCTGGGAAGTAGTGGGTCCCAGAGCCAAAATGAGACCCTATGGCCTGGGGCCACAGTCTTTGCTTTCTTCATATGCTGATGATCTTATTCAGAGCAAACCATGTACATCAAGTAAGAGGATGAAGAACAGCATGGTGACATTGGTAAGTGAGGAAAGCGTCATTTCCAATGACTTTGTGCTGGTGACTGAATGAGACTGGAGGCTGGATGGGGAGTAGTTTCTGTCAATATACATTCAGTTAATATACTTTCATTAATTCAACATTTATTAAGTACCCAATATGTCTCAGACTCTGTTCTCAGTGCTGAGCACACAGTGGTAAATATACACATTCCCTCACCTTGGGGAGCTTGTGTTCTGGTGGTTTTGAGGTTCAGGTCAGGTCCCTGTGTCATGGATCAGCCACAATTGACTCCAGTCAACACACAGCTGCAGCAAAGAATCTTTGCACGTCTCTCTCCACAATCTCTGTTCTTTAAAGACAAATCTGTGAAAGGGGAAATCTATTAATAATTTCCAAATAAATTGTGTTTTATAGAGAAACAGCTTGCAAAAATGAGTATAAGTTCCAGAGGCCGAAAACCCTGTGATGTATCCATGCATCAGAGTGTTAGTCCTGAAGTCATTTTATACCAGAGAAAGAAAAGAAAAAGAGCGAGGGAAATCCAAAACCTGAGGCTGCAAAAGAAGTATCATTTGTTCAGAAAAGAAAGAACATCAGAACCATGGACACTTATAAAGATTCAGATCTTTGTTATTAAAGCTGTGCCTGGAAAGCAAATACGTGTTCTCTTGTGGAAGCTCAGGGTAACTAAGGAAATTCGTTCTTGTTAGTTTCTTCTTGACAGGCCTGGGCAGAGGCTGAGGCCCCACAGAGCTGGCTTTCCACCTCACTACCTGTGGCAGGAACGGTAGGCTTGTGCATCGGTTAGGGTTCTGTTGCAGGAAGCAGAAGCCATAAACAGAGGGATATTTAAAAGAGGTAATTGAGTGTTTAAGAAATTGTGGAGGACTGCGGGAGTAGACTCTAGCCTGCGCCTCTGGAAATGACTCTCAGAACAAGATTTTTGATCTGGCCTGCCAGAGGTGCTTCTGTCTCTGCAAAAGTCAGGAAGGTGAAGGATCAGGGGAGCCACTCTGATAGTGATCCAGGGTCCAGAAATCCATTGATGCTGCTGGGGCAAAGGCCTCATAGCAGCTGCATAGCTAGTGGCCAGACACTGGAAAACACAGTTTACTTCCTGCTGCTAGTACAACTGTCTCTTAAAACCCATGAAGCTGGTCAATGGATCCTGGGATGCTGCTTCAGGAAAACTCAACATTGCCACAAACTTGCTCACCACCAAGTGCCCACTATTCTGGCATCTTTTTTTCATAGAGGTGTCACATGTCAAGATTATGGCCAATGAGAAGTAATGGAGTTCTACATGGCATGATATGGAAAGCTTCTAGCGGAAATTTTGCTTTTCTGAAAAATAGGATAGGTATTTCTGATGCTGTCTCCCCTTCTTCCTGCCTTGAGTATGAACAAGATGGCTAAGCTGCAGAAGCCATTTTATAACCTATGAGGTTAGAGCCAACATATTTTGGAAGGAAACCTTAAAAATGCACCACCCAGGATCACTTACTCTGAACTTCTTAGTACGAGAGACAGAAAAAATATCTTTGTTAGTTTAAGCCACTGTTAGTTCAGAAAGAGTTCAGGTAGCGGCAGCTGAAAGCAGTCTAAATTTATATAACATCTTTCCCCTACCTCTCCCTTTCTTCCTCCTTTTCCTTCTCTTCCCTCTTTCTCCCTACTTCCTCTCTCTCTCTTTATGAATGCTTTCTTCTGTCAGTCCATGCTTGTGGGGTGGGGGAAATGGTACCAGAGAGCCCCCATTGATGGAAGACTTTGCTGCAGCATATTCTGTATCCACTGGAGGGCATTTATTTAGTGCTGACATAGCTGAATGGGTAGCTCACAGGCCTCATGCAATATATCAGCCAGCCCCGACTCCTACAGTTGTATTTTTCCAAATGTGAACACTGTACTGCCCCAACTGTGACATTGCTCCTCTGAGAATCTATTAGGTCGAACCACTTGACATTGCTGATAGTTGGTCATTTTAACTGCAAATAGAAGTAATTTTATGTGGTACAACCTAGGATGCATAGCCTTAGAGAGTATTGGAAAACTCTGAAGCCCAAATGAAGCCAATTTGTAACCCAATGAGCTATTAACTTTCTCAAATAAATGGTTAAAAGTCATCCAGATCTGGTTTCTCTTTCCATGCCAGCATTGGGCATCACTTTGGGACATCTAGAAAGTTCAGTCTCACACTTCAAAAGGAGCTAACAATTAGAATTTCAAGGCCAAATATTTCCCTTATTCTCTTCCCAACTCTCTCTGAATCTAAATTTTACTATAGGCTCGAGTAGACTACTGCTTACTCTAAGTCCAGGGACTTACACTGAATTTTTCTAAGTAAATTGTAGATAGAGTGTTATGGGGTGTAGTATTATTGTGTGTGCTTTTATCTGGGAAAATTCCTTAGTGAGTTGCACGGAAGAGCTTATTGTGGAGCTAGGTTGACGCCTATATAGTAAGTGGATCTCTCCACGAATGCAGCTGACCAAAAAAGGGACTTTGATGTTAATGATTATGCCTGTGCCCATTGGGCATTTATCATAGGGCAATGAGTATATCCATTGTTTCTTAGGTCTTTATTGGTTCTAGGACCACCAGAAGAGTCAGAAACTATGATCTCTGACTCTGATTTCTCTCTCCAGTTATGTTTCTGGGCTTCTGTGCTGTCCATATCCTTCCATTTTTCTGGTGGATTTTCAATGGTACAAGTGTTTTCCCCAGTTGAGATTTTCTTCCTCTTTTGCTACCACTGCCAATGTATGTAACAGTTACAAAAGTACCCAGGGAAGATTACCAAAAGTTTCATTTCAATTAACACAATGGGGTTTGCTGAGAAAAACTATTACTATGGTAATTTATAGACATTCCCAATGGGAATTAACATTTCTGAAAAAGATTTATCTCTTCTCCAGACAAGGAGACTGGGAGGAAATGTGTAGCATTAACTGGTGATTGGAGAAAAGTCAAAATTCAGAAGCCATTGTTTGGTATATTGGCTAATTGTTGACTTGGAGGAATTTGTTCCACTGACAAAACTACCTAGGAAGGTAATCTGTTTTTCTCAGCTTTGTATCACCTGTTCCTGGTATAGGGCCTGGCACATAGTAGATGTGAAATAAATGTTAGTTGATTAGACAAATGAATGAATAAGATGATTATGTGATTCAAAATTCTGTGACCAGCCATGAGAATGTCTCCATGTTTCATAGAAGATGAAGGAGTCTGTAAAACAAACACAGCCTTTACCATTTAAAAAAATCCTTGTCAACACACATTCCACAAGTTCCCAGTGGGAATATCTGTGCAGTGGGGATGAGTCATTGACTCACAGTATAACTCTCTAGTCTTCTGCATGAGCCATTACTCAGTAGGTAACATGAAGAAACTGTTCTATTTAGTTTAAAACTTAGTCTGAACTGTAATCTAAGTCATCCCTTTAGATGATAGTCTTTTGGGTTAATTGAACAACGTTTCCTGTTTTCATCCTCTTCCCTGCACTTCCCGGGGATATTGACCAGGTGTAGAAAAGGGAATGTTTGTGAAAAGTCTTCAGTTCCTCTTGATGTCCTTTTTCTGTCTCTCATGTGGTCATGTGGGTCCCAGAAGGTTTACTGACTTTTAGCCCACCTGCCTTCTGGACTTCTCTCAGGGTCTGGGGTGAGAAAGATTCTCTCCTTGACCAGACTATAGTCAGGTTCCTCTAAGCCATCTTCTCAACTAGGACTTGACATTGGGTTTCAGTGTCCTTCCTTGTCAGGCCTGCATCACCCAGTTTTAGCAAGAATCCTGCTAGATCAATTTAGAAAGAATCTCCCACCCTCGATATCTGATCACTCTTGATATCTGATAGAATTCCTCATCCCCCACTCTTGATATCTGCACACTCTGGTCTGCCTTCAGCATGAATCCTGTCAAGTTAATTTAACCAGAATCTCTGCTTACCCCTGATGTTTGCTCTTAGTAATTTTCCATCTACTGATCCCCACCCTGCTCCTTGGTTATAAATCCCACTTGTTCATGCTGTATTTGGAATTGGGTCCAGTTCTATACTGAGGTCTCTTTTCCCCTATTGCACTAGTTCCTGAATAAGATCTATTTTTACTACTTTAAATACTGTCTGGTGCTGACGTTTCTTTGACAGTTATGGTGCTGTACCTCAGATAGGATCAGATTCAACGCTGAACCCCTGGACCTCTCACCTAGAACCTTAACTGTACACCTTTGAAGGCTTTGTCTTCATTCCTCTCTGAATGATCGAAGGTCCGTTGGTGAGTCCAACTCCTGAACAAGTGCTCCAGATGACAGTCCATTGACTGATTTTATTCTACTTGGATTTACTAGTCGAATGAGGTAATATTATGTCTACTGGATGTTTAAGATTATAAAAATTACAAATTCAGTCTAAAAACAAATGTATAAGTAAAGATGCAGTAAAAATGAATTGCTTGATATCCATTACTTCATGTAAATCAAGCACAGCAGTGAAACAGAAGATCCCCAAAATTTAACTCTTTTTTTCAGTTTTTTGTTTTTTTTGGCTGATACTTGCCTAACATGCATGTGCTATAAAAATACTTAAGAGGGAAATAACTTGAGACGATGGCTATCTTTGTTTAATGATATGTCTGCCTAAAAAGAGTCTCCAAAATCTTTTGGATAACTTACAACCTTAGAGCTATGATAAGTTAAGTAGTAGATATTCATTAAACGTCTCAATCATTTCTAAGTAAGATAAACTGCTAAAACATTCATTACTGAACATAAATTTAAGTTTATAGACATTTGGCTTCTTAATTTTATATGGTGTAGAGAAGCTAAATATATTTGAGTCTGTTAATAAACATGTTCTTTTTGCCACAATGAAAAATATGGAGAAGCATGTACCTATAACATTGTGAGATGGAATATTAAACAAATTTGGTAGCTTACCACCAAATGCTGGTATGTGACGGACAATTCACAGTTATCTACTTCCTAGTTTTCTCTGTAAAAGAAAGATTACTAATGGTTAAAAAATTATAATCAATATATGAAAATAAAACTACCAAAAATAATAAGGGAAACAACTTTTTAGGCAAAATATAAAAGAAAAGTAGGATGTGTTTTTGATAAGGAAAAGTGTGCAAGGTATGAAGGATGTGTTTTTGTTAAGGAAAAAAGAGAGTAATTTTGACCTTGAAGTAAAGTGACTGGTTGTTCCAGAACGAGAAAGAGGAAAATATAGGGAAAAAACTTGAGTGGATATAGAAAGTTATAGAAGGTTTTGAGGAAAAGTAATTTTATGTGTGGTTAAGCTGGCTAAGATTGAATGAATTTATTTACAAGGTTTCTTTTTGTTTTTAAAGAGCTCAAAATTATATTGACACAAAAGTACAATTTGGTTTTCTGTCTGTTAAATTGATGTTTTCTTGGATTAATTGTCTGTTCTTAATAGATTGTAAAAGATTTTTCTTTAATTTTAAAATAATCCACCTAGAAAGCAAAGATTCTGTGTCTTATCAAAATAATTTCCTGTGCTTTATGTTTACCTTATCTTGATTATTTAAGAGTACCAAGTTTTATCATTTCAAAAGAGCTAAGTTTTTTTTTACACTTTCAACAATATTGCCTTCCCAAAATTAAATCCTAAATGAAATCTTCTTGACTTCAGACTGACTTTGAGATTTCTCAGAGGGCCCCTGGAAAATCTCAAAGGATTTGTTCTCTCACCTTGTAAAAAGAGAGATGTTAAATTAGTTTGGTTTATTTGATATGTTGGATTGTATGAAAAGGCACTGTCAAATAAGAAGAGATGTTAACTTTCCATAGGTTATATGTGTATGGTAAATATTAACATAAATATTTCAAAAATTTTATAAAGTTCCTAGAAATTGGTCAATACCCTCCCTGTCCATGATATGTCCAGTACAATGTTATTAATCATAATTCTAGTAATTATTTTCAAATGTTGTGTGTTACAAAAACAACCAAATATTCTTATCAAATGAACTCTTATCAGATCTTAACCATGGCCATTTTAAGACTTTTTTCATACCACAGATAGTTTTTGTTTTTCTGATTCTTCCCTGAAAGCATTTGTAAATAGCTTCAGGCCAGAATGCTTTGTCTTCTCAGAAACCCACGGAAAGGGCGGGCCTTCTGGGCTACAGGCTTCTGATGGCATGGCTTAAATAACTTTGAGACCATGCCACAGGACTAGGGATTTCCAGAACTCTAATAGAGAAACTGACAGTTTCATAAAACTGTTCACCCAAGATCAAATGGAACAAGAATTAGTTGCATGGGACTGAATGAATTGGTGAAGCATGATTGTGGTTTTGGCTTGGAACATTGCTTGATTTTTAATGTTCTATTTTCTGGGTATTATATAAAGAAGCCCTTTCTCTTTTCCTTTAAGTTATCTATACCCATACAATTAACAGATTATGCTTTCATAAACAAAAATGAAACATTTATCTTTTCTCCCTGCCTGATCCCTCCAGAGTTTGGAAACCCTTACTGAATATTCTTATTTTCATGGCAATATAATTATTTGCAGAAATTTAATAAGAATCTGTTCTCCTTGTAATAGGACATAATGGGAAGCATTGGTTATATTATCAAGGCTTGGACTGGAATATCATGTTTGAAAATGATGCATAGAATCAGATATGACCAGATAATACTAAGGAGCTAAGGTTGACTTTATAGAGCCAATGCTTACAAAGCCCTCTTGGAAAAATTGGTCTGGTACCTGGCTTGTAGGATTCCCAGCTCACTCACCTGTAAGGGGTGTAAGGAAGGTCACTTCCTGGCAGGCCCAGGAAACTTGGGACATTTTGGGGATCTTGAGAAGAGAGGAAATCACCACATCTATAGGTACTGAAGGCAAAATCTGGTGGTGAGTTCTTGGCTTGGCTACTTGGCCCTGAGAGATTTTTAAAGGTCTAATCTGAGATTCCTATGAAAAGTTCGAGCAAACCAAACTCAAAAAGGCTTATGTGGTCAATTATAATTCTTGCTGCATTTATGTAAATAATCAGGCCAAATCTAATGAGACCAGACTTATTTTGTAAACAGGAATCAAATCAGAAATTTTGTGTTTCAATAGAAAACTATAACCTATTCTTTTGGGTTATTAGTTTCTAGTCCTGTTCATTGCCTTTGAATTTTGTTATCTGCCTGTAAACTGGACTAGATATTGCTATTTTGTGCATTTTTCCAGTCTTTACCAAATTCTCATTTCTTCTAGTTTCCTCTAATATCTTGCTCCAACTCTCCAAATTAACATTTCAATTTTTTCTCCCACTCTCCTGACTTGGAACCACTGAGAACTAAAACCTGACTATTCAGATCCTTATTGGAACTACCTAAAGAAGCCCTATGAGCTGAAGCTGGACACTTTCATGTTCTGCTCTGAGAAATAACTGTGACTGTGGGACACTGATGTCTATGCCATCCCGAAAGATATTCAAACTGCAAACCAGGAAATCTTGGATTGCCACTGTCATCCTCACTTTATCATCTAAAGATGCTTCAAGCTTGACATCTAGAAAGCTTCTCAACTGGTTGCCCCCCAGACTCAGGACCTGGGTTTCCAATTATTAATCTTTGTTTTTTTATTTTCATAGAAACTCCCCTCATTAAGTGCTTGACTACTTGCACGTTTCAACAAATACCCTCTACTACCAAGTCCTAGCAGATGGTTCAGCTGGTCCTTACTAAAAAAAAGGTGATTGAACAAGAATGGATTTATATTGTTCAAAGGAAAGAGGAATGTCTCTTTTTTCCTTGAACAAGAGGAGGGACTGACAAAGAATTTCTCCTTGACCAGACTTTAGTCAGGCTCTTCTAAGCACTCTTCTCAACTAGGCTTTGACCTTAGGCTTCAGTGTCCATCCTTGTCAGGCCTACATCACCTGACAGTTTCAGCAAGAATCCTGTCAAGTCATTTTAGAGAGACCCCTTCACCCTCAATGTCTGATCATCCTTGACATCTGATCAAATTCCTCCTCCCCCACCCTTCGTATTGATCACCTTGGCCTGCCTTCAGCAAGAATCCTTTCAAGTCATTTTAATCAGAATCCCACCCTTTACCCTTGATGTTTTCTCTTAGTAATTTTCCGTCCCCTGACCCCACCCTGCTCCTTGGCAATAAATCCCACTTGTCTATCCTGAATTCAGAATTGAGCCCAGCTCTATACTGAGGTCTCTTTCCCTCTATTTCAATAGTTCCTGGATAAAGCCTATTTTTACTGCTTTAACTACTGTCAGGCACTGGTTTTTCTTTGATGGGAAACTTCTGGGTCTCATCTTCTCTATTTGGAAACAGAGATCACAAATTAAGCTGAATTTCTAGTCCCCTCTCCCTAACCATGTTGAATCACCAAATTCACTTTGATGGGACAATTCCATGGATGATGTAGGCAGCATAGAGAAGTGTGATCAGGACACACACATCTACCTGATTCCCTCCTTTCTCTTCAGTCTGCCATTATCTTCACACAACCCCTCGTGGACAGAAGGGACAAATTTTCTCCGATTCATATGCTTCTTCTTCCCTAATCCAGCCTTTATTAGGTATCTTAGACTATTTAGGGTCATGTTTCATTAATAAATCAACACTGGAATCTCAGTGATTCTACATCATATAGTACATATCCACTCCAAGCTGTTGGGATGCTTGTTGGCATCATCACTCAGGGATCCAGGCTGATGAAGGTGCCACCACCTTGTAACTGTAGCAGAATGGATCATGCAGATTTTCCCTATGTGAGGAAGAGTGAACATATGATCTCATACCTACCCTTAAATACTTCAGCAAGGAAGTGACACATGACACTTCTCAGAGGCAATGAATGAGTAACAGGGCCCTGGCTTAGTGTAAGAGGACTTTGAAGTATGGTCTTCTAAGAAGGAGAAGAGTTCAAGATATTAGTGAGCACCAGCATTGTCTACTGCAGTCTTGTTAGAGGAAATTTTTTATCTGCCCACCAAATTTTTTGTCTTACTAAAGTGTACTTGCCCTTGGACAATATATCACATAGCTTAGTCCCAGAGGTGGAAGGCTTTACAGGGGAGATGTTTTAAAGGATAGACTAAAATGTATTAATTTAATGTTTGCAAAAAATTATCCCCATTATGTTCATTAGATAGAACAGGCAACGTCATGTCTGTCTTCATTTCTAGTATTCAAATATAAAATTACAGAAAGATGTGTCATAAACAGAAAATACACGGTTGTCAGGAGATAGCAAAGGGAGGTTAACATTCCCATATCAACAGAACACTTGCCTAACTGTCTTGGTCCTCTTACCTGTTCTCTTACCTCTTGGTGGAGAGACTCGTGGGACCTGACCTATAAGAAACAGAGGTAGCAGCTCTTCCTCAGCACTTAGAAGATCTTTGCAGGCTTGAAGAGCAACTCTCTATCTAACTTGATCATCTATTTCTAGGATCTCCTGTTTTCATTACATTGTGCTGTGCCTATGTCTATGCCTTTCACCTACTCTTGTAAGTCGTCTCTTTGGTTGTTTCAACAGTTTTTCTTTTTTTGGTTAAAACTCTGGATTTGTCCTGAATTCTATCTTTCTGATCTTCACAGACTCCTTTCTCTACAAACCATGGCTAGTGCTCCTGTGTCCTGCTTAGCCAAGACTCTCTCCTAAGTCCAGACTCTTTTGCTCTTTTCTGTTTGGGAAAGGAGTTAAGAGAGCTGAAACCCACTCTTACTAGGCACCAACTAAGAATAGATAGTGTGCTACGTGTTGTATATAAAAATAATAATAATATAAGTAATATGCATATATATTAACATTAGTATTTATTATAATAGATGTCATTTATTACATGCTACTCAGTAAGCTGAACATTTTATATGCAGGGCCTTCAGACAGATAGTCAAATCCTGCAGGATCCTATACTCCATGCCAAAATGTTTGGCTTCTATCACAAGTGCCTGGGAATCTTACAAGGGTTTTAAGCAAAGGTAACATGAGTATTGTTCAGCACATAATATTTCCTTGATGACTTTGGGACACTGTTATGATCACCAGTTATTTTAAAGTTTTCCAGGGGTTGCTGGAAGTGAAGATTTGCCTTGGACCATGTGACCCCGGACAGCCCTGCTCTCCTAGTTTCCAGGCTTGCATTTTATTAGAACAGGTCTAGAATGTGCCACAGAGGAAGGAGGAGCAATAGCTCTTAATGAGTAGAGCAACCCCAGACATGTTCTATGTTTCTGCTTCTGTTAACTGTGACCTGGAAATCCGGTTTAGTAAGCCCTCAATTAAATTCCATAGAAATGAATAGTTGTGAGTAAGATAAGAATAAACTCCATTGAGTGGAAAGTCTACAAGCTTCTCCTACTAATCAAATGTTAAACCCTTTACTTTTTTTCCTTACAACAAGTTTGGTTTTTATTATATGCCGATTTTTGCCCATTTCTGAATAATAGTAAAACTCAAAAATATGACCCCCAAATGAAAGGTGTTTTGGGCCATGAAAAATACTGAACAAATGCTAGGAGGCACTGTGCTTTTATTGTAAATTAAGCAGTTCAATAGATAGGAAATTCAAAGAAAATAACAATAGCCCTAGGGCAAGAAGTATAATTGTCTTCAGAGCTGGTCTTTCCTGTTGGTGACTTTCCTTCCCATTATTTTTGTACGGATGGAGAGAACTTCAACTCTACTTCTGGAACTTGGTGAGCACATAATCCTGCATTTCATAGTTCAATGCCTGCCAGTCCAGGATATTGGGTTTGATGTACATACGCTGATATACAAACTAATCTCTTCTGGGAACAGCATGGAATCCCAGATGTACAAATCCCCAATCTCACCCACAAAGGACTGGCTCTTATCAAATCCTGCTCCTTCCCCAGGACAATCTTGGGATGAGCTCCACAGAGTAACCCTGCCTCAGCCCCTCTTCCACAGAGGCTTTGCATTTACCCAAAGCTCGGCAAAGCCTGAGGAGGACTCTTAATTGGCACAGCTGTGCAGCAGGGTGTGGAACTCCTCATAGACCTTGGAGAAAATCTTGTCACCCCCAATGATAACATTGTCTCTCCAATTCCAGGCTTAAAAATGATCATCTCCTTGCCTTTTGGCCTGGATGCTGTAGGAGAAGAGGCTGTAGGCACGGAGAGGTCAGTGTAAGCACAAAGGCACACAGTGAAGTTCTGCAGAGGTTTCTCCAGCTGTTGATCAAGCTCACATGAGCATTACTAGATCCTTTAGGAAAAATAAACACCTTCCCACTCATGTCTGTGAAAGAAAGAAAGGAATAAAATAATCTTCACCTAAAATGTGAACAGGAAAAATAATAAATTCAACCTTATATTCAGCAACTTCTTGCCTTTCCATCCCATGGTCTATCCCTCCCATCTCCACCTCCCCTACCGCACATACACATATACCCCTGACCTTCCAGCCTGTCTGAGCAAAGGTTTCTGGGAGATTGGTGAGGACAGAGACTCCAAGAGGCAGCTTGTCCATGTTCCTAGGCTGGGGCTGTTATAGCAGCAGCGGTGACCAGGATGAGGGTACAGATAGCACAGTGGTTACCTACCCAACTTCTGACTCGCTTATGTAGAGATTCACGTTCTTAGCTCTCAGGTTCTTCAGGGTTTACATGCACCTATGAGTAAGAGTGGGGAGTGGAGAGCGCCACTAACGAGTGAGTGATTTTCCAGGCCTGTCCCCTGGTGCCAACAATCAGAGCTACTGATGGGGAAGGAGGGGCACGGCACTGGGCTGGGAAGTAAATGGGAGTTATTTATTAGATACAGGGGATGACCAGAGCTCCAACCCCCTATGACCCAGGTTCTGGTGCTGAGAATAGAGTGGTTGTGGAGCTGCAGTATTACGGGTAAGATGAGAGGCCAGTTGGCCACGTCAGGAGGGCCTTACTCCACTCTCCCAGGCCCCTCTGTCTGATGGCCCTGTTTTCTGCTGGGAGTTCCTGAGCAATATGGAGAGTCTTCCTGAGCTTGGACCTCTTATGGGCTGTGAGTGAAAGGATTTCTCTGCCTTTTATAGTTCAGTGAAGTAGTCTTTTGTCTGTAGGACATCCTGGGATTCTGCTTTTTGCTGTAGACCGTGAAAATCCACTCTCTCCCCCACGAATTCACTATAATGCACCAGCACTTTGCTATGGAGATTCAGAACAATGGCAGACACTGCACTGTGTGATTTCTGAAAAATTGTTCTGACGAATCTTTCATCTGCTTCTCTTCCTTTCCCCTTTCATACTATGATTTAATCTCCCAGATCCTCATTCACTACCCTCAGAGAGGTTAGTATCTGACTGTTTTTTTTCTCTTCTGCCTCCATCCACACAAGGTGAGGTTGAATATCCATCTGTGGTGATACTGCCTTGACATTCATTCAGGCATGCATTTACTATATGTAATTTTTCTGAACATCTATTATGTGCCATACAGTATGTAGGTTTTACAGATAAGAGAGTGACTTTTTTTTTTTTTTTGGTGAGGAAGATTAGCCCTGAGCTGACATCCGTTGCAAATCCTCCTCCTTTTCCTGAGGAGGATTGGCTCTGACCTAACATCTGTGCTCATCTTCCTCTACTTTATATGTGGGATGCCTGCCACAGCATGGCTTGATAAGTGGTGCATAGGTCAATCCCCAGGATCTGAACATGTGAACCCTGGGCCCCCAAAGCACAGTGAGTGAACTTAACTACTATGCCACTGGGCTGGCCCCCTGAGAGTGACTTTTTTTGATGGGCTATGTCTAGTGACCTCCATCTCCCTTGCCCTTAAACAGTCATGTATTGGAGTTATCATAACTCAACCTTACTCTTTTCTCCAAATTTCAAACTGAAATTCTTTAAACATAGATATCATTCTATTTATTCCACTTTTAATCCTATTAAACTGCTCCACACCTTATTGTGATTACTCTCCTCCTGTCCACTCCCCTTTTCTCATTTTGGCCAGTGCTTCATCCCCTTTACTTCATCTTACCTCCCAGCCTTCTGGGACAGATTTACCTGATTCAGTAGTTGTAGTTCAAAATCTTTTTTCTCTTATTCTAACCTCAGACCTGGTCAGACCGTGATTTCCACTTCCTGGAAGCAGTTTCCCACATTGTCATTCCTCTGACAGCCTGAGTAAGGTTTAGAGTTGGAGTTGGGCTTAGGTTACCTTTTGCATCTTGAATGACCTGCGACTAGTTATCCTGGAATCTAGAGGCATTCACAATTCTTTCCCAATCTATTGATCATGTCTTACTTCCTCCACATTGTGTACTCAAACTCTTCGACTTGTGGATACATGCCCCTGGTCTCTCCTTTACAACTTTGATTTATTCTCTTCTCTGTAACTGAAGTAGCTTTCAGACATATCTCTGCTTCTCAAAACTCTAGTGGTTCTTAAAAGTCTATCTCATATGCCAACTGCTTCATGAAGTCTCTCCTGATAAGATGGGATGTTTCCATCTTCTGCATGCCGTAGTGATGAAGTGCAAAGATTTTGGAATCAGACAAATGTAGATTCCAAATCCTGCTCTTGCATTCTCCAAATATGGAAACTTAAGCAAGCATTCAAACTTTTTGAATGATTCATGTAATATAACCACCCACATTCATGGGGTTTTAGTGGCTAATAAATGCACATTAAAGTACTTAGCACAGTGTTTTTCACGTAGCAAGTACTTGAAAATCATTGTTATTATGACATTTTCTGGTATTACAATATTTTGTCTCATATTATAGATATTTGTATATTCATCTAAACACTCTTACAAATGGAAAGATTCTTAAAGTATTTTATCCTTCTCTTCTCCAGATCCAATCCATCACCTAACACTTTGCCTCATATATGGTAGGGACCCAGAAAATATTTGTTGAATTAACCAAGTAGTAATGCAAATCTGTGTAGAATTTTTTGGAAAGTAAAAAGACAATTAAGGAAAAAGAAGGGAAAATACTCTGAGTCAAACACTTTGCTACACTTATTCCCATGGATTAAAGAGTCTTAACTGAGTTCAGAGAACATAGCCTGATACTTATTTTTCATTGTAAATCAACAAATTACCAGTGTAGTTTATGGAAAACACCCCAAATGAATAAGGTACTTCCTTTTCCTCTTTTTTCCTTTCCTTATTGAAAGATTTAGAATTAAATCCATTAGATGGGACCAAGCAGGGTAGACACTCACATTCGGAGGAGGAAATAATTGAGGATTTGTGGTGACCCAGAGCAAGTGAAGAGGGCAGAGGAGTGGCCTGATGCAGGGAGTAAGAGTCAATCCAGGGACTGAGAGTTGGAGCAGGGTGAGGAGAACATCTATGCAGGGGGGGACAGTAGTGGGAAGGGAGGTTGATTACATACAGTGACAGTTGATAAAATAAGAAAATATATTAAAGATAATGGGCACCTGACTTCTCACTTCTGGAAAAGAGAGTTACAGATATGGAAATGGAGAAATTGCTGAGTTCAATATGTGTGTGTGTTCTCAAGCTGTTTCCAATAAGAATGCCAGAAGCAAATCCAAACCTTGCCTTCTAGATAATGTATTTCACTCAATGGAATCAGGGATCCTTGGAGAAATGGTTAATTCCAGGTCTGGGTCAGGGAAAGTATGAGATGAGCCTGAACTAGTTTTTTTTGTGCCAGAAAGGAAGGAAATGATCCAAGAATAATAGAGACCTGTCAAAAGGACACCAAAGCCAGATTGAAGGGGAACCCACTGTCCAAACTGGGAGTAATTTGAGAAACAATATAATGATGGAAGTAATTACAACCTATTGAATAAAATAGTAAACAATGAATCTAAAATGATATAGATGAATAAATAATTAAAAGTTTGATGAAGAACAGGATATTTATATAGTTTCAAACTACCTCTCTGCAAAATGTTTACTAATTTAAAAGAGAAAAACAGCCTCTTCAAAGTGGAGCATCCTGGTTTATACCACCTTAATCAAGCAATCCAACTGAACATCATTAGAAATGGGATAATTGAGAATCATACGCCTCTTGACAGCATGCAGTGAAAGAGCGTAGCATCACTTCTGTCCTCCCAAAGATCCATAACCTGAGTCTAATCATGAGAAAACATCAGACAAATGGAACTTTAGGGACATTCAATAAAATAACTAGCCTGTAGTCTTTGGAAATATCCAGGTTATGAAAGATAAGGAAAGACTGAGGAACTGTTCTAGATTAAAGGAGATTAACAAAACACACCAATAAATGTAGAACTTGATTCTGAACTGGATTATTTTGTTATTAAGGACATGATTGGGACACCTGGCAAAACATTGAATGAGATCTGAGAATTAGATGAAAGGAATGAATTAATGTTAATTTCCTGATTTTGATGATTGCTTTGTGGTTATGTGGGCAAATGTCCTTGTAGAGAATACTGAAGTATTTGAAGGCACTGAGCCCTGTGCCAACAACTTAGTCTCAAATGGTTCAAGAAGAAAAGTTCTTTGTACTACACCATCAACTTTTCTGTGTTTGAGGGGAAAAAAAAGTAAGAATTTGGAGAGAAAAAGTGGCACTCAGTCTTGCCTGAAGATAGATGAGCCATAGTCAAGGGGTAAGTCAGAGAAATTATTTGGGTCACAGAAAAAATTGAGGATGAGCATTTGCAGATTTTCTAGTTGAACATGAACATTGGGTAATCCATCATTCTGAATAGACTGGCCTCTTTGGAATGAAATGTTCTTGCTCAGGTGGAAGAAGGAGAGGTGAGGAGAAGTAAGGCAAAGAGGGTTGTAATTCTCCTCCTGCTCTTTCTTTTCTGGAATAACTCATTCTTTCTCAGGGTCTTAAGGGGAAAGCCTCAACAGGGTCAGGAGGAATCAGAGGACTAGGGTACTTTCCATTTCAGAAGGAGAAGCATTGGTTGTGTGATGTGGAAAACTGAACTCTAGGTTTTAATTTCTATTTTCTGTCAGTAAATGTTTAGATGAAAGACAGTGGTTCTTGACTCAGTGTCTTTGTAAATTTATTGTTATGCAATAGAATTTCCTTTTTTCTTACAAAACACTCACTGAAGTATTTAAGAGTAAAAGGGCATGATGTCTCCAACTTCCTCTCAGTTAATTTAGAGTTAGAGATGATGAGGCAGATGGGGCAAAATATAAACAATTGGTGAATCTAGGAAAAGGGTATATAGGAGTTCCTTGTATTATACTTACAACTTGTTTATAGGTTTGAAATCTTGTTAAAATTAAAGTGTCAAAGAAATGTTGGAGGAATAGGAATCAATGATGGCATTGCCTCTGTCAGATAGAGCTGAGAGAAGCCTAGAATAGGAGAAAGTTTTCTTGAAGATAACTGAGGATTAACTAAAGAATTTATGAATGTGCTTCAGATAACTTCTAAAGTCTTAAGGGTTAAGCAAGATATCAAGGTCACTATGAACTCAGGAAAAGACTGAATAAAGATGTTACTGGATTTGAAACATGAGGTAGAACAGGATTTGGAGGCTACTCAAGAATTCCTTATTCTGACTTCCACTGAAATACTGTGGAGGTTTAAAGACATTTAACAGTAGTGGATGGAAAACGGCACCATAGTTGATATGACTACTTGATTATAATCCTGGTGTGTGCATGTATTAAATCAAAAGTGCACAATCCTAGGCTGATGGAATGGTCTTATAGTATAAGGAAGAAGTAAAGGTACATTCAAGTCTTTATGTCATTCCATAACTTTCATGCAGGAAAGAGAAGAACAAGCATAGATCAAAAAGAAAAATTAAAACATCATTTGATATCATCTCAAGATTCTTGAGGGGTAGTCAGGGGAAAGGGACTTGTGTCTGTAAGAGGAGTTGGAATTGGGCAAAGAGGGAACTCTTGATGCCAGGAACATGACATACCCATTGGAAAGTTTCCCAGAAGGAGCTACTAATACTCAGGCTACAATTTACTAAGAAAATCTATCCTGCTGAAATGAGTGTTGGGAAATACTCAATTTTACTTACATAGGTGCCCTCTATCTTGGAAATACTACAGAGACTAATCCCTCAGCTTCTAAAGGCAACAATTCTTGTACCATACACACATGTCTATGACATCCCCTCAATAAAGTCAAGGCTAAGGGAAAGAGAAACATCTAAGTTGATGGCTCCAGGAATTACAAAGCACAACCAACTGGAAAAATAAAGTCCCACTTTAAATAAGATCCCTTGACACCTGTCTGGAGTGTGACTCTCTGGTTCCCTCGAGATACTCAGGAAGATTTGAGGAAAAGAGACCCAGGAGAGCAAGGCTACTCAACGTGGCTTTTCCTTGGAGATTTCCCTCTCCATCTCTGAGTTTATACAGGTGGCCCCTCCTCTTCATTTGGGCATAGCTTTCAGAGCCAGGGGGCCAGTGTGCATGTCATATGCTACTCTTTCTCTAAGCTACAGTGCTATCTGGAGAGAGATAAGTGATTGTAAGATTAAGTATCCTTGAAAAAGTCCTAGGTTTTTTGTAGATGCTGTCAAACTAGATTTGAGAGGTGTTGGGGACATATATGTCCTTTTCAGCTTAGCAGGCTCTAGTCTCACTTGTTCTTGCATCCATCTTGGGCCAGGATCTGGAGTTCTGGGATGGGAAACCACAAAGAAAGGCCAGTTGGGCTCATATCCTAAAAGCGCAGCCTTGCAGATTCTTTCCCATTATCCTGTGATCAGGTGTTTTTCTTCCTCTGGTTTCTTCAGATATCTATATCTTCAGATATCTACAATAATCAGATTTTTAAAGAGTTTACTTTATCCATCCCTGGCATCTTAGAATCTGTGTTTCAAGGTCTCTGGAGAAGAGGTCATAGGATTTTGTTTGTTTGTTTTTGGCAAGTGTAGTTTACATGTAATATCAATTTTCAGGAGATTGGCCTAAGTTGCAGATTTTAAATTCCTTCCCTTTCCCTAACCGTTTCACTCAAAGAACAGATGTATGATTCCTTGTAATTATCGATAAATTCTGTAATAGTTTCTTTCCTTATAAACACAATTCTCTTTGCATCTTCAAACCTTATTTTCTCTTTTATTTGGAATATAATCTTCGTGACTAAAACATTTGCTACACTAACTCTTCACTATAGTAGTCTGTTTCAATGTTTTTATTTTCCAAGAGGAGAATTGACAAATATGTTTCTGTCTCTCTGATCTTTCATTGTCTCACACTGTGTTTTTTCTTTGTTTTTGTTGACTTGTAAAAATTCTTGGATGGCTTCTTCCTGTCACAGAGCCACACCAAGGATAATTTTAAGTGGTTTGCCCAAAACCACATATTTTAACATTGACAGATTCCAGATCTGGCTCCAGATTTCCCAAGTCTCAGCCAATTCCCATGATTCTTACATCATAATGAGCCCACCTAAATAACTGTGGGTCTAGCAGTGATGGATTCACAGGAATAGAATCTTATTTGTGGCCAAATGAGAATCTTTTTAAAAATTAACTTTGATAACTTATAACATGTTACATAGTGTTGTACAATACAATATGACACAATATCATACAATACAATGCAATATAAATATAACAAAGTGCACCAATTTTAAGTACACATTTTGCTGAGTTTTGACAAGTTTATACACCTGGATAACCACCACCACAATCAAGAACATTTCCTTCATCCCACAAGGTTCCCTGTGTTCTTTTGCATTCATTCCCAACAATTCTAGCAACCACTGATCTGTTTTCTTGCAGTATAGATTAAATTTGTATTTTCTAGAGTTTCATATGAATAGAATCATGCTGTATACACTCTTTTGTGTCTAACTTCTTTGATTCAATACAGTGTTTTTAAACCTCAACGATGTTGCTGTTTGTATTAGTAATTTGTTCCTTTTATTGCTGAGCAGTATTTCATTGTGTGGATACACCATAAATATTTGAGTTGTTTCCAGTTTTTGGCTTTTAGGAGAAAGCTGTTGGAAACATTCATATACATGTCTCTGTGTGGACACATATTTTCATTTATCTTGTGTAAATACTTGAGAAAAAATATTGAGTCATGGTGTAAGTATATTTACCTTTCTAAAAATCTGCCAAACTGTTTTCCAAATTGGTTATACAATTTTTCATTACCACCATCAATATTTAAGAGTTCCAGTTCCTTTACTTCCTTGCCAATATTAGATGTTGTCAAAGTTTTAATTTTAGTCATTTGAGTGGGTGCATAGTGGTATCTTACGGTTTTATATTGCATTTCTCTGATGGCTAATGATGTTATGATGTTGAGCATCCTTTCATGTACTTGTCGACCATTTGCATATCTTCTTTTGTGAAATGTCTGTTCTAATGTTTGCCGATTTAAAAAGTGTGTCTTAGTATTGAGTTATAAGAATTCTTTATATATTCTGAATACAAGTTTAGATATGTGTATTGTATTTAGATATATGTATTGTGAATATTTTCTCCCAGTCTGTGGCTTTCCTTTTCATTTTTCTAACAATGTCTTTTGTAGAGTAAAATCTTTAATTTTGATGAAGTTCAATTTGTGATTTTATCCTTGTATGGTTTATGCTTTTTGTTTTGTATCTAAGAATTCTCAAGGTTGTGAAGATTTTATCACATTTTGTTTAGTTTTTAGGTCTAGCTTTTATATTTTTGATTCATTTTGAGTTATTTGTTGTATATGGCATGAGATAAGACTGAGATTTATTTTTTTTCCATATAGATGTCCAGTTGCTCCAGCAATATTTGTTGAAAATATATTGTTGAGATACCTTAGCATTTTATCAAATATCAATTGACCATATATGTGTGGGTCATTTGGACTCTGTTTTATTCCATTGAGCTATATGTCTATCCTTACACCAATACTCTGCTACCTTGATTATTGTAGTCTTCAGATGAAGTAGTGTAAGTCCTTTAACTTTGCTCTTTTGCAAAATTGCTATGGCATTCCTAGTTCTTTGCATTTCCATAAAAATTTTAGAATGGGGATATGTTTTATTATCCTGGCTAAAGGATTTGGTAACTCAATCTTATGTACATCGTTGTGAATCCAGAAATTGGGACAGACATGAGACGTTAAAGAAAAATTTCACTGAATGTGAGTTAAAGTACATGTGGCTACAAAATGCTGACCCCGATTGACTGGAATAATGATCTGGTCATTGAGGAAGACAGAAATTTGATATGGAGAGCTTTTTTCAAATATAAGAAGGGTAGACGTTTAGTTTCCTTTTGAAAATATAAAATTTATTATGTTTGCAAGACCCACAAGTAGAAAAGTCCAGAGGGAGGAACATGATAGACTCGGGGAAAAGATTGATGATGGAAATAGAGATTTGAGAACAATCAACATAGAAATTGTAACTGAAAAAATTGAGGAAAGTGTGGAGAGAAAAAAGTAAGGGCCGGGGTTGACCAGAGAATAGCATTTACAATTATGATATAGGTGGAATGAGCAGATTCATGGAAGGTAACTAAATGAGTGCTGAGAAAAGAGAAAAATAGTGTAGTGTCATGGAAACCAAGGTCAGAGAACGTTTTCAGGAGGCAAGGCTTCCACAAGTGTCAAATGAATCAGAGAAGGACACAAAAAAGAGGAAAAAGCAAGTTTAAATCATTTTAGCAGTGGAAACTTCTTTGGTGACATTTGAGAGAACAGTTTCATGGGAGTGAACATGATGAAGCCAACTTCCAGGGAATTATGGGGGTTGGGAGAAGTCAATTTCAGTAATACTTTTTTTGTGTGTGTGTGTGAGGAAGACCAGCCCTGAGCTAACATCTGTTGCCAATCCTCCTCTTTTTGCTGAGGAAGACTGGCCCTGGGCTAACATCCGTGCCCATCTTCCTCTACTTTTTATATGGGACGCCGCCACAGCATGGCTGACAAGCGGTGCGTCTGCGGGCACCCGGGATCCGAACCCGCAAACCCCGGGCTGCCAAAGAGTGAACTAAACCGCTGCGCCACCAGGCCAGCCCCTCAATTTCAGTAATTCTGAAAATAAAAAGAGGGAGAACAACAGAATTGTCAGTATAAAGAACCACCGAATCAGTCAGCTGTACTCTGTCCATGCAGGTTGTGTATTCTTGCTTTTTGACAGAGAGGACTGGTGTGCTCTGTTCCTCATAATTATATCAAATTCTGCATTCACCAGATTTTTAAAAATCGATAAGCTAGTTCAACTCTGAGTAGCTAGCAGAATCCTCCCTCCTCCTCTCTCAACTCTGGCACTTGCATTCCTTTATCCATACCTTGAATTACCCTAACCCTTTCCTATTACAGTGGAAACTAAGTAATGTTTTCTCAACCACAGTTCTCTCTTCCCGACTCCACTTCTCAAAAGGATTCTTTGGTGGGACTTGAGTGAACAATTTCAGTGGAGTGATCACGGCAGAAGTTTTTCTGCTTTGAGGGTATGATGACAAGTTTAAATCATGTTATCTCTTTGAAATTAGTTTCTAGATTCAGAACTCAAGTGAAACACTGTGTCAAAGTCCTTGGTGACCCTGTCACCAAACCCAGGGACCAATTCTCAAAATTTGTCCTCCCTGACTACTTCATTCTGCTTGATATTATATCATTTCCTCCTGAAACTCTTATCTTTATGGTTTTCTTAACACACAGTTTACTAGTATTCCCTCTTAGGAACAGAGTTTGTTTTAAGTGGTGGATATCATTACTGATTGAGACATAGAGCATGACTTTCTCCTTGCTGCTCTCTTCCCCTTCCTAACATCAGTATGAGGTGTGTGAGGTGAGCATTTGCTCAGAAGTCTTCTTCATGCATGGGAAATAGTTTGCTTCATAGCGATAATGTTCACATGTATAAGCCCCAAAGAGATACAAGTAGTTTTCTTTCTTCATGTGCAAGACCCCTAAGTATGAGCTTGCTGGTCATAAAGGAGGGAATTGGGTCCATCTCTCAGTTCAGCTATCCTTGTCCCTTGTTGTACAGTCTGATTGCTGTTGGTAACTTTCCCCTTGATGACTCCCTTTGTTGCTTTCAGACACTGATATAGCAGAATGCAGAGAAAAAACTTCACAGGAGTGACAGAATTCATCTTCCTGGGATTCTCTATCTTTGGAAAGCACCAGATAACCCTCTTTGTGGTCTTCCTAACCATCTACATTTTAACGCTGGCTGGTAACATCATCATTGTAACTATCACCTGCATTGACCATCATCTCCACACTCCCATGTACTTCTTCCTGAGCATGCTAGCTAGTTCAGAAACAGTGTACACACTGGTCATTGTCCCACGAATGCTTTCCAGTCTCATTTTTCATAACCAGCCCATCTCCTTGGCAGGCTGTGCAACCCAGATGTTCTTTTTCATCATCTTGGCCACTAATAATTGCTTCTTGCTCACAGTGATGGGCTACGACCGCTATGTGGCCATCTGCAAGCCCCTGAGGTACACAGTCATCATGAGCAAAGGAATGTGTGCCCAGTTGATATGTGGGTCCTTTGGCACTGGTCTGGTTATGGCGGTTCTCCATGTGACAGCCATGTTTAATTTGCCCTTCTGTGGCACAGTGGTGGACCACTTCTTCTGTGACATTTACCCAGTCATGAAACTTTCTTGCACTGATACCACTATCAATGAGATAATCAATTATGGTGTAAGTTCGTTTGTGATTTTTGTGCCTGTGGGCCTGATCTCCATCTCCTACATCCTCATTATCTCCTCCATCCTTAAAATTGCCTCAGCCAAGGGCCGGAAGAAGACCTTTGCCACCTGTGCCTCCCACCTCACTGTGGTCATGGTCCACTATGGCTGTGCCTCCATTGCCTACCTCATGCCCAAGTCAGAAAACTCAATAGAAAAAGACCTTCTTCTCTCAGTGACTTACACCATCATCACTCCCCTGCTAAACCCTGTTGTCTACAGTCTGAGGAACAAGGAGGTCAAGGATGCCATACGCAGAGCTGTGGGAAAAAACATTTCTTAACAGATTGAATCATTTTGTCAGGAGATATTTTGCCCAGTGTAATGTGTGTCTACTCACAAACACGCCACAATACACAAGTTCATCAAATACAATGTATGTCAAGAATAACATCAAAGAGTAGAAATGCTTTTCTTTTTGATGCTCTAGGGACAAGGCAGAAAGCAGTGTTTCTGTTCTAGTGAATTTTGTTATCAGATATAAAAATCATTCCATGCCAGATCAAGACTACTTGTTTCTGTGCCTAAGGATTTTGGTTTTGAAAACACTTCTGGCCCCCACTTTACCTGGCTCCTCTCAGACAGTTAAATCTTTGACCTAGTCTACTAAGGAGATGTGGAGAAGAGATAGTTGAAACAGAAACGGAAGGGGTCTTAGAAAAACAAGCTGCAGAGACAGCCTGAGGATGGCTTTCATTCTCAGCAGTTAAAACACTTGCCCTGTAATAGTCATTTCAGAAAGGGTTTCCTTAATTCTTGCTGACTGTAAAATGAACAGCTTCAGCAGAAAAGGGTCACTTCTTTCATTATCCAGCCATTTTAGCTCCTTAAATAGTATTCACTTCTATGTGTATTTTTTCCTTCTGTGCAATCAAGGCAAAAATCTCTGTTGTTCTTTAGAGGCTAAGCAAGGAGAAAACATATAGGTGGCTTTTCTCTGTAACTGCACTTTTATCCAGATGCACTTTTCCTGAAGACTCTTCTCTTTTCAATCTATGGGAGCTTTTTAGATTTTTAATTTATATGAGGTAGCTGTGGTGGCATTGAAGTAGTTGTCTTAGGTATTGGCTGTACTGATTCCAGAGTCTAAAGCAAATGCCATTAAATTCCCTTCTCTCAGTAAGCAGTGTGAATTTCATACTTCTCCCCATACTTATTTATACCAAAATGAGCATAACCAGGATGCATTATTTTATGTCCCCAATGAGGAAGATTGTGGGAATTTTTGTTTTATGGATCTTCCCACCAGAGTTCATCTCTACTCTGAGACAGAGCTGGAAGATACTAAGAGACACAGATATGGAAACATGTCTTTTCACACACTCCTGGCACCCATTGTTATTCCATCCCCCGGTCAGTTCCTATCCCTCACTTTCCAGTTTTATTTTTCTGCTCTGAGCCACAGAAATAGTACTGATGCATCTTCTAGGTCATCCATGATTTTCCCTCTGTTTACAGATCCCTATGTGAGGAGGTCAACAACTGAAGGCCGAGGGTTCTTTGTGCAGTGTCCCTTGTGGCAAACTGTCCCATTTGGGTGACATCATAGTTGATGTCAATGTCTCCCTAACTAGCACCTGATATCCCTTCAAAGAGGTGTCTCAACCTGAGGTTTATGGTTCCTTAAGGGGTCCTTGGATGGGCTTCAGAGGGTTTTTGAACTTTTTGAAATTATTCATTAAATTTTGACCACAAGTGTGAGTGTGCCTTTTCCATCATACTCATAAAGAATTCTCTTTAAGCATTTCTTCCCTCAGATCCTAGCAGAAATATGACACAAGATCTACCTTCCTTCTTTTATATACCACTTGCTTCCATAATTTCCTTAAACTCTCTTAGAGGAGCACTCTTTACCTGTCTATTTTTGCCTATGTGAGCACTGTTATTATTCATTAAGTTGGGGAAATGGAAGGTATGAGTTGTTCTTAGATGGGAGGTTGAGAGATAATGAATGGATGGTGGATGGATATCAGAAGGCAAATGTGGTCTTCCTTATTGAGAGTTTTCTTGCCTCCTCTCATCCCTTCCCCCACCATTCCGTTAAGTGTTTAAACATCTTTCTTGCCTTTCCCCCTCACACTTCATGGATGAGTGAATTTCCCACTAGTGTTAGCTGTTTTGCACACTTTGTATGACTTTAGACTCGATGGAGGAAGCAGCTCCTCCAAGAAAAGTGCAACAAACAGTACAAGAGTGGGTAGGCCTCTGTGGTCAGAGATTCTCAGGAACAGGGAATCGTTTTATTGCTGTCTCCTATAATCTGTTCATGCTACTTGGGTTGCTGGCTAGCATGGGGGCTATCTTCATTTTTTTGTTATCATCATCATTCTCCAAAATCACACTCTACCCATGCTCCTTCATCTTTCTTCTCTTGGACGTTGCAAATACCTCACTTCTTTTAGTACTTCTTTTAGTTCAGCCCTTTCGTTCATCAGAAAAATACCCATAATATCATCTATTTTAATCAATCTATGTGTATTTCAAGAAATATGTGTCAAGCAGTTAACTAGCACCACGGTTACAATAATGAGTAATGCAGGGACTCTGTTTCACATTGCTCACAGTCCAGTGGGGAAGACAGACAAATAGAAAAAAGTATAAAAACTTGCTATAGGCACACGTAAGAGATTGTTGTTTGGGGTCAGGGGTGTTGAGAGAGCTGGTGAAATGTATTTAGAAGGGCAGGAAAGAATTCGTAGAGAGATGATATTTAATTAACTTTTTGTGGCATGGGGTCAACTGAAGTCTGGGAGGCCCGGGGAAGGGCAATCAGGGGAAAGAGAAGAGCCCGAGCAGAGACACAGAGCCTGAAAAAGCTAGAAGTGCTAGGAGGGCAGGTATTTTATTCATCTCTGAGTGCCCACTGCCATGTCGAATATTAGCCTGGTAAATAGTATGTGCTTAATACCTTTGGATAGATGAATGTGTGAACAAATATTAAGTATAAGGTCTTGTCCAAGGATTTCCAGGGATTTTTTTTCTGGATAGATATACCCTGTCATATTCTCTCTGTCTGCCTTATAGATTTCCTTCACCTAAAGTAAACTAACAGGGAAAATAACTGAGCAGAGGGGACAAGCCTGGGAGCATACTTGAAATTAATTTTCCCCATTGCAGGATTGCCTACAAGTGGTTCTCACTTGCTCCCTAAACTCAGTTGACATTCACATATTTGTGTTAATTAGTCACTTAAAACTGAGCTAGACAGAAATCCTTCTTTTGAAGGAAACTGGATTAATACTGGCTTAATGTGTTTTAGCCATTAACGAGAACAATAATGAACTTAAAAATGGTTGCTTGATAGCTTGACATATAAAAACAAGAGTTGAGATATTTTAAAAGTTCCCTTTTAGAAAAAATTATGAAACACGTTGTTATAGACCTTAAATCTTCTGAAATATGATTTTCACAGGGTTGGCTTTGTAGCTTCTCTAGAGAAAAACCAGTTTCACTTGATATCCTTCCATATTCCCTACTTGTGATGCATAATGGATTAGAGGAGAAAATAGTTGCAGCACTCCCAACAATAAGTAGAACAAAACATTTTCTTAATGAGTACAAGTGTTTCTGGGAGAAGAGAGAGGAGGGAGATGGGCAGGAGAGATAAAATTAAGTCAAAAGGCAGACAGGTAGTATGTGGACACAGGGCACAACTTTTAAAAAGGTGTATTTAAAGAGTGCAAGAACACAAATCAGTTTTGTTGCTGCTGAAGTGTGTACACACGTGTGATAGTGTGTGTGTGAGCATATGTATATGTGCAAGCACATGTGTATTTTTGTGGGGAGAGAGATAACATTTGGAAGTTTTAGATGTGACGAGTGCCTTGGTAAGTGGTAATAATGCTTTATCTCCATGATTTTCTTTAATAATTATCCCTAATATTTATGCATCTCTTTACATTTCACAAAAGTCTTTCACATTTATGACCTTATTTGATTTTCACAGCACTTCTGTAAGGTAAATATTACTGCCCCATTTTACAGATAAATATACTGAGGCTAGATTAAGTGAGTTTTCCTGAGGTGACACACACTGTTAGAAATAGAAGTAGGACTAAAACAGAAGTGTGCCTCAATTACAAATCTGTTAATCCTAAATTCCATGCTCTTTCTATTACTCAATCCATATGTATAGACACACACACACAATTTATTAATTCTTATCAGAAAATAAGGCATGATGAATGACTAAACTTGATGTTTTAGATGCTAAAGCTTCATTTCAATCAGTATTGATAGACTCTTTCTGAAATGTCCTATTTCCTTCTCTGCCTTTGTAAACAATGTATATTGAAGATCATGAATGTATTTCTTTAAATGTTTACTATCAGCACTTAAATTTATCTTGTGTTGTGATTCATTGATATCTTCCATTGGAACCGAGCTTCTATTAGAGTCCTTGCTTCTGAAATGACCCACATATTCCAGTATGTTGTGAATTTTGTGTTGGCATTGTAGGATTTCTGACTTTTTTTAAATGACTCATCTTGTTACATCAACAAATGGACATGCGTGTCCACTCTGAGTATCGGGCACTCACTTAGGCACTAAGGGTGCAGAGAGGTAAGACCTGAGCCTTGCTGTGGAGTAGCTCACAATCTATTTGCAACTCATCTCAATACAGTGTGATTAGTGCTGTGCTCAGACTACTGTGGGACCCCAGAGGAGAAAATGGCCTAACTCAGTTGGTGACCTTCATCCTTGCACATATTGGTAGGAGCAGGTCAAGGTGAATGAGTTTGGCAAGTCCAAACACTGTGCTCTAGGGAAGCTCCCTGACATTGTGCCTACTCAGAGATAGCAAGTGCACTGAGGTTAATGAATCCAGAATTTCCATAATGTGTCATCCACAATGTCCAGTATACAATCAGAAAATGCTCAACATGTAAACAAACAGAAAATGTGACCCATAGTCAAGAGCAAAGCAGTCTATACAAATTAACCTTAAGATAGCCCAAATTAGTAGTCAGGGACTTAAAAGCAGCTAGTATATATATCTTCACAGACTTACAGAAAAATATGCTTGTAATGAACAAATAGATGTGGATCTCAGTCAAGAAATAAGAGCTTTAATAAGGAAGAAATAGAATTTTTAGAAGCCATCCTGGCAGTTTAGTGGTTAAGATTTGGTGTTCTCACCGTGCAGCCAGGGTTTGTTTCCCAGTCAGGGAACCATAGCACACATCTGTTAGTTGTCACGCTGTGGTGGCTGGGTATTGCTGTGATGCTGAAAGCTGTGCCGCTGGTATTTCAAATACCAGCAGAGTCACCCTTGGTGGACAGGGTTCGGTGGAGCTTCTAGGCTATACAGACTGTAGGAAGGAACTGGCAACCCACTTCCCAAACAATTGGCCATGAAAACCTATGAATAGCAGTGGAGCATTATAGCATTGTCTGATATAGCACCAGAAGATGAAAGGATGGTGCAAAAAGACTGGACAAGTTTCTGCTCTGCTGTACACAGGGTTGCTAGGAGTTGAAATCAACTTGACAGCACTAACAACAAAAAAGATTTTATAGAACTGATCATTAAACTATTTAAAATGAAAAATTTACTAACCTGCTTAACAGCAGATTGGAGCTGGTACAAGAAAATGTCAATTAACTTGAAGATAGATCAATAGAAATTATTGAATCTGAAGAACAGAGAAAAAAATGAATGAAAAGTCTCAATGATCCATGCAGCAAAACCAGAAGTTCAATGTCCATGTAACTGGAGTCTCAAAAAGAGAGAATAGAATGTATCACAAAAATATTTGAAGACATAATGGCCAAAAATTTGCCCAATTAGTGAGAAATATAAACTTATAGATCCAAGAATTTCAGTGGATCCCAAGCAGAATAAATAAAAAGAACATCAAATCTATGTATATCAGAGTCAAATCTTTAAAACCAAAGATACAGAAAAAACCTTGACAGTCTTCAGCTTAAAGTGACATATTACATAGCCCGGAACAACAATTCAAATGACTTCTAATCAGAAACAATGGAGACCAGAAAACAATTGAATGACATTTTTAGTGTTAAGCCAGAAATCTAATCTAGCAAAAATATCATTCAAAAATGAAGGTGAGATAAACAGATTTTTAGATAAGTGAAATTTGAGATAATTTATGCACTACCAGAAATGCTAAAGGAAGTTCTTCAGGTTGAATGGATATGAAACCAAATGCAAGCTATAGATTTGCAGAAAGGAATGAAGATCACTAGAAATGGTAAATATGTGGGTAAATATAAAAGGATATCTTGTTTTTCTTCTCTCAATTGTTTTAAAGAATATATTCTTATTTAAAAGATATTATGACATAGTATTGTGAGGCTTATAATGTAGATAGATGTCATAATATGACAACTATTACAAAGAAAGAGGTAAATGTAACTATACTGTTATGAGATGCCTTGTTTAACATGAAGTGGTACAATTTTAACTCTAAGAAAGACTGTAATAAGTTAAGAATGCAAATGTTAATCCATAGAGCAACAATGAGAAGAATAATGCAGTGAGGTATAGCTAAGAAGGCAATAGAAAAATAAAATAGAATACTAAAAAGTATTTATTTAAATCAAAAGAAGGAACAAAGGGAGGAAGAGAGAAATAACAAATGGGACAAATAGAAAAAAATAGCAAAGTATACTTAAACTCAACAATATTAATAATTATGTTCAACCTAGATATACTAAGCATGTCAATGAAAAGGCAGATATTGTTGGAATGGATAAAAACAAGCAAGATGCAACTATATGCTATTTACAAGAGACAAACTTGAAATAAGAATACATAGACAAATTGATAGAAAAGGAATGGGGAAAGATATACCATGCAAACTCTAAATATACTGGAGTGGTTATAGCTTCCAGAACTTCCTTTAGCATTTCTCGTAGTGTAGAAATTATCCCAATTTTCTCTTATCTAAAAATGTCTTTATTTTACCTTCATTTTTAAATTAATATCAGGCAAACTAAATATGAAACCAAGAACTATTACCGTAAATAAAAGAGAGAGATTTCATTAAAATAAATTTCATTCTTACTAATTCGTCAGTAAGACATGATAATCTTAAGTGTGCATGTTCCTAATAATATAACTCCAAAATAAATAAAACAAAAACTAAAATAAAGAGAAACAGACAAATCTACAATTCTGATTGGAGATTTCACTACTCTTCTCTTAGCAACTGATTGAATGAGTAGACAGAAAATAAACATAAAAAACAGCTGTTCCACAATTTCAATCAACTTGACCTATGGATATTTTTAGAACATTTCAACAACAGCAAAATGTACTTTATTTTCAAGTGCACGTGGAATGAAGAGAACACATGTGATGAATCATAAAACAAGATTCCATAAATTTATAAGGATTGAAATCGTACAAAGTAAGTTCTCTGACTATAATGGAATTCAATTATAAATGAAACAAAAAATCTGGAAAAATGCCTAAACATTTGGTTTTAAATGACACACAGCCTGATAACTGATGGGTTAAAGAATAAATTATAAGGGAAATTGGAAAATGTTTTGAATTGAATAGAAATTAAAACATAAGGTATTCAGACTTGTGAGATTCAGCTAAAGCAGTGCTTAGAGAGACATTATTGTTTGAATGCTTAGTGTGGAAGAGTAGTATATCAGTTATAGTCCATTCAGGAGACAGAAATCACACAATAATTTGAACAATGAAAGTTAAATATAAAGAATTAATTGTAACGGGGGATTGCCTGTTGGTTCAGTGACACGTGGGGCCACAAATGGTCAGGTGGCAATCTTGTCTTCTAATTAAAAGGAACTATTTTTGATGTATTCCCTGGTGGAAGTATTTTCCCCATGGGGACTAAGACCAGTGGAGCTCAAGGATGCTGGGACAGGAAGAAAAATTCTGCAAGTGAGTTATTAGGTATAAGAGGAGTGAAAGAAGCCATTCCCACTTTCATCCCTTAACTCCTAGACCTATGAATTTTGGCTATATAATTGTCTTATTCAGAACATACACTGCTTGCTTTAAAACAGAACCCTATCATTTCAAGATATCTCTCAACTGGTGATGTCACTGAGTCATTAGTAAGCCATTCATCTTTCAAATATATCAGCCATTTCTGGATGATGGGATATATGGTAAGACTAGTTAATCCCATGAACATGAGCTTATTGCTGTACTTCCTTTACTGTGAAATGAGTTCCTTGATCAGACACAATGCTGTGGGGAATGCCATGGTGGTGGTTAAGGCATCTGAGTGTCCATAGATGGGGGTGCTAGCAGAAGCATTATGGGCAGGGAAAGCAAATCCAGTTCTAGAATATGTATCTATCCCAGCAAAGACAAATTTCTGCCACTTATGATGAAAGAGGGCCAGTGTAATCAACCTGCCACCAGGCTGGTTCTTACAAGGAATGATGCCATATTTAGGGCTTATTATTGGTCCTCTGCTCTTGGCAGATTAGGTACTCAACAATAGTGTTAGTCAGGTCAGCCTTGGTGAGGGCAAGTCCATATTTTGAGCCCATATATAGTCTCCACCCCTGCTAACATGGCCACTTTGTTCATGGAACCTTTGAACAAATGCTGAGATAGCTAGGGAAAGAGTCTAACTGACATCCACAGAGCATGTGGACTGAGGACTATAAGCTTTCACTGATTGGTGGGCCACAGTGAGATTCTGGGTCTCAAGATATTAGCATCAGTTAAGGGCCCACATCAAGTAATCCTCAGAAGGTCTGTATATTTTCTATTCCTCAAGGTAGTCAGTCTAGTGTATGGGCACGTTACTTTGGGGAAAGGTTTGGTGGAAGATTTACAGTATGTGTTTGCATTAATGATGCGGGGTACTTCCTCAAGGAGACTTGGCCTCCCTTTTAATCAAGGGGCTCTGGATCTGTGAATTGACATAGTTTTGGAAATTCGTTGAGAGACTCTGATGTTCCACTGTGTTGACTCAAGTCAGGTGATAGACGTAGTGTTAGCTCAGCTGTGACACACAGTGGGTCAGTTGGTTCAAGGACCCACCCTGTGGTGCTTTCCTCAATTCTTGAATGTAAAATTAGAATAGACATACTTAGCAACTGGCAGAGTCCCCACAGTGGGTCCCTGACACATCGGCCGTTGTGGTAGGAAGTATTTTTCTCCCTACCAAGATGTTAAATGAGAAGCAATATTGCATTACTGTGGGAATTGTAGAGATTAATGGCACCATAAAAGACTTGAAAGAAGCAGGGGTAGTAATACCCATTATATCCCTATTTAATTCCTCTAGTTTGGCCTGTGAAGAAGTCAGATGTATATTAGAGAATGACTATGGGCTATTGTAAACTTACTCAGCTGGCAACACCAATTGCAGTTGCTGCCCCAGATGTAGTATCTCTACTGGAGCAAATCACCGTAGTACCTGGCACTTGGTATGAAGCCGTTGACCCGGATAATGACTTTGTCTCCATACCAATTTTAAGGACAACCAGAGTGGTTGCTTTCACCTGGCAGGGCCAATAGTATATTTTCACAGTCTTGCTTTAGGGTTATGACAATTCTGCTGCTCTCTGTCATAATATAGACCACAGAAATCTTGCTTGTCATGACATTTCATTAAAAAAATCACATATCAATTATATTGATGAGATCGTGCAAATTGGATTTGTTGAACAGAAAGTAGCAATTACTTTAGATGCCTTAGTAAGACATACAAATGAGAGGTTTAGTCCTAATTCTGTATTAGTCAGGGTCCAGTTAGAAGACAAAAACCACATAGTAATTTGAATAAGGAGTTTAATATAAAGAATTATTAACTAAAACAAGGAACTGGAGCAATGAGGTATTGGATAGCAATTAGTGAAGATAATTCTTTAGAACATAGGAATAGGAAAAATAAGGAACAGCCACTATCCCTAAGGCTAAGACAAAGTAGTGTGGAAAACAATTTTTTTCTGGATTTGTCAGCGTTCTGTAAAAAACCCTCAGTCTCCTGAGCTATGGAAACGCATACACTACAAGAGTAGAATGTTTGCTTTCATTTTGCCTAGAAACATTTTACTTTTTACATGCAATGAGTTTTAGATCTGCAGCCATTTTTTTCTCTGATGGTGGAGCTAATTGCTTCCACACAATAAGGCTTCTCTTATCTCTCCCAAAGCCAAATTATAGTTACATTTTTGGTTAGGCATCTAAGAGCATTATCTCCTTGCTTGTTTACATTTCAAAAGGGGTGGAGCCTGGAGCCATGAAGAATTTTTAGGTTGTAAAAGTCACAGACACTGAGTTTGTCTTTCCCCTGGAGAGATTTATTTACATATTAAAGGATTAGAGTCAGGATCCCTTGCATCCTGTCTCTAAGGAGACTCTCAGAAGGAGGAGAAAAAGTCTCTTTCCTCTTTATAAAGGGAGGACATTCACATTTCTCCTTCTCTTGCATACAGAGTGATCCTGCCACTTGTGCAGGATACATCTTTCATCTGGCTCTTATCGCATCACTCTGCAGGGTTGCAAATGTGCAGAGAGTAATGCTCCAATGTTATTCGGACTATCGACTATACCTCATGGGTGCATTCAGGAAAATTTAATAAAGATAAATATTTAAAACCTGACGAGCACCCAAGGCAGAGGCAGCCCTTCCTCTAAGACCCGGAGAGCTAAGATCCAGACTTTATTGGAGAAGGCACAGCACTGACCCACTGTATGACAGAGACATGGCAATGTGCTGTGCTGGGAGAACTTGCTGGAAATCCACACTTTGGAATTTGCCAGAAATTTGCCCTCTAGTGTGCTGGGGAAAGCTAGTCTGAGGATGGTGTCTTGCTGGAGGCATTCCACTCTGCAAAGAGGGATGGTGAGGGAAACTGCTTATTTCTGGGTCCAATTGATTGCCATGCACTGCAGGAGCCGGATGTTGGAGAAGCTGCCCATGTTGCAGGAACCTGGTGCTGGTGAAGCCAACCCATGCTGAAGAAACCTGCCAAGTGGAGCCCACTGGAACCAGGAAGGGAAGTCCCTTCCTCCTGCAATGTATCTGCAGTGCCCTGTACTGACAAAGCTTAACATTGTGCTCTCTGTCAAGGGCTCATCTCAGTTTCTTCAGAGCAAGCTATGAAGGGAAATTTGAAGTTGAAGGGCAATAAATTGATAAATGGCACACATAGAAAGGTATAAAATCAATTATATATTGCTCCTTCCAGTCAGGAGGGAGTAACTACTACTTGATTAGTCCTTTCACCATAAAAAATTATAATGTGAGGAAAATATATGAATCAATTGTTTTCAGATTTTGGATGATAGGCAGTGAAAGACTGTGATTTTTGGAGGAGAAAAACACAAAAGTTAAGCTCCGTGATTGTTCTGGCCTTTGACCATGTTGCAAAACATGGCATAGGGAAGTGGAGTCTAAGCAGAACATAAGGTCTTGCTGAGCTGAGGAGAGAAAAATTGAAATTTAGAGCTGGCGATGTGGCTGGAAAGTGTGGGGCAGAGTATGGGAGAAGAGGAAGCTACATAAAATAAGAGCTCCAGGAATGTGCATAAGCATCTTCTGGTCTTGAAAAGAATACTAAGCTATGCGTACACTGGGCCAGACACTATAAGGCTGACAGAGAACAGTTATGGGGAAGTGTGAGCTAAACAGAGATTCTGAAGTTTACACTTGGCCATGAGACATTGGTGTCTGACCAGCTAGAGTAGAGAAGTTTAACTGAACACCTTAGGCCCTCAGTTGAGACCCTGGTAAGACCATGCATTATGAATAGCGCTACTCTAAGGCTAAAGTGAATACTAATAAGACGTACCCTATCAAACAAAGACAGAGAGCTCGGTAGGGTCAAGCTCAATAGAATCCACAAGTAACCCATTTATACAACAGGACAAAGTTCAATGTTCTTAAAGGAATAAAAAAAAATGCATCACTCCACACAAAATTCAAAATCTCCACCATTCACTAAAAAGTACTAGCTATATGAAGAAGCATAAAAATATCACTGATAGTCAGAAGAAAAATCAGTCAAAAGAAAGAGACATAGAAATGAAAGAGATGATGGAATTGGCAGACAAGGATGTTAATACTATTACAAATATTACAAGTATGTTCAAGGATTAAAAGAAAATATGAATGTAAGGAGGAGAGGAATGGAAGATATGAAAGAACCAAATGTACCTTCTAGAGATAAAAGAAATACATTATCTGCAATGAAAATTTCACTGGATGAGATTAATAGCAGACTAGGAACTACAGAAGGGAAGATTATTGAACTTGAGGAAAAACCAAAAGAAATTACCCAAAAAGGAGGATATAAGTAATAGATTGGAAACAAATAGAGCTTCAGTAACCTGTAGGAAAAATCAAACAGCCCAACATAAAAGCAATTAGAGTCCCAGAAAGAAAGAATAGAGAGCAAGGAGGACAGTAAAAATATTTGGATAAATAAGAGCAATACCATTTTAAAATTTGATGAAAATTATAAACCTACATAACAAGATGTTCAATGAAATACAAGAGAAACACAAACACTACACATACCAAGGCACATCCAAATTACATTGCTGAAACCAGTGATGAAGAGGAAAACATCTTAAAAGCAGCTAGAGAAAAAAGAAATTATGTGTATACGCATATAAAAAGATTCAGACTTCTTGTTAAAAACAATGCAAATCAGAAGACAATGGAACAATATATTTAAAGTGCTGAACAATGGAGTCACTAAATTTATAATTTTATAATCGGAGAAAATATGACAAAAAAAATGAGGCTAAATAAAGAATTTTTTAGACAAATCAAAGCTAAGAGAATTTATTATCAACAGACCTGCACCACAAGAAACGTTGAAAATTCTTCAGACAGAAGGATAATGATAACAAATGGAGATGTGGATGTATGCAAAGGAATGAAGAGAGTCAGAAATAGTAAACATGTGGGTAAACATAATACATACTTTTTGTCATTTAAAAATTTCTTTATAAGATGTATAGTGGGGAGTTTAAAAGATATGTAGAAATAAAATATAAGAAAGCGGTAGCCCAAAGGACAGGAGAGGGAAATGGAAGTACACTGTTGTAATCCTCTTACATTGTATATGAGGTGGTATAATGTTTTATGAAGGTGTACTCTGGCAAGTTAAGGATGTGTGGTATAAACTGCTGAGCAACCATTAAAAAGTAAAACAAAGAAATATAGTTAATAAGCCAATATTGGAGATAAGATGGAATCATAAAACACACTTGATTAATCCAAATTAAGTCAGAATAAGAGGGCAAAAAAATGGAACAATGAGATAAGTCAAATAGAATAAACAGTAAAATGGTAGATCAAGCCCAACCATATTGATAATTACCTTAAATCTAATTGCTCCAATTAACATGGAGAGTTTGTCAGGCAGAAAAAAAGCATGACAACTGTATGCTTTCTATATGGAGCACACTTCAAATATAATAAAAAGATATATAAAAAGGAAAAGAATGGGAAATTATAGACCATTCAAACATTAAACATAAGAACACTACAATGACTACATTAACATAAGATATAAGAGATTCATTATCAGACATAGAGGGATATTTCACAATGAGAAAGGGGCAATCCATCAAGAAGATGTAATGATCTTAAGTGTGTACACACCTAATAATAGAGTTTCAAAACCCATAGTAGCAAAACTGACAGAACTGAAGGTAGACAAATCCACAATTATAGTTGAAGATTTCAACAGTTCTCTCACCATAACTGTAACAAATAGACAGAAAATCAGTAAAAATATAGAAGACTTGAACTACAGTTTCAACCAATTTGACCTAATTGCTACTTATAGAATGCTTCATCTAAGAACAGCAGAATACACATTCTTTTCAAGCGTTCATGAAACTTTCACCAAGATAGACCATTTTCTGAGCTTTAAATCAAGTCTTAATAAATTTAAAAGAATTAAAATCATACAGTGGGGCTGGCCCTGTGGCCTAGTGGTTAAGTTTGGTGGGATCTGCTTCGGTGGCCCAGGTTCAGTTTCTGGGCGCAAACCTACACCACTCATTGGCAGCCATGCTGTGGAGGCGACCCACATACAAAATAGAGGAAGATTGGCACAGGTGTTAGCTCAGGGTGAAACTTCCTCAAGCAAAAAGAGGAAGATTGGCAACAGATTAGCTCAGGGTGAATCTTCCTCAGCAAAAAAAATTCATATAATGTATCTTCCATGACCATAATGGAGATAAATTAGAAATAAATAACAGAAATGTATATGGAAAATCCACAAATATTTGGAAATTAAACAGTACACTATTGAATATCTCATAGGTGAAAGAAAAAATTACGAGAATAATTGAGTTAAATAATAACATAAAATAAAAATATTTTGAACTGATTGAAAATGAAAATGCAAGATGTAAAAACTTGTGTGATAGAACTAAAGCAGTTCTTTGAGAGAATTTTTTTCAGTTTTGAATGCTTATATTGGTAAAAAAGATAGTCCAAATTCAATGATATAAGCTTCCACTTTAAGAAGCTAAAAAGGAAGAGGAAATTAGAGCCATATTCAATAGAAGAAAATAAGTAAGATGAAAACTAAAATGAATGAAAGAAAAAACAAACAAACTAAAATCAACAGAACCAAAAGCTTTTACAAAAATAAATAAATTTGATAAACTTCTAGCCAGACTAACCAGGAAAGCAAAGATGCAATTAAAGAGGAAATATTACTACAGATCCTGTAAATATTAAAAGATTAAGAAAGGACCATTATAAGAAACTTTGTGTCAATCAATTCAACCACTTACGTGAAGTTGATAAAATCTCTGAAAGTCACAGATGATCAAATTTGACTCAAGAAAAAAATAGAAAATCTGAATGGTCCTATAGCTATTAAACCAATTAAATTAAACTAAATTTTCCCAGAAAGAATACTCCAGGCCTCAATGGCACCTCTGGAAAATTCTGTCAACAATTTAAGAAAGAACCGGTACAAATACTTCACAAACCTCTAGATTAGAGAGGAAGTGAGAATATTTTCCACTTTATTTTATGAGGTCAACTTTATTCAAACCCCAAATCAGAGTCTTTACACATCACACACACACACACACACACACACACACAAACTAAAGAAAAATATCCTTCACAAACACACGTGCAAAACCGTTAAGAAAATGTTAGTAAATAAAATCCAACAATATATAAAATGGATCATACACTGTGAACAAGCAAGTTTTCTTCCAGTAATAAAAGGTTGGTTTAACATTTGAAAATCAATTAATGAGATTCACCCTATACATAATAAAGGAGAAAAGTCATATGATTAACTCATTTCAGAAAAAAAATTAGACAAAATTTAGCCTCCATTCATGAAAAAGCTCTTGGCAACCTAGCCATAGAAGGGAATTTTCTCAGCTGACAGCTATCACCATAATTAATGGTGAAAGACTGTCTCGCAGAACAAGAGTAAGGCAAAGGCACCTTCTTTGTCAATGTTATGTTCAACATTGTCCTGCTATGTCTAACCAGTGCAACAAAGCAAGGGAAAGAAATTAAAAACATTAAGATTGTAAAAGAATAAATATAAATTGTCTTTACTCGTATATGATCTGCTTGTGTATATAGAAAAGCCTAAGAAATCAATAGAAAATATACTAGAGTTAAAAAGTAAATTCAGCAAGTTTTCAGAATACAAGACCAGTGTATACACATCAATTGCATTCTAAATATTAGCAACAAACAATTAAAAATGGAGTTTATAATATCATACAATTTTATTAAACATAATAGGATAATTAGTTATAACTTTTACAAATATGTGAAGACCTCTGCACAGAAAACTATATAATATTGCTGAGAGAAATTAAAGAAAGCATGAATAAATGAAGATATATATTATGCACCTGGACTGGAAGACTAAATGTTGTTAAGATGTCAAGTTTCCCTAAGTTAGTGTATAAATTCAAACAATCTTTTTATTTTATTTTATTTTTTATTTATTTATTTTTTTGGTGAGGAAGACCAGCCCTGAGCTAACATCCGTTGCTAATCCTCCTCTTTTTGCTGAGGAAGACTGGCCCTGGGCTAACATCCGTGCCCATCTTCCTCCACTTTATATGGGACGCCACCACGGCATGGCTGACAGGCAGTGCGTTGGCGGGCGCCCGGGATCCGAACCAGCGAACCCTGGGCTGCCAAGCACGGACTAAACCGCTGCGCCACCGGGCCGGCCCCTCTTTTTATTTTTTTTATAATTTATTTTTATTCTTTTTTTGTGTGTGTGAGGAAGACCGGCCCTGAGCTAACATCTGTTGCCAATCCTCCTCTTTTTGCTGAGGAAGACTGGCTCTGGGCTAACATCCGTGCCTGTCTTCCTCTACCTTATATGGGACGCTGCCACAGCATGGCTGACAAGCAGCATGGTTGACGAGTAGTGTGTCGGCGGGCACCTGGTATCCGAACCTGCGAACCTCGGGCTGCCAAAGCACGACCTTAACAGCTGTGCCACCAGGCCGGCCCTGGAAATTCAAACAATCTTAACCAGAATTCCAGTAGGCTTTTTAAAACAAAGTGACAAGTAACTTTAAAATTTGTACGTAAATGGAAAAGACCTAGAACAACCAACATAATTTTTAAAAGGAAGAAAGGAGAATATCAAAGTTTACCATAAATCTACATTAATCTAGATACTATGGGTATGGAATAATAACATATATACAAGTCAATGTAACAGAATGGAGAGTACAGAAATAGATCCACGCATATATAGTAAATTATTTTTCAACAATAAAACTAAAATATTTTAATATAAAAATGATACTTTTAAACATTTTTAATTAGGTTATTTGTCTTTTCATTGTTGAGTTGTAAGAGTTCTTTATATATTCTGGATACTAGACCCTTATCAGATATATGATTTGCAAATATTTTTTCCATCCTGTGGGTTGTCTTTTTTGATGAAGACTTTATTTTTAGAATAGTTTTAGGTTCACAGCAAATTTGAGGGGAAGGTACAGAAATTTCCGGTATATCCTCTGTCCCCACACATGCAGAGCCTCCCCATTGTCAATATCCCCCAACAGAGTGTACTTTTGTTACAACTGATGAACCTACATTGACCATGTGTGCCTGGGGCTTTCTGTTTTGGAAGGTTATTAATTATTGATCTAATTTTTTAAATAGCTGCAGACCTACTCAGATTGTCTATTTCATCTTGTGTGAATTTTGGCAGGTTTGTCTTTCAAGGAATTGATCCATTTCATCTAGATTATTAAATTTGTGGGCATAGAATTGTTCATAGTATTTCTTTATTATCTGTTTAGTTCCATGGGGTATGTAGTGATGTCTTCTCTTTCATCTGTGTTAGTAATTTGTGGCCTGTCTCTTTTTTCTTGGTTAGCTTGGCTAGAGGCTTATCAATTTTATTGATCTTTTCAAATAACCACCTTTTGGTTTCATTGATTTTCTCTATTGATTTCCTGTTTTCAATTTCACTGATTTCTGCTCTGTTATTATTTCTTTTCTTCTGCTTACTTTTGATTTAATTTGTTCTTCTTTTTCTACTTTCTTTAGGTGGAAACAGATTATTGATTTTAGATCTTTCTTCTTTTCTAATACATATATTCAATTCTACAATTTTCCCTCTGAGCACTGCTTTCACCGAATCCCACAAATTTTGGTAAGTTGTGTTTTCATTATTTTTTAGTTCAAAATATTTTTAAATTTCTCTTGAGATTTCTTCTTTGACCCATGTATTATTTAGAATCATGTTGTTTAATCTCTACATATGTTGGGATTTTCCAGTTATCTTTCTGTTATTGATTTCTAATTTAATTTCATTGTGGTCTGAGAGCAGACATTGTATGATTTCTATTCTTTTACATTTTTTGTGTTTTATGGCCCAGAATGTGGTCTATCTTGGTGAATGTTTCGTGTGAGCTTAAGAAGAATGTGTAGTCTGCTGTTTGTTGGATGCAGTAGTCTATAGATGTCAATTATATCCAGTTGTCCCAGAACCATTTGATGAAAAGGCTGTTCTTTCCCATCGAATTGTCCTAGCACACTTGTTGTAAATCAGTTGCCCAAATGGTATATGGGCTTATTTCTGGACCCTCAATTCTATTTCATTGATCTATAAGTCTATCTTTATGCCAGTAGTTCATATTCTTGATTACTCTAGATTTGTAGTAAGTTTTGAAATTGGGAAATGTAAATCCTCCAACTTTGTTCTTCTTTTTCAAGACTATTTTGGCTATTCATTAACTTTTAATAGAAAGGTAACTGATTGTGTAATGCTAAAACAAAACCAATGTATTATGGGATTTATAACAAATGTAGAAGTAAAATGAATTACAAAAAGCACAAAGAAGAGGAAGGAGTAAATGAAATTATACCATTTAGTTTTCTTGTATTATATGTAAAAATGGTATAACGTGAATTCAGGGTAGACTTTGGTAATTTAAATGTCCATATTGTAAACCTTAGGGCAATGAAGAAGAAGAAGAAGAAGAAGAAGGATAAAGATGAGGAGAGATAAAAAATCAATATAGCAGATACAGTGGAATACTAAAAGTGCATGATTATTGCAAAATAAAGTAGGAAAGAAGGAAAAACAAACAGATAAAACAAATAGAAAGTAACTTGTCACATGGGAGACTTAAACTCAAGCATATAAGCAACTACTTGAATATAAATGGACTAAACATCCCAATTAAAAGACAGAGTTTGTCAACTTGCATAAAAAAGCAGAACCTCTTATATGATGTTTATATAAAATGCATTTTAAATATAAATAACAGATAGATTAAAAGTAAACCAATGGAAAATATGCCATACAAACTCTAAGCACAATAGGCTACAGAGAATAAATTATATCCAAGAAAGTAGAGTTCAGGATAAGGACTATTACCATAGATAAACAGGGACAGTTCAAAATGATAAAGGTGTCAATTTATCAAGAAGACACAATGATCTTAAATGTCTATGAACCTAATCAGAGTTTCAAAATAAGTGAAACAGAAACATATATAACTGAAAGGAGAATTAGACAAATCCACAATTATAGTTGGAGCTTTCAACACTTCTTTCTCAATAACTGATGTAACAAGTTAATGTAAAATCAGTATACATATAGAAAAAATAGAGAGAAAATAGAGAAATAGAAATATATAAGAAATACAGCAGAAAAAGGAAAAATATATTGAAAAAAAACCAACCTACAGTTTCAACTAACTTGACCTGATTGCCGTTTATTGAACATTTCATCTAAAAACAGCAGAATACACATATTCTTTCCAAGTGTTCACAGGCCATTCACCAGGATAGACTATTTGCTGGGATTTAAAACAAGTCTGAGTACATTTAAAAGGATTAAAATGACACTGGGATGAAGGAATGAAAATGAAAACAAAACATATCAAAATTTGTGTGATGCAGCTAAAGCAGTACTTAGGGAGAAATCATAGCATTAAATGGTTATATAAGATTAGAAGAATGGCATATAGTCAATGATCTATCTTTCCATCTTAAAAGGCTAAATAAAGAAGGACAAACTAAACCCAATTTAAGTAGATCCAACAAAGTTTTTGCATGTGTCAATAGCTTTTTCTTTTTTATTGCTGAGTAGCATTCCATGGTTTGGATGTATTTTTGGTCTGTTTTAAGTTGGATTGTTTGTTTTATTGCTGTTGAATTTTGAGAGTTTTAAAAAATTTCCTAGGAATACATTGCAATAACCTTCCAAATTTTCATCAAAATTACAGATTGTTATGGCAGTAGTAGAAGGAACTCAGACGTAGTGAGAAGAGGAAGAAGCAATAATCTCTAAGTAAAAACCATATGAATTTAGTCATATGATTATAATTATGATTATTTTTAAATTTTTAAATGTCAAAATTTTTGTTAGAAAAGAAGCGAAATGTGGCTTACTTGGGAAATATATTTTCCTAAGAAATATTTTGAGCATCTACCATATGCAAATTTGTACTAGGCACCAATAAGTCTTCATTGGTTTATTAATAGCAATATTTCTTAAACTTGAGAACAGGACTTTATTAAATTTAAACTATTAAATTTAAATTTATTGAAATGCAGCTATAAAAGTTTAAGATGACAGAGAATATTATTTGCAGAATTAGCAGTTTACCGAGTGCATTTTTCTCCTGACATGATGCTGACTCCACAGCCTCATTTATGAAATATCAGCAGTTTCCATGTCCTCCTCAGACTACAGTCTGTGAAGCAGAAATTATTTGTAAGGCTGTTTGTTCTTAGCTCTGGATTTTGGGTAGCAGTAGGGATACTTTTTCTCCAGAGAAGACTAGGCCAGAGAGGGAGGGTTAAAGTATGGGGCTTTGGGTTCCAAGTGGAAAGACTTCTTAAATCTTCTCAATAAAATAGGATGTAATACAATCTGTTGAGCGTGAGGGTTCTGAATGAGGTTGGGGTCCTGATTTCAGGAGGGACTGGGAGATCCACCATGGATGATGCAATGGGGAGATGGTGTGCAAACAAGAAATGAATCAAAGGATGATGTCCAGCATACCGAGGACAGGGCTGTCCAAGTCTCTCCATGGGACCAGCAACATGGGAAAGGGGGACCAATCACACATTTCCAGTGTAGTCTGTCCTCAGCATCACAATTTAGATGTGGGTGAATCAGAGTTCATAGCTGATGATGCTACAACAAGTCTGGCACAGAGAAAAAGGGCTCTGAATCAGATGTTTTAGCTCATAGGAAAAGAGGGAGAGGTTCTTGCCTGTCTGTAAAGACTGTGATGAGAAAGGATTGAGTGCAATGAAGCACGTGACAGGAATTTTAAAGGGGAGATTTAGTTAACGGACAGTGGCAGAGGAATGGTAAGCTTCTGGAGGTCAGAGATTAGGTTGTACATTTCTTTGTATCCACCTCTGTGTCAAGCAATGCTTAGATACATAGTGAGTATTCAGAAAGCACTAGAAAGGAAGGAAGGAAGATGGAGGGCATTGTTCTGGGGAATGACTATTCCAAGCAGGGTAAGAGAAGCAACTTGTGTGCTCTAAGAGTCTGTCCCACAGCCCACAGGCCAGAGTTCAGGGAGAAATTTCCATGTCTAAATAGAACCTGGCAGTGACAATGGGAAGGTCAGGCAGAGCTGTCCTTTGAGAATGAAACAAGGACCTCCAAACCTGGGCTTCTGGGAAGCTGAGCTGTTAGGTGTATTCATCCTTTCTCTATTCTGGCTATTTCCTGGACTTGAATGCTTTCAAATGATTCTGGATCTTCTCATTACTGGAATCTGGGCCACAGAAGTTGGGATGCATGGAGTAAATGATATTTTTAATAAGTAACTACCATTGATTTCTCAGCCAAGGGTCATTCCCTTCCCCTCTTTCAGGAACTCAGACTTTTGGCACCTGTGTGCAGAAGGGAAAAATCATTCGCATATTATTGACACTCTGCAACCCCCTCCACCTCCCATTCCCTGTATGTAAACCCTGAAAGGTCTGAGCTCTGTGACAGAAGCTCCTACTAACTGGTGAGATGCTTAACACTTCGTGAAGGTGCTGTGTCACATATGCCCCCACAACTGTTGGCCTTAGACTTTGCTCAGACAGGTAGGAGAGGTAGTGGGGTGGGCTGAGGACGTGCAGTAAAAGGAGGAAAGCAGTTGATAATCAAGGGGTTCCACCTGTTCTTCTCCTGACATTTTATGGGGTAAATATTCTTCTGCTTTTCTCTTTCTTGGACAGACAACAATAAGAAGGGGCTTTTGTTCCCTAGAGAATCTACTACTTGCTACGTGAACTTGGTTCTATAGCTGGAGAAACTTCTGCAGAAATTTATTCTTTGTTTTTGAGCATTCATTGACTTCTCCCTGAACTGCAAGCTCTTTTTCTCTAATATTTAGAACAAGGACAGTGAATTAGTTCTAATTAGGCCTAGGATTGGGGAATAGAGTTTGTACAATGGGGCTACAATATTGCCTCCAATATCATAGAAGACTTAACCACTCCAGTACTTGTCAGTGCTAGTGTTGGGAGTCCTCCTGGGGCATTGATGGGCTCCAGGCCAATGAGAAGTCATTGGTGAGGAAGGGCCTATGGCAGAGGTACTTTGTGGGGGCTCATCCCAAGACTGTCCTGGGACAGGAGCAGGATTCTTATAGGAATGGATTCCAGAAGACCAGTGAATGCTCTTATGGAAGGAATTAGAGATGTGACTGTCTGGGCTTTTGTGTCTTGTGTGTATATGAGATACACTTCCAGTTCTGATATTCTAGGGTAGTAGGAAAGAGTGTATCTTTGAATTCTGGGTGAAATGTTTTATGTCACCAAGCCCCATCCACAAACTGGGAAATAAACATGACTGGCATTGAAAGGCATTGTTACTAGAATCTCTTCCTTATATTTCTAATACTTTTGCATTGCTTATGTTTCAAGGTGCCTATTAAACTCAGTTAATTTCTTAAATACCTTGTAGAGCTTGTGAAATGCTTTCTTCTAAACAGAGGGCTTTCATGTGTAGTTACTAAACTCTTCATTAATCAGCTTTTTATTACCCTGAGCAAAAGAGAATTAAGGAGTAAAACAAAATATATTTTGAACAGCCAGAATAATGTCACAAAATAAATCTATGCTTAACAATGTATTTGCAGTATTCTTGTCTGATATTAGTTTGCTGAGAGTTTCATCATGATTGGATGCTGAATGTCACGAAAGGCTTTTTCTGCCTCCATTGAGATGATGATACAGTTTTTCTCTTCATTTCTGTAATTGTGGTGAAATAAATTGATTGATTTTAAAGTGTCAACCCAATATTGTGTATTCCTGGAATAAGTCTAATGTGATTTTGATGTATTACTAGTTTTAAATATTGCTGCTGTCCTTGTCAGATTTTGATATTAGGTTATGCTCTTATAAAATAAGTTGGGACATCAGCAAGTTGGCTGAATAAGACATCCCTCATTCACATCCCCTAATCAACAATAATAATTTGGCATCCATCCTCAGACAAAAGCGCCTTTGTGGGAGTTTTTGGATCCAGGTGGGAGATTGTGAAGCCCCAGTGCAGTTGAAGACCGAGGACAGCTGTTTTGAGAAGGCAGGCTCCTACTCAGGTGGCTGACTCTCTGATCACGGTTTGAACTATAGACCTGGAAACAGCTCTGTACCCCTGAGAACTTGGTTACAGCCCTTTTTGGCTTTGGTTCTGTCACCAGCACCATAGCCAAGGGACCCAGGAGGAATCATCCCTACCCACGCATCAGGTAATAGGCATACAGACCTTGGTCCTGACTGGGGACCTGGAAATGGACCATTAACTGGCTCCAACCCCTCTTGGCCATGATCTGGGAACCCCTGGAGGTGACATCATCTAGATGGCAACAGAAGTCATTCCCAACTTCAGTCCCCCTCACAAGAAGACCATCTAGCATCTGTCCATAGGCAAGACACAATTGTAAAAATCCCAGAACCTGGGAGTGAGGCTGAAGCACCCCGCCAGAACACAGAGACTGAGAAGGACTGCATTAGAAGGGTAAGAGGAGAGGTCTCACTTTGATTAAATTGCCCCTCCCCAGGCCATCACAGTGCCACATGGGGAGAGGTGGCCCCTGGGCCTATGGTTTCTCCAGTGGGAAGAGAGCAAGATGGACATCTAGCTCTCCCAGCTGGAGGTGCAGTTCCCAGGAGGCCCACTCAGGTCTCACTTCATGGGGATCATGGGGGAATCTGTGAGACTCCATCCCTGGGGATCAGATACAGATGGAGAAGGAGGAGGGCTTATAGCAACCAGCTCTCAGATCTCGGTGGACTGCATTCCTGCTTGCAGCAGTGCCCAAGCAGAGATCCTAGCCAGTGGCTCTCCCCATCTGCAGAGCTGAGCCAGTGGCCCTGTCTGTCCAGAGAGCTCAGTTGGCAGTTCTGCCTGATTTGGGTACTTTAGCCAATGGGCTCTACTGGCCATGGAGTCTGTCCTACAGCCACACCCAGGCAGGGAAGTAAATTTGCAGTCCTGCCCAACTGTTGAGCATAGCTTCTAGTCCTGCCAGAGTAGGAAGCCTGGCCAGAGAACCTGGGCAGCAATGGAGCCCATCTAACAGCCTCGCTGGGGTAGAGAACCTAGCCAGCAGCCCTACCCAAATGTTGAGTACACCAGGGAGCTTAAACAGTGACCCTGGGCAGCCTAGGAGCCCAGCCTACAGCCCTGCCTGATTGCTGAATACAGCTTGTGGCCTCACCCAGTCAGGGAGCCTAGCCAGTGAATCCACCCAATCATGAAGTGTAACCTGTGACCCTACTCGACTAGAAAGCCCAGACAGCGACCTGCCCAATCATAGAGAAGAGTTTCTAGCCTCATACAACTCCAGGATACAATTGGAGGCCCTACCTGACCAGAAAGCCTAGCCAGAGACCTTGCCCAGTAGTGGAGGACAGCCAGTGACCTACCTGATTGCAAAGCCCAGCTTGTCACCCCACTCAAATTCAGGGCACAGCCTGTGGCCCTGCCTGATTGCAGAGCTCAGCCCAAGGCTCTGTCTGATCATAAAGTCCTGCCTCGAACAGTCATTGAACATGGAGTCCAACCTGCAGCACAATCTGACTGGGGAGCACAGCCTGAGGCCCCTGGGAGCCACCTCCACCACATCTTTCTATTTCAGAAAGAACCTAACTGTCTCTTAAAAGTGTGTTGGAAGTTTTTAAGGATATAAAAAACACCCCTAGAGGACATGAGGGAGGGATCAACAAGTGAAGCACAAGTGATTTTATTTAGGGCAATGAAACTTCGTATGATTCTATAATGGTGGATATATGTTATTATAAATTTGTCAAAATTTTGTGTATAACACAGAGACAACCCTGATGTAAACTATAGACTTTGGTTGATTATGATGTATCAATGTTGGTTCATGGATTGTAACAAATGTTGGTGGTGGGGGAGGCTGTGTGTGTGGGGAAGGGTATGTGGGAACTTTCTGTACTATCCGCTCAACTTTGCTTGAACTTAAAACTGCTCTAAACACTATTAATTTAAAAATGAAAAAAGCAACAACAAAAATAAAACATCTACCTTCTCTTATCTCTTTCAGAAAACTCTTGTGAAGACAAAAAGAATGGCCAATGTCCCAAAACACATAAAAAGATGCTCAACATGAATAACAGGGAAATGCAAGTCAAAAGAGTATGGGGATACCATTTTCACCCCAAACTGTGAAACTTTATAACTCTTTAGCCCTGTTAAGAACATGGAGAAACAGGAAGTCCTATACATTGGTGGTACAACTGTGAAAGGCTACAAACATTTTTAACAATCAGCTGGAACATTATTATAAAACTAAAAAATTTACCTATTGACTCATAAATCACTGAGGAATAAGGTCTAAAGATATATAGGTACCAGTAGGTAAAAATATATTTGAAAGGATGGTTGTTACATTATATGTTTAGTCATAAATATTTTTAATCATCAATAGGAGAAGGCTTGAATAAATTATAGTCCATCTGTACCATGGAATAGTATGCAGCTGTACAAAATGATGAGTTAGATCTATTTGTATTAATGTGAAGTGGCACCTATAATTTAAGTGAAAAAAATGTATATTGCAGAGTCATGTACATGGTGTAGGACAGGTAAAAATAAAAGAAACAAAGGAAAATATGTATCTTTATGTTTCTCCATGAGTATAGACAAAGGGGGTAAAAAAGATACAGAACAAACTGTTAACATTGATTGCCTTGGGAATGGGGAAAAAGGGGAGGATTGTTGACTTTTCCTTTATACACTGGCTTGTTTTATTGTTGCAACAGGTAGGGACTGGATTGCTTTTGTAGCTTGAAAGGAAAATTCAGTAAGTTGTAGTAGAAATAAAACAAAACAACAAAAGAAGCCCTGCACGATATGGCCTCAGGGTCAAACATCTATAGACAATCAGACCTTTTATACTGCCAAGAATGACTGCCTCTTAGTATAACTCCTGAGCATTATTATACTAAGAAATCCATTTCTTTTCTATGCTTTGAGGGATGTTACAAAGAAAAAAACAAAACCCAAGAAACAAAAAACCTTCTGCTCTCTGACCTTGGGGCACAGCTTACTTCAGAATGAGATGTCTGTTAGCCAAATCTCAGTAAGTGGGTGAAGAGAAAGATCTCTACTCCCACCCTATTTCCATTCTGTTCCTAAATTGGTATGCCTCCAGCTTAAGGAGAGTGTGGGGGATGTGTTATGCCACCAAAAGGGAGTAAGGAGATGAGGAAAAATTTCTATTAAAAAGTATGTAAGTCCAGTCTAACATCAAAGTTCAAAGGCAACAAATTACCCCAAAACTTATCAGCTAAAACAATGATAAACATTTATGTCACACAGCTTCTGTGAGTCAGGATCCTGGGAGCGGCTTTGCTGGGTGGTTCTGGCTCTCAGAGTCTCTCCTGAGGTCGAGGTGTTGGCCGGGGCTCATCTGAAGACTTGACTGGGCTTGAAGGATCTGCTTCCATGTTGGCTGACTCACATGGCCGGTCGCTTAGAGCTGGTCATTGGAGAAAGGACTCAGTTTCTCCCATGTGTGCTTCTACATAGGGCTGCTTAGTGTCCCCAGGACATGGCAGTTGGATTCCCCCAGAGCTAGTGGTCCAGGAAGAGCAAGGAGAAGGCCAAAATGTCTTTTATGACCGAGTCTCAGAAGTCACATGCCATCACTTTTGTACATTCTATTCCATTAGAAGTAGCGACTAGGTATAGGCCACCTTTTGAAGAGTGGAGTGTCAGAGAATGTGTAAACATAAGTTACAATCACGATCCAGTATTCACTATCACCCTGTGGTTTTCTAGCTTTCAGAAATTTCTACAAATTTCAGGTCCACTGAAGGCATTCTTTTTCTCCAGAGGTTTACGGATTTTTTTAAAAATAGCCTTTCTTAAATTTTATAGGATTTTGGTGATCCAGTGTTCCTCATTCCCTTTTCTGTACTTCTGTTTATACAAGGCCAGAACTTCACATGCTTTTGTAAAGATCTCTATCCTTATCTTTTCCCCCCAAATGATAGATTCATCAGTACAATCATCCCAGAAGTCTGTTGGGAGTAATACCATGGTGACCTACATCCTGTTCACATCAGCCACCACAGTACTAATAATAGCTGACACTTATAGAGCAATTACTCTATAACGGGCACTATTTGAAAGGCTCTACACATATCCACATCAAGTACACCACGTCATCCCTCATGACTCAGATCTTCATTCACGGTCTAACTTGCCCTTCCCCCACCCCTCAATGCTCAAACCTTTCCTGTGGGGAACCCATGACCCATCACTCACAAAATCCCCAATATCTTTAATCTCTTCTCTTGAATGTTTCCTTTCCCTTTTTGCTCACACAGAAACCTGACTCTCCCTCGATGGCACTGCTTCTTCTACAGTGTTGGGGTGGGAAAATCCCCTTTCTTCCCTTCTTGTGACTGGACTGTGAGTAAAATTGACATAAGACCAGATTAACAGGAGAAAAACCCAATTGAATATGTACATATTGGAAACCATAAAGAAATGGTGCTCAGAGAGTGAACAAAACAGGCAGCATACATATCTTTTACACAAGAAACATAAATTTGTGAAAAATTGACAGGACAAAGAAACTTAAGTTTGGGGTATGTAATTAGTGAGGAGTTTAAGCAGAGTTTAGGCTTGAGGTAGTAAATTAGCAAGGTTTGTTTATGCAGGCTTCTCGGCTTTGAATCCCCTAGCTCCGGTGATAAGGATGCAGGGAGAGTACCTTTCACATGGGAGATTTATTTCCTGCTTTAGGGGGAACAGAGACAGGAGGGTCAGAATTCCCTTTTTGCTTTTTAAGTAATTTTAACTCAAAATAGTCAATATGCCAGAGTGGAACATCTGGAGGTGGCCTGTCCTGGGCTTCAACAACAGCCTTACCATATAGCAGACATTTTCTCTCCTGCTTTCTTTTTATAATTGGCCTTGGGGATGGGAGAGCTCTTTGCTCCTCATCGCTGCTTCCAGGCCATTTTCCCTTCTTCTTCCTTAAAACCTTTCAGCTTTGAAACTCCTGCTCTCAGACTCCACTGTCTGGACTCCTCTTCATTGTAATCATTTGTTACTGGTTACTCCCTTCTGTTCTCTGAATATTTTTACCTCCTAGATTACTATCATTCTCTATAATGCTACTGTCATAATTTCAGTGATTTTGATAACCATGTAGATTATCCTTCCAAAACTCTGGCCCCTCACTTTTTGTCTTAACCCCCAAGGATTTTGTTTTCACTTTGCCTGGATCACCTATTTCTATGGTCATACTCTAGATATTTCCATTGTCTAGAACTGTATCCCTTCTGTAATCTCTAAAAGCACCACTGCCTCCCTTCCCAACTCTCCCTCCAGTACCCGAGGGAACAAATCTCCAGACAAATAGGACTTGGGTTCTGTGATACTGTGATTTATTATAAGAAATATATATTTGGTCTTTGTCCTATTCCTGGCACAGAGCTTTCAAAACCCTTGGAATTTCCTGAGTGATGAGAGCAATAAAGGTGTCTTTTGCTTTATTAATGAGGTGACTTTTGACAGCACCTAAGGATGGTGGCTGGTTGGCAGTGGAGCTTTTTGCCATGTGATTAGAGGGCTGGAAGTTTCAGTCCCACTCCCCCATCCTCCACCCCCCACCTCCAGGGAGGGGAGAGGGCCTGGAGATGGAGTTCAATCACCAACGGCCAATGATGTAATCCATCATGCCTGTGTAACGAAGCCTCCATAAAAACCCAAAAGAAAAATGTTCTGAGAGCATCCAGGTTGGTGAGCATGTGGAGATTTGAGGAGAGTGGGATACCTGGAGAGAGCATGGAAACTCCTTGCCCTTTCCCCATACCTTGCCCTCTCCATCTCTTCCATCTGGCTGCTACCTAGTAAGTAAACTGTTTTCCTGAGTTCTGTGAGCTGCTCCAGCAAATAAATCGAACCTGAGGAGGGGGGTCATGGGAAACTCTGATTTATAGCCAGTCTGTCAGAAGCACAGGTGATAACCTGCATTTATGATTGGCCTCTGAAGTGGAGGGCTGCTTGTGGAACTGAGTCTTTAACCTGTGGAATCCGATGGTAGATAGTGTCAGAATTGAGTTGAATTGTAGGACACCCAGATGGTGATGGAGAATTGCTTGGTGGTGTGGGGAAAACCCACACATCATAACTGGGAGCAGAAGGGTGAGTTTATTGATCAAAACACTGTTCCTTACTCCCCTCCAGTCCTAATGTCTCTCCTTACCCCGTTTAGATTCCTTGGTTCCTCATTATAATCATCCTCTTGCATAGAGTCTCAACTTCCTTGTTTCTCTCTTTCTCCAAAGGGCAAATCTCCAAACCTAGTTAAATCCAACTTTCCAACTATGTTGCATCTAATATAAGCAGCAGAAGTGGTTGGAGAAAAATACACAACCACTCTGACTGATCTCACTCTGTGTTTATGTCACTGACCTTCTGTGGTCTAAAGCACTGCTAGGCAACCTTACCATATTTCCATAGTCCAAATTTTCTTGCACATGAGAATCTCATGGACAAACTTTTAAAAAAATCCTGATGTCAGGCCATGCCCCCAGACCAATTAAATCATAGTCTCAAGGGGTGAACCCAGTTTGTTTTTAAACTCTCCAGTTGATTCCAATGTGCAGCCATGTTTGAGGACCACTTCCCTAGTTCATTCACTCTTTTCCTCTTTGAAATAACTCAGTTTCATCCACACTGGTGTCTTTGCTATTCCTCCAACATGCCAAGCTCAGTTCTGCCACAAAAATCTTTGAAATGATTCTTTCTCCTGGAATTCTTTTTCCCCAGAAAGTTGCCTGGTTGGCTTCCTCTTTGCTTCAAGTTTCTGCTGCAAATATCTATTAATAATGCTTTTCTGAACTGTCTCATATAAAATAGGACCCCCCCCACCCACCTTAGCACTTCCTATTACCCTTGTCTTACTTTGTTTTTCTCCTTAGTATTTGTTACCATCTAACATATTATATATTTATTTACTAACCATTTATTGTCTGTCTCCACCTACTAGAGAAATAGCAGGGACTTTGTGCGTTTTGTTCATTTTCCATAACAAAATATGCACAGTAAATTTATTTTACTAACAGATCAATAGGTGCTCAATAAATACTTTTTTAAAAGGCTAGGCAGCAGAAACTTCTCAGGATTTTAGTGTGTTCAAGGGTACCAGTGGCTTTTTTTTTTTTTTCTAATTTGGTGACTAAGGAAGTATGTATTCCATGTGTGCTCTTAGAAGATCTAATATTAAAGAAAAGAGAATTTACAGACTAACGGTAGATCACATTTTTTAAAGCTGTGGACAGATCATGTGGACTTTAACTTTTTTTCCTGTTAAGTATAATGAATAAATCATTACAAGGGATCAAAAGATGAGTCTTTGGTCAACATTGTTCAACTGTGCTCAAATTACCCTATTTTTTGAGTAGTAAACACATGAATGCTTCTTAAGCATAGATTCTCCACATGCAACAATAATAGACTTGAATCAATTCATGGACAATAAATCCCTATGGACAATAAATGTCACATTTCTTTATTTTTCTAAATCAAATGAAGTTTGTCGCCAAATTCCCATTCATCAAAGCCCATGAGAATTTGCTGTGTTGGTTCTCTTCCCTCTACTGGATTGTACTGGGACTCAGGTCTTAAGCAGTTCTGGAAAATGTGGGCAGGCTGAATTTTGGACAGCGATGAAGATGTTTCATGCCTGCATCTGGGAGTCAATCTGAAGTTCCTTGCCTTCTGTGCCAGGTTGGCCATGGGGACCCCTATTGGTTAGTTTTGTGGGTAGAAATTATAATCTTAAAATCTTTCATTTAGCTATGATCAAAAATTAAAATTAAAAAAAAAAAAAGTGTGACTCACCATGAAAAACCCCAGGAAGAAAGATTCCTGTTGTGTCAGGTTGTTTGTATTTTCAACATATGGAGCTGGTTATTTCTTTCCTTAGTAAAGTAAGGTTGTAGAAGTTCTATAATCCATAACTTTATGAGCACAAAGTACTGAAAGAGCAGGGAATTTAAGTGTGTAGAGTCTCTGTTTCTGATTCTGTTAGTTAAGAAGAAGCTTCCTGAGATATGCATATGTTCTTCTGAAGCTATTTGTCACAAAGTCCTCCTAGGATATTCTTTCATTAAATAACTAACATCTATGTAAGTTATGTGAGTTCTCCTGAGATGTAACCATCACCTGGGGAGCATATAAAACATATATTGTTCATTTTATGTATAAAAATATGTTACACATTAAACGTGATAGGAAACCGAATTTTTCATTAAAATTGTAAATGAGCTAATCTGCCATATGTTAATCTGACTCATTACTCTGTAAATCATATAGGTTATTCTTTTTTAGTGAAAGAGAAAGAGAAGGGGAAGAAAACCCTTCATGTCCCATGACCTACTTTTTCCCCTTTCAGCAAGCAACAAATAAAGGATGCCCTTAGATATTCTTAATTTCAAAATAATATGAAATTGGTTCTTTACGTAGAGTTTAATCTCCATGGGTATTCATACAACTGTTTTCCCTCTGAGATCTTTCTATTTATGGGGTGCTGTGAATGAGGAGCATGCAGATTTCCATGACATAAAGCACTTTCAATCCACCAAATCCTCTCCCATTTCTAGGGAAATTAACTCCCTTGCAGCTGTGCCACCTACTTCTTCCCTTAAAGCCACAGTCTTCATCATGCCTACCTGTGGGCAGACCATCCCAATCGCCTTAATAGGCTCCATTTTTGAAACACAAAGTTTTCTAGTTCTGAAACTTATTCAAAAAGCACTGTTTACCTCTCTCCTGCATTAAGGAGCTTCCAGAGTAAGAAACATCTCACTGTTTCTTTTTTGGGGTGATGGGAGTGGTAGAGCAGCAGATAGTATATAGGTAGGTGTTAATGAGGAAGGGAGAAGGGAAAAGTTTTATGTCTCCTCTGATAAAGCCATAGCAGAAGAAAGAAAACACTCATTAATCATTTACAAAAAAAATTCTTTTAAACCTTTAGAATAATAGTTAATCTTTAGTAGCCTGGACCTCAACAGCCCAACTCCAAATTGTGAGCTCCGTATGCCTTCTCCTAGTCTCTGTATCCTCAACAGGTTCTCCTCATCTGGCACTTAATAGGTGTTAAATAAAAGCTGGATGACTAAAACAGAGAGAAGTGACTATTAACCCCTAGCCTTCTCATGTGGACACTCTAGTTTAACTATCCCAGGCTATCATAACTTATTCTTACATTCTCATTCTCTAATTTCTTTCCATTCTTTATATTTGTTTATACTTTTAATCATTGTATTCATTTCCTGTGGCTACCATAACAAATTACCATGAACTTGGTGACTTAAAACAATAGAAATTTATTCTGTCACAGTTCTGGAGGCTAGAAGTCTGAAATCAAGGCATCCACAGAGTTGGTTCATTCCATGCCTCTCTCCTAGCTTCTAGTGGCTTAGTGGCTGCTGGCAATGTTCGATGTTTATTGGCTTGTAGACACATCACTACGATCTCTGCCTTTGTTTTCACATTGACCTCTCCTCTGTATGTCTTCTTTCATGTTCTCTTCTTATAAAGTCACTTGTCATTGGATTTAAGGCCCAACCTAATCCAGGATGGTCTCATCTCCAGATCCTTAACTTAATTATATCTGCAAAGACTTTTCCCAAAGACTTTTTCCAAAGTCACATTTACAGGGTCCAGGTGGACATAACTTTTGGGGAACACCATTCAACCTACTACAATCATCTTAGCTTTTTTCAATTTGGGGGCTCTCTCTCTCTTTCTGAAAGGAATGCACAAACTCTTCTGTACTCACTTTCTCTTGATCTAATTAGATGTCTCTAGGATCGAATAACTCTACACAATTAATCAACCAGAAGTCAGGGACTTGGACTTTGAATTATTCAACCATTACCCAACAATGTGATCTTGGATAAATTTAATCACTTTGAATCTTATTTGTCATGTTGGTTGCAAATACAGAAATCAATTAGGCCTGGCTTAAGGAAAAGAAAAATTCATTGTGTTATAGCAACATCTCATAAAACTCAAGAGCAAGCGTATAGCCAGAACTTAAGAAGAAATTAGATCATGGAATTGAAGTCTTAGCACTCTTTATCAATTTTTGTCTCTGTTTTTCTCTACGATCTATGTAATTCTTTTTTACCAGATGGCTATATGAGGGATTAGAATTTGCCACGCCAAAATGTGCTTCTTTGGCTTGATTATTTTTAAGAACAAAAGACTGTGAAAGAAACTTTGAGCTTCCCTCTAACTGCCTAAAAGAATTTAAGATAGAAGACCTGTACTCAGGACAGGCCAACACTATAGATAACTCTGGGTATGATAGACTGGGAGGATCCTCCCAAAGTTGATTTTTATCAAAGTTCTCTCTCTTGGGTCACATTGTCTACAGATGGCCCAGCAAACATTTGTTGATCAAACGTTTGCTTTTCCATCTCCATGTAAAATGCCTTTCTCCCCTTTGAAGTCCCAAACCACTACCCCCCCAACATCCTCCTTTGTCTTTAGCTGAAGATGGTATTTAAGGTAGTAGCTTCTGCCATTTTGGCAAGTTACTCAGTTTTACTGGGTTTCTCCCATGTAAACACGTTACTAAACTGTTTGATTTTCTCCTGTCATTTTGTCTCATGTCAATTTAATTCTTAGACCAGCAGGAAGGATCTAGAAGGTAGAGGAGTTGTATTCCTCCCCCCTCAGCTGTTTTTCTGACAAAAGTACTCAAGTTTAATGTTATAGTTCCATCTACATGGACAGCTTCTTTTTGTCTTTCCCCACCACTCTTGTCTCTTTCTCCTATCTCCATTTATGCTGTATATTTCTCTCCCCAATCTTTATTTCTGTTCCAATTCCAGATTCCTAATTGAGGGAATGAGTGATCCAGTTGGGATCTTTCCTGATTCAAACAACTTTGACCAGAGATGGGGTCATATTATACAAAGATGGGTTTTGAGGATCAGACCATACAGACTGGGGATAAGGGCAGTTACACTGAGGAAAGAATTTTGAGTTTGGCAGATTCACAAAAATGTGTAGCACATTTCTCTTCTATAAATTGGAGTTAGTTCTTGCTATGCCACTTTACAAGGTTTCTTGAGAATCAGAGTAGACATTGTGCGTATGAACACATTGCAAATTGTATCTTATTGTACACTTTAAGGAATTGTTTTGAAGTGTATAGTGCTAGATTTGGGTTCTGGACAAGTAGCAGACTCTATCTTTTGTGTGTGTGTGAGAGCGAAAGAGAATAAGTCATCCAGTTGTGAAGTGGATAAAGGTTTTCTTAGAGTTCATCACCACAGCTCTCAAAATTTTCATTGTTTCCACACTGGCAGGAAATCACAATTTCAGAAATAGGGATGAAGTTGTTGTGGGAGAGAGGAAGAAACAAGCTGCAAGTTTTAAGTGGGTGATGTTTGTAAGTGGAAGCACCGCTTGAATGTTATCCAGACAACGATGGCAAGAGTACTAACTGAATTTAAATTCTGGTATTTTTGGACATAGAAAATGCTGGACTTTTTGTAATATTGATTTCTCAATTATTTATTATACACATTTATTTTCTGACATCTCATGAAAAGCAGGGTAAACACTTGGCAACAGAAGTAACTATCAGCACTAGAATAAAACGAAAGAAGTTCCTAAGTTTCTTGGGGATCTATGACTCAGTGTTGGTGTTGGGGAGAGAGTAGGGGGAGAAGCAGGTTTATTTTTCAGCAGATGGATCAAAGAGATTAGATATGCTTTGTCAAGAAGGTTGCCAGTTGGGATTATTACTGCGTCTCCTCTCTCTCTTATTTCCAGTGGGGCTGGAGCAGAATAATATCTACTTCCTCTGACTTTGGAGCATCCTTGCACAGGAAAGGCCAACAGCACTGGAATGGGCACAGAGGAAAGCCTGGAGAACGCTCCTTGGGTTACTTTACTCTGGGCCTTAGGAAGACCAGTTCTTACTCTTAAGATCATCTTTCTGTCCCTCCTTTTACTATTTCATTAAAAAAAATCATCTGGTCAAATTCCTGGAGTAGACCTGGTAGGAAAAGCCAAGAGGTTATCCTAAGGCTTTAAGTCAAGACTTTAAGTTAGACTGGCTGAAGGACACTGCAGGCAGCACATGTGAACCAGTGCAGGACATCAAAATAAGATGCTGTACTTTATTTTGGGACAAGTAAGCATCTCCCTAGAGTGTCATCTGTGGAAAATATGCTCTATTAAGAATCTATAAGAATATGCCCTATTACAAATTCTTAATATGCCCTATTAAGAATCTATGGCAGGATACAGCCGGTCAAAGATTTGGGGTCCTGGCTATTCCATTATTACTGCTAACACCAAGCACATAAGCAGGTGCTCACTAAGTGATGAATTAACGAACACTTTACTGAACGTGTCCTTTTGCAATGTGGCGCTGAGATTCATCTGTCTTATTTTATGAAGCATCAGCAGTTTCTGATTCGTAGTCTGTGAAAATGGCAGTGTTCCCTGGAGGCAGAAATGCATAATTTTTTCTTGGCAGTTGAGAACACCGCTACATTACTTGTCTTCAGTTACAAATGGAGAGATTAGTGTTGGCCATGAGAGCAGACTCTTCTTCCCCAGAGAGAGGGTCACAGGCAAAGAAAGGGAGATTGAAGATATAGAGAGCTATTTGGGTTAAGAGAAGAGATTTGAAGGAATCCATGTTAAAAATGCCTTGATATTCTTGGTAATGTAGAATACCAGGTCATTAGCTAAGAATGGAATGAACAGGGCTAAGGTTGATTTGGAAAATTCACTGTGATGAATGTGGGAGAAGACAAAAACATACTCTTTCTATCTTCAAATATTTATTTCTATAACTTATATTTGTGCTTTATTCAGATCTCTACTCGCATGCTATCTTCTCAGAGAAGCCTTCCAAGCCCAGCCCATTAGTAATAATACCTCTACTACTCACAATCCACTTGCCCTATATTATTCCACTAGAAATCATGTTTTAACATTATATTTTTATATTTATTTATAATCTTTCTTCCTACCAAGAAGTAAAGTTCATGAAAAAGGTAACCCTTTATTTTAGCTGGGTCCTCCAGGAAACAGAATCTGAGTTGGAGATAGGAAGGCAAAGGTTTACTGTAGAGAAACACCTATGACAGGAAAAAGGAGGAAGCAAGGATAGGGAGAGTGAGTCATCAGACCATGCAGCCCAATGGGGAACACTGGAGGAATGACTACTTATTAAAAGAATCCCACATTGGAGGAAGTGGCTGGGCCATTGTACCACAGCTTTGCTTAGTTATTGACTGGGGAGGACTCCCACAAGCCTGTGACCTTGACTCAAAAGCCCGGGTAGATCCGAAGGAGTTAACAGCTTGAGGTTCTCAGCTATCCATATTCCTCACATGTAGGTAACAAATCCTTTCTCAAAGGGGTAATCTGAGCAGTATGTCTTCATGTCTGCCACAGTCCACCCCTTATTGTTACACAGATCCATTTTCAATATACATTCAGGAGGTAGCTCACCAAGGATTCTGTTCAACCTCTCTTCCTGAAGGGAGACATAGAAGATGGAGGTTAGTGGGGAAAATTACAACCTTCATCATTGCAGTTGGTCTTTGGACCACAACTGATACTAATCATTTATTTCCTCAATTATCAATTCTAAATTCCCCTCATCCTCAGCTGTCATTTCTAAAGATCTTGATCCTTACTTGTGGTGTGACCAATCCTCCACACCTGAGATGTCTGAGTCCCTGGTAATCATATCCTTCACAGGTGGGGGTTGCTGCACTTGTTCATTCACAATCACAATTGGACAGGGGAGAACCAAGAGTTATCCAAGTGGATCACCAAGTTCCACACATATTCTATGCTGTCCCCATTGTGTAAAAACATTCCTACCTCTTCCTCTTGATAAGGAATTAGCCCTACCAGGATGATGACTCCTATTGTCGCCTGCTGGTCTCTGGACACAAGGAGTTCAAAGTGCCTAGGTGGCAGTCAGGTTGTAATTCAATGGCACCCTTACTGTGTCCTCCACTGAATGTGCCCTTTTTGAGGACCAGGACTTCCAACTCCGCACAGCCCAGAATAAAACAGATGGTAAGCACAAATTCTTCCAAGAAGTCACTGGGAATGATGATAAGTAGAGTTACTCCTGCTTTCACTTCTTGGTCTTGGGCCTATATTCTACATACTGGAGACATAGCACCCTATAGACATCTCTGATCCAGTGAACATGCTGCATTCAGGAGGAAAGCTCTCTATCCTTGCAGAGTGTTGCTCTGATTTGGTACTTCAGCTATATCTTTGGCAGGCCATTCCAATGCTTTATCAAGTAGGCTGCTTCTGAATTATATAGTATGTGATACAATTAGAGGATCTCCTTGTCGTGGGCCCACTCCTGCACCTCCTTTGCTGTGAGGTAGGTCTAATAGTTGGATGCTTTATAGAGCAGGATTCCATGCTTGTGGATCTAGTACTCTGTAAACCCCCTGATGTTGGTGGAGGTTGAGGCTCTGCAGGCAGGAAAAGCAAACCCTTATCCAGAGTAAGCTGATATTCTTGTGAGGATAAACTGTTTGCCCTTCCAGGAAGGAAGGAGCCCAATACATATAAGTAACCAACTTATTACTAAATAGCTGGTTTGTCTCTTTGAGAAATAGAGCCATACTGGGGGCTCACTGTTGGTCTCTGCTACTGGCAATTAGATAATCAGAGGTGGCAGTAGTTATAGAAGGCTTGGTAAGCAGCAGTGCATGTTGTGGGGCCCATGCATAACCTCTGCATCAGCCACAGTGGCAGATGTGCCAATCAGGCCAGGACTAGGGTAACCACTGACAAAGGTTGGCTAATATAAGCTGGTTGAGTCATTTTGTTTACTTGGTTGTTTAGTGGTTGATGCTTCCTAGTGGGCATACATGTGCACTGCAAAGATCTTCACACTTCATGCCCACTCTCATATATCCATCCACGTGCCTCTACCCCAGACTTCCTTGTCCCCAGTCTTTTTCCTTTTGGGTACTTGACCAACTAGTCAAGCTATTTGCTATGCTCATGAGGCCATATACATTCTAATGTTGGGACATTTCTCATTTAGCACAAAGTGAATGAACAGGTGCACAACAAAGCTCCACTAATTGGGAAAATTTTTCTTTTTCACTGCCTTTGAGGGCCACCCCTGAGTGATGCTATAATGAAGTCATTGTATATTTTTGACTTGCACCCACATATTGAGCTGAGCCATCCATAAACCAAGTTTGGGCTCCCCCCCTTTTTTAGCTGGCTATACAGAACCCCCCTAGAACTGGAGTGAGTTGAGAGAGGGGGATGCTGATGCAAACTGGTGGATGACATTGGGATCTAGGCTACACGCTTTTGCAGCTTGCTTGTGTCTTCTGATCCTGCTTGTGCTCAATCTCAGATGTACCATTGGATATTAAAATGAATTGTTCCTGGGCCTCACTGATGTTTTGACTTTGAGTGTCAAACAGGACTCAACTTACAAAGGACATTTCCGGATGCATGGTCACTTGGAGTCCTATTGTCAAACATTCTATCTCTACTAGGGCACAGTAGCATGGCAGGAGCTGATTTTCCAAAAGTGTGTAGTTCTCTGCTCTAGATGATATGACCTTGCTCCAGAATCTCAGAGACCTGTGTTGTGATCCTCATCCTGGAGTTTGCTGTAAACTCTACACTGCATTTTTTCCTACCATTGATGCCTCCAGCACAATAAGGTCTGCCAAACCATATAGCCCAAATGACAGAGCCGATTGTACCCCAATCTGGATATGCAGCAGAGCCCTTTCCTATTCTAGGCCCTGCTCAAAGTTGGAAGTTTCTCATGTAACATAAGGGCCAGACCATTATACCCAGGTGTGGACTGCATTGCCTCCAGAACCCTAAGGCGCATATCAGGTGGTGATGCTTCCTGCCATGTGGTAAGGGATGCAAGATTCAGTCATTTGTTGATTACTTTGGAGGGGATGTCGTGACATACCTTTGACCACTGGACCTCTAAAACTAAAATGGCAAATTTCTCGATGTTCAGGATTTATTTCTCACTCTCTATAGTACATGTATGTTACCAAGCCCTCCAATATGCTAGATGTCTTGAACTCACCCTGCTCAATCATCATCATGTCATTGATGCTATGGGTCAGTGTGGTGTTCTGTGGCAATGGCTTATGGAACCAGTGGGAGACAAGAATAGAACATAGCATGAGCATTGAGGAATAACTTCTGCGTTCACACTGCAGAACCGAGTCATCAAGGAAACTCCTGTTTCTTTTACAATTAGGATGCGGAGTGCTCCAGAACCTACACCATTATGGCCATCGTTGGGAATCCACACAGCCCAAACTCCACATAATTAGAAAGCCATTGCCACTATTGCCACTGCCTCCAGAACCACACTGTATTTGCTCTGATCTGCTGCAGCAACGTGGATGCCCAGGACACCGCTTCTCAAAATCCACAAGTAGAGACTGGATAATGGTACCTCTCTTTAATTCTACTGCTGAAAAGTCAGTCCCTGTGCCATAGAAATGGCACAAATGGCAGATATGCAATCTCTGCCTCACTTCCCGTCTCCAAATGTCACATATGTGTATCTGATTGGCTGAATCTAAATCACATTGAGAACCCTAGTTTCAAGGGAGTCTAGGATATACAGTATTTAGCTCTCACTCTCTGCCCTTCAGAAAGGCAAACTAGAAGAGGGGTGAAGTGGATGTTGGGCACAAGTCTACCATTTCCATCTCAATAATGATCCTTCATCAGATGATTTTTGAAAGGATTAAAAGTGATAATATATGGAAGTGCCATTTCAGTAGCTGCATGCAGTAATACTCAGTAATAGTTGGGTCTGCTTGCTTAAGGCATTTATTTATAATTCAAGAATGAATCTTCCATGACCAAATGCTATACAATTAATATTCCAAACATGGATTCACTGTCAATTTGTCCATAGATTCAATTGGAAATTACCTCTACTTGTCTGTGATTGTAACTAGGTATAGGATTCGTACCTTAAATCAATTCTGTCCAGAATGGTGGTCACTAGCCATATGTGGCTATAGAGCATTTGAAATGTGACCAGTCTGAATTGAGCTGTGCTGTAAGTACAAAATACACACTGGATTTCAAAGACTTAGTAAAAAAAAAAAAAAAAAGTAAAACACCTCATTAATAATTTTTATGATGATTACATGGTGAAATGGTAATATTTTAGAAATACTGGGTTAAAGAAAACATATTATTAAAATTAATTTTCCTTCTTTATTTTTACATTTCTTTTGGACAGCACTGCCTTAGATAAATAAAGTATAAAATTCTCCAAGGGATGAGCTGGCTATCCCCTGGAGGGGGATAGTCTGTTGGGAAAGCTGCAGAACTATTCCTTGAACTCTACCCTCTGAGAAAGTTTCTGTCTTCCCCTTGGGAGGGTTTTCCTATCACGGTTTGAGTTCTCTTGTTTCTCTGGTCTTAATTTTCCATGTAATAGTACAGATGATGTAATTTTAAAAAACTTCATTAAAATACTATAAGAAACCATAAAGAAATGTAATTATGTCTGACTCAGATATTAGCTCTCCCTCCCCCGTTCCCACTGTTCTCTAAGTTGTGATTCCCTGGAACATTCTGTTTTCTCCCTGTACTAACTTGAACACAGAACCCAGCAATTCTTCAGGTCCAGAAAATTATCCACTTTACAGCTGAGCAATAAAAATGGCATGTGTGAAGATCTCTTAGGGGAAACAGAGGAAGGGGTTTGCATTGCACACTCAAAGCAAACAACCTAACACCGCCTGCAATTAGACATTTCTAGTCTTTTCCTAAATCCCTTCTCTGCCACTCAACCAGTAGGGGTTCTCTCTCCCTCCTACTCCTTTCACCCACTCCTCACTATCTTCCTGCCTCTCTGGCCCCTTTCTCCCTCTCCAGGATTCTCTCTTGTTAAAATTCCTCATCCTTTTATTAGGCGGAACAATTTAATTGCTGTATTGTTACTTGAGCATTTCCTTAGGGTCTCATACTCCAAAGAAAGTAATTTCTTTTGAATAAATACAAAGTCTCCCTAAGAGGAATTTTGGGGAATATGATTTTCTTCATTTCATTACACAGAATAAATTGGATAAGTTTAGAAAGTAAAGGGTTTCAGTGCTAAGAAATTTGGTAAATATAATAAGGAGCTTTACCAAATCCCAAGTCTCCTTAGCATAAGATAGTCACTCTTTCTCCACCTTTGGGCTGATACAGCCTACCTCCAACTTGCACCTTCCTTTCTAAATCTTAGTTTTAATAAGGCAGGTTCCACTTGTTTTACATTATCAGGAGGAGTCTGTCAGTTAAAGGACAAAGGCCAACTCATATTTTTCTAACTTATACCCCAACCCCTCCCCAGGGATCTTTAATAGTCTCCCTTTGAGAACTGGTTTCCTGACTTAAGGTCAAAAATGGGTCATAGTTCATTTGTGGAGCTGTGTTAATTAACCCCCTGAATTCTGATACATGACCTAGTCCTTGTTGGCTCATATTATCAACTCAATTCCCAGGTCTTCCTTCTCTGGAAGTTTATTGCTAGTATGTCTCTCTAAGATAATAGTTTTATAAAAATATAACCAATGTAATACTCAGTATCATACTACCCTAAATTGACTGAGACTAGAGCATATTAGAAAAATAACAATGAAAATAGTTTCCATTCATTAGCAAGGTACATCTCTAAGTGCTTTGTATACAATTAGCACATTATAATTCTCATAACCACAGAAGAGGTAGGCATTGCTATTTCTATATTATACTTAGACAACTGAGGCCTGTGAAAGATTAAGGAATTTTCCACAAACCACACAGCACTGTAACTCCCATCAATATGACCTCAATGGATACCCCATACACTTCTAGACTGCCCTGAAGTCTCTGGCAGTCATCTTAGAAGCCTAGGTTCTTGTAACTGAAGGGACTTAGAGATCATCTAATCCTATACCCTCACTTTACAGATTTGTAAATTGATTGCAGATGTCTCAATTAGTTAGAGCCATTCTGACCCCAAGCAGGAATTATTTGATTGTATATTACACAGTCAGGGACATCTTGGAGGTAAAGTTGGTACTTGGCTTACCAAAGAATTTGAAACACCTTGTTTCTTTTTTTGTGTGTGTGAGGAAGACTAGCCCTGGGCTAACATCCGTGCCCGTCTTCCTTTACTTTATATGGGAAGCCGCCACAGCATGGCTGACAAGCGATGCATCTGTCCGCCCCCGGGATACGAACCTGCAAACCCTGGGCCACAAAAGCTGAGCTTGCGAACTTAACCACTAGGCCACTGGGCCGGCCCCAACACCTTGTTTCTTAATGACCATCTAAATGAAGGCAACTGGCTTTTTGGGACTGGGGCTCTCTCAGGGAGGGACAACACATGAGCTGACTTATCACCAGCTCTTTACCTGATCAGTGTATTACTATATCAACTTTCAGTAGCAGATGAAGGTCTTTAAGGAGTGGGCCTCAAGATGAGTAAATTTTAAAAGGAAAAGAATGTTGGAGCGTGGGTAGCTGTCTTGGATACACTCAGGATTAGTCAACAAGAGGACAGTGATTGCATCAATGGAAAGAGGGGATGCTGTAAGGAGAAAAACAAAGTTGCTCAGCTCAAAAGACAAACTGCTTACTTGGAAGTGTTTTCTAGGACTCACTCAGAACAAACTTGTCTCCCCATGGAAAACTTCCAGATGCTTTTGCCTGGTTGTTACAGATAGATCTGTGATATGGCACTGCCAATTAAGTTGGAGTGCCCTCTACAAATGTGTACTCTGCATTTCATAGACTTCATGGTTTTTGTGAGGGTGGTGTGATGTCTATTTCTACTGAATCTGCAAGAGATCTACAGAACTGAGCAAAATTTGTTTAATTATACATTGTTCTTTCCTATGGCTAGACCATTCTTTTGTTGTTGGAAAATAAAAGATAGAGGAAAATATTGAGTTTTGGAATGATAAAAACCAAGGGTTCCATCACGTATTCATTTATTAAAAATATTTATCATGATATTATTCTGTATCAATAACTGGCAAATGTTGTAAATAAGGCTTAGAATGTCACAACTCTCCCGGAACACATATTCTAAAGAGAGGAGTTCAATAATAAATAAAAAAATAAATGAGGAAAATAAGTGTTATAAGGACAATAATACAGGATGATATGATCGGTGGCAAGGAGCTACTTTAGAGTGGATGGTCAGGGAAAGCCTCTCTTTGAAAGTGACATTTGAGATAGAAGTCTCCTCTGAGTGACAAGATAGAACCAAGTAGGCCATAATCTAGGGCAGGGGTTGGCAAAATTTTTTTTCTGAAAAAGACCAGATAGTAAATATTTCAGGCCTTGCCGCCCATGTGATCTCTGTCTTAACTATTCAACTCTGCTGTTGTAGTGCGAAAGCAGCCATAGGTCAAACAAATGAATGGGTGTGGCTGTGTACAAATAAAACTTTATTTACAAAAAAAGGCAGGGGTGAGGGAGTTGAATTTGGCCTGTAGGCCATGATTTGCCATCCTCTGATCTAAGGGAAAGAGTACCACAGGCGGGGGGAATAGCAGCAAGTTGAAAGACCCAAAGCTAGATTTAGGCTTTACATTCTTGGGACAGAAGGAAGGTAGTGTGGCTGGAGGGTAGTAAATGAGAGTGAGAGTGTGAGGTTGGAAACACAGATAAAGGCCAGGTCAGATACGTCTTTGCAGACCTGGGAAAGACATTTGCATTTTATTCTAAGTACAAAGAGGACCCACCGGAATGATTCAAGCAAGGGACAGTGACACAATCTGATTTTCATTTTATAAAGGCTCTGGTTGCTGAGTAGTGACTATTTGGAGTGGAGCAAGAGGGGCAGCAAGATCTCTTAGGAAGCTGTTAAAATAATCCACTTAAAATATGGGAGTGAAGACAGGGAAAACTGTAGGCGTAGCAGTTTCAAACTGTACAGATTCAACTATAGCAGTTTGAATCTCACTCTTCATGGTCCCTTAACTACATATGAACTTGGAGCATCATTTCCTTCAACAGCTAAGTACAGATAAAATTCCTATTTTATTTGTTAGGATAAAATAAGACTATAAGTCAAATGTCCAACACATGGTTAACTTTCAATTATGTTGGTTCTTTTCCCCTTCTTTGCCTATAAATCAAATATTTTCTCCTTACGTCTCTCCTTCCTTTTACCTCCTTTCCGTAGATATTTCTTTCCTCCCATAGATACTTAATGGTAAACCGGTTTGTGCAAAATATGATACTTGGTGCTTAATCACACTGGAAGAGACAGAGGTATCTTGTTTTTAAACATTGATTGACTTGTGTAGCTGGATGCCCCCAAAAGCAGAACCCAACATTTTTCCTTTTGTTTTTCTCTTTATTTGTTCAGTAAGACATGACACCATTTAAGAATTCCAGCTATTTATGTAAATAATAATGGAAAAAAGTCACCTTCGGAAGATCGCATTTGTTTTCTGAAGAATCACTTAAGGGATCACATTGATTCTGAAAATACATTGGAAGTTTTATCCTGGGGTAAGAGAGAATATGTACAAGTTTTTTTATGGCCTGACAAAAATGCCTTAACTCATAACCCTTGCAAGTATGCAGCACAAGAAGATTGCTAAGAAGGACAAGATTATTAAAATATTCTCAATGAATGAAAAGGTAAGGCAGGATCAAGATCCTCTCCTGCCATCCATTACCATGGCTGGGGTGGGGCGGATGAATCATGAGTCAGACTTATGTTCTGGCTCTTACTCTTCTTATTCATGCCTTTGCATTTGTAGTTTCAAAATATTTAAAAAATTAAAGCCTAAAGTCATCCCACATTTTCCTATTGAATGATTTACCCTCCCAGGAGAAATATATTTTCAGCTAACTTTTAATAATCTATCTTTATGATGCACATAGTATTTTGAAAAATATACTAGTTTCAAATCAGCTATGGACTAGCCAGCTGCATGTCGTTGGACAGGTCCCTTAAAATTTTCAAGACTCAGCTACCTCATTTATAAAATGAGATCATTCCCATGTCTCTTCTAGCCTGGTGATTCCAGAAAAGGGCCAGACTGCAGATCTGCACTATAACTTTGGAGGTAAAGAGGGATAAGGAAAGCAAAAGTAGATCTCTAATGAGGTCTAGAAAGAGAAGCAGGTGGAGTTGTTTGTAGAGAAAACATTCTATAGCTCTGTTTTGAGACTATATTATACTCAGGTTACATGTTTTTAAAAATTGCTTTGGTTGAAGAAATTTTTATAAGCTATTGGTCAACAATTTTTTAACCCACAATCATAACTATCTGCGTAGGATTCCACATACTGCAGCCCCAGTGTACATATTTCATTAGAATCAAGTCCCAAGAGAAAACATCAGAAAAGACTTAAGATAATATGTTACAGCAACAGGCACATTGATCTGGATACTTGAATATAATAAAGATAGACATTCTTCTCTCATCATTGTATAGGAAACCTGTAAATAACAAGAACCTAGTGAACTATACGGCAGAAAATTATTGAAAGTAATTAGGATGATTTTTTTCTTAAGGGAAAGGAAATAAAGTTATTAGAATAGAGATTTGGGGTTAATATACCGAAGGAGAAGGATTAACTCTAGGTTTGTATTCATTACCCAGAAAAAAAATCATTAGACCATTTTTGTGCACTGTGGGGATTTCACATGCAGAGAGGACATGAACATATTAGAATTCAGTGAAACATCACCTTTTTGCATCTAACTGAAATTGGTATTCATATTAAATGTTTCACATAAGAATGAGTCAAAATGGATTATTTTAAAAATTAGAAGCCACAATTTCCTATAATTTTTTTTTGTACTGAAGAAAAATGAGATGGCAATCCAAATGCTAAAAACTAATTAATGACTAAAGAAAATATTGGGCATCTATATGATGGAATATTTTGAAGCCTTTAAATACTATGCTTATGAAAAGTCTGTAATAGTATAGAAAAAAAACCTTTTACTATATTGAGTGAAAGCACAAAGTGTGACTATTTCTATAAAATATGATCTCAATAAAGTAAAAAAAAAAGATTATAAGAAATGCACTTAACTCTAATATCCAATTAGTTGGATTTTGGAATCATATTCTTCCTTATGTATTTTTATATTATCTTATTTTTTTCCAGAATGGGCACATATTACTTTATAACTGGAAAACTAAATACTTATTTTGAAAACCTTGCTTTGAAAACCTTGCGTGTAATCTGTGGGATTCCTGGATATATAGGAATCTGTTAAGGGTTGTTTTGAAAGGAACAGTTGTGTGTAGATGCAAATAACTAATCAGAAAATATCTAGTAGCAATATAACTGCTGAAAGCAGGGATGATCTCTTCTTTGAAAGGATAAAATTGGAAAACAATTATTACAGGATATCGTATTGTTGGTGTTAGTGTAAAATTTCAGTCTCTGGTTTTCCCAGATCACAGATACCAGAAAGTTCTTTCTTCCTTATTTTAGAGGATAGGGCAAGGCAAGGTAGGTAGATAGTGATGGTACTGAGCGTCAGTTAGCAGGGCAAATGCATAACAACAACAACAATAGCAAAACAGAACAGACAAATAAAAAACTGTTTACATTAAAGCCAAAATTAATTTAATGCCCGCAGCAGAGGAAAGCTCTTTGACCCTTTTAAATTAGCCCTTTTCTGTTTATTCACACCTTTTGCCACCCGGTCTTTACAGTCAACCACTTGAATGATACATTAATTTCAAAACTCAATCCTCAGTCTTTTGTTTTACTCTCTCTATGACCTCGTCCTCAGAGAAATCATTTGTCACATAGCTTAACTTTTTTACCTTATATTGATAGGTCTCAAGTTTATATTCTCAGAGGTTCTCACCCACATTTCCAACTTTCTGCTAAGTATTTCCGCTATAGTCTTTATAATCATCTTAAACTCAACCTGTGTTTACCACTGAACTCACCCATATTTCATATTTTTATCAATCACCTCATGCTTTTTCCACTGAGAATGGTAAGAGTGATCTTTCATTCCACCTTCTTCCTCATACTCCGTATTAATGTGGGACCAGAGTCTGATCTATCCTTGGTAATAACATTTCTTCTCCATTCCTGCTCTCATCACATCTCATTACTGATGACATTTTGAAAACATGGAAAAATGTTCTGAATGTGAGTTTGTTCTGACCCTGAGTGTGAGGGTCTCAGTGAGAGGCTAAGCTGTGCTTCCACTGGGATTCAGACACGTCAGGTCAGACTCACAGGAATCCATCCATATAAAGTAATTTGTATGTGAAAGAACTTCTGTGAAGGGATTTGTACAGGGGAGTGGAGGTGAAGGAAGAAGCTGCAGAGGGAAGACGTGTTTCCTATTTCTTATTGTGATGTTTGGAAGAGGGGCTGCAGGACAAGCTGTTTTCACGAGGGGCACTGTTATGCATAAGCAAGTCTGTCTCTGGTCTCAGGTAATAAGGAGCAATACAGGTTGGAGAAGTTTCTCCCCTCTTTTGAGAAGACTGCAAAGATAGAGTGGAAGTCAGCAAAGGGCCTGTTTGTTGCTAAAATTTCTAGAAATAATTGAACCAAATGAAGGCACAATGAAGCAATACACAAAAGATATTGTTTCTGTGTGTCTGTGTCTGTGTGTGTGGGGGTGGATCTTAAAAGAGACATGTTATATTCCTGAATGGGAATAGTCAACATTACACAAGAACGTAGAATTGATTTTTGACAAAGGTGCAAAAGCAATTCAGTGGAGAAAGGATAATCTTTTCAACAAAAGATTTTGGAATAATTGGATACCCATACGTAAAAAAATGAACCTTGACCTAAACCTCACATCTTATACAGAAATCAACCCATATATATCCTAGATCTGTAGGTAAAACCTAGAACTATGAAACTTTTAGGAGAAAATTTTCATTAACTGGAGTTAGGCAACAAGTTTTCAGACATGATACCAAAAATATAACCATTAAAGACAAAATTGATAAATTAAACATCATCAAAATTTTAAAAATTTGCCTTGTGAAAGTAACTATAATGAGAATGAAAAGACAAGCAACAGACTGGTATAAAATATTTGCAAATAACATATCTGACAATAGAATTTTATCCAGAATATATAAAAAACTCTCGAAATCTATGAGTAGGAAGATAAACAACACAATTAAAAATGGCAAAATATTTGAACAGACACTTTACCAAAAAGATCTAAGGATGACAAATGCCTGAGAAGCTGTTCAACATTTTTGCTAGCCATTAGAGAAATATAAAGTAAGACTACTATAATACAACTGCATACTTATCAGAATGGCTAAAATAAAAAATGGTGACAATACCGACAGCCTACAAGGAGGCAGAGCAACTGGAATTCTCATATTGGGAGAGTAAATTGGTGCAGCCACTCTGGAAAACATTTTGGCACTTTCTTATAAAGTTAACCATACATTCACCATATGACCTAGCAATCCCATTCCTTGTCATTTATCCAAATAGCAACCACTAAAAAGCCGTACAAAGAGGTCACTCAAAAGGCAATGGAAAAATAAAAATGGAATTCTAAAATATATTCAAGTAACCCACAGGAAGGCATGAAAAAGAAAAAGAGAAATAAAAAATAGATAAAATAGAAAACAAAATATAAAATAGTGGACTTAAGCCCTAACATATGAATAATTACATTAGATGTAAATGTCTAAATATACCATGTTAAAACAGAGATTGGTAGAGTGGATTTAAGAACTTGACCCAACTATATGCTGTCTAGAAGAAACTAACTTATTGGCTGGTAGAAAATAATAATCATGCAAACATCAAGCAAAAGAAAGTAGGAGTGGCTATTTATATACCAGATAAGGTGGACTTCAGAGGAAAGAAAATTACCAGGGGTTATAGATTTTGGGAGGAAGACCACAGAGGACAAGTGCCATTCTCATCACATCATATTTAGGGAACATTCTATCAACATGACTTATCATCGTTATGTTAATCTTGATTACCTGGATGAGGTAGTGTTTTACAGGTTTCTGATCAGTTAACGTTACTCTTTTTATCACACGACTCTACTGTACTCTTTGGAAGGAAGTCACTATGCACAGTTCACTCTTAAGAAGAAAGTTAAGCTCCATCTCGATGTATAAAAATTATTTGGAATTCTTCTGACCAGGAGATTTGTCTATTCTCCCCCACTTATTTATTTACTCACAAGTCTGGACTTGTGGATATTTATTTTATCTTTTGGGTTATAATCCAATACTACTTTATTTGTTGCTCAAACTGTTCCAGCTTTGGCTATTGGAAGCTCTTTCAGTTGGCTCCTGTGTCCCTTTGACACACCCAAATCATTGAGCTGTTTCAGCATTTTCTCACTTTCAGGCACTACAAGATGCTCAAGGTTCATCTTGCATATTTCCTACTCTAGTCCTAGAATCAGCCATTTATCCAAAGACCTAGTTTCTTTTATTGGAGAATGATATTAGAAACCAAGATTTGGGTTTCTATAATCCATTACCGTATAGATCATTCTAGCCTTCTCCTCTTGCTTGTCTGTAACTTCCAACTCGAGCAGTGAAAAACCTGGCTTCCACCATCTGCCATTCATTTTTCAACTGTTCAATTCCAGTATACTCTTACAGCACTTGAAGAGTTGTTAACCTAGACCCCTGTGGGAAACAGTTTTAAAAATTAGAAGACAGTGCTTATATATCGTTCCCTTTGCCTTTAGTCTTACAGACTTCACTCATTTCCAAAGTTACTTAGGTCAGCACCTTTCCCCTACCCCCTTCAGTGAGGTTGTTTTGTATGTTTGCAATATAGTTAGATTCTTTTGCCTGCATTCCATTCTTGGATCTCAATCTCCTAGATGATTTTTCTTCCATTTGCATACATTAAGGTTCACTCTACCACAAAGTTCTATGGGTTTTGACAAATGCATAGTGTCGTGTATCCACTATCATAGTATCATACAGAATAGCTTCACTGCCCTAAAAGAATTTCCTGTGCTTCCTCTATTCAACCTTCCCTTCTTCTCAAACCCCTTGCAATCACTGATCTGCTTACAGTCTCTACAGTTTTGCCTTTCTTAGAATGTTATATAAATGGAATCATATAGTATATAGTCATTTCAGACTGGGATCTTTCATTTGGCATATATATTTAAAATATATCCATGTCTTTTGATGGTTTGATAGCTCATTAATTTATATCACTGAATAGTATTACATTATATGAATGTACAACTATTTATCCATTCACCTACTGAAGGACATCTTGGTTGGCTTCAGTTTTTGGCAATTATGAAGAAAGCTACTGCAAACCTTTGTGTGCAAGTTTTTGTGTGGTTTTAAGTTTTAATTCATTTGGGTAAATACCTAGTAGTGTCGTTGCTCGATCATATGGTGGGCATATATTTACCTTTGTATGAAACTGCCAAATTCTGTTCCAGTGTGGCTATGCCATTTTGCATTCCAACCCTTAACGAATGAGAAGAGTTCCTGCTGCACTTCATCCTCACCAGCAATTGTCGTTGTCAGTGTTTTAGATTTCCGCCATTCTAATAGGTTTGTAATGGTATCTCATTGCTGTTTTAATTTGCATTTCCCTAATGCAAAATGATGTTGAGCATCTTTTCATATGCTTATTTGCCATCTGTAGATCTTCTTTTATGAGCTGTCAGCTCTTTTGCCCATTTTTAAATTGGATTATTTGTTTTCTTAATGTTGGGTTTTGAGAGTTCTTTGTATATTTTGGATACAAGTCCTTTATTAGATATATGTTTTGGAAATATTTTCTCCCAGTCTGTGACTTGTTTTATCATCTCTTAGCAGTATCTTTCACAGGAAGAGGTTTTAAATTTTAATAAAGTCCAACTTACCACATTTTTTTCTTGGATCATAATTTTGGGGGTGTGTCTATAATGTTATCACCAAACCCAAGGTCACAAAGATTTTCTCCTATATTTTCTTGCAAAAGTTTTATAGTTTTGCATTTTACATTTGATCCATTTTGAGTTAATTTTTGTGTAAGGTGTAACATCGGCATCCAGGATTTTTGTTGTTGTTTTTGATATATGGATGTTCCAGCACCAATTATTGAAAAGATTATCCCGCCACTGAATTGCCTTTGCAAAAAATCAGTTGACTATATTTTTGTGGGACTACTTCTGGGCTTTCTATTCTGTTCCATTAGTCTATACATCTATTCTTTCACCAGGACCACTCAGTCTTGAATATTGGACCTTGACAGTAAGTCTTAAAATTTGGTAGTTTTCAATTCTCCAAATTTGTTTTTTATTATTGTGTTGGCTATTCTAGATCTTTTACATTTGCATATAAACTTTAGAATAAATTTGTTGATATTTATAAAATAGCTTACTGAGATTTTGATTGAGATTGTGTGAATCTGTAGATCAAGTTGGAAAGAATTGACATCTTAACAATCTCTTTCAATCCAGGAATGTGGAATATCTCTGATTTGTTTAGATTGTTTTGATTTCTCTTATCAGTGTTATGTAGTGTTCTACATAAAGGTTCTATACATTTTTGTTAGATTTATACCTAAGTATTTTATTATTTTTGGCATTTTCAGTAAGTAATTTTTTAAATTTCAAATTTCAATTTTTCATTGCTGGTATATAAAAAAAATTGACTTTTGCATATTGACCTTGTATTCTGTGGCATTGCTGTACTCACTCATTAGTTCTGGAAGGTTTTTGTAGATTCTTTGGGGTTTTCTAAATAAACAATCATGCCAATTGTGAATAAAGACAGCATTATTTCTTCCCGCCAATCTGAATACCTTTGATTTCTTTTTATTGTCTTATTGCACATGGTCGGACTTCCAGTATGATACTGAATATGAGTGGTGAGAGGGGACACCCTTGCCTTATTCTTATTTAGGGGGACAACATCCAGTCTCTCCATTAAGTATGAAGTTAGCTGTAAGTTTTTTAAAATGTTCCTTATCAAGTTGAGAAAGTTCCTCTCTATTCACGGGTCAGTAGTTATGACCTCTGTTTCATTTACGACCTTGTTAATGTGTGTCTTTTCTCTTTGTTTTCTTAGTTGGCCTAGCTAAAGGTTTATCAATTTTATTGATCTTTTCAAAGAACCAGCTTTTGGCTTTGTTGATTTTCTTTATTATTTTTCTATTTTCAATTTTATTGATCTCTGCTCTAATGTTTATTATTTTTTCTTCTGTTTGTGTTAGGCTTAATTATCTCTTCTTTCTCTAATTTACTAAGACAAGGCTTAGGTTATTGATACTTGATTTTTATTCTTTTCTAATGTATGCATTTAATGCTATAAATTTCCCACTAAAGCACTGCTTTCTCTGCAGCCCACAAATCTTGATAAGTTGTATTTTCATTTTCATTAATTTCAAAATTTATTTTAAAAATTTCTCTTCAGACTTCTTCTTTGACTCATGGGTTATTTAGAAATTTCCAAATATTTGGGGGATTTTCCTGCTATCCTCCTGTTATTGATTTTTTGGTTTAATTCCATTGTGGTCTGAGAATACACTGTGTTCTATTCTTTTAAATTTGTTAAGGCGTGTTTTATGGCCTAGAATGTGATCTATCTTGATGAATGTGCATGTGAGCTGGAGAAGAATTTGCGTTCTATTGTTGGATGGAGTACTCTATAAATGTCAATTAGATAAAGTTGATTTATTATTCTGTTCAGTTCCTCTAATATCCTTACTGATATTTTACTTGCTTAATCCATCAATTATTGACAGAAAGGTAGGTTTGTCTCTTTCTCCTTTCTGTTCTAACAATTTCTCCTCACATATATTGATGCCTTTTTGTTAGGTACATACACATTTAAGATTGTTATGTCTTCTTGTAGAATCGATCCCTTTATTATTAGGTAATGTCCTTTATCCTTGATAATCATCCTGGTTCTGAATTCTAGTTTGTCTGAAATGAATATGGTTACTGCAACTTTATTTTGATTAGTGTTAGCATGGTATATCTTTCTCCATTTCTTTACTTCCAAGCTATCTGAATGGGTTTCTTGTAAACAATCTGTAGGTTAGTTTTATTTTTTTTATCCACTCTGACAATCTATCTTTTATTTGATGTATTTAGACTATTCACATTTAAAGTGAATTGATATTTTGGGGTTAATATCTACCTTTTGTTTGGTGAAGAAGATTTGGCCTGAGCTCACATCTGTTGCCAATCTTATTCTTTTTTTACTTGAGGAAGGTTCACCCTGAGATAACATCTGTGCCAATCTTCCTCTATTTTTCATATAGGTTGTCACCACAGCATGGCTAATGAGTGGTGTAGGTCCATGCCCAGGATCCAAACTCATGAACCCTGGATGCCAAAGCGGAGTGCACCAAACTTAACCACTAGGCCATGGGGCCAGCCCCAATATCTAACATTTTTATAATAATTTTCTATTCATTGCATTTGTTCTTTGTTTCTTTTGTTCCTCTTTTTTTGTGTCCTGTGATTTTAATTGAACATTTCATATGATTCAATTTTGTCTTTTCTCCTAACACACAAAGTTTTCTTCTTAAAGAAAATTTTTAATAGTTAATCTGGGGTTTATAATATATATTTTAAACTGATCCAAGTCCATTTTCAAATATCACTATATTGCTTCACATGTAGTGCAGATATTATAATACAATATTTCCAATTCCTCCCTTCTGTCCCTTGTGACATTGCTGTCATTCATTTCTGCTTTAAACCAATAGTTGTCTTTTAGATCAGTTAAGAATAAGAAAAATAAAATATTTTATTTTATGTACATTTATTTCTTCTCCATTCTCTTTCTTTATGTTGATCCTTTCTTTATGCTGATCTATATCATTTTCCTTCTTCGTGAATAACTTCTTTTAACATTTTTTAAAGGGTAGGTCTGTTGGCAATGAATTCTTTCAGTTTTTGTTTGTCTGAATAGTCTATTTCTCTTTCACTTTTGAAGAATAATTTTGCTCTATATAGATTTCTACGTGGATGAATTTTTTTCTTTGAACACTTCAAATATTTCATTCTACTTAGTTCTTGCTTGCATGGTTTCTGACAAGAAATCTGTATTAATTCTTATCCTTGTTCCTCCATAGGTAAGGTGTTTGTTTTTTTCCTTTGGCTTCCTTTGAGATTTTTTATTTGTCCTCGGTTTTCTGCAGTTGGAATATAATATGCTTAAGTAGTTTTTCTCTTTTGGGGGATTGTGGTATTTATCCTGCTTGGTGTTCTCTGAGATTCCTGGATCTGTGGTTTGATGCCTATTACTAGTTTTGGAAAGTTCTCGGTCAATATTACTTCATATATATATTCTGCTCTATTCTCTCTTTTTTCTCTTCCTGTTATTCCAATAACACATACATTATATCTTCTGATATATTCCACAGTTCTTTAATGTTCTGGTTTTCTTCATTTCTTTACATTTTTTTCTTCTGTTTGCGGTTCAGTTTGTGAACTTTCTATTGACAAATTTTCAAGCTTACTAATTCTTTCTTTGGTGGTGTTGAGTCTAACGATGAGCACATGGAAGATATTCTTCATTTCTGTTACTTTACTTTTGACTTCTAGCATTTACTTTTTTACTCTTTCCTAGACTTTCTGTCTCTCTGCTTATTACCCATCTGTTTTTGCACGTTGTCTACTTTTTCCTTTACATACATTTTAAATTCCAACAGTTATTTAAATTCTCTGACTGACAATTCCAACATCTCTGACATATCCGAATCTGGTTCTCATACTTGGTTTGTCTTTCAGATTGTGTTTTTCTTTCCTTTCAGCATGACTTTTAATTTTTGTTGAAAGCCAGACATGTTGTGCTGGGTAATAGGAAGTGATATAAATAGGCTTTTAATGTTTTAATGTGAGGATTTATGTTAATCTGGACAGAGACTTCAAATTCCTCGAGTTTCGTTGTTTTTGTCTCTTCTCACAGTCTGTGTCTTACAGCCCTCTCAGTTGTAATCCCCTATTCTTACACTGGAGCGCCGTTGGTGTGGTGATAAGGTATAGGGGGAGGGGGTGTTCTATTATCTTCCTATTAAATATCAAATTTTAGTGTGCCTGTGTCTCAGGGCCATGACCTTTACCTGTGTTTCTCCAGTAGTGTGGGTATTTTCCTCAGGTCCCTACTTCCTTTCCTATCTGCACAATTCATTATCTATTTCCTTGAAGTCCTGACTTCTGTTGACTATGATTTTTATCCCCCCTTAGTTAAGACAGGTAGGCTCAAGGTGATTGGGTGGGAGGAATTTCCTTCCCCAAGTTAAGACAAGGCTCTGGCAAAGTTGGTTTTCCTGAAATGTAGGTCTTTGTTATGGAGAATTATCTGAGTATATTTCACAATGATTACTCTTCCCTTTCCCCTGCCAGAATCATGAGGGCATCCTTCTTGAATCCTCTGTATGAGAATCTGGTGGGGTTCCTGGAGGCAAGACCCATGAAAGTAGGGGGGCTCCCCTAAGACTGCAGCCCCCAGGAGTTGCTCACTCTCACATTAATCCACACTCAGTCTTGAGCAATTCATTGAAATTACCATTTAAGAGTTCTGCTTTATGACTTCAGTGACTCCTGCTCTGGGTAAGATGATCTCAGCCGAGTCTCTCTGGATCCACCGTCTCTGCAGCTATCTAGGTGGCAGTTTGACCTGCAACCTCCATTCTCTGATGGGTTCAAGAAAAGTTGTTGGCTTTCAGTTTGTCCAGATTTTTCTTGTAAGGATGGAGTGACAACTTCAAATTTCTTCTTCCTCTGATTAAGTCTTCAAGGAATTTGTACAGAGTGATCACTGTAGCGTCCCTTCATTCCTAGTTGATTAGAAACAAGAAATTTAGCTACTCCACTTCAAGACAGTGATGTAGGAAGATCCTGAACTCACCTCTTTCCATGGACACATGGAGTCTATAGCTACATATGGAACAATTTTCTCTTAAAAAAGTCTAACGGCTGGCTGACTGATGACTACACATTGAGCAAACAAGAAGAAAACCACACCAAAACAGGTAGGAGAGGCTGGGACGCAATCTCACCATAAACCCCACCCCTGCCATGGCCACTGTTAACTGGGAGAAAACTCAAAACCCGGGGCTTCTCCCCAATGAGTGAAGGGTTCGAACCTCACATTGGGTACCTTAACTTTTAGGACTTGCACCTGAGAAATGATCTCCAAAACATCTAATTATGAAAATCAACAGGACTTGCATCTTGAGACCCACAATGCTGTAGCGATCTGGGAGACTGCTCTTAAAGGGCTCCTGCACTCAGTCTTACCTGCCTCAGGGCCCAGCTCTGAGGCAACTGATGTTACCTGGACTTAAAGCGAAAGAGGCTCACCTGCTTATATTAAAGCATTGGCCTGGGGGCAGGCATCTAATTTAACACACATGTCTAGGAGCCTGCTGGAACACTCTCCGGGGATGTGGAGACTGGCAGGTGCCATCTTCATGCTCTCTCCTTGCTGTTCTCCAGAGCACCAGTATCTCTTGGAAGGGAGGTGTTACATGTGTCTGGTGCCCTGATCTTTGTGGCTGCTGCCCAGGGGATGCCTTTTGACTGTCTAGCTCTGGAGGCCAGAGCTGCCACCCAGGGACACCTCTTGACTGCCTGGCAATAGAGGCCAGGGAAGCTTGTGTTCCTGGTCCCATGGGACTGTAATAATTGGTGTCACCCAGAAAGAAGCTGTGTTGGTGTCTACACAGTAGATGAAACAACCACCTCTCTCAGTCTTGAAAGGGTGGCCTCGTGTAGAAGATGAACACTATTATTCAACGTGCCCCAGCTTTTTGTTGTCTCTCAAACCTTTGTGCTTGTCCAATAGCCTATTATATTTTTAATAACTCCCAGGAGTTGAGCATGTACCAAGACCTGTTGGTGTTCCTAAAGGGAGGATCTCAGTACCTGGATTCAGGCTATTTAGGAAACACTCAGGCAGCAGCTTTTAAAAGTATTCTAATATATACAGTCCTGTGGGACCACAAACATAAGCCCCACTGGCCGGGAGATCTGGGGATATATTCTGGGTGGCAGTCGCAAAAATTGGGGCTTCAGATGAGTGTATAAGCTCTTTTGTGGGAGATACTAGTGAGCTGAGGCCAGGCAGAAGGAGAGCACCAATATGACGAGCACAGCCTACACTCCTTAAGAACAGCTCCGTAGTCCACTAGATGTGTGCCAAAACTGAAGCCTGCACCCCTAGCTAAAGCTGCAGGACAAACCAAGAGGCCTCTTTCACAGAAAGACTAGAGGTGTGCCTCAGTCTGCTATTTGCACAGTGCCCTGGGGATGGCAGCCTGCAAAGAACCATCTCTCTGATTGCCACAGTCCTGTGGGACCCAGGAATGCAAGTCCTCCTAGCCACCAGAGCTAGGAGATCAAGAGGTATTCCCTGGGCAGCAGCTGCAAAAAACAGGACACCAGATGTAAAAACCAGGGCACCAGTCACATGTAAAGCTCCCCGCCAGGAGACATTGGTGCTCAGGAACATAGCAGAGGGAGAGTTTTCTAGACAAGCCAAAGCTAAAGGAGTTCATCACCACTAAACTGGCCTTACAAGAAATGTTAAATGGACTTCTTTAAGCTGAAAATAAAGGGCACTAATTGGTAACAAGAAAACATATGAAAGAATAAATCTCACTAGAAAGGTAAATATTTAGTAAAGGTAATGGATTAATCACTTATAAAGCTAATGCGAATGTTAAAAGACAAAAGCAGTAAAAATAACTGTGGTTACAATAATTTGTTAAGGGATACACAAGTAAAATGTGACACCAAAAACATAAAACATGGGGAGGAGAGTAAAAATGGTTAGCTTTAGAATGGGATCAAACTTAAGTTATTATCAACTTAAAATACAGTTATAGATATAATTTGTTATATGTAAGCCTCATGGTAACCACAAAGCAAAAACCTATAGTAAATACATAAAAGGTAAAGAGAAGGGAATACAAGTGTACCACTAGAGAAAATCATCAAACAAAAAGGGAAGACAGCAAGAGAAAAAGAAAGGAACAGAGAGGAACTACAAAAACAGTCAGTAAGCAACAAAATAGCAGTAAGTGCATACCTATCAATAGTTTCTTTAATTGTAAATGGACTAAGTGCTCCAATCAAAAGTCATAGAGTGGCTGAATGGATAAAAAACCAAGACCCATTTATATGCTGCCTACAAGAGACTCACTTTAGATGTAAGGACACACAGAAGGGATGGAAAAACATATTATGTGCAAATGGAAACCAAAAGAAAGCTGGAGTAGCTATACTTCTATCAGACAAAACAGACTTTAAAACAAAGACTGTAATAAGGACAAAAATGGGCATTACATAATGATAAAGGGGTCAATCCATCAAGAGGATATAACATTTGTAAATATTTATGCACCCAACTTAGGAACACCTAAATATACAGAGCAAATATTAACAGACTTAAAGGGAGAAATAGACAGCAAACATAATAGTAGGGGATTATAATAACCAATTTACATCAATAGATAGGTCACCCAGAAAGAATATCAGTAAGAAAACATTGGCCTTAAACAACACATTAGACTAGATGGACTTAACAGATATATACAGAACATTCCATCCAAAGCAACAGAATATACATTCTTCTTAAGTGCACATGAAACATTTTTCAGGAAGGCTCATATGTTAGGCCACAAAAGTTTTAATAAATTTAAGAGGCTTGAAATTATATCAAGCATGTTTTCCAACCACAATGGTATGAAACTAGAAATTAATTACATGAAGAAAACTGGAAAATTCACAAATATGTGGAGATTAAACAACAGACTACTGAACAACCAATGGGTTAAAGAAGAAATTAAAAGAGAAATTAAAAAAACACCTTGAGACAAACAAAAATGGAAATATACCAAAAATTTGTGGGATGTAGCAAGTGTAGTTCTAGGAGGGAAGTTCATAGCGATAAATGCCTACCTCAAGAGATTAGAAAAGTCTCAAGTAAACAACCTAACTTCGTACCTCAAGGAATTAGAAAAAGAACAAACAAAGCCCAAAGTTAGTAGAAGGAAAGAAATAACAAAGATTAGAGCAGAAATAAATGAAATAGAAACTAAAAAGACAATAGAGAAGATCAATGAAACTAAGAGCTGGTTCTTTGAAGAGATAAAATTGACAGGTCTTTAGCTAGACTCACCAAGAAAAAGGAGGACTCAGTCTCAGAAATGAAAGAGGAGATGTTACAACTGATATCACAGAAAAACAAAGGATCATAAGAGAGTACTATGGATGATTATATGCCAAAAAATTGGACAACCTAGAAAAAAACAGATAAATTCCCATAAACATACAACCTATCAAGACTGAATCATGATGAAATAAAAAATCTGAACAGACCAATTACCAGGAAGAAGATTGAATCAATAATCAAAAACTTCCCAGCAAATGAAGTCCAGGACCAGATGGATTCACTGGGGAATTCTACCAAACATTCAAGGAAGAATTAATGCCAATCCTTCTCAAACTCTTCCAAAAAATCGTTTAGGAGGGAACTGTTTCAAACTCATTTTATGAGGCTAGAATTACCCTGATACCCAAACCAGATAAGGATGCCACAAAGAAAGAAAATTACAAGCCAATATCCCTGATGAACATAGATGCAAACATTCTCAACAAAATATTATCACACTAAATTCAACAATACATTAGAAGGATCATACACCATGATCAAGTGGGATTTGTCCCAGGGATGCAAAGGTGGCTCAATACCTCAAATCAATAAATTTGATACAGCACAATTTGATTAACACAATGAATGATAACAATCATATGATCATCTCAATAGATGCAGAAAAAGCATTAGACAAAATTCAACATTCATTTTATGATAAAAACTCTCAACAAAGTGGGTATAGAGGGAATTCACCTCAACATAATAAAGGCCATATATGACAAGTCCACAGCTAACATCATACTAACAACATTCTTCAGTGAAAAGCTGAAAGCCTTTCCTCTAAGATCAAGACAAAGATGCCCACTCTCACCACTTCTATTCAACATAGTATTGAAAGTCCTAGCCAGACCAATTAGGCAAGAAAAATAAATAAAAGGCATCCAAATTGTAAAGGAAGAAGTAAAACTGTCACTATTTGCTGATGACATGGTATTATGTATAGAAAACCCTAAAGACTCCATCAAAAAACTGTTAGAACTAATAAAGGAATTCAGTAAAGTTGCAGGATACAAAATCAATACACAAAAAAAGTTTCATTTCTATACAGTAATAACAAACTATCAGAAAGAGAAATAAAGAAAATCCCATTTACAATTGCATCAAAAATAATAAAATAGGGGCCGCCCGGTGGCGCAGCGGTTTAGTCCGCACTTGGCAGCCTGGGGTTCGCGAGTTCGGATCCCGGGCGCCCGCCGACGCACTGCCTGTCAGCCATGCTGTGGCAGCGTCCCATATAAAGTAGAGGAATATGGGCACGGATGTTAGCCCAGGGCCAGTCTTCCTCAGCAAAAAGAGGAGGATTGGCAACGGATGTTAGCTCAGGGCTGGTCTTCCCCACAAAAAAAAAAAAATAATAATAATAATAAAATACCTAGGAATATATTTAACCAAGGATGTGAAAGACCCATAGATTGAAAACTGTAAGACATTAATGAAAGAAATTGAAGAAGATACAAACAATTGGAAAGATATTCCATGCTCATGGATTGGAAGAATCAATATTGTTAAAATGTCCATACTGCCCAAAGCAATCTACAGATTCAGTGCAATCACTATCAAAATTCCAACAGCATTTTTCAAAGAAATAGAAAAAATAATCCTAAAATTTGTATGGAACCATGAAAAACCCCAAACAGCCAAAACAATCTTGAGAAAGAACAAAGCTGGAGGCATCATGCTCCCTGATTTCAAACTATATTATAAAGCTATAGTAATTAAAACAGTATGGTATTAGCATAAAAACAGGCACACAGATCAATGGAACAGAATAGAGAGCCCAGAAATAAACCCGTACATATATAATCAATTAATTTGCAAAAAAGGAGCCAAGCATATACAATGCGGAAAGGACAGTCTCTTCAATAAATCATATTGGGAAAACCAGACAGTCACATGCAAAAGAATGAAACTTGACCATTATCTTATACCATACACAAAAATTAACTCAAAATGGATTAAAGACTTGACCATAAGACCTGAAACCATAAAGTTCCTACAATAAAACACAGGTGGTAAGCTACTTGACATAAGTCTTGGTGATAATTTTTTGAATCTGACAGCAAAAACAAAAGCAAGAAAAGCAAAAATAAATAAGTGGGACTACATTATACCAAAAAGCTTCTGCACAGCAAAGAAAATTATCAACAAAATGAAAAGGCAACCTACTGAATGAGAGAAAATATTTGCAAATCATATATCTGATAAAGGGTTAATATCCAAAATATATAAAGAATTCATACAACTCAATAGCAAAAAAAAAAAAAAAAGAAAAAAACCACACACAAATAAACAAACCAAACAAAAAAAACCCTGAGCAATCCAATTAAAAAACGGTCAGAAGATTTGAATAGATATTTTTCCAAAGAAGACATACAGATGGCCAACAGATACATGAAAATATGCTCAACATCATTAGCCATCGGGGAAATGCAAATGAAAACCACAATGAGATATCATCTCACACCTTTTAGAATGGCCACTACAAAAAAGACAAGAAATAACAAGTGTTGGCGAGGATGTGCAGAAAAGGGAACCCTTGTGCACTGTTGGTGGGAATGTAAACTGGTGCAGCCACTATAGAAAACAGTACGGAAGTTCCTCAAAAAATTAAAAATAGAATTACCATATGATCCAGCAATTCCACTTTTGGGTATTGATCTGAAGAAAACAAAAACACTAATTCAAAAAGATATATGCACCCCCATGTTCATTGCAGCATTGTTTACAATAGGTAAGATATGGAAACAACCTGTGTCCATAGATGGATGAATGGATAAAGAAATTGTGGTACACACACACACACACACACACACACACACACACATATTGGAATATTATTCAGCTGTAAAAAATGAAATCTTGTCATTTGAGCTAACATGGATAGACTTCAAGGGTATTATGCTAAGTGAAATAAGTTGGACAGAGAAAGACAAATACTGTATGATCTCTCTTATGTATGGAATCTAAACAAAAACAAGCTCTTAGATACAAAGATGAGATTGGTGGTTGCTAGAAGTTGTGGGTGGGGGATGGGGAGAAAACTGATTACAAACAAAAGAAATTTAGCCAAAATTGCCCAGTAAGAGAAAGTCCAGAGTCTAAATTGTTCTGTGCATAAACATTCTAAATCAAGAAGTTATAAATCAAGTGAAAGGCTAGAGAAATGAGTCAGAGAAATGTTTCAATATTTTCTCCTGCCTTACCTCCATCTCATCTCATCTTTTACTTTCATCCTAAAGACCTTTCCTCTCTCTACACTTCCCTGGACTAAGATAGAGGTTAATGATTCGCCCATAAGACCTTACGAAATCGAGAGTCAGAAAATTTAAGTGACTCAACCTAGAATACGGAGATAATCAGCGAGAGAGCCAAGGCTCGAACCCAGTCTGCCGACTTTGTGTGTTCTTGCTCCTCATGCTGCGGCCCCCATGTGGGATTGGTGAAAACACCAAAGTCTACTACAGGAAGGGAAATCTCCTCCTTTAAGGGAAGTGGATTTGGCTAAATAAATAGGATTTGCTCAATAGGGTTGGGAAAATAAAGCCATAAAGAATACTTATTTTTCTATGGAGATGGAATTGAGTTTCTTATCAAACTTACAGCTTGAGCTGCTGGAGGTTTTCTTCCAAATAAGAGAGTTATGGACCACAAATCTCTCTACTACATCGTCTCACCCTCTACTGCTGATAGAACGTGATACGTGATCGAGGAGAAGTGAATGGGTGACGGGCCAAGAACCTGTTTGTTTACCTTTACTTATAATTTAAAAACATTAATTAGAACTAAATCTTTCTTACCTCTGTGCTTCCATTGCCTGTCTAAAGTTCTCATGTAGCACTTATCAGTCCACCAAATGTTAGTAATATAGGTATATATACTAACTATATATTCATATATATATATATATATATAAAATCTGACTAGAGGCCAGAAATTTAGCATACTTCACCACTGTACTCCCAGCATTTGGCGTCAGACCTTTAAGTAAGGGTCAGGTTTGCTTGTGGAGCATTAGATGCTTTTCTCTGATTTGCGTTAATATTGAAGAAAGTGGATACTCATTTTCCCTAAAATCTTAGCTGGTTCTACATGAATAAGACTTTACAGCTTGAACTGCTGCCAGAGATGCTCTTCCTCTGGGGTCTCCACTGGCTAGAGTGAAGATCCCAGGTGGCCCTTTCATACAGGACACAGATTCTTCTCTCTTGATAAAGGTTCGGGGAGGAGGTTTTGTTTGATATGGGAAGTTTGAGGCCCTGGGAAACTTGAATTTTGCTTAGCTTAGTTTTTCTAGTACATCACTATCCCTACTCTGAGTTGCCTTTGGATGAGTAAACAGAAAATGCCAGTCAACTTGTGCAAGTTCAAGTTCTGCCTTCATCCCTTTTTCTATCTTAGCCTTATTATCTCTACAGTGGAGAGCCTTGTCCCTGCCTCCCTCCTGAGATTGTTCTGAGGACCCAGTGAGATAATGGTTGGGAAAGTGTCTTGTGTCAAGAGGCCACTTTACGGAAGAGGTGTTTGCCATAAGGTGACACTGAGCGTGAGTAGTGACCGAAATAATTCCAGGGAACAGGAAAGATTCCTCTCAGGTTGTTTAATCCAGACAAATATTCTGTGAGAGGCTGTAAGTGTTCAGCAGGTCACAGAAAAAGTTCTGTGGCCAGTTCCTTGATGGGGTGAGAAGGGTTATTGAAAGCATCTGATTCTATAATGTCTGACTGTGAAGCTGTTCCATTCAAACAAGGTTTCTGAAAAACCCGGGTGATAAATGCTCTAGAAGTCCACAGTAATAAGGTTTTCTGAATGATGCTGGTCAGGAGCTGCATGGCCCTCGGCCCCAGGAGATGGCCCCACACATAGATCACAGAAGCCTTATTGCCCAGGTAACACACATTTATTTCACTGAACTCCAGCATGCAGGGCCTTTTCTCAGCTTGATGAGATTTAGCTTTATATAGATCACAAAAAAATATCCCAAGGCTTACGTCTTTGTCATTAAATATTAAGCACTTTGTCCATTTCTCTAAAACATTGCATTATGGTGAATTCTTCATAAGCCCATCTCCTCTGCAAGATTGGGAACTCCTTTATTCAGGGTATAGTGCACAGTTTATTGTGATATTTTCCATGTCTAGCACATATCTGGTGTTTAGTAAAGACTTTGTGAATGTTTATGGAATGACAGTCAAACTCTTTGCCTGCATTACTTTGCTTTTAATTATTCAATTTTTATTTAATTGAATATTATTAATTATTTAATTTTTTCCTTTGCCAGTTAACGATTACTTTTAGCCACCTTATCTGCTTGGAGAACTTTAGGTATAGTTTGAGTTTTTGCCATTGCTGCTGTTAATTCCAGGAGAGGGCCTGGTAGCTCTGTTATGGTCTGGAGAGCAGATATGTTTGGGTCCCTGTAACTTCTTTTGAAGGATTTTCTGAGTAATGGGCCCACCCTTTAATTCTAGTGGAAGGTGTGACCCAGGGCTATGGTGCCCCCAAGTCTGAGGTCCAGCCTAGTCATTGACTTACTGGCGAATCCTTGTTCTCCTTCACTGGGTACTTATTTGAACCTCAAACTCCAAATCTACATGATATTCCTTGATCAGCTTCTGCTCCATGCTCTCTCTGATTGTCTGGTTCAGCCTCATCATAAGTACATTATTTCTATGTATTACCTCCAAATACTCTAGTCATCTTCCCTTTTCCCCCTTGATTACTTTGGCTTAGAGCCGATAGATCCATACATCTTCTTAGATGTCTCAGTGGAGCTAAGTAAGACATTAGGATGCCAAAGATTCACAAAGATGCCTCATAAACTGAATGCTAGTTTTCCTGAATCTTGGGTGATTCCCACTGTTTAACAGTTACAGCCAAAATCCCTTAGTTCAGTATACAAGGCCTTCACAGTCTAACCCTGGACTACCCTTCCGGTCTTATCTCCCTTCATTTCCCCCCTGGCACCCTGGAGTTAGCACACTGAATCACTTTCCATTTCCTGAAAGTTCCTCTTGCTTTCATACCTGTGAAAATATTGTTCCTTCTCTTTGGAATTCTTTTCCTCCAACAACTTGTCCATCAGACAATCTCCTACAAGTGTTTTAAAATCAGTCTGGATTACAGATCACCTCCTCTCTGAGACTTCCCTGACATCTCCAACAGAGTTCCTCTTCCTCTCTCTTTCCCTGTCTCTCATTCTCCTTAATCTTTTATATATACAACTTATAAATAATTGAAACCATAATTTTAAATGTTTGTCTTTGCCACTACACTTTGAGCTTCCTGAAGCCAGGTAATTAGGGTTTTTTAACCTTTGTTTCCGCAGGATCCAGCAGCCAGCCTAGTTCATCACTATTGCCCATTACATGCTTTCTGAATTAACAGCAGCTGAACTGATCCAGGAGGTTCTTGGAATGAGCCTTCAAAAGGCTGTCATGGTGACTGACAAGATCTGTAGTTGCCTGGATCTCCAATTAAATTGTCTATGGTCACCATCTTTAATAAGCAGTTTTGCTAAAAACTGGGATGAATTGAATTAGCAAGGAGAGGAAATCTATTTTCCCTGGGCTATCCCATCCCGAGACCACTCTCCCTGTCCACACAGTCTCTTATTACTTGATAGCCATGTATAAACAAATTCCAACAAGGAGTCTGGTTTGAGAAGTCCTCATGCTCTAAAGTGGGAAGGTAGGGATTGTAGAGAAAAATACATGCTCTAGATTCTGTTTTTCCTCTCTATTGCCTTCATTAAGTGGAGAGTCACAAAGAAACCAAAAGGTTGATGAAAAATCCTCAGCCCACACTTCCTGACTCTTCTTCAAGCAAATCCTATCCTTGTTTATCTATTTATCCACATAGACAGGGCCAGCGCTTCACGCAGGGGCTCTATTTAAAGCTTTCAGACAGTTGGATGCTGCTGCTTCTCTCTTTGTCTCCTCCTTATGGGGCAGGTCTCTGGGAGCCAAGGGCATGTGGCTCTACTCATATTCCTGCTGAGAGTGGATGCTAAGAGCCTCAGGAGAACTCTTCTCAAGTTCTCAGGAAAGCTTTCTGCCAATGGCCCGGAGCAGAGCATCCTTGACTTCCTTGTTCCTCAGGGTGTACACCACAGGGTTCAGTAGCGGGGTGATGATGGTGTAGGTCACCGAGATCAGCTGATCCTGATCCCTGGTGTTCTCTGACTTGGGCTTAAGGTAGGCAATGGAGGCACAGCCATAGTGGACAATGACCACAGTGAGATGAGAAGCACAGGTGGCAAAAGCCTTCTTCTGGCCCTCAGCAGAGGCAATCTTGAGGATGGTGGAGATGATGAGGACATAAGAGATGAAAACCAGACCCATAGGTACCACAAGCACCAGCACACTGATGATCAACGTCAAGATCTCGTTAACAGTGGTATCGATACAGGAGAGCTTCATCACAGGTCGGATGTCACAGAAGAAATGGGCCACTTTGGCAGCACAGAAAGGTAACCTGAATACAGATGTCACCTGTGTCATTGCTACAATCAGCCCAATGCTGCAGGCTCCCAACACCAGCTGGACGCACACCCTCTTGTTCATAATAACTATGTATCTCAGGGGGTTGCAGATAGCTACATAGCGGTCATAACCCATTGCTGTGAGCAGGAAGCAGTTAGTGATACCAAAGGTTACAAAAAAGAACATCTGAGTGGCACAGCCTGCCAATGAGATGGACTGGTTCATACCCACGAGGCTGGAGAGCATCCTTGGGAGAATGACCAATGTATATACAGTCTCTGAAGTGGACAGCATGCTCAGGAAGAAGTACATTGGAGTGTGGAGATGATGATCAATTCGGATAATGGTCACAATGATCACATTGCCTGCTAGGGTTAAGATGTAGAACACAAGGAAAGCCACAAAAAGGGTGAGCTGGTGCTCATGCAAGCTGGAGAAACCCTGGAAAATGAACTCAGTTATGAGAGTATGGTTCTCTCCCTTCATGGAGTGGTCATTAAATCTGAAATGTAGGAGAATAAAAGGTATGAAATTTCAGTACAGCAGTTTAAGCACATTTCTGAAATTGATTGAATTTAGTTCTCAGCTATAAACCTGGGGATACATTTCCCAGTGGATTAAAGTTAATCCCTGGTTTACTTAACTTTACTTAAAATAGTTTTACCCTCTGGTCATCTATTACAATTTCCTATGCATCCTAGAATCGTATGTTTTTTTCCCACTGTATAATCATGCACATTCCCACTTCACCCTACTCTTCCTCCTTTTCTCCTCTTATTTAAATCTTCCTCTTTCTTCAAAGACTAATGCAATTTTCAGTCCTCCATGAACATATATTGTACTCTGAGGTTCTCATGTTTATTTGGACTACTGTCTGCCCCCATCAGTGCAGCACTGTCCTCACACAAACGCTTGTGCCTTTGTACCTTTTACATCTGTGTATCTCTAGCTCAGGATTGTGCATGAATTTGATGCTTGAAAACAATTTGTTTAAGGAATGACTGGAGACTTCTTTTCTTTCAAGACTATGAATCATTCCCTTGCACATCCTTTAGGAAGCAGAAGCAAAGCAGGCTCAGAAAGGTTCATCTTGTTTTCAAGAAGGAAAAGGCTGGCCTTAACCAATCACCATCCTCTCCCCACTGCTGTCTGAATGATGGAAGTCTGCTGACAGCTCACGGCACTGACTCACATGTGTTATAAACTGTACTATATCTTCACCTTCCCTAAACTAGAAGGCAAATTTACAGCCAATACAACTTTGTGAGTAGGCATACACCTACTCTGCAGAGGGAAACAATTGTACCAGGGAAGATGTAGCAAATTTATCTAAAGCAAAAGCAGACCCTGCATATAAAAAACAGAGTTGCACTAAAGATACATCATTTTGTTGAAGGATGGGGCTCAGTCCAATTTATGTAATATTTCACTTTTTTGTCTCATTAGACAGTAGGCTCCTGTAGGGTATTTAAATTATATTCTGGTTTGCTTATGCATATTCAGAAAAAGGCTTTTTGCATAAAGTAAATCACATCAGTGATGAAGGTTAGTAGGCATGAAGACCTCCTTCAAGTTTATAAAAATTTATTTAAAAGAAGTTGGTGACCAGCTGTTAATCATTTACATTAAGAATGATAAAAGAAAGTAAGTCTGCAACAGAGAGTATTTCTCAAACAGGAAAATCATTTGACAATAAAGTACGTGACTAAAGACATTTATCTTCTGTGAGGCCTCTGAGTATAAACTAGGCAGTGGTCTAGCCAGGGGGTGGTAGGACACCTCTACTGTGAAATCAGAAATATGTTTCAGAGCTTTTGATTGTTATAATGATGGGCATGGGTGCTGCTAGCAATTAATGATGCTAAATGACCTGCAACACATGTGACGGTCCCACCCAAGGAAGAATTGTCTTATTCCAAATACCAATAGGGTGTCTAGTGAGAAATCCTGGGCTGAAGTGTCATCTGATCTGGCTGAAGTCAATCTGTCTTGAGATAGAAGACTGGCTGCTATGACCTGCTTAGTGTCCTCCACCCTTAGGAGCCTATAATTCTTCCAAGGAAATCAAGGGAAGGAAGAGCAAACACAACCTTATGAAGACCTCTTCCAGTTGTGGTAAGAGCTGTTATACTACAATAAATTAAAGTCAGCCCATGGGCAATAAGCCCCATTTCACGTCCTTTTCTAAAGAACACTTACATGTGTCTGTCTAGTGCTGAGTCACAACAGGAGAGCTGGGCTGGAGGAGGCTGAGGAGTGAAGATTGAAATGTTGGGCTCCCATAGCCACGATGTGCAGGCACAAGGAATGGCAAGGTGACCAAGCAGGCCTGTGGCAGTGGCTGAGGCTGAGCAGGCAGTGCATAACACACTCCAGCAGAAATGTAGTCACCCTTGGGAGTTACAGTCATCCTTGACATCACCTCTGTGTGGAGAAGTCTTCAAAGCCGGAGAAGATGCTCTCCAAGGAGCAGCCAGTGGGGCTCCTGGAGCTCACTCCCTGAGGACATCCTGAGAGCCACTCTGGGGCTGGGAGGATGCAGACAGCAGATACCTGGGGGCCTCATTACGTGTGGGGCTTATTTACTCACTCCCAGGCTTAGCAATCTGGGAGCCTGGGGGGAAGTTTTGGCTTCAAGTAGGAAAAGCATTAGAGGAAGCTGGTTTATTTAGTTGAATTTTACTTGTTTGAATAAGCACATCGTGGGTTTGTTTTTACAGATGTGCCTTGGAAATCCATAGTTTACAAATCCAGGCAGCTTAAGTGTAGAGCCACATCATCTTGGATCTCAGAAACTTTGGGCTTTTTTCTTTATAGGCAGGAACTCTACCCGGTTAAAAATCTGGGGTTTTGGGGGGAATAAAACTAGTCAAATATGGCAATGATTCTGCAGAGGGCAGTTCATCTTGCCTGTCTTTCTGCCCCATGGCATTCAGAATTAAAAGTACATATTCTTTAGACTGGAGGACACTCTCTTAGGCGCTGGGAAACAGAGGTGAGCCTCTGAACACTCTGTTCTCTTTACCCAGAATTACCTCCCCTTCTCCATTTGGCAAACTTCTACCAGTCTGTCAAGACCTAACTCCAAATTTACTTCTCCCTAAAGATGTTCCATGAGTTAATTTATTGCTGCTTTAGAATTTTCTTACTCTAACATGTGGCGCTTATCTGCACCCATTCATTCTTCAAGCACTAAGCATATGCCAGGCCCCTTGCTAGTTGCTAGTTGCTGGGAATACAGAAATGAATGAGTTCCTTCATCAACCTTTGGAGAGCTCACCGTTTAGTTGCAGGTGATAGACAGTTATAATAAACTGAAATGGATACCACATGTAAGTGGGACAGGGAGGAGACGGTCCTTGATTAGACTCAGGTTGATTACAGAAAAAAATTCTGTAAAGTAAGACAGGGGTACAAAGGGTTTTAGAGTATTTAAACTTGACTGCTTTTAAGGGCCTCTCAAGTAATTTCTCTTGAGCTTCAAAGTCCCCTAGCAACTGGCCTCTGAAGGACTACCAGCCTTTACCACCAGCCACCCTGCACCCTCATCCTATCTATCTGGTGATTTTGCTTCTTTTCTGGAAAAAGACATACTTCAGCACCGGGATCTGGTAGATTGATCTGGAAGCAGTGTGAAGGTGGATTTGAGGTTGGTGAGAAGAGGCGGGGAGATCAGCTGGGTTGCTGATGTAATCGGTCAGGCCAAGATGTGAGAGATGTTTGAGGTGAATCTATAGGGCTTGTATCTGAATCAATGAGTGGATCAAAGGAGAGTAAAGAACTAATCATTTCATAAACTACTCTCACCACATTTGTTCATGCCAACTCTCTGATTATTCACAAATATGCATCGCTTCCTATTGTAACAGAAAAGTTGAACAAAAAGATCTCCATATTAATGGCCCATCATTAGATATGATGGGTGCCTATGGGATCTCAACAAGAAAGAAGTGTAGATAGGCAAAATAGCTCAATGCTTTATGATGCCACTGCTTTGGGAAAAATTAGGAAGATTTTCGAAATGTGGCACTGGATAGATGGTATAAAAATATGGTACCTGGGGAAGAGAAGAGGCATTCAGCTTCAGAATCAACTAATATTTATTGAACTCTTTCACAAGTTTTTGTCTCACTTAATCCTCCAAATGGCCCTATGAAGTCAGTGGTACTATCTCCATTTTACAGATGGGATATTATGAGGAGCACCCTCTACCATCAACAGTAAATCTATTGGAATTTGGTGCTGGACAGAAATGAACATGTAGGGTGACTATAGAAACAAAACTGGCAAAACAGTTAAGAGAATCTGCTATAAACTCCCTTAGTTCTGCAGACTGCTTTATTTGGGGGGACAGATTCAAATGGTTCTTATTATAGTTCATTCATGGCATTCACATTAGTTTAGGATCCCAGGTCTAGGCCTGCTAATGATGCTTTAGAATTGTCAATGGGAATCATTCAGAGCCCTGAATAAAGCTAACAACAGATTTAACTGAGGTCAACATTGTTCCTGAATGTCCTAGTCAACTTGGGCTACTATAACAAAATACCATAGACTTGGTGGCTTAACCACCAGACATTTATTTCTCACAGCTCCGGAGCCTGGGAATCCAAGATGAAGGTGGTAGAAGAATTGGTTCTTGATGAGAGCTCTCTTTCTGGATTGCAGATGGCTGCATTCTCTCTGTTGCCTCATGTGGTGGAAAAAGAGTGAGGGAGTTCTCTAGTGTCTCTTCTTAGAGGGTCCTAATTCCTTCATGAGGACCCCACCCTTACGACCTCATCTAAACCTAATTACTTCCCAAAGGCCCCATCTCAAAATACCATCACATAGGGGCTTAGGGTTTCAACATATGAATTTTGGGGGGACACAATTCAGCCCATAGCACTGAAGTTATGTCTACTCTCACACTGTCCCCTACCTTATCCCTGTCACCTAGAGGTGTGGTCAACAAATTTTTTTTGCATGTGAAAACTCCTTTTTAATTTCAAAATATTGCATGAATCTCCAGTTTGAAAATAGTTGGATAATAATAGTTATACTATTTGTACCTGTTGATAGAAAAAATAAATTCTGAAAAAAGAGAACTATGAATTTAGTAACTGGTGATTTCAAATGAATTAGGGCACATTCAAAAATAGCTGTACATATTTTTGTAAGTATTTATTCAACCTGTGTACAAAGATTGACATACACATGAATCCTGAGATTCCTTGCAGTGACTCTGAGGCAACTAGGAGAGAAGGGGGAATGATGTTATGAGAAGTAGTTGGTAGGCCAGTAAGTGGGTCAAGCAAAGGGATGGGAATCTGGGGTAGAAATGCAGAGAGGCAGCTGAGTGGTTTACTAACACATGGCAGGAATATTCAGGAAATAATTCTTTGGAAGGTCCTGAGAGAATAGTTAGGTTCATTTTACTGGAACACAGTGTCAGAGGCTATAGGGGAAGCTCACTTATGAAGTCAGTACTTTCTGGGAAGAGGGAACTCACTCTGTTGTTAAAACTGGGACTCTATGTTCCTATCAACATTGACTTGATGTTGACCTCAGATTGACCTCGAGAGCAATTTTTATGAGGGGTGGTGGTGGAGGAGGTTCTTCTGCTGCTTCCCAAGTGCCAGGAAATGTTATGCCCATAATGTTTTTGACTCCTCACAATAACCCTGGGAGGTTGATATTGTCAGCCCTACTGTGCAAATAGGGAACGAAGGCCAGAGAGGTTAAGTAACTTTCCCTAGGACATGTGCTTATAATGGTGGGCTTAGGATTGGGACACATGCCTCTCTAGCCCCAAAGCCGGTGCTCCATCTGTAATATCACACTGCTTAAGTCTCTCCTACTTCAAGTCATCAGCTGTTGGAAGGGGGTAAAGGTGAACAATAGCTGTGGGAAAGAAGGTAGGAACAGAAGTTATTAATCTGATGGCCCCAAGCCTATCATTGTTCAGTGGTCTTTGGACCACTTTTGACTTCCTTTCTCCTTTCATCTTTGGAGCTGTGCTGAGTGGAAAAAGGATGCACCAAGATATTCGAGGATAAAGTATATTACAATACATAATTTCTGAACTTCTGGACTGATTTCCAAGATCCAAGGACAATTTGATAGGATTTGAGCTATGTGTAAATCCACAATGTTTGGAGCTCCTTCTTCTCCTGGTCTTTATTTATTATAAAGGAGGAGGCTGGTTAAAATAATCATCATGAGCTTATAATGCAGGTGTGGACTCTGAGGCTGGATTGCCTGTGCTTAAATTCTGATTCTGCCACATGCTAGCTATATGACCTTGAGGAATTTACTTAATCTTTTAAGGTCTCAGGTTTCTCATCTGTAAAATAAGTTTAATAAAATACTTACCTCATAGATTTATAGTGAAGATTAAATGAATAAAGTGCTTAAATTAATGCCTGCTATCTAGGATGCATTCAATAAATGTGCCAAAAGAGGATGTTACAAAGGGGGGCAAACAGCCTGAAAGTAATAAAATAATAAAAGGAAGAGAGGGAGAAGAGCTCCCTGCTGATGCTAACTGCATTTTATCTGCCCACAGCTATCTTCCTTCCTTTCTTCTTTCCTTCCATCCTTCTTTCTTTTAATAAACAACTATTGAGCAGATAATAGGCACCAGGCACTGTTCTAAGTGCAACAGATGCAGAGAGAACACTCAAAGAGTGCAGCCTAAGCAATTGCCTGATAGATATAGAAACCACCTGGCTTAGGTTGGATTCCCTTGAAGCAGAGCCTGAAACAGGGACCCAGGTGCAAGTGATTGATTGAGGGCATACTTTCAGAAAAAAGGGAGTGTGAGAAACAGACTGAGGTGGAGAAAGAGCTAAGCAAGGAGGTGGTCTCAGTTTGAGTCTAAATTCAGCCTGATTTGATGGAGGACTCTAGGATTGCACCCTAGAGTTGGTCCCATCTTGAGGTAAAGTGAGTGGTCGTTTGTACTTTCTGTGTCATTCAGGCATTGACTATGGACTGCGCCTTGTGAGGGGTGGGAGTGGGGTATGTGTCACCTCCAAGAAAGCCCCCTTTCAGTCAATGGCGATTCTTCAGCGTGGAGGGCAACTGTGGGTAGTTGGCACTCCAACATTCACATCAGCTGGGGATGTGTGAGCCAGCCTAGCAAGGGAGATCTGGGTAGAGCAGCAACAGAGTCCATTATACTACCCAGGGTGTCTGGGGAGAGGCGATGGGATGGGGTATGAAAGATGGGGGCTCTTCTTTTGCAATTCTCAAATATACAAGATGACATTTTTATGGTTTTTGCTTAAGCTGCTCAAAATTTAAACTCAACCTGTTGTAAACTGCCTACCAGCACCTGTGCCTGACATAGCTGTCTAGGGTTCCTATGTGCAGTAACAGGCACAGGGTAAATAATTAATGGAATGAATTTTTTTTAATTGTAGTGTAAACTGTAGCATACGAAGTGTTACGTGTAAATAATGGAGAAATTATTTTAGTGCCCTTGATTTTCATACTGAAACCAGGTTCAGATTACATAAATTCCTGTGATATGATATCATATATTCTTCCCACCCTCACTGCTGGTTTGCCATACCTTATGCCAAGGATAACAGGAATAATGTCTAACATTATAGTACAGCATCTTGATATGCTTTATCTTATTCAATTTTTATCAAGCTTGGTAAACCCATCTATCAGTCTTGGAAAATCCATCCATCTCTTTTTTTCACTGATCTTTTTCTTCTTTGTTTCTTTCTGTCCCTCTTATTCCCGGATGCTTCCCAGATCAGGTACCTGGGGTCCTCATACTAGCTCTTATGTGACTGGCTCCTTTATTGTGACACCTCACCAAACTCTTAATTTTATTGTTATTGAGACTGACCAACACCTATGAGAGGGGCTTTCTGCCCAAAGCTCTGAGCAAGGCATCCTTGACCTCTTTGTTCCTCAGGCTGTATACAACAGGATTCAGTAGGGGGGTGATGACAGTGTAGGTCACAGAGATAAGTCTGTCCTGCAGGGAATTTTGGGATTTGGGTTTTAGATAGATGAAGGAGGTACAGCCATAGTGGACAATGACCACTGTGAGGTGTGAGGCACAAGTGGCAAAGGCCTTTTTCCGACCCTCAGCAGATGCAATCTTGAGGATGGTGGTGGCAATCAGGACATAGGAGATAAAGATCAAGACCATGGGCAGAACAAGGACACACAGACTGATGAGCAAAGTGATAAATTCTTTGATGGTAGTGTCAGCACAGGCAAGCTTCATTAAGGGCCGGATGTCACAAAAGAAGTGAGAAATGATGTTGGCATCACAGAAGGGCAGGCAGAAGACACCTGAATGATGGCTGTGCTCAGGCCAATGCTCCAGGATCCACTTGCCAATTGTATACAAGTCTTTTTGCCCATCATCACTGAATACCATAGCGGGTTGCAGATGGCCACGTAGCGATCATACCCCATGGCTGTGAGCAGGAAGCAGTTGTTGATACCAAAGGTGAGATAGAAGAAGAGCTGAGTGGCACAGTCTGGAATGGAGATGGCTTGTTGTGGGCTAAGGAGAGTGGACAGCATTCGGGGGATGATGGCTACTGTATAACAGGTCTCAGAAGTGGACAGCACACTCAAGAAGAAGTACATGGGTGTGTGAAGTTGACGGTTGAGTTGGATAACTGTCAAGATAATAGCATTGCTGGCAAGGGTCAACAGGTACAAGACCAAAAAGACTACAAAGAGGATGAGTCTGTGCTGCCACCCAAAAATGGAAAAGCCTTCAAAGGTAAACTCTGTCACAGCTGTGAAATTGAGTCTCGGCATTGAGGAGAATCTGGGTCTGAAAGAGATGAGGTGGGAAGGTTGAACATCCAGGTTGGAAACAGTAGGCTGGTCCAGGGTCATCATCAGCCATGTTCAGGGACTCAAAACGGGTATAGCTCTGGGTTTTAGGAGCTCTCAGCATTCAGACACTGGCCAAGTTCTCAAAGACCTCTCAAGTTCTCAGGGACCTGGCACTGGGGGCAAATGTATTGGGGAGGAAGAGAGCAAATATATAAAGGGAGTAGTGGAAACATCTACCAAGTTGGCTAGAAGTAGATGTAGACCAGGGAAGGCACTAGTCTGAGTGTGCACAGCCCTGAAACTCCACTCAAACTCACCTGGTTTAGACCAGCAATGGCCTGTTACGTGTCAGAGACTCAGCTCAAAGGGATGAGCATGAAGAGAGAATTCAAGCCAAGGATGGATCTCTATTTGAGGTGCACTTCTGGGAGGTAAGAGGCCAGCTCCAGCTCTGGTCATAAGGGCTTGGTAAATTAAGGTACATAACACTGTCCCCTTTCATGTTCAAATTCAAAGTGGCTAATGTCTGGAACACAGCAGTGAGAGGAGACACTGCTTTTTTTTTTTTTTTCTTGAGGAGAGTCTAGTGTGTGGACCCAGGACATTCTGTGATCCAGAGCCATTCTCTTTTCAGCCCAGCTTCCTTCCTGTGTTCCCCCAAATACCACTTTTTTAATACCCAACTTTCCTTCCCTCTGTGTGGAAGGTAGTTTCTGCTTCTATTTTCTAGTCTCTAGTTAAATACAATAAAGAGCCTGAAACTTCTTAAGGGTTCGAAGTGCCAGTAACTATAAAAAATAGTGATAAAACCCACAAAATATTTAAGTTTATAGAAATGTCTGGCTTTAACCCTAGTGTAAGTAGAGGGATGCTTGATTTTCTTTGCTCACTTCACTTGTCTCCATTTGCTCATCTATAAAATAGAGAGAATAATATCTACTCATAGTGTTGCTATGGAGATTATATGAATTCCTGTATGTAAATAGCCAAGCACAGTTCTTTGTTACATAACAGGCAAACAATACTTTCAATTTCTGCTTCCTTCCGTTCATCTGTCCTCACCATTCCCACTCCACATAACTCTGGCTTCTACTTGTATGTTAGACTCACCCAAACACGTACATATACACACACACACATACTCTCTCTCTCTTTCATCTTCACGGATGGTTCTTGTCATTAATTTCTCCAATCTCTATTGATTGAAAAGTCCAATCCTCACTTTCCACCTCCTTTCTAACTCTAGATTCTGAAATGTGTGTGTGTGGGGGGGGTGGTCTGGAATCAAAAACCTCTGTGATCAAACTCCAGCTCTACTTACTTCACATGTGACCTTAGAAACATTTCCTCATCTCTTTCAGCTTCAGTTTCTTCACCTATAAGATGAAGATAGTACTAATATCCACCCCAGAGGACCAATGGAAAGACTATATGAGAAGATGCCTGCAGGGCACTTAGCAGAGGGCATGGTATAGCGTATGCTATCAATAAATGGTAGCCGTTGATAAAGAAGAGCATAGATGTCAAAATATGAGTACTTGAGGTCATTGTTTCATCTTCACTTCTCCTCTCCCAGGCCTGCATTCAAGGTCAGAAGGTGGTCGGTCTTCTAGCTAGTGCTTGCATAGCAGCTTGCAGTTTAGAGGATGCTTTTCTATCTTTTGGAGACATGAGGAGAAGGAGGTAGCAGAGAAGGAAACACAATATTCAAGCAGGGGAGAGAATTCCAGGGATGGAGGGAGGATCTGGATGTGGGAAAGCCGTTCCCTGTGCAGCAAGTCTGCAGGCAGGCCTGCATCCAGGACCTTCTACTTGGACACCTGCACTCACAAAACCCTGATATTTCAGCCAGCTGTTCACTGAGCCCACCTTCCTAGCCTCTGGTTGATAAAAAGGAGTAAATGGTGGGGACTTCTATGCTGAGGGATTATGCCTTTTCTAGTATAAAGGGGGAAATTTAAGTTCATTAAACCAGAGTCAGATGTTCCATTTCTTGCCTCCAGGCCCCACATTCCAGGAGTGTGATAGAGGATGGTAGGAACAGGACTGGATGTTCCCAATTCTCCTGACTCATTCAGTTTGACACCCTAAATACTATATTTTGGGCTAAATTGACCAATTAAGCCCTTTGAAACTTCCGCCTGAGATTTTCTAAGGCTAATGCCTAGATAACCCTTTCTGAGTGATTTTTTTCCAGTATTTATAAGGCTTTTTATCCCCTAAACTTTGTGGCACAGCTGTACATTCATTTTTCCACTTGAGAATATTCGCAGGAAACAAAAGGAAAAGAGAAAGTGGCACCCCATGAGACAAGGATTATAAGGCTACGTCCAGTCACAGACGAGAATCATGCTTCACTGAGTGACGGAGTGTGACTTACATCTCACTGGGCAGGGTTGAGGCTCATTTCGCTTCAGGACAGTGAGGCTTGAGAGCACAGAACCACAACTGCCAGGATTCCCACTGTACGGTGGCAGATGCAGGACCCAGAGAATCTTCTGAAGGGGAGGACCAGAAGAAAAACTTCAAACCCACCAGGATCTGTCAGTTAATTCCTCTCCCTGATTGGTCAGATCTGGGAGTAACAAACAAACAAAGCAGCGCTGGGCTTGCCTGTGTCTCCCCGTAACTCCATCCCTTTAAGTCTGAATTGCAGGCTGTCAGAGAGGACCGTTCTCCCCAAAGCCACAGTGACTGTCCCCAAGGCAGCAGGAGCAAGATCAAAACACCATGGTATCTGGGGATCTCATTAGCAAAGGGGCTCATCAATTCAATCCCAGAGACAGTATGTAGGCAATCTGGGATTTCCCACAGGAACAAAGCCTTTGTGTTAGGACATGGTCCTACTCTGCTCAGCGGATGAAGAGCATGAAAAGGAGCTCTTGCCTCATGACCACCACTGCAGGGAAGACCTCAGAACCCAACCATGTTTAAGGGTGCAGTTTCATTAGACAAGTCCTTCACTCTGGGGTCTCTGTACTCTAAGAGCTGAAGGATCTGTCTCTGAGGTCCCTTCCAATCTGAAGATTCTAGGAACTGTGACTCATTCATTTACTGATTCCTTCAACAAATACTCATTGAGTGCCTCTCATATGCCAGGTACATGGAATATAGCAGAATGTGGGGACATGGCATTTGTACTACATGCCAGTTCTGCTGGCTTTGCACTTCAAACTCCAAGACATCACTGTGTATTGGCTAGGAAAAGCTGAGAACCTTCTTCTTGAGGAATATCAGAAGGAAGGCTCTCATTGGAGTCGTTTCTGCATCTCCCCTCTTTTTCACTCCCAGCATTTAGGCAGTCAGCTGACCCAGCCTTGTCTGCCTTTCCTAATGTGAGACCAAGATGTGCCTTTCCAAAGGTTGAAGGAGAATCAGATATCAAGTCTACCAGGTTTCCCTGGAACTTGGGTTCTTCAGTAATTCCTAGTTCTGGTACCCAATTTATGCCTTTCTCTTAGAGACTTCAAATATAGGAAAGTCTCCCTTCCTAAGAAAGAGCATACCGAGCAATGAGTACATGAAAGCAAGGCAGTTTATGGTGGTGTCTTTGATAAGGCAAGTAAACAGAGAGAGACAGACAAGCATGGAATAGTTGCCAGGCATTCAGTTCGATTCCACATAATCTCTTTTAAGGCCCTCAAACATTTACCCAAGAGAAGATGGAAATACTGGGGCTCATAAGCTGTTAAAATGCAGAGACCCACAGCTAAGTGATAGATGGAGAGTATATTCATTGCTGCCTGGGAACAGCCTGTGCACCACCTCATTAAAACTGTCTGAAATCCTGTAGGGAGCAGCTAAAGGAAGCCTTAAAGTTGAGCAGCAGTTCCAAGACCTTAAAAGAATCATTTAATCTTTGGCCTTATTTGTCAGTGTCCCTTCTTCACAGTTTTTCTGGTAACTCTATTTAAATATATAGCTCTTTGAAATTAAAAATAGAATGGTGTTGAAACCCATGAGAAAGGAAAAGAAACCCTGATATGGAAATTTTGAACTAGAAAATGACTGAATTAAAAAAAATATGATTCTTGTTGTATGTTTTTCTGAAAAAGACTGAAAAAAATCTGCCATGGATCGAGGTTTTTTCAGAAAAGGGGAAAATATGTTGATGGTGACATCATTATTATCAGTATGTTTTGGCAGTTTTGACTTTTCCATTCTGTTTTTTTGTATCTCTTATTTCTCTTGACTTATTGCATTTAGTTATGAACTATAATACAATATTGAACGCTAGCAGTTATAGAGGCATTTTTGTCTTTTTCCAAATTTTAATTTAATGTGTTTCATGTTTCAGTCACCCACTTGCTGTAGACCTCTGGCAGACATGCTTTATCAGATTAAGGAAGTTCCCTCTATTTCTGGTGTGTTTGCAAGTTTATCATGAATGGTCTGTTACATTTTCAGCCAGTTCCTTTTCTGTATCCACTGATATAATTATATGCTTTTTATTCTTTAATTGGTTAGGGTGGTGAATTACATTAATAGATTTTTCTAATGTTGACTCATTCATACATTTTTAAGGGAAAACCCTACTTGGTGTTTTTATACACTATTGAATTCAATTTGCTATTTTTTTCATCCATCCATTATTAGTCCATAATTATATTTTTCCACTTTATCTATTTTTGGTACCAAAGGTTTGCAATTAGTAACCTCTTTAAATGCTGGGGAAATTTCACACCGTTTCTATGCTCCGAGCCTGGTGTCTATTTTGTTGTTTGTTAGTTTTTTGAAAGAACAGGTTTTTCACTACTATCATTTCCGTTTTTTAGGGTTATTATTCTAGTAAACTTTCCATTTCTTCTTGGTGTAACTATGATAATTTATATATTTCTCTGAATTTCCCCATTTTATATACTTTTTCAAATAGATTAATATAAAGTTGTTGAAGGCATGCTTTTATAATTATTTTGTTCATCTGTCTCTGCCCTTGTATCCTTTTTTTCCTGATTTTGTTTATTGTCTCTCTCTGATTTATCATAGTTGTGAAAGGTTTTGTTTTTAAATTAATCTTTCCAAAGATCCAAAATTTAAAAACATAACATTTCTATTATTTTATATTTACTTTGTATTTTAATTAATTTCTATTTCATTATTATTTGTTTCTACTTTCTTTGGATTTCTTTTTCAAGCTTTTTGAATTAAAATCATTTATTTATTTCCCCTCCTGTTTTACAGTAGATTATAATAAAGCTATAAATTTTTTTCTGAGAACTGCTTCGGATGTACCTCATTCGTTTTGATGTGTAGTTCTTTTGTTAAGTTGTACTGTGAATTTTAAATTTTTATCTTTAACTCACAGTTTATTTGGATGTTTATGTTGAGAATAAGCTTAATATGAAAGCCAAGAGCTCTTGTCCTGGAGTCAGGGTGTCTGGGCTTGTGTCCTGCTCTGCCACTTAACTACACGTGACCTTGGGCAAGTTGCTCAATCTCTCTACCCCTCAACTTCCTTATTTGTAAAATGTGGAGAATAATAGTACTGACTTCAAACAATTGTTGCTAAAATTGAATGAGTAAATATTTGAAAGTGCTTAAAATAATGATGGTCATATAGTAAGTGCTATGTATGTGTGTATTAAGTAAATCTTTAGTGCTATGAGGAGGGATAATGGACGGTTGGGCTACTTTTTTTTTTGGTTGATATGTTATTGCATTATGGACCATGAAAATTATTCATATAATATCAATATTTCAGAATTTCTTGAGCCATCCTTTGGGCTCAAAATAGTGAACATTCTCTATGTAAAGGTTAGAGTTTTAGATTAGGTTTGTTACTTGTCTTTATAACCTTTTTAGTCCTATTAACCCATTGATTATTTTATTAATACGTTTCCAAGAGAAATGTGTTAATATTTCCTACTATGATTTTGTCAATTTCTCCCTGTATTTTTATCAATTTTTGCATAATGCGTTTTGAAGCTGTGCTATTAAGACCTTATAAATTCATGAATGGAATACTTTCCTGGTGAATTGTTTTGTTTATCGATATTATAAGTCCCTTAGTGATTTTTCACTTAGAATAATATTTTGTCTGATATTAGTAATATTACCAATTTTATTTTTGTCAGCATTTTCCTGGGTACCATTTCGACCACTACATTTTCGACTTTTCTGTGTCATATTATTTTAATAGTATAGTGTCAGATTATTAAAATTCAGTCTGAAAGCCTCTGTGTTTCAACTGATTAGCTTAATTCATTCACATTATTATAATTAGAGAAATTGTTGTGTATTATTGTCATCTGTCATCTTATTTTATATTTTCCATTTACTAAGAGTTCTTGATTTCTATTTGTTTCTTAGCCAGTCTTTTGTTGACTAATTCATTTGTTCCATTTTCTGGTTAGACAGTTATATATACACCATTCCTATTCATCCATTTATTTTTGATAAATAATCCAAATGTAGAATTAAAAATACAAAATAGTACCACACTGTTAAAACATTTAGTTTTCTATCCATCCATGATTTTTCCTTCTTAGAAGCACCTACTTTCAACTCTTCTGTTTCTATTATTCTCCTCCATTCTTCTGCCATATTATATATGTAATGCAAATAACAGTATTTCTTAATTCCTAAATTTTACGCATTATCTCTTGACTTCCTAGCTCACTTATAACACCATCTATGTACACATGAACACAGACATACCCACATACTTCTCTTGTCATCATCCCATTAAAAATTAAATCTATTTTAAGAACATACATTACTATAATATACAAATATTATTCACAACTGAGCTGTGCAGCATACTATAAGTGTACATCTCTTCCAGTACAGTTTTTGTTTTTTTGCTAAATTTTAGTCATTGATCACTTTTGTTTGTTTGGTTTTCAAGTATCTATAATTAGTCCAACCTCAAATTTTCCACCAGAACAGTAAAACCTTCTTACATAGTTAGATAAAGTCAAATACTAGGTTTGGTAATGTTAGGTAATATTCCCAAGTCATTTTTATCTATCTATCGATCTATCTATCTACTTAGTTGGCCTGCTAGTCAGTTTCTTTTTGTCTTAAGATCGCTATTCTGGAGTCTTCTTCCCTCCTTCTCTAATCCATCTCTTGGGTTGCTCTGTAGAGCTGCTACAGGGCTATAATCTTGGAGCTTTTCTTCACTCGCATTCCCCCTCCCCCAGCTTTGTTGAAGTATAATTGACAAATAAAAATTGTATATATTTAAGGTATACAATGTGATGATTTAATATACATATAGATTTGTAAAATGATTACCACAATCAAGCTAATTGACACATCCATCACCTCACATAATTATTGTTTTTCTGTATGGTGAGAACACTTAAGATGTACTCTCTTAGCAAATTTCAAGTATACAATATAGCATTGTTACCTATAGTCACCATACTGTACGTTAGATTCCCAGAACTTATTTATCTTATAACTCAAAGTTTGTACCCTTTGACCAACATCTCCCCATTTTTCCCCAGCCCCTGGCAACCACCATTCTACTCTCTGCTTCTATGAGTTCAACTTTTTTAGATCCTACATATAAGTGAGATCATACAGTATTTGTATTTCTGGATTTGGCTTATTTCACTTAGCCTAGTGTCCTGCAGGTTTATTTATGTTGTTGCAAATGTCAGGATTTCCTCCCTTTTTTGGCTAAATAATATTCCATTGTGTGTATATGTATGTACGTGTGTGTGTGTATCCATTCACCTGTAGATGAATACTTAGATTGTTTCCATGTCTTAGCTATTGTGAATAATGCTGCAATGAACATGTGAGTTCAGTATCTCTTTGAGATACTGATTTCATTGTCTTCATATATCCAGAAATGGGATTGCTGGATCATATGGTAGTTCTGTTTTTAATTTTTTGAGGAAACTCCATACTATTTTCCATTGTGGCTGTGACCAATTTACATTCCCACCAACAGTTCACAAGAGTTCCCTTTTCTCCCCATCCTCACCAACCTCGGTTATTTCTTGTCTTTTTGATAATAGCCATCCCAACAGGTGTGAGGTGATATCTCATTGTGACTTTAATCTGGATTTCCTTGATGATTAGTGATGTTGAGCATCTTTTCATGTACCTTTTGACCACCAGCATTCTGAGATTACCTGATCCTTTGCCTATGTTATTTTCCCTCTTTCCCAGATCTCACCTTTTGATGGAGTACCTCTTCAATAACTTCCTGAGAAAAAGAACGTGTGGTGTAAATTCCTTGAAATATTACTTCTTTGAAAATATCTTTGTTATATTCATACAAGTTGTGAATAGTTTGCTGGACATATTAATTTAGCTTAGAAATAATTTCCCTTCATAATATTGAAGGCATTGCTTCATTGTTTTCTAGCTTTTATTGTCGTTGTTAAAAAGCCTAATTTCGTTCACATTATCAGTCTTTTTAATGTGAGGTTTTTTCCCCTCTCTTTCTTTTTTTGGAAACTTGGCATTTTCCTTCTTCCCTAGAATTTTGGTGTTAAAAGATGGTACTCTTCAATGTGTGTACTCTTCTTAATGTTTTCCACTATGCTAGTCACTCAGTCTGAAATTCATGATCTTCAATAATTTAAAATATTCTTTTCACTGATGTTGTCTTTTTCCTATTTTCTCTATTTACTCATTTTGAAACTCATATTTGTTGAACAATAAACCTCCTCTATTGATCCTCACATTTTCTATTCTGTTTCTTTTATTATCTAACTTTTTTCTTTTTACTACATTTTGTAGAAGACTTCCTCAACATTCTCTTCCAGTTTTTGAATTTATTAATGGAAGAAATTGTCTTATTTTCTAAATTTTTCTTGTTATATAATCCTACTTTTATGTCATCTATACATTCTATTCTTTCATCTCTTTGAGGATATTAAATATATATATATAAATACACATTAAAAATTTTTTATCCTCTGAATGCATTATCTCTCATTTTTCCAATTTTCTTATTTCTTCTGTTTATTTGCTCCCTTGTGGTCTTCCATGTTAGAAACCACCTTGATGTTCTATTTATATCCAAGAAAGAGGCTGTAATAAGCCAATTGGAAGTTCTGGATATGTATCTGTGTATATAGGGCAATAAAGTGACAAGTCGTTTTTCACCGGGAAGTACCCAGATGTTAGTATCTATAAATTTATTCTCTTAGGATTCTCCATTTCCCCAGGGAGGATTCCTCTCATGTTCTTTCTGGTGGCTGTATACCTGTTGCCAGAATTGTTGTCAATTGGAGTCAAGGGAGGAGAAGACTGGGAGGAATGTCTCTCTGGTTGTTATGTGGAATTTCTCTTAATCCACTTATTTTCTACATAGCATTTCCCCTCAGTTCTTCAAATATCTCTGGAAAGTGTAAATCTCCAGTATTTTGCTTGAATGTGGAAGGGGCATTGATCTTGCTACACAGAGTGGGGCAGGAACCCCCACTCTGTGTATTCTGGAAGAACCATATTTAGAGAATTAAGAAAGTTGAAATGAAGCCGTTATCAAGAACTATGAAGGGTCTGAGATTTACCTTATTTGCAAGCTTACAAATCAGCCTGCCACAGTTTCATGGGATGCAGGCAGAAGACATGAGACTCCTGAGTCTGAGACAAAAGACATTATTACTCACAGCAATAGTATTGGCATTTGCAGTGGTTCTCTGAGCCCCCATTCTTACAGAGGAACACAAAGAGAGCCAGGAAATACCTGAATATGCAGTGAGTTGCATTTGAAAAGTGGAACTCTGAGCTTGGAGAACTTGAATCTGCTATAAAGTGCCTGCCTGCTCTATGCTCTAGAGGGAGGCACTATCTCTATCTTCCAAAACTGTTCATTACACAAATGTCCTTGAAATAATAATCTGGGACAAGACAGTTAGTGCCTCTGCTCACAAGAAGTGCAGAAATGCAAGAGACTCAAGGAGAATTGTCACAGTTCAAATAGGTACAGCAAAATCTAAAAGGGAAGGAAGATGTGTTGTGTGTAACAGTGGGTGGGGGTAAATGTTGGCTTCTACAATAAGGTGTAGAAACACTGAGAATCACTGATGGGGGAAAATAGCATGGCTTTAATAAAAGAATGTATTCTTTAAGGGGTTAGATGTACTATTTGCTGTATAAGTAAAAGAAATAATATATTTTTGGTTTCAAAAATTGGAAAGGCTCTCTCTCTAACCTTTGAGCCATTAAAATAGTAAAGAACCGTTATCTATTATGGTTAGGTTACATGTAGATAATAAAGGTCAAGGTAAATGGTTATTTATCTTAATGAAATTGTATGTACTCCTCAAAGGTGTGAAGATATGAAGTCACTGAAAACAAATGGCAGGGATTTCTTAGCAGCTGGCAGGAAGAGGCAGGTAAATTTCAGTGAGCAAATGCAAAATAATGCATTAGAAAAAGAAGGCATAGAGTATGATTAAAGTACTAAGTGCTCTGAGTTATTAATGCAAAAGAAAGCAGAATTTGAAGCCACTATGGACTCTTCCTAAGTATATAGGCCTAAAAGATTAAAAAAAAAAAGTGGGCTTACTCAGGGAGAAGTAAAAACAAAAGCAAGAACGCTCATGCAGATTCTTGGTTCACCTTCACGCAGTGCAGGTGGTGCCCCATCTATGCTACTAGAGAAGGGGGGGAGAAGAACTGGGAGGTGCCCTCGTGAGAGTGGCAAGGGCTCCCATGTGCAGGTAGCCTGATAAGACAGAGACTCTGAAGCCTGCCGTGGCAGAAGCAGAGAAGAGATGTGATTCACTTCAAAACATGAATGGTGTGAACAGAACTAATATAGATTCATTCAACTCACACAATACTAGGAATTACATGATGACATACTCAGTTCAATCAAATTCAACTTTTATATTTTGGAAAATCCCATACACGAAGGCACCATTTGACCCCAGGGTCTCAGCTGGGTGTCTCTTTCTTCCTTACAGTAGGCCACAGGACTCAGCCTCTTTAAAGCTGCTACAAACCACACAGCCCTAGACCCATTCAGAACTATTCTTTATTCCGTAAACATGACATGATCATCCTTAACAATGATAATAATAATAATTATGGCCAAAGTTTTTTGAAATCTTACTAGGTGTCATTTTGTTCAATGTTTTATGCATTAACCCATTTGAGCCTCACAGTATTCTTCTGAGTTAAATACTAACACTACCCATTGTGTAGATGAGGAAAGTGTATTATAGAGAGGATTAGACTTTGCTTAAGGTGAAATAAGATTCAGTCGTAGGGCCTTTTGGCTCTGGAGCCTCTGTACTTAACCACTAAGCTGTAGTGATTCTCTTGCTGCTTCATCTAGATCTTGATAAATGCTGGTCCCTCTAACTAGATGCCCCCTGTGACACATGCATCATTCACCTTTCTCTCACTAGCTTGGATAACCTCTTTTACAGTGTGCTGTGACTCTGAGACAGTTAGGTGCCTCTCCTTTATGTTTCCGTAGCATCCTATACTAATCTCCATCACAGTACTCATTACTCTGTAGTGTCATTCCCATTTACCTTTTTCCCCTAATGATGTTCTGAGTCCCTTAACATTAGGGACTCTTTCCAATTCATTATTCATTCAATAAATATTTATTGAGCAACTAGTAAGTATAAGCCATTGAATCCATAGACCCTAACACATGGTAGGGGAATAAGAAATATTTGATGAACAAACAAATAAATTAATGTCTTTCTTCGGGATTCCTCTCCCCTTAAGATCAACTGTGAATTTTATTGCTAATCTCACAGAGAAAGACAGGGGTTAATTGCATAACCACATTGAATAAGTTATAAAATTGATTACATTCATGCATTCATCCTATAATTATTGCAGTTTATCTTTAGCTTCCAATTCCTACACTAAAATGATCATTGGAAGTCTTCCTGGTTAAGCACTCCATGTTTAGTATCTCTGCCAGTGGGAAGCCTCAAACCTTATATATACTTAGAGTTTATTTATACAGCATTTACCAGGTGCTAGATACTTTTCTAACTACTTTGCATATATTAGCTAATTTAATCCTCACAACTCTGTGAAGAAAGTGCTATCATAAAGCCCACTTTAGAGATAAAGAAACCAAGACATAAGGAAGTTAAGTAACTTGCCTATGGTTATATAGTTAAGAATTGGAGGAAACAGGATTCAGTCCTGGGCAGTGTGGCTCCATAGTCCATGCTTTTAATCACTGAGCCCTATTGCTTCTCATTACACTCTATTTCCTCTTTGAGGCTTAATGACAGGAAACTGCATTTTAACACATCCTTTGTGAGAGATCACTTGGTAACAATTTTGTAGAGAAAAATAAGACACTATCAAAGTTTAAGATGTTCATAGTCTTTCACTTTGCATTTTCACTTCCTGGTATTCATGTGTGAAAAAACGTGTTTAAAAATTTTCTGTTATAGATTTATTTATAATGAAAATAGCTAGAAGAAAAGTAATAAGCTGAGTTAATAAATAATGACATATCTATAAATTGGAAAATTATGCCACCATTAAAAAAATTTATGTAAGTCTTTAAATACTCTGTGGAAGGATATCCAAGATAGTGTTAAATATAGTGGGGAGAGTATTAATGGGGATATGAGCATATGTATGCTTGTATGTGTAAGGCGTATCTGTGTATTTATAGACTATGTATTTCTAGAAAAAGTAGAGGGTGGAGAGGTGAAAGGAGGGAGTGTATTGACTACATTAACATGACTTTGCTATTCAGTTGTTTTCCACAATACGACTTTACTATTCCATTGTCTTCATCAACATGGCATTACTATTCCAAAAAATTCTTGCCTAGGAACACGAAATTTGTATATAACTTTATTGTTCTTCTTGGGAACTTCCACAAAAAACCTCATGTCAATAACTACCAAACTGCTTAGCTTTTCAATAAATAACATCAAATTACTGTTAACTCTCTAAGGCACTTGAAACCCTCACCTCAAAAGTCTTACTTTGTTGAGTCCACCAGTCCTAAACTATTATATCATTATCCTTACCTAATCCTAATTAAGTCCCTGAATTGGAAAACTGACCATAAACCAGACTCTAAAACTTCATCAATAGCCTAACTTTGCACTCCCCTCTGTCAGATACTACTAATACTCTGTCAAAGTGGTACTCTCCCTTATCAAGGCAAGAATACACTCAGCTTTGTTTATCAATAGGTTATTTTGGTGGTATTTTCAGGGAGTCAGCATTTTAAAAGGGATAGGAAGGAAGTTGAAGACAGACTGATGTTTAACTATAAACTTGTTTTACTTTGGGATTTTGTACAGTGTCTATATATTACTTATTCAACAAAAGAATTAGGAAGGAAAGAAGGAAGGGAAGAAGAAAAGGAAGAAGGGAAAGAAAAAAAGGAAAGGAAAGGAAGAAAGAAAGAAAAGGAGGAAGGAAGGAAAGAGCGAAGGAAGGGAGGAAGGAGAGAAAGAAGGAAGGAAAGAAGAAAGAAAGGAGCAAGCCAAGGTACTGGATAGAAACACTTCAGGAGAGAATACAAAAGAAAAATCCCAGATCTAAGCTCTTTGTTATTTCAATATGTAGAGGCAAAGTAGGAACAACCAACAGAGAAAAAGCTTCTGTGATAAGACTGAGTTAAAACCAAAACAAAACAACTCCAGAATGCTTTAAATTTCTTAGATAGAAGCAGGGTCATTTGTAGAAGAAAGGGAGAGAGGAGGAATGCAATTTATGTTTGTTGATGTGATTAAATTCCATGAAATCTAGAACAGCTGGGAAGCAAGAGACAAACTAATGCCCCTATATTAAACTCATTTCTAAAAAGTCAGTCATTCTTTGAAAGGCAGGAAAGATTCCAGCTGCACCAATTCAGGTCAGCGAGACAGAGAGTAGTTACCTTGACACACTGGCATGCCACTTCTTCCTCAATAAGACCCGTAGATCCCATCTGGAGAGAAAGTGCTGTGCAGAAAGAGGGAAGATCTGGAGATAAGTTGGAGATCCAGCACACACTGCCTTCTCCTAAGAAAAGATTTGCTTATATCTTCTTTCCTGAGTTTCCACTGTGGGTTCAGCGGCCTATATCTCTTCTAAATTTGATGAAAAACATTAATCTATCCATCCAAGAAACTCCAAAAAAGATAAGCACAAAGAAAGCCACAATAAGAAACATTATAGTCAAAGTGTTAAAAGACAAAGAGAAAGCCGTGAAATCAACGAGAGATAAACAACTCATCACATACAGGGGAACCAAAATAAGACTAACAGCTGACTTCTCATCAGACAGTGGTGTCCAGAGTCAATGGGGTGACACATTTAAGTTACTGGGAAAATACTGTTGATCAAGAATTCCTTTTCCCGGGGCCGCCCGGTGGCGCAGCGGTTAAGTTCGCGCTTGGCATCCCGGGGTTTGCTGGTTTGGATCCCGGGCTCCTGCCGACGTCACTGCTTGTCAGCCATGCTGTGACGGCGTCCCATATAAAGTGAAGGAAGATGGGCACGGATGTTAGCCCAGGGCCAATCTTCCTCAGCAAAAAGAGGAGGTTCGGCAGTGGATGTTAGCTCAGGGCTGGTCTTCCTCGCAGAAAAAAAAAAAGGAATTCCTTTTTCCCCCAAGTTTTCTTCTTCTTTTTTTTTGTGAGGAAGACCAGCCCTGGGCTAACATCCGTGCTCATCTTCCTCTACTTTATATGGGACGCTGCCACCACATGGCTTTGACAAGAAGTGAGTCGGTCCACGCCCAGGATCCAAACCTACGAAGCCGGGGCCCCCAGAAGTGGAGCGTGAACTTAACCGCTACACTACTGGGCCAGCCCCAAACCCCAAGTTTTCTTTTAAAGGAGATGCTTAAAGTATCCAAACAGAAACAGTGACTTCAAGAAAAAATGCACATAGCTGTGGAAATCCTACACATTGTCTGTAGGAAGGATGATTTATAGCCTCCTCTTCAAGATAATCTGAAGCTTTCAAGGAATAATGCCCAAGATCAAAAATTCTATATTTAGCAAAACTATTATTCAAAAATGAAGGTGAAATAAAGACATTCCCAGATAATCAGACTTGAGAGTATTTGTTGCTAGCAGACCTGCCTTACAAGAGTACAAAAAGAAGTTCTTCAGGATGAAAGGAAATGACACTAGACAACAACTTAAGTCCATACAAAAATATAAAGAGCACCCATTATAATAATTCCATAAAATAGAATATAAATGTATATTTTTATTTAGATAAATTTGAAATCAAAAGTGATTATATGTATATACTTTTGCTTTTCCAATGAAGTAGAGATTATACACTACTAACGTGGTACAAAAGTAGCATGTTGACTCTTAAGCATTTTGAGTTAATTAACTTTTTCCTCACCATTGGTACCTGGATTATTAAGCGAAGAGCCTTTCCTAAACTTATTTTGGCTCCTCTTGTCCTTCCACCTTCCCTTTTCTCTATTATCCTGTTGTTGGAAGCTCCAGTTCTGATATGCTCCTTATTTTTCTATCTTCTTAGGTCAATTTCATTGCATTTTTCAACAATCAGCTCCATGAGTGTTCTCTTCTTCCTCTGACCTGGTTGTTTATCCTGTGCATGAGAGAGACATTTCTTTCAGCTCTAAATGGCTTTCTGCTTCAAGTAGCTTTTTTATAGCCAGAAGTAATCATATGAATCATATAAATCAGACCAAATCATATGACTCTGTTGACATGGCCAGAGTCCCATATCTGTCTCATTTAGTTAGAAGTCTTCCCTCAGTTTCTACTCTCCATAATCTCATGTACATTTGGAGATAGACATGTGAATAAAAGGTAATTTGATTTGGATTGATAGAAAGTAGTCACTGAAGAAAATTTATAGCTTACTCCAACTCATTTCTAAAAGTTTATATCTTACTATTATCTTCCTATTATCATCATACTAAAACTGGGTGCAATTAGTTTTTTTAAAGACTTTATTTTTTTAGAGAAGTTTTAGGTTCACAGCAAAATTGAGAGGAAGGTACAGAGATTTCCCATTTCTCTGCCTGCACACATGCATATCCTCCCCCAGTATCATCTTCCACCAGAGTGGTATGTCTGTTACACTTGATGAGCCTACATTAACTCAAAGTCCACAGTTTACATTAGTTTTACTCAGGGTGTTGTACATTCTATAGGTTTGGACAAACGTATAATCACATGTCCAGTATGGTATCATACAAAGTATTGTTACTGCCCTAAAAACCCCTGTTCTCTGCCTATTCATCCCTCTCTCCCCTTCAACTCCTGGTTAATCACTGATCTTTTTACTGTCTCCATACATTTACCTTTTCCAGAATGTTACATGGTTGGAATCATACAATGTGTAGCTTTTTCAGATTGGCTTCTTTCACTTAGCAATATGCATTTTAGTTTCTTCCATGTCTTATCATGACTTGATAGCTCATTTATTTTTAGTGCTAAATAATATTCTGTTGTCTGGATGTGCCACAGTTTATTTATTCACCTAGTGAAGGGCATCTTGGTTGTGTCCAAGTTTTAGCAATTATGAATAAAGCTGCCATAAACATCCATGTGCAAGTTTTTGTGAACGTAAGCTTTCATCTCCTTTGGGTAAATAACAAGGAGCACAGTTACTGGATCATATGGCAAGAGTGTTTAGTTTTGTAAGAAACTGACAAACTGTCTTCCAGAGTGTCTGTCTCACCAGCAATGCATGAGAGTTCCTGTTGCTCCACATCCTCATCAGCCTTTGGTGGTGTCAGTGTTCCAGATTTTGACCATTCTAATAGATGTGTAGTGGTATCTTGTTGTTTTAATTTGCATTTCCCTGATGACATATGATGTGGAGCATCTTCTCATGTGCTTATTTGCCATCTATATATCTTCTTTGGTGGAGTGTCTGTTAAAGTCTTTGGCCCATTTTTTAATTGGGTTGTTTGTTTTCTTACTGATGAATTTTTCTGTATTTGAATTGTTGAGTTCTTTGTATATTTTCAACACTAGTATCTTATTAGATGTGTCTTTTGAAAATATTTTCTCCCAATTTGTGGCTTGTCTTTTCATTCTCTTGACATTGTCTTCCACAGAGCAGATGTTTTTAATTTTAATGAAGTCCAGCTTATCAATTCTTTCTTTAATGGATTATGCCTTTGGTGTTATATCTAAAGTGCCATCACCACACCTAAAGTCATCTAGGTTTTCTCCTATGTTATCTTCTAGGACTTTCATAGTTTTTCATTTTCCATTTAGTTTTGTCATCCTTTTTGAGTTAATTTTTGTAATGTTGTTAGGTCTGTGTCTAGGTTCATTTCCTGCATGTGGATGTCTAGTTGTTCCAGTACTATTTGTTGAAAAGATTATCTTTTGCTCCATTGTATTGCCTTTGCTCCTTTGTCAGATACCAGTTGACTATAAGTGGATCTATTTCTGGGCTTTCTATTCTGTTCTACTAATCTGTCTATTCTTTCACCAACATCACACTGTCTTGATTACTGTAGCTTTATAGTAAGTCTTGAAGTTGGGTATGTCAGTACCTCAACTTCTTTCTTCTCTTTCAATATCGTGGATCTTTTGCCTCTCCAAATAAACTTAGAACCAGTTTGTTGATATCCACAAAATACCTTTCTGGGATTTCGATTGTGATTGCATTGATTCCATAGATCAAATTGGGAAGAACTGACATCTTGACAATATTGAGTCTTCCTGTTTGTGAACAAGGAATATGTCTACTTTTATTTAGTTCTTTAATTTCATTCATCAGAATTTTGTAGTTTTCCTCATATAGGTCTTGTACATATTTTGTTAGATTTATACCTAAGTATTTAATTTTGGGGGGTTGCTAGTGTAAATGGTATTGTGTTTTTAATTTCAAATTCTATTGTTCATTGCTGGTACATAGGAAAGCAACTGACTTTTGTTTATCAACCTTGTATCTTGCAACCCTGCTATAATTGCTTATTAGTTACATGAGCTTATTGATTATTTTGGATTTTCTACATAGATGGTCATGTCATCTGTGAACAAATACAGATTTATTTCCTCTTTCCCAATTTATATACCTTTTATTTATTTTTATTGTCTTATTGTATTAGCTAGGATTTCTAATACCACGTTGAAAAGAAGTGCTGAGACAGGATATCTTTACCTTGTACCTGATCTTTGTGGGAAAACTTTGAGTTTCTCATCAAGTATGATGTCAGCTATAGGATTTTTGTGGATATTCTTTATCAAATTGAGGAAATTCTCCTCTATTTCTAGTTTACTGAGAGTTTTTATCATGAATGGATATTGATTTTATCAGATACTTCTTCTACATCTATTGATATGATCATGTGGTTTTTCTCTTTTAGCCTTTTGATGGGATGGATTATATTAATTGATTTTCAAATGTTGAACCAGCCTCACATAACTGGGTTAAATTCCACTCAGTCATAGTGTATAATAGTAGTTATATATTGTTGGATTCAATTTGCTAATATTTTGTTGAGGATTTTTACATCTATGCTCATATAGATTTTTTCTCTTGTGATCTCTTTGTCTGTTTTTGGTATTAGGGTAATGGTGGCCTCATAGAGGGAGTTAGGAAGTATTCCCTCTGCTTCTATCCTCTAAAAGAGATTGTAAAGAATTAGTATAATTTCTTCCTTAAATGTTTGGTAGAATTCAACAGTGAACCCATCTGGGCCTGATGCTTTCTGACCTTATATTATTTTTCTTCTCTCTAAAGAATTTATTTTAACATTTCTTGGAAGGCAGGTCTACTGGCAACAAACTCCCTCAGTTTTTGTTTGTCTGAGAAAGTCTTTATTTCTCCTTCACTTTTGAAGGATCATTTTGCAGAGTACAGAATTCTAGGATAGTGCTTTTTTTTCTCTCTCTCAACACTAAATATTTCATTCCACTCTCTTCTTGCTTTCATGATTGCTGAGAAGTTAGACGTAATTCTTATCTTTGCTCCTCTACAGGCAGGATTTTTTTTTTACCTCTGGATTCTTTCAGGATTTTTTCTTTATTTTTGTAGTTTGAAAATGATATGCCTAGGTGCCTTTTTTGTTTTGTTTTGCATTTATCCTGCTTGATGTTCTCTAAGCTTCTTGGATTTGTGGTTTGGTGTCTGGCATTAATTTGGGAAATTCTCAGTCATTATTGTGTCAAATGTTTCATATATTCCTTTCTCTCTTTCTTCTCCTTTTGGTATTCCCATTATATGTACATTATGCCTTTTGCAACTGTTCCACTGTCCTTGGATATTCTGTTCTGTTTTTTCCCCAGTCTTTATTTATTCTCTTTGCTTTTCAGTTTTGGATGTTTCTATTGATATATCTTCAAGTTCAGAGATTTTTTTTCCTCAGCCATGTTTGGTCTACTAATAAGTCCATAAAGGCATTCTTCTCTTCTGTTAGTGTTTTTGATTCCTTGTCTTTTGGCTTTTTCTTAGGATTTCTCTCTCTCTCTGTTCACATTGCCCATCTGTTCTTCCATGCTATCTACTTTATCCATTAGAGCCCTTAACATATCAATCATGGTTGTTTTAAATTCTCAGTCTGATTATTTCAATATCCCTGTCATGTCTGGTTCTGATGCTTGCTCTGTCTCTTCAATTTGTGCTTTTTCCTTTTAGTATGCCTTGCAATTTTTTTCTTGATAGCTGGATATGAGGTACTGGGTAAAAGGAACTGATGTAATTAGGGCTTTAGTAATGTGGTGGTAAGATGTGGGGGACAGGGGGAAGCATTCTATAGTCTTACAATTAGGTCTCAGTCTTTTAGTGAGCCAATGCCTCTGGACTGTGAACTTCACAAGTGTTTCTCAGCTTTCTTCTTTCCTCTTAGGTGGGAGAGGATGGCTAGAGGGAGCTGTAGTTGGATATTTCCCTTCTCCCACATGAAAGACTTGAGCTTGCTGGAATTGGGCTCCCTTTCTCAGGTTAGTTAGGCTTTGATAATAACCCAGATGGTCAGGCTGTGGTTAACTAGTTTCTCCTGAAGGCGGGGCTTATTAAGAAGAACAGAGTGCTTTGGTGAATTTCAAAATGGTTCCTTTTCCTCTCCTTCTCCTGGAAGCACAAGGGAATTTTTTTCCTGATAGTTACTGTGAGAATCTGATAGAGCTCTTGGAGGTGAAACTCGCAAATGGGGACCTCCCTACAACTGGGTCTCCCTGGAGTTTTTAACTCTCAGATTTGTCCATGCTGATCTTCCAGCAATTTATCAATTACATGTCAGGTTGTCCTATCCCAGCACTGGTTCCCACAGTGGTTTAACTCATGTCAATGGTAAGCCATGACTCCCTGTATTTGCCTGTCTGTCTCTCCAAACTTGGAGGCAGTGATGTGCCATGTATACTCACCTTTCTTGTGAATCCAAGAAGAGTTGTTGATTTTTCAGCCTGTTCAGCTTTTTACTTGTTGTTAGGATGGAGTGGTGACTTCCAAGCTCTTTACATGTGGAACCAGGAACCAGAATTCCAATCAGATTTTCTTCAAAAATCTCCTTTCTACTAAATCCCATTTTAAACATCCAAATTGAATTAAGTCTAGATTTGGTTAACTACATATTTTATTATATTTTATGCTTCAGTGGTGTAAAATGAACATTATAAGCTTGAATTTATGCTTCAGACTATATTTTGACCTTGGAGAAATCTCAAGAACTAGAATCAGTGGATGTCAATTTAGAGGCCTATGGAGTAACTTATATATTTATAATATTAACAATAGGCTGAGGTTGTGAGAAGTGGTTTTTCTGAGGTTTGTATTTGAATTTCACTTTTGTGCTAGCCCTCATTGTATTGCATGATATGTCACCAGTCTCCTGAAACCTTGGCACCAGAGACTTTCCTTATAATATTTCTATATCAAAAATTTGCAAAACTGTTTGAGAAGACATTTTAATGTCCTTTAAATAATCTTGAGAAAGAGCTTTGTTATCTACAAATTATCTCAAGACATTTTTGACATCTTTATTTTTAAGTGTTACAGACTCTGATGATAGTTAGTCATTGAGATCAACTAATCTTAACCTTTGCTGATCTCACTATCACATCTGAAGTAAGCTCTAAAGGTACAGCTTTACCAGACGATCACCATGGTGACATGAGAAGCACAGAAGGCAATGTCTTCTTTAGGTCCTTGGCTATTGCTATCCCAAAAATGGTAGAAATGATGAAAATAGATGAGGCAAAGGGGACAGTGGCAAGGGTAGCAATAGCTAGAAGATTTTAAGTCACAGAATCAGCTAATGGATTAGCAGAAATCATGTCTAACATGACTTAGACATAACAGAGAAAGTGATCAATGAGTGCATCACAAAAGGTCAGCTAGAGAATGGCCACAGCCTAAACTAGTGATAGAAGCAATCCTGTGTTACACACTGAGGGTGTTAGCAGAATACAGGTTCTTCACTTCTTGAACTGAGTGAGGGTGGGTTGCAGGTGCCTATATCATGGTATTACCTTATTACTGCTATGAGTTGTTGACAGGAAAGCAAAGAAGATGATGATCTGTATCCCCCAGTTCTCCAGGGAAATGAACTGATTCTTGTCTACCGGGACTGAAAGCCAAAGTGAGATAATATCTACACAGTACATCTTTGAAGGAAACAGGGCACTAAGAAAGAGACAGAGGGGGAGTACGGAAGTGATAGTCACTGAAGATTACAGTTCCATTGATGACATTATCAGCCATTGTTATGAAGTACAGGCTTAGGGACAGGAAAAAAATCCTTGAAAAATAACTCATTCACCTCCATGTATATATTTTCATTGAAAAAATTCATATCAGAAAGAGATTTGAGAAAGTCACCATCATTTATTGACACCACGTACTGCTCTTTTCTCTAGGGAGGATACTATTAAGTGAGAAAGAGACACATGAAAATTTAGTTTAAAAAAGCATTGACCTGCATTTCTGGAAACATGGCCAATATGGTACCCCAAATGGCCTTCCCAAAGCCAGGCCTTATACTATCATCTTCTCTACACAAAGGAGGAGAGCAGAGGAAAGGAAAGCCAGGATTCAGGATATTTGTGAAGAACACCTATTCTGAGATACTCCCAGGGCACTTTGTGCTGGCAATGCATGCTGACAGAGATGAATGGATCAATCCCATATATCCTTCATCCTTTACTGTGTTGCTACCTCCTCATTGTTTCATCAAAGGCCCAGATCAAGGACGAGTATAGAGGGAGTTGAAGTGCCAGGCCCACTCAACATATCATTCAACACCTGCCTCCTCTTTTCTTCTTATTTTTTTTTTGGTGAGGAAGATTGGCCCTGAGCTAACATCCATTGCCAAGCTTCCTCTTTTCTTGCTGGAGGAAGATTATCCCTGAGCTATCATCTGTGCCAATCTTCTGCTATTTTGTATAGGGGATGCAGCCACAGCATGGTTTGATGAGTGGTGTGCAGGTCCGTGCCCGGGATCCGAACCTGCAAACCCCGGGCCAGCAAAGTGGAGCATGTGAACTTAACCACTATACCACCCAGCCGGCCCAACACCTGGCTCCTCTTTGACCTGGACCCACCCTTTTAATAGTCAAGTAAGGTAATCGTTTTCATAGTTCTGCTGTTCATTTTATGTTGAAACTTTTCCTCTCTCTGAACCCTGCCCTAAATCCAGTAAATCGTGAGAAACTTCTTGATTTGTTTCCAAGGATGCTGAGCTCTTGGCCAGTGAAAAAGCACTGATGACTCCTGAGCCTGGGACATTATTCAAGAGTGCTGCTCAGAGCACTGTGTAATGTGTAGGATAGTTAGAGCCTCACTCTTCCCTTTCCTTTGTGTAGCTCATTCGGATCCAGATCTTCCTCTGTGTTGAGGCCACACTCCACTGCTGCGGCTGAACTCCCCTTTAAAAATTTTTCCAGCTTTGGGTGGTAGCATAAGTTCGTCCATTTTTTTGTTCTTATAACTTTGTGCCTACTGACTCTTTCTGGCTATGTCATCGTGGTGACTGTTAGTTGCCTGGACTGTCACCTTCATACTCCTTTGTTCTTCTTCCTGAGCATGCTACCTCTGAGACCTGCTACACTGTGGCCATTATTCCCTGCATTCAGTCTGGTCTCCTGCGTCCTTACCAGCCCATTGCCATTTGAGACTGCCACCCAGCTCTTCTAGCTCACTTGTGCAACCAAGAACTGTTTCCTGTGCAACCAAGAACTGTTTCCCCTTCATGGATATGCAGTATGATCACTATGTGGCCATCTGCAACTCCCCTACAGTATTCAGTCATTGTATTAGTCAGGGTTATCCAGAGAAACAGGACTAGTAGGAAATATATTGGCATATGCAAGAGGAGATTTATTATAGGAATTGGCTCATGCAATTATAAAGGCCAAGAAGTCCCACAATCTATCATCTATAAGCTGAAGAAACAGGAAAGCTGGTAGTGTAATTCAGTCTGATTCCAAAGGCCTGAGAATCAGGGGACTGATGGTGTAAATCCCAGTCTGAGTCTGAAAGCCCGAGAACCAGGACCACTGGTGTCTGATGACAGGAGAAGATGGATGTCTCAACTCAAGCAGAGAGAGAGAGAATTTGCCCTTCCTCTGCCTTTTGTTCTATTCAGGCTCTCAATGAATTGGGTTCCCACCCAAATTGGTAAGGGTGATCTTCTTTACTCAGTCTACTGATTCGAATGCTAATCTCTTCTGGAGACACCTTCTTAGACACACCCAGAATTAATGTTTTACTAACTACCATTCCTTAGCCCAGTCAAGTTGACACATAAAATTCACCGTCACAGTGATCACAGGCAAGAGATCTGTGTCCAGTTGGCATCTGAGTTATTGAGAATTGGCCTGGACACAACCATTGTCCAGGTAGCATCTGTGTTTGGCCTCTCATTCTGTGATGTCTTTGTCATCTCTCCTTCTGTGATGTGAGACCCCTGATGAAGCTGGCTTGCACAGACATCACTGTCAATGAGATCATCAACTTTGTTGTCAGTGTCTGTGTCCTTGTTCTACCCGTGGGTCTGGTCTTCATATCCTATGTCCTCAACATCTCCACCATCCTTAAGATTGCTTCAGCTGAGGGTCAGAGGAAGGCCTTTGCCACCTGTGCCTCCTTTCATATGGTCATCATCCACTATGGCTGTGCCTCTATCATCTACATCAAGCCTAAGTCCCAGAGTTCCCTGGGGCAGAACAGACTCATATCAGTGACCTACACTGTCATCACTCCCCTGCTGAACCCATTTGTGTACAGCCTGAGGAACAAGGAGGTGAAAGATACTCTGTGAAGAACCATGGTGAAGATACTACCTAAGCCTCAGTGTGTCAAGATTGTGACCATTTCTCTTTATGTACCCAATCTTCCAAAGTGTTGAAAGTCAGGAACATTGCAATTCTCCACAACATGAGGAAAGCGTACTATGGGTTCTGCTCCTGGAATGTCCTCTGAAGAGATGTCTCCTCTCAGATTTCAGTCATATTCCTATGAAACCAGTAAAAGGCCCTGAGAGTCTGACCAGTTCTTACATCTGCCAAATAATACAAAAAAAAAAAAAAAAAAGAAAGAAAAGGAAGATTCATGTTAAACATCTTGCAAAAGCTCCAGAAATTTTATTCTTAGGAAAGGAAACTTCAGAAGGGAAGGTGGGATTTGTCAATTTAGTTGTCTGTTATACAATATCCCCTCATGTTTTCTTCTGTTTACAATCTTTGGTACAAGTTCACTGGTTCCTCTTCCACTGGTCTCTCTTTCATCCCCGCCCTGGAGAACCCATGCTGAGCCTTGCCCACATGCTATTTCTCCTCCCTAGTGCTACCTCATGCCCTGCATCACTATTACTATGGAGTGTAAATACTGGGACTTATTATCATACTGATGATAAAGTTCTTTATATTTGTACACACTTTACAGTTTATAAGGAACTTCTACATACAGGCTTTAACTTGATCCTCAATGACCTCTGTAAGGTAAGCAGGACATTTATCATCCCTGTCTTTCAAATGAAGAAACTAAGGCACATATGGGTGGTGTTGATTTGCCCAAGCATACAAAACTAGAGAGCTGTAGAGTCGGGATCTGGACCTAGTTCTTCTATCCTTGTCTCTTGCACTTTCTAATGAATGGGTTCATGAGAAGCAGAAACTTCATGAGCAAAGTTAGGGCTTTCAGTGAATAATGTAAGTAGGGCTGCCACTGGTCTATAGGGTGCTTGTGTGCATTGTAGAAAAAAGCATTCCCTTCTCTAGACAGCTCTGTCAGAAATTGCCATAATAATTTTACTACCTTCTCTTGGGAAATTATAAATGTATGATTTCTAAAATGTCAAAGGTGTTCCCTTAGATGTGGTACTCTCATGTACTGCACAACCTGCAGAATCCTACACTGCAGTTCTGACTGTAGGAACGAAAAAGGAGCCTGCAAACAAATAGGTGCCTAGTTTTTTCCCCAGAGCCTTTATTCAGTTCTGGATTGTCTGAAAGGCTGAAGACACTCACCGCTATTATTGGCTGGAATATCTCCAGTTTCTCTAACTCAGATCTGGTCAAGAGAGTGTTTAGGATTTATAAGTCCTGGAGTTACTACAAAAATGAGACCCAACACAGGGGATCCTAGACTGAGACAGCCTCTCTGGGTCCTATGAACCAGAACCATGCCAAATACTGCCAAGAGCTAGAGGCACAAACTGACATGCATTGGGGTGGAGGTGGTGATTATCACCTTACCAGCATCCTACGATGTCTTCCTATTTAGAGCTCACGCATACAGGGACATAATGTTCAATTCCAGTTCTCAACTTGATGGTTCTTATTTTAGTATCGAGGAAGAAAACTCTCATGCATTAAGTATTTACTGTGTAACAGGAATTGTGTTAGAAATTTATACACATTATCTAACTCAAACTGTATTTGTATCCTTCAAGATTCTTTTCTGCACTCGTTGATTCAAGTGATGTTTATTGGGGGCTTCGTGACCTGTTTATGTTGATATGCTGAAGGTGGCTCTTAGAAGGCTGGTGCCATCCCAAACTTTTTGATCACAAGAACCCTTTAAACTCTTGAAAACTAGTGAAGATCCTAAGGGCTTTTGTTTATATTATTTTACCACAGTAGAAATTAAAACAAACATTTTGAAAATGTTTTTATTAATTCATTTAAAAATAACAATAATAAATCTATTACACACTAACATAATATTGTTATGAAAAATAACTCTAAACAAAAAGAATTTGGAAAAGTGGCACTGGTTTACATTTTTGCAAATGTCTTTATCTCTGGCTTACTAGAAGATACCTGGATTCTCACGTGTGCTTCTGTATAGAATCTGATACACCACATAATATCTGCATAGAATCTGATATACCATATAATCTGTGTATTACATGTTATGTAGCCTCTGGAAAACTCCTCTTTCGGGAGAGAATAGGTTAAAAAGGTAAATAACGTCAGGATTATCATGAAAATAATTTTGACCTGACAGACACTCCGAAAGGGATCCCCTGACCACTCTTTGAGCATGCCTGAGCTAGTGTATGGGACCTTGTCTGCCTGTTGTGAGCTGTATCTGCTGATGTTTTCCCTCCCCACACTGACCACACTGGCTTTAGAATCAAAAAACTAGAAGTGGGAGTGGGGAAGCATCCTTTCTTGGGAGTAGCGAGCAAAAGAACCAACGAGGAGTCACAGGCCTCTCTAATATTTGAACATTTCTTTGGTCCATGGGAAGTGGCATCAGAGAGAATGACTGGGTGGGAGAGGGGAGGAATTGAGAAGTAGAGTCGAGGTCAAGGGGTTCTAATGAGAGCTCATCATCCACTGGTGCTCAGTTATGTGGGTGAGAGACGGGCTTTCTAAATCTTGTTTTCCTGTCGATTTTCTCTTATTCCTGGACCCCAACCAGCAGATTAGCCTATGTTATGCCTCATAGCGTCAGCTGAGAATTGGGTGAGACCCTTCCTTTGGATTGTTAATATCAACCAGGGAAAGAAATAATTGAATGCGTTGTTTTTAATAGTTGTTGTCTGTAAGCACACTGTAATTCAGAGCCAAGAAGTGCAGTTTAAAAAAAAATCTAATGAAAAATTGCTTCATGTCAGCATTTATCTAAGGGGTGTCTTTTCAATCATATTCCTTTCTTCTTTATCATATGCCACATTAGTATATGTGTATGAATCTGGGTTTTGATTCTGTTCTATGGACCTAATGGTGCCAATTTTATGCTGTTTAATTAATATAGATTTATGATATAGCTTTATATCTGCTACATCAAGAAACCCATTGTAGTTTTTTCTAAAATAGCCTTGTCTATTTTAGCACATTACAAAATATAAGCCCCATGAAAGCAGTGATGTTTATCATTTTGATTGCTGTACCCCTAGCAGCTTTAATAATTCTTGACATAGTGTAAGCATGCAATAAATATTTGTTAAATAAAGGAATGAACTTATACTTCTGAACTAATTTTAGAATTAGTTTGTCAGTATGCATGCAATATCATACTGGGATTTTTATTGGGATTGCACTGAATTTGTAGATTGCTTTGGGAAGAACTGACATCTTTGCATCCTAGAATCTTCCAATTAAGGGATATGGTTCTATTTATGCAGTTCTTCCTTTGTGTCCTTCAGTGAAATTACATAATATTCTCCAGAAGGATCCTGTATATTTTTGTTATGTTTTTGTAAAGTGCTCAGGTGTTTTTGTTATTACTGTAAATGGATATTTTTATATAATAGCTTTATTGAGATATAATTCACATGACATAAAATTCACCCTTTTATAGTGTGCATTTCAGTGGTGTTTAGTAAATTCACAGAGTTGTGCAACTATCACCACTGTCTAATTTCAGAACATTTTCATAACCTCCAAAGACACCCTGTAGACATTAGCAGCCACTCTTCATTTCTCCCTTCCCCCCAGCCACCCACAAACACTAATCTACCTTCCATCTCTATGAATTTGCCTATTCTGGATATTTCATATAAATGGAATCTTACAATATGTGACCTCTTGTGATTAGCTTCTTTCACATAGCATAATGTTTTCAAGGTTCATCCATGTTGTAACACATATCAATATTTCATTCCTTTTTATTGCTGAGTAATATTCCAGTGTATTGATAGACTATCTTTCTTTATCCATTCACCAGTTGATGGAAATTTGGGCTGTTTCCTTTTTTTAGCTGTTCTAAATATAATGCTGGTATGAACATTAATCTACAAATTTTTGTGTAGACATATGTCTTCATTTCCTTTGGATATATGCCTAGGAATGGAATTTTTGCTGGATTCTATTTTGTTGAGGATTTTTGCATTTATATTCATAAGGAATATTGGTTTATAGTTTTTTTCTCTTGATATCATTGTCTGGTTTTGGTATCAAGATATAACTGGCCTCATAGAATGAGTTGGAAAGTGTTTCCTCCTTTTTTATTTTTTGTCAGAGTTTGTGAAGAATTGGTATTAATTACTTAGTGTTTCATAGGTATCACCAGTGAAGCCATCTGGTTCTGTGCTATTCTTTGTGGGAAGTTCATTACTATTGCAATATCTACTTGTTATAGTTCTATTCAGATTTTCTATTCTTTAAGTCGATTTTGATAGTTTGTGTCTTTCTGGGAATTTGTCCATTTCATCTAGGTTATCTAACTTGTTGGCACACAGTTGTTCATAGTATTCCCTTATAATGTTTTTTTTTTAAATTTATGTGAGGTCAATGGTAATATCTCCTCTTTAATTCCTGATTTTAGCAATTTATTTCTTCTCTCTTTTTCTCTTGGTCACTCTAGCTAAAGGTTTATCAACTTTGTTGATCTTTTTAAAGAACCAACTTTTGGTTTTGTTGATTTTTTCTATTATCTGTATCATTTATTTCCCCTAACATCTTTTTATATTTTTCCTTCTGTTTGCTTTGGATTTAATTTGCTCTTCTTTTTCTAGGCTTTTAAGGAGAATCTTAGGTTAATGACATGAGAACTTTCTTTTTTTATAAAGTACACACTTACATCTATACATTTCTCTCTAAGCACCGCTTCTGCTGTATTCCATATAAATTTGGAGATGTGTTTTCATTTTTATTCACCTTAAAGTACTTTCTAATTTTCTTTATGATTTCTTTTTTGACAGATTGGTCTTTTAGGAGTATATTAATATCAAATATATGTGAATTTCCCAAATTTCCCTTTGTTAGTGATTTCTAATTAATTCCATTGCAGTTGGGGAACACACTTTGTTTGATTTCAGTCCTTTTAAATTTATTGAGGCTTGCTTAATGGTCTAACATATGGTCTATCCTGAAGAATGTTCCTTGTGTACTTGAAAAGAATGTGTATTTTGATATTTGGGGTGGACTGTTCTACGGATGTCTGTTCTAGTTGTTTACAGTGTTGTTCAAATCTTCTATTTCCATGTTGATCTTATATGTAGTTGTTCTATCCATTATTGAATATGGAGTAGTAAAGTATCCAACTATTATTGAATTGTCTATTTCTCCCTTCAAATTTGCCAGTTTTTGCTTCATGTATTTTGGGACTCTGGTGTTAAGTACGTATACAATTTATAATTGTTATGTCTTCCTGGTGGATTGAACTTTTATCGGTATAAAGCATCCTTCTTTTTTCTTGTAACAATTTTGGTCTTAAAGTCAATTTTGTCTGGTATTAATATAGCCATTCCAGATATTTTTTGATCACTGTTTGCAATGACATGTCTTATTATATGCTTTTACTTTTAACCTATTTGTGTCTTTGAATCTATAGTCTGTCTCTGTGGACAGCATATCATTGCATCACATTTTTTAATCCATTCTGCTAATCTCTGCCTTTAGATTCAATTGTTTAACTTATTTTCTTTTAATGTAGTTATTGACAAGGTAAGATCTACATCTCCTATTTTAGTATCAGTTTTCTATCTGTCATGTTTTTTTCTTGTCTAGTCATCTATTACTCCCATCTTTTCTGTTAAATAAATATTTTCTAGTGTAACAATTTAGTTCCCTTGTTTTTTCTTTCCTAGATATTTAAAGTTATTTTCTTAGTAGTTGCCCTGAGGAGAATTACAATTAATTTTTCACCTTAAAAAAAATCTAGTTCTTATTAATACCAACTCAATTTGCATAGCATACAAAAACTTTGCTCCAATATAGCTCCATTGTCTCACCTCTCCTTGTGCTATTTATATTTTGATACAAGCCCATCAGCACATTTTTGTAGTTATTGCTTTATGCAGTTGTATTTTAAATCAGGTAGAAGAAAAGAGTTGCAAACAAAATATATCTATAATGTCTTTTATGTTTACCTCTGTGTATATATTTTTGTCTTTTTCCTGACTTTAGTTGGAATGTTCAAATGTTTTGTCATGAAATATGATGTTTGGTGTAGATTTCTGATGCTCATAGGTAAAGGAAATTCCTTTTTAGCCTTAGTTTGGTAAGAATGTTTATGGTCAACTGGATGTTGGATTTATATCTAATGTTTTTTATCTTTTGAGATAATCATATGAATTTTATCCTTTAATTTGTTAATACAGTAAATTATTTTGATAGATTCTTTTGGTGTTCAATCATTTTAGCATTCCTAGTCTAATTCTAACTTGGGCATGCTGTTTTGTTTAACTATGGATTCCTTTTGTTAAGATTTTATTTTATTTTGTTTTCTCTTTTGTTAAGATTTTATTTTGTTAAGATTTTTATTTTCTATTGTAGGTGACATTGGAGTTTAATTTTGTATTTTTAACTGCTTATTTATGGTTTGATGTAAAGTTTCTGAGTCTAGTGGCTTTGTGATTCCAGTTGGAGAGATTCTCCTCTTTTTATAATATCTGAAAGAATGTTCATATCTTCTCTTAAAGGTTTGGTCTCATATCTTTCTCTTAACTAAGGGTGGAAAATATATTTTGACTATCATTTCCATTATTCTTGATTATTGGTTGCTCATCTTCTAATTATTCTGAGCTCAATATTATAAATATATTTTTTCATTAAAATTGTACATTTAATCTGTGTTTTCAAATTTATTGATCTAAAGTTTTCCATGCTATTCTCTTACAATTTTAACAATTTGATTTGTATCACTAGTTATGTCCTTATTTTATTTAGGTGGTCCTTTTCTCATTTGTTCTTGATCATATCTACCAAAACTTTATATTTCAATATTTTCAAGATGTAATTTTTATTGTGATTTTTACTTAACTCTTTTTAAGGTCTATTTAATTATTTACTTTTTATTTAATTATCATTGCATTAATTTATATATTATCATTATAAATGATATTGTTATTTTTTTCATTTTAGATTTATTTTGTTCTTTTTCTAGGCTGTTGAATTAAAAATTTAGTTTACTTTTATATGTTTTTCTAATAAGTGAATTTATGATTGCACATTTATCTTTGGACTGATTTTAATACACTGCTCTGATTTTACTAGTCTGCATTTTTTGTCTTTTAGTTCCAAATAGTTAATACTCTTTAACATTTTTATTTCCTCTTTTACTCATGATTTTTTTTTTAAAGTATATTTTTATATTTGCAGATGTGGGGAGAGTGGTGGGAAGAGGATAGAAAGATGAAGGATTGGCCAGTTTTTGTGGCTACTTTCTTAAATTTATTGCACTGATTGTGAAATCAGTATGTAAGTGTTGAAATTTATTGAGATCTCTTTGGGGTATAGAGTGTGATGAAATTTTTGTGAAAAAGTCATGTGTATATGAAAATAATTTTAAATCAAGCTTGTTAATTGTGTTTCGCCTTTTGTAGACTTGTTTTATTTTCTTCTGTTTTGTCTGCCTTACCAGTTTCTAGAAAATGTTTGTTAATGTCACTAAAATAATTTTACAATGCCAGTTTCTCCTTGTAGTTTGTTAGTGTTTGCTTGATATACTTTGAAGCTTGGCTGTTAGGTCCATACAATGGACCTAACATTGAAGGCAGCTATACATTCTTGGTGCATTATTCTTTTTATCAGAACTAAATGTACCTCTTTGTTCCTTTTAGTGTTTTTTCCTCCATGAATTTTGTTTAACATATATTTATATAATTATTACAAGCTTATTATTGCCTTCTTGTTTTGGATTTTCCTTTTGCCATATTTCTCCTTGCTGCTTTTCCCTCCTTCTCAGCCTTTAATTTGATTGATCAGTTTTTATATGCTCTATTTTGTGTGCTCTATACTGGTTTGAAGGTTTACATTCTCTGCCTATTCACCTAGTGATTATCCTTAACTTTTTTTACACTTTACTTTTATTTTTTAGACATAGTGCACATACATAGTTTAAAAATTCAAATATTACTAAAAATGTGTAAAAAGGGAAAAAAGTTCTCTACTCCATCCCTCCCTACCCTTTTCTCCTGTTCCCTAGAGGCTACCTCTGTCAGTCAGGGGTCTCCAGAAAAACAGACTCAATTGAATGTGTGAGTGTGTGTGTGTACACATACATACACACACACACGTATATATACATACATACGTGCACAGAGAGGAGGAGACAGAGGGAAAGAAAGAGAGAGGAGATGAAGATTTATTTTCATGAATTGTCTCACATGATTAGGGAGTTGGAAAATCCCAAATCTATAGGGTAGGGTGGAGACCCAGGGACGAGCCAACGCTGCTGTTCAAATCTGACCGCCTTCTGCTGCTAAGTCTCCTCTTGCTCATGGCAGGTCAGTCTTTTGTTCTATTCATACTTTCAACTGATTGGATGAGGCCCACCCACGTTAAGGAGGACAATTTGCTTTACTCAAAGTCTACTAATTTAAATGTTAATCTCATCTAAAAACACTCTCACAGAAGCACCCACAATATTGTTTGATTGAATATCTGGGCACCATGGTCCAGTCAAGTTGACACATACAATTAACCATCACATTATTTTCAAAACCTTTACCTATTTCCATCTTCACTTCCTAGCTCACTTACACACACACACACACAAACATGCAGACACTCTTCCTCTTATCTATTTCTCAAAATACATTTATATTTTAATTTTGGTTGTCATTATTTAAATAATAATGATTGAATGACTGATATTCACAGCTGATTTGTGTCACATACTGTAATTACGATCTCTTGAGCAAGGAAGCCAAGCAATTTCTCTCTGTATGGTCTATAATGTCAGGAATCTCTTAATTTCCTTTCCTTTCTCTTTTCATGAAGCCAGTCTTCCGTGAACTCTCTGCCTTTCTTCTCCAGTTTTGCTCAATTGCTCCTTAGCTGATTGGATGGCTATTAACATGGCATTTTCCTATATTTAGCTTTTTATCTTAAAGCTTTTAAGGTCATCCCTTTAATCTAGTTTTTAGATACTTTATGAAGATGCATTTTTGTATGTGATCATGATCGTTTGTTTTCAATGTGGTAGTCATTTGGTCTGGAAGTTCATGTTTTGATCTTTGAATTTTTCTTTTAATATTTCTTTGAAAATTTAACCCTTTCTACTTCCTCTGTTTTTATTGTTGAATCCTATGTAGTCAGAAATTGAACAGCTTATATTTATCTTCAGTATTCATATATTGTTCCCTTATTTCACTCCTATTTATCTTTTTGTTCTGCTATTCAAGTCATTTCATCAAATTTCTCCTGAAACTCTCATATTTAATTTTTTATTTTGGCTAATGTATTTTTAATTTTTAAAAGCCCTTTCTGCTTTTCAGAACACGTGTTTTATATAACACTGCTTTTATTTTGCCAATATAGTATCTTGTCTTATCCTTCTGAAATGTTAAATATGTATCTTTTGAAAGATTTTAATCTACTCCCCGCACTGTATCTGATTCTTCCTCGTTCTTTTATCTATTTATTAGGTTGATGCCTCTTTTCATGTTGTGGTTTTCCTCAGATGCTTGGTAATCCTTGTTAGTCTATTCATAACTAAGAGTGATGCACTAACAAGCTGTTGAAACTCTGTGTGTGTGTGTGTGTGTGTGTGTGTGTGTGTGTGTGTGTGTGTTGGTGTGGAATATGTAGAATGGTGGGCTTTATTTGCTAGGGTGATAAAGCTAGGTAATGTGATAAAGATGGCTTTATTAAGATAAGCTTACTTTTTCGACATAAGACATTGAACTGTCTATATCTATGAATTTTACTCTTGAAATGCTGAGTTCCCCAGGGGCAAATCCTTCAGTTTCCTGATTAGGAGCCACAAGCCTTATTGTCAATATCCTGACAGGTTTGCTGATGTTCTTTTACCTTTTCTCCACTTTTTTTTAATAGCCTCGACCCCCCCAAGTCATCTCTGTAAGTCTCTCCAGAAAGTCACCCTTCAGCTTTCTGTTCAGGTGGGGAAGAGGTTCTGACTGTATAATATCTCTTAAAAATTTTCAAGCAACTCTATTTGTTAGACTAATCATACACTCCTATGTTCAGAAGTACTTACTACCTCCCATTCCTGAATGCTTCTGGCATTCTGGTTGATAAATCATCTGTATTTTTATTGTTTTCTCTGCCTTAGGCATTTCTTGAGTGTTCTACTTCAGCATTCTCCTATGTGCTAAGTCACACAGGAGTCAATAACAATTTATTAATCTGCTTTCCAGATCCCAAAATTTTGTTTCACATTCTTTTGCTGTCATCTCCTTTTTTTCTTTTGCTATCTTAACACACATTTAGTAGGGTTTTAGGAAAAAGCCACAAATAATGCATATGTAAAACCTGTGTTTCATCAGAATACTCTTTACCCTTAAATTATATTTAACAGAATTCCCATAACTTTTATTTATTTGTTGTAAATAATGACTGGTATTAGCCAGTATTACAGCTTTACATTAAACAAGAGAATTGTTTAATTTTCTTGTAATAAATTATTTTACAAAAATTAAAATATTACTACTTTTTAGCTCAACACTTCTAGTATCTAGTTGCTTCCTTCTGTATTTATGTCCTATTTTTTTCTCCTGACTCCTGTGTCATTGTCATATCTTTTTCTCTCTCCAAGCTTTGCTTTTGTCTAAACCACCAAAACTGTTCTTCTACTGCTTTCCTTGGAGCAAGAAGTGATGGGGTAGGTTGCTTTTTCTGGACAATACCCTCTGTTGCTTTCTCCTGGGGTTTCTCATTGTTCTTGTTTTCCTCCATCCCTGGGTATGAAGTAACTTTTATGTTGCTCCCGACTTTTGTGACTGGACTCTCTTTTTCACACCCACATACCTGTGAGATATCTTATCAATCTAATTATTTGTTTGAGTCTCTATTTCATGCCTCATAGTTGCTCAACATGCCTCGTAGTTTCTAGTCCACGAAAAATTCCATTTTTGTTTTTAAACACTGCCTATAATCCTACTTAAATTTTTTTTTCTATCACTTCTAGCGTTTGGTGGCGATGGAGTTGGGGAGTATGGAGAGGAGAAATGCTATATGTACTTATATTGTCATAGTGAACATCGGAAGAACAGAGGTTCCATTTTCTTCTTTACAATTTTCTGAAACTCTTTTCAAAGAGTGAGTATTGCTTTTATAATCAGAAAAATGCCAGTTAACACACTACTATTTCAGAATGAAAGAAGAAATAAGAAAAATAGGTGACCTCCTTCTCAGATGCTCTCTTGGTGTGTCACTCCTACATGCCACATTCCCTTATGGCATCCATATCTTCATATGTTTTCCCTAAGCTTAATGGGTCACACCAGGGGTAAATCAAAGTTTGACTTTGCTTTTGATATTTAGCCCAAATCTGCTATTTGCTTGCTACTTGGCTACAGCCTTTACAACATCAATGGCTGAAAACCTTGTATACTGTTTTTTGGGCATCTCTGAATTTGTAAGTGAACAGTGATCATGTGATAGCATAGGTTATTATCTCTAATCAGTCTAACAACATCAGCAATAGGAATAAAGCAAGTCATTTGGATTTTTAAAAAGTATTGAAATATGTATTTTCAAATATAGTTAATCATTTTGTGACTTAGACTGCAATAGCTTTATATGCTTTACATGTTAAAATTCTTTCAATCCATTGAAGTATACATTATATTTATTATTATAAGAGTAAAATGCAAGAATAATTGATGATAATTGTGAGAGCTGTTAATTTTCTGGACAAATTCAAGAGCTTTAAATAGGAAAATAAATCAATGTTTCATATAAATATTAAGAGATAATGTGTTCATTATTAGATAGCTTTAGAAAGAACATTATATCTTTGTAAAGCCAAAAAATATTATAAAATTTAAATATACACAGGAGAACAATAGAAATTAGATATCAGAATTCTAATCTGTGTAAAAATTGTTTGGTGTTCTCTATTTATATAATATTTATAAATTTATAATTTATATATAATATAAATATATATTTATATATAAAATGTATATCATGTTATATGTGATTATATTATAGTATATAAAAATTATATGTAATATAAATATATTATAAATATTAATAATATTAATAATATTAAATAAAACAATTTTTAAGCACTGTATTTTTAGCTTCTTAATTCCATTTAAGTCATGAATCTTATCCATTTTATAGATGAATTTACAGCAGTATTTCAATTTTGCCACCAAAATCATATATGACAGTATCCAGGATAAATTATTTTCAATCCATATCTAATCAAGAATATGAAGTAAAGAAGAACGTGTTAGAGAAAAATGAGGTATTTCTCCCAAGATATTTTGCTTCTCTACCAATCTCAGTTTCTCACTTAAAAAGTAAGCCGTTTACCTAAATTCCAAATGTGTGTTTTAGTGACTGCTAGAACAGTCTAGCAGCTACAATGAAGACTAAGTGTCCTTGCTCTGAAATGTCAAATGTTTAAATATGATTAGTGAATGTTTAATAATAAAATTCCAATGTTATTAAGTATTTTTATAAGATTTTAATTTTATTTCAGTATAGCAGAAATACAGTATAAAGACATTGGGTTTCAACATTGACTTCAGCTGAATATTTTAACTCTCAGCTATTGAGTATGTAGTCAAAATATGTAGTAGATGCAGCTTTAGTCATTAAAATTATTTAAATAAAATTAAATATAGAATAGAATAGACTAGAATGAAAAACATAAGAATGCATTGCCTGTAGTAAGGCTAAGTACTGTTTTGGGAAAGTTTTGTTTCAGTTTGTATATGTGTATACATACAGATGTATACCTGCCTACCGGGTTATGTTACAATATACATTTCTTACTGGGGGCTGTGGGTCATGGTAAAGAGTTTGAAATCCACTGAATTAGAAGGAGGGAAGGTGCTCTATGTGGAGCAGGAGGATTAGCATTAACTGTTGAAATTGCTAACAAGAGATAGTAACGCAAAGTTTGGAAATGTTTTTCTGTAAGAGACTTATAAATGTACGACCTCCAGACTTAATGAAGGATGCAACAGCAATTAGAACTTAAGAGTATGTGGGAGGAAGGTAGGAGTCAAAAATTAATTAGCAAAATAATATAAAATGGCCAGGAAAAATTGGATAGGTAGGAACACAGGGATCATGTTAGCTAATAATAATAGTGATGATGATGATAGTATATTATATTTCTTAACACCTCCTATGGTTATCACAGCAGTTTCTACTGTATTTATTCTAGAATAGTTGATTCTTACAACAGCCTAAAGGGAAAGACAAAGCAGGCATTGGTAACCCCATTTTGCAAATAAGGAAAGATTCAGTACTTCCTTAGGGATAGCTGGGGAGGAACAAAGCTGTGTCTTAAATTCAAGTCTTCTTGTGATTTTTTGCTCTTCCTAACAAGAGACCAATTGCGAAGTGAAGAGCCCATATGTCTGGGGAAACAACTAAGTGCAACAATCACTTTCTGTTGCTGTGAGCTCACTGAAGCACTGTTTCAGCTAAATGACTGGGATGTGTCTGGAGGATCATCCAGAAGCTAACTTCCCCTCCTCATTCTCTGGGATGTCTGAGGAAAGAGACTCTATCTTGCACCAGGTGTAGTAGTAAGAGTGACGGCAGGCAGACGAAAAAGCAGAATCAGAAATCTCTGAGGCAGTAGCCTCCTCAGATGGATGAGATTGAGCTCTCTGGTTTGGTAGACATAATTAGAAGATTACAGAGATTATAACTCTTTTCTTACTATAATAAAAACAAAGAATATTAGCCCCTGTTTTGTCATTTACAAAGGATTTTTACACTTATTGTCTCATGTGTTTGTCACAATAAACTTTCGATATAAGTTTGATAGGTGAGGAAACTGCAAGCTTAGAGGAGTTAAATAATCATTTCAAGTATATATGGTGAATAAGAAGTAGAGCCAGGACTTAAAATGGAGTCTTTTTCTAACAATACTTATGTTATATCCACTTTACTCTGCTGACCTCCAAAAACTGCTACCTAACATTTTAAGCCCCTAAGTTTGTAAATATAGATTATTATTGAGAAGGTTGACCAGACAGGGCAATATTTTCAAGGCTACAGTCTAAAATGAAAAAAACAAGTATTTACACAGTAAAAGTAAAAGTGAAGATCGGCAAACATGAGGTAACTTTACTTTGGGCTCTCTTGGATTTCACCATAAATCTCCAAAAACAAAGTTGAATTTATGATTCAGTAAAACTGAATCATAATGGGTGATTTATGAAATTAAGATATTTGGACACAGCCCTAACTTTTGAAGTTAACACAAAGAAGAACACTGCCTGTGAAAAACACATCACTTGGTACAAGTGAGACATTACACAGTAGGTGGGACTGTCCACCTAGCTAAGACTTCACCTAGTCACAACATCACTCACTGCCCATTTCACACTTCCATTCATAAAGACCTCATGGAAAATGTTCACTATAGTAATATATGAATGTATGAGTTTGGAGGTTGGAGTGTGAGGGAATAATTTCTCCTCCATTAGAGGGTACATAAAAAGAGAGATGCTTCAGTTTGGTGTTTCAAAATGAGTAGAAGAGCACCCTTGCTGAGTGTGCAGTGAGGGTGGCAGGAAGGGATTTCCATTAATTGGCATTAAGCTCTATGAAGGCATGAGTATATGAAATGGGAAACGGGAAACCACAAGTCACTAGGTATTATTGGATTGTAGGCTGTGTGGAGCTGGATGACAGGCTAAAGGGAGGGGTGCTGGAAGTGGAAGTGACTAGGGAAAGATGGCATATCAATTCATATCCTAGAGGGTCTTAAATGATAGGATTTATGGTCTGAGTCTTTTTCTTTCGTTGAGTCACTAAGTTACATCACCAGACGCCTACATTCTCCTTACCCACCCAAATCCTCCCAATCCTCTTACCCTACTAATTCCTGCTGTAGATTCTCTCTTCCCTTCTACTAGTAACTTCTGTGCATTCTGCAAGCATCTCCAAAGGAAATCCCATTTTTTTTTTACTGGATGATCACTCACAAATAACATCACCAACAATTTTTGTATATTCTCATAATATAAATGCCAATGTGATTACTTGGTGCTACCTCCTTCTTTAACTAGATCACCAAGAGATTTTAATCAACTTTCCAAAAATGTTTCTCTTACATGATCCTGAAAACTTAGGCCTCCATTTTCCCATATGGCCAACCTGGAACTTATGTGGAAAAGATCCAGAATTCAAGGGCTGATGAATTTTACAGATGCTTCTTTATCTCTGATATCCCTTTATTTATGGTGCCTAAGATGCAAGGAACTTGAATTGTCCATAAAGGAATGACTTCAGTTAGGTGACAAACACGTGTAGCTCTAAATGGGTAAGGAGAAACCCCATGTCCAAAAAAGCATGTTATAAAATACATTTAAGACTTTAGTTCTGCCCTGGAGTGGCCTCCCCTCATTAATTCTGTTTTACTACCTTGATCACATTCTGTCCCAAGCTGCCCAGACAGCCCATCTACTTCCCAATGTCACTGAGTTCTTTCTCCTATATTTGATGTCCCATACCATCCATGTTCTCTTGTGAGATGCAGGATTGCTTGTGCTTTGAAGAACATTCTCCCTTTCTCCAGCAACTGAATTTGTAATCCTTTTGTTCTCTCCTCCCGTCACCTAACCACTGCCCAGGACTGTGGGCACTCCTCTGCTTTTCCAACTCCAGAGAATCTTCTAAGACCCTCATTGAAACAGGCCCATCTTGTCAGGAAAGCTTCCTGACAATGACCCGGAGCAGAGCATCCTTGACTTCCTTGTTCCTCAGGGTGTACACCACAGGGTTCAGTAGCGGGGTGATGATGGTGTAGGTCACCGAGATCAGCTGATCCTGATCCCTGGTGTTCTCTGACTTGGGCCTAAGGTAGGCAATGGAGGCACAGCCATAGTGGACAATGACCACAGTGAGATGAGAAGCACAGGTGGCAAAGGCCTTCTTCCGGCCCTTAGCAGAGGTGATCTTGAGGATGGTGGAGATGATGAGGATGTAGGAAATGAAAACCAATCCCATGGGAACCAGGATAACCAGCACACTGATGATCAAAGTTAGGATCTCATTGACTGTTGTGTCAATGCAAGAGAGTTTCATCACAGGTCGGATGTCACAGAAGAAGTGGGCCACCTTTGTGGTACAGAAGGGCAGCCTGAACACAGCTGACACCTGTGTCATGGCTACAATTAGGCCAATGCTGCAGGCTCCCCACACCAGCTGGATGCACACCCTCTTGTTCATGATGACTGAGTACCTCAAGGGGTTGCAAATAGCCACATAACGGTCATAACCCATCACTGTGAGCAGGAAGCAGTTGTTGATGGCCAAAGCGGTGAAGAAGAACATCTGAGTGGCACAACCTGCCAAGGAAATGGACTGACTCAGGCCTATGAGGTTACAGAGCATCTTGGGAACAATGACGAGTGTGTACATGGTCTCTGAAACTGACAGCATGTTGAGGAAGCAGTACATGGGGGTGTGGAGATGATGATCAAGGCTAATGATGGTCACAATGATGATATTGCCTGCCAGGGTTAATATGTACAGTGCAAGAAAGATGACAAAGAGGGTGAGCTGGTGCTCACGGAAGCTGGAGAAACCCTGGAAAGTAAACTCACTCACCAAAGTGTGATTCTCTTTCTTCATTAAACCATATATGGTATCTAAGAAAGAAAAAGTTATATAAGGAACCTAGATAGATGATTTCTGTCAAAGAGTAAGTTGGGTAAATTCTCTTGGTTAATCTACCTCAGGTCTCTGCTTATTTATATTCACATTCATGCTTATTTCTTTTGGAAATAGAGAATGGAGAAATGTTCTTTTCTCACTAAAAAGAAAGTACATGGCTTTTAGAGTCAAATGCTTAAACTTATATCCTTGTTCTATCATGTGCTAACTTATCTTGGGCAAGGAATTAACATCTCTAAGACCAGTTTCCTCATCCTTATATGAATGTAGTGATGATTACAACATCATAGGATTATTCTATGAATAATCATAGAAACATTTTAAACCGTTAAGGATCACACTTACATTAGAATTCAAAAAATTATTGAATCCATTCAAGTTCATGGTGTCATGCAGAGCTCTAGGCTCTGTAGCCACCTATTCATACCTGAGCTTCTAGGGTTTGGATAGAGTTCTCATGACTATGGTTTACATACTGCGTTCTCATTCCAGTCTTTCAACTCTGATGGTGCTGATACTCTCTTCTGTCCAACACTCCTCTTCCCTAGATACCACTCACTTTTCAAAGTCACACAAAGCCCACGACCTCTGAAAAATCTCCCACACCCCCTCTCTGGCTTACACGTCCTTGCACATGTAGGTAGCATAGAACTGTTTACTGGCTCTTTTGTATTGAAGCACCTTATAGTGAATTTGTGATTACAAAACATGTTCACATGCATTATTTAATTTCATTACCATCTAGTGGAGCAGGGAGGACAAGAATTACTGTCTCACTTCAGATGGAGAAACTGTGGATCAGCTTTGTTTAGGGAATTGCCCATGGACACACAGATGTCGAAGGACAAAAAGCAAGACTTGAACCCACGTCTTCTGATCCTGTGTCCATTGTTCCACCCACTACACAAAACAGCATTGTAGAACTGCCCCCACCATGGCTAAGTTATATAGTCTTCGAGAATAGGGACCATGTATTCCAACTCTTTATGACCCCAGTGTGACCACTGCAATGTAGGGCACAAATATCTGCAGGTAGAATCACTACTGGTCATTGCTCCATCAAACAAATTGTCCATTAGGAAGCAGAGAGCTGGGGACCACAGTGAGGTTTTCTTCAGAGAAGAGGAGTAGTAAATGTTTTTAACCTCTGTCTCCTTTTGCCTGCTGTCTATACCTGTGACAGCAACAAACAACTGAAGAACTGAGCTAAATTTTAACATTGGAATCATAACACTCGAAGAAAGCATGCCACTATCAGCATCTAATTGGAAAATATACTAGTAGTGCAATTTTTCTAGTAGCCTTTATCCTATTAATAACCAACATATAATTATGTAACAAGTTAGCTATAAAAAAATAAATTCGATAACAGAATAGATGGACTTGTCTAAAAAGTGCATTTTGCTAGAAGTAAAGCAAATTAACCACATTGCAAAATGATTTACTATAGGGTAAATTTCAAAGGTAAGCTTCTTTAATGCCTTTACAATTAAAATAATCTATTTTTCAGAAATATACTATTTTTAATAAAAGAAATCTACAAAAAGTTATTTGTAAAGGATTGGTGCACAGTTATGCTTCAGCTTCTCAGAGTATGTTATGAACGGAAATGATATGAGGTTGCAAAAAAACGAAGAGTATGTTAGATGTGAGAGACTGTTTCTTGACAGGGAAAGTTGTTTGGCCTTGATGTATGTGCCATGGTAAGTGTAAACATGCTCCACGAGGCTTTATAAACAGTGTCTCTGTGGATTATGCTTTGTCTGAAGACAAGAATATAGACAAGAAAACATAGCTGATAAGTGGCAGAGCCACATTCTCTATTACCATATTAGTAATTACCAGATTGTGATAATACCACATTACCGTCTAGATACTCTTTGTCCTGGGAAGTCATGATTGCTTAGGATTAGCAGGGGATCTTTGAAAGTGGTAAATCAAGGAAAAAGGAAAATAAATATTCATAGACACCAGGACCCTTTCCAGATTAGTATAATTTGACCCTTTAACAACAACAAAACCCATACTTGTATTTTATTCTTCATATGGCTCCCTCTGTAAATCACTGAAGGCTTTTTCCAAATCTCACTTTGCTTCCTGCAAATCTGTGGCTCAACAGAAAAATGGAGGTAGAGGTCAGAGGTGTGGTCCATTGGTCACAAGTATCCACAAATCAAGGTCATGAAGAAAAGGCACTTGAGTGTGGTCCTTCCACCTGCCCTAGGGCCAGTCCAGGGATGGAGGTAGACAGAAAGTTACAGGGGGCTCCTTGGATACTAGATATTTCCTCCAGCTAGAAGAGGACGTTTCAATACTCAAGAAAGGCTCTCTGAGGATCATCTCCTAAGGTTTCTGGGTGCCATTCCCTGGGCACCCTGAGAGTCACCCTGGGCCTAGAAGGAAGCAGACAGCCGGTGCCAGGGGACCTCATTATGAGTGGGGCACATTTACCGGATTACATGGGCTTGTGCTTTGGGAGTCTTGCAGCACTTTTCACAGCAAGTAGAAACAGCAGTGGCTTACTTGTCAGATTTTATTTTTTAAATAAACATTCTATTTTTACACAGTTGGGCCTTGGAAAACCATGGTTACAAAGCCCGAGTGAGCTCTAGCTCAGCCACTGTCTTGGATTCTGAGAAACCATGCAGCTCTCCCTGCAGTCAAGAACCCGGCTTAGTATTAGAAGCTGTTTTTCTTCTTCTTTTCTGGAATTAGAACCATCAAGTCTGGTTATAGATTTGTCCTTTGGGATTCATAAATGGGAGACCAAACCTCAATAGATAATACAGACCTCTCTGGGAGGCCAGGAGACCATTGTGTTTTCAAATAAACCTGAGCCAGGAGTTCATCCTACGGGACCGTCAGGCACACGACTAAATGCACTGGGCTTCATGAGCCCAGTCTAGGGTTATCTCAACACTGGTTTCCCTGCCCCAACCCCAGGCACTTTTTTCCACTAAGAGAATCTTATTCTCACTATTGTTTCCTTTCATATGCATCCTTATCCACCTCATTGCCAGATCCAGACAATTCTCTTCCAAGTTAATTTTTCCACAGTTGGCCAAAAATGAAGTGCCTGCATTCATATCTTGATAAACTTAAAAAATGCTCCTTGTACTTGTTATTTATTTATTTTTGTATTCCCTCTTCTTCTTCCTTCTCTATTGAATTTGTGGTAACTTTTAAATTTAGAAAACCATGAAAGGAAAGTTTATAGAAATATGGAACTGTCAATAATATTTGCTCTTATCCCTATCAGTTTCAAGACCCAAGAAGAGGAAATATTAGCCAAATTTTCTTAGAAAATTCAAAAATTTTAAATTAAATTATCATTGATAAAGGTAGCATCTCAACTTCTTTCCTTGTAGTTTGCAACTGAGTGGTATCTTCATATGCCTTATAGCCTTCAATGCTTTGGGGTCAAAGTGCAATTGGATAGTCCCCCAGTTTTGAGTCCCCCTGCTGATTAAACTTGTGTTTTCCTTTCTCTGCTCTACTGAAAGAAGAGCCAAATTGTCACCCCAATTCTCACTGGAAACACAAATCAACACTGAGGCATAAAGGGGTTCCCTCCCCAAAATGGAAGGTGGATGTAAAGCCTCTTTCCTGGGAGGCAATCAGGAGAGCTCTGTCAACACACAATCAGGGTGGGGAGAGCTTGTACTGTTATAATCTGAGCTCTCTGTCAATATCAGGAGGCCATGTTGGGGGAGGATGCTCTGGTAACCTTATTTTCCAGCAGAGAAGGTGTCCTTTATGTTTCAAAGATTGAAAAGGGAAATCTAGCAGAACCCTAGGTTTATTAAAAAAAAAAAAAAAAAGGAAGGACAGTGGTTAGGGGTCTGTTAGGAAGTTGATGGCCAAACAATTTCTGACTCCTGGTCAGCAGGTTTCTCAAGGCATGGCTGTGCAAACAACAGAAAGGGCTGAACTCTAGGAAATGCCGTGCTCCTGGGAACTGTGCTCCATGCCTCTACCTCAGCTTAGCGTTGAGTGGGTAGGATTGTCCACAGGCATAACTGTAGCAGTCCACAGCCATAGTTGCTGCACTGAAACTCAGGTGTTCCAGTCTGCAGCCTAACAAACTACCCTGAACTTAGCGTCAAGAAGCATTAACAATCCTTTATTATTTATCTCTGGGGTGACTGGTCTCAGGCTGTTCTCACACAGGGTCTCTTGTGGTTGGGAGGTGGCTGTGGTTTGCTTGCTCACATGACAGTCAGTTGATATTGGCTGTTGACTGAAATACCTACGCAGAGCCCCTCTATGTGGCCTGGGCTTCCTCATAGCCTGGTACTCTGGATTCCAAGAGCAAGCACCCCAAGAGAGAGAGCCTGATAGAAGCTATGTGATTGCTTATGACCTAGTCTCAGAAGTCACACAGCAGCACTTTCACCATGCTGTATTGGTCCAGGCAGTCACAAAGACCTGCCCAGTCTCAAGGGGAGGCGGTAGAGACTTTATCTTTTAATGGGGGTGTGGCACACTGTAAGGAGAGCATGTGGAATGGAGGATATTGTGTCCATTTTTTGAAAATACAGTCTACTACAGTGAATTAGCAGATGACCAGTATCTTCTCTTGAGCAGTTTAGGCTAGTTATCCTAAAGGGAAACAGGAAACAAAATCAAAATTAGACTAACCAAACTCCAGACTTTCCCTACCCAAGTGTTTATGTAAACCCTATCACTCTTTTGGAATGCTTAAGTTTCAGGGATTCTTGGAAAAATGAAGGGAAAATGTGAACCCCCCCAAAAGGGAGATTTTAGATCTCCTGCTAATCTAACATTCTAACATTGAGATGACATTAATGTGAGTTAGAAAATAAGAGATACACCTTGACTGCATTAGATGATAACCGTGAAAGGCAAACAAAAATTTTAAATTTCAAAATTAACAAAACTGTGGCTAGGGTGACAAGAAGATTCTGAAGCCACAGTAGTGATTTGCCTGTAGGTTTTTGTGGCCACATGTAGGCTTGGCATATGTTCTGATTTTCTTTATTAAAAAATATGTATATATTTTATCATTTTCAATGTAACATTTTATACTTTAAAAAATTATGTTTAAAAATGTAAGTTGTGAAGCATAACAATAAAATAAATATTTGGGAACTCATCACCCAACTCAAAAGCTACACTCACTATTGTATTTCTCATTTTTCCTACCTCCTCTCTCTTCACACTGCCCCCCTCTCCCAGTGGTTACTACTATCCTGATTTTTATGTTTATTTTTGTCTTATTTATACCTTCCTTACATATGTAAGTATGTTTAAACAACACATTGTTTAGTTATATCTATTTTTGAACTTTATAAAAATGATATACTATATGTAGTTTTCTGAGACTTGCTTTTCAAAAAATTCAATATTATGTTTCTAAAGTCTAGAATAGAGCTTCAGTTTATTAATTTAACTGCCCTATACTATTCCATCATGTGAATATGCCACAGTGTTTTTGATCCATTCTACCTGTGAGGGATAATGGGGTTATTTTCAGATTCTTGTTATTATAAATTGCAATGTTTCGAATATTTTAATACATGCTTTCTTGAGCAGATGTGCAAAAGTTCCTCTATATAAAAAGGTCTATATCTTTTAGAAGAATTACTAGCTCATGGAATATAAAAAGTTTCAATTTTACAAGATAATACCAAGTTGAATATTGAAGTGGTTGTACCAATTTACACTATGACAAGGAAAGAATAAGAGGAGTTTCGGTTGATCTACATACTTTCAAATACTTGTTATCAGACCTCCTAATTTCTGTCAAACTAGTGGGTGTGAAATGGTATCTCATTGTGGTTTTAATTTACATTTTCTTGAATAGTAAAGAGGTTGAACATCTTTTCAAAGTTTATTGGCCATGAATGTTTTGTCTTCTGTACAATATTTGTTCATGTCTTTGCCTGTTTTTCTATTGGGTTGTCTGTGTTTTTCTTATTCAATTGTAGCAGCTTTTTATGTACTCTGGGCACCAAACCCTTGTCCTTAACATGTTATGCAAATATTTTCTACCATTTTGTGGCTTGTCTTCTCATTTTCTTTGTGGTAATTTTTATTGAACAAAAATTATTTTAATGTAGTCAAATGTATTATTCTTGTCTTTTGTAGCTAGCATTTTTTGCATCTTTCTTGAAAAAAGAAATTTCTACCTCAATGTCAGAATGATCTTTATTTTCTTCTAAGCATATTAATATATTTTTCATATTTAAATCCATCTGGAATTGATTTTTGTAGAGGTGGTAAGAATTTTTTTTAAATGGATATTATTTTTTTATTTGGATTATTTTTTTAAATGGATAACCAACTATCCTAGCACCTTTGTTTGGACAGTCCTCCTTTCCCCACTGGTCTACAATCTATCTCCGTCAAATATCACAATTCATATAAGCATGGTCAGGTTAGGTACTCTCTAACCTGCTCCATTGGTCAGTTTACCTCCCTGTACCAAAATTACACTGTCTTAACAACTGTAACTTTATAATATATCTTAGTTATGAGGGAGATCAACCCCTCCTACCTTAATTTATTTTTAAGTAGTTGGACCTTTGCTTTTTCATACAAATTTTAGATCAGTTGTTTGGAATTGCATTAAGTTAAAAGATCATTAGGGATGAATTGACATAGGCCATCTCTCTGTTTATTTAAATATCTTTAATTTTTATTGGAGGTCTTCAATATCACCATTGAGCTAGATGATTCCCTGAGAAGGACTCACAGGATACAGAAAAACTGTTGTAGTCATGGTTATGGTTTATTACAGCAAAAGAATACAGGTTAAAATCAAGAGGGAAAAGGTCCATGGGGCAAAGTCCAGGAGAAACTGAATATAAACTTCCAAATGTCCTCTCCCAATGGAGTCATATGAACATGGGTAATTTTCCCAGCAACAATGAAAAGTGACAATAGGTACAAAGTGTTGTCAACCAGGGAAGCTCACCTAAGCCTTGGTGTCAGGGTTTTTATTATGGGTCAGTCACATAGGCATGCAAACCTGCATTACTGACCTCAGGTACTCAGACTCTGGCCCTCTAGATCAAAAACAGATGTTTACCATAAATCACATTGTTAGCATAAATTATATGATCAAATAGGATCATTAGCATAAATTATATGATCAAATAGGTATCACATGGGTCAAGGCTTCCAGCATACAAAACACTTATGAAACAGAATAATTCAAGGGGTCAGAACTCGTCTCCCAGGAGCTGGCCAAGGGCCAGTCAAAAAGACAAGCCTTTCTTGGAGTGTGCAGGGTTTGAGCAACCCAGGCCTGCTGAGTTAACCCTTCACAAATATCTTTAAAGAAATTTTAATAATTTTTTTGTGTAAGCTTTTTATTTTAGTTTTTTTGGAAACTTTTTAAAGACACAAATTCAAACTTACTGAAAAGTTGCAAGAAGTACAAAAGCTCTGAAACATCTTTTATCCAGATGCCCTACTTATTTACATTTTGTCCCACTTGCTTTATTATTCTTTTTCTTCCTTCCTTCCTTCCTATTTATCTCTCAATTTTCTTCCAAATCCCTTGAGAGTAAGTTAAAGCCATTGTATCACTTTACTCCTAAATGTTTTAGTGTGTATTCCCTAAGAAGATCATTCTCTTACATAGGCACAGTATAGTTATTAAAAAATCAGTGTATATGTGTATACATACAGAGAGATAGATATGCACACATATGTATTAATATCATATAAAACAATACTATTACCTAGTCCACAAATCATATTTAAATTACCCCAATTATTTCAATAATGTCCTTTATAGCTAACATTTTTTTGCAGTGCAGGATTCGATCCAATATTACTCACTGCATTTTGTTGTCCTGTTTCTTTAATGTCCTTTACTCTGAAACAGTACTTTGGTACTCTGTCTTTCTCAACCTTGATACTTTTGAAAACTGCAAGCCATATATTTTGTAGAATGTCTCTTAATTTGAGTTTATCTGAAGAGTGCATTATAATTTTTCCCTTACATTTATCTTCAATTCTTTTTAAATTCCTTCTCTTCTTTCTTTGTACTTCCTTTGGTTTAATCTCCTTCGTGATTGGATTCAGATTATGAATTTTTAACAAGAATATCACAAAAGCAATGTTGTATCATTTTCAATACATTATACATACCAGGAGCCACATGATATCAATTTATCTGAATATTAGTGACGTTAACTGTAATTTAAGGTGGTGTCCACCAGGTTTCTCCATTGTAACGTGATCACTTACCCTTTTTTGTAGGGTAATATGTTGAAATTAACATCCTGTTCCTCATCAAACTTTCACCCTCTAGTTTTAGGATTCATTGATGATTTTCTAACTCCATCTTTCCTCCTATAGATTGACATTCTACTGTAAGAAAGAGAGATTATTTAGATACTACTAGATTTAGATAATATAACTACCACTAGATAATGTTAAATACTACTAACATTATTTCTGTTGATGTTCAAATTGTCACAGAATTGGCCAGTGGGGACTGCTTTAGTCTGGCCCCTATGTTCTTTTAACATGTCTCCATTATTCTTTAAGCACTTCTATATGCTCTAGCCCAACAGGATGCTCCAGGCTCATCTTGTACTTTCCCTGAACTGGCCCTGGGATCAACCATTTCTCTAAGGAGCTCTGGCACCTTTTAGTGGAGGATTGTATTTAGAAACTAAGATCTGGGTGCTAGATGTACTTATTGCCACCGTTGTATAATTAGTCTTAGACTCGTTGAAAAAACTAGAAAATGATGTGTTTACATGTGTGTCTCTGTGTGTACTAATATCTATATCTTAAAAGCCATGATTTCATAATGATATCTCCAATTTCAATATAATAACTCAGAATATATTTTAGTGTTCCCCTTTCCCTATTTATAAGTCCTCTCCCCCACAGTAAGGAAACTGTTTCCAAATATTCTCAATGTATTTGCACGTTTGCTTAAGTCTAAAATACATAGAAAGTTGTTTCTAAATTCCTAACACTTGCTGCATCAAAAATCAAACCTACTAAATAGAATTTAGAAATGTTCTATGCATATACCAGTGTGTGTTCTGTTTTGTGATCCAAATGGACTGTGGTCTATGTATTGTTATACTACTTGCTTTTTTACATAACAATACATTTGGGATGGCTTTACAAATCAGCATAAGAAGATTTATAGCATTCATTTGAACAACTGCATATTGTAGGGTAAGAATATAACATAACTTATTTAACCTATCCTATCTATCAATGCATATTTAGGCTATTTGCAGTTTGGGGCATTTTTAAAGAGTATTGTAAAAAGAATCTCTGTTCATATGTAATTGTGCACTTCTGGGAGCCTATCTATAGGATATATTCCTGAAAGTAAAATTCCTTGGTCAGTGATATGTGCTTTTAAAAACTTAATAACTATTGCCAAACTGAAGCCAAAATAGGATGTATCAGTTTCCACACTCAGCATAACTGTTTGAGAATGCTTCGTTACCCACATGTCCATCAGCCAGGAGCATTGTCCAGTTCTTTCCACGTTTGGCAAGCTGATATGTAAAAGTGATGTGTTATTTTTTCTTTGAATTTTTATTTCTTCAATTATGAATGAGACTATCTTTTTATATGCTTATTAGCCATTTGTACTTCATTTGCTGTGAACATCCATTTACATATCTTGCTCATGTTTTATATTGTGCTGTCATTTTCTTATAATGAGTTCTATAGCAAGGAAATATGCCTTTTATCATACATGTTGCAAATATTTTTCTTCCACTTATCATTTTTATGGAGTTTGTGAGTTTGAAATTTTATTAGTATCATATTTATGTGTTTATAAGGGCCTTCCTCACTCCAAGATTACTTTTAAAAGTACCCATGTTTTTCTTCTATACTTCTTATGTTTCAATATTTGATTCATTGGGAATTTAATTGGTTGTAAGAAGCAAAGTTAGGTATACTTCTTAAAATCAAATCAGAGGTACCTTTTATTATTCCCAATAACTAGGCCATCGTCTCACTACCATATATGAGTAATAAAAACATGTTATATTGTTACTGCATTATGTTACCATATGCTAAATTTCTCCCCCCAATTATTCTTCTTTGGAATTTCCTAGTTATTCTCACATTTAACAGTTATTGGTATTTTTATTGATTTCTCATTATATGCATAGAAATTTAAGGAGAAAAAACATCTTTAGTCTTTACAACACTGAGGCTTTCTATCCAAAGTAAGATTTAAAAGGAAATGTTTGTCTTCTTTTATGTGTTTCAGTAGAGTTTTAAAATATTCTTCATCTAGAAAATGCCTATTTCCTATTCCTATGCATTTGATCGGTTTCCTTTAGAAATGGGCTATCTTCTATTATATTTTCTGAACTATTGTTTTCATCGCTTAGCTTTCCAGCTCATTCTCACTGGTACCATAATGCAAATAATTCCTCAATTTATAAAGTCCTACATTCTATCTGTATGTTTGTTTCTGTCATTTTCAGGGTCTCATGCTACTGCCCCATCTATCTTCACTTCCCCCCTACCCTGTTAAGATTCCATAGACTATCATTTTAATTATTGCCTTGCATTCATCTTTAATTCACGTGCCCCTCTCTTGCCTGACATAATTACAACCTTGCTTAAATCAAATTTTCCTCCTGTGCAGAGCACTCATGCAGCTGAACTTCACCGGTGAAAGTATATTCCTGTGAGAACTGGTCTTACTGAAAATTCATGACACTGAACACTGAGTGGGGTGTTGATGTTACTGGACAACCCCACTGAATTCCTGCCTACCACTCTCTCTCTCATCCTCTTTGGCATCTTTTCACAGTTTCTTTTCTATCCTCCAACTTCCAAAGGTTCTTCCTTATTCTTATTTTTAGCAGATGGCTTTATTTTCTATTTCATTAAGAATTCAAAGCAATTAGAAGAGATCTTCCACATATTTCCACCACTCCATCTACCCAGCCATGTGCGTCTGCGCTCTACTGCTGAACCTTGCGTTCTCTCACTGTGGGGAGCGCTCCCTGCACTTCTAACAAGGCCTTCTATGCTCTTGCGCACTGCATCCCAATCCCTCTGATTTACTTAGGACTTTGCTTCAGCACTTCTCCTCATCTCCTTTGAATCATCAAATTTGTATCAGATCGCTTTCATTTACAATCATATTTGTTTGTAAATTCCCTCATGCTGAAAGAACAAAACAACGAACTAAAACAACCTTCTTCGATCCCACATTCTTTCCGGCTACGGGCCCATTTATTTGTTCCCTTTCACATCAAAACTCTGAAGGAATTGCATTGTCTTCAATCTCTCTCCTCCTATTCTCTCTCTCTCTCTTTTTTTTTTCCTGTGAGGAAGACCAGCGCTGAGCTAACATCCGTTGCCAATCCTCCTCTTTTTGCTGAGGAAGACCGGCCCTGGGCTAACATCCGTGCCCATCTTCCTCTACTTTATATGGGATGCCACCATGGCGTGGCTGAGAAGCAGCGCATGTGGCAGGCGCCCGGGATCCGAACCGGCGAACCCCAGGCTGCCAAGTGCAAACTAAACCGCTGCGCCACTGGGCTGCCCCCCATCCGCTCTTGAATTCACACTAAATAGACCTGTATCACCATCACTCTACTAAGACAGATTTTTTTACAGCAAGACTAAACACTTGTATTGCCAAATCTAACAGTCAATTTTAATGCATCGTACTTGGCATATTGGCAGCATTGGACTCAACTGATTAACTTCTCTTTCTTGGAAACCCTTTTCCTGTGGCTTCCAGGACACACCCTCTCACGGTTTTCATATTTTTCACTTTGTTTTTTCCTGCCCGGTGTCTTTTCTCTTTCCTCTTTTTCTCAATCTTGTGATGTTGGCGTACCTCAAGTTTCAGCCACAGACCACTTCTGTATTTATACTTACAACCTAGTGATCTCTTCCTCTTTTGGCTTTAAACAATTTTTAAATCTCCAGTCCATGTTTCTTTTCAAACTCCAAAGTTGTGTGTTCAACAATCAGTCCATTGTGTCTACTTGGATGTCTACCTGGCATCTCAAATAGGACATGTTCCCAACTGAACTGGTCAACTCCTCACTCAAAGGTCCACCTTGTTCCAAGCTGCCATCACGTCTAACTTGGCCCACAGCGAGGTTCTGACTGGTCTCTCCTGCTTCTCTTTTGACTCTGGAGGGTGATTTTTCATACAGTAGCAGCCAAAGTAAAGATTTTAATGTATAAATCAAATCAAGCAGTCCCCTCGCTCAGATGTATCTACAATGACTTTCCATTCTTCTTAGAATAAAATTCAAGTCCTTACCGTAGCTTATAAGACCACAGTTTCAATCTTCCCCTTAGTCATACTCTCCAGCCACAGTGGCCTGTTTATTGTTTCTCACATATGCCAAGGTTAACCCCTCCTCAGGACCTTTTCCATGATCTTATCTTAGCCTGGAGCACTCTTTCCCCGGGTTCTTGTGTGGCTCACTCACTCCTTCACTTCACTCATTCTGCTGCTCAAATGTCACCTTCTCAGAAAAGCCTTTCCTGACCACCCAACCCAAATAAGCTACCATTCCCTGCTGCCAGGGATGACTATACTTTTGCCCTTCTCTGCTTTTGCTTTTTCTTCAAACAGTGATCACTTCTCAAAATAACATTATATATGACTTATATACTTTTAAAATCATCTATGTTCCTCTTTGAATATAAGTTCCATGACAGTAGGAACTTTGCTTTGTTTACTGCTTGTTTGTTTTTATTAGTGCTTTTTGCTTTCTTCTATTTAGTATTTTTCCTGGTACACAATTTCTCATCCCTTATTCTCAACCTTATTATTTAGTTTCAGATAGTGATCAGTGCTTTAAAAACCATAAAACACCTAATGGAGAATGTCACCTAATGAAGATGACATTGGTGGGCATGACTGTAGATGAAGTGCTCAGGGAAAGAATCCCTGAGGATTACTTCTTATTTTAATTGAGGCCTGAATGGTAGAGAACGGACAAGCATGAATGAAAGAATGAGAATCTGGAGAGAGAGCCCTCTAGACTGAAGAAATAGCAAGTATAAAGATCCTAAGTGGGAATAAACCCACTATGTAGATACTGGACGGGTAAATAAGGGGTTAGTCATAAGAGATGAGGCCGTTCTTAACGGCATAGGGTGGCAAGGACGGGTATGGCCTTAGAGGCTGTCAGAAGGAAAGTGGATTTTATTTCAAGTGCAATGGAAATCCATTGGACAGTTCTAGTTAGGGGAAGGGTGTGATCTGATTTTCATCTTTGAAGGATAACTTTGCTGTTTTGTAGTGAACTGAGTGGAAAACAACAAGAATAAACAAGGAGAGTAGATAATGAGAGATTGATCCTGGATAAGAGTAGTTTCAGTGGAGACAGAAGGAAATGGATAAATTCATGGAGAGCTGACAAAACTTGTCAGGAAATACTTGTCTAGATGGCCCCAAAGACTTGTTTTCTCTCCCCTTCAGTAGTTTGGAAGGAGCTGACACCACAGTTCTAAGGTACCCCAAGGGAAGAACAGGGTGACGCCAGCTGTGGGTTGTTGATGCTCCCCTTTTTCTAACAAGGCTATTTCAACCTTGGAAGCTCCTGTTGTTGCATAGTCACTTAGACGTCCCCTGCTCTTTTTTTATAAGTATGTCATTCTTATGGTATAACCAGCCTACTCATGCAGGCTAAGCTACAGGTTAATGAAAGTTTGGGAAATTGTGTGTGCTTGGCCACTTCTCTACTTGAAGATTTTCTCCATATCACCTTATATTGCTTTACATCCTGTGGTGCTGGTAATATGTGTATCTTTTGCCCTTTTTTGCCTAAAAATGTACTGTCGCATTCAATGATGGGGAGGAGGCATGAGGAAAAAAATCAGATTCAGAACGGACTCACTGGCTTTCAGATTGAGCAACTGGGTAGAGAAGGTGCCATTTACTAGTTTGAGGAATGCAGGCTAATATTTTTCTCATGTGTTTTACTTGGAGTGATCCTAGACATCTAAATGGAAGTGTCAAAAGGAGGCAGCTAGTTAGACAAGCCTGGGTCCAGAAAGGATCAGAGCTGGAATTATAAATTTGGGATTTCCCTTTATTCCTCTTAGCAATCAGCTTAAAGCAACAAGACCCAATCTAAAGTAAACTTTCTTTAGAAAAAGTTATAGGGAAAGTTGTCAAAGAGCTACTCCTCCAGAACAAGAGTCTTAGTGCCAGATAATTCCAGGCTATAAAGTGATATTACATAAAGTCAGACTATAATTCTACCAAACCTTTAAGGGATAAATAGCTCCAATGGTCTTTTAAAAGGTGCCAAGACTAGAAAAAAAGGAAACCCTTCAAATTATTTTATGAAGTCAACAAGAACATTGAAAAGAAAGCCTGATTTGATTAGTGCACACACGCAAAATACTGACAAATTTCACTAAAGTAAATAAGGAGAAACCAGCAGTAGACTAAAATAACAGTATAGCATGAGAAAGTATAATGCAGTATTGCATATGATCAAGAGGAAAATTCTTGAATCCAAAACTCTTGGAGTATGAATCCTTGCTTTACCACTTATGAGCTGTGTGATCTTATGCCTGTTATTTAACTTCTAGGTGCCTCAGTTTCCTTTTTGGTAAAGTGGATAAAATAGCAGTATCCATACTTATAAAGTGGAGATAATAATAGTATCTAAATCATAGGATTGTTATAAAGATGAGATGAGTTAATTAATATACATCCTTAGAAAAGTGCCTGACACATAATTCAATATATGTTAGCTATTATTCCAGTAATACAAGGATGGTTCTGAATTTTTAAATCCATTCATAAATTTCACCATATAAATAGATAAAAAGAGAGAAATTATATGCCTTTCTCTTCAGAATCTGAAAAGGATCTATGATAAAATGTAACATCCATTCTTCATTTAAAGTATCCAATTAAATAGGATTAGATGAAGAACTTCTTAACATTATAAAAATGCGTGTATTTCAACTAAAAATCCAGCATCACTCTCTATAGGGGGAAATGAGAAACACTCCCATTAAATAGAATAAGAAGACAAAATGATCACTATAACCATTATTGTTTATCTTTTTCTGTTTATACTGACCAACATAATTAAATCAAGGGAAAGAATTAAAAGGTATGGAAACTGGAAAGGAAGAAGTAGAATCATAATCATTTCCAGGTGATATAATAGAATACTTGGAAAACCCAAAAGAATCCACTCAAAAATTATTACATGCATTAAAATGATTCCATAACAGGTCTGGATTCAAATTTAATATAAACCAGCTACACATAAATAAAGCCAATTAAAAATATAATGGAAGAAAAGACATCATTTTCAATTGCAAAATTAGAAGAAATGTCAAAGAATGAACTTAAGAAATGTGCAAAATTTATTAAAAAAATGAATTTCTGGTACAGATAAGACAGCATAGACTTATTTCTCCTTACTTCTCCCTCTTAATTACAACTATACCCCTAGAAATAATCCAAGAGGCAACCCAAAGAGAACTCTAAGAGATGGTAAAAGGAAGGTGAACATGTTTTGGACTAGAGAAACAGCACAGTGGTGGAGAATCTTAACCTCCCCCATCTCAACATAAGGCCACCTCGGCTCCTGTGTTTTCTGACCCCCAACCTAGCAACAGAAGGCAGCCCAGGTAGGCTCATTTCTAACCTGGATCAAACAAGTGTCCCTCCCACAACACCAGGTGAGCCCAGCACCACTAACAAGGAAAATTGGTCAGGGAGCTCTGCTCACAATAAGTGGCCGGGGAAAGTGCTCTTCCTCCCTACAGGGCCTGCAACCCTCCCACTACCCACCCCCCAGAGATACCCAGATTCTCCTGCCCCATCAGAAATACCAGGGCTACTGATCCCACCAATAAACCCAGTTCTGGAAGCCTCTTTGGCCCTGCGAGCTTGATAGCTCTCTCCACCTTCCAGAGACACAGAGTGGAGTGGGGGGGGGTGGGGTGAGGGAATTCTAGTAGGAAAGCCTCTCCATCCCCACATGCAAGGGGCATATGACCCTAATAAGCACCTAGCTAGGGAAGTCTCTGTCCCCACAGGCTGACGCTTCCTTCCACATCAGCGGCCCAGCATGAGGAATCCCTTTCTAATCCTTGGGGGGCACCAGCAGGGACTAGCGTGGTCCTAATAGCACCAGATAAACCCAACACAACCGAATAGCATAGAAGTGCCCTGAAAACTAAACAGCCACTGGAACCACAGCCCACAAAAGTAGGTGAGGCCCTGTAAGCCAACCCTAAACTGGGCAACTACCTGCTAAAATAAAAGATTTAAATAGAGTCTTCTAGCATAATAGACAAAATATCCAGGATACAAACTAAAAATCAGTAACAGGAAAACTTCTAAAAATGTGAAGATTAAGCAATGCACTTCTAATGAATCCATGGGTCAAAGACAAAGTCTCAAAGGAAATAAAAGAGTACCTAGAAAAGAATGAAAATTAATATATGATATATCATAGTATGTGAATGCAGCTAAAGCAGTGCCAATAAGGAAATTTATAGCAGTAAATGCTTACATTAGAAAGGAGGATGGGGCCGCCTGGTGGCGCAGCGGTTTTGTCCGCGCTTGGCAGCCCGGGGTTCGCCGGTTCGGATCCCAGGCGCCCGCCGACGCACTGCCTGTCAGCCATGCTGTGGTGGCGTCCCATATAAAGTAGAGGAAGATGGGCACAGATGTTAGCCCAGGGCCAGTCTTCCTCAGCAAAAAGAGGAGGATTAGCAACGGATGTTAGCTCAGGGCTGGTCTTCCTCACAAAAAAAAAAAAAAAAAAAAGAAAGGAGGAGATGTCTTAAATCAATAATCTATTTCTACCTCAAGAAACTAGAAAAGAAGAGCAAAATAAACCCAAAGCAAGCAGAAAGAAAGAAATGATAAAAATAAAAGAAGTCAATGAAATTGAAAAAAAGGAAAATAATAAAATCAATGTAACAAAATTGGTTCTTTGAAAAAAAATCAATAAAATTGATAAATCTCCAGCAAGACTGACAAAAATTAAAAAGAGAGAAGACACAAGTCACCAATATCAGGAATGAAATAGAGGCTATCACTACAGATTCTGCAGCTATTAAAAGGATAGCAGGAAGTACCATGAGCAACTTTATGTTTATAAATCTAACAACTTGAAAGAAATGGGTCAAGTCCTCAAAAAAATCAAACTACAGAAACTCAACCAGATAATCTGAATAATCCTAGGACTATTTGATAGATAACAATCTGAGTAGTCCTGTAACTATTAAAGAAATTGAATTTGTAATTAAAAACTCCTGACAAAGAAATCTCTAGGCATGGATGGTTTCACTGGAGAACTCTACCAAACATTGAGAGAAAAATTAACATCAAGTTTGCACAACCTCTTCCAGAAAACAGAAGAGGAGGGAACATTTACCAACTCACTTTATGAGTTGATAATTTATGAGGCCAGTATTATCCTATCACCTACACCATACAAAGACCACACAAATAAACTACAGATCAATATCTCTCATGAACTTAGATCCAAAAATCCTCAACAAAATATTAGCAAACCAAATCCAACAATGTAAAAAAGAATTACACACTGTGACCAAGTTGGATTTATTCCAGAAATGCAAGGCTGGATCAATAGCCACAAATCAATCAATGGTATCCCCCATATTAACCAGCTAAAGAAGAAAAATCTTATATCAACTGATACAGAGATAAATTTGACAAAATCCAACACCCATTCATGACAAAAATTCTTAGCAAGTTAAGAATAGAGGGGAATTACCTCAGTGTGATAAAGAGCATATCCAAGAAACCTATAGGTAGCATCATACTTAATGATGAAAGACTGAAGACTTCCCCTCTAAGATGAGGAGCAAGGCAAGAATATCTGCTCTCATCACTCTTATTTAACATGGTAATGGAAGTTCTAAGACAAGAAAAGGAAATAAAGGTATATAGATCAGAAAGGAAGAAATAAAACTGCCCCTACTTATGCAAATTACATAATTGTCTATGTAGAAAGACTCAAGGTATGTATAAAAAAACACAAAAAACTCCTAGAACTAGTGAGTTAAGCAAGGTCACAAAATACGATATCAACACACGAAGATCAATCACATTTCTACATAGTAACAGTGAACATGAGGTAACCAAAATCAAAAGCCCAAAATCATTTACAATTTCTCCAAAAAAAAAAAATGAAATACTTAGGTATACACTTAACAAAACATATGTAAGATTTGTATGCTGACAATTAAAAAATGCTTGTGAAAGAAATCAAAGACTTAAATAAATGGAGAGACATGTTGTGTTCATGGATTGGAAGACTCAACATAGTAAAGATGCCAATTCTCCCCGAATTGATCTATAGATTTAATGTACTTCCTATAAAATCCCAGCAAGGTTTTTTGTAGACAAGCTTATTCTAAAATTGATATGGAAATACATAGGACTTAGGATAACTAAAACAATCTTGACAAAGAAGAATAAAGTGAGAGGTATCACTCTACCCAATATTAAGGCTTACTATATAGCTACATTAATCAGGACAGTGTAGTATTGGTAGAGCAATAGACATATAGATCACTGGAACAGAATGGAAAACCCGGAAATTCATCCACAGAAATATGCTCAACTGACTTTTGACAAATGTGCAAATGTACTTCAATGGAGGACGATAGCCTTTAAAAAAGATTGAGCCAGAGCAATTGGATATCTATAAGGAAAAATTAAATGTTGACCTAAACCTCATACCTTATATAAAACTACGTCAAAATGGATCATGGACTTAAATGTAAAACATAAAACCATAAAAATTTTAGAAAAATAAGTCATAGAAAAATATGAAAGTTCCTGATTCAAGAGGAGACTTGAGCCACTGAAAAAAAACACTATGTTTTTGAACAGGGAGACTCAAGATCATGAAGATGTCAATTTTCCATAAGTGAATCTATAAATTCAATAGGATTCCAATAAAATAATACCAGAGTTTGATTTGCGTTTATGTGTGTAACTGTGTTGAGTATATTATGTGTGTTGGGGCGGGAGGAGGGATGTAAATTAAACAAGCTGCTTCTAGAATTTATATGAATAATTTAAACAAGCAAAACATCCAAAAACATTCTAAAGAAGAATAATTGCAAATAACTAGCTCCATTAGAAAATAAAACATGAAACATATCTATGGTAATTAATGTTAACACGTGGAATAAATATATAGATGCAAGGTCCCACTTGCATCAGAACAAAAATTCTACATTGTTTCTACATTCCACACTGTTTCAGAGGACTTTCATTTCCCCCAAGGAAGGGTCACCCCAAAAGAATCCAGAAAAAAAGAAGTCAATTGAATTTCAAAAAGATTTTTTAAAACTCATAACTAAAATATTTATCTTAAAAGCTGAAACATTTTTAACTTTAGCAAAGTTTTCTGGAGAGAAAAGCCTCTTTTAGTTTACAAAAATATGATTTTGAATATCAAAAGCCTAACTATAAAGTAATTTGTATGTGAAATGTATAATGTAAGCTATAGAGTTAGGAAGAATTCAGGTTTTTCTGCCAAAATAAAATAAAGGCATCCAGCTTTGTGGAGAAGATGTCACTAGAGTCAATTGGATATTAGGGAAGGCCCAGTCTCGCACCTACCAGCTAAACCCTGCTGTAGGGAATGATCTGATAAGAGCAGAAAGGGTATGGCCCTTACTTCCCAGAGGAGCCTCTTAGAAAATGCCTGAATCCTGGTGGAGCAGAAACGGGTGAGTGAGCCTTGGTGACACCTCACTGAGTCCTAGTCACGCCATTACAGGGTCAAGGGTGCAGCTGAACGCCCAGGTTCCCTCAAGAAGTGGCTGAGAGAAGGCCAATGGACCTAGAGTAGTCATAAGGAAGAAGTACAGGGACCACAGTGATTAAAGAACACGGTAAGACTAGAGTCATCTCAATGGATGCCAACAAGACCGGCCACTGCGGGTTACGTATCTCCACAGAATCCAACATGGGCAGGTAGAAGTCACCATGGATCAGGTTCCTCTTCCCCTATGCTAACAAAACTAGATGCCTTGACGGGAATTTGATTCACCCCCAGGATAATGGGGAAGAAGGAGGAAGAGTAGGACCTTGAATTTCATTGTGTTTACTCATAAAATGACTTAATCACTAAATTGCCTGAGTTTACATGAAAAAGACGAGATGGAAGACTTTTTCTCCATCAGGCAGATTGGGATCTTTGAATTACAAAGTAGATTGAATTTGCAGAACTTTTTTAAAGTTAGATTTTTATGTGCCTGCTTACATAGCCTATAAAATTCACAATCACTTTACACATTTTATTTGATATTTCTGTATTTCAAAAATATTTTACAATTAAAATACTGTGTACTCAGTATTTCTTATGTATCTTTTTACAAATAGCTCAGTATAGTAATTTTGATTTGCTCAGTAATTACAACTGTTAATCAACCGTTTTATTCAACACCTATTTTGTCTCATGAATTGAGTCTAAAGTTCACGCTCATTCTTTTTTATATTCTTGAGATGAGGAACAGTAAATACTCTTTTATTATTCCATTTCTAACTCAATTGCTTTAATTTTATGAGTGTTTTCATGTCAAAATCTTTTATTGTTGGCTTTTTTCAGCTTTTCAGGAGTAATAAAATTACCTAACTTATCAGAAAGGTGTTATGCTGACTTTTTTTCATATTTCCACTTAATTCTCTTTCCTTGTCTTTGTGACTTGGTTTACAAAGGGCAGGAGAGAACCCAATCTGAAGAACCTTTTCTAAATTCTTTTTGGTTTCTCCTGACCCTTCCCTTGTTCTGTCTTCTCTCTCCTATCACTGGAAACTCCAATTTGGGTCTGCTTCTAATTCTTTCTAATTCTTCTTTCTTCTTAGCCAATTTCATAGCATTCTTTCAGCAATCTGCTCCTTGAGCCATCAGTCTCCTCTTCCTCTGAGCCTGTTGTTCACCCTGTCCATGAGAGACATTGCTTTCAGCCCCACGAGGACTTCTTCATGTGGCTTATCTTCAGCAAGAAGAAGTGAAGCATCAGACCTAGTCATGTGAACTCTGTTTATATGGCTAGAGCTCCTTGTCTGTCATAGGTGGTTAGGAGTCCTTTCCACTTAACTCCCCTTCTCCTCCACCCCAACTTTTAGTTCCCTTTCCTTTGGAGTTCCACATGTGAGTGACAGGAAACTTGCAGTGGGTTGCTTGAAAATATTCCCTCTAGAAGATTTTTAGCTCATTCCAAATCCATTTCCCAAAAGATATCTATATTTTTGCTTTGCTTATCTTATTAAAACACAAGACAATTGGATTTCTGCACAATATCCTGTCCAGTAACCACTGTTCAAGCACCTGATTTATGATAAAGGAAGATTCAGTCAAGTGGCGATTTTAATGGGGTTTATACTGCAGCAAAGTGGACTGGTCACTTTAAATTTAAGCATGAGATAAACACACAATTATCTCCTAGAATAGAGCTAATGGGTATCTGTTCACGAGTCGGTAGAGTGACTTGTGTTTTTATTATGTTAACAGAGGTTGAGGAAGTAAGAATCAATTATTAGAAGCTAGCTCATAGCTTCACTTTTACCCTGGCTCTGGCTGTGATGTATGAGACTTCACCAATCACTTGAAACCCTGGCTCTATAAAGTTACCTATAAGCTTCCATTTGGAAGACATGCACACCTATTTGGGTAGAAATTTCATCTTAGGAAAGGGATTTCCTACCCACCACTCTCTGCAGAGCATCCTGGACTTCTTTGTTTCTCAGACTGTACACAACAGGGTTCAGTAAAGGTGTTATGACCGTGTAGGTCACTGAGATTAACTGATCCTGATCTTTGGTGTTCTCTGACTTGGGCTTGAAGTAGGCAATGGAAGCACAGCCGTAGTGGACAATGACCACAGTGAGGTGGGAGGCGCAGGTGGCAAAGGTCTTCTTCCGACCTTCAGCTGAGGCAATCTTGAGAATGGTAGAAATAATGAGGACATAGGAGATGAAGAGGAAGGTGGCAGGGGCTGTGATGGCCAAGAGGCTGATAATTAAGGTCAGGATATCATTGATGATTGGGGTAGCACAAGTCAGGTCCAACACAGGTCGAACATCACATAAGAAATGCTCAATCAGTGTATTGCAAAAGGGCAGTCTGAAAATGGCCACAGCCTGAACCAGCGAGAGTGAGAACCCCGTGGCACAGACTGAGGATGCCAGCATGGCACAGACCCTCCAATTCATGATGATTGAGTAACGAAGTGGGTTGCAGATGGCCACATAGCGATCATACCCCATTACTGCTAGCAGGAGGCAATTGGTGATAGCAAAGCCAAGGAAGAAAAAGAGCTGAGTCCCACAGCCCTCCAAGGAGATAGATTGGCTCAAGCCTACCAGGCTGGAAAGCATGCGTGGGATAATGACCAGGGAGTAGAAAGTCTCTGATGTGGAGAGAACGCTTAGAAAGAAGTACATGGGGGTGTGGAGGTGATGGTCAATATGGATAATAGTCACAATGATGACATTGCCAGCCAGAGTTAGGATGTACAGGGGGAGAAACACCACAAAGAGTGTGAGCTGATGTTCTTGGAAGTTGGAGAAACCTTGGAAAACAAACTCTCTTACCTCTGTGTGGTTGGCTGTCTTCATTGAGGATCTCAGGTCTGAAAGATAAAGGCAAGGTCAACACCATCTCCTGCCACCAGAGACTGCACTGACCTCTGGTGAGCACTTCGTCCAGAGTAAAGATGCCATATCACAAAGCCCAGCTCAAAACTTCATGAATCAACTGCCTTTTCCAGGGACATGGCAGACTAGGTCCTAGAACTGGAAGTAAAGACACAGAAAATTTGAGCAACAGTATTTGAAAGTGTGAGGGAAAGCATTTTCAAGTACACCTGGATTATTAAAAAAAAAAATGACCACCTATGTATGGCCCGTGAAGTTGGTCTCAAAAATTTCTTTAAACTGGATTTTCTTAAAATGTAGACCACATTCTCAGACCATAGTGTGATTTAGTTAGAAATTGCCACAAAAAAATCACTTGAAAAATTGCAAATGTTTGATAATCATGTTTGATAGTTCAAAGAGGAACTTATAATGGAAATTAAATATTTAGAACTCAGCAATAATAAAAGAATCACACACCAAAACATGTACAATGCATGTAGAACATTAGTAGAGGGAAGTTTATAGTTTAACATGCTTGTTTGTTATAAAAAAAAAAGATACTGAAAATTAATGAGTTGAGCATCCATCCTAAGAAGTTATAAAAACAAGATGGAAAAGAAAGTAGAAGGAAAAAAACAATAATGATAAAACAGATGTTAGCGATATATAAAAGATAAAATAGAGAAGATCCACAAAGGTCAAAGTTTATAAACTTTAGGTAAACTGCTAGTGACACTGACCAAGAAAAACAAATGAAGACATAAATAAACTCTATGAATGAATAAAGGGACACAATTACAAAAGTTTCAGACAGAAAAAGATGAAAAGTAACACTGTGAGCAGCTTTATCTCAATGCATTTTTAAACTTCAGTGAAATGGATACATTTCTAGAAAAAATTACTGACCAGTATTGAAACAAGAAGTAGAAACCTGAAAACTATTTTAAGAAATAAAGACAGTAGTGAAAAATCTACAAAAAAATCTCCAGAAAAGTTTACCAAAAAATGCTATAAAACATTCAAGGATAAGTTAATTTCAATCTTACACAAACTATTTTAGGTAGGAGAAAAAGAAGAAATACTCCTCACCTCATTTTATGAAGCCAGAATTATCTTGACACCAAATTTAACAGGCCAATCTCACTCACAAATATAGATGGAAAAATCTTAAGCAAAATGTCATCAAACCAAATCCAGCAATGTATAAAATGGGTGCATGATCAAGTTGGTTTTATTTCAGAATGCAAAGTTCATTTAACATTAAAACAGTCCAATTATATAATTCCTCAAGTAGACTGTTTAAAGAAAATAAGTCATATGATTATTTCAGTAGCTGCCAAAAAAGAATTTTCAAAATTTGGCGTCAACTTATGAGAAGAACCCTTAATAAACTAAGAATAAATGATTTTCTTTAAGCCGATAAAGCACGTGTGTGGCAATTCTACAGCCAGCATATATTTGGTGGTGAGATACTGAAGGTTTCTCTTTAAGATTAGGAACAAGATAAGAGACTGCTTTATCCACTTCTCTTCAACATTGTATTGAATATTTTAACCAGACCAGTAAGGCAAGAAAAAGAAATGAAAGATATAAGGATTGAGAAGGAAGAAATTCTTTACAGATGATATGATTGTGTACATAGAAAATCCAAAAGAAACTACTGATAAATTGTTAGAATTATTAAGAGAGTTTAGCAAGCTTTCCGGTAAAAAATTTATTGATAAAAATTCATCACATGTCTGTACTTCAACAAACTGTTAGCAAATTAAATTTAAAGGAACTATCATTTATATAATAGATTAAAAATATAAAGTACTGAGGAATAAAGAGCTTTATCAAGAAAATTACAAAATCTTAATGAAGAACACTAAAGAAGACCGAAATAAATGGAGCAATACAGCATGCTTATGAATCAGAAGACCTGATATTATGAAGATTCTAATTAATCCAAAAATCTATGAATTCATAGTCTATGAATTCGGTGCAATTCAATCAGAATCCCAAATGGGTTGTTTTTGTTGGGTTGTTTGTTGGATTGACAACTGATACTAAAATTTATATGGAAGTATAAAGATCCAAGAGAAGCCAAAATGCTCTTGAAGAGGAAAAACAAGAAGAGAGGATTTGCCCTTCAAATATCATTACTTATGATAAGACTGTAGTAATTAAGAAGGTGTGGTATTTGCACAGGGATAAACAATCACACCAATGGAAAACAATGAAGTTCTGAAATATGGAAACTCGTCGTAACAGAGCTGGCATTGCAAATCAGTGGAAAGCATAGAGTAGTCAATTAATGGTCCTGGAATAGTTGGTTACCCATGTGGGAAAAGATGAAATTAGATTAACTTGCACCATGAAAAAATAAGTTTCAGATGTATTAAAAACCTAAGAAACAAACAAAATGCTCTGTGAAATGTTTAGAAGATAATACATGAGAATATTTTTAAAACTTGGGATAGTAAAAGATACAAAACATAAAAGAGATAATGATAAATTCCATAAAAATTGCTTCTATTTTTCAAAATAAATCACACAAAAGAAAAAGGCAGAAATGGAAAAGATAGATATTTGCAACAAAAATAACGGATAAAATACTAGTATCTAGAGTATCCAGAGCTTCTAAAAATCAAAAAGAAAAGGAAAGATCAGCTTATAATGCTAGGTCAGAAAAAGTGACTAGGAATTTCATATGGGAGGAAGCACAAATGGCATGAGAACAGATTTTTAACACCATTCGTAGCCAGTGAAAAATAAGACCACAGACCACTTAACACCCATCAGACTGCAAAAAATCAAAACTCACAGATGTAGAGCAGTGGAAGCTCTAGTTCCCTACTGGAGGGAGAGTAAACTGATGCAATCATTTTGGAAAACAGTTTGACATTACCTGCTAAAGTTGAAAATGAACATGTCCTATGAACCAGCAATTCCACCTTTAGATATTTAATCCAGAAAAACTAAGGAGACACATGCGGGAAGTTTATAGCCGCTTTCTTTATCATAGAACAAAACCCTGAAACAAACCAAATGTCCTTCAAAAGCAGAAAGGATATTTAAATTGAAGTAAGCTCTCGCAGTGAAATATTATCGAGTATCGAATGAATTAATTATAAAGCTGGGGTGGGCAAACTACAGCCCACAGGCCAGCTGTTTTTGTAAGGGAAGCTTTATGGGAACACCGTCACACACATTGGTTTATGTACCGTGTGACTCCCTTCACACTGTAACTGGCGAGTGGAGTAGTTGCAACAGAGACTGTATGGCCTGCAAAGACTAAAATGTTTACTAACTGATCCTTTACGGAAAAAGTTTGACGACTCCTGTTATAAGATCTTTAAAGGGACTAATTACATTTTCACAAGTCAATATAGGTGAATCTCAAAATCACAATGTTGAATAATAGAAGCAAATCACAGATATATATATATGTTTGTGTGTACATGTATTCCATTTCTTGGATGTTCAAAAGAAGACAAGGTTAAATAATATATTGTTTAGGGATAATATGTTTCTTTAGAAATATGGAAATGCTTTGACCTAAAATTCATGATAGTGACTATTTGGCATACATTTGAAGTATTTGAAAGGAGCATATACGAGGCTTCCAGATTTATGGTAATGCTCCATTTCTTAGCCTGGGCAGAGGGTATGATCTGGATGCCCATATGTTACATTGCTGAATGGAAGCAAGGCAAAGAACCTGACCCAGAATTGAGCATTATAAGTAAGGGGAGTCAACGTAGCATGTAGACCTTAAAAGCTGATGGAACAATAAAGTTGGCCCCTACACTCTGAATGTCCGAAGTAATTAGTAAATGTAAATGCAGAAACTAACATTTGGTTAAATTATACTATATGCTAGCCTATTAAGACAGGCTATATAATTTAAAGTTTAGTAATCATCCTACAAGGAAGTAAAATACTCCCATTTTATAGATGGAGAATTTGAGGCTCAGAAGGATAGGCTACTTGTCAGACTCACATATCTAGTAATTGGCAAGACCGGTTGTGAAACACAGGTTCCCAAATCCCACACACTTGAATCCCAAATCCCAAAACCCAATTGAATGAATATTCAGGTATGCAGTTCAGGTTAGGGGGGAAGGAGACAGCAGCTGTATGAAAAATGCCCGATCCTCAGGCTTATTCACTCAAAAGATACCAGGGACATCAGTGGTAGATGACAACTCTGGGATTATAAAGTTTTTCTTACTTAACTGTCTCTCCTCCACAATTTTAAATAGATTCTTCCCGTATTAAAAATGAAACTTATTTATTATTTCATTTTATAGGCACCTGGTCTCAATCAGCCATCATGCAAGCACAGGGAAACTATGAAACTCTAACGTTCAAGAAAAATCAGAATGGGAAAAGGAAGAAACTTAGAGAATTTAAAATCAATTCTCCTTTTCCTTTCTTTTTTCTACCAACAACCACTTACTTTTTGGCAAACTTGGCAAAGGAGATGAGAGAAATTCTCTTAATTGCTGGTGCATCTGAAATTAAGAAAAAAAGAACCAAGATAGGACTCACTCCAAGAGGCCTAAAAGGTAGAAATTGAAAACCCCAAGCCTAGAAATTCAGCATTTGCAGAGTGCTGGAAGGAAGCTCAGAGTGTGGTGACTACCTCAAGGCCCAGAGCTTCCACCTCTCTGGCCTGAGATCACCCCGCAGAGTTGAAGCCTCTTGAAACCCCAAAACCAGGAGCTCTGTTTATTCCCAAATGAGGACCAGATCCATCTGATCAAGATTCTAGGGACTTCCCCTTGAGAATCACTCCAGGGCACAAGGGGCAGCAGAGACAGAGCTTGAGGCTCTATCCCAGGGGCTTGATTAAGAACTTGGGCAATTAGTAGAACAAAACTCTTTACCTTTGCTTACTGACTTACAAGAGCAGCTTGCATTGTAGAAACTGAAATGTGTTTTGTTAAAAAACCAATGAACCCAGAAGAAACGTGCAAAATGAAATACATGTCTATTATTCTATGTGTGAGGCTCATTCCTTCATTTATTGATCAGCAAACATTAATGAACATCTACTTATGTTCCAGGTAGTGTGGCTGAGTATTAGATGTACAAGCGTGACAGAAATAGTCATGGTGTTTGCTCTCATAGAACATTTCAAGAAGGGAGGCATATAGAGCTGTAGCTAATCCACTGGGTATCTTTGTGAGAATTATAAAAAGGAGCTTCTTCTGGGTAGATGCAGCCCATGTGCACACCACTTGGTGAGTAGACAGTATATTTTTGCAATTAGTAAAAGGGCATCCCTTCGTATGGACAGATGGGGCTCTATACCGGGATGCATGACTTGTCAAGTAGACTGTGGACTGGATTTTCTCTCTCATTTTCCCCCTTGATTAGGCACCCTTGTGCAGTGCACAGTCTGCACACCAGGCAGGTTTCAAACAAATAATCTCACAAATAAATACATTATTGCAAACAAAATAAGTGCTACAGGGAAAAATGCAGGGTCTTCTGAAAACATTTAATGAAAGAGCGCAAGTTTTGCTAGTCTGGGAAGTCTAAATATTTTTCTGAGAAATGATGTTTGAACTGGGATCTTTAAGATGAATATGAGTCAACTAGGTAAAATTAGGGACTAGAATTTAAGGCAGAGACAAAAACATGAGTGAAGGATAATAACTCATTCCAAGAACTGAAAGAAAGCCAAATTGTGCACAAAGAATCCGAGGGAGAGATGAAGTTAGAAGGTAATAGGGGATGAGATGGTGCAGGGTCTTATACCACTTCAAGCTTGCTGTAAGGCTGACGTGGAGCCAGCAAAGCTTTTAAGGAGGCGAATAGCACAATCAGATAGATGTGCATTTCAAAATGTCTGGTTGAAATGTGGAAAGTAAATTGGGAAAGAGCAAGTTTGGAAGCAGAAAGGTGAATTAATAAGCTATTGCAGTTCTCCACTGGAAACATAACAAGAGCTGGAACTAGGGTGGTAGATATGAAGATGTCTTTGGCTTGTTGGGACACATAAGACCAATTCACAACAGGCATCTAGGGTATATGGTCAAGTGACTGCCTTTACCAAAACTCAGAAGTGATTCAGGAGTAATTTCTCGGAAGAATGCTTATATAGGGAAAGAAAGTATGGCTTTTTATAGAAATCTGAGGAGTCTGCACTGTGATCCTCCTATTGGGGTCTCACAGAGTCCTGACTTAATTCATTATAATGGAGAATCATCATAGCCTCTCACCTAATTCTCTGAATGAAGGGTTGGCCATGTGCCCTTGAGGACAAACCCTGCGATATTGCAACAAACACATATTATAAATCTCAATCTCTATAAAAATTGACTCTGGGGGGCCGGCCCGGTGGCATAGCAGTTAAGTTTGCCCGCTCCTCTTTGGCAGCCCGGGGTTTGCAGGTTTGGATCCCAGGCGCGGACAGACGCACCACTTGTCAGCCATGCTGTGGTGGGGTCCCATATAAAGTGGAGGAAGATGGGCACGGATGTTAGCCCAGGGCCAGTCTTCCTCAGCAAAAAGAGGAGGATTGGCAACGAATGTTATCTCAGGGCTGGTCTTCCTCACATACACACACAAAATCGACTCTTTGAGTACATTGTCTCTATGGAGTCGTAAGGCTTTGGTGGTAGAGTTCATTGCACTATATCTTGGACTAACTTTAGAGTCTTTTCTTCTAGGGCCTACTCAAAATTGACAGTATCATGGCTAACTCAGGAAATACAGATGTGCAATATGTTGCCAAGTGTGTCTATTTAAATAATGCATTTGGAAATGGGGAAATAAACCAGACTGTGTTTGGAATCACTGGCCCCACTGTGAAACGAATTCAGGCAAAATTCCATTTTTTATTTGACCTTCATGAACTTCTATGCTAAACTGTAGCATGGTTTGCTACATAAACTTTGCTATCCAGGGGATAAGTGTCAGTTCAGAGATAGTGTCCAATATTCTCCCCAAAACATATTATATATATGTACACTATATATTATACAATATTACTATTGTATGTAGTATATATACATATAATATAATATAATATATATACATATAATATAATATATATGATAATAATATATATATATAATATTCCTTATATTCAGTCACCCTGGCAAAAGAATTCTGATTCCTTTAGGGAAAATTTATAATATATATTTGTGGCAATGTCATAGGATGCATCCTCAAGGGGATATGGCCATTCAACTGGTTCTAGGAATGTGAACCTGCTTTAGTCTGGGAATTGAGTGAGAGACTATGATTCTCCATTTTGGTGACTCAAGTGACAATTATGCTCACCAGTCCTAGAGATTTTTTAAAAGTATTACTATTATATATATCCAGTTTCCATTCTATTTCAGTCTTAGGAACACCATAATCAATTAGATGCACCAAAGAGCTCTGTTAGCAAGCAATTCTGATTACTACTGCTACCTGTTTCAGCAACCACACACACTCTTTCCATCCAATAGGTACGTGGTGCCACTTGCTCTTTGATTCATCGAGTTTTCGTCCTCCCTATTGAGGTCAAGGAGCCATTCAATGGCAATATCTCACATCTCTAACCACAGGCTGCAAGCAGCAGACACTTAAATTTTCCACTGTTGAGTCGACATTTTAGTTCATCAACTGAGCAAACTGCAAGAGCTACTCTCATCTCGTTGAGCAGCTACGTTGAGTCCAGAATCTCTGGTTAAGCGCACACATGGATACATGCTGCCTATCTGAACATTATGTCTCTTTCTCCTCTAACAAATTTAGAGTGAATTCGTACACACATTTCCTAGGTTCTTGATGTTATAAATTAGGAGTCTTCTGAGATCGGTCACTAGTTATGGATCAGGAGGCAATGAGAGAAAGTGGAGCAGACAGAACTTGTAGGGATGGTGGCAAGAAGAGGCCAAGGACTCACTTCTATACAAAGCAAGTAGAAAACTGAATTATATATCATAATGATCTCAGGTCACTGGAAACTGACCAAAGGCAGATAACAAATTGAGAAAAATTTATCTTCAAAAACATTGCTAGAGCTTCAGGTAAGAATGGCAGGAGTCTGTAGCCTTTTTGTCTTGGAATGCTCCGATCATCCCAACACCCCTCTCCCACCCCCATTTCAGTGGGCAGGAACTTTAGTTTTATCTGCTTGGGGCTGGCTGCAAAACCCAGCAGCTTTGGTGTCAGAGGGGGTCAGTCTATATCTGCAGTGGAGGTTGGGCAAAAATCTGCAGCTTTATTGGCTCAAAGTGCCAGACTCAGCTGGGAATGTAGAGAGAAAACCCACAGCTCTGCTACTGTGCCCTGTAATGTTCTGCTCTTGGTTCTGGGCAAGCAGCAACTAAGTCATGAATTTAACTGAGAGATCCTGAAAATAAGAGAGCTATAGAAAAGCTAAGTTCCCCACACACGTCTGGCTGCATAGAAACCATGAATGGACAAGAGGGAATTGAGAAAACCTGACTGAAATTGAAAGCTACGTGAGACCTGAGAACTGGCTGGAACTTTGAATTCATTCCACAACCTGCACACGGATTGATAGGAGAGGATAGACCCTTATGGGCTCTAGCTGTTTTGCAAACTGTCTCTTCCCAAATCATTGGCTAACCACTAAGCTATGCAGTCACAGGGAAACCCCTGGAAAGCCAAGCTAAAAATTAAAAATAATTGAGAAACTGAGCAGACATTAGCATCCATACATAGCAGTTTCTGCATTTAAGTTGAAAAAAGTAAAAAGGAAAAGAACAATGATGGCATTTGAAAATATAAATTTTCCAGAATTGCACAACATATTCAATTATTGACCAAATTTGCAAGTCACGTAAAGAAACAGAAAAGTGTGATCCAAACTCAGGAAAAAAAGCAGTTAATAGAAATTGTTTCTGAATGGGCCCATATATTGGAGTTAGCAGAGTCATGAAAGCAGATTTCATAAATATATTCAAAGAATTAAGGGAAACTATGTTCAAGAATTAAAAGAAAAATATGGTGGCAGTGATCCCACAAATAAAGAATCTCAAAAGAGAAACAGAAACTATAAAAAAGAAGCAAATGCAAATTCTAGAGTTGAAAACTATAACTGAAATGGTGATATCAACAGCAGATTTGACATGGCAGAAGAGAGAATCAGTGAATGGAAAAAGCAATCAATAGAAATTATCCAGTCTGAAGAGCAGAGGAACAAAAGAATGAAGAAAAATGAAGAATCTCAGAGACCTGCAGGACAGAGTAAACATTCCAAAATAGGTGTAGTGGGATTCCCTGAGAAAGAGGAATAAAGAGGCAGAAAAAAAATTTGAATAAATAATGGCTGAAAACTTCCCAAATTTGATGAAAAACATAAATGTAATAGATTCCAGAAGCTCTAGTATCTTGAGTGGGATAAATGCAAAGAGACCCATATGTAGACACATCAGAGTCAAACTGCTGAAAGCCAAATATAAAGACAAAAATCTTGAAAACAACCAGAGACAAACAACTTGTCATGTACAGAAGAAAAAACAGCATGATTAACAGCTGACTTCTCAACAGAAAAAAATTTGCCAGAAGACAGTGAATGGCATTCAAGTTACCAAAAGAAAAATAAAACATTTTAACAAAAAATTCTATATCCGCAACAATATCCTTCAAAAATGAAGGCAAAATAAAGGTGTACCCAGATAAACAAGGATTGAGAGAATTTGTTGCTAGAAGACCTACTGTACAAGAAATAAAAGAAAAACTTCTTCAGGCTGAAGGGAAATGACTATGGACAGTAACTCACATGCACAGAAAAGAAAGAAGAAAACCAGAAATGTAACACATATAGGTAATTATAAAGGAGTGTGAGTGTGGGTGTATGTATTTGTGTATTTCTATTTTCTTCCCTTAATTTCTTTTAAAAAAACATAACATTGTTTAAAACAGTTATATAATTATAATACTGTATTTTTGGATTTATAAAAAAATGAAGATGTAGCATATATGATAAGAATAGCACAAAGGAGAGAGAGGAGTAAATGGAGTTATATTGGGGTAAAGTTGCTGTATTTCACTGAAATCAAATCAACATTAACCTGAACTAGATTATAATTTAAATATGCATAGAACAACTGTTAAAAAATCTAAGTATAAAATCTACAGAAGAATTAATATGGTACAATAAAAAATACCTCTTAAACAGAAAAGAAGGCAGTAAAAAGGGAACAGAAGAATGAAAAATATCTGAAACAGAGAAACAAATAGCAAAATGGAAGACATTAATCCAATCATATCATTAATTACATTAAAAGTGAATGCATCAAATCCTCTGATCAAAAGGGAAAAATCATCAGATTGGATTTTAACAAGCAAGATTCAGCTATATGCTGTCTACAGGAGATACACTTAAGAATCAAAGACACCAATACTTTGTAAATAGATATACTATGCAAACAGTAGCCAAAAGAGAGCTTAAGTGGCTATGCTAATATCAAACAAAATAGACTTTCAGATGAGGAAAGAGACAGAGAAATATATTTAATTATGATAAAAGAATCAAAATGTTAGGAAGATGTAAAGTTATCAATGTATATGTACCTGACAACAGAGCATCAAAATCCATGAAGCAAAAATGACAGAATTGAAAGGAGAAATAGACAATTCAACAGTTATAGTTGGAGAGTTCCATAATTCTATATCAGTGATTTAAAGAACAACTAGGCAGAGGACACATAAGGAGATAGATACTTGAACAACACTGTCAAACAACTTGACCTGACATTTATGGAAAACTCCACACAAGAAGAGCAGAATACATATTCTTGTCAAGTATATATGGAACGTTTTGTAGGCTAGACTGTATGTCAGGTAACAAAATAAGCCTCAATAAATTTGTAAAAATTGAAATCTTTTCTGTCTGATATTAACATAAAACAATAACCTTCTTTTGGTTAGTGTTTGCATGATATATTTTTCCATTCTTTTATTTTCAATCTTTCTGTATGCTGGTAATTAAGGTGTGTCTCTTGTAAACAAATTTTTGTTTTCCTATCCAGCCTGGCAATCTTTGTCTACTAACTGAATTAATATTTTACAGTTAATGAAATGTACATTTTATGTTTAATGGAATTACTGATAGATTTGGGCTTAAATATACCATGTTAGGATTTGTTTTCTATTTCTCTCATTTTATGTGTGTGTACCTTTCCTCTCATCTTTTTGCCTTATTTTGGAGTAATCTGAGTATTTCTATTGTTGCTCTCCCTTATATTTGTTACTTACACATCATTTTAATGGTTATTTTAGAGGCTACATTTCAAGGACCATGCATAAACTATATGAATCCTTAATTTAACTTATCCCATTCTAATGTTATTATTGTTGTGTATTTTAATTCTGTAAATATTTAAAAATCCACAAGACATTAATTTATTATTGTATAATATTAATTATGTATAATATTAATTTATACTTGCCAATGCATTTATATTTTCTGTTTTTTTTAAATTCATTTTGGTTATTTTTTGTTTTTATTTTCATCTAGGATGGATTTTCCTTATACCTGAAGAACTACATTTCACATTTCTTTAGTGCAGATCTGCTGGTGATGAATTCTCTCATTTTTTTCCAAACTTTTTGTTTTGCTTTTCTTGGCGAAGGGTATTTTCCCTGAGCGTAGAATTCCAAACTAGAATTCTTTTAAGACTTTTCTTTTTATGTTTATTTTTTAGCTGTTTTACATAATATGCCTACATGCATTTTGTGTGTCAGGGTATGTGTATGTATCCTGCTTGTAATTCAGAGTGATTCTTGAATCTGTATCTTGATGTTTTCCTCAGGTTAGGAAAACTTGTGGCGATCATTTCTTCATATATTGCTTCTGGTACATTCTGTCTCTTCCATGGTTCTGGAACTCCAATTACACAAATGCTAGACCTTTCCACTGGGTTCTATACACCTTCTATGCTTTTTTGTATATATTGAATTCTTTTTTCTTCTCTGTGCTTCAGTTTTGATATCTTCTAGTCACGTGCTGCTAATTTACTGCTTTTTATCTCGAGTTGTTTCTAATATGCTGTAAAAATATTCTAAGTTCCTAGTTTCAGTTATTATATTTTTTACTTTTGGTGTTTTCACTTTATTTTTTAATTTTTGTATTGAAGTCGAGTTGACATACAATATTGTATTAGTTTCAGGTGTACAACATAGTGATTCAACATTTATATACATTACAAAATGATCACACTGATGAGATTAGTAACCATCTGTCACTATATAAAGTTATTACAATATCATTGACTATATTCTCTATGTTATATATTACATCCCCATGACTTATTTAAGACTGAATGTTTGTTCCTTTTCATTCCCTTCACCTTCTTTTTAAAAAATATTTTCCAATTCTTTGTTTTGGTTCCACAATCTGTCGTCTCTTTTCTCCGATATAATAAAAATTGTATTAGTTTTCTATTGCTTCATAACAAATCACCACAAATTTTTTTTACATGTAGCATATTTCTATTCATTTTCTCACATGAAATAAATCACCACAAATTTAATAGCTTAAAACAACACACATTTATTATATCATAGTTTCCATGGATCAGGTATTCTGGACATGGCTTGGCTGGGACTTCTGCTCAGGGTCTCATGAACCTGAAATCAAAGTGTCAGCTGAGCTGTATTCCTTTCTGGAGCTTGTCATCCTCTTCCAAACACATGATTGTTGGCAAAATAGGTTCTTCGTGGTTATCAGAATGAGGTTGTGTTTTCTTACTGGCTGTCAACTAAGATTTCTCTTAGTTCCTAGAGCTTGCCCATGTTCCTTGCCACATGGTCCTCTTACAGGCCTTCTCAAAACATGGCAGGTTATTTCTTCAGGGCAGCAAGGGAGGATCTCTTGCTCTTGCCTGCTAAGATGGATTTTTATATAATGTAATGTAAGCATGGGAGTGACATCTCATCACCTTTGCTGTTTTCTTTTGAGTAGAGGCAAGTCACAGTTCTGTCTACACTCAAGAAGAGAGGATTATACATGGATGTGACTCGTTGAGAGTCACCTTAGGGTGCATATGCCACAATCTATCTTAAAGTTGTACCTGAAAACTTATTGCAATGATTTTTTTATGAGTGTTTTTTTGAGTGCTTTTTTCCTTGATTTTTAGCGTTTTGGTCTTTTCTCCTGGTATGTTCGTTACATGATTATTGCATCCTGGACACTTTATATCAGGAGTCCTCAAACTTTTCCTGAAGGGGTCCAGATAGTAACTAATTTAGGATTTATGGACCATAAGTCTCTGCTGCAACTGTTAAATTTTGTCATAGTAGCACAAAAGCAGCCATAGGTAATATGTAAATGAATGAGTATGGCTATGATTTTTAAAAAGCTTTATTTATGGTCACCGGAACTTGAATTTCATACAATTTTCATGTTACAAAATATATTCTTCTTTTGATATTTTCAACCATTCAACAATGTAAAAACTATTATATACCTTGCAGGCTGTGCAAAAACCAGTGGTGGGCTCATGGGCCAGCAGGCTGTAGTTTGCCCACCCCTGTTCAATATGAAAAAAGTAAAGATAAATTGAGGCTCTACATTGCATTATTTTCCTCTAGAGAAGGTTTTATTTTGCCTTCTGGCAGGCAGTTAGATTAAGGACAAGAACATATTAATACAAATAGGGATTAAGTGAAATTGAAGCTAGTTTCAGTCTTTGTGAGGGTTAATTTGTTTCCACTTTGCCCTTTTACCTAGAGTGTAGACCTTAAGCATATGGAGACTGCCAGATGCTCTGCTCATTTCTTTTAGTCTTTTGATCAAAGCCTACAAAGGACAAATTAGAGTTCCTCAAGGAAACTGCAAAGAAGTGGATGTCAGGCTAACATTTCTACGTATCCTTTTTTTCTGGAATCTTGGCCCTTCAACAATTCACTGACTTAGAAGGTATATCCACATCTTATAGTCATTATAATATCACTCTAGAGATGGAGGAGAACTAACTCTATCCTTCAATTTTATAGGGATATGAAGAGTAGCGGGGTGGAAAGAACCCTGGTAAGGGTCACTTATTCCAGTTCTCTTAATTTGCCTTAGTTTCTTCATTTGTAAAATGGGGATAATAGTATTTAAATATATATTTACCTCATAACGTTATTGTGAGATTACATAAAACGATGTGAAGGTTGCAGAGTGAGAAGCAAAATCTGGTTAGATATTACCATCATCATCGTCATCATATTGTCATATCATCACTCACAGATAAATAAACAGAGGGCCAGATGAGATGTGTCTATCCAAACAATAATCGAGTTAGTGGCAGATATGGAAACTAAAACCTGGGCAAGCAGAATCACTAGTCTAATGCTTTATTCACCATAATCAAGGTGCCTTCTTAGATTGCTGTCACTAGCAATACCACCATTGAACACAATTTCAAGTTAAATTCAATCTAACCAACATTTATTAAGAATTATTTTGTGTCCAGAATTGTGCTAGTATGGCTTCTGAAGATGGATTTCATGGATTTAAGTTCTGATTTCCCATTTAGCAGCTCAGTGTCCTGGGGAAAGTTACATATTGTCTTTGTGCCTGTTTTCTCTTCTGAAAACGAATATAATAATGCTACCTTATAGATTTATTGTTAAGGTTAAATGAATTAATGTATGTACATTGCATAATTTAGTACCAGCATATAATAAACACATGCAATGTGTCAGCAATTATTTTTATTAACAGTAGCAGCTGTAGGTACACTGAGAGAACAAAAGATGAATGAGAGTCTTCACCTAAAGGTGCTTACAGTTGAGTTAAGAATATAAGATCAGTGCAAAGAAAATGATTAAAGAATTAAAAATATGGGACAATTGAGTGCTAACTTTTACATATTTTAAGGCTATTAGCACTCGTTAACATCTATGTGGGCTATGGATAATAAGATGGATATAGTCCATGGAAGATGACTTGGCAAGGCTGAGGCCTTGGGCAGAACTGAGCTAGGGGATTCAAAATGATGGAGGATGTGTGCAAGCAGAGCATAGACGAGAAAAATCAGTTAAAAGTATAAAAGTTTTTACAACAGAATTCAGGAACAGGATTGACGATTCTACCCTGAAATTTTAAACTGGCTTCAAGTGTTCAAGTATCTGCAGGTCAGCCTTCTGTGTACCTGGCAACAAGGGTCCATGCTAAAACCCTATTTGGCAATTGTTGCTTCTTTTCTGCCACTTATGAAGAGTCTTTCCATAAGATCTTAAGCTCCTTTGGCACCAGAGAAATGGACAGAAATTATGGTGTGTATCTTAGCAGGACCATGGCCCACCCTAACAAAGTTTCAAATCAGCCTTTACCCCAGAGATTTCTCCTAATAGCCAAGCGAACTCTACCCTCCAAAATGCTAATATCAGGATTAGGAAATGAGCTGCCTGAGTAATGAGGTCTCCAGGCACTCTGCTGTTTGGATTATGTCTTCTGCTATCTATCACTTGGGAGTAGTCAGTGCTGTTTTGGGGACAGAGACCCAGGAGTCTGGGACAATTTGCATCTTATTAAGAAATCTCAAGCTAGAGTTATTGCTTTGGGACCCAAAGAAGAGTTTCTTCCAGCGGGAGGGGCTTTGAGAATCTGGAGATGACCAATGTGACTTTTTTTGCCCTTCATTTCTAGTCTCAGGCACTAGAAGACCGGGATAGGCATTATTTCCTACCTCTCTAGTTTCTTTTAGGTATTGCATTCTGGGTGGTATCTGAAGATTTGCCAGTGAAGGGGAAATTCCTATTAAACCATAGCTCTGCTCAGTAAGACATTAGTGACCTTTGTAGGAAATTTGTAGACTGGCAAAATAACAATATTTTTACAAAGTGACATAAACTCAAATAACTGATAGATTTTTAAATAATTTCAGGAAGAGCATTGACAAAAATCTGGGGAACACTTTATAACTATTAGTAACAATTCATGTCTATTATTACAGGCAGTCAAATTTCCAGAGTAGGGGATGTGACTCTCAGGCATGAGTATAACTCTCCAGAAGACCAGAGAAACAGGTGACTTGGTAAGTTTCACTTCCTTATATGCTAGGATGGGGAATGTTCATTATAGCATACAGTCATTTATCACAGAGCCACTGATAGTCTGTAGAAGGGGGAACATCATCTCTCATAGAGAGTATTGTGATGTCTATGATTTTGGAAATGTGGATGTGTAAACTAATGTAGAGAAGAGGAACATAAAACTTCAAGGGACTTTAATGAGTCCTATACAAAAGGCTGTTCAAACATCTAAACTCCACGAGGGGAAGGACCATTTCTTGGTCATCTTTGTTTTCCTAGTACTAGCACAGTACTTAAACTTTGTGACTACTCAACACATTGAACTACTGAAGAAATGGTTTTGCTTGGATTTGACGTAAAATTTTATTATTCATAGGAGACTGAAAAAAAAGTCATGGAAAAATGAGATAAGTTTTCTTCCTTGGGGAAAAATGTAAATAATACACTCATCCAAGATTGGGTCAGGGACAAGCTTTATTTAATTTTGTGTGTGTGTGTCATTTATTTGAAAGAAATAAAAGGTAGTAAAAACTCCAAAGTCAGAGACATTATCTGAATTTCAAGGTTTCTATCCATCTGTTTCTCATCTTCCCTTCCTCACCTACATTTCCTACACCCTAGATGAGTAATCTTACTCTTGCCAATGTTTTTTATTTCCCCATCCCACGCTGCACCCCGTTACTGATTGTTCTATCTATTAGAGTCTCCCACATAATGGTGCTGGGATAGAGTTTTTTAGGGTGTTAGCAATTTAGAGTTGACTAATGGTCTGGAGGAGGAAGAAAACAGAAATATTCTAGGCTACATGCATGAGTAAGAGCTTCTGGCCAAGAAAGTGGAATTAAGTTATAACAATAACCTGGATGAATTTCAATTTAAGTGTGAAAGTATAATGAAAACTGTGATTTTATAGTGATAGGTTCCAAACTATCAATTATAACCCAGGAACACGATCTAGATGTCACTGCAGATTGTTCCTAGATATGTTAGGTGGACGGGCTTCTGTGATCTAAGGGAGAGGTGAAATGTTGGGCATCTTCAAGAAGGGGATTAGAAGCAAAACTGAAAATCTTATTCTACTTAATGCACACCTGTGTTGCGATAGTACGTGTAGCAGTGCGTGGTTCTGGTCAGTGCACCTCAAGAAAGATTTGAAAAGAGCATGAAAAAATCCATATGAGCAACTGGAAGAGAAATGATAAAATTTATAAAATCAAAGCTGGCATAATCACAGGCTTGTTTACAAATCCTAGAATGCAAGGCTGAAGACCCTCTAACCCTACCCTGCTTCTCTTATTTATTTAAACTGGTTCATTTGTAGAAAATGAGAAGTAACAACTACTAACAAAACTACTATTTATTAAGGGCTTCCTATGTGTCAAGTGCCATGTCTAACTCTCCAGACACATTTAATACTCATGGTAACTGTATGGATTATTACTATACTCAATTTACAAAAGAGTTTAAATATTGTGCTTAAAATTTGGAGGAGCTACTGAAGGAATTTATTCAGGAGAGTTCCATTAGCAGATATTTAAAAGAATGTTATGACAACATTCAGGAGGAAAAATTGGATTTGAACTGAGGTCAACTGAAATGAGGGAGATTAGTTAGGAGACCAGTGCAGTCATCATAGAGAATGATGATAGTGGTCAGAAGTTGGGTGTTGGTAGAAAGCATGGAGAGGAGGGGACAGAATTTCAGGAGGTACTGTCTTCAGAATGGAAAAGGTAGGGAGATAGTTGGGATGATTTTCAGCTTTCTGAATGGAGGTAATGGACTTTTTTTTTTTTTTTTTTTTTTTGGTGAGGAAGACCAGCCCTGAGCTAACATCCGTTGCTAATCCTCCTCTTTTTGCTGAGGAAGACTGGCCCTGGGCTAACATCCGTGCCCATCTTCCTCCACTTTATATGGGACTCCGCCACAGCATGGCTGACAGGCAGTGCGTCGGCTGGCGCCCGGGATCCGAACTCGCGAACCCCGGGCTGCCAAGCGCGGACTAAACCGCTGCGCCACCGGGCCGGCCCCGAGGAGGTAATGGACTTTTGTCAGGACTAGATATGAGTTTAAGGGGCAGGGTTAAATCTGCCCCGATGCAGTCTCTAATTCTGAGCTCACATGGGGTAAGCTCATTTCCAGCCCCATAACAACTTGGAATATGCAAAATTGAAGTAACAAATAAAATATCTGGTCCTTTTCTGATTAAATGAGTTTTGTCTTTGTTCTAACACTAGGAAAACTCATTCCCTACTTTAAGGGATAGCCTTGGATTTATTCCATCTTCTTTCCTGTCTTGGGCTAGAATTCAAGGAGATAAACTAAATATCTGAAGTGCCTTATCAAACCATTTTTCATGATCTTAGAGGATATTTGGTGCAGGGTTTCCAGGAGGAATATCTAGTAGAAGTGCTCCCTTTTCTAGTCTTTCATGATCACACTGGATTTTAGGTGCAGGGCTTAGGGAAGTGAAGCCTAGGACCTAGAGTTCTCAGGAGGAGAATTCATTCTAGGTCCCTCATGAGGCATTTGGTATTGACAGTACATTCTGACAGTGATGAAAGGATTTCAACCTCAGATATCTTTTGTCTTTCACCTAGGTCACTATTCCTCATTGGATTCTTAGGGAGCTAATTCAAGAGTGTTTGAAGAGGAAATGTAGAGCTGGGCTTCTTCCTTGACGTGGACTCACCTCTTCAATGGCTAGGTAATTCTTTCTGCAAATTTGTCTTTTAATTTGTCTCTACTTTCCCTCTCAGATCTGTCTCTGCCCTCAATCCCAGGGTCCTGGAGTAACACTTCTATATCACCAAAGAAAAGAGTAGCAAAGGTGATGACTCTGAGCAACTGGCCGATGGCTGAACACTGATGGCCCCTGAAGTCTAAGCATTGCTCAGAGGATGGACTCACCCTTTACTGAAGGCTTTGGTCCAGTCTACTCTTTTGTGGTTGACTCATTGCACGTTTTTTTCCTTTGCCCAGCTCTTTCAGATCTAGACTTCCCTCAATGCCAAAGTCAAATTCCACTGCTGTGATTGAATTCCTCTTTGAAGGTTTCTCCAGCTTTGGGTGGAAGCACAGGCTTGTCTTCTTTGTTGTCTTTCTAATTTTATACCTGCTGACTCTCTCTGGCAATGTCATCATCATGACTATTATTCGCCTGGATCGTCACCTCCATACTCCCATGTACTTTTTCCTGAGCGTGCTGTCCATCTCTGAGACCTGCTACACTGTGGCCATCATTCCCCGTATGCTTTCTGGCCTCCTGAGTCCTTACCAGCCCATTGCTTTACAAGGCTGTGCCACCCAGCTCTTCTTCTATCTCACCTTTGGTATCAATAACTGCTTCCTGCTCACAGCCATGGGGTATGATCGCTATGTGGCCATCTGCAACCCTTTACAGTATTCAGTCATCATGGGTAAACAGGCCTGTGTCCAGCTGGCATCTGGGTCTCTGGGAATTGGCCTGGGCATGGCCATTGTCCAGGTAACATCTGTGTTTGGCCTCTCCTTCTGTGATGCCTTTGTCATCTCTCACTTCTTCTGTGACGTGAGACCCCTGCTGAAGCTGGCCTGCACAGACACCACTGTCAATGAGATCATCAACTTTGTTGTCAGTGTCTGTGTCCTTGTTCTACCCATGGGCCTGGTCTTCATCTCCTATGTTCTCATCATCTCCACCATCCTTGAGATTGCTTCAGCTGAGGGTCGGAAGAAGGCCTTTGACACCTGTGCCTCCCACCTCACGGTGGTCATCATCCACTATGGCTGTGCCTCTATCATCTACCTCAAGCCTAAGTCCCAGAGTTCCCTGGCACAGGACAGACTCATATCAGTGACCTACACTGTTGTCACTCCCCTGCTGAACCCCATTGTGTACAGCCTGAGGAACAAGGAGGTCAAAGATGCTCTGTGCAGAGCCATGCGGTGAAAGCCCCTTTCCTCTTAATGAGGAAAGTTTGTTGAAGGCCTTTTCTTTGACTTTATAAATACATATTAATTTTAATGCTGTTTCAATAATGCCTTTAAGTATAGGATCAAGAAGAATAGACTAAATTGAATTGGGTGCTAAAACTGGAGGCTTCCATTTGAGCTAGTCATGGTTCTCTGTGCCCTCCTTCAGAGAGGACAGAAAATGACTTGGCGTACACTTAAGAATGTAGGGGAAAGATTTACCTGCCTGGGTCATTCATGTCTATGTTCTGTCACTCACACATGCACACAGCTACACACACACTGAGGATATGTTGAGTTACACGACTCCATTAAGACACAAAATCCTGCAGGGTCTAAAGAGCTGATGAACAGGACAGACTCATCTCAGTAAGCTGAAGGTTTGGAAACCACCTCAGAAAGACTTTATTGTTGTTAAGGGTATAGGAGTAATTCGTGCAAACTTTTTAACAAGTAAATGAGGAGACACACATGCATATCCTTTTCTGTGGACATTGAAGGCTTTCTTGCAATCTGTTTTTGCTACTTGCTAATATCCCACCACAGCCTGAGGAATCTTCAAAAGGCTGGATACACACTTTCCAAGGGGTAGAACTGCCCTAACTGACCATTCCTGGGAATGAGGAGTGCAAATGTGGGGAAGCAAAAAATCATCAGCTACTGAGAACGTGGAGGTGGGTTGTCCATGGTCCTGAGATGCCTAGGTAAGAAAACTCCAATTGTAAAGGGGAACATGCTGAAAAGTTCAACACTTTTCATACTTCCAACACAGGAATGAGAGGATGGAGATTGGAAGGAGCCAAACAAAAGTATAGTTCCTTTTGCAGGGTAGACCTAAACTCTTTGACATCGTGTTATAAATGTAAGCACTTTAACTACAACTTCTGAAAATATTTATTAATGAGCAGAAGTCTGAAGCTTGACTTAAATAAAAACTTTTCTAGTAAGCTCCTAAGCCTGCAGAGGTTAATCTTCAGAAATTTTTTCTTAGATACTCCTAACTTAAAACCTGAGTTAAAAACAGCATTTCATGTCTGAGCCTCACAGAAGATGAAAGCATATGCTCTGGTGCAGAGAAGATCCTCTGTCCGTCATCCTTGCACTCCACTCTGGCCTTCTGTACTGAGGAACACACATAACCTGAGTTTCAAACATGGCTCCTGCAGTCTTCAGAGTCCAGCTGATCCCATGGGGTGACCCTGCAGAGGCAAGATATCACTTGTGAGGGTGTCATGAAGTCAGCTGGGTGCTGAGGATGGGACAAGTCAGTGGAAATTAACTAATCTTCTAAATCAAGTTCACATGTCTCGCTTTGCAAAAAACACTGGTGTGTGAAGTCTGACCAGAGATAAAAGATATCTTTGCCTTTGTGTCAAGACTTCTAGAAACGATAAAGTCAGTTCATTTCTGTGAGGATAGCCAAAAAACAATTATAAAAAATGTTTTGCTTAGTAGTTCTGCTTAATCTAGATAAAGCTGTTAGGTAAAGGTCTGATGACCAGTGTCACACTCTCTTCTATGTGAGGTTGTTTTTAGTGGCTGCTGTGGCACACTACCCAGATTGTGCCCCTTCAAGACCCCCACATTCATTCCCCCAGCTGCTGAGAGTGTCTTGGGCTGACAGGTCCCTCTTCAGGAACTGCCCTTGCTAAAGAGCTGCCTTCTCCAAAGTCACACCCAGTTCCCATGTGTAGACTGCCTCCAATGACTTGTCTATTTCAGGGTATAAAGCCTGGCCCCTTACCTCAATTTAGGATGGGCTCTCCCAACTCCAGGGCTCTCATTTGTGAGATGGTTTGAGGCTTTTGCTGAGACTGCATCACATTTCAACTTCTCCCTCTGCCCGATGCTGCTGCCTTCGCTCCCACACAGGTGTTGATGCTGAGAGCACTCCCTAATAAGCATGTTGCATTCAAATCTCTGTTTCAGAGTCTGTTTCCTGGGGATCCCAATCTGCAACATTTTAGGATCTCATTTCTAGAACAGCAGTTGGCAAATGGAGAAGCCAAATTTTCAGCTTTGGTATATTCTAGTGAAGGCAGTAGGTCAGCGCCTCCTATATTTTAATTTAAAAAATGATTTCATCCTATTAATAGAACAATATTTATTGTGCCTCAATTTAGTCAGCAGCAGTGCAGTATTGGCTTTTTGGAAACTGGTTAAAAAATTAAAATTTGAATTTTTCTCAGAATCCACAAGAAGTCATTCCTTTGTCTTCAAAAATCTCTCTACAAGCAATTTAAATTTTGTTGCAGCCTGGTGCCCTCACGTTGCAATGAGATTGCTGACCACTCTCAGCGATATTTAAAATATTGCAAATAACAGGAAAGAATAAAAGTGAGCATATGTTGTTCCAATTTTCGAGGAAAAGAGTGTGGGTGCTGTAAGTGTTACGTACAAGTGAATTTGATAGTGGTCCTGGGCACATTTATAGAGTAAAAGCATTGTGGTGAGAATGTTTTGGAGATTGGTGAAGCACCAGATGAGGACTTGAGCTTGGTAAGTAACTGTCCAGAGCTGGACAGGCAACTTAAGACAGGAAGACAGTACTCCTCTCTGAGGTTATCTAGGGACCCAGGCTGGCAGATACCTCTGCCATTCTCAACATAAAGCTCCCATCTCTGGATTCAAGGAGATCTTCCCGTTTCCCAACAATGGTCCCACTTCCCATTTAATGAGAAGAGAGAAAGAGCAGAGCCTTTCTTCAAGTACTCAATTCCCCAAAATACTGACAAGGTGGATCTTTTGTCTGAGTTTCCACTCTTGAGATGGACAAGGGAATTTGTCTTCCATTGGCCTCCAGTAGCGAGCTATTAACTTGATTTTCAAAAAACTAGTCCTTAGCTATTGGGAGCTTATGATGATTTGTGGCAGCCAAGTTGAAACAGCAATTATGGGAGAGAAAATTTGCTCTATTGACTGGCCCTAAGGGTGAACTAGAGGGGAATTATTTCTATTCTAATTATCTGGATAATATACATACTCCCTCTCTGGCATAGGTAGGTTTCATGTATATTACAATAAAAGGATGCCTTTATAAATGCCATATTTTGGGAGTCCACAAAATACTTAAGCCCTGACTCTGTGTTTCACATTCCCTATGGAACAGGAGATGTATGAATATCAAGAAAAAAATAGGTAGAAATAAATGGTAGATGTAAGTCTGGGCCAAACCTGAAATTCAGATACATGGAAAAGTGCAGTGAAGGGAGAGAGTAATATATGAAGAATGAAGGAAAAACTCATACTTCTCTGGGGAATGCATTCTGAGTCTTTGTGCCTGTACAGTCACCACATAGGAACTGGGTTCTTAAGTAATGAATGACAAAATATCTGGTTCAAAGGGAGCTTAGCGACCACCCAGTCCAAACTCCTCTTGCTACAAAGAAGAAAATGAATGTTGGAGACTGACAAAGAACTTGCCCCAGTCACACAACTGGTTAACAGCAGCTTCAACTTTCAGGTTTGTGCTCTATCTGGAGCTCTCGCAAGCTTGGAGTGAGGATAAAAGGGGAGGTGAAAGTGAATTGTAACACTCAAGAACCCAGAAAACCCCTCAGAAGGTATATCTCAAGCTGATCAAGTCTGGACTTTCTATCCATGTTAAATGTCTCTCAGTTCTCTGGGTCATTTGGCCTCAGAGCAAATAAAGGAGTAAGTAACTTCTCTCTAGCCTGATGCGTAGCTGGGTATAGGACACCGTGAAGCAAGATGTTATTAAGGAATGTTCTGCAAGTCTGTGATACCAAGGCTATAACCTATAATAGACCTCCTATGTTTTCTTAAGGGCAGGGGAAGTGTCCAGGAACAACACCAAGGAGCCTCTTATAGGGACATTTTCTGGTCTGTTGTTACCGAAAAATCTCTTCTCCGCTTACCAGGCCTATTTATATAAAGCCAAGGGACAAGGCTGTTCACTGGAAATCTGGTCATTTCTTACCTCTCTGAAATGATTTAATAATAATAAAAAAAAAAAAGGTAGAGAGTGTTAAGGAGGTTCATACCAGATATCTATATAAAAAAATAAAAATAAATAAAAGCTCCAAAAATTTCTCTCTGCTTTATGGCCCAAAAGCATCATTTGGAGAAAATGGGACTTGTCAGTCTCATGGATATTTACAAATTTTCCCACTACATTCACTTCCTTCTTATGTTATTAATTGTTCTAAAACATAAGTAAACTGTAGGTGCTCTGATCTCTAATTGACTATTGTGAACTCATGGTCAGCACTGACAATATGTTTACTCTCCTCCCTAATGCTTTCCCTAAGCCCCCAGTATAACTGTCTCCATGGGTGCAGGTGGGGTGGGGATGGGAGAGCAAAGGTTGGGTCTTTGCCTGAGGTTGTATTCAGTCCTGGACTGTTTTCAGAGCTGAGAGTTCTGATTATTATTATTCACTGGAATTTCTCCAAGATGCTTAATTCAAGTGTTGTAAGAGTATATTCAAGATTTAAGTTTGGGAGATAATTAGAGAGGTGAAACAATCAAAGGGGAACCTTAGACTGAGCCTTGTTCCCCAAGTCCTATGGCTCAAGACTGCCCAAATTCTGCCAAGAACTAGAAGCTCATAGATAATATGTTGAAGAGAGAGTATAAAAGTGATCAACCTCACCAGCATCCTACCATGTCTTCTTATTCCTAGCTCAGAATTTCAATGGTCAAGAGAGAACATTTCTAATATACGACTTCATGATTATTGTCTCTAGAAGCAAAAAAGAAATGAGCAAGCCTCAAGTACTTGGAAGCATCATGTTACATGGTTTCATACTTCTTTTTTCAAATTGCACTTCTATTTTACTCATACTAATAAATGAATCTATTCACTCTTTTATTTATTTAAGTGATGTTTATTGAGCACTTACTATTACATGCCACTTAACCAGTTCTAGTTGATTTAATGATGCAATTCTGTAAAGCCTTGGGCATAGACCTTTCTATGTGCATTGTGAGCTGTCTTTGACAATTGAAGAGCAATTGCTGATGCTGGTAAGAAATTGCTGTTGCAAATGTTCCTTGAGCAGTGACATCAGTTCTTTCCAGGGTCTCGCTTATGATGTGGGTCTGTAAGTTTGTTGCCTTTCCTGGTCCTCTTGATCTTCAAGAGAAATGTTAACTGTTGCTGGGTTGAGATAAACAGTCCTGTGTCCACAACGAACAGAACCACCACCAACAGTGGAAGAAGAAATTGTAGCCAGGGGTATTTGCTGTGAACTGGAGTGAAAGATAGATGCAACAATAAACATAATTCATATTAGGAATCAAAGAATGAGGTTCAGGGCTTCATCCTCCCAAAGAGAAGGGCCCAGCCTGGTCCTTCATCTTCTAACATGATATGGCATCCGGGAGCAGAGAGAAAACTCACAAGTTTGAGTTCCTCAGTCTGTGCTCCCTGAGCCCTACGGAGTCCTGAGTATTTCCCCAACAGCCCCTGTAGAACAGTTCCTCTAGCCAATGTGTCCAAGAGGAAGGTTGTAGGAAAGATGACCCCTTTCTTGGAGCTGATAAGACCAACATCCACATATGATTTTAGGGTGGAAAGGAGACAGAGTGAGGGCAGGGGGTCAACAGTGCCCTATTTCTCAATCATTCAATCATCATTTATTGCATGCCTATTGGGTAAAATGAAGATATTGGACTAAATCATCTTTAAGTTACCTTCCACTTCCACTATTTTGTGATTCTGTTATTCTATTTACAAAATATTGATTTTTGTGATTATTCTAGAATTATAGAGCCCAGAATATTACAGCCAGAAGTCACTTAGAAATCACCTAGACCAGTGGCTCTCAACACTGGCTGCACATGACCATTACCAGAAAGAGTTTTTGAAAATACCGATGCCCCTGCCTCACTCCAAACCAATTAAATCAGAACTTCAAGGGATGAGATACATCAATATTTTTTTAAGTTCCCCAAGTGATTCTAATGGAGTCTAGACCAAACCCTTTATTTTATAGATAAGGATCCATTGACAATTAAATAGCACTTAGGTCTCAAATTAGTTAGCAGAGAACTGCCATTAGAGCTTAATTCTGCCTTCTGGTCTCATGCTTTTTTAGACATTACTATGAACAAAATCTGCCAAACAAAAGGTCTAATTTCCTCCTTGCAGGGCAAATATTTCAAAGGCTCCCTCTCTTATATGAAGTGTGGATATGAGTCTTTTTCATTAGCTACAGAAGCAGCCCACCTTCCTTTCCTCAACAAGCCTTCTCTCTTATCTCCCAACACACAAGCACACAGCCTATTGACTTGTTGGTTTCCTTTCCCAGCCCTCCTAGGTTGGAATAGATTCTTCAAGCTATTTACAGCCTTTATTCCTTCAACTTTGAAACTCTCTTTAAGTCTGATAAATATAAGTTTTCTCCCCAGGAGCAACAGATGACTTTAAGATCAAAACAGTAATTGCAATCTGTTATGCTTGGGTAGTGCTTAATGGTTTACAAATCCATTTCACAAATATTACCACATTTAATCTTCATAAAAATTCCATAATGTGAGCAGAAATTACATTGCCATGAAACAAATAAGGAATCTAAGACAGAGATTGAGGGATATACTATACCCCAGGTCTCCTCACAGCAAGTCTAGTAGACTTTCCAAGGTATTGTAGCTGCCCCCATCCTACAAGCTGCAACCATGTCAGGCTCAGGTGTTCTCTCTCCCTTCCCCTGCTGTGAACTCCTTCCCTTTCCTTCACCAACTCACCTCTTATTACAGTAATGTTGAGGGGATCAGATTTATAGCGTAAACTTCCCGGCTTACGGGCAAAAGCACCCTCGCAGTAATAGGTGCCGCTGTTTTCTGTTGTGGCACTGATAATGGAGATGTTATGGTTCTCATACCAGTACTTGAGGGCTTTGCCATCCTTGTAGTAGATCACCTTGTAGACATCCCTATTCTTCCAGCCATGGCACTTGATAAGGAGGGACTTACCCTCTGCCACCACCTCAGCAGAGGCCTGAAGAAGCAGCCAATCTGAAGAGCATTCATTATATTATTTATTTAACAATGGATGAATAGATAGATAGATAGATAAAATAAAATAAAAGAGATCATGGATAGAGTGTGTATCAGAAACTGTGGTTTATCATTAACACATTTCTTGGCTCATAAGGTCAATAAAAAGTCAACACAAAATAATGCTTAGAGCTTGTCTTCTATATTGATAAACCCTCTCTTATGAAAAGTAAGCCAGGGGGCCATAAAATCTGACATTTCTGCTGAGCTCATCTGTGGAAGATCTGAAACCCAGTATTCCCTTCAGATTCATTGTTGCTAGTTCTAGTCACTAAGTGGGAAATAAACCTACTCTGTTTGGAGAGCCTTAACCTAGGAGAGTGTCTATTTTGTCCCCTCGTACCTCACAGGGACTTCCCAGTTCTGCTATTAATCATAGTTGGCCCCCAAACTTCCTCAGAATATGTATCACAATTTAAATGAATTATTTGTGTAATTATTTACTTAATGTTCTCTTCCTCATTTGGCTCTATATTTTAAAAGGTCAGAGCCCATGTTTGTTCCCTACATTATATCCTCAGTGCCTAACACAATACCTAGCAGTTGGTAGGCACTCAACAAATATTTGTCAATAATGCGTCAGTAAAAGATAAGTGTCAGTTTCTATGGCTAATGTCATTTTAAGTATTGAAAAGCATTCACCAAAGGAGAATTTTGAATGGAAATATGGCTAGGTTGTGAAAGCATGTTTTATTTAGGAGCAATCCTTGAGGACTTTTCTAGAATCTACTCCAAGTAAATGAAGAAGCTATTCTATACTCCTTTAGGTTGTATTTGGAATTGCTTATTAATGTTGAAACATCTTTTTTCACTTAAAGGAAAATATAAAGTATGTTTATGCTTTAAAATATATTTGTATTTAAAAATATAGAGCAAAATACAACAATGACCTAGCCATTCAAATGAAATCATTAGTTTGTTGATTCAATATTTACTAACTAACCCACATATGCCTAACCATGCAGTGATAATTGTTGGCAGTAGGAGAGTGATAAAGATGAAGCAAACATAAGATTTGTTCTTATGTAAAAGGAGAGGACATGAGGAATGTACACAGATCTCTTCCAAAATGAAGAATACAACCTAATATTCAGGTCATGGCACATGGAAATTGCAGAGCAAATCTTTAAATCAAACTTTTCGATCCTATTTCAGATATGCAGTTCTTTATGATGTTCACATACCCAACATGCCATTTGATCACATGATATGCACCTATGTAGAAAAGATAGTCAAAGGTGAAATAAAGTAGAGGAATAATGTTGGGAGATGGCCAGAATATTGAAATAAGGCAGAAGGACAGGCAGAAGGAGTCAAGGTGAAAAAGGAGCTGGAGGGGTCTTGACTGAGAGATCCTGTGTCCCACCTTGGTACCCCAAGTCTTGAAATAACTTGCTTTCTCCCCATCTTCATGTGGACCATTCCTCTCATGGGAGAATCTATATTTGCATAGCCCTGGAACTTACCACTGAAAACTTCCAGGTTCACAGGTTCACTCAGGTTAAATTTTTTGTTCCGACATCTGTATTCCCCACTGTTCTGGGATTTGGCGTGCCTGATGTTCAAACTTGAAGTTGTCACATTTAAAGTGGTGTTATTGTAGGTCCATTCAGTGGAGCTGCCTTCAACGGGCTTGTCCTCATTACACGTAAGAATCACAGTCTCTCCTAGAAATATTCTATTCCATGGGGGATTCAAGGACACCACAGATTTCCGGATGGCTTCTAGAAGATCAAATTGTGGAAAAAGATATAGAGGGGAAAAAAAATCATTGAAAATTCTCTAGGTTCCAAAGTACAGACATACCAATAGTCAGACAATCAATGGTCAGTCTACTCTTGTACTGCTGGTGATAAGACCCTGTCCTGATTCCTAGGATTAAAGGAAGGAGGAAACAATGTTGTGGCCCCAGGGAGATACCAACCTAGGGAGTAAGACAGGACACAAATGCAAGATATTAAAAAACAAACAAATTTACTGTGTGGTGTAGGATAACTCACCCTAATTCTCTTGATTTCAGTTTCAGAATCTGTAAATGAGGACTGCAATCTCTTTTCAGGCAGAGACCAATCTGTCATGTTCAACCATAGTTCATCACAATGGCTGGTACATAGTAAGTGTTCATTAAATATTTATTGAGTGGATGAATGAGTTAATAATGAATGAATAAAGGCATTGGACTAGATAAAATATAAGATCTCTCCCAGCTCTAAATTTTTATGAGTGTTTAATTGTGAGTGTATGTGGAGTGAAAATATGTGTCAATTCTGGAAGGCAGTGAGAAACACCAAGAAGATCCGTCTTAAAAGGCTTCTATAAGAAGAGGCTTCTATAAAGAGATGTGACAAAAATTTGAACAGAAGCCAAGAAGGTGGCTAGGTGGTGATGAGGACAGGGTGATGCGGTCAAAAGAGGATCAGACTTGGATCTAAGGGACTTATGTTAGACTCCAGTCCTTTGTTAGCTATGTGACCTCTAGCAAATCACTTAGTCTGAGTTTCAGCATCCTCAATTATAAAATGGCAATAATAATAATCATGATGGTGATGTAAGAATTGAATGAGATTATATGATAGTGTCTGGAAGAGAAGCTGAGACTTAGATGTTCAACAGACATGGTTGTTGGCATAAAAAGAGGAGGGAGTGACTTGAGAGAATGAAATGGTATGTGAGAAGCTTTTGAATGAGGGAAAAGAAGGAAGACAAGGCAAGGTGGAAATGGGAAGCAGGTTGGACAGGGAGGAGCAGATTCATAATCATTAGTAAACAGAGGTGATGGGATGAAGGGAAACAGTGAGCGAGAGCAATGCCCAGACACACCGAACCACTGAGGGAACAAGGACAGAGGACTCACCTGCTGATGTGCCATCCAGAGCTGCAAAAGTGCAGAGAGGATAAGTTAGTGTCTATCCCCAGCCTTCTGGGACTCCTGAGGACTGGGATCTGGGTATGGTGATAAGGTTGACATCCATGGCATTTTAAGGGCCAACCACTGTCTCAGGAATCTGACCCAGGGAGAGCAGGAGCTTCTCTCTTCCCTCTGTCCTCCCTCCCTTGCTATCTGGGAGATGCCAGAGCCATTGCAAGGAAGCGGCCTTCAGTCTGGCTTCCCCCTTAGATGTTGCTCAGCTCACTTTCCTCTGCTCTCCAGCTTGTGTCCACTACAGAATCCCTGGGAACCCCCCATGGTTTGCTCATGACCTAGAAAAAGTCACCACTAAAATTGTCAAGGTTCCCAGCTGTTCCCCAAATCCATTTTGGCCCCTCCAGGAAGAATAACTGAACCTCTACTTACAGAAGAGCAGAAAAGCTATGCACAGCAGAGCAGGGCCTCCCATGGGAGCAGGCATCTCCTCCATGGCCCCTAGGTGCCTACTGGGCTGCAGAGGTCTAGGGACTTAGACTTGAAACCAAAAAGGAGAAGGAAATGTTTTCTGTATCATATCTGGTTGACTCATTAGCTGTGCCAAAGTTTGCCTTCTTTGGAGATAATATTCAGGGTGATGCCTAATTGGGCAATTTTGTATTGACCCCTTTACTGCACTCCCCACCCCATCTCCATATACTCACCTGGAATCTGTTGGAAGAGAGACAGAGGGCCAGGAACACAGCACAGGGTTTTCTTAAACTGTCAATCAATGCAACTTAGAAAAGTGGGGTGCAGGAGAGAGCAGAATAAAACAATAACAGTTAATTATTCAACACCTAATATATACCAGGCACTATGCTAAATAAAATTTAAAAATAAAATAAATCTGATATCATTCATTTCCCACAATAATCCTATGAAATATGTACCATAGTTATCTGCATTTTATAGACAGGAAAACTGGAGCTAGGTGAGATTAAGTAATTTATCTTAGAGTACTACCTACTAAATGGCTAATTTGAGATTCAAACATATAAAAGTCTAACCCCAGAGTAAAAGTCTTAATCATGATGATATAATGCTTATGCATGTCCACGTGTGTGGCCAGCAATGGCTGAAATTATGTTGTGATTCTCTGCAGCTACCAACCGTCTTGTTATCTAATTTCCTGCTGTTCCATTAGTCTGCCAGTCTACAAATTGTCATCAGATTTCCTGATGATCCACTATCTGACCAAACAAATTAGAGATATTTTCAGAGACTCCGTCTCTCCTACTGGGCCCTGTTGGGGCTCACAATACAGGAAGGCAGATGTTAAACCATAACTTACAGGAATCTAGGTCACATAATTTTTTTCTTTCCTTTCCCAGCTTTTGTCCATTTTTGTCTTTCTAATCTTCCAGCATAATCACCCTTTCTCCTTTAAATCCACATCAGTTCTCCTTCCTCCAGGACACCTTTGACTAATTCACGTGTTTTTTTAGCTCTAAGTTAGAGTTGGTCACCCTCTTCCAGAATTTGGTACTGGTGATGATACTGGAGATGATAAGCCCATAAATATGTATAGTGGTTTACCATTTACAATTTTTTTCCTATGCAGTATTATATTTGATCCTTGCCCAAACTCTGAAATAAACAGGGACAATATGAAGTAAGGGAAGCCCCATTCTATCATACCAGGCTTTTCCTCACAGACTGTTGAATTGTCTATGGAATTAAACATAAAGTTGGTCCACATAAACTTCTGAACAAAGCTTGCAGCTTCTATGGAATTAGAGAATATGGAGCTAAAAAGATTTGTAAACAGAAAGTTTCAGATAAAAAAGATTAGTGACTGGTCCCAGGTCATGCAATGTTTTAGTGACAGATATTTAAAGAAAGCAGCAAGTTATTTTGAAAAGTGCAAGTTGTTTGTATTTAAAGATCTGAATTCAAATACTGCTAGTATTTATGTGATTAAGGTTTAGTAAAATAGGGTTAATAACGGTATCTAGATCACGGCTTTATTATGAGGTTTAATAAGATAATAAATGTGTAAAGTGCATTGCACAGCATCTGGTACGTAAAGGATGCTCAATAAATATATCTTCCTCCTCCTTTGTTACCATTATTTATTAAAAACTTCTAGGAGAAACATGCATTTCAACTGGGTTAAGGCACTTGGCAGCCTACATAGGCTGCTTTATTTGATAACCAGTATCTTATGCCAGTATAATTTATGTAAGCAATCTCACTCCTCTCCACAGTCACAAAGAAGAGAATATGATAAGGAAAGAATAGAACACGAAAAGTTATTTGATGGAGACGGGAGAGAGGAGGAGAAAGCAGTAGGGAAGATATAGCTTTTGTGGTGCTATTGGAAGGCAATATTTGAATACTGAGAGCCTGGAAGAGACAGAGACAGAGTCTACTTTACACTTTGCTGAGAGTTTGTCCAGGGGGTTTTGGGATATTCTTTTTTCCTAGGACAGTGATCTTACAATGAAATAGTGCTTCAGAGACAATCATTTTACTGTGATTCAAATAGTAAAGACTTCCTCTTAAGTCTCCGTGGTGTCCAAATATCTCCCACTTGAATGGGGTGGAATGGAGCTCATCAATAGGTACTATTTCCTTGTCTGGAGAGTACACGCTTTGGAGTTAGAGACTACTTTCACTTGCTTCACCATCCTAAAGTTTTGCTTCAGTGTCCAGCATTGAAATAAAGCTAGTCTTTGGTAGTAGTGACAGCAAAGATTTAGCAGATTCAACAAAAGCAGTTCATTAAAGCTTAAAAACAAACCAAACTGCTCATCTATCCACCCCAAAAAACAACAAAACCAACATCAACATCAGGAAGAATAAATGATACTCTAATTCCCCTAATATACAACCACAGGAACCCAAAGATACAAAATGAGAATTCAGATGGAACACATAAATGCTAAGATTAAACAATAGCTCCACTCCACCCTGGAGTAACTGGTTGATGCACCAGTTGAATTCCATACACCCTTTATCTTATTAAAAAAAAAAGTCCCCCAAATTTTATATCCACTCTCTGGGTGGAGTGTGCTCTTAATTTCTTGTACCAAGCCTGTCAATATCAGGGACATGTGCTCACTGAGATCAATAAAGTGTGTCTTAATCTCACTTCTGACCACAAGCTTTTGAATCTGAGAGCTTAAGTGTTCAACACTCATAAGCAGCGCCTCTATCCCCCAATCTTGACCTGTTGTTGGTTCTCAGAAGCCTTAATCTATATTTCACTTTGTAGCAGTGGGGAAATGAAACTCAGTTGCGTGAGTTATGCATGAACTATTAGAACCTATCCACTGTGAGGTGTCCACAGTGAAAGGCTTTTGACAGGAACTTTTATGATTTGGGACATGCCGGCAGAGGAGGTATCAGTTCATAGGGTGTCTGAGCTTTGGTGCCCTTCTCCAAAATTGGGAAGCAGAAAGAAAAGCCAATCTACTGGCTTTTTCTTCTCTATGTTCTTCAACACCAGGCAAGGTCCATATAAAATTGGATGTGAAATGATGAAAAGGCAAGATAGCTGTCTGCTTATGGTGTGTATGTACCTGCTAAATACTGATCTCTCCTTGAGGACTAGGTGCAAGGCCAAGTATGCAACATGTCTTATCTACTTTGTTCCTCCCACTAAATTTATGTGGTTAAAGATTGAGGAAATTAAAACACAAAGAGGTTACGTGACTAGTCTAAGAACATGCAGCTGCTAAGTGCTAAGTTAGGACTTGAAACCAGGCAATATGGCAGAAGAGCCTACACTTATGACCATTTCCATATAATATATATCCTTATTCATCCAATCTACACATTGTGGTTGAAGCACATGTGGATTCATAGTCTCCACACAAAAATTCCTTGGATTCCCAGAGGTCCATAACCCACAAAAAGAAAATCATTGATTTAGTCCAACCTCTTGCTCTACAGTTCTTTTTGTTGATTTTAGGAGATGCCTTTTCAATCCACAGCCATGCAGTGCTATTGGCACTGTTGGTGTATTAGTTATGTGTATTTCATAGATATGCCTAAAAAGAAGAAAGAAGGGAGATTCTTGCCTTTTTACTTTAGATTCTTAGGGCCAGGAGGACATCAGCTCCTTCTGCCACCTTGAACAGGAGTCTGCTCAGGAAAGAGTGTGTGCTGGCTGTCTGGTGAATTTTCACAATAAAGTCAGTGGCTTTAATACTTTTTAAATTTATTGTCTTGATCTGAATGGTTACCTGTTTTGGGTGGATCCAAAAGAAATAAATGGAAACTCCCAGGACTCCCAAAGTAAATGCCATTCAGAAAGAGATGGAGACAGGGGTTATGCAAACTACAGCCTTGGGTGTGGACAGAGATTCTTCCCCCGAGAAAAGAAAAAAGGGAAAAGAAAAGTAAGACTTTAGGAAATAATCCCAAGGATGATACTCTTTCCCCTCCATTTTTAGAGATTAACTTCTTTCTAACATGGAAGGCAGAATCAGAGGAGTTTTTCACAGAAATAACGATTTGAATGGAGACTAGCTACAAAAATATTTCCACACCTGATTTTAATAACAAAATATGCTATGGCTCAAATTCAAAGACAACCATACTATTTGATATTACAAATTGATACAGCTAGAGCTGATGTCCCATGGACTGTTTATAGGCAAGTCCTACCAGATGTCCAATTAAAGGTTGTCAGTGGAAGCCCAGGGCTGAAAGGGCCTGGGTGAGGTACATGGTCATATTCTGAGTGCACATAAAAACGCAATAAACTGGGAAAAGATTTCCTAACTAGTGTTACAATTCTTGGGTATTCCCTAAAGCTATAAAATACAGAGAAAATCCTTGAAGAGGTGTCCTAAAATTTCTCAGCTGGCTGGATCGCTAACTGAGCCTAATTCACACTCTTTTATAGTGTGTATTGTGGGCATCTGGGTTATTAAGCTGCTTTTCTTTGAGATGTGTGACCTGCCATTCACTTTCCAGATGAGGCACCTTTGTGGCATCTTGTAGTTAGGGAGCAGTCTGAACCGTAAGATGCGCTCAAGCAAATTGACCATGACCTTTGCCCTAGAAACACTATGTTCCAGCCGAGACCTAAAGGGCCTCAGACTTGCCCTCTTGCTGTCCAACAGATACAGATGTCAAGTGAGGTGATCTTTCCTTCAGAATGTGGAGAAAAGAATTATAACCCTACCGAGGAAGATTCCCAGGGGGAATGGTGGTGTGAAAAAAAGTTTTTTTAAATGCCAGACTATTATATAAAATTTAAAAAATTTAAAAGAACAAAAATGAATTATTATCTGTGCATGTTTTACAGAGATTGAGTGTAAGATTGATTAAGAGTCCAGGCTCTGAATGGGCTGTGCAGTTTGATTCTCAGCTCAGAACACTTACTGGCTGTGTGGCTCTCTGCAAGTTACTCAGTCTCTCTGTGCCTCAGCCTTTTCTCCAATAAAACAGAGATAGTAATAGTACCTGTTGTTGTGAGTATTAAATGAGTTAATATACAGAAGGGTTTAGAACAGAGGTTAACTGATAGTAAATGGTAGTAATGTTATGGCTGTAATAGTAGTAGTGTTAGTTATTACGGTTAATATGATTATTTTGTAAGAAGCCTTTGGACTTCAGAGCAGCAGAGAAAGAAACTCCTTCCCCATCCTCCTGGTCCATCCATAGGAAAAAAACTGGAAAGGCCACTGGTGGGTTCAGAAGGCAAAACTGTGTCCTCAAAGGATGCAGTGTGGATCACACAGGAGCAGTACATTGAGCAGTAGTGGTCCATCTCACACTCACAGGCCAGCAACGGGGGTGGGGAAGTTGCTTTATGGGGATTCATAGCTCGTTCTCAGGTATGGTTCTACACAGAGAAACCCATCTTGCAGTCAGCCCTCAAGCCATATGTAGTGTAGGCCAGGTTTATTTTATGCTTCCTTACAGAATGACACACTTAAAAAATGGAAACAGCCTTCTCTTAAAGGAATCCCTTTAGGCCCTTAGCGGATAAGAACAAGAGGTCTTAGCTCAGCCAAGGACATTTGCATTTTAAGGGGTAACTTTTGAAGCCTTAATCATTCAGGACCCAGCTAAACACTACTGTGACCAGTCTGTTTCCGGGGGTGAGGGTGGGTGTGAGTGGGGGCTAGGAAATGAGGACGGGCAGGGAGTCATCTGAACCTCTCAGATCATACTCTCTGAGTGTGTAGTTGCCTGCAGTAGGCCATTAGGAAATGTGAGTGTGTGTGTCTGTGTGTGTTGGGCTGAGCGTGTGGTGGGGTGGTATTGCTTGTTACTTGTCTCATTGATGGTGTACAGGATACATTTTTAGCATTTAGCAGGCAGCCAAACACCCTGCAATACCGAGGACAGCCTTGCATAATAAACAATTGTCCTGCTTCTGCACAACTTTCGAATGTCCAGCCAGATATTTTATAATTATTTGAGCCTTGAACGTGACTATTTGACAAATAAATGCAAAGTATTTTTTGCACTTTTTCATATATACTGGATTTTACAGGAAAGAAATTACCGTGTATACTGAGGGAGGATTATTCTTTGCTTTTCCCGGAACAGCATCCTTGAACCGTTCACTGCTTCAGAAAATCAGATCACCAACAGCTACACCGTTCATGACATTTGTTTTACCAAGTCCTCATCCTCACACCAGGCTGTATTTGTAGCCGTCCCATTCATCACAGATGTCTATTCTTATTATAAACTTATTTACTTTACTTCTTCTTTGTATTAAAACTGGGAATTATATTGATTTTTAAAATATATATGTGTGTAGGTAGGAAAGGCGGATCCAGTTTCAGGCACCTGAAACTTCCACAATTTGGGGGATCCTCCTTAAAAAATTGAATAGAAAATTATGAATACAATATCAGGTATTAGAATGACTATTTAGAACAAGAAAATAAATCACAAAAAATTACAAAATATGAAAGCTGAAAAATGATATGAACATTATAAAATTCAGGAAAAAATAACAATTAATTTGCTGCTAGATATTCCACTATCATACTTTTCCTATGTATCTTTGCTACATACTCTTTGATCTCCTCTTCATCAGTGAAATTATAATATCATTTTTTATAGAGAAACTAGAAATATAATTCATCCTTTCCTCTAGCATTGCTGGTCAAAGACAAAAACATCAGGGTGTGTTTATAATCTTGTATTCTGCATTGTTGAGTATGTAATATTATTGATAGGAGAGAACTTCCATTTTCATTAGGCACAGAAATGAACTAAATCCTCTTCTTACAATTTTACACACACCTGATGCTTGGAAAAATTTGTTGACAAGATTAGCTTCTGACTCTAGGTATTTCAACCTTGGTTTTCCTTCACTGACCACGGATTTCCAGTGCCACGTGCCAGAGGATGTGTTCATGCTACCTTTGGCTCTCCACCTTTGTGTCCTGAAACCAGGAGAGTTGGCTTTTCAGTGAAGTTTCCCTGGAAGCCATTCCCACACCAGGGTGGATTGCAGAACCTTACCATACGGGATCTGACTGCGAACCACGTACATCTATTACAGCGAACCAGAACTAAACATATCCTCAGCTCACGTTCTCCTTGGCTGGATCCCAAAAGCTACCTGCAGCTACTTTCATGCTGGCAATAGGAAAGGAAGTGTGACAGAGGAAAGTCTGAGGGGAAAAAGACAGTGGTCTTATCCAAATGTGGCTAAAACATCTTACTTTTGTAAATTTTACAAAAACACATGACCTCTTCCAGGGTCTTGGAGGGGCCCAGGCAAGTGAGGGGTCATGAAACTTAACTTTTATTAGCCTCACCATAACTGCTTCTCTGCTATGTGAGTTCATAATCTATGGATATCTCATCAGGATAGCGAAGAAAATGTTACAAAATGTATGTCATAAAATGCTATCTGATATGATTGAAAACCACTGGTCTAGATTCTAAAGAAGAGAAAAAGGCCAGAGGAAGATGAAATGGGAGCCTTCAACATAGGCAGTTCCTAATGAACTCTTCCTTTCCTTCAATAAATGTAAGATTATCATAGAGGTTCAAGAAAATATATGAATATTGAGTGTTGGACCAAAATTAAAATTTATGGTGTGACATCTCATTTGAACACTGGACTGAATATCGGAAATAGATACAGTGTCAGAAAACTCAGGACATTTTGGTGGCCATTTCTATAGGCCAATGTTTCTCATAATCAGAAATTTGCAAGTTTTTTAATGAGAAAATGTGTACATTTTTCACTGGTGATAATCTACACACATCATTGTAAATATATTATGAATCATTCAGATGACCATTTCATAACCCAAAATTGCCACTTGATTTCAGCGCCTATATTTGCATTTTTTGTTTACAATTTACAGCTACATCCAGTGATTGTCAAATTAAGTGTTGTTGCACCTATGAATATGAGTTAAAATAAAGAAAAGTGGAGTGAAGACTAAACCAGCACAGGCCCACCACAAAATAGGCTGCCAAATGCAAAACAACCCTCTTTATCATGACTTAATACAACTGTGATTGCAGAAAGATGTATGAAGAAAATCTCTTTATGGGGCAACAGTTAATTAGAAGGAAAGTATAATGGTAAATATGAAATAAATAATTTTTGATATTCTCAATTCCTAAATTAGATTTATACCAATTTACTATATATTGCAATAACTTCAAAATGCTAACCTTATCTTTATAAGAAAAAGAGAACTATACAGAATTGTCAAGGGCTGCCTCATTAAAGTTAGCATTTGGACACAGATTGCTGGTAGAGTATAGGCTCTAATTTCTCAGAGTGAACAAGCTAAGTCTTGAACTCTGTTAATATCAGTTTGTACAACATACTTTTCTAAACAAGCAATCTCTGAACTTGATTATATGGTCAAATGTAGGAATGGCTTAAATACAGACACAGACTCCATACTTGATCATTCAACCATTCAACCCAAGACAAAAAAATTTTGTTTCAGCTCAAGAATATTATCCATCATATATATTTGTTTTCAAAAGTACTTATGTGCTAAGCATTCTTTTTTTTTGCTGGTACTACAAAAAAGAACTAGATAGACAAGATCTTTTCCTTCTTGGAGTAAAGCTTCTATTGGAGAAGATAGTAAACAAGCAAACAAATAAAATAGTAACAACTTGTAATTAAAGTTTGTAAAGAGTAAATAGTGTTGTATACTGAATCACAAGGGTAACTTACTTTAGATAGCGTGATTGAGGAAGGCCTTTCAACAAAAATGTCTAAAAGCATGAGATAGAATGGACCGAGCAAAAAGCGGGGGTGAGAATATTTCAAGCAGTGGGAAGTTCAAAGTCCCCAAAGCAAGAAGGACTTTGGAGAATTCTAGGAATTAAGAGAAAACAAACAGGGCTGAAGCATAGTGAGCAAGGGGATACAATGGCATAAAATGAGGCTAGAGATGTATAAGTGGCCAAATGGTGAGGGCCCAGTAGAACATAATAAAGTGTTAGGATTTTATTTGAAGGATAATGAAAAGCCATCAAACTGTTTTAAGCATATATACATTTATATATGTGTGTGTGTGTATTCACACAAATATATATTCCCCTACTTTAAATGGTTTGCTGGCTTTTCATGTATATGTATATTGTATGTGTATATACACACATACATACATACATGCACACGCTGCAATTATGTGGAATATAGAGCTTTTGAGTGGCTGTTGGGAGATGAGTAGGAGGCAATAAAATACACTGATAGACTGGCCTAGAGAGTTAGCAGTGGAGATAAAGAGAAGTCGATGGGTTTGAGGTATATATGGGAAATGGTATTAACAGGCTTGATGATAGATGCGGGGAGGAAAGCATAAAATATCGTTTCTAAGTTTCTGGCTCTAATCACTGTGTAGATGGTGATACTATTTATTATGTGGTGAAGACTGAAGAAGTCCTAGATTCAGGGGAAGTACTAGATTTAGGGAGGAAAATCAAGTGTTCCAGTTTGGAGATGTTTTAGTTTGAAATGTCTTTGTGATATCTAAGTATTTATGCTAAATAGGCAATTACAAGAGTTGGGAGACCAGAAGAAATGCCTGAATTGGAGACATAAACTTAAGAATCTTTGGTATACGTGTAAAGCCACTGGAATGAGATGGGATCAGCTAAAGAGAGAGAACGAGTAGTAAGAGAACAGAGAGGGTCCCAGGACAGAGCCCTAAGGAATTCCAGTATTTAGAGGGTGAGTAGAAAGGGCAGGTCCAGGAGATACTAGAGGTAACAACCAGTAAGGCAGGAAGAATTACAGGAAATTGTGTCACTAAAACTGAGAAGAGAGTACCATTCTGGAGGAAATGGTTGATTATATTGAACCTTGTTAAGACGCGAAGTAAGCTAAGGGAATAAAAGCCTTCTTTGGATCTAGTAATATGGAAGTTTTAGAGACAATGGCAATTTCAGTGGATTGGTATGTGTGTAAGCCAGGTTGAAGTGGGCTGAAAAGTGAATAGGAAGTGAGGAAGTAGAGACAGCATATGTAGACCACATTCGGAGCTTTGCTATGGGATGGTGATATAGAAGATGCAGGATCAAGAGAGGTTTTGTGTTTTATAGGAGATACAACACCATGTTTTTTAGCTGATAGGAATAATCCAGTAAGCAGAGACAGAGAATGAGGGTAGACGAAGCTAGACAGCTGAAGGAGTTAAGTCCTTGAATAGGCAAAAAGGGAGAAATGATTTTCACTCATTCAATTCAATTACTAGCTCTTGAACATAACACAGGTGCTTCTGCTATAATGTCATTTGCGTTTATTTTATAAAGTCCTTGCATTCTGCAAAAACACACACTAAAAATAACAAGTCTTTTGGGAAAAAAATATTGTGGCAAATCATGCAAAACCTATAACCAGAGTACTAATATGAACATTAGCATTTCTACTAAATAAATTCAACAGTTAAAAAGATATGTTAAATTTCTAATAAATGAATAAAATCAACAATAGACATAGGTCTTGATCTTCTTCAAAGGTAAAGGTAGGTTGACGGAAGGAGGTGACAACGAGAAAATGCACATAAGCCAGAGAAAACTTGCGATAAACACTCTCAAGGCAGATGTGTGGTAAAACTAAGCCACAGAAAAAAAATCTTGAAGTGAATGGTCATTGTGTAGGTTACTCTGTTCCTTGCTCTGTTCCACTGTGCTGGTAAGATTTGTGTTCAGCTGCTATTACTTGGTAGTAAAAAATCTTATCATGCTAGGAAAAATCTTGTATGAACTAACTTCCACATTATGTTGACATTATTCCTTGGTGTACCAATTGTATATGGAATATTTGCATTTCAGAAACATGCATTGTATCAGAGAAACTGTAGCATATTTCTTGACTTGTTAAGCAGCTGCTATGTGCATAGCAATATACTGAGTACTGTGTAGGATACAAAAAAAGATACAAGAAAAGAATTTCCTCCTAACCACATTTGACCTTGCCAAAAACTTGATTTCTACAGGCAGAAATAATAAAGAGAAACTGTGATGTGTTCCAATGAAAATAATAAACACATAACAACAATAATAATGATCATTAACATTTACTGAGCACCTACTCTGTATCGGAGTGCTTTATCCCATTTAACACTCACAAGAACACCACGAAAAGGTACTGTTAGCGTCCTTGTTTTTCACGAAGGTGAGAGGTTAAGATTAGGTAACTAGTGAAAGGCAGAGCCAGGATTTGAAGTTTAGTGGTCTAAATAGCCAGACTCTTAAATATGGGGAAGGGAGGAAGGAAGGAGGGCATTCAGCGTGGTGCCCCAACACTTCCCCCACAACATTGGGGATTATTGAACCATTCCCTCCACCTCCATTAATTTGAGAACTCATGGCCATCTTTTGCCTTAAGATTCAGGAAACATTATTCTGGAAGAGCATCCAATGCTGTTAGAGCTTGCAGGAAAAGTCAGGAAAGAAGTGATGGATCTGAGAGAGGCAGTGCTAGGAGTTAGCCTATATTGCCACCATTTTGTGTGGCAAGGCTAAGCAAGTGTCCCATGGATTAAGTAAGCAAAACAGGAGACAAATAGGGGCTTAAGCCATCTTGCCCATCCCCCCAAAAAAGTGCCACTCTTTGGGTGATGGGGACTCTAATAGTAAAAGAGGCTGTGGAGTCGGCTGCCTGCAATGAGAGCTGAGGAAAGCAGAAATAGATTGAGCCTTAGATGGATAGACTGGAGCTGTGCAGACAGATGGGACCTAGGTTCCCCTGAAGAACCTATAATGGTACTCTTATGAGAGTGCCTACATTTAGATAATGGACAAATGAAAAAGAACAATCAATGCTTCTAAAGACACGGTGACAACTAACAAAAAGGAGGTATCACCACAGCCGTACCTCCACTTATGAGGTGGTGTTCAGTGAACTTGAATAGCAATTACAACTAAACACGGAGTTGGCAGCTAATACACTCTGGATAATTGCTTTTCATTCTCCAGTCTCTCTTCTCTCCTCCCAACACGGAAGGGGCTGATATTGGGAAGAGAAAGGGGTATTGGTGATATGGCCACTACCCTTCAGCTCCCAACACATGTCAAACCACTGAAGCCATAAACCTGTCCTATGCTCGGAGGCAGGTGAAGGTGTAGGGGATGATGGAGCCTGGAGAGAATTTCAAATGGAATATAAAGTTAAATTTTGAAAATAATGGGATTGTGTTTAATAACTCTAACGAGACTGTTTTAGTAACACAAATTAATTAAAAGGCAATGAAATTGGTCTAAGATGCCATTAAAGGAGCATACTGCCCAACAGGAACATGACCACAGTAGTTACTGAAAAAAATTGATAATTTTATGCTTATACCTCACAAGTTGAGACTCCTTTCAAAACTGTTGTGTCTTTGAAATGGAAAGGTTGGACTATATGAACTCTAAGGTCCTCTGCAGGTCTAACATCCAAGCATTTTCTGGCAATTAGGATTATAGGAGTTCGAGAAGATAAGTTACTTGGACAATGTGGCCCTGTGATGGTTCCCAAAGAGCAGTGACTCCTGCTGCTGGGTGGATGAGTCCTTTATTCTCCTATCTGTCTGCCAGGTTGAAAGTTCAGGATATATAGTAACCTTGCCTTCTAGGATTCTGTCTCAAATTTGGCAGAGGTGAAAAGAAAAAAGCAACAGGAGGTGGTGATAGATTTGAAAGTGGAAGTTGAAGAAAGAAAGGAGTTGAAAACAGAATACTTGAAGGATGGTAGGATTGATGATAATCATGGGATATTTGTTAGAAGTGATTTGCGAGAGAAATGATATTTTCAGTCTCCTAAGCAGTTTTTATCTTAAGTCCTAAAGTAGAGAAAAATATCATAAAACTTTTTAAAATAGGAAAGAACGTTAGAGATGGTCAGTTTAAATTCCTTCATTTTAAGGATTGAGAAGCCTGAACCCCAAGGCACGGTTTGTGTGAGTTTTATATCTAAGCAGTTCATTAATGGCAAACACAGAACTAAATTATGAGATTCCTTTTGTTTGTTTGTTTGGGTTGAATATTTAGCAATGAGGAAAGGATGAGAGATGAAGTGCTCTTAAGGACTATATAATCCAATGTGGGGAGAAAGACAATAAAGAAAGGAACAAATAAATGCACAAAAACACATCAGATAGTAACAAGGCAGATAATTAAATCAGATTGATGTGATAAAGAGAGAGTGGGTGGTTAACTTAGATATTTAGGTTAATCACATACTGAAATGAGAACAGTGCAGTAGAAGCTCCCTTAGCAACCTCAAGTTCACTGAATTGCCAGAACAAATGACATTCACCATTCCTTCTGCAGGACAGACTGACAGGTGTGTACCATATGTTAAATGACCATAACTGGTAAGCTTCTCTCTAGTAGAAACACCGGGTGATAGCAGTGTCATAAAATCAAGTCTGAGGAGAGTTTCAAGATGGAGAGTGATTAATAGTGTTGAATGTATTAGAGTTATCAAGTAAGAACAGCCCAATGAATTTGATAACTAGAAAAATCTTGCTGTAGTGCCCATCATCCAGGGTCTGTGTCTCAGCCATACAAGCCCCAGATCTCAATGGTAAACTTACTAGAGCTGACCAGTCTCTGAGACAACTTGAACTCACATGCTAACTCAAAATGCTAATTCATTCATTTTTAACAGTAAATATACCACACCAGTCATCTCTGTGTGACTTTTGCTTCCCAGTGGATATAAGTAATTTAGTATATTAAAATGCATGTCAGAAGGTTATATGTTGTTCCCATATTTCTTCATTCTTACCCTATCAAAGGGTAAGAAAATTGCATTTTTTTCTTGTCTGGCTCCTCATCACATACTGTATGTGTTTGATTCATTGCTCTTTACTGGTGCTTAGCACAGTGCAGGGCATGTATAGATCTTCGATAAATATTTATGAGAGAGATGAATGAGCAGTTTACTCATTGATTATTTCTATCATGATGCTTCCTTAGAAAATCATCCTTCTCTTCCTTAGAGACAATATTCTAAAAAAATAATAATAAATTGTCCCTTGAAGGACACTAGAGACATGCTAGATGACTCTTTATCTCCAATTGTTCATCTTTCTTGGAAATCACAAGTCTTGTCTTTGCATCTGTACTAAGGAAAACAGCACTAAAGAACATACTCTTCAATTAATTCCTATCGTAATTAGTGTCATAGAATATTTTCTTTATGCCTGACAGCCCTATTGAGATATGTAAAATGTGGGAAAGATATGGCCTTCTAATCCTCTTTCTACTATTCTACCCACAGGATATTTAACTATAAATTTAATTAACTATAAATACTGTATAATCAAGTAAATAAATGAAAAGGAAGATGAAATTCCTTGTGTTGCCTAATTTGGATCTGTAGATACTCTTCACCCCAGTCACATGGCTAAAGAAGAGGAATCCTCCTTCAACCTACCTTTCACAGTCTCTCTGTGAACAAAAACTCTCATCTTTTCAGAAGTCATAAGAATTTGATTCTCTATGGCACATCCATGACTATGTATGTGGCTGCATGGATTATTTTGAAATATGTTACTCAGAATTTGTGGCCAGAATAAAAGGAGAATGGAAAAAAGCTGCAGATCCTTTAATCATGCATAACTCTTTTCTCCTCTGGATGCCATAAATTATCCTTTATTTCTAGAGCTTCTATTTCTTTCTGCTTAGAGAATCACTTATGAATTTGCTTCAGTTTGCAGGCACCACTTTTACCCCCATGCTGTCCATATTCCTACCATCTTACATCTTTGCTAATTATGACATAGGCTTGCTGGGTTATGACTCTTTGAAGTCATATATCACCAACAAGTCAAAAGTGAGTCGTTTTTTCACTAGGGGCAATAGAATGCACACTAGAGTCAGAATTAGAGGACTGAGGTTTGGATTCCAGTTCTACCTTGCACTCTTTCCCTAATTGATGAAAGAAACATCTATACAAAAAAAAATTCTATGGGGGCCGGCCCTGTGGTGGAGTGGTTAAGTCCACGTGCTCCACTTCTGCAGCCTGGGGTTCACGGGTTCAGATCCCGGGCACAGACGTATGCACTGCTTATCAAGCCATGCTGTGGCAGGCATCCCACATATAGAGTAGAGGAAGATGGACATGGATGTTAGCCCAGGGCCAATCTTCCTCAGCTAAAAGAAGAGGATTGGCAACAGATGTTAGCTCAGGGCTAATCTTCCTCACCAAAAAAGAAAAAAAATTCCATGGAATAAATGTAGAAGAAATGACATGATTAGAAAAGCACTGTTTGCAACCTTTAATAAAAAATTGATTTAGACAAAAGTCCTCAAAGTGGAAATGATAAAAGATTGATGGGATTGATTTGAATAGAGCATCAGGCTCTCGCTACCTGAAATACCGATCAATTTAGCATTGCTTAGAGTGGGATAACCAAACAATATGTGCCTCCTGATTAGGGTTGCCAAATAAAATACAGGATGCCTAGTGACATTTGAATTTCAGATAAACAATGAAAAATTTTAGTATAAGTATATCCCATGCAATATCTGGGACATACTTATCCTAAAAAATTATTTGTTGTTTATTTGCAGTATATATTTAATTGGGTATCTTGTATTTTTATTTGTTAAATCTGATGACGCTACTTGATGTAATACAAAATTATTAATAGTTTAATATAGTATAATATAGTTTATAGTTTAATATGGTTAATGTAATTTAATAAGTTGAACTTGAATCTAATTAAGCCTTTAGAATCATATTCCAATCTAAAGGAAATACAGGATATAAAAGAATAAATTAAATGATACAATGAGTAAATAGATATCCAGAAGCTGAGAATTTGATCTGGTTTTTAAACATGTCAACAAAATGAAAAAAGGCGGGGGGGCAGGATGGTGGAATTCTCCAGACCAACGATGCTCAAAGGAGGATGATTTCCCCCTAGGGGATATTTGGCAATATTTAGAGACCTTTCTGGTTTTCTCCAATATAGTGGGGGCAGGGGAGAGGATGCTTCTGCTGTGGTGGGTAGAGATCAGGGATGCTGCTAAACATCTTGTAACATCTTGAGGAACTCACAACCTCAACCCTCTCCCCACCTCCATAAACACAACAAAGAATTATCAGCCCCAAAATGCTAACAGTCCCACTGTTGAGAAACCCTGGTCTAGACTGAAAGAGACTTTAAAGACTTAACAACTGAATGCAAATTCAAACAAACCTTACTGTAATATGGAGCATTCCTCTGAGGGAAGGCAAGGCAGCTATGTAAAAATGACAATGTAGAAAAATGTTTATTGATATGGGGAAGGTTTCCAATACATTGCTAAGAGGAAAAAACAAACTGGTATAAAGAAGTTTGTATAGCATGATCTCATATTATTAAAAAGGAGAAAAGGCTACTAAAATAATCACCATCCCATTTTTGCCATAAACATATGTGTGTGCAGATACACACATATGAATGTGTGGGAAAAAGTTAGAAAACGAGTCACCAAACTATAAATAGTGTTGCTATTTCTAAGTTGGAAATCATAAGTGATTTATGTTTTCTTATTTTTCCTTTTCTGTGTTTTCTATAATGAACATGTATTACTTTTTTAATCAGAGGGAAAATAGGATTATTTTAGAAAGAAAATTCTTAGTCTGGGTTGAGGATCCTTATGGCAATCCCCTCTTACATGGTAGAGCTGAAATGGCTCCTCAAACATTTGCCATGGGTACAGAGACCATTCTGATGGAGAGGGCCATGCTGAGCCAGAAACTAAACTTATTGGAGTTGAGATCTGCTGTTTCACTCTCTCTCCAGCAAGATCAGAGAATGAACCAAAAGGAGCACAAGGAATGGGTCTGACAGTATCTTCTGCCCTTTTCAAGCATGGGAGATGGGTCTCCTTAAATGGGACAGTTAGGCCGAGATATATGTCCAATGAGACTGAAGGAAATTGGCTACAGGCTGAAGCTGAACAAGAGAAGCCCTGGCCCCTATAATCTTCTGCTTGCCCTGATCTTATGTGAACACGTTTCAGGAAGCTGGCTGCTCTCTAATCCTGAGAAACTAAAATTTAGGGTTTTCTCTTTGTAAGTTTATTCAATATTCATATGGTTTACTTGATGAAAAGTCAATGTAGTACTAGTTTCTGAAACCCCAGTCACCCCCAATAGTAAGTAAACAAATGAAGCCATCTCCCTCATCTGCTACCCAAATTCCTAACGCAGCCCTTGAGACAAGCTTTAGGGTTCTCTCTTCCCTACCTCTTGGTACCCTGGAGGGATTTTCAAAGGGATGGTTCCAGGAGACTTGGGGCAGAGAGATTTACTCCTCTTGGGAAAAATAAATATCCAAAGCTCCTGAAATCTGGAGTTTAAGAGGCTGCCATTTTTTTTCCTAGGCCACTTCCCAAGCCAAAGGAACCAGTGCCTCCAGCCTCAAGGAATACAGCGATAATTTGAGGTTCTCTCTAATACTAGAGAGAGATGAATTTTCCTTGCTTTGTGGATTTTGGCTTCCTTTGTAAATACCTCTTGAACACAAGGTGTTTTCATCTGCTTCCTCTGAATAGACTCAGCCCCTTCAATGCTTTTTAAAGATCACTATCTGGAAAGTGACTCCTTCTCCTTCCTATTGCCAAGGTCAGAAGCAGTGAGTGGCTGTTGGCAGAAGTAAATGAAAATGAAATGCCATGTGTATTTTCTAAAATCTTACTATTTTCCCTCTATGGTTTTCAGTACTTGTTTGGTTGTATTGATTCTCGTATCCATTAATATTATATTTCTTTATACTCATCTTGCTGTGGTAATGGATTCAAGGACATGAAATTTAGCAGAGACTTGATAATGATCTTCAACTACTTTAAATACTATCAGGTTGAAAAGAAAATAGAAGATGGGATAATGTGGAGGATGGCAAGTTGCAGGGAGACAGATATTGAGTCAATAGAAAGTAAATTTTTCTAAGAATTAAGGCCATTCAAAAATAGAATTGATGATAGTGTGTCTATATGAATCTATATAATGGGATAGCATGCACCACTGGAAATGAAAAGAGTGAGCTAGATCTACAGTACTATTATGGAAAGTATTTAAGATATAACATTAAATGAAAAAAGCTAGCTGTGAATTGGTATGTGCATTCTAATTCCATTTGTGTAAAATTGAAATGATATGGAAATATGCATAATTGCACATAGAAAATTTCTAGACAGAAAAAACAAATTAAAAAAAAAAAAAACATGAATCATGTTTACCTTTGGACCAGAGAATGCAAAATAGAGAATGAGAAAACTAACTTTTCCATTTATACCCTTCTGTACGGATGGCTTTTTTTCCCTTAAGTGTTGTTACAACCTGAAAAGCCTAGTTCTATTTTTTTTTTTTTTTTTTTGTGGGGAAGACCAGCCCTGAGCTAACATCTGTTGCCAATCTTCCCCTTTTTGCTGAGGAAGACTGGCCCTGAGCTAACATCCGTGCCCATCTTCCTCCACTTTATATGGGACGCCGCCACGGCATGGCTAACAGGCAGTGCGCGTCTGCGGGCACCTGGGATCCGAACTCGCGAACCCCGGGCTGCCAAGCGCGGACTAAACCGCTGCGCCGCCGGGCGGCCCCGCCTAGTTCTATTTTTTAAGTAAACTTAGTATCTTAAAACAAAAGAGGGGAGGCTGACTTGTAAGATAATGAATTCCCAATGATTGGAAGCACTGAAGCAGAATTTGGGGGACTATTTGTGAGGAATGCTGTGCTTTTAAAATGACTTCCTAATTCTAAGGTCCTATGATTCAGTTATGTTTAAAGGACTTAAAGCCGCCAAGCACATGAGTTTTTCCGGCTTGCTTCCAATTGGAAAGAATAATGAAATGGATAAGATTAACCTCTTGCCCAGGATTGATTGTCAGGTCCAGGCAGAAAATGATTTCTCTAGAAGAAAATGTTCTTTACTTTTTTCGGGTGGAGAGGTATTTTTGGCTAATGATCCAGAATCCAACGGAACAGAAAGTGGTGTAAAGTGTTGCTTTTCTCAATGACATAGATTCCACAGAATGTGGAAGATAGCCAGTTTATAATTCTGAGGAAATTAGAAAAATGATTCAGAGTCTAGTAGTGAGTCAGACTAGTTGTGAAAATTCACATCTAAACACAAGCTAGAAAACACACAGAAATACACACGTCCACAAGAACTAGTTATGGAGCAACACCTAACAAGTGAACTAAACTGTGGAGGGCTTGGGTTGCTAAATTGTATTTAGTCCTGAGGAGAAGACTTTCTGAGCAAGAGAAGACTTGAATTAAGTATTGAAGAAAGAGAGGAACATGTCTTGTTGAAAAACAGTGGGGGAAGTAGTCAAGTTTGAAGCTATTGAATGATTTGTGAAAGGCTTCATGAATGTAAGAAGACGATCAAAATTGTGCTTAAACAAAGCGGAAGAGTCTGGCAAATTTACTTTATGTAAACAAAAATCTGAAACTGTAATCCATGAGAAAGTTCTTTTCAAATTTAACTGTGTTTTTTCTATTTCTTTAACTTCAGTTTCCCCTTAATACCCATGTTCTAACTTACTAGGAAACTTTTTCCAAACTTGCCCCCAGCGTCCTTCTTTCTATCTTATCCCATCCCTATTTATTCTTCTGTACCTTTAGACGTAAATCTCCATACATGAAATTGTTTCCTGATTGTTTTTCTATCTTTTACCTATAGGTGAACAGTAGTCCCCATTAACCTGGCATCCATCCAGGAGCAGATCCTTATTATCTCCTTCTCCTAGAGTTCTCCTGCTCAAAGCATTGGACACTGAGTTATTCTGATTGATTGGCCTAAGTCTCCATCTTTTAGAGCTGGAATTTATCAATGAAGAGAGGGAACCACACAGTGGTGAGTGAGTTTGTTTTCCAGAGTTTCTCCAGCTTTTGTGAACACAAGCTGACACTCTTTGTGGTATTTCTTACCTTGTACCTTTTAACCCTGGCTGGCAATGTCATCATTGTGACAATTATCAGCATTGATCGTCACCTTCATACCCCCATGTACTTCTTTCTTACTATGCTTTCCACTTCAGAAACCATGTATACATTGGTCATTGTACCACGGATGCTCTCCAGCCTTGTAGGTCTAAGCCAACCGATCTCCTTGGCTGGTTGTGGCACTCAGATGTTCTTTTTTATCACTTTGGCCATCAACAATTGCTTTCTGCTCACAGCAATGGGGTATGACCGCTATGTAGCCATCTGCAACCCCTTGAGGTACACGGTCATCATGAACAAGAGGGTATGTACCCAGATGGTATGGGGGTCCTGCAGCATTGGGCTGCTTGTGGCCATAATTCAGATTTCCTCTGTGTTCAGGCTGCCATTTTGTGACAGAGAGGTGACCCATTATTTCTGTGACATCCGCCCAGTTATGAAACTCTCCTGTGCTGACACCACTCTACATGACATAATTAATTTTGTCATCAGCTCACTCGTTATTGTGGTGCCCATGGGTTTAGTCTTCATCTCCTACATCCTCATCATTTCCACCATCCTCAAGATCGCTTCTGCTGAGGGCCGGAAGAAAGCTTTTGCAACTTGTGCCTCCCACCTCACTGTGGTCATTGTCCACTATGGCTGTGCCTCCATTGCCTATCTCAAGCCCAAGTCGGAGAACATAAGGGATCAGGACCAGCTGATTTCAGTGACTTACACTGTTTTCACTCCTCCCCTTAATCCTGTGGTGTACACTCTGAGGAACAAGGAGGTCAAGGATGCCCTTCGCCGTGCTGTTGGCAAAAAGCCCCTTGTCTAGCATCTTTGGTAGTTTGACATATAGCCTGTCATACTCCGGGTATTTTTGTAATCTCAAAAAAATTTGATCCTATCATTCATCCTCTACCCTCAGAGAGTTGCAAAATTTGGTGGTAAGCCTGTATTAATGAATCAAGAGTTTCCCTGACTTAAATTTTGTTTTCACCACCATTCTCCTATACCTTCTACTAATATCATAGGTTACCACCAGAGGAATGGTCAGATGTTTCTTACAAGGTGAAAAGCTGGTAGGAAACAATAAGCAAGAGGGTGGCGGATTGTTATCAGTTTGTTGATGGCAGAAAAGTGTGCTGCATAACGCCTCTTTGAACCGATGGGTTGAAAGATCAACCTAAATGTCAGGTAGATATTGAGCTCTAAAACTTCAAAGAGAAAACGGTTGGTGTACAGGATGTGTTGGAAACACTGTCAAAACCACCTTTCCCACTTATCATCACTTTCTGCTTTGGGCAGTGATAGGAGTAACAGATCCTGACATTCTAGAAGTATTATCAGGTTTAAACATTCTCTCTTGCCTTGGAGACCCATAAAATTTTTTTCCAATTTTGTTGAAGCTCACATTAGAACTGTTTCCTTGGTCTCATATATTCACATGTTAGTAACTTGTCACATCCAGCAACTGAATTTCACTGCAGTTATATATGCTTTCTATGGAGTCATGCATAAGCTATCCTGTATTCACACATGTAGGGATAGCTGAAGAGGTTTTTTGATATTAAGTTTATTAATCCCACCTCACAAATAACTCTGGCTGTCTCAGATCTGGAAATTAGCCCACGATTTTCCTTCTTCTCTCTGTGGAGCCTGAGCTGATACCCAAGACTTGCCTTTACCCTCTTTGTTTCTGCATTATGAACTCATTTTCTGCAAACAGTTGGGTGCCTAGTTTAAACTCTAAGTTTAAACACATGTCTAAACAAGAGTCTGGGAGTCTTCCAATTTCTATTGTTATTGCCTTCCAATGGGGGAAAATTGTATTGATTTGTGAGAAATGTTTAAGACTTTATGATTATTTGGCCTGGAGTAAAAAAGAGGCAGAAGTTGCCAAATGTCTTCCAGTCCACAAAGAGCTGATGTTAAAGAAAAAATTAATCTATACCTCCCACCCACCATCCTTTTCCTACTTAAGGACAGTCCAAATGTCCCCACTAAAGATGCATTGAAAGTGCATGTCAAACAAAGAATTTGGGAATCCCCGATGGTAGAAGGGCCAACAAGAGAAATCTTCATGTTTACAGAGCATTATCTGAAAGAATAAAAGCTTTCCCTCCTAAGAGCATCTACCTCCAAGAGACAACCTGAGAGTGGGTGTGAAGAAGGCAGTTTATCTTTGCCTTTATGTGGGTTCCCTGAGAACAGCTCTGCATCCTTTCTGGGCTAGGTTTAAGGAAAACACTCTCACAAGCCTGATTCTGGGAAAGCCCCATTCGAGATCCTCTCTTTGGGGGTCCTGCTCACTGTAGTAGCCCATTCCTGAAAGCCTCTCCCAGCAGTCACGTCATTTTCACAAACTACTGCATTTTTGCACACAGAACCCCCATAGTACCTTCCACAGCTGTACAGGGCTCTATAAAATTGACACCCCTACTGAAAGCAGTGTGTTCCTCCGAGTTCCTGTAGTTTGATGCTGCAGAAAATTATGGTGCAATTCACCCAAAGTAATATTTGCAACATAAAGAATGTATATTAAAGGCCTGCCTATCCCTTGTCTTTTTTAAAATGTAGTTTACACCGTTATAACGGAGCCAGAAAAAATTAAATCAGTGCATTTAATTTCAAAGAGAATGTGTGAGTGATTATCACTAAACGCACATCATATCTGAAGAGAGTGAGGCTTAAGCCCATACCTTGGGCTTAGTCACCATGTAGCCATTATTTTCAGAAATCAGGGACTGCCAGTTCAGGAGCTTGCCACTGTAGCATGACAAACACATCTCCTTTAGGGAGAGCACGTTATCCCCCAAGGACGCATCCCATATCTCTCCAACAAAGGATTGTTTTGCATCAAAATGTCCCCCAAAGGAATCCGGCTCTTGTCCTAGGATGATCTTTGCCTCTGCCCCCACAGAGTACCCCCTTCTCACACCCTTACTCCCCACGGGCTTCCCATCCACCTAGAGTTCAGCAATCCCAGAGGCAGACTCCCAGCTGGCACAGACATGGATTGGAGCATAAGGAGATGAGGGGCCTTGAAAGTGACCCCAGTATTCCCAGTGTACCATGTGTACTCTCCTATTTTGTTGACAAAGAGAAGCAGCTCATTGTCCTTGACCTTGGTGCTGAAGGAGAAGAGGCCGTAAGGGCGGGTGAGATCTCTGAAGGCCTTCGGGTACAGTGTGAAGTTCCTCAGGGACTTCCTCACCTCAGGCATCAGGGACACGTGTGCCGTGGCTGACTCTTCAGGGAAAATAAACACCTTCCCTCTCAGGTCTGTGGAGAAAAGACAATGTGACAAAAATGCTATCAATTCTCTTGTTGAACTCACTCTCACGACGGACCATAGCTGCCTCTTCACAGAGCATGTAGCACGCTGGAGTTTATAAGGTGCCCGTGAGTGCATTATCTCAGTGACTGTATAAACAAAATGTTAGTGTTAAAAGGCAGGTTTTGGTAGAGCCGTCCTGTTAGAAAGAGGAATTAAAGACATCCTATATCAGCCCCCCTCCCATCTTCTTTGCAGATTTCATCCAGATAGAAGAGCAAACACCAGTCATAGAAAATGAAACACAGCTGACTCATTGAGTGTAATAGAGCAAGAATGTGGCACCCCATATTCTCCCACCACTGCTCATATTCTAAGATGTCTCCCATGGGACATTTGTGGCTGGGGTTACAATGGCTCTTTTTGAACAGTGGCTTGGCTATGCCAGACCAACGCTCACAGTTGGTGCCACGTCTGAGGAATAATATAGTGTGCAAACCATATGGTCCTTTATAGTGTCCTCACCTTCCTCTCCACTCTCTGCAGCTCTTATGTGCCAGCCCAGGATCCATTTCCCACTTCTTGTTTCCCCATGGATGCAACATCAGGATCATGGAATTATTTATCATTGACTTATTTCCTCTAAAGCCCCACGAGAGAGGAAGACTTAATCATGATAAAATCAACTGTTTTTTTCTTGCTTAGGAAAGCAAATTTTAACCAATATTATGGTCTGGAAATAAACTAGAGAATAATGACTAACTGAATCAAGAGAGACATAGCCTCGAAGCACTATGAAGTCCTGAATTGGGTTAGTTTTGCTTTATGGCAGGAAATGGAAAAACACCATGAATTCCTATTTCTTTATATTCAGGGTTCCTTAGGAAATGGTCATCCTGAACAAAGAATAGGAACAGAGCATTTAGGGAGAGAGAGCTCAGAAGGGATTACAGACTTCAATATTGAGAGAGAGAGAGAGAGAAAACTTCAGCCAGTACAATAGGAATTAGGAGGATGGGAAAATAAACCATGAATTTATACCCTCTGATCTAATTATCTCCCTGTGTGTGATTTGTGACTTAGTCAGTATACAAATCTGAAGCAAAATAGCGTGGTTATCCAGAGAGTGGTGTTTTAAATAACTTATTGCTGAGAGTGACAGAGAAGTGGGTGTCCCAAACTTGAGAAGATGAGATTGTGGTTAGTGGCAGCCGTAGAAAGGAAAAAAAACAAAGTGTGCCAGAACATTAAAGCTTTTTTACTGATTGTAAAAACTTTTTGTAACATTTACACATCACAAGTTACATTTTGCCTTTAACTGATCTCACTCAATCTTCATCACAACTCTTTGCAAGATCGATGCCACTTTTATCCCCATTTCATAGATGAAGAAACTGAGGATCAGAGTTCAGCACCTTCACAAAGGCAATTCAGTTCGTTTGGGAGAAACTGGTTCTCTGACTTAAAGTCCAAGATCCTTCTAAGATTTCATATTTCCTCTCATGTGACCCAGGCTAAAGGATTGAGAAAGATCTGAGAATGAACACCCCAACCCCTGTAATAACCTCTGTTTTTAAATAAAAGCTGCACATCCCTTCTTGTTCTCTCAGGTGAGAAATGATGGTGTTTCCATGTAGTAAGCAAAGCCAGCTCTCCTTTCTCTAACCCTGGAGCTTCCTTAAGCCAGGCATATCTTTACTCATCAGCATCTGTGGTGGTTTTAAAAATATGCCCCCAAATAATTCTCCTCTCCTTGACTGTAAGCTAACTCACTGCTAATGAATACAATATGGCAGAACTGAGGTGTGTGACTTCTAAGATCAGATGTGAACAGACTGTGACTGTTGTGCTGGGCATTTCTTTCTCTACCCTGGATCACTTCCTATCGAAGAAGCTAGCTGCCCTGTTGTGGGCTGCTGTATAGAAAGGCCCATGTGGAACGAAACTAAAGGAAGCCTCTGTCCGATAGCCAATGAGGAACTGAGGCCCTCAACCCAACAGTCTGTAAAGAACTGAATCCTGACAACAATCACGTGAGGGAGCTTGGAAGCAGACCCTCCCCCAGTTGAGCCTTCAGATGAGGCAACAGTCCTGGTTGACTGACCGCAACCTCATGAGAGACCTTGAGTCAGAATCCTCCAGCTTAGCTACTCCCTGATTCCTGACTCACGGACAGAACGAGATAACAAATGGTTGTTGTCTTAAGTGGCTAAGTTTTGAAGTTATTTGTCACAGAGCAGTAGATAACTTATATACCACCTTTCATTCACATCTTCTTCAAAACAGCAGCAGCAACAATGACAACAAAAAGTGCTGTCCCCCAGTTCCCCTGGGACTTGGAGAAAACTCTTTCCCAAGAAGGTTCAGTATCTACCTGACCATGCTGCACCCTCTGAGAGAACCATGAGGAGCAGGGTACCCAGAAGAAGCTTCTCCAAGGCGCTCTCCTTGGGTCTTGAAGAGTAGTGGGAGGGATGCAGCAGGGATGTAGCAATGGAGAGATGCTCACTGTCTGGCTTCTTATATTGTACTTTTAGGGGCAAAGCCTTTGTTCCAGTAACAGAGGGCGAAGTTATAAATGGTAAACATTAACTGAACCAGGATATGATTTAGAAACAAAGTTGTTTACTTTTTGGTCCATTCATTCAGTTGTAGGGTCTTTCCGTTCTCTTTTAACTGTTCTATTTTCTGCCGAGCTGTCCTGTTCATGTCCCCCCAAGGAAAGAGGCTCTGTGCTCCTAAAGGGGTATTTTATTACCTAACGTGTGTACAGAAATTGTGGCAATCGACGGTTAGTTCTGATAGATGAGCATACTTGCAGAGCTGCTGGAGGAACCATTTCCACACTGTGTTCAGGGGCTGGGGTGTCACCAGTAGACTAAGGACATTTGCTGATTCAGGTGGCTGTGGACTTGAAATCAGTGTGAGTTGCAAACTCCATGGCTCATGGCAGAGTGGAGATCTATCTCTTCTGGTCTTGATGATGAAGTTGCCAGGTTGTCCATAAAGGAGCTCCTGGATGTTGGGTGTTAAGATGATACTCTTCACCTGGAATCAGGACATCCGCTAGGAAATTAGGAGCTCAAAGGTATCTGTGAAGTTGGGGAGACTGAGCCCATCTCAAGAGGGCATGGAATAGTGCTTGGATACTAGGAACAAGCTAGCTGTGTTAGGATCTAAGTCTATGATTTACAAACATGACTGTTTGTAAACATTTTATCCTGGTATTTGTTTCTCTGACATCAACAAAAACTTTTAGTAAGTTGCCATATCAGTTCCTCCTTTTTTGTTCATCACATATTATAAGACTTTAAAATTCAAAAACATATGGGTCATGTATGTTTTCCCCCATAGTTTAATCTCCAGCATCTATCACTGTGATTAATTTATCATAAGAGCCCTAAAACTACTTATGGAGTGAACTAAAGGAAGTAGTCTGAGTTAAGGTTCTCATTTGCAAACAACAAAAGTCACTGTGGTTCGTTGTGGCAGTCTATTTCTATTTAATTATGCTGTGCAACAAGGCACCTCAAAACTTAGTTTTTAAAACAATAAACATTTATTTAGTCCATGAGTCTGTGAGTTGGTGATCTGGGCATAGTGATTCTTTTGGTCTCAGCAGAGTGATTGATTAACAGTAAGTCAGCTAGTTGTTGGACAATAATATCATGTGAGTTAGAAATGCCGTGATGGGAATGAAAGAATTTTAAGATTCTTGTCCTGTTTGTATAATTTTAGATTGGTCTAAATCGATCTTAATTTCTCTCTCTCTTTTAATTCTAAAACTACATTCATAGTAATGTATAATATCAAGATTTCCCTAAAGAAATTTTAAAATCTTTTTTTTCACAATATATTTTTGCATGATACAAAGTAAATAAGCTATTTTCCATAGAATATGTTACTTTAGATCAATACAGTATTACAATTAAATGTTACATTGTAAGTTAATTTTATTAAAGTCTTTAATAATATCCATAGTATATATCTAAAAAGACAAATTTGACTTATCCACATTTAATAAGTGCTCCACATTATTGAATTAACTTTAAATTAATTATAAAGAGCATAATTTATGGAGAGAATAAAACTGATGTTTTATATACCACATTTCATTTGGGGATAAAAATATATGCATTTGAATGAAGATTGAAATTTAACAACTTTCTGCTACATCAGAAATATACCTAAGTTTATGGTGATTTTGACTTGTGTTTCTGACATTTAGAGCCTAAAAAGAAAACAATTAAAAAAATAATAATATTTATACTTAGTTTCTAAGTACTTACTTTCCAAGGGTTTAATTAAGTGCTAAGGACATCTCAATGTGCTATATTTATTAGATTAGGATCTGTTTGACAATTGATATGGATAAATTTCAAAAATAGAACACCTATGTAAATTTAGAATAATATATATTTATTAATACAAACATGTATTAATGTATCAACATGCAAAGGAATAATACACACTCTAAATAGAGTGGTTACTTCTGGGGAAGCAGGAAGTAGGGAAGGAGAAAAATGCAGGTGAGTTTCTGATTGTATCCATAAATGTCATTACCTTAACAAAAGAGATAAACGATTATGACAAATACGTCATGGCAAATACATCGTATACATGGTGATGATCTCATAACTTTTCTTTACTTTTTTGTAAATTTAAAATTTTCACAAATTATTATTTTTTATTTTTAAAGATAATCTTCAGGTGGATTTTCTGAGTGATCACTTTTGTTTTTCTCATTAGTATGTTATTTTCCAACATGAATATTCCTTATGATCCATAACTTTAACCAATGATGACTCATGGATGTAAAAGAAGTAAATGTATGACTAAGAAAAAAAAAAAAAACATGTAAAATGGCACAACAGTCAAAACCACCAACTTGTCTTGTGGTGATAAACTCTCAGAGTGGTTGAGTCATGAGCAGGGACTTCTAATCTCCACTAACTGCCAGACCTACTAGGTTGGTTTCCACTGGGAGGTCTTCAGTAGGTTCCATTTTAGAAGAACAAGGTCAAGAAATGGAGGGCCTTCCCCCTGGCTTCCATTTCAAAGCTCACAGCTGATGTACACAGTGAATGATGTCAGTTTTCTGACATCAGTCCTTCATATTTCACATTGTCCCAAGACTTGGAAACACAGTAAATGTCAGTAAAGATGTACCCTCATGAAGGCATTAGCCTGTTTCCTTGTCTGAATTGCTCAGGCTTTCTCAGGAGATAAAGGAAACGGGAAGTTACAGGAGATGGAGCAATCACAACACCTGAAAGAAGTGATCAAGCAGAAAACACACATTTCTCTTCATTTTTATGTATATTTATCATCTAAACGTAACCCCAGTCAGCTAGAAAATGGACGTTGTCCTTGAAAGAAGGGTGTAAGAAGCTGGGTGGTGAGTGTCTCCCCTTGCTAGGACTGCTGCAGTCTCTGAGTGTCCTATCAGCTCTCAGTATTCACTTAGGAGGGTGGCATAGTCAGGTGGGTACTAAGTCTAGTTGTGTGGAAGCTCCCAACGTAGAAAAACAGGGAGAGACTAGAGGGTTTTTTGTAGGGGGAGAGAGTTGGAGTGGAGACAGGAAGAGCTGGCAGAAAAATGCGATAAATGATTTTTTGAGCACCGGGGATCCCCAGGGCCAGAGAAAGGAGAGTTGGCTTGGCTCCCAGATAAGAACACTGTTACCTTTAGTTCCAGAGAATGAGGAACAGTCTGGGGACTATTTGCTAGAAGGAGAGAAGAGCCTCAGAGGAATCAGCCTTGACTCTGATCAAAGCCCTGGTTTAGGTTACTCCCATGTGAAAAGTTCTACGTCATAGAAAGAGCACCAGTTTTAGTTCAGAGTCCCAGTTCCCCCTTCTTCGTGTGGCCTTCAGGAAGCTGTACACTTCTTGTGCCTCAGTTTCCTCATTTATAAAATAGGAATAAAAAAACTCGGCTCCCTCATACAGTTGTTATGAAGATTGAATGAGATTAGTTATGTGATCGGACCTTTAAAATGTCATAAAAATATTAGTAGCTAAAATAAATAAAAGCTTTCTCCTGTCTCATAGTAAGTTTCCCAAAACAACCACGTTTTCTGGTTTCCCTTCAAATGTGAGTTCTGACTACAGGACAAACTCTTTAGAGAAACAATTGGTAACATAGAAGAATAATTAGGATCCCCTGAAAATTCCATTCATGATGGGAGATAAGGAAAGAGGAGCTAGTTTCATCTTTATGTGGGGAATATCCTTAAAAATCTTATGATGATCTCATCTTAGTGAAGGGAGAAGCAACTATCTCACTGGATATGCTTTGTTTGAAAGGTAACATTTTGGTTTAGCAAATTTTAGATAAATGCATACTGTCAGTCATACCTGGCCAGAAGGTTTATCCCTTATATTCCTCTACAAAAAAATAAAGCAGACAAGTGTACAAAAATTAAACTCCCATCTCTGTCTTAAAAAGAGGTAAGTTCATAAGATTCAAATCTCAGCATCTGAGATGACAGCTTTAGGGACATTGAACCAAGGGAGATTTGCCCCTTTTCTTATAATAGGTGACTGGAGATTGGAAAGGATGTGACATAAAAAGTGATATTTACATCAATCAATTCAAGTTTTCTACTCATTACCCAAAGAGGAGTTATGATAGAGACTCAGGAAAACCAAGTCATAGTCCAAAAGAAATAATTAACACCAACTTTATTTATCATCAGCCACATTCAACTCTATATGGAGAATTTTCTGACTTTGATGGTGAATTGTCCAGAGACCAGGTATGAGAGAAAAAGGGATAGATAGTGTTCCACAACCTCAATTCTTTGCACTCAATAAATCAACCTTTTTTTATTTCCCTGGAATTGAGTTGGCAGAACCAAATAACTAAGTTAGATAAAACAATATCTTATAAGATCTTGAATTCCTCTATCCCATATAAATAGTACAATGTATATTTGCAAGCCCTATGTAAATAAACTCCAGTATGCAATAAGTTCTCTGTGGAGATAGAACATATGGCAAACATAAGTCAACATGAAGTTGGTAGGATAATTTTTATCTTATCTCTTGTCTGCAGACATTGCTTACTGATTCTAGAGAAATCCTACACACCAACCTCACCTGTGACTAAAGCCTCTTGTTCTACAGTACCCAGACCAAGGCAAAAAGCTTTCTCTATACCCACATAAAATTGAGGAGCACAGGCTATAAATTGAGCATAGAGAGCGCATTGTCAAGCCACTCTAAGACTGTCTTGCCTCAATTCATTTGTGCCAACCGGAGTCAACTTCTGGTGCTGTAGGACTCCTGAGGAGAAGAAAAGCCCCAGGTGAGAAAGACACACTCAGTTGAACAGAAGGAATGATCACTCTGGGGCAGGAGCAGGATTCTTTGGGGGAAAATTTGATATAGTCAGTCCTTTGATGGGGAGATTTGGAATTAGTCCTACAGGATTATATGCTCTTCTCAAAGGAGATATGTACCATCTGTTGTGATGACATCATCCTAAACTGGGAGAGTCTGAGGTTTTTTTGTATTCTTATAACTTTTTATTTTGACCTATAGAAAAGTTGTAGAAATGGCAAGAAAAAATTCCATATACTTAAAAAAAAATTATTGTGGTAAAATATACATAATATAAAATTTGCATTAATCATTTTTGAGTGTACATTGGTGGTATTAAGTACATTCACAATGTTGTCTAATTGTCACCACTATGTGTTTCTAGAATGTTTCCATCACTCCAAACAGAAATTCTGTACCCATTAAACAATAACTCGTCATTTCCCCCTCCCTTCAGCCCCTAGTAACCTCTATTTACTTTCTATCTCTATAAATTTGCCTATTCTAGTTACTCCATATAAGTGGAACCATACAATATTTGTCCTTTTGTGTCTGGCTTACTTCACTTAGCACAATGTATTTAATGTTTATCTATGTTGTAGAATGTATTTGAATTTCATTTCTTTTTTAAGGATGAATAATATTCCACTGTATGTATATACCACATTTTGTTTATCCATTCATCTGTTGATGGACATTTGGGTTGCTTCCACCTTTTGGCTATTGTGACTATGCTATGAACATTGGTGTACAAGGATCTGTTTGTTTGAGTCCCTATTTTCAATTCTTTTGGGTGTATACCTAAGAGTAAAATTGCTGGATCAGACAATAATTCTATGTTTAACTTTTTGAGAAGCCACCAAATTGTTTTCCACAGTTGCCGCACCATTTTACATTCCCACCAGCAATAAACAAGGGTTCCAATTTCTCCACATCCTCATCAACACTTATTTTCCATTCTTTTAAAATAAATAATAAGGATTCTAATGAGCATGAGCTGATATCTCATTGTGGTTTTGATTCGTTTTTCCCTGACAGCTAGCCCCTTTTTTTTTTCAGGTGTAGGAGTTCTTTACACATTCTGGATATCAATACCTTATTAGATATATAATTTGCAAACGTTTTCTGGGTAGTCTTTTCACACTCTTGATAGTGTTCTTTGATGCACAAAAGTTTTTTTAATGTTGATGAAGTCCAATTTATCTACTTTCTGTTTTGTTGTCTGTGTTTCTGGCACACATCCAAGAAATCATTGCCAAATCCAATGTCATAAAGATTTTCCCTAAGTCTTTTAAGAGTTTTATAGTTTTAGCTCTTACACTTAGGTCTTTGATTCATTTTGAGTTAACTTTTGCATATGGTGTAAAGTAAGGGTCCACCTTCATTCTTTTGTATGTGGATATCTAATTTTCCCAACAAAATTTGTTGAAAAGACCGTCCTTTCCCCATTGAATGATCTTGGCACCTTTATTGAAAATCAATTAACCATATGTGCAAGGGTTTATTTCTGGGCTTTCTATTCTATCCTAGTAATCTAAATGTTGGTCCTTGTGCCCCAAATATTTTTCATTTGGATTTCTCGAATGTTAATATTTTACCATGTTTGCTTTACAGTCCCCCTCCATACTCACACACAGACACATATGTGCATATATGTATGTATATTTTTAACCTACATCTTTTTTTTTTTGAACTACTGAGAGTCAGTTGTAGACATGGTGCTTCTTTACCCCTAAATACCTTGGTGTGTATTTCCTAAAAGCAAGGATATTCTTTTACATAGTGGGTGATATCATGGTCAAGGGGGTAAAAATTTATTCTATGGGTGAAAAAAATCTGAGATATTACAAATGACCCGTGGCCCTCCAAAGTTCAACCCTACCCAACAATATCTTATTTCTTAGTATTTACTCTCTATTAGGGAGAAATTAATGTAATCTAAATATCACTTAATTAATTAATTTAATTTTCTCCCTTAGGGGGTACAATAATGAAAAAATAAGGTTGAGAAACATTAACCTACATAATCACACAATTATCAAAATCAGGAAATTAAAGTTGATACAATAATTTAATCTATGGATTTTGTTTTGTTTTTACATTTCACCAGTTATTCTATTAATATCCCTTAAGGAGAAAGAAAATCCCAGATCATCCATTGCCGTGTCTCTTCAGTCTTTTTTTATTCAGAACAATTCTTCAGTCTTTCCTTGTATTTCACAACATTGACACTTTGAAGAGTATGGGCCAATTATTTTGTCAAATGTCCCTGGGCTTAGGTTTATCTGATGCGTCCTTATGATCAGATTCAGTTGTGTCCTTTTGTCAGGAGCAGCACAGAAGTGATGTTGTGTCCTTTTCATTTCTCCTTCTTGGAGTGAAGCACCATTCCAGGCACTGGGAACACAGCAGAGAACAAGATAAGGTCTCTGCCCTCTTGGTGCTGACATTCCAGGGAGGAGTTGACAAAGCATTAAGAAAAGATTGCCTGTAGGAGAAAAGACTCAGAGGTAACACTGGAAAAGGGCTAGCCTTGTTCTTTACAGCCCCATTTGTTTGAACAAAGTCTACTGGAAAACAGATTTAATCCCAATGTAAAGAACTCTCTCTCTCACACAGAGTACTAGAGATGAAGTGGGTTTCTCAGGGAGATGCAGTTTCCTGTCACTCAAAGGACAGTATTGTGTAAATGTCAGCATTTGATCTCTGCCACGATGGAACCCTTTGTTTGTGAATTGACCTAGTCTCTATGCCCTAGGAGAAATAAAAACTCTATCAGCCTCAATATTCTTATCTGTAAAATGGAGAATAAAAAAATACATACTTCAAGGAGTTATTATAAAGATTAAATGTGATAATGCATGAAAAGCTTCTAGCTCAGTGACTAGCATTTACTAAGAGCTTAATATTTATTGCTTATCATTATGACTTTTTAAATAAAGACTATTTACTTAAGTTATTACTTTTTAAGAAGATTGTTCACTAAACAAAGCTTTTAAAAGCAAGGCCAGCACAGAGAGGAAGCTTGCACTAATATTAATAAGTTGTATTTCAACTACGTCAATTTTTAATTTTTATTTTTGATTAATGGACATCAAAGTCGCATACACAATAGTTAATGCTATAAGGTTCTGTTTAAGCTCAGACTTGTATTTACTGAGAAACTAATAAAACTTAAGCCTCTCCCTCATTTGCACAAACCTCTTATAAGAAACCATCTTTTCTCATTCAAATAAACATTAACTTTCTTATATTCAGAGCCTGAATCTTCCCCTTGTTAGATGTCTATATAGAGAACTGAGGTCAAGTTCTGGCCATTTGTTTTATTTGATGGGAAAAATCCTGGTTTTAGGATCTCAGATTCTGTTCTCAGAATTTCATGGTGTGACATATAGCAAATAAAATATAATAGCATAAAAATGCCATTTAAAGTAATTTCTTTCTTCAGCTACTTGTCCCTTCTCTCTGTTATTTTTAATAACAAAATGCCTTTTTAGGCCACTTGTGTCACAATGTTACACTCCCACTTTCTCTTCCTTCCTTGACAACCCAGGCCATTGTTTGGAGAGGGACAAATAAGCAAAGAAATTTAATGCTGCTGTGTATAAGAAATGACCTGAATTTTGGTGGCCCTCTGGAAACAGACTAGAGGAGAAGATGCAGAGAAGGATTGAGCAATATGGCATAGGTGAAGACCTATAAAGAAACGTGGTACAATGAGAGATTGTAATGAGTGGAGATTTTGAAGAATTTTGAGAAGAATTATCAGATATTAACATTGAAACAGTTTGGAGTGTGGTGCTATCATGTAACCTTCTTCCATCTCCACCTGATATTCTGGTACGAGAACAAGTATCTGGCTGAGTGCTACTCTGTGGTAAATAAGAGAAATGGGCTGGATTCCTCTTCTGTGTTGGTGTGGGATCAAGAAAAGATAATAACCACAGGAAGTAAGGACAAGGGAGATCAAACAGAATCAAGAAATCACAATTAGGAGCGAGCATAAAAATGAAAATCCTAGCAAATTTACAGAAATTACAAGAGGTTTTTGGACCTCCCATCAGACGTAGAATGGTAGGTTTAATCAATTTTAAGCAATTATGTGTGTATGTCAAAGGACAAGTTGGCCCTAACTGACATCTGGGATAACTGTATGTGTGAAAGTATCAACAAACATTTGACAACCAGAATTTATTTAGTAAATACTGAGATTATCTTACCTGGGGTTCTAAGGGGAAAACCAACGGCCGTTTGAAGGAGGAAAAGTTTGTAATCCTTAATCCATGTGTGCCTCCAATTGGTTTCACTTTTGGGAAAAACAGAAATAGACCTACAGCATGGAGAAACAGAATGGACAGTGGAAGGAATGCCATATTTAGAGCTGGGGGGACTTTGGTTCAAGTGCCAGCTCTTCAACAAATTCTCTGTGACTCTGGGCAAGCAGTTCACTTTTTAATTTCTTTACACACCAACCCTTCAAACCACTATCTCTCAAATGCTGGCCAGCTGCTTAGGACTGAACTTGTCCATTTCTCTTTCTTAGAGGACACCTGTTTTTGTTTTGTTTTATTTTACTTTGGCAGGTGGTCTATTATCTCAGTCATCAAGTTCTTTTGATCATAGCTGTGGTTTACTGGCTATACATGATGCCCTGGTTTCCATTGTCATTTTTTTCTTCCCCTAAAGAATTTTCTTGATTACCTTCTATACAACTGTCTCTATCCAGATGGAATAGTTATTCTCCAGGGTCTTCCTGATTCTTCATCCTAATTAAGTTCCAATCAGTGATACCTGTTGCCACCAACTCTCACTGGCAGAGAGGCAAACCTAACTTTAGAGATAACTACTTCTCTCAAAAATCCAGAAACTCCTACCCAATTTTTTTTGTTTCACATGAATTCATTGACTTTAGGATGGGTGGAAAGGATCAGAAACTATTCAAAATGAGGTTGCTATAGGCTGGCAAACACACTGCTGATGGCTTCCCATCTGTTAGAACAAAATTCCTAGGCATTGCCGATTAAACAAACATTTTCCCATTCAGGTTTGCAGTTAAGATGAAACGGCTCCAATTGTGTGAAGTGGCTGGTTTTATTTTAGTGGGAGTTCCCTTCTGTTTGTTTATATTGATAAGAAGAGTTAGATGTCAAGTGCTGGTAGTATAACAAATACAGCATGCTCACCAGAAGAGTATGATATGGATAGCAAGCTTATCACATTAGGATCTTCAGTTTATTTCCTTTAGAAAGGGTCCTTTTTGTTATTTCCTCCTGGAATTGTATATTTTTAAAGCTTTTGGTTTCTTGCCAAATGAATTGTTTCTTAAATAACTCACGTTCTCACTTTTCAAAAAGAAATTAAAGGCTTCTGAACAAGTACTACCAAACAATTGAAGTAATTCTAAGCAAAAGCAATGAAAATTGACATGTGGTTAACCCACACTACCTTACGAGGTAAAAATACAATTTCCTTTAGGACGTTTGAGATACAGCAAATAACATATTGGTCTTCACCAGGCAAAACCTCTGGATACTAGGTTAGAGCCAGAACTTACAACGATTACTATAGTTGGTAATCGTATCACCCGAAAGATATGTCCACCCAGAACCTGAGAATGTGCTTTATGTGGAGTAAGGGTTTTTGTAGCTATAATTAAGGTGAGGATCTCAAAATTAGATTTATCCTGCATTCAGGTGGGCTCTAAATCTAATGACAAGTGTCCTTACAAGGGAAAGAAAAGGAGAAGATATAGATACACACAGGAGAAGAAGGCTATATGAAGACGAAAGTAGAGATTAGAGTTACCCTTTCACAAATCAAGGAATACCAGGAGCCACCAGACGCAGAGGCAAAGGAGTCCCTCCAGAGCCTTCTGTGGGGGCGTGGCATTGAAGGCACCTGGATTTCAGACTTCTAGCCCCCACAACAGTGACAGAACATGTTTTTGTTGTTTTAAGCCATTAAGGTTGTGATGATTTGTTACAACAGATTTAGAAAACTAATATAATTACCTGCTGGAATATTCTAGCTAGAGCTTTACAGGGTAGGAAATGGAAAAAAGATAAGACTAAAGGATCCAGAATTTCACTGATGAGTTGCAGTTGGCTGGGGGTGATTCCAAACATAAAGGATCAAGTGAGAGTTTTTTCTTGTTTATGGGATGCACACGGGGCTGGCAAGGGGGTCTGAGACAATTATTCCCTGGTCATGACTCTTCCCATACTTTTCTCAGCACAACTGAGAGATACTAGCCAAACTTAAAGGGTGTTGTGCAGAGATTTCTGAGAAAATCAGGGCCACGATATTAACAATTATGAGATTTTTCCTGTAAGGTAGGTGTTTCCAGGAAACTCGCCCAAGATGCGCCTCAAATATCTTGATCTTATCCCCAGATTCAACTGCTTAGACTCTTGATGTTCCCACTTCCCAAAAAGAATGCCAAACTCTGAACCCTGGTGACAACCAGAAATTTCCCAGTGATAGGCAACCATAAAGTTAATCCTATGGAATTAATATTACAGTGAATTTCACCCTAAAGAACTCCAATGTCCCCACCTCAAAGTCACCCCAGGTCTTCCTTTTTTGTTCAGTAATTTAAGATTTTTAAAACAGTTTTACATTTACTGAAAAGTTGGAAAGATAGTACAAAGCGTTTCCATATACCCTGAACCCAGTTTTCCCTATTATTAACATCTTACATTAGTATGGTACATTTCTCACAATTAATGAACAAATATTGATACATTTTTATTAACAAAGGCCATACTTCATTCAGATTTCTTTGGTTTTTACCTATTGTCCCTTTCCAGGATCCCATACAGGACACCTCATTATATTTAGTCATGGTGTCTCCTTAGGCTCCTCTTGACTATGACATTTTCTCAGACTGTTTTGTTTTTGATGACCTTGACAGTTGTGAGGAGTATTGGTCAGGAATTTTGCAAACTGTCTCTCAATTTGGATTTGTCTGATGTTTTTCTCATGTTCAGACTGGTTCTGAGTTTTGGAGAGGAAGGCCACAGAGGAAAAGTGCCATTCTCATCACTATAGGGTACACACTATTACTGTTGATCTTCATCATCTGGATGAGGTAATGTTTGTCAGCTTTCTTCACTGTGAAGGTCCCCTTTTCCTCTCTTCATATATTCTAGTCTTTGGAAGAAAGTCACCATGCACGCCTACACTTAAGCAGTGGGGGATGTGTTCCTTTGGTGGATGTGTTCAGATACTTTTTTCCATTTTGTAAGTGGGGTGTTTGCTTTCTTATTATTGAGTTTCAAGGATTGTGTATTTTGCATACAATTTCTTTATTAGATATGTCCTTCGAAATATTTTATCCCAGTATGTCACTTTTCCCCCACATTCACTTAATAGTGTCTTTCAAATAGCAGTTTTTCATTGTAATAAAGTCAAATTTATCAACATTTTCTTTCAAGAATCATGCTTTTGGTGTTGTATCTGTAAACTCAACACCAGACCTAAGGTTATGCCAATTTTCTCCTGTTTCCTTCTAGAATTTTTATAGTTTTCCATTTTACATTTAGGTCATGTCCACGCAAATAATCCATAACCGATCTGTAAATCAAAATTGGGGTGAGTTTATTATGAGCCGAATTTTGAGGACCATATAGCCTGGGAGAGTCCTTTCACAAAGAAATGAGGCACTCCAAAGAAGTGGGGTGTACAGAGTGGTTATATACTGTCAGAGAGCAAATCACATATGAATGCAATGTCCTTTTTACAATAGTCATGAGATTGCCCTGTCGGCACAGCGATTGATGGACACAATAGGTGGCAAGTCTGCTGTCTCTATGGCCACAGCAGTTGCAGATCTTTTGTCTCGAGCTGGGTAGTCACAGGATGAGCACAGCAATCAAATCCTAGCCTCAGGAGAAATGCTTATCCTTAAGGAAATGCCAATATGGGGGAAGTTGTATTCTTATCTTAAGGGCATTTGTTCTTGTCTCTGGGACATAGTAAATGCTTAAAGCAGATCTACAATGCATGTTCAAAGGCCAGTCAGGCCCTTTTGGAAAACCAAGGTCAGGCCGAATTAGTTTCACACCAAATGGCTACCTCATATACTCCAATATATCCTATTGCTTGCCGTTTTATTTATCAGTCATGATCCACTTTGAGTTAATTTTTGTGAAAGATGTAAGGTCTTGGTCTAGGTTCACTTTTTCATTATGGACATTCAATATTTCCAGTACCATTTGTTGAAAAGTCTATCCTTTCTCCTTTGAATTGCCTTTGCTCCTTTGTCAGAGATCAGTTTGCTACAAAATAACTTGCTGGGATTTTGACTGGGGTTGAGATGAATCTATAGAGCATGGTGGGAAGAATGGATGTCTTACCAATATTTAAAGACAATCTCTGTCTTTTTGTTGGTGTATTTAGACCACTCACAATTAAAGAAATTATTCATAAATTTGGGTTCATATCTACCATGTTTATATCTGTTTTCTACTCATCGCATTTGTTTTGTTTCTATTTTTCCCCTATATTTCTACTTTCTCTGGTTTTGACTGAGCATTTTGTAAGATTCCATTTTTGTCTCTTCTTTTAGCAGATTAGTTATGTTTCTTTTAAAAAATCTTTTAGTGGTTGCCAATAGTCTGCAGTATACATTTTCACCTAATCTAAGTCCACTAGCAGATAACACTATACTGCTTCAGGTGTAGTACAGTACCTTGTTACTGAGTATTCTCAATTTTTCTTTCCCATCTCTCATGATCTTGAGTCATTTATTTCAGTTCTCCACATACTATAATCACCCAATACATTGTCACTATTGTTACTGTAAATAAAGTTATTTTTTAGATAACTTAAAAATTAGAAAAATAAAATATTTTATTTTACCCTTATTCATTCCTTCTCTGATGATCTTCCTTTCTTTTTGTAGATTCTAATTGCTGACCCATACCATTTGGCGTATGCCTGAAAAACCTCTTTTAAAATTCTTGCAAGGCCAATCTCTTGACAATGAATTCCTTCAGATTTCATTTGTTTGAAAAAGTCTTTTCATTTCTCCTTCATCTTTGAAGTATATTTTTGCTGGATGCAGAATTCTAGGTAGGTGACTTTTTTCTCTCAAAGCTTTAAATACGTTCACGGGTTGCTTAATGATGGGGATACATTCCGAGAAATGCGCCATTAGCTGATTTTTTTCATTGTGTGAACATCACAGAGCGTAGCAAAGGGGAACAAAATTTGCCACCAGAAAATGTGTCTCTTTAACATGAGGATTATTTTAGGCTGATTATTTTTAAGAAACAAAAGACTCAGAAAGTTTTTCTTGTTACCTTCCCTTTAACTGATTGAAGGAATTCAGATAAAAAAACCTGTCTCAGGAAGTGAGCTATCACCTTAGCAGAACATGAACCAGGTGATGGACAGGGAGGAACCTAGAAAAGCCTGTTTGTTGGGTTCCCCTCTGTGTTCTGTTTCTGTGTGGCCAAACTCTTGTTTTCCAAATGTTTGCTCCTCTTCAGCTACCTGTGAATTGCCTTCCTTCATCTGAAGTCCCTGACTCTCCCCACCCCCAACATCTTTTGTTTCGACCTAAGGATGGTATTTAAGGTGAGAGCTTCAGCTATTTCGGTGAGTTACTCAGTTTTCCTGGGTTTCTCCCATGTATACATGTTATTCAACTTTTGTTTGTTTTTCTCCTGTTAATCTGTCTCATGTCAATTTAATTCTTAGACCAGCCAGAAGAACCTACAAGGGTAGAGGAAAATTTCTTCCTCCCCTACAGTACTTACACAAATTTAGATGGTATAGCCTATTACACACCTAGGCTATATGGTACTAATCTTATGGGACCACTGTCTTATATGTGATCTGTCGTTGACATGCATCATGTCATTATGCATCACATGACTGTATTTCACCTCACTCTCTTTTTGCTTGCATGGTTTCTAATGAGAAGCTTGCTTTGATTCTTATCTGTGTTCCTCTGTAAATAAGGTTTTTTTTTTTCTCTCTCTCTGGCTTTGTTCAAGATTTTGTCTTTGTCTTTGGTTTTCTGGAGTTTGAATGATATGCCTGGTTATAGATGTTTTGGTGTTTATTGTTTGATGTTCACTGAGCTTAAAGAATCTGTGGTTCATTGTCAGCCATGAATTTTGGAAAAGTCTCTCCATTCTTACTTCAAATATTTCTTCTGCTCTCTTTCTTCTCCTTCTTGTATTCCAATTACACATATGTTACACTTCTGAATTGTACCATAATGCTTGGATGTTCTGTTCTGTTTTTTATTTTCATTCTTTTCTTTCTTTGCACTTGAGTTTGGGAAGTTACTACTGACCTATCTTCAAGTTCACTAATTCTTTCCTTACTTATGACTGGTCTACTGCTGAGACTATCAAAGGCATTCTATCTCTGTTACAGTGTTTCTGATTTCTAGGATTTCCTAATGATTGTTTCTTAGAGTTTCTATCTCTGTTTACATTACTCATCTGTCTTGCATGTTGTCTACTTTTTCCGTTAGAGTGCTTAACACATTAATCATAGTTATTTTAAATCCTCTGTCTGATAATTCCAAAGACTGTGTCATATCTGAATCTCCTTGTGATTCTCACTTTGTCTTTTCAGACTGTACTTTTTTCTTGCCTTTTAGTATACTTTGTATTTTTTTGTTGAAAGCTGGATGTGGTGTATTAGAACAGGAACTGATGTAAATAGGCATTTAAAGTGAGGTTTTATGTTTATCTGGCAAGGATTTGGACTGTGTTTAATGTTTACTCTATCTGTAGGTACCAGAGACTTCCTGTTCCAAAAACAAAACTGTTTTTCTTTCCTCTATTGACTTTGGGATTCCCTAAGTACTTCTCCTCTGAGAGATTCTAAAGTTTGCAACTATTTTAACTGTAACTCACTGATATTATACTGGACCCCTGTTGATCTGGTGGTAAGGTAGGGGACAGGGGGAGCATTCTATAATTTTATGATTATATCTCAGTCTTTTAATGGTCCTGAGTCCCTGGGATGTCACCTTCATGAGTGTATCTCATCTTCCCTCCCCACTCTTAGGTGACCTAGCTATGCTAGAGGAGGCTGGAGGGAGAGAAATACTCTTTCTCCAGGTAGGATAAGGTTCTGGTAAATCTTTACCCCTTGAGAGTAGGTCTTGTTATGGAAGAACCCTGTATGGCGTCTGGAGGTGAAACTCACAGAAGTGTGAGGGGCCCCCTTAGACAACAGCCCACAGGAATTTCTCATTCTCAGTATAGCCCACACTCAGCCTATAGCAATTCATCAAAATCACTGGTTAAGTGTTCTGGTTTCTGGCTCCAGCAGCTTCTCCAGCAGTAAGCAGATCTGTCTCTGGCTCTCTGGATCTACCTGTGTTCCCAGTTTGGCGATGGAAGTTTGCCCTGCAACTTCAGTTTTCTGATGCATCCATGAAAATTTATTGACTTTATTTATCTTTTTTTTTTTAATGTTGTTATAAGAAAGGGAGTGACAGGGGCCGGCCCAGTGGCGCAGCAGTTTAGTTCGCGCTTGGCAGCCCAGGGTTCGCCAGTTAGGATCCCGGGCGCCTGCCGATGCACTGCTTGTCAGCCATGCTGTGGCAGCGTCTCATGTAAAGTAGAGGAAGATGGGCACGATGTTAGCCCAGGGCCAGTCTTCCTCAGCAAAAAGAGGCAGACTAACAATGGATGTTAGCTCAGGGCTGGTCTTCCTCACAAAAAAAAAAAAAGAAAGGGAGTGACAACTTCCAAGTTCTTTACATGTTGGACCTGGAAAGCATCTAATCTAATTTTAAAGACCAGATTTTTTTTAATTTTTTTTTACCATTTTAAAAAGAGGAAACCATCTGTAGGTCAGTCCAGCCTGGCTTATTCTCAAGCTGAACTCCAAGTAGAAATCTCTATACGAATAATACAATTATTTCAGAATTTCTCTTAATATCACTTCTTCCTTAAAGCTTTCTTTGAAGGCTTCCTCTTATATTGAGCTCACCTTTATCTGAGTCTAAATCTCTTCTTCTTTTTTTTTTGTCTTTTTTTCTTAATTTGCACTTAACTACTACTTAGTAATACTTGATTTTTGGATGGATAAACTGCCTCTTCAACTGTTAGCTCTTTTATGAGGGACAATCTTTTATACAACTATTAAATCCCTAATTATGCTGTCAAAAGTATATATTAGGCATATAGGAAATATTGAATTATTTAGGATAGTCCAGGGATTGCACTACTTTTCTTTGATTTTGGTGTTAGTGAGGCTCCATCAGACTTTCACAACAGAGGTATGCTCAGGTCACCACAGTTAATAGAGGCTTATTGTAAGGATAGATGGAAAGGTAAGGAGGAGAGGATAAAGCAGCCAAACAGCCAGACCCCCTCAGTGACTGGCACATCTTCATTACTCATTCAAGATACAATAATAAATGCATTCATTTCAAAGTAGGTGAAATGAACCAACAGCAATTCTGCAAGTCTTCCACGTAGATGACTCACCTCCTACATCTCTGCTTCTCCCTTCTCTACCTACTTTCTGTTTGACTACCCTTTCTCTTACTCTCTCCATATGTTTCGCCGATTGATTGATTTAATGAAGACTTGCCTCTGTGTGTGGGGCACTCTGCAAGGCTTTGGAGACAAAAAAGAGAAGGAAGATAGAGTTCCTGTGCACAGAATTTACAACCCAAAAAGAAAGACAAGTAAATTGGTAATTATAGCATCATGTGATGAATGCTATGATGGGGGAAACTAAGGGTATAATGGGAGCGCATAGAAGAAGTATTTAATCCGGTCTAGGGACTCAAGGAAATCTTCTTGTAGCAAGTAACACCCAAAATGAAAAGTAAATGAAGAGGAGAAATTTATCAGCAAAGTGATTGTGGTGAGTCTTTGTTACAAGCAAAGGGGACACTATGTATGAAGGGCTAGAGAGATACCATAGTGTTTGGGAAACAGAAAGTAGTTTAGTATGACTAGAGCATAGAGTATAGGATGGTGAGCAGGGAGAGGATGTGGTGAAAGATAAAGAGATAATTCCTTAAAGATAAACAGGGTCCAGATTATTGAGACATTTTAATCACGTCAATAAGTATGAACTTTATCCTAAATGCCCCTGGAGGGAAGACACTGGAGACTTTCAACCATGAAAATGACATGATGCAATTGACATTTTGAAAATACCATTTTGTTGACAGTCAGAAGTGGAGCAAGACTTGACACAAAGAGACTAGTTATTGAACTTTTCCAATAATCCAAATATGAAGTGATGGGTGTGATGAGAAAGAAGTGAACAGAGGGAGGGAGAAATATTAAGTAGAATGGCTGGGCTCAGAATTTTTTGTATATGAAATTTGACAGGTAACTGGCCAGCCTTTGATGCTGCATTTGCATCAGCACCATCCCCCTTTCCCTGGTCCAATCAGCTGTGGTCAGGGCAGTAGAGTCGTGAGGCCCAAGACATAGTGCCCTTCTGAGCTCTTGCATGGACTGCTGAATAGTCCCTGACTTCTGATTCCTGAGGGTGGGAAGGAATCAGGAGATTGAATGAAAAAACATCTGCAGAACCTTCTCCACTAAGAACAAGGGAGAATTTTAATACAAGGGCAAGTGAGAGTCTTATTGAGGATGGAAGGGGTAGCAGGAAGCCAAGGTAGCTAGCTCTTGCCTTTTCCAAAGATGTTATGGATGAGTAAGACCTTCTGTTTCCCAAGATGCTCTTGTCCACCAATAGGTAACTGTCCCTTCAGGGAGAGCCACTTGGTAAATTGAGGCAATTAGCTTTCCCCTCGCCCAAGTCCTAATCTCTAGCAGTTCCCTGCGAGGATATGAGTCACACTGGCATCCTCCAGACCAGGGCATCCTAACACTCGAGTAAGCACCCCTCCTCCTCGTGGCTGTGCCCCATTTGGACTGGCCCATGAGAGCTGTTTTCAGATCCACAAAAGTACCTCCATTTTAACTTTGTTCATTCTTCTGTGCAAGGAGGTTTCACTTAAAATAAAGCTATGCTGTCAGTGTAATTATTGTGTGATTCTGAATGAACACAACACCCACCAGCAGCAGCCATGCTGTTGTGCTTATGTCCTGATGGGTTATAGGCCTATATTCTGGTGCTATTATAAAACTATTTCTGGTGAAACTGAACAAAAGAATACTGCTATTTAAAACAACAGCTGCCTTCTAAGGGGGAAGGGGATAGATCTTGTTAAAAATAATCTCAGGAACTCTGCTGGCCTTCTGTGTCACTAATGTAGTAGATATGCCAAGCACCATAATGGGTTTTGTGGATCTACTTATAGCCAATTTGGATCTGGAACTAAGTTTAAGAGTAAAGATTAGAGAGAGCTTTGTTCTGCATTATAGTATAGAAAAAAGTCTGAATTCATTGGAGAGGAGGGTTGATATGGGAGAGAAATGGGTGAGGAAAAGATGGGAAGAAATATGGGAGGGAAAATGAGTCAATAAGATGATGAGAAGCCTATAAATCCATATAGGTGCCATGAACTTGAGCACTTTTCATTGGAGGATGGCTAAAATAACTTTTAGGGCAGGGATATCCAACGTTCATTTGTGCATTTCTGCAAGGACTTCTGTACCCTAGAGCCCTCCCCATCATTGTGAACTTTTAGCAAAGTCTGATACACACTATATGTGAGAAGTTGTAAGCAGAAGAAAAGAGGATTCCACAGCAAGGTGAAATGTGGGAATGGGGCAGTATGTTTTAGATACGAAGGCATCTATAAACTGAACTAATGCAGCAGGAACCAGAGGTAAGTAGAATATAAACCTCTGAGAATTCAAAGAAACCATAGAGCAGGCATTGGACTTTCCATAAATTATGAAATGGGGTTGAGAAAATTTCTTAAAGCAAGGATTACTCCAACTAAAAATTTGGTTATACTAGCTATGACTGCTCCTAACATGTATAGGCTGTGAAAAAGGACAAATGGAAGCCCACATATATCTAAATATGTGTGTGTGTGTGTGTATATATATATATATATATATATATAATATATATATATATAATATATATATTATATATACCTATATATATTACATACATATATAAATATATATAATACATCAAGTGAAAAATTTGTAAATAAATGTTCTAAAATCTTACCTAGACAAGTATATCTTCATACTATCAAAACTAAAAAACCATATATATAAAGTTATGGTTTTGATGTGACTAGTTGGCAAAACATCAAAGATGCCTTAAGTTATCTATTGTTGCATATGGCTGGGTGTTCAGTTTATGGACTAGTTATGTTTGGATAAGAAATGAAGTAGACACAGAATTCATAAAATATATGTTTATTTCAGGAAATTTATTTTTCTTGCCTTCATTTCAGAAAAATCACTAATTATGCTCTTTTACTGATATTTTCACATAATATTTGTCTTATTGAAAGCAATGCCAAATTCAATAATTTCCCTTGAGTTATTGTGGTTCTTAGTTTTTATTAATTTCAATTTGTAGAAAATTTGCTTTTCTGAAGCAATAGCAACTGGAACTGACAAGGAAATGTTTAAAGCAATATTTAACTGGAAATGAACTATAAATTTTACATATTATGTTCAAACATTGTAATGGGGTCAAATATAATAAATTATCTTTATGACAGAGTATGTTACAACATATTTAGATTTCTTCATACAAGTTACTATCGCTTAAATCAAATTTTTTTGTTATCTTTTAAAACAATATCTAGATCTGTATAGTATTACTTAAGTTCTTTCAAAAATTTCAATGCTGGAATATTATAAAGAAAACAAAAAATGGCAATATGTACATCTCTCTCTTTAATTAGCCTATACTATTATCACTAACGGACTTAATCTGTATAGAAATTAATACCAGAATTTTTTAATATATGTATCTTTTCCTTCAGAGTTACATAAATGCTTTTATTTTTTTTCTAATTTCTGTTATGTTGTTGAAAGATCACTTTTGTTGCGTATTTCACACGCAGTTTCTTTTGACTTAGAAAAAACATTTTCTCTAAAATTTTGAGAACTATGTCTTTACCCTTTAAATTATTTGTTTGATGCTGGTAGTGTTTATAAGCTTCTGCTAACATTATTAATAGCAAGCAACATTTCTTAACAAATAACTATGTATGACACAAATTACATTTAATTTTATTTTCTGCTGAAGATCATGATTCACTATTTTAGGGTCTTCTCTTGTTTCACTTAATTCTTCTAGTACCTTACCTTGCTTAACCTAAATTTAATTGTTTTGACAACAATTAGTAACATTCCCATCATGTGTCCAACAGTGGTTGTAAGGTTAATTTGATAGGCATTTCATCAAGATATTTCATCTTTGGTAGATCCAGAAAATATTGTATGTAATTTTTGATTTGTTCTGAAGAATGTCATTTCCATCAGCACAGTTGAGGACATGTGTTTCAGTGACAAAACCATGCAATGTATATGTCACCAAGAAAATCTTCTGAATTTTTGGCAAAATTCATTTGAATTGAATTCTGTTTTGCTCAAAATATTCATATGATGTCAAAAGGATGTGACTGCCATATTCTAACATCTTCATCTAATAAAGGTTTAGTCTTCCTCAGCCATGAAATTTGCCAATTTCATAAATATAATTTTCTTCATCTTCTAATGAGCAGATCAAAATTACATTTGATGTTTTCAAATGGTAACTTGGTTCAAATAATTCTCTTTTTCATCCTTATTGTTTGTATTAGTAATTAGGTTTTCATTTAGTAAGGGATATGAAGGGATAGGTATTTCATTTCACCTGTTCAAGTTGAGTTTTGATGAGAATAGTTTTCTTGCTCATGTGCATTGTTTTCACAAATGATCAGATCTCTAATGAAAAAAGTTGTAATATCATAATCACAAAGTTTATGTTGGTCATTCCTGTCAGAAATGTATTCACTTCCATTGTTTACAGTTCTAAATAGTTCATCCTCTTTTTCTTTCTAGCTTTTTTCTTTTATAAGCTGAAATTTCTTTTTTTTCCCTCTACCTTATTGAGATATAATTGACATGTAACAGTGTGTAAGGTTAAGGCATTCAACATGTTGATTTGATACATCTATAATTGCAAAATGATTACCACCATAGCATTAGCTAACACTTCCATCCTGTCACATAATTATCATTTTTTGTGTGTTGTGGTGAGAACACTTAAGGTCTACTCTCTTGGCAACTTTCAAATATATAATACAGTTTTATTAGCTATAATCATTATTCTGTACATTAGATCCCCAGAACTTATTCATCTTATAACTGAAAGTTTGTACCCTTTGGCCAATATCTCTCCATTACCCCCACCCCCAGCCCCTGGCAACCACCAATCTGTTTTTTGTTTCTATAAATTCATTTTTTTAATATTCCACATGTAAGCGATATCACATAACATTTGTCTTACTCTGTCTGACTTATTTCACTTAGCATAATGCCCTCAAGTTTCATCCAAGTTGTTGCAAATGGCAGGATTCTCTTCTTTCTCAGGGCTGAATAATATTCCAGTGTGTGTGTGTGTGTGTGTGTGTGTGTGTGTGTGTGTGTGTGCACGAATGGATAAAGAAGACGTGATATATATCCATTCATCCACGGACAAACACTTTCAAATTTCTTAATTTTTGTTTTCAAGAAAGTTAGTTTTCTTCTAAAATATTTAAATGTGTTAAAATTAAAAGGCAAATATGAATTATAATCCATGTAAAAAATTAATGAAAAATTACTTTTAGCTGAAAATTTTAATTAACATTTGAAACTATTTAAATAATTGAATATCTTTATAAAAATATACATAAATAGAGATATTTGTAATTCTGAAGTTTAATATCAGTTTACTTGCCCATGTAAAGAATTGGTGCCATGCTTTTTGAATATTCTGCTTATTATGTTGGCTATAAATATCTAAACTTAAAAATAATGTGAATTGTTTAATATTGCAAAGTGTTTCTTATCTGCCATGTGCAACCTGTGCTAGTCGGTGAGTCTCTGTGGAGCTACAAATTGTAATGCAAAGAGAAGCAAGAAAATGGACAATTGGCACTACTGGGAAATGATAATCTTTTGCACAAGAACTTACTGCATTCATATTATCAGAGAGGACAAATTTGACAAGTTAATTAATTTGTTTTTTTCTGTCCTAAGAGCTTCTGCCATTCAAATCTCTTCTCATGCTAAGCAGTACTCATCTTATAGTGCCATAACCCACCAACTTAATGGTATTTAGACACAATCGCTTTTTATTTTGAGGAAAAAGGACAAGAGATGTGGGGACGCATTTCTCTGGGGGAGTGAAGGGTGTTAGTTTTAAGAGCAGATGTTAGGGTTATATGTCCTTAGGCTATCACTGGACACTGATTCTCTAGGTCAGAAACACCATTGTGTTTTTTAATAAATTCATTTTTGGCTCTGTTTATATGAGTCCCTCTAAAATGTGGGACATAAGGCAGGACCTCCTTGCTAGGATCAAAAAGTGTTACTGACACTAGCAATTGTCATAAATATTAGTTTAGCTTATTAGCCTGGGTATAGGTGATGAGAAGCCATTTTTGCCTTTACCTCATCAACAGCCTTATTATATATCTTGAATTTCAATCTACTTTCCAATTTTCTTCTTTTAAATCTCTTTCCCCTCCTCTAGTAATAAAATTCTGCTTTTCTAGGAACTGCACCTCCCCAACTGTGGGCTGTGTCCAGGGGGATAGAATCTTCTGATTGGCCAACATGGATTATCTGCCCAAGGCAGTCTTGGGAGAGATGAGGTCCCACAACCACGCTGGGCATGTGATCCACGTTGGTTCATCAGAGTTACCTTCCTTACATCAGTCATGATGATTAGTTCAGAGATGGGCACATGACCCTCGCAAGGACAGGGTTTTTCAGAGATTGATATGATCTCAGATTTCTCCGCTTTAAAATTGTAAGCACAAAGGACCATGTAAGCTGAGAGATGCCACTAGCTGTTTTTGCTACAAGCTAGAGAATGCCTACCTGAGAAAAAACTAACACAGAAGAATAAGAGCCAAGAGATTAAGAGAAAGACACTTGACGATGTCGTTTGAGCCCCTGGATCCAGCCTCACCTACTGTGGATTTTTGAGTTATATGAACAATTACATTCTTTTATTCTTGTCTCTTTTTTTCTTGTTTAATTCAGGTTAAATTTCTGTCATTTATAACCAAAATGTTTCAAATAATACGCAACCTTCCTCCCACTTGGCTTCTGGTCTTGTTCTTTTATGTACTTCACTTTAGCATTTTCAAACACCACTTCCGCATTCAAGTCTCCGTGACGTTGAATAACGGCGTGAATGAAGCTAACAATGACTTACTGTTTTTTTTTTCCCCCCACATATGGAAGCATTTATCACATCCTCCATTGTTTAATTAATTCCTTTGGGATGTATATTATTATGTCCATGATTACAAGTGAGGAAGCATCTGTTTAAGAACTCACTAAGTTTAAGTATCTTGGTCAAGATCACACAGCTAGTGGGCAACTGAAGCAGGATTCGGAGGCTGGAGGGACTGACTCCAAAACCTAAACTTTCCATCCTCCTCATACTGAATCACCAGTAAAAAAAACAAACAAAAAACAGCACTGGTTTGTTTTAGATCCCTAGATCCAGTTATTTCTCAATTGCCTTTTTCTTCATGGTTCCATGATTCTCTTTGCCCACCATTTCTCCTCAGTTAGTTCTCTCAAAGAGATCATTGATCTTTCCCTAGTATCTGAAAACCACTTAGTTTAATAACTAATAGTTCTCAGGTTTGCCTTTTATACTTCTTAATATTTTTAGGGTTCTTTTTAGTATCCCCAAAACCAAGCATAGTCCGTGGCATGTGATAGATGCTCCAGTCTACAGGTCTGTGGACACGGTTGGGGAATTATTGGAGCCATTTGTTACTTGCTTTCCCATAAGACAGCTCCTTCAGCGTGTAAAAATAACTACTATTTTCTCCTCGAGTCTTCTCTTTTCTAGAGTAAACTTCCTTAGTCTTTTGAGTTCTCACTGATTAACATAGTCCAGTTGAGGAGGGGTTAGACTATTGTAGTTGCATAAGTATGAAGATCCAGTTCCTTAGAAAGATTAATTTTGTATTCATTTATAGGATGGCTAAGAGGGGAAAGGCGCAAAAAGACAGGGCGGGGTTCTGCTCTGCTTTACACAGCGTTGCTAGGAGTCAGAACTGACTTGACGGCATTAACAACAGCAAAGAGGAGAGAGAGGTAGGAAAGAAAAGGACCAGTGATGTTCTATCACAGGAAAAAGTCATGAGTGTGTCATGATCCTTATCGTATTGTACGGCATATATTCATTTGTTTATCTGCACAGTGAGACTGTAAACTCCATGAAAGTGGAAATACTATATGTCTGGTTCATTAACTTTTTTTAATGCCCAGCACAAAGCACATGACCTTGTACCTGATATTGAGCACATACATAGGCTTTAAAGTTAGACTACTGGGGTTCAAATCCTGGGTAAACCACATACAGGCTCTATGACCTTGGCAAGCCACCTAATTTCCATGACTCTTGATTTCCTCGTCTTGAAATGGGGATAATAGTCATTTCTATCTCATATAGTCATTGTGAAGATCAAATTAGGTATTCCATAGAAAGTGTGCATAATGACTGGCATACATTAAGCACTCAAAAATGCCTATTGCTGTTGTTATTATTAATATAGAGAACCTCAATAAATATTTTAAAATAAATTAGTTATACGGTTCCAGACCTTCACTGTTCCTGTCCCTTACGTCTCCATACATATCAGTTTCATAATGTTCCCCACATTTAACCAATATTTCAGACAAGATGTGACCAATGAAATGTCATGAAAACTGGCTGTCTCCCTTTTGCATGGTTATCTTTCTCATCTAATCTGGAGTTAATTTATATTGTGTTTGCCAGACCCCTTAAGCTTTCTCAAACATGTGCCACTTATTAACTTTTCCAGGTTAATCTTGGGGTAGAAATGATGGACTCACCAGGTTGGAATCTAGCAGTAAGGGTGATAGCTTTGGCTTCAAAAAGAGGTGTGGACCTGAGGGCAAGAAAGATAGGACATTGTCTCCTCAGTGACCCAGGGAAGCAGAGACAATAACTCTGGAATTGGGGTTGGGAAGGGGGAAAGAACAAAAGTTAAAGCTAGGAAGCAGGATGGAGATGACAATAAAGACTTGCTTTATGTGTCAGCAAATGCCAAGCTGAAGTAATAAAACTGTGCTTATAATTATTCACCCAGATATAGTTTGTATCCTGAGAGCTTTGCATATTGCAATAAAATGTCTTTGTACTCTGAAACAGCTGTAAGGGAGGGGTAGAGCAGGAGAAGTGAAGGGGAAAGGATGTGGGTTCTGGGGCATGATCTTTGGAGGAGCGACCCCCTCTCGCCTTATGTGGTGGCAGTGGAAATGTACTTCACAGCAAAAGTGGCCACAGAGCCTGCTGTTTGGGGGCTGCTCTGGGTGCCTGCTTTATCACATGTCCACAGAAGATCATGTGCTTTCACCAGCCCAGATGGACGCCACTGGTTTCTGTGCCAACATCCTGAACTTGTGGGCACTGAGCAGTAGCCAAAGGGTTATGTCCTGACTAAATTGTAGCTGTGAGCCGGAGCCCTGCCATTGAGCTAAAAGCATCTCTCCATGCCCTTGATTCTGCTCTCTGTGTGTAGAGGGGCCCACAGCCCAGGCACTCATGGGCAAAAACCAATACCTTCCTGCTCTGAGGTGTACCTGGGACTGAGCCAGGATAATCTCTGGTCCAGAAAAGGGGCTTAGTCTTCTTTTGAATAAATTCTTCCTAGAGTCTGCTATCTCGAAAATGCATATTAATATTTGTTTAAAGAGTTGATTCATTGATTAAAAATTGCTTCTAAGGTTAATTTTTGGCTTCTGTAAGAAAGATTTAGACCTATGTTTACTCTGGCCCATTCAAAGGTAAAGTACTCTTGTCTTCCAAACTCAAAACTCCTTGAGAAAATAGACTATAATATGTACAACTTCTGGAGACTTATGTGACCCAGTCTTATCTCCAGGTTGCATATAAAGGCACTCTAAAAACAGAAAAAAATAATTCAAGTAAGTCTGATCTTACTTGACTCTCTAAATGTTCTCCTAAAAGAACGTTTAAGGAAATCCCATCCAGAATCCACATTTCTGGCACAGATCAAGCGTTCCATAAACAGTTTTGCTTGTGTTTTTATTATTATTTTCATTTATTTTTGTTTAACAACCCCCTTCCCAGGTTCCCACACCTACTGGGGTTCTGTCCTTTTGTGAAAGCTCTCGTTGAAGCACATATCTTATCTGAATCACACGGAAAGCCATTATCAGCCAGGAACACAGCTTCATTTATCAGATTGGCTTCAATCACCTAACAGAGACCAAAGTAGGAGGACCTTAGAAACCAGACAGTAAAAGAGAGGTTTCCTGGGCCCCATAGTGAGGAGCACTCAAGGGGCGCTTGTCAGAGGCTCAAATTCCCTAGTTTCAAAAAAAAAAGACAAATCCCTTGAATGACTATAACAGAAACAACAATCCACTCATAAGAAATTTCTGCTTAAACACTTGGGGGAAATAGCCACCTTTAAATGCTATGAATGTAAAAGGAGAAATTTCTAGATGTCCTATGTCATTAGGCAAGTGATATAGTGTAAATAAAGCAATAATGTTCTACTTTTAGTCATCTTCTACAAGAAGAATTACAAATGAAGAGCATATGTCTCTAGCATTGACTTCGAGAAGCAGTTCAGTTGTTCAATTATTGAGAAATATACCTTGACAGGTCAATTTACCAATCAACAGAAACTTTATAGTTTTAGTTTCAAGAACATCCCACTCTTTTATTTCTAAATTCGACAATCATGAAATAGTTTTGTTCTCTACTTTGCCAACTGTGTGACTTTAGTCAAGTCACTTAAACTTCTGGGCGTATCTTTAAGTGTTCAATGAAAAGGCTGGACTTTTAAGTGCTAAGAGTTTGTGTAAGTTAATATCATTCATAATTTTATCTCCTAAGCAGAGAAATTCACAAAGAAGCTAGTATAAGAAAACTGGTAGCCCCAATTCTTAAGATTTATGTAACATGCAGCTTTTCTTATTTCACTATGTAGCTACCTCTATTTACTTTTAGTCTAGACTGATTAGCCTACTTCATGAGCAAAATATCATCATCCACACTGAATATCCTACTGCAGTGTGCAAAGTGCTGTCATCCTAGAAGAGAGGCAATAGGGCAAAATGATTAGAGTGTAGTAGGCTCAGGAGCCATACTGTCTGGGTTTGATACCTTCTCCACTACTTCCTAGTTGCGTGACCTTGGGGCAGTTACTGGTTCCTCAGTGGTGTCAACTATGCAAAAGGGAACACAAGAATACCTCCTTCATAGAGTTACTGTGAGGATTAAATAAATTAATACATTAAAGTGCTTTGGACAGTTGCATAGCCCATAGCAAGCACTCAGTGACCATTAGTTACAACGTTAATTACTATCATCATGTCCATTGATCTTCACAAAGCTGAACAGGCATTTCCAGTGACCCATAAAGTAAAGCAACTGGAGGATAAGACAAGTTGGACTGTTTGCCAAAGGTCACTCAAGTCAGAAGTGTCTAGTGATGAGAGTGGACCCCAGCTATTCTACATCCAGTCTAGTGATCTCTTTACACACCGTGCTTCCCCTGTGAAACCGAGGGCTGGAGTTTGGCCATTGGCTGGTCTGATGAGCTTCACTCCAGCAGAATCTGCCCCCTAGGTCATTCAGCACACCGCAGTGCCCCACCAGCCATCTCAAAGTTCTCAGCTTGAGAACCTGCAAGCAGGGCTAACAGTCATACAATTTCCTGTGTGGGGCATAAACCAGTATAGTACCTGCCAAAGCTCCCAAAAGATAGATCCCAAAGACAGCTGCCTTTACTCTCTTTTCACTGGAAGTAATTATTCTCTTCTTTTAAGGGCCACATCACTTTATCTCTACATCTTCCATATAGCATCATTCACTTCCCAGCACACATTATGGAGTCCAGTGCACATAATTTGTCTTCTCTGCTACACTCCTCACTCATTGAGTAAACTGTTGCTGTCTTATTATTTTTTTGCACCTGATTATGTACTGTATAAGTACCTGTTGATTAAATGGATGGATAAATGAATGAATGGATAAATGCATACTTGAAGTATTGAAGTATCTGGAACCAGAATCAAGCCCCTGCAGAGAGACATGATTCAATTCAGCTCAAGTACATTTTGAGGGTGAAAATGTACCTGGCACTATACCAGACATTATACGGGATCCAAAACATATGTCATAGTCTCTTAAAAATTTTTGGACAGGCAAGACTTATATTCATGACGAAATTATACCTGAGGGGGAAAAAAGGAAATGATATAAGAGAGTACTGGCAGTCATTAAATTAGAAGGCTCTTCCAAAAGTTCATTTAAAGTTAGTTGTTTGAAATCTGGAATACATTTACCTATGGAAACATTGTCATAAATTATGGTCTGTTTCCAATATTGGTCCACAATATTTTGCCAGAAAAGTCAAAGATGGAAAAGACTTCAGAATTTATCTGGTCAAACCCTCTCATTTTACAGAAGATAGTGTGACTTTCTCACGATAACACAGTGAGTGAACTGAGAATAGAATCTGAATCTCTTGACTTCCTATTAAGTGTTCATTTTAGTAACAGTACTAATGATAGGAAAAAAACAATCATCATGACAATGAACTGTATTTATAAAAATATTTATCAAATATCGATTATGTGGCAGACACTGTGCAAATGCCTTTTCACCCAGGCATCGTCCTTGACTCTTCCATCTTCTTCCTCTGCCCGCCTCCCTATCATGTCCTGCTGATTTTACTACCCAAATGCTCCTCAGATTCATCTCCTTCTCCCCATGCCTGCCATCACTTTCCTAGTTCGGGCCATCTTATCTCTTATCTGGCCCATTATAGCAGCTTCTTATACAACCTCCAAAGTGATTTACTTACAATATCTAAAAACAAACCAACCAGATCATCTCATTTCTGTACTTAACAATATTTCTATAACTCTACATTGCCTACCAGATAAAATGCATGCTCTCTAACTTGTTCTACAAAGTTCTCCAAGATCTAACTCCTCTCTTCCTCTCCTGTCACTCCCTGCCTCCCACTTTGTGCTACAGCAATACACACCTGCTCGTCATTCTCTGCTCAGACTGTGATGTCATTCCCCCTGGTGCCAGCTCACATTCTCCCCTCTGCCTGAAGTCCTCACCTTCCCCCTCCTCTCACCTGGCTAGTCCCTATCTGTTCTTTGGTAACAGAGGTATCCATTTCACTCTGTCTCCAGGTCACTTCAGTCCATCTCCTGAGTACAGGTTCTTGAGCTCTGTATGCAATGGATGGTGATAGAAGAAAATTCAAAACAATCCTTCCATTGCCTTATTAGGTGACCGGAGATTTTCTAAAAACTTGAGGTGTCTGGGGGCATCGCTTGGGTGAGTCAAATCAGGGAATCCATGCATTGAGTGAAGAATTGTGGGAGACATTTCTGAGGCAGAGACCAGATTATATGCAGTGACTCTGAGTCCTCAGAGAACAAGAATGGTCAGGGTTCCAGATATGGACCAGCCAGCTGCTCTTCTGGGGGGATTGTTTCCCACAGGCACTCCTGGAATGGTCCTCTGGTATAGGCGCTAGTTCTGGGCATCCTGCTGTCCTGTCTACCAACCCTGGCCTTTCCTGGCCCAGAGCAGCTCCATAAACTGCTCTTTCAGGAACTCAGGATCCTGACACTTCTCCCTCCTGTGTCTCCCTCAGGTTCTCTCACCTTTGCTTTCAGATCTTCTTCAGCAAGGGCTGATTCCACCTTCCTTGCATAATAGGGATGTTGGCCTGTAAGAGCCCAGCCATTTCCCAAAAGCCTGTTTAGGAGGTTATGGTCTGGGCCATCCACAGCTACCTGGCAATTTCTCCTGTCCACCCTTTAAACCCAAAGATTGATAATTTTCCCAATGAGAGGAAGAAGGGGTTCCTCTTGTGCCACAATGTTCTCTCTCTAATTAAAAAGAAATTGATGCTCTTCTTTTACAGCAGGGTTTTTTTGCTAAGCTTTAAGACTTAGTTCAGCATCATTGTGGACCAGAAGCCACTCTGACCAGCAGTATTTCCCCACCCCACTCTGGCTCGGCTGGGTGCCCCTCCTCTGTGCCCTGAAATAGGCAGAGCAATATCTCCCTCACTGCGCTCACTGCACTGTGTTGCAATAATCTGTTTATGTGCCTAGCTCCACCGTGCCTATGAATTGTTGAGAGTAGGAGCTGTGTCTTATTCGTCCTTGTATTCTTTAGCCCAACAACAGTGCCTGACACATAGTAGATTCTCAATATATGATTGTTGTTGTCTTACTGTACTTCACTGACCTCCTTTGACATCTGGAGTAAATCAGCGAGTGGATCCCTGACCCAAGGGAATTTACATCCAATTTAACCTCGATTATTACTAACATGAGTAGCGATCTTTTCCTGATATGAGGGATACATGAGGCATCAAGAATTATTATGCAGATGGAAGACCCAAAGAAATGTATTTAGCAAGCCAAAAACCAATAGCTCAGATGAGCTGAATGGCCAGCTGTGATGATTCAGTATCAATCAGAGGCCTAAGACAAGAAGTCCACCAGGTGCCCAGGTATTTTACATTCTCTCCAGGTTCTGGATGAGATATACACTTTGTGGAGGGGTGGTGAGTACTCTGACCCACAGATCACAGAGTCAGATACCAAAGGGGTGTTTAACACATCCTTCTTTCAAAGCAGCTCCATGCCGAGGAAAAAATCCTAACATACAGGTAAGAGTTGATTAAAAAAAATAATAAACCTAGCAGAGTCTTAGGAATGCAAGAAAGGTATTTAGAATAGAGAGTCTTCTGGGAGCTTCTATTCTTACAGAGGAGATGAGGCAGGCACATATGTAATAGGCATATAGATATCTCTCTAATTTCTTTTCTCTGAATTGCAAAAATTGGCAGAGAGGCAAGATCTAGTGGTGATGAGGGACTTCAACTAGCAGGACATCTGCTGGAAGTCTCATGCAGAACATCTGATGAATTCTTGCCTTGCCTTGCTGACAACTTAATCTCTCAGCAGGTGGAAAAAGCAATGAAGGGGAACTGCTACTCAGGACTTAATTATGACCAGTAAGGAAGACCTGGATAATGATGTGTATGTTATAGGAAAAGTGGCTATGGCATTTTGAAAACTAATAACAAATGAAAAGGTGACCTCTTATTATAATAAAATATGACAGCCATCTCAATTCCTTTCCAGAAACAGACAATGTATGAATAAATTCATTAAAATATTCAGATCAGTGTACCCCAGATACTAGGAGAGCAGATTTCTAAAAGTTCAGAGCAGAAGATGATCTTGTGTTCTATGAGGCAAAATAATAATGGAGCTCCACTCTTTAATGGGATGGGCACTTCTAAGAAATGAAATTCAAATAAAATAATCATGAGTCATACTGATAAAAAGAAAAGGCAGCTAACAAAACCCATGGGGCTTCATAAAGAGCTCTTTGATGAGCTCAGATTGAATAAAGACCTGAACAAAAGGTACAAGGAGAAAAGCATAAGTAATAACAAACTCGAAAGTTCACGTGGTCTTATAAGGGCAGTAATAGTATTAATGCCAATATTTACTGAGGATTGACTATGTGCCAGGTTCTCTTCTCAGTGCTTTACATATATTAATGCATTGATTCCTTCAAAGAATGTTATCAAGTAGGTGTAATATTTATCTGGTTTTTACAGATGAAAAATCTAGGAAACACAGTGGTTAAGTTACTGACCCGGGGTCAAAAAACCAAGAAGTAGCGGAGTTGAGATTTGAACCCAAGCAAGCTGGCTCCAGAGCATTTTAAACCTCTAAGCTCTACTTCCATCTACTTTACAACACTTCTCAAGACATCATGTGGCAGACTAAAGGACAGAATGCATAGGTTTTTGGCAAAATAATAATTTCCCACGGCTTTTAAAGGGGATATTCTTTGTGATAGGAAGAAGAAGGAAATGAATGTCAAAAGAAAGGCGGTCCTGTTAAATGCTGATTTGTTGCCATCTTTTCCAAAAACAAGATTTTTCAGTTGGAAAGGTAGATTAAACACTATTGTAATATTGAAGCCAAGAACAAAGTGAAAAGCTTCTAGTTGTTCCAAAATAATAGCTGTCCTAGGATTGTGGAGATTTTAGCTGGCCAGAAAGGAAATAAGGCCCATTTGTGCTGTAATTGCACCAAAGAAGTGCCCAGGTCAGGAGGAGTAAAGGAGTCATAGTCATGGAACCCAAGACCCTAAAGATCATCCAGTCCGGCTCTTTGTCTCATTTTACTCCATATGGTTGACTAGATTATGCTCAGATCTGGGTGTAACATTTTGTGGGAAGCATTCACCAATGCTTCCATTCCATCCCTGTCCAGAAGAGTGCAAACTGATGGTGAAGAGTGGACGCTGTGCTGGACGAAGATCTCCTGATGGAAATGGGGTTCTCCTGTAGCTAAAGTAACATTTGCATGGCACTTCACCATTACAAAGTGTTTTCACGTGCATTATCTTCCTTGATCCCCACAATATTCTTCAGTAGTAGATGCTCGTAGCCTATTTAACAGAAGTTCAGAGGAGGAAACCAACACACTCACAGAACCAGAACTGTGTTCAACTGAAAGCTCTGCTCACCATTCCAGGCTCCTTCATGGTCGCCGTCTCCAATGATGTGAAGGGCAATCATGTAGAAGAGGGCTTGGATTTCTTCTTTTTGGTTCCATCTGGGCTCTAAAGGGGAAGGAATTTCCCAGCAGAGACAGCACCCTGCCCCTGGAAATGTTCAAGTGGAGCCGAGAGGTTGGCATGTGAGATTCTGCTAATTGGAGGCTGGTCTGATACAGCAGCAATCCTCGGACTTAAATTTCACGAACAAAACAGCAACAACAATGATAATAAATGGAGGGCTGACACAGGATTAACAATCTCACCATCTGCCTCTTATCAGCTCATTAAACAAAGGAAACTGAACACCAAAGAAAGAATAGTCTACTGCTACACTGCCCTTTTGTTTTTACGTTTTGCTGCAGACTGGTAAAAATTTTGTCACAAACTGGTAACAATCCACAGACCATTATTTGGGAAACATTGGATTAGAGGATTTTTAAGGCTCTTTCTAAGTCTAAAAATTGTACAACTCTACATCATCTTGGTACCTTATTATGCCTTTCTTATATTTTAGCTAACGTCTTAGACGCTTACTCAATGCCAAGCAATGTGTTAAGTTCTTTACATGTCAGCCAATTTAATCCTCCAAGTAACTCTATGTAGTAGGAACTTGCTGGTCCACTTTCAGCAGAAACTGAGATTCAGGAAAGTTCTGTGACTTGTCCCCCGTCACACAGCTGGGACTTCAACTTTAGTGACTTTTCTCTCAACAACGGTATTACACAACTTCTGCGATTAAACACTAATAAAATGTTTCAAGTATCTTTGTAGACTGTGAGTTCCTAGACAGCAAGGTCTGTACATTTGTAATTTCTGAATTCTGCAACTGCAGTTAGTACAGTTCCCCTACTGCATTCAACAAAATGAGCAAGTATTTATTGAGTGCCCAGTATGGTTCAGATAGTAAACTCGGGGCTTACTGAGGCACACAGAAGGTATTTGTTAATTAGTTGATCAGCAAATTGTATAGGAGAATGTTGAATCTATGAAATTAGTACACTCATTTAACTTACGTGTTGAGTATTCAAACTGAGAGGGATCATCAGCAAGGAGAGTCTTTTCTCTGACTTAACAACCGAAGAAGAAAAGTCCTGATGTTCTATTGCTACTCAGACTCTCCTCTCAGTGCGGAGAGAACAGCAAGGACCCTGCCCTTTATTTCCTGTGTTCTCCAACCACCTAGCCGTACTTGCCACTGTCTCACAGCCTGAAAGACCAAATAGGCTCCCCTCTGTGTCTTTCTGAGCCTCTACACTATTAAAAGGCTGTTAGGAAGAACCCACTGTGAGCCAAATAGTAAGAAAAGCTGGTTCTAGGAGAAAAGGTAAGAGGATTTGGAGTAATATGGTCAAGAGGTAAAGATTCTAAAGGGACTGACAGGCTGGTGTTTGACTTCACAGCTTTTATTCGCATAATGCTCACCATGTGCCCACTGTCCTGTGTACAGAAGGGGTTTTATTGTACCGCACTGCCACCTTAACAGTGAAAAAGCGTGTAATTTGCCAAGAATGTCCAATCAGCGTAGTCGTTATCTTACTACGAGCACAGCAGATGCGACTGAGCAGCCTCCACCGTTGTGTTTTGAGGAGAGGGTGCTCAGCGAGGTCGCTGGAACTGCCCTTGCTGCCCCTCTCTCTGCCACCGAGCCGGCCCTGGTGCTCCTGCATCCGTGTAAGCGCTGCCCTTCCCACAACACTCGCACACACTCACCAAGTGTGGAGCTCAGGGGCTGTGGGCGGGTGAGAAGGAAAGTGAGAAGAGCAAAATCTATCCATGACAACCTGAAGGTGGCAATAATCACATTTGCTTGAAAATTGCCTGAGAATGAACTACATGTTCTTGTGTGGATATGCAAACATATGCAAATGTATGTAAATGTGCGACCCTCTTACCGATTTTCTCCATCTGGATGTGGTCCCTCCTGGTGAGGCCAGAAGGAAGTGGGCTCTAAATGATGGATTCTGTCCAGTTCCCCCTTTGGGCTGAGGGGGTGGCTGGAGAAACATATTTTTCCCTCTCCAGGCCACATTTCTCCCATAGCTGGGGCTTGGGGAAGGGGCTATGGACCTGGGTAGGCTCATGGTCAATCAATTTATGTTGCTTTGATTTAGTTTGATCTGACCTAGAGAAGGTGGGCTTCTTGTTCCTTGTCCCCTTCGTTGTCCCCAGCCCCTCCCTTCCCACCTTGGCCCAGACCATGATGTGATAACACGACATTATCTGGTTGCTTTGGGGATCACGATAAATGGGGAAGCTTCCACACTCCTGAGCCTGTCACCAGCTGGAAAACAAGAAGGCTGAACTGATTCACTTTCAGGTCCCTCCCAGAAGGTCAGATCTGAATGAATCTATGATGGAAAATATAGCAACAGGGCTGTGCTATTATGACTCACCACCAGCTGGATGTAAGAGAGGAAGGAGCAAGGGCTTTAAAATTGTTGTAGAACACAGACCTGGGTTCAAATCTTAGATTTTTCTGGTTGCTAACAATTTATACTTAGACAAGTCGCATCATTTTTGATTGGAGGACCCCATTTCCCCCTTCTGTTAAAAGAGTACATTAGCCCTCAAAGGTTTTGGTACTTAGCCTCTGTCCTCCATATATGCATCAGTATACACCACAGACATTTAAAATGTGTACTTTTTGGCCAGCACTGGGCTAGATTCTAGAAATCGAAAAATAAGGAAGCCATCGACTCTGTTCTGAAGACACCTAGCCTAGTGGCAGCAACACACAGGGACAGAGGATAAATAACATAGAACAATTATGCCCAAGATGCTTTGGGAGCACAGAGCAGGTGCACCTAACTCACCAGCCCAGCCTGCGGGGACAGAGAGAATGACTGCAGGTAAGGGGACACTTGAGCCGAGTCTGGAAAGACAAATAGGCATTGGTCAGACAAAGGGGAGGTGTGGAGAGCTTTCCAGTCCAGTGGAGCAGCCCCATGCTAAGACATTGAGAGAAGGTGGCTTGCTTTTGGGGAGCAGCTTGTTATGCATCATGTTTGGAACTCAGCATGATTGGCAAGGTTGGAGATGCAGGATTGGGAGGTTAGGGAGGACCATAGGTGCCATGCTAAGACTTGGCTTTACTCTAGGATGATGGGAACCCAGTGACACTGGGAGGAGTAAGGTGACAGATCGGCAGGTTTTCAGAAGCTCTCTGGATGCAGGCGGAGCTGTTTTGGGGTGAGCCAGGCTGGAGCCTGAGAGGCCCACCAGGAGGAAAGCCGGATCTGTGCAGTCTCGGCCAACACCCCACACTGTGGACCAGAGCTGCTCCTCGGCACCATTGTGAGACAGAAAAAGTCTATCTTTGGGCTTCCCCCATGTCTGCTCCTCTTTCTGCTTTTCTTCTTGTTCCTCTTCAGCTGCCTGATTTTCTCCTGTTGCCCTTGACCCTCCTTGCAGCAATATTTCTGATAAATTAACTTGCACTTAGTGTCCGCTATTTAATTCATTGTCCCTCTTAGAGGAATTTCTATCTTAAAAGAGAAACACAGGGCGAGGGCAACGTTTACCAATGAGAGAGAGATCTCTAATAGCAGTGATTTCAGGAATCAGCGGAGAGTGCGTGGATAGCGGGGATTGGACAATGAAGGCTTCCCACCTCCCCAGGACAGATCACAAGGTTGGGGGCTGATTTCTGCTGCCCAGAGAGAGCCTGCTGGGGTTATCTCTGTGCCACCAAATGCAGACAAGGACTGGCCACTGGGAATGGGGCAGCCTGACCTCTGCCTAAAGGACATGGTGCTCAGATACAAGGTCTAGAAGCAGGAGACTGTGTGTGACTGTGCACACAAGCACATGTGAGCATGCCTGCCTGCCCTGTGTCTGTCAGTGTGAGACCCTGTGTACAGTGTGACCCTGCGTGGTCTCTCTGCTACCTAGAGGGAGTGATCCTTTTTCATCCTGTGGCTCATGGCCAGCTCCTTGGCAACCCCTCAACACTCAGTCACTTCTGATCCTGCACTTACCTCACACCTGATTTATGGACAGTTTCCCACAGTCACCCTTCCTAGAGAGCCCTCTCACCCAGAGCAAGAGAAGGAAAGAAAGGTAGAAAGGTTGTGTCCCCCCTGCCTCAAACCCTCAGACCTGTGCCATTGGGGGAAGATTTCAGGAAGGCCTATCCTTCTGGGGCAGAGGGAGCCTGGGAAGGAACGGGGATGTGGATTTTCCTCACTTTGTCTAAAGCATGGGAACAAAGTGTGTGCAGGGCCTGCCCCCAATGCATGGTAACTCCTGAATTTTGAAGTGGAGTCTGGAAGGCAGGGAGACTGGAGAAGGGAAAGGTTCAGAGAGCCAGGGCCTTCCATCTGCTGTGGGTGGGGTGGGGGATGGGGCTCCCTGGATGAAGATAGAACCCAGGTTGAATAGCCAATAAAGTGGTCAGTGATTCTCAAACTTCAGTGTGCAAACGAATCACCTGGGATCTTGTGAAAGTGCAGATTCTGATTCAGCAGCCGGTCTGGGGTGGGGCCTGAGAGTCTGTATTTCCTACAAGCTCCCACATCTTGCCACATCCATAGCCCACACTTTGAGTGGCAAGGGTGTAGGGTATGTGGCATTAATCTATTTTCCAAAAGTTGGGGAAGCTCAGGGGCTGCTGAGCGTACAAGTTCTTCCCACTACTCCATCTTCCCACAACAAGGGTAGCCTCCAAAGTATGCCATATTCCAAGAAATGGAAACGACAGGAGAGAACACGTGAGAAGAGCTGGAAATGTGGTCATTTTAGGGTCCCTGGAGCAAGGTTAGGTGTAATCAATGGCATTGCGGAAGTACCACGGCTTTTGGCAATCCACGAACATTTTATGCTCTGCTCTAAATAATACTGGAATGCAGCAAAAGCCAGCCCAAATGCCAGCAAAATGCCTGCCAACAGCTCCCATTATCACCACTACCATCACCCCACCGGGTCACCTCTCTTTGGAAGGAGTGCCTCCTGGGGGCTTCCTACTGAACTGTCTTGGGCAGATTCTGTTAGCCTTTTGGTCACAGGGACACAAGGACAGGAGTAGAGGGGTAATTCCTAGCAGTTCAGCTCCTCCTGGTGTGCTATTATTGCCTTTGTAAGAACTTACGTTTGAGTGGAATGGACCAGAAGGCGATGGACATTTTCCCAATTGCTTGCAGGGCAAACTTTTCTTGAATACTAATTGCAGGTTATTTCCTCCCAGCTCTAATTCATTGTACAGCTTCCATATCTGTCAGTTCATTTAATCTTTATGTCAGGTCTGTGAGCTGGGCAGGGGAGGTGTCATTACCTGCTTTTTCTCAAGTGAGAAAACTAAAGCTCAGAAAGCTGGCAGCTCAGAATGCCATGACCATGTCTCCCAACTCAACCCAGTGCTCTAGACAAACACCAATTATCACGCATTTTGTATTTCCCCGGGGAATGGAAATGACCCTTGGAATACCAGACGGGTGGCTGGGTATCCTGGGGAGTTGTCTATTCTGGTTTGTAAAAGTTATCTAATTTAGGAGCCGGCCCGGTGGCACAGGGGTTTAGTTCGCGCTTGGCAGCCCGGGGTTTCCTGGGTTCGGATCCCGGAGCCTGCCGAAGCACTGCTCGTCAGCCATACTGTGGCGGCGTCCCATATAAAGTAGAGGAAGATGGGCACGGATGTTAGGCCAGGGCCAGTCTTCCTCAGCAAAAAGAGGAGGATTAACAACAGATTTTAGCTCAGGGCTGGTCTTCCTCACCAAAAAAAAAAAAAGTTATCTAAATTAAGATCAACCAAGACATGGTAACAAGGGTCACAGGGAATATGGCAGCAATTCCTTAATTCTACCACCTCTATTTCTTAACGTTAATTCTAGCAAAGAACTTCCTAAAATATGTATTTAGGTTTCTCTACTTTCTTTTCAAAGGGCCCCGTCATTCTCTTAGAGCCGGTATCAGCAAATAATTCCTTGGCCAAACCTGGGTCTGGAGAGTAGTGGAGCTGAAGTGACAACTTCTGACCACTAGAGGGACCCCAGGCACCAGCTACAATTTTTTGGCAGCAATTGGTGTCTGGAATGGTACCCATCTCTTGGAAAAATTCAGGTCAGGTGCATATCTGGCTAAAAATCCCTTCATTGTTCTACAAAACAGGTTGGGAAGAGACCAAAGTATCCAAGCTCTGAACCAGAGGGCTTGAATTCGAGAATCCAAGCAAAGAGATTAAAATCATTGCAAGTGGGACTCAGACACCAGAATCAAAGAATATGCATTTTAGTCTAGCCCTTCCATTTAACTTCCATAAGGTTTTCAGAGTCTTCTAGTCTCAAATATTCCAATTCAGAATATCCTCAGTTGAGTCAGGACTATTGGATATCTCCCTCCAGGCGATTCTGATGCACCGCCAATTTAGGGAAAAGCTGCTGGACTGGTCCTTGGCTCCACCCCAATGCATGGGATGTCCGTCTACTACATTTTGATGATTTTTTGCTGTCCAGCCTCAGTTTAAGTCCTTTCTGTAACTGTGAAATCATGGCTCAAATTAGTTCTATCCTTTCATTCTCTTTCATGGCACTGGTTCTTTTTTCTTACAACAGCATTTGTAATTTATCTGTGTGTTTAGTGTCTAATCTCTGCCTCTCCTATTTGTCTCTAAATAAGGGCAACACCCTCATCTGATATGTTCACCACTATAAAACAAGAACACAGAGCAGTACAGAGCCCATAGTGTGCGTGTGTGTGTTTACATTAAAAGCAATGCTACAGCCCATCCCTGTCATCAGTAATCCAATTGTGGAAAGCCTTTCCTAACATTCAGTCAAAATTAATCTGTTATTTCTTTCCATCCACTTTTTCTAGTTCTAAAGCTACAGCTACATACATGTCTAATGCTCCTTTCACAGGACAACTATTCAGTTATGTAAAGAGAGCTGTATATTTTCTACATTTTTCCAGTGTCAGTGTCTCACTCCCACTTCTGCAGCCCCTCCTTATGGAAGTAACATGGTCTCTAGATTTTTGTCATGTTGGCCACCCCCCTTCTAAGCGCTCTGATTTGTTAGCGGCCCTTTCAACATGAGAGCTGAGCCCTTTATTCCAAAAATGGCCTGTCCAGGGCAGGAGAGAGTGGTGTAGTGCCCTCCCTTGTCCTGTACACTGCGTCTCTTAATGCAGCTTAAGTCTGCATTAGCTTTTTGGCCGCCACACACTCTATTGAATCATCTTTAGCCTGTGGCCAAGTGATACCTCTAAGTCTTTTTTTTTTTTTATAAGAACTTCTGTTAAGCCAGGTCTCTTCCATCCTGTTTTTGTGCAATTGATTTTTTTAAAACACAGGTTTTGCCTTAATCTCTACTGAAATGTATTTAATTTCTGCATTTTTGCTATCCCAGTGACCCTCTCTCCAATTTGCTTTCACACTCCCAGAGCTTTCCATGGACCTCCTGTCAATCAACCAAGAATGTGAAGTGAGCCGCCCTGTTCTGGGGCTTGAAGGAGTGGACATGAAGGAGGGGAAACACGGTCATGTTTTTGGAAGCTTCCAGGCTGATGGCACAGACAGTCCACTTCTTCCTCACCTCTTTCTCAGGTCACAGACAGAAAAGGGCCAACTAATGTGTAAAGCACTTTCTTCTCCAGTGTTCCACACCCATTCTCTTTCCTCTGGGTAATTGGCCTTCATTGTACTCGCTTCCAGAATCCAACACACTGAGCTTTTAAGAGTGTGTAAGGGAAAATGCCCTTCATTCTTGTATCTTCTCTGCATCTGTACATAAAGAACATTCTAGACATGACAAGGAGGCAGGACCAGCTGCTGACTGGTGGCTTTGTCATTCGCTAAGAGTCCTTAGCTGTGAAATAGAGGCCTGGACTGAGGAGTCTAGGTTACTGAGGGCTTTGTGGATTTTCTGTGTGTCCTGAGGTCCAAATATGTTCTGGGTTATTAAGGAAATCCTGAGAACCAAGGCAGGGAGGGAACAGGAGGGAACCAGAGGGGTCCAGGGAGATGCTGATGTCGAGAATTATGTCTGATCCATTTCTGTGTCTTCTGGTACTTCTCACAGTGTCTCAAACTTGGTAGCACTCAATACATTCTTTAAATGAAATGAGTTACACATCCCTAAGTCCCTTAAAGGGTTAACCTGACCAAGCGCCCAGAACTGAAGAGAGAGAAATGCCACAGGGGTCTACAGAGGCCCAAGGTGAGAGAAAGAAGCAGAGTTCACAGGTTGGGAAGGAGTAAGGTTGGGGGCACTAAACTGGAACTAAAGAAGAGGAGGGGGAACTGATAAGAAAAAAAAAATCAACAAGGAAACGAAAATGACTTTTAGGTCCAAGAAGGGTGTGGGCTCTCTCCCTGAGTGTGATGAAATCTGAGGAGGTAGCTGGACTCCAAATTTGATTCTGAGCCAATGGCAGACTGTCTCCTAGAATTCTGGGACAGTCTCCTGGGACTCACTTTTCCTCAAGTAAAGATGAGAAATGACAGCCCTTCCCAGCGCTCCCCTGCTGTCCAAAGCCCACAGTGTCCCAGAGGAAAAGAAAGCATTGCTCCTCCGAAGTGCGGCTCAGGAACTGTGGCAAAGTCCCCCAGCTCCAGCCAGCCAAAAGCTGACCCAGAAAAGAAGTTCACAAGCCAAAAATCATGTACTGACAGTCCTCCAGTCTTAGCCCCAGATGCTTGCATGGCGAGGGAGGACTCAGGGAGTGGAGGGCCATTTGCTGGCAGTTACTCTGCACTAGTTCTTTGCTTACCTGTTCCTCTTCCCCATGGGACTGCAAAACTTCCAGGGCGGGGTACCCACGTTATTCACACAAAATTAATTAATTCTCTATTCAGCACGTGTTTACTGAGCTCTGACTATGTTCCAGTCACAAAAGAGAAAAAGTTCTTGCTCTCTTGACGCTTGTTTTCTAGTGGTGGGAGGAGGGGTAGAAGAGCAATGAACTGGTAAGCAAACAGATGAAGAAACAAGACAATGTTGTGGCCAGCCCCATGGTGTAGTGGTTAAGTTCAGTGTGCTCCACTTCGGCGGCCTGGGTTTGCAGGTTCAGATCCCAGGTGTGGACTTACTCCACTCATCAGCCATGCTGTGGTGGTGACCCACATACAAAATGGAGGAAGATTGGCACAGATGTTAGCTCAGGGTGAATCTTCCTCAGCAAAAAAAAAAGAAAGAAAGAAAAGAAACAAGACAATGTCATTGTGTGATAAATCCTACCCTGGGGACATCCCAGATGAATTGGTGGAGAATAATTGGGCATGTCATCCCACTGCATGTCAGGGAAGGTCAGCCTTGGAGGAGATGATATTTGCATTGCAATCCCAAGGATGAGAAGGTACCATTCAGGTAAAGAGCACAGGAAAGAGTATCCCAGGCAGAAGAGATGTCAAGGGCAAAGACTCTTAGAGTGGAAATGGGATGTGCCTGTTGAAAGAACAGAAAGTTCTTTAGGCCACAGAGCCTCAAGCTTAGTGAGAAAAGGAGAGACAAAGCCACGGCCTGAGTATGGAAGTCTCGGTAGACAGAGTGAAAGCATTTTAGTTTAACTCCAAGTGCAGTCAGAAAAAACTAAATGCCGAATTTGGGGTGTAATATTGTATTTTCCTAAGGGTAAACTTCATAAATTTCATCAGATTTTCCAGGAGATTTATGATCCCCTCTCCCCCAAAGGTTAATAATATCTGATTTGGAGGGAGAAGAAAAGGCCCAGACCCAGGAGCCACACATAGTGTATTCTTCCAGGACACAGAGAACTACTCAGGAAAAATGTGCACACAATAATCCTTGAGAAGGGAAAGGGACATTATCTGTGAAATTTTAGGAAGGAGGCAACTTGAAGAGCCCCTCAAATGTGGTGGGAACATACACAGAAAGGTGGGCAGAAATGTCATGACAGGGAGGTTGGGGTTCTCATTCTGGAAACCAAGTTTACAAACAACCAGACAATGAATTAGAGATATTTGAGAATTACAAGGACTTCTTCCTCTCGTTCATGCAAATGTGTCTAAACGGTTTCCTAAATCTAAGTGTGAAATAAAGATGTCTAAAATCCCCCTAAAGCTATTCCCCCAAATTCCCCTAAACTAATTTTTCAAATGACTCTGTCTCCTGGAGACTCCCCCTTCTCTTCACCCAGTAGCTATAGGAAAGATGAAAGCTAACATGCGTTTTTGCTGAACTGATTTCTAAATTCCCTCCACCTCCTACATACCCCACATCTCTCCTGCCCAATCCACCTAGAAGATGTGTAGAGATGATTTGGAAGGACTTGGACTTGTTAATTAACCCAAACAGTCACATTCGTCTGCAAGGTGCATTATTGTTAATTAAAACTGCTATTCTCCTTGTGCCCAGACGGCGGGCTGCTGTTGTCAGAATAATTAGATAGCATACGATGGTTTTCATGCAAATCCCTGGCAATTAGAGTTGGCGATGAACTGGGTTGGAAACCCCAGTGAAGTTCTCAATCAGAATTCCTCTGAGGGAGGCTTCTGGAGGAAGGTGATGCTGGGGTGGGGGTGGGAGGATAGGTAAATAGGGTGGATAAAGCAGTGTGAAGACCAGGAATTTGTTTTCTAAATCCTCTGGGAGGGGCCCCAGCCTGAAATAAATGAGATCTTCAATCTTCCCTTAAGATATAAGTCTCTCCTTAAAGAAGCAATGCAGACTGACCTTCCCCAGGGTGTCATGTGCTCCCTAGAGCTTGCCTCCCTGGCTCTCGTCTTCCCAAGAGGGTTTTTTCTTTAGCCAGGAGGCCCAATAATTCATACACAGCTAAAGTCCCTGCCAACCCTAAGATTAAATTCTTAAGGGTTCTAAGGAAACAGGATTTATATTCCTGAAGGGTTGCAGAAAAGATGCCAGATTCAGACCAATTTTGGAGTGGTTGGTGGCATGCGGTGGGTTAAATGGACTGAGGTAACAGGATCTTGAGGAAAGCCTTAGAGAAATGGCTGAGGTCAGGGTTAGACTTACAGAAGAACTTACAGATAACACAGGAAGGGCAGGCCCTTGAAAGGACTGTGGCAAAGCAGCAGGGATGGAGCAGGATGAGATAACTGTAGGGAGGTGTCTCCAACCCACACTGACCTCTTATCAGCTGCTGCCACTGCCTTTCCTTTGTGAGAGATGTGATAGCTGTGGAGCTTTCTGGGGCCCTCCCTAACCGGACTGAGCAAGGAAGGATTTCTATCTGGAAGTATGGCACCGGCTGGGGGGTAGATAAGACAACCCCAGTGGTCTTAAATTAAGCCTCCCGTGCATCAGGTTGACACTGGAAGATTCAGGAAGTGGAAAACACCCTCTCCTCCCCTGCAACTAGGTCAGCCTCAGAATCCAGCACGTTGTAAGGGAGTTGGGTCATGTTTGGTAGGATTGAGAGAGCGGTCAGGGGCTGGGGGAGGGTGGGGGGGTGGGAATTATGAGATGAGGCTGCAAAGGGAATAAGAGAAAAAGAAAACACTGGGACACATTCATGAACTGTGTTTGGAGACCTTAGCATAATTTAGGTTTGTAAATTATCTCTTTTTTTCTTCATTTTCTCTCCCTTCCTTCCTGTTTCAGAATGTCTCCCGCATCTGAATTGGTCCCTAAATCCTGCCTTTCAATTTGGGATACACCAATCGGCAGCTAACCTGGTGGTTGCTAAGAGACAGGAGGTTGGGGGGGGTGGATTTAGAGGCTTTGTCACCGCGCCCACCCAGGAAAATTCCCGGAGCCTTTCACACCGCCTGCTTAAGATGCTCTAACTCATCTCTGCTCCTCTCCTGCACTCTCCTATTTATCTCCAAGCCCAAAAAGTCAAGCAGAAATGGTTTAGGGGAGAAACCACAGCTTTGAAAAATGGAAAGACCGTATCTGGATTCAGACAGATGTCGCGTACCCTCTCAAGTTTCCCCAGCTTTTAACTGGGTTGGAGGGAGGAACTCATTTTTTGTGTGTGTGGCATTTTGCATAGAGGGTAAATTCGTTGCTGGCATAGAAGTTGTTTTCCTTATGAAAAGGGGCTTCTTCATTGTCCTTCCAATCATCACCTAAACTTGGATGTGTGGGGTTGAGAAAAAGCCTCCAAGATCACTATTAAGCAGCCAGAGAATCAGGGGGCTAGTCGGGGAAGAGGTGTCCAGGGCATAGGGGTAAAGTGTGGAAGGTGGAAGGGAAGATTTGTGTGGGAAAGAATGGTTTATTTCAAGAGCTGAAAGGACTTTGAAAAGGAAATTTGGGGGATTCCAAGCAGAAGATGAATCAGATCAGGCCCCTCCCCTTTAAGTTTCTCACACTTCACAACTTTTGATTTTAAGTTCCCTCTACACATCCTACACGGAAAAGACTAGGCACAGAGACCAGGGTAAAGAAAAGTCATTCGGGAAAGGAGTGAGTCATAATCCTGATTCCATATCCTGAAAACAAGGATGGAGAGCAGAATGAAGTGGAGGGAGGGGCCTGAGGGGGGTCAGAGCACACTCGTGGGTGTATGAAGTTCAGACACTGGTGGAGACGCAAGCACACACATAGACATATGTTATTACATGCATGCATCTAACGTGGATACGGGTTCTAACAGATGGAGGCAGATACACACACGCATGTGTGTGCGCACACACACACACACACACACAGATTAAGGTCATGCTGGGCAATAAACCTTGGAGAGATAACTCCTAGGAAGCAGCTTTTAGAATTATCTTGATATGTTCCCTGGACTAAGTTCTCTCAGGATGATTCTCTCCACCTTCCCCACCACCCTCCTGATCTCTAAATGAAGCCAACAGGTGTCAGGGAGATAGAAGGCAGAGAGGAAGCCTAGACAGGACAGACAGGGAGGGGGAGTCATGCTCTGGGCTCATCTTTACTCTTTGTTTTTCTCTCTCCGGTTCCTATTCCTATTTCATTTGCTCTCTGCAGCAGCTTCTCTTCTAGTTTTTTAGGCTTCGCTGCTCCCCTCCTATTCTGGTCCTCCTTCTCTTCTCCCTTGAGACGGCAGTAACCTCACACCTCGAGAGAACATCTGTGTGCCCTGAGGATGTTTGTACATCATTCACATTCTCCCCAGGCCAGCTAGAGAAACAGACGCTGGCAGGAAAGTCTGGTGTGAAATCTCTCTCTCCATCCTCCTCCCTCTCCTCTACATCCCCAGACAAAATAAGAAACCACCAGCTTTATAAAAGCAGCATAAACTTTAATTCAGGTTGACAGGTGGGAAGAGAGCAAGGATTTGCCTCCAAGGATGTCCAGATGAGAAGACTGTCTTGCCGAGAGAGGCAGGGAGGGGGAGGCAGTGCGAGTGGCCTGGTGGCAGAACAGGGCTAAGAGCAGGGGTGTGGCCACGCAGTGCAGTATTGCCAGGGCATCTGTCAGCTGCAGCAGCAGGTCCAGGGCCTGCTGGGCCATACATGTTGACAGTTTCAAGGACTTGGACCTCACTAGGAAGTCTAATCCCAGAACCAGCCCATGAGGCCACCAGAAAATGAACCAGACCCACAGGATATCAACCCAGGGACATGGTCCCCTGCCCCATGCCTTCTTCAGCCCCTTAGCTCCTAACAAACCCAGTGGCAACAAGAAGAAGATGGCAAAACAGGCTGCAACGTGTATGGCTTGCAAAACCCCCTGACCCCTGCTGAATGTCAGGGTGCAGAGTCCATGGGGAACGTCATTGGCCAGGATGGGCAGCCCCAAAAGGGCAGCCACTCCCCAGAGACCCACAGTGAGCCCCAGAGTGAGGCCTGGGACCTGACCTGCACTCAGTTTGGGGCCCAGGCAGGCACGGCACCCTATCAACAAAGCCAGGGCAAAGGCTGAGCCATACCAGACCAAGTGGGCCAGGTGGCACAGGTGGGTGCTGTAGACCCCTGTTATCCCTGGTGCCACGATGGGCACCATGATGCTGAAGAGGGCACTGCCCACAGCCAGCTGTACCAGGATAGGCCGGTCAGGGCAGAGCTGCCAGTGGAAGAGAGGTCTGAGAAGTGCGAAGAGGACAGCTCCACTAGCTAGGATGCCCAGGACACTGGCGAGGAGGAAGAAGGGCAGTGAGGAGTCGTCGAGCAGGTTACAGGAGCGGCAGGGGGCAGCTGCTTCCAGGTCAGTGCTGTTATAGTCCATGCCATAGGAATCATTATAGTCATCCCAAAACTCGCTTCCAATGGTTGACGTACTAATGTTCACATCAGGCACCAGGTGGACATCCTGAAAGGAGGCGATCAGAGCATCAGGTTACCTCACTGGAGCCTCCTGTGAACTGAGGAAAAGGGAGGGAGAGAAGGACAGAGGGAAGGTGGGGGCTGGAGGAGCTGGATGCAGGGGGGATGGTGGAAAGGACAATGCAGGGGGACTCAGAGGCCTGTGGAGGAAGGAACGAGCCATGGAGAAGCAAATGCAGGGGCGGTGGGGTAGTGGACAGAACTGGGAGAGCAGAGAAGGTTGGGGGAGCTGACAAGGATGTGGATGGAACTGACTGAAAGGCAAATGAGGAGGAAAATAATGGGGGACCTCGGACACTGGGGTAAGATGGAGAGAAAGGAAAAAAGAGGGAAGGGATGAGAGATGAGGAGAGAAGGAAAGAGGTATAAAGACCCAAGGGGCAGACAGAGGGGCAAAAAGGTGGGGGCTGTGGGCTCGGTCCCAGACTTACCCGGTGCACACAGTTCCCCATGACACTGCTGGGCGCAGGGCAGGTGGAGAAGGGCAGGGACCGTTCTGTCAGTGGCTGTGGGTCCAAGATAAGTGCTGTGGACTAATGAAGGCCATCAGTCCTGGGCAGGGCCACGGGGTGGGCGGTGGGGGCATTCAGGAAGCCTCCACCCCACGCCCACTGCCAGCCCAAGCCTCAGCCCACATGGGGCCCTGGCCAGCGTCCTGCTTTATTTGGATTCATCTGGTGGGGATCTGCACTCGAAAAGGGAAGAAGGTGGGGACCAGAAAGTGGGTACTTTCCCAAAGATGGAAAGGGAGGCTGAGAAACCAGAGGGTTTCCCAGCAAGAAAGGATTCTTCAAGCACAAGGAAGGAAGAGGGGCCAGAGGTGAAGTGCGAAACAGAGATAAGAGATGTGCTAGGAAATTGGAGGGAAAGGGCAGCTGATGACTCTCGCTGCTACTCCTCCATTCCCTTGAACTCGATCCAAGGAAAGATGGTTCAAAAGCGATGTGTTTGTGGGACAGGGTGTCAGTGGTGCTTGTGGTTAGATCCATGTGATGCTGGCAACCTGAGTGGTATGTGTGGGGGCGGGGCTTTTTATGTACCAGCCTGGGTATATGAACGTATGTGTGGCTGTGTGTTGTGTATTGTTTGCACATATCTGAGTGCGAAGCATTAGGCAGGTGTCTGGGTGTATGTCCTGCTATTTCTGGGTCTAGGGGTTTCAGTGTGACAGGAGGAAGGGCTGGGAGGCCGCTGTCAAGGCTGCATAAAGAAGCTACCTCAGGGAGCAATTGGGCATTTGTCTAGCCACCTATGGGTGCAGTGAATGCAGCTTCCATACCAAGCAGAACACATGGTCTGACAAGTTAAAGAAGGCTCTGGGGGACAATGGGACAGCATATTTTAAAATGGGACTGTTGCCTGTGGAGTAATCCTTATTCATATTTCTGTTGGGGGACATAAAGGCTCTGGAACTGCTACATTGGCCTGGCATCTTAGCAATATGTAAAGTTTCTTAGGAGAGGGAGAGCTTCTATTTCTCTCTACCCTGCAGGGAGAAAGGGCTTCTACCCTGCAGGTGGAGCCCCCTAAGCCAACACCTCTGGTCTTCAGTAGCCCCTTCTCCACCCCACCCACTCCCTCTGCTTTCGCATGATCTCTGCTGTTTCATCCCCACCCCGGCATCTTATTTCCTCTGTTGGGGAGACAGCCTGGATATTGGGAGGGGTGAATCATGGAGTGTCCAAGTTAGAATGGTGAGATAGAGAGAGCTGCTTAGGTGACACTGTTTCATTTGTCCAAGAAACCATGGGATGTTTTAACTCCAATTCTGCCAAGTAGCTCTTTCCCATCACACAGGGGTGCCTGGAGGTGGAATAGGAAGCCAAGATGCAAAAGGATGGGTACCTTATAGCGATTGTCCCTTTTTTCCAGGACACTAGCTCCAGTGTCAAGTTCAACATGAAGGGGATTGGAAAGTGACTGGGGAGGGTCTGTTGAAGCTGTCCTGGAATAGTGTTGGCCGTGTCTCCACCTTCATTTCCATGTTCTCCAGCACTGCCTGGCAGAGGGCAGTGGGGAGCACTCAGATGCCCCACCTCAAACACTCTCTGGAAAGCAAGAACCCAGCCAAAAGGGGCAAACACACTTCTCTCCCTTGGGAAGCTGTATTGTTTCCATACGGAAGTGCCCTTGGGAGAACATCACGGCAAGGCACACGCCACCCCTGGAGGCACCAGGCGCAGGGGAGCCCGGCAGAACAGCCCTTACACACACGCATACCAACAGGAGCAAGAGCAGCAAGAAGGAGGCAGCCGGGCGTCACGGATAATCCAGATATATTGAGGGTGGCCCCTCTGAGATTAGCACAGGAGAGTTAGAAAGATTATAAAGATACACGATCCCCTCCCTGCTCCCTTCCCCCCCACAGACAGACACACACAGCACAACAGCCCCTCTCCCCCCGCCCCCGTACAAATATGGCTTCTGTGTAATATGGACAGAGTGGGTCAGCTCAGAGAGGAAAAGTCATTTTCCCAAAAGCGGGTGCTGGGAGACAGGGAGCCGACAGGCCCGGGGCCCTGGGCTGCCTTGCTGCCATGAGAAGAGGGGCCCTGGCTTAGGTGGGGGGCTGCCTGTGGTGCCCAGGGCCCTAACCAGCGGCTGGAAGATTCACAACAGTATTACCTGAACTGAAGGGGTGGGCAGACCTGCCGGATGCAGCTGCCCCCATTCCGCACACCCCTGGGTTGTCAGAGCAGGGAGGACATGCTGGAGGAGGGGGAGAGCGGCGCCAAGGGGCATCCGGGTCTGAGGCGGGGCGGCTGGCTGGGACAGGGAGGGTGAGCAACCTCATCTCCACGGAAACCAGCTTGGCCACGAAGGAAGACAGAAAATCAAAAGCAGGGGTGGAGGTGGGAAGGAGACTGGAGGTTTCACTCCCAGCTCTCAACGCACCGGGTACAGACTGGGAAAAAGAAGTGACAGGGGTCATTCCAGGGTCAGTGCCAGGGAGAGGCCTGAGGGTGCATAGCAAAGGCTGTGGCACTGACTCCATGGCTCTGAGAAGGGAAGTCGAGGCAGGGGTTGAATGCTCTGTGTTTTAGGGAGAGACGAGATGGACAACTCAACAGAAATGCATCCTGGGATTGTTTTCTCCATGACAGATGAGCACTGGGGGTGGCGCAGAAAACACCAGGATGGAGCAACATCCCAGGGGAGGTACAAAGCCTGACCAGGAACCCTCTGCTTCCAGAGCCCTTCTTTACATGTCCCACAGCCCACCCACCTGCCCACCCCCTCTCTGTCTCTCACTCACACACATACGTGCACACACACACACATCCACATGCTCACAGAGTTCACATTATTCCCTTCGTTTGGGCAGGAAACAGCTCAGTGCAGGGAAGCTCCTTTTAGTATTTTTGTTGTTATGTCTGCCTGGCTGCCGAGGGAGGGAGGAGGGACCCAGGGATGGCTTAGGGAATGGGAAGGGGCACAGGGCACAAGACAGGGAGGGGTAGTTGCTGAGCAATGCCATAAGAGGAGTGGTTGCCATGCAACAGTCCAGGGCTTGGGTGAGAGTGAGGGGCCCCTCGGTGAGTGTGTCGGTGGGGGAAGCAGATGCAGTTCAGGCCCCTAAGCAGTGCCTCTCCCACAGCTGCTGGAGCAAGAGGGGCAGCCTTGCTCTGCTATCCCCCAAGGGCAGTTCCTGTGAAAAGGGCCTGGCTTTACTCATTGCAGGGGGCAAGGGTAGATGGGGCCATCTCTGCCATCCTTCCTCTCCACACCTACCCCTCCTTGAGGGAACCTGTGTCCTGGGACAGTTTTGCGTGGCTGCATGCCATCTGCAGGTCACATCTCCTTGGGGACCCCCATTCACCCCTTTCCCATTGTGGTGGAAGAGAGGTGCCAGGGTGGCACCTGCTTCTCTGTCCATAGCTCTAGGTGTGTGACTTGCAGAGGAAAAGCCACCTGCAGCTCCTGCTCACAACCTCCCCATTCCCGGAGAAGTCGGGGAGCCCTCTGTGGTAGACAATGGAGGGCTGGTGAGAGGCCCCCACCAAACCAGCCCTGCTCCTTTCCTGTCCTCACCCCTCCACCTTCATTCTCCTCCTAACACTCCAGGTTTTTTGCTTTTCTCACCCCAGTGCCCCTGCCCCTCCAGCCTGGAGACGGATTTGATTTGGGATTGTTACAAAAATAATAGTAACCCAAACGCAGAGAAGCCACGGAAAGGGCCGAGGGCAACCCTCCCTCCCCCCCGCCCTCCTCCCTCCCCATTCCAAACCGAGTACAAAACCGCACCCAAAGCAGACATTCTGTACAGGGGGTGGGGGGGCTGGGGAGCAAGCGGGAGGGGCGGCCCTGGGGTCGCTCTGTACAAGTCCGGGTTGCTGATGGCCCCAGCAGTCCCCAAGGGGCCCCTGGGGGGTGCAGGAGGTGGGTGGGCACCCCTAGATGAAATATTCCTTCTTGTCGTCCCCGCCCGACTGCCCGCCTTCTGCATTGATGATGGCTGTGTCTGCGTCTGGGGCGTCATCAGAGCCTTTCGCCTCGTGTGTCAGGTAGGTTCCTGGGGAGAGACAGAGGCTGCTTCTTTCAGGAGCAGTTTCCAGACCTCTGAAGCCTCCCTGCCCACTTTCCCACTCACCCACCCCCCCGCCCACATCTTGCCCCTGTAATTTTTCTCCTGCCTTGAGCTTTCTTCCTCCTCTCCTGACCTAATCTGCATCTTGCTGCCAACATCCCTCCCCTGACTGCACCCCCATGAATTAATGAATCTCGCCTTTAATTAGAATCCCATCTACAATACAGGCCAAAAAAATGGTGTGTTTGTGTGTATGTATTTGTGTATATGTATTGTGTGCATGTGTACACGTATGTATGTATGTACATGTGTATATGTGTGTGTGCATGCATGCATGTAAGATGGTGATAGAGAAATTGCTATGTCAGCTTCATGAGCGATGCATGAGCGAATGCAGATCTGGCTAGCATTCGGTCGGTCCATGTGGTCTGGCTGCCAGCTAAAAGTAATAACAGATGGGAGAGTCTGAGAGGAAGCAATGTGAGGAGAGGGTAGAGAGACGGCATGGATATAAGAGAGGAGAGAAAAGAAAAGAAATGGTGTGGGGACAAGGGGTGGGCGAGGGGATCAAAGGACAAGGAAAATGAGGCTAAACAGAAAGGAAGCAAGTGCAGGAAGAAATGGGGAGGAGAAGCAGAGTTTGGGTGGTTAGACCCTGGAGGCAGAGCGGCACGGGAGCAGCAGCTGACTGAGTGGGAAGGTTTGCTTTTACTTGGATGATCACCAGTGATGAGGCCCCACTGCTGGGCTGGTGGTGCTCAGTTATCACAGGGTTGGCTGCATTCTTTCTTCCTCAAACACACCAAGGGGCCAGCTGAGTCTCCGAAGGCCCTTCCTGCAGCTGGCTCCTTCCTGCCTGCCCCTGATTGATCTCCCTCCCAGCTCCCAAGTTCTCCTGATGCTTCCCTCATGCCTCTGACCTTTGTGCCGGATCAAGTAGTGGCCGAGGAAGATGAGCAGGATGAGCAGCAGGAAGACGACGAAAGCCACAATCCCGCCAATGATGGCGTGGTAGGTGCTGGAGGACGAGGGCACCGGACTGGGGTCTGCAGGGGACAGGGAGCGCACAGTCAGATCTGGGAAGAACCCTGATCTTACAGCATTTCTGACCTGGCCATGGGTAATCTCACACAGCACAGAACATGGACCAACATCAGGAGAATGAAGTGGCATCATTCAGCAAAGTGGATATGCCTTATTTTGTACACTAGTTTCTTGCACAGTGTCTGGAACATAGTAATTGTTTTTAAAAAATCGATGTATTCATGAATAAATGGATAAATCTGCTCACACTCAACCCTTTAAGGTGAGTTCATGGGGTTGAAGCTTGACCTTGGTCAAAGATCACTGCTTTAATGTCTAAGCATTAAACATGTATCTACTTGGGATCAGATAGAGAAGGATCAATGAAAAACTGAGGGAGCCAAGAATTAGGCACTTCTGAAAGATGATAGGCTGTGACCCCTGTATAAAGAACAGTGTTCCATCTTGGCAGGGGAGTTTAGAGTCCCAGAAAAACCCCAATCCTCTAGCATGTCTTGTCATGGAGGTCTGGGACTCCATCTTCACTTCCCTACCACCCAAAAGTTTGTGGGAAGGACAAAGACTGAACTGCTTCCTCCCATGATGGCCAATGTCTCTGCCAGCACACACAGAGAATCTGTCCTCCACAGGAGCATCTACAGAGGATAGGTTCCCACAGCAGACTGGGCCAGGCGTGCCAAGGATGGCACCAGCCATAGTCAGAGTCCCAAATATCTGAGGAGACAGTGCACAGGCCTAGGACACAGTTCTGACGTGTCCAAAATGCCACTAGTTGTAGATACAACTCTCCCACCCATGGGAGAGCTACCGTTTTCCCACAGACTCAGCTTGAGTCTTGATGCCTCATTGACTCCTTATATATTTTGTTTCCTACCTTATGTCTCCTCAGGCTTGACTGGGCCAGCTTTTTAGTTTCTTGCCTGTCTATACCTTATTTGAAAAGGAAACATTTATGCTCTGGTTTTTTAGGCTCTGCTTGGGAGGGAGGGAGAGGATGGGCCTGGGGGCTCCATGCTATGATGGCGTGGGTGCGATGGTGTAAGTTGGAGGAAGCAGAGTGAGTTTACCTACTATCATTCTCCCAGGGAGTATGTGAGACACAGTTCACACTAAATACCAATCCTGAATAATTATTCCAGAGGCTATGGAAATGGAAATTCTTTAGAAAAGCAGAGGTTTCCATGGCCAAAATGACCTCTGGGGTCATCAGTTACAGGTTCTTGTCTCTAGGTAGAACTCCACTTAATTTCATTCCAGGCTGGTGGGGGTCAGTTCTGCTTAGGATATTTCTGGAAGAAGATGCAGTAACCCATGCTACCACCAGGGGTCAGCACTGGAAGCAGATGCAGTCAAAGAGGAGTTGGCTTTCTAGCACAGGACAAGGGGGATCAGCAAGAGACCACCCACAAGGGCACAAGACCTTTCTGTCACTGCCAATCATCATCAGAGTTGGTCTGGAGAGATCTGGGGGCAGACACGGGACTTCAGTGCATTGTCCTGGCTCCTGGCATCCTACAATAGCTTTGTTTGTTGTGCTGAGGCAGCTCCCACATGCTGAGGTCTGCCCCTGGAGTTGGAATCACCCCATTTGGACACTCTGATTCCAAGATCTCAGGTCTCTTATCCCTGAGAGGCCTGGCTGCTATCCCCTCACTACTTTAATGGGCATTTCAAGTACGGTGGCCTCTGATGTTCCCCCGACAATGCATTTCCCTTATTCTGAGGATAGGCTTATAAGACTTTCTGGCAGGACCTCACTGCTGTTAGGGTCTTCAAAATATCTCCTGCCAACTCTCCATAAAGGGGCCTCTGCGCTAGCATGTCACTTCTCCTGAAGGTGGGTTTTGTGGCCACAGCTTTGGGAAGACCTTCAGAGAAGAAGCATCACCCTCTAGCAGATATAACACCTGAGAAATGATTCTGACTACCGGCATAGTACGAATGTAGATTTGTTTTCTGCCTGGACCCAGCAGAGTGTGTCCAAGGTCTGCAGAAAAGGAGATGACAGCAGCAGCATGCATCCCATAGTAGTCACAAGAGAAGCGACTCTGAGACTAGCCCATTGCAAAGGAAAATGAATCTACAGCCACACTTGAGAGGCACTGGGGCCTCTACTTATAGAATTATTATTCTTGTTTCCAGGTGAGTGCAGGGGTTGGAGGATGGTGTCACTTGGGTCACTACTGCTAACACAGGCCGATGAGAGCCCACCATTCTATTGATTTTTCCTTATTACACATTCCAGAGTGCACCTAGAGCCTAAGTCCTCAGGCCCTCCAATGGTGGGCTGCTGTCCCTTTAGTCCATTCTCAAGCACAGTCTGGGATGCTCTGAGGAGATGGAAAGACGAGGGTATAAGATGGACAGAGAGAGGAGGAGCAGGGGGATGCTGGAGGAGGACGGAGGAAGGCTCACCGTGCACATTGAGAATGTAGTAGGCCTTGTAGCTTCCCATGTTGCTGGTGGCTGTGCAGCCGTAGGTGCCACTGTCACTCTTGTTTAGGAAGGGGAAGATCAGGGCACTCTCCTGGGTCATCTTTAGGGGTGGCACACTGCCCTCCTTCTCCCATAGGTACTGCTGGGGGCTGCAGAGGCAGAGAAATCAGAAGTGTTCAGGAGAGAGTAGGTCAGGGAGCTAAAGGGAGACAAAAAATAACTGGGAGAGGGAAGTCAAGGACCATTCGATGAAGGCTTGAGAAGTTTTAGGGGCCAGAAACACTGAGCTGCTCAGAGATAGTGGGAGGGTGACCTCTAGGGGTCCAATCTGGGGACAAGGGAGATTTCCTAACTTGTATCTTACTGTAACTTGGTTCCTTATGGGAACCTCAGGGGCTCAGCTGAGAGCGGCCCCTCCCCACTTCCACCGCTTTGCGGAGAAACTGCCAGAGGATGGACATTGTTAGACAGTGTCAGGGAAAACGAGAGGCTCAGACAGGAGGGAAGGGGATGGGAGGACTCGAGGTGAAGATCACAGTCTAAGAGCGTGGAGGGGTATTAGAGACCAGCAATGGATCTTACACAGGATTGCCACGGCCCTCACAGTGTAGCAACAGCTTCTGGCCCTCGCGGGGTTTCGGAGGGTCTGGCCTAATCTCTGCTGTCGGTGTGTCTGTGGAGAAGGAAACGGCATCAATGCAAAACTCCCACACTGTCTAGGAGATCATCTCGATCCCCAAATCAGCCAGTTATGCGTTACAGCTTCTACCCCTCAATGCCTCAGGAGCCCAAGGGGCTGTGAACAAGACCTTCCCCCCCGCCTCTGTGAGCAAGGACCGCCATTGCCATTGAATCTGTGAGGGACTTGTTCTGCAACCCTGTGGAGGAAGGATTCCAGAGGGTCTGTCCTTGGTGGAGACCGAAGGGATGTTTCAATAGACAGCTGAGAAGGGGGTCACTGGTTCCTCTGTGCCTGGCACACTGCCTAGCACATAGACGGGACTTAATACATATTTTTGACAGGACAGATAAACTGGAACTTGACCATTTATTGAGCTCACAACCTCTCAATCCTCTCTGCTCTGCAAGGGAACATACACTGGAAGCAACGCTTGAACACGAAACATCATTTTTAGTGGTCAGACTAAAAATGAAGTGAGAGCTTTGAAACAGCAAGAGATGGGGGTCATATTTTGCTGCAAAAAGGCACTGGCACAATATAGATGGGCCCCGCGAAGGAAGAATGGCATCTGCCACTGACGCCAAAGGGCTGCTTAGGAGGCTGGGTCCAGATGGCCGCATAGAACAATACAACCAGATGCTGGTTTAGAACAACAGATAAAGAGGCCAAGCTTCCCCTAAGGATAGAGCCAACCTTAACAACCAGTTAATGAATGTGTTTCAGTCAAGTCAGACAGGACAAAGAGAATCAGACCAGGTGAGAGAATGGGTGTTCTGGGGCCCCAGAGCCATAGAAACCTCTAGCACAGTGCCTGGTGTATAGCATTTGTTGACTGACTGCTGATCACAGTCAGGCCAAAAGGACCCTGGAGAGTAATTTCCAGATGGTCTGGTACCTAACAGAGGAGTCTTTGGGGCTCAGACAGGGGAGGGCCTTCTTTAGCTCTGGCCCGGGACCAGGCCCAGGGGAAGGAGCCCAGGCCAGGGCCTCACACTCGGAACTAATAATCAGAGAAACACCTTATAGCAATATAGAACTCTGAAGCTTACAAAGTTCTTTCATATATATTGTTTCATTTATCCTCACAAAAATTCAGTGAAGGAAGCAGGAGCCCCTAAGAGATGAAATGCTTGGGTGAAAGTAACACAGCCAGTAAGCAGTGGCACCGTGGCTGGAATCCAGGTTGTCTGCTTCCAGATGGAGACTCTGCTAAATGGAAAGTGATGCCACCCCAAACCTACCTCATGTTCAAGTTTCTGCAATGCATCTAGCAATTGAGTTAAATAGCACTGAGGTCAGGCCTTCATCTTCCATAAGAAAGAGATTAAGGGATTTAGTTATTTTAGAAGAATACCAGCCTGCAGATAAGTTAGGACAAGAAATGCATTATTTTATCACTCATTATCTTCTCCCTTTGTACTTTATTTTCTTTTCCCCTTGGTTTCTCCACTCAGAAAAGTTCCTTTTCACGGCAGATTCCATAGAGGGACGAGGAAAGGTTGGAAGTAGTGATCATGACAGTGGCCATTTCGGGTTAGAATCTCTAGAAAAATCACAGAGCTGGGGCAGATAGGGGCAGATACTGTAGAGAAGGGTCAGGGAACAATGATGCCAGAGATATTGTGTTCTCCTACCACCAATTTTTTCTTGAAATTGTAGTACATTAGACCTAGAAGAAGCCTTAGTGATCCCCATGTTCATCTTCTCATTTGGCAAATAAAGGATCAAGCTCAGTGGGGTAAAGTAATTTTCTTAACAACACACAGCTAGTAAGTGGTGGAGGGCAGACTAGAACCTGTGTCTTCTGACTCCTGATTTGCTGCAGTTACCACTAAAATTTACAATCTAGCTGCATAACACTGGCCTAGCCCAGGAGTTGGTAAACTTACTTGTTGGGCTGAATCCTGCCAGCTACATGTCTCCGTAAATAAAGTTTTATTGGAATATGGCCATGTTCATTTGTTTACATATTGCCTATGGCTACTTTCCTGCAGCAAAAGCAGAGTTAAATAGTTGAGAGAGACAGAGACCATATGGCTCTCAAAGATTAAAATGTTTGCTGTTGGGCCCTTTACATTAAGAGTTTGCTGACCCTTGGCCTAGTCCTGTCACCTCTTGTATCATTTTTTTTTTTACCCATTCACTTATCTCTGCCTGTTGTTTTTGCTGACCCTTGGCCTAGTCCTGTCACCTCTTGTATCATTTTTTTTTTACCCATTCACTTATCTCTGCCTGTTGTTTCACGTATAGTCACCGGCACTTGCCTTTTCCCCACTGCCCATCTCATACCTGATCCTTCTTCACCCACAAGCCCAGGACATACATAATACTTCGATGTGTTGAGAGGTGGATCTGTCAGCTCCCTTTAGAGATTCATGGTTCACAGAGCATACGATGTCTGCCCCGTCATCCTCCCGGGTAACCTGGAAGGTCACTGAGCTGCTCACGGTGAAAGTTTTACCATTGGGATCTTCCTGTATTCGGGTTGGTTCTCCTAGAGTGCAGAAACAGACACATACACGCACATACACATAGACACAGAGTGAGCCCTAACATACAGATATTGTGTGGGCCCCACTGCAGACATACAGATGGTGAGTCTCAACTTAGACAAACTTAGAAAGTTGTGAAATGGATATGTACACACAGGGAGAATGTAGGCCCTAACACAGATATACACAAACACACATAAGTGTACATAGAATATCTGTCATTCCCCCTTTCTCCTGCTATACCATGCCTTATATGCACATACAAAAATGTATAGACATGTACCCCCCTCTCTTCCTCCCGACCCAGCACCACCTCCTTCCTCACTTAATCCCAAGGTAGGAGGAACGTACCATGGAGCTCTTGGTCACCCTTCCTCCAGGTGAGCTGGGCTGCAGGTTTGCTACCAGAAGACTGGCAGTTTAGGGTGGTTGTCTCCTTTTCCCGTAATGATGACTTGTAGCCAGTGATGATGGGCTTCTGTGGGATTCCTGCCATGGATAGGGGATGGCCAGGATAGGAAGGAGAGGCACCATGAGGTCACTCTTCAGTTCTCCCTGCTAGGATGACCTCTCTAGGGGGTCAGGATACCTGGATTTATGATGGGCAGAAGACTAGAGAAATCATCTTTCTCTTTGATCTTCTCCCTGAAGACCAAGAGGGAAGACCTGGGGGGAGGAGGTATGGTAGTGGGAGATATACCATACCTGAGACACGATACCCCACAGCACAACTGGGTGGCCACAGAAATAGTGTGAGGCCCAGGGAAGCAAAGAAGGAAATTGAAATATAGGATCAAGATGAGGGCATGTAACCAACTGGGGTACTCATCTTAGAAATGATAATCATACATTGTACGCGCTTCTCATGTTTCCATTTCACAATCCTGGGAGGTAGGCGGAATAGACATTATCATCCTTCTGTCTCAGGATAGGAAATTCCGGCCCAAAGAGAGTAAGAGATTTGTCCCAGAGCAAACAGCAAGCAGAGGAGAAAGGATTAGAACCCAGTGCTCTTTGCATTTCATTCCATTACAAAGGAAATATAGGCTGAACTTTCCAAAATGCTTGGAGACTTGCCTGGCTCTAGGGTGCTTACAGGGCTTACCTAGGGAGATTTGTTTGCAAGGAGGCATGCTGCGGAGACACTGGGGTTTGGGAGCCTCACCGAGCACAGTGACGAGGGACTTGGCAGTTCTCACGGGCATAGTGAAGATGGAGCAGGTGTACTCGCCCTCGTCCGCCAGGGCCACGTTGCTGATGCTGATGCTGAGCTCATGGGGAGTAGATCTAACCAGCTGAATCCGATTGTCTCGAAGGGCTGGGGAAATCGGGAGAATTGGAAGCAAGACTTTTACAGGCACCTTTCAGGTTTATCTTCCAATCCCAGGCCAGCTTCTTTGGGAGAAGGGGTCTAGTGTGGTTTGGGGTGGGGGGAAAAACTGCTCCTGGGTTTGAGCAGTCTGTAGGTTATTCAGTCACTTTCCTGGGCCATTGGGCACAGTAGCCTCGGAGAAACTCAGAAAAGTAGGTTGGATCTCGTGGGCTTCCTTGTGAGATACATGGGGCAATGCTGACATCAGTTATCTCCTAGGGCTCCTTTGGGGTGAATCACTCCAGGACCCTGTAAGACCGTGTGTGGCCTAGGTCGTACTGAAGCCATGTAATACTGAAGTTTCTCTTGAACCAGTGGAGGTGCCCATGACTTGTTGCTTCCTCAAATAGCATACCTTCACATTTCTCAGCCTCTGGCCTACAGGGACATTTTCCCTCAGGCTCTGCAGTCCCCTTCCTGAGCCAAAGGTTCCCAAGGACAGAGATAACTCATGGGACACTACCTCTCTTCTCCCCAAAGTAGAGAGTCTGCTGGGCAGGGTTAGACCACTGCAGGGATGAGTCCTCATGGTCTTTCACTTGGCACTTGAGCACCACGGTGCCACCAGCCACCACTGTCTCGTCCGACGTCCAGGGCTGACTGTCTGCAGGAGTAGAATTGGGTTAATTTCCTGAAGAAGCCCTAGCTCCTCCACCCATTTCTGGGCCAAAGTCCACCTCATCTAATTCAGACCATCCAAGGCCCAGGTCTCTGTGTTCTCCTAAGGCCTCATGGGGGAAGGAGTAGAGGTGGTGGAGGGGGAGAGGGGAGGGGGACAGACCTTATTTCCTCTTGCTTTGAAAACACAGAAAAACAGTCACTTGCTGAATGTTTGCTGAATGAACTGACGGGGCCACAAACATTTAGAAAAATAAAGGCATCCCAAATCTACACAGACCACTCCACATGTATCTTTTCTGATGCGTTCTACCATTCACCTTTGAAAACACACATACGCATCTGTCGTTCTATGTTTCGCCTTCCTGCCACCACCTGTACAGAAAAGCAAGAACAGGAGAAGCCGTTGTGACTAACAGTCCTGAAACTAAAAGGAAGGGAAAGGCCAAGCCAGCCCTTGGGTTGTACATTCATTTACACAAGAGGTAGCTAAGAAAACTGCAAAACAAACAAAAAAAGATAAAAAATAAAACCTGAAACATTTTGACACAGAGTTTTCAATTCCTCCAAGAATAAATTCCCTTCAATCATCGACTCCCTTAACATTCCTTTCAGGATTAGTACTACCCAGCCTCCTGACACCCAAACCCAAATCACCATCCTGATGTTATTTTAAAGAGTAAAGGATTAAAGTTTTCCCTTCAATGTGATGGAAATAGGTTTTCTAATCCCTCTTTCCTTAGGCAAGTTAAACAAAAACAAAAAGTGCAAATAAGGTATCATATGGATGAGCCATTTGAATCCCAAATGTGCCTTCTAGTTAGGCCTGGCTGTGAGCCCCTCAGTCTGTGTCCCTCTTCTTCCTCCACCCAATATTGTTCCATGTTCCCCACAGCTTAGATTGCGATTCCCAGTATTGGTTCCCTCATCCTCAGAACTGACTTTCTGTGACCCAATAGCACTCACTTCCACAGAACTAAAATAAACACCTTCCAGCTCTGAGTCTGAAACTTCTGTAAAATTTCGTCTATGGTGCTAAATTACTTAACCAGAGTTGTTCATCTCTGAATAGGACACCAAGAAACTTACTTCCTACATTCCCTAATTGAGTAATCTAAAGCAATCCTTTTGCTCCCTATAGCACTGAACTGACCCCTGCCCTGTCTGTTTATTCCTTTCCTTCTTGGTCACCAGAGCTCCATTTCCAAGAGATATACAATAAGCGTTCCTAGCAGACAAGGGGCCCTGAGGAGGGAAGTGGCATGTGCTGGAGTCGATACGAAGCGCCAACGCTTCAGGATGGCTGTCTCTGAATTGGAGCACAAAGCCTGGCTGCTAGTTTTAGCGTTTAGAATCATAAAAATTAGAACTGAGGGGGATCTTAGGGATCATGGAATCCAATTCCCTCATTTTACAGATGTGGACAATGAGGCAATGGAGGTGAAGTGATTGCCTAAGATCATTCTACTAATCAGCGATTCTAGTTAGGAATAGAACTCCATTCTTCTCACTCTCAACGCAGTGTCCTTTTCACTGAAACGCTCCTCAAATAATCATCTAACTTGAGAATTGAAACTATGATTTTGAGATTAGTGAGCCAGAGACTGAGCTGGCTGAGTAAATTTGGAAGCGATATATTCCTTATATATCTCAACAAAAGATTCGGGAAACCTTTCATTTACTGCTAGCCACATACCATTTTTGACTAGTAATCCTGCTGTCCCCAGTTCCTTTTGAAGAATTCTACCTCGATTGTGTCTTTCCAGAACCTCTTTATCCTGAATAATACACTCCTCCTGGAATCATTTTATTTTTGGAAAAAGGTGTAGGGGATACAGAGGTCTCTGTACTGGAGTAAGGGAAGAAGAAGTAGGTGCCAGAGAAGTTGGTGGTGTGGAACTAAGAACTACAATGTTGGACGGAAAGGAGAGTGCGTGGTAATGAGGGGAGTGAGAACACGGAGTGGAGGCGACATGAGTGGGAGATGATGTGAGGATGGTTGAGGGAACTGAGGGACATTGAGATGAGGGGCCTGGATTCTCACCTTGACTGGCCAGCATGTCAGGGCTGCTCCAGACTGTGGAGCTGATGGCCTCGTCGAGTGGAGCCAGAGTTCCCAGCTCCAAATCCTGCTCCTGCCAGTAGCCTGGGGAGAGAATCTCCATCAAGGATGAGCCCTGCATGTATGCTGCTTCAGTTTGGGATCTATACTTTCATTGTTGGGGTTGGGGGGAGGCTAGGCCCCTGTGAAAAGTAGGTTCACCAGGATACCTGTGAGAAGGTGAGTTTCTCACAAAGGGGAGAGATTAACTAGAGTCCTGAAAAAGGAAGTGAGCTCCTCCTCGGAAAGGGTGAATTAAAGGAGGATGCTAAGTTCTATCAGTCAATCATATAATGTTAGAACCAAAAGAGATCTTAGAGACCATCTGGTCCAATCCTCCCACTTCACAGATGAGGACACAGTGAAGCTCACAAAGGTTAAAAGCTACTTGGTGAAGGTCACTACAGAAAAATGAAAGACAACTAGACTCTTCACTCCTTATCCAGGATTCTTTCTGCTCCACCGTTTTGTCTACTAAAATAAAGGCAGGTTTGATAATCAGAACTTTCACACTTAATCCTCTTTAATAAACCCGGTTAAGTACGCTGGTATTATCACTCCCACTTTGCAGAGTGGAAACAGAATGAAATGACTTGCCCAAGGTCATACAAAAAGAACACAGACTGGAAATTAAATGTCTGATTCCAAATCCAAAGTTATATTTGTTTCAAGGCGAGACCTCTACCTTTGAAGACACAGAGGGCAGTTAGGGTTGAAAATTGCCGCAAGCCTTCCCAGATTGTTGCCTTCTGTTAGGGGCTTAAATTCTCAAGTTTCCCTCTCCACCCTCTGACCCACTGCCCACTTGATAGCACTGACTCCGCTCCTTTCTCTGGCACAACAAACTCCCAAGGCCTGTCACTGCCTCCTTCTTAGCAGATAGCCCCAAACCCTTTTGTGAAGCACCGGACAGTACCAAGGGCCTATTTCCCCAACTCAATCCGAACAGGCAGAGGGACAAAGAAACCGGCCCGCGAATCTTTTCAGGGGCTCCCGCCGTAAGCCCAGAAGTAGCCAATCACATGCGCAAAACTCAGTGAGGTCATCGGCTGCTGAGCAGAGTCCGGAGCTGCTACGCGTCCCGGCCCCAAAGTCCCGGCAGAACTTGGTCAGTCGTCCCAGCGCGCTCTCTGGAGAGCCAGCGCGGATGGGCGGGGAGGAGAGGAAAGGACGAGAAAGGGCCGCTGGGATCGAGGGCCGGGGTAGGGGAGGGGTGCGAGACTAAAAAGAGAAGTGGGACGTGGGTTTTGGGTCCGTGGAGAAAAAAGAGGACAGGAGGAATTGCCGAATCAGAAGAAAAGGGGAGAAGGGAGAGGGGAGAGGGAAGGAGAGAGAGGAGGGAAGGAAGGGGGAGTCAGGGAGAGTCCCAGCGCCGGGATAGGGCTCTAAGAGAGAGCTTCAGAGGTTCGCTGGCCTCCATGGAGACGCCTCCCCTCCCCTCTTCCTCATAGACATCTTCCAGGAGATTTGAGAAATTACTCTGTTCTCAAACAGAAGTGCTAATGCCCAAATGGGAGGGGGAGTAAAGCAGAGAAAACAGAAAATCTGTAACAGGTAGAGAGAAGTCAGCAGGAAAGGGGACAAGGAAAGTGTTGAAGAGAGGCAAGAAAGATGAGGATGGGAGAAGGGCCAGGGAGAGGACAAGGGTTCTCAAATCCAACAGAGACTCTCCTTTGGTGCCAGGCCCTCACCCTGCTGCCTTCTGTGGACTTCAAGGATGGAGGCAACCTGAAGTTGGTGAGTGTTTCACGTTATTTCCCAGGTTGTGTGTTTGTGGGTGCTTCAACACACAGTAGCAAGCCAAACTGGTTGTGCTAAAGCATGGAAGGGTGGAGGGACAGGGAGAAGCCAGAGAGGGGTCAGTGCTCAACCCCACAGTATTGGCACCCAGTGCACAAAGTAAGCTTTACCTAGGCCTTTGCTCAAATGAATGGAGAAAATAGCCATCTCATAGCTTGGCATAGAACATTCAGTTTGCAGAATGGATTTTCAACCATGAATTAATTTAATGTCAAAACAAGCTTGAGAGGTAGGCAGCCAGGTAGAATCGCTTCTTAGAGATGAGGTTTAGAGGTTCAGTGACTTACCTAAAGGCACACTAATAGCACACCTCTCAAGAATCCTCTTTCTCTCTCTGGTGATGCTCTCAAAGCTTTTTCAACAGCTCCTATTTCTTATAGCATTTCAGCCCATTGTGTTGCAATTTATTTGTTTAGTTATCAGTCTCCTCATCTAAACTTTGAGTTGGTTAAGAGCAAGGGCCTTACTTTATTCGTCCTGGTATCTTTAGCACTTAGCCCATACTGGGCTCTCAGTACATTTAATTGGCTCTGGCAATTCATTCAGTCGCAACTGGCACTGTGCTATGTCTATTCTTAATCAGGCAGAGCATGCATTCTGTCCAACAGCATGGATTCAGTCTTCACTCTCCTGCTCCTTCTTTCATCTGTGCTTTTTTCTGCATTCTTCTCAGTTGCTTTTCTCCTGGCTTATAGTCCTTTGATCCCTCCCTTCCTCCTGCATTTTGCTGGCATTTTTTTTTTTTCTGTATGGGATGAATAAGTGAAATGATGATGTAGGTCATTCAAACCAAACTGAATTGTTCAGACAAGGGGACTGATAAGTAAACAAATAATCTCCAATAAATGGCATATTTGGGATGTACTGATATTTTGTCTCTGTTGGTTTACAGGGAACTCACTCTGGTTTGTAGTGTTTTAAGAAACTGATGAAGAGGGAGCTGGGTTTTTTTTTTCTACTGGGGGGGAACATTTCTCCCTCTAATTCTGAAAAGTACTTATGCTCTCATGTGCCCTCTTGAGAACTGTCCGTTAATATGCCTGAAAGTTTTCTTGCTGTTTTTATAAAATTGTACATGTGTAATGATAAATTCTGAATGGCTACTCCCCTGGGAGTGGATGAGTGATTGTAATGCTATCCACAGAAACATGGATAAGTAGCAGAAATTACAACCTGGGTCGTGACAGGCTTGTGCCTTCTTTGGATTTAGATTGTGCCAATCATTTATGACATCAGCATAAATGCCCTCAATGGATTCAGACTGGAAAATAAAACTTAGAGTTCTCAGAAAGGGTGGCGTGAACTTTGAAGTGGGTGGAAATCTTGTAAACTCTGCTCAGGCTGGGTCTTTGGAGGGAAATGCAGACATTTGGACCACAGGACCATTAATGAAGGGAGGCCCAGGCTGCTCATATAGAAAAACAGATGACGAGAGCTCTAGCCATATGGGTCATATTGTTTCCCTGCCTAGAAACCTTCACTGACTTCCCATTGTCTGCAGATAATACCTGGACTTGTTCGCCTGGTCTTCGGGATCCTGTCCAGTCTGATGCTAAAATGCATTTCAGCTTTGTCTTTTCTTTACTTCACTCACCCCATATCCCAGACACATGACGCTATTCGGAATTCTTTCTCTAAACCCTTTGCTTTCCTGCATACATTCCTTTTCCTACAATAACTCTGTAGATAATGTCCTTCACCCGTCTCCACACATCTAAGCCCTATCCCTCCATAAAGCCTGCATTTTGTGGCATCTCCTTCAAGAAGTCTTCCGATTGCCCCAAAGGGAAAGAATTTCTCATTTCTCTGAGTTACACTTTATCTGCTTTTCTTAAATTACACATCACTCTTTGTACTGCAAATTTGGCTTCCCTCCTAAATTATAAAGATTCTGCACATAGGATTGATATCTGGTTCATCTTTGTATCCAGTACTGGCCCTAATACAACATATTACACATAGAAGGTGCTTAATAAATATTTATTTAATAAATAAATCAAAGGTGCCGAGCGTCTTCTATTGTGAGAACCAGGCTCAGCATCTGCCACTGAAGAGGAAATAGCAAACCAAACAGGATAAGAAGAAACAGCCCAAGGAAGAGGGTAGACCAACCAGAGGCCGAAGCTCCAGAAGTCTATACGATTGTGGGAATCGATATTTATCGATCACCGACAGTGTGTCAAGAAGTTAGGTGCTCTATACTCATTATTCCAGAACAACCCTTTTAATAGGTATTATTATGCACATGTTAAGGATGAGTTAACTAAGCCTGGGAGAAGTTCAGTAACTGGCCCATGTGATGGATTCAGTAAGTGCTGAGATGAGACAGCCTTTACATTTATATCTCCCTGACCACAAATCCTCGACTTTCTCAGTCTTCACTATACTGCCTCCTTCTGCAGAAGCATGTCTTTCGTGTGTGGGGTGGTGGGGCAGGACTTAGAGGGCGGAAGGTAACTTCCTGCATTGCTGGCCAGATGTGGCTCACCTGAACAATATTCACAACACTCATCTGCCATATGATAAAAAAAATAACAGTGTAGCAAGTTGGAAATGTGTGCTTGTGGTCGTGGTGGTGGTGGGATTTGTACCCATGGAATTACATTTTTAATTGGATTTCTTAATATGTCTTCATCTGTACTTTTGGGGGCTATTTCATGCACCCCTAAGAGCCTTACAATCTGAGACTCTTCAGTTAACCAAGCAACAGAGGTGTCCAGTTAACACGAATGGAATCCCCTCGTGTTTTCATTGCACTCTAGCAGCTAGGCTAAAAACTATAAGATTATCTTCTTGTTTGCCCTAGGTTGCCTTGGGGGTTTCTTAATTCTTGGTTTATTTACCCATAGGTTCCAGTATCTTTAGTATTCCCAGCATGTTAAAGGACGTAGTGGCCCTTTTGCCCACTGATTTCCTTCTGATTGATTGTTCATGTTAAGAGTAGCAGAAGTGGGAATTGGAGACTTCCTAATGTCCTCTTTAAAGCACACACTGGCACCTGTGATTGAGTTTTTCACTCGTAGCATGGGATCTCACACATAGTAAGTGCTCAATAAATATTTATTGACTAAATAAATGAGTGACTCAAACGAGTAAAAATGTATTATGTCTCCAATTTAAGTGACGCTAGTAGGGAAGTCTATAAGAATGTGCCAGTATAAGCCCTGATGGCTCAGTTTATGTATTTTCCCTGCCTTGTCTGTTTTGGGAATCTACAATGCATTGGCCTTAGGGCTGTGAACAGGGTCACGGGCGCATGTTTGGGATGGTGGCACAAGGGGACGGAGCTCTCCCGCATGAGTGCGACCAGCCTTGCCAGTGCTTCGGTCCGGAGCCCCACTTCCCAGACTCTAGAGAAAACCAGCTCCCTGAGTAGGAGTTGATGATGATGGTGATGGTGATGATGATGATTCAGCATTTCTCTAACGCCAGAGTTAAAAATACTCTTCGTCCCAGCTTACTTGTTATTCCTCACGACTACCCTGACAGGTGGGTGGAGGAGCGTTACCTCCAAGGGAAAAACACTGGGGGCTGTGGCCCAGAATACCGAAGGGACCCACTTCTAGGATCGTTTACTCACACCCATTGCTGGGCCCCCTGGCCAGGTGATCTCCCTCTAATTCCTCCCTCACCCCGGTGACATAGTGAATTCTGTGTGTAACGGGATAACACGCAGAGGAGAATGCCATGGCAAAATCAGAGTTGGAACTGAACCCCTGGGGCTTTTCTATGCCCAGAGCCCCATTTTTCTTTAACGGTGACTGTCTGATTCTGCATTTGGAGGAAAGTGGACCAGTCCCATCTGAGTCCTGATTTAGGCGGTAACTCCAAGATTTTGGAGAGTCACTTTGACCTGAGAGACTTCAGAGCACAACACCCTGATCAAAAAGGACTCTCTTTATGCTAAACTCTCTACAGTTGCTCTTGGGCCGCCAGGAATTATGCTACTTCTATTGAGGTCACTGTGTCATTTCTTAGTCTAAGACTTTAGGGCCTGAATATCAAAATGTTCTCTTACTGGGGCCAGCCGGTGGCATAGTGGTTAAGTTTGCACGCTCTGCTTCAGCGGCCCAGGGTTCGCATGTTCAGATCCTGGGCTCAGACCTACACACCGCTCATCAAGTCATGCTGTGGAGGCGTCCCACATACCAAATAGAGGAAGACAAGCACGGATGTTAGTTCAGCAACAATCTTCCTCACCAAAAAAAAAAAAAAAGTTCTCTTATTTCCTGCCCTCCAGCACTCTCTAACTTTTTCTGGCCTCCCCTAAGTTGCCAATTCCTTAATAATCCTGATAGTACAGTGCAGCCAGACAAAAGATGGGAGTTATGCTGTCCTCTGGGACTGTCTGTCTTTTCAGGTGTACTTCCTCTTTTTCTGTTGCTCCTCAGGGAGAGGCCTTCGTCCCGTCACGGGCAGCAAGATCTCCTAAAGGATCTCCTTGCTCAGCTCAGATATGCTCCAGCTCACAGTCGTTCCAGGACTTCAGAGCTCAGTCACGCTTCAGCTGCTGCTCCCTGGTCTAGGCCTCCTCTCCAGCTCGCTGCCCCAGCACCTGCTTTCTGGCAGGGCTACTGAGACCTTGCTCTTCCTTGTTTCCTCCCTCTGTTATTTCTGTTGCTGTCTGGTTTTTCCTCCTGGAGTCTTGTTTATCTGCTTTCCTTCTGTAGCCAGTAGCCTCTTGGGCCCAATGTCACTACCCTCCAGGCTTTGCTTTACTCTCCCAGGAGGCATCAGGATATAAATGAAAATAGATGGTAAATAGGGGTGGGGAACAGAACTTTCACTCTAAGAAGTGCCTCGTAGGCTGATTTGCCCTGTAGCTTGGTAAAGTTTGGCCAAGAAGTCTGGATTTATAGAACCAGGGATCCTGCATTGTTAGGGTTTAGGTTTGGAAGGGACTGATCGGGGCTCAAACAGGTTTATTATTGCACGTCGCAGATATCTTTGGGTTCCATCCTAAGCAGGTTGTTGAAAATGAAAGGCTTTTGTTTCCTGGGCTTGGAATGGTGTGTGGCTAAGCTTTTCCAGGCTGAATGAGGAGGAGGGAATCTTTGGGGGAGTTGGCTAGCTTGCCTGTGGTGGGCGTGAGGGTGGGGTTAAAACAAAAAGCTTATCTTGGTGTTATCTCCTTTTTTCACTGGAAAAAAAAAACCCAGTTATTCCAAATGTTTTCCCATATTCAAATGTTAAAAAAAGTGTCAAACTTTAATATGTCATGAATAAATATATTTTGTACATTTTCTAAAACCTGCAATCAATTTGCACGTCTGGTCATTTTCTATTGACCTCCAATGACCAGAGGTGGTTATTCCTCAGATCTTTTTGATTCTACCAGACAAAGGATGGAACTGATGTCCTTTCTAACTCTCTATTACCAAAGTTCATTAACGCCTCTCTTTCTATTACACCTCATTCTTCCAAAAATATTTTCCCCTCAGTTGACAAGAATTCTAATTAGCATCTAGTGCAAACCTCTCATTTCAAAGATGAAAAATTAAGGCTCAGAGAAGTTAAGGAACTTGTACATGGTCACACAGGCAGCTAGTGGGGGCTGTAGTTATAATGCTGCCTCCTGTACTCATTGTCATTAGGACTACCTAATTCCGAGGTTAAGTTGCCATTTAGTGTGATCCTTCCTGCTCCCCATTTCCCTGTGTATTGTAGTGAGGAACCCCAGGACCCTAGGCCTCAAGGGAATTAACTCTGTCGCATTCTGGGCAGGTTAGAGAGTTGGGGTGAGATGAGGAGGTAGTCCCCGATGATGTGAAGAATGGCATCTTCACAAACTTCAGGGCTTTACTGGCAGATTCCAGTTCTCACAAAAGAGGAGGCGAAGGAGCAGAAGCCACTTCCATGCCCTTAGGAGTTATAAAGGGTGACTCTGAGGACAGGCCACGTGTGTGTGTGTGCATGCTAGCACCTGCATGGTGGAGAGCTGGAGGAATGCTAACCTGCTTGTGAAGTGGGAGACAGACTAGGAGAGATAAAAAAGCAGAGGAGCATGTCCTATTCTTGAGCTAGAGAGAGAGAAAATCTGGAGGCAGAAGTGGGCTTGCGGTAGGCTGAGGGGGGGCCCTCAGAGACTTAGTTAAGATTCCGAGGAGGAGAGACTGGGAAGTGGGTGGCAGAGAAGGAGGTGGGGACAGCTGTTGCTTTGATTTGCTATTGAGTCAGTGTTCTCTGTGCATTAGCACTGGGAGGGAGCCCTGGGCTAGCCCCCAACAAAAACAAGCCCCTCTGTAGCCAATACTCCCTTGTAGCAAGAACTGCCATTGGGAGACAAAAAGGAAGGGGATCTGATTCCCAAAGAGCCCCTTCTAGCCTCAGCTCCTTCCTTCTAGGACTGGGCTGTGTGCACTAGACAGGTGTCCAAGCTTCTGTCCTAAGAGGCTGGGAGGGAGGATGAGACAGAGCAAAGGGGATGGCTCAGTAAGAGCTTCTGGGAGAACGAGTTCTGTGCAGGGGTCTGACTCTTACCAGTTGTTTCTCAGGTAAGCCCTAAGGCGCACACAAAATCACTCCAGTGGATGACAGCCCTGAGACATTTTAGGAGTGTCCATTTATCTCCATCTCCTCATTCCCTTCCCACCGTGCTCACATACTCAGAAATCAGGACAGGTCCAACCTGCCTGGGATCTGCATTCTAATGTAGTAGAGAGTCAGGAGGCCAGACTTTGTCTGAACTCTTAGATGTCCCTTGAACCAAGTGCAGGAACTTTATACCCTTTCCTTAAATTTATCTTGCTGTTTTCACAGGTATGCAGTAGAACTGGGAAAAAAATCCCCCATCTTAGGAAAGTGCTTGGGAAAGGAAACATAACAGGGTCAGTGTGGAGTAAATGAAAGCAGAATTCAGTTTAGCTCATTGGAAAATATGTTTAGTTATGGGAAACTAGGGACTGGGAATGGGCAACAAAGCCCGGGGACATCGGGGAGAACGAGAGAATAGATTCCCTGAGGATGAGAAATGTGAGCCCAGGTTCCAGAGCCTTGCTCCAACCCTCCAGAACCTCAATACCTATTTGAGTGTAGGGATGGATTTCCTTCTACAGGCTCTATCTTATTCTCCTTTGCTCTTTATGTCGCTCTTTAGATATTTCAGACTGATGAGACGGTATAGTGGGATAACAATGCTATGAAAATTTTAATTTGTTGAAAGTCAGGCAAGAAAGCATTCGTCTCTGCTGGTTCTGATATTACCAACTTGTTCAACTGTTTCCCTTCACTGGGTGACCAGAGTCAGGGTGTGAGTGACAGGCTCAGGGCAGTGGCTAGGAGCACTACATGAAGAAAAATGTGTTCCGCTTCAGACACCCACAGCACTCCAAGTTCCCCTCTCCCCAGTCCTAACTGAGATCTAGTCTTTTCCCTTCCCTTTTCTCCCTTAAAAAATGTATTTTTTAGAGAGTGGCACATTGTTCAATTAACCTTACTTTGTACCTTTCTGGGAATTTAACTCTTCTATGAAACAGACACATTCTTCCAAGTCTACAGACCTCACAGTTCCCAAAATGGCAAATAATATTGTCCTGTCCCAAAGATGTCCTCCTCTCTTCTTAAACCATCATATGTGTCTCTCCTTTGATGAAGGTATACACTCGTTTTTGTTTCCCAAGATACGTATATATTCCAACCTGGTTACCCTCTTTCTCTGCTTCAGCATGTATCCCTCAACACACACACACACACACGACATAGTACAGTTTTCACTATTCATATTTCTGTTTAAATTTTTTTCTGACAAAAACACATAGCTTTTCTTATGACCCAGATACAGAGCCCTTTTCACAATTCCATTATTAATGAGAACCCCTTACTTTCAGAAAACCATATGGCTTAAACTCAGAGATTCTCCCCAAAGCAGAATTCAGGCTCTCTCTTCTGCTCAGACTCCCCAGGAAAGGGCCAGAATCCTCTCCTCCCTGGGGCTGAGGTTCAGTCCATCTGTCACTGACATTGGACTCCAGAGCTTGGAAACCAGGAAAGAGTTGGCATAAAGCAGCAATTGAGGATAAATGAGAATATGTCAGGCCCAGAGGCTTAATGATGGTGGTTTTTATATTTGTTTGAGATTATAGGATAGAGATTAAGGGAGGAAACATATAATATGTGTTTGGAACAATTTCACCCTTAAGAACTAGAGTAAGAACTAGGAAGAATGAGTGAGTACAGTTGTCCTGCTGTCATTTTTGCATTTTCTGGGGGACAAATGTTTAGGAGCAGATGGTAAAACTGGCCCCTCATTTTATAATAATGAAAGAACTTGGCCCCGAGCTCTTCAAAGGCTGACCTAGGCTATGCTAAGTCTCAAGTTACTTGTCTTCGATGTATTTATTAGAGTCATGCTGGATTTCCAAGAAGTATCAGGTATTTAAGTCAGAGACTCAATAAACCAGTTCACCTTCTGGAGCTTTTTACCCTGTCTGAGGCTTTGGCTGGAATTCTAGAATCAGAATTGGAAGCAAAGAGCCAGGGCATGGAAGAAGTAAACCAAACATATGACAGCCATTATCTGCATATTCTCAGTGGAATCTGGTATTGGAAGTACTAGTTCTCCATTCTACTTTGCCAATATCTGGGACTATATGAAGGAAGGGGAGAGCTAAGTCATGGTTAGCTTAGACATGAATGGCTGAGATATCAGCCTTCATTTCTTTTTCTTTTTTTCCCTATGGAAAGGTGATGCACCTGACCTTCCTGACCCTGAACTGGAAGTAAATGAGCCAAGAGTGCTTATAATTAGCAATCAATACACAATTAGTGTAGGTCTAGCTAGGGCATGGAAAAATAAATCCATAGAGAAGACAACATTTTAGTTCTTTACATTATTTAGCTTTCTTATCATTCTCCTGGAGACCTCTAGGAGAAAGATGGAGAGAGATGAGACAGTTAAAGAATCCCAGAGGTAAGAGCTCACATAGAAGAATGATACACATATTGAAAAAAATGTTGGAATCTCTACATTAGAATCCTTTCTGAAACATGTCTGCTCTTCATGAGAACAGGAGGTTCAGGGAGATGAATAGATGGGAGATACTGCAGCTGTTACTGTAACCCTAATTCTGTCTTCCTGAAGGCTCACTCATGGAGATAAATCACTTCCATTACCTGTCCTTGAGGAATGAAGTTTCTCCTTGTTTCAAGTGAGGAAAAGGAAGAGGGGTTCTGGAAATTCATTCTGGAAGCCTGCCTCCCCAACTTGACTCTGCTGTAGGTCATTCATAAGTGTTAACTATTATATGAACTATTATGCAGAAATTGACATGGGGAAATCAGCATTTGGGGGAAGAGAAGCTTGTGTAGTTCTGATGTGATGAGAGGAACAGGCTGTCTAGTCTCAGACTGGCAGAGGCTGAGCATTCTCGGCTCATTGCCACACTTGACATCATCAGTTTATTGGCAGATATCCTAAAAGAGTAGCAGAGTCCAGTTTAAAGATGCATCTCCTGAGATTTGGCCAAGGACTTGGATTCTGGGATGGGATGGTTATATGTAAGGCCATTTAGTTTTGTACAAGATGGTTTTAAAGATGGGAGACATGAGTCAGGGTTTTGATATTGTTTTCTATGCCTCTCATATATTGAATTCCTCCATTATCTATTCTTATAACCCATGACCATGTATTGTCTTTGCATTCACTGCTAAGATCGAGGGAAAGTGAAAACAAGCACAGGACAGTTAGTTGGTCATCAGGCTCAGAGTGGTGTTAAGAGGTGCATGCTTATAAACTGAGTAGGACTCATTTTGCATTCCACATTTATGTGTATATGAGGTCATTGTACATGAGCTATACTTTCTCAATCTAAAACATGACTATCTGTAGTTCTGTTTTAAATCCATAAATCCGTATATGGCAAAACATCCAGTTCTTTTGAGGCCATTTGAGGTCACTCTAGGCCCTAGTCTCCTGGGCATTTCAAACAACATTTCTTTTCAATCTCATAATTACTTGGTCTTTCTGTCCTCTTCCTACAATTGATTAGATGGTTGTGAGGACTCTCCAGATCTATATCTCAAGGTTTTATTCCCCTCTTCTTGGTGGGGCAGGTCAGGGATCATAACCAAGATCATGTATATCTTTGTGGTGGGGGGAGGGAGATTCCAACCCTGTTGTGAGGGCTGTGCTGTGGAGAGTAAAGAGATTATGAAGCTTGGAGGGAGAGCAGGACCATGGAGAGCAGCAGGAAGAGCCTGGAGTGTCACCATCCGGGGCTAGCACCATGGAGAGCTCAAAGCACAGGTAGTTTGTTCTACAAACAGGAGAACCAGGATCACAGGTTAAGGCAGCCAGCTTTCAAGCAATCAAACTGAAAGAACAGACATCAGGATTTCTGTGAGGATCATACTACATCTATCACTTGCTCTAAAAGGCCGTCTGAAGTACTTTGTTAGAACCCATCACATACAAACCCAAGAGTATATAAAAAGTGAGAACCACCACCAGACTGAGCCTTGGTAATTGTGACAATTACTTAAGTATTCGTGGTGGTGGTGGGGGGGGGGGTTAATTTGCTACAACCAATTATGAATAAAATTACCATTATCTTCTAATGAGGGAAACATGCCACAGAGACATTAGGGCATGAAAAAGCCAAAATGTGTATTACTATCAGATAGGGTATGAGATGTATCAGAGTCACAGTGCTCTAAGGCACCCCAAACTGCTGTGAATAGTTCAGTCTTGATCAAACTTGGAAAAGAGGAATGGATCATGCCTCTTAAGAAGGGCATTGTGCTCAGGATTTAGAGGTCTCTGCATTCACTGGAACATTTGATCACTCTCTTTAGGCTTGGGAAATTTGGTAAGGGAACAAATAGTTCTATCTTCAGTACTTTTTGCTTCAGTGAAGAATATGTAGCTTTACTTAGCCTCTATTTTGCAAAAATCTCAACAGCTTCATGTGTTCAAGACTCTTGAGATGGATTCCCAGTGCTAGAAGGGATGGATCTCCTTGTTATAACAGATAGGACTGGGTTTTACTTGGATTATAGGAACCCTGACCATCAGCTCATTCTGACCTTGTAAGGAATCATCACTACTGCTGATCCTAGAGGAAGAGGAAGGTCTTTGGCCCCAGAGACTTGTTTTTCTCCATTTTTTAATTACATGGAGTGTTTATTCTTAATTTGACTGAGATTTTAGAGACGCGAATCTTTTTCTGATGGCTTGCTTCTCCAGGCTCTTTTTCTGGTTTGTTTTTCTGTACCTCTTATAAGCATTCCCATGGGGATTGATATCCTCACAGTTTATGGATGGATCTCTAGGACATGACCTCATCCAGGAAACAAAATGTTCCAGGATATGGGCCTATAGTCAATGGTTAAACAGGAAATGGTAAAGTTTAACATGAAAAATGAAAGGAGAAGATATAATTACCAAAACTTTCTAATACCCTGGGTTTTTCATTTAGTAGTCAGTAATGAGCTGGTCCAGTCCTCAGCTTGCTTTCATGGAGAATCTGGAACCAGCCTCAGGTGAAATTCCATTACCAAGAAGTAGATGACAAAAAAGGGTTTGTTGAGCCAGTACACAGTTCTACTGGAATATGAAACAACAAAAACTGTGACTAGTCATAGCCCCAGGGGTTTTAGCTCTCTGGTGATGACTGTGAAGATTTTTTTTCCTAGCATGTGACTTAAGGACAAGCAACTTTTGATCCCATTCTACATTATTATTTGGATGACAAAAAAGTAGTAACAGCAAGGAATACCAAAATCAAATCTAAGGATTTACAGAGCAATGGCACGACTACCCAGTCTGCTGTTTCAAAGTGACCAGAACACGAAAAAGATGCCATCTGTGGAATTTTATGGCTGCAGAATTATGAGTCACTCTCCAAGTGAATAGTGAATATGTCCAACAAGGCCCTCTTGAAATGAGATTTGGATCTCCTTTCTTCCTCAGCTGGAAGAGGACGGAGAGAGAGAGAGAGAGAGCCCAAGGGTAGTGAGCTGGCTCATTTACTGTCAGGCTAGGGCAGAGGATGTCAAACTGCATGTAGCAGAACCCCAGATTGTGCCTTAAGAATTGCGCGGTGTGTGGGGGAGCCAAGAAGAAGTGTGAAAGGGTTACAGGTCTTCTCTGTTTCAACAAGAGTACTTCTCCTTTGATCTGTTTTATTTATTTGGTAAAGAAGTTTCACATCTTTAAAAGAAAGTGTGAAAGCCACTGCCCTAGAGGAAACCACTAAAACCAGCAGTGCTGCCTAGCCCTACGGAGAGCTTAGGATAGAATTTTTACAGTAACTTCTGGATAGGCAGTTAATATGCCACAGCTTGAGCCCCACATTAGACAGACTGGTTCTGCATGGAGTTAACTAAACTCTACTATACCAAGGTCTCTCTGATGGTCTCAACTCCTCTGTGCTGGAAAATGCACATGTCTGAAGGGAGAGCGTAGCCTTCCCAAGGGTTACAGCTGCAACTAGGAAAAGAAAAGGAACAGAAACAGAACAGCACAGTTACAGCTGCAACTAGGAGCAGAAACTGGATGGAGTAGGTCTGCCAAGCAGATCCTTGGGCAGCTCTAGAGTGAATTCTTGCTGGACTTCTCCGGCACATTGGGCATGATCTCTACACTGGGCACCTGGCCAGGGGGCTGCAGAATGGATGGCAGTGGGCAGGTCATTGGAAAGGGAAAGACATTCATGTGTGGGGAGTGCAGTACAAGGTTAAATTGCTATAACCTGGTCTTAAGCAAAGTGGCTAGTTTCTACGCTAGATCAACTCACAGAGTGCTGGAAATAACTTCAGAAAGAAGAATCCAAGGAAGGCTGGTCACAGGCTGAATGTCGAGCTGCTCATCAGAGAGATAACCACAGGGAACCTTAAGTTAATAGGGGTTGTATCCCCCAAACCTGGAATTTCCAACTTCTGCCGGTACTATTGGAGAAATGTGAAGAGGAAGGTGCAGATGGCAAACTCTGAATGTCTAAACCATTCTTCAGTTTCTAACTACAGCACTAATGGCCAGGTTTAGGTATCACTTGCTTGCCCTTCTCCAGCCTCTTAATCCCTGTTCAGCCTTATGAAGCCTAAAAAATGTATGCTGTACTCTAGGGAGCTATGTACCCCAGCAGCACATGAAATTTGTTTTCCTTATTCTAAATGAAAATAGCTGCTCTACCACATTCCCTTGATCACTCAAGCATCAGTCTATTAGGGTATCTTGTCCTTAAACTTTCACACACATCTCTCCTTGTTTTGGTCAAATGTTACCAGGTAAGCTACGTACTGCCGCTCCCTGCCCAGGGGCCCCAGGCCAACTCAGGGGCACTAGACACACCTTCTGCACGATCCTGGTCAGAATAGCCTGCAGAACCACCATCCATGAGCATTAAATCTATGAACCTACCTCCCACTATCAGAGCTGGCTTTCTTAGATACAGAAACTAAGAGATAAAATTAATTTAAATAGAAGATCATATGTGGTTGTGTTTCTAGTACATCGGTGCATCCTGAGACATTGTACCCCAGACATATGTCCACTATCTGGGCAGATGATGCTCTGCAAGGAAAACGATGCTTGATTTGACTCTTCCCAGGGAACAGAGCTCCCTCCCCGTCCCCGACTTCCCAAGCTCTCCTCTAGACATTCTCCATTAAGAAGTTAGTGCCTTCCACTCTTTCCCTCAAGCTACTGTTCTCAGACATATTTATAAATATGAGGATAGACCATTTCTCTTTCTCTCAACCTTAAGCTTGAGTGGGGGCTGGGCCCCCAAGTTGAGGACCAAGAAAGAACAGTGCACTTGGTGAAGAAAGACTTGGCTGATACATAGCTTTACTCTCTTCTTCAGTGTTTACATCCTAGAGTTAAAGAGCTCACAGCTTTCTGGGATGACTTCTTTCTTTTTAGGTCCCACACTTGTCCCTCTTTAAGGCAGCCAGCAGGATGGGAAGACCAGTCAAAAGTCAAAGCCTAGTAGAGGGTTGTCAGTGAGGCACAAACACCCAGCGCCTCTCCTTGCCTTGCACTTAGCCTGCCCTCCCTCAGGACCCTCCTCACCTCCTCAGAGAGTAGGTTCATGAGTAGTGTCCTCTGGGAAAGGGGATTCCACACAGGGGAGAGGAGGGACTGCTGTCTCTGTGGCGACTCCAGCAGCAACTCCCTTTGGGGAGTGTTGATAGGTACTGGGTGGAAGGAGTCAGCCAGCCAGCTGTAGGGAGGGGATCCCCAGTGTCTCCGTACCAGCAGAGGCTCTTTTATTATGATGGAGACAGGGCTGGGGAAGGAGGTCAGGTGAAATGGAGCGATTATTCCTCCAGCATCCTGCTCTTTGCCTGTTTTCTTCAGATGAAATTCTCTACATCATCTTCCCGGTTTCAACCCCTCCCCTCTCCACCCCCGCCCCGCCCTGTGCCCATCCCTGCTGGCCACTGGGTCCATCGCCCAGGAGCCGCCTCCCCTTTCTCCTCCCCTGCGGTTCTTTCTGTTTTTCCTTGGCATCTGGCCGGGCATAGCCACCACCCTCCCCCTCACTCTCCCCACATCCCTCTGCTCCGCAGAGGTCCCGTTTCCTCTCCCCTCACCCCCAGCCCAGCCCTCCTCTGACAGGGGCGGAGGAGACTGGAGGATGCATTCCTTTAGTCCCTTCATAGCCTGCCCGCCTCCAGGGACCTGAGGCTCTGAGCTGTGGCTCCCTTCCTGGTCTCCCTACAAACTACCCCCCTGCCACCCCATTAACTATCAGCACCCTTTAAGAAAGCTGAGGTGCCCCTACAGCGCTGACCTACATAGCCAGGTCCAGGGCGGGAGGGGCTCTTCCCTAAGTCCCCTCACCCCTGGCTCTGCCTCCTTTCCCCCCTCACTCTTCCTTCATCTCGCTACCATTACAAACCAAAGATGGTTTTGAGTTCCAGACAGGGGCAAAGAGGGCTAGGCAAGCTAACCTACCCCAAATCTGGGAAACCCAATGCTTAGCCCAGGAAAGCTTTGGGTTTTTCGTGCATCCTTCTCCCCAAATTCCTTGATCCTTCCTTTTGCCCAGCCTCCCCCCACCTCCTCCGCTCCTGTCTGGGTTTCTTTTCCCAGCTTCTGTCACCGCCAGGGATGTGGCCATCTCGGGGCCCCCTCCGCCCTGTGTTGTTGTTTTGCTCCAAAGAGAAGCACCCCCTTCTTTGCCCACGCCCCCCTCCAAAGCCTCACCCAGGCCCCCTTCCCTGCGCACTCCGAGCTCCGCCGCGGGCGGGGGAGCAGAAATGTTTGCATACAGCAGTTTGGGGGTTGCACTGGCTACCCAGTCCCTCCAGACATACATACACAAACACCCGACACACGCCCTGACTGAAACAGCGACAAATCTCACTCCGCCCCCAACACACACCGACACAGACATACACACAGATACTGACACAGAAACGCAGAACCAGACACCAACACAGACGCGCACACCCAGACACACACACACACACACACACACGGACATCAACACATCCAGATCCCGGGCTGCTTATAATAGACCCAAACCGCGGGTGCACACGCAGACACACTCGACGGTGTACAAGGAGGGTGCACACGCGGCACACCCCACGATCCACAGAGACACGGATGCTCAGAGACAAGACACCGGGGTATTAGCAGCGCCTGACGACTTTAACCCCTGGTTCCAAACAAAGCCCACGGGCTCCCTCCGCCCCCACTGCCCCTCCGAACCCCCGCCCCGGTCACTCCCCACCTCCCCCGGCGCCGCCCCCTCCCTCACTCACCGTCCTGGGAGAGGTTGGCCCCGCCGGGCGCCCAGCAGCAAGCGAAAAGCAGGAGCAGGGGCAGGGCGGAAGGGGCCCCCATCGCGCTTCCCGGCCGGCTCCCTTGCTGGGTGCTGGCGAGCCTGGGTCCCCAGGGGCTGGGGCTGGGGAGGGGGTAGACTGCGAGGCCGACGGAAAGGGCGCCCCCGAGCCGCTTCGGAGCCCGGGGCCGAGGCGGGGACCGGGAGGGAGCCGGCGCTGCTGCAGTCGCCGGGATTAAATAGGGCGCTCGGAGCAAACCATTCGGTTGGAGGTGGAGGGGGGGTGACGGGGGGCTGGGCTGGTCGTGGGGGGGCCCGGCTGCCGCATTCCCCACTCCCCCGGCCTCCCACACCCCCTCCGCGCCATCGTGGTGCCTTCCACCTTCTCCCCAGGGAGCTCCGCCAGCCAGGCTCGGGTGTGGAGCAGAGGGAGGGAGCTAGCTCAGCAGTGGGACCCGGCGAGCACCCCTGTTAGGCTTGGGGTGGCGAGAGGGGTGTCGGACAGGGCCCTGGGCCAGCTGGCGAGAGCGGCCACTGCAGGCCTGGGCAAGGGCGTGCCCACTAGCCCGAGGTCCTCCGGCCCCGCCCTCCCTCCTTTGGCAGTTGGGCATCCCCATGAGCCCTGGAGTCCACCTATCAACAGTGTGCCCAGGGACGTCTCCCCAGTGGATAACCGGTAACCCTGACCATTCTCCTCACCACCAACATGTTCCTGTGACCCGAGAGCCTCCAGTTATCTGTGCAGCAACAATTTGTGGCCCCAGGCAGTGTCCCTTGAAAGGCATCTTCTAGAAAACCCCCAGGCCATGGGAATCAACATTTTCCTCAATCCCTTGTCCAAGAAGTTACTGGCCCTCTGAAAACTGATTTCATTTAAGACTTTTGCCCAACCAACAGCCTACAGAGCAACTCTTAATCCTTCTTCTTCCCCGCATTTACTCCCAGCCCTTCCCCCAATATTTTTTCCTCTCTCTTAATCTTTCAGAAGATCTTGTTTTTCTTTGTCAAGTTTTAGGGAGTAGATTCCTGGGTGAATGGTCTGATCTCCAGACCCTGAAGAAACTGTCCTCTTAAGGACCAGTGAATATGTGACTAATGCAGTTCTTGTCCCCGAGGCCAGAGAGAAGATGGATGAGAGAGGCAGGGTGTCTATACTTGCTCTTGGCTCAAGAGTCCCAGGTCCCTGGGGTTTGCTGTTCTTTGTGATTGAGTATCTGGAAGAGTCTTGGTACATCTCAGAAAGGGATCCTTCTGATTCCGTTTGCTCAAACTTAGTTTTGGAGAATAAATTTCTAAATTTTAGAAGGTTGGAATCAAAGAATTTTACATATATAAGGATTCTTAGAAAAGATGTGGTCCAACTACTTATTATACAGGTGCAGTTGATGTCTGAAGGGGATTGACTGACCACCCAAAGTTATTGTTGTTTGTTAGTGCCCTCAAGTGGATTCTGACTCCTAGGGACCCTGTGTCCAGCACAGCAGAACCCTGCCCGGTCTTTTTGTACCATCCTCTCACCTTGCGGTGCTCTGTCAGACAAGGCTCCACTGCTATTCATAGGATTTTTGTGGCCAATATTTTTTAGAAATGAGTGGCCAGGTTCTTCTTCCCAGTCTGTCTTAGCCTGGAAGCTCCACTGAAACCTGTCCACCAGGGGTGACCCTGTAGGTATTTGATGTACCGATGGCATAGCTTTCAGCATCACAGCACCACGCAGCCGCCACAGTATGACAACCAACAGACAGGTGGTGGGGTTTCCTGACCGGAAAAAGGACCTGGGCCACGACAGTGAGAGCACCGAATCTTCACTGCTAGACCACCAGGGCTACCCAAGGTTATAGTGACAGTTCATAGTAGAAGACGTAAGTGTTGGCTAAGATATGGAACAATATGATTTTTAAAGTGCCTTACAATCCTATGAGGCCGTATTTTGTCCCCAGATGAGGGATTTGGGTGAATGTCTTCTAACTCCTGGACCAGTCCCCTTTCTGTGCTGATGACTGTGCCTCACTGTGCTAATCCTTAATGTTTGGGTAGTCGTCCCCCCTCTCAGGCAGGTTTTTTGGCTCTCTGTGATGGACTGGATATCTCTGTCACCTAGTAACTCAAGGAGAAGGACATGGAAAGTGCTTTGTAATCAGTAAACCCCTATATAAATGTTAGTCACTGATGGAGAAGCCAAGAGAGAATATTCTCTGGGAAGATCCTTCAGCATGGTCAGAATGCTGCCCCATTGTTTTTCTCTCACTGTTTCTGGAGTTTATCTGTGGTTTCTGGGAGAAGAGCTCTGCCTGCCTCTTGAGCATTTCCTGAGTGTCTGGGTACTTATTAAGAATTATTTGCAGGACAGTTTTTGGCCACTTTGGGTTGCCTGACTTGCCTGCCTTGACCTATGTGAGTGACTGCAAACCGTTCTGCTTACCTGGGGTTCTCTGACATCTTGAAATCACTGAGAGGCAAAGATGGAGGGAGTAGTGCGGTTGAGGGATGTGAAGACCTGGATGTGAGAGAGATGAGAGGCTGGACTATGGGGTGGGAGAGGAGGGGAGGTAAGGGGAAGATTGGATTTTCTGATAGAGGTGGGACCAGGCTGGCATGAGTTTAGTCATGCAGAGAAAAGGAATGAGTGGGTCTGTTTTCAAAGAGAGAATAGAGCTTCAGAGGGGAAGGATCAGGTTAGCCTAGTTAAGAGTCTTGATGGATAAACAATATTATCTTTGGAGCTAGAAGAAGCCTTAAAGATCATTTAAGTGGGCTTAAGAGAGGACAGGTTAGTGACGGGGGGAGTGGGAGTGGGCATGGGTGGGATGGGGACGGCAGGATATGGGATTAGGTCCCGAGCTCCTCTGAAGAATCCTCTTTTCCATCTGCTGCTCTGCAGTGATCCCCTTCTGCCTATCCTCTCTGAATTCCCTAGTGATTCTGCTGGTCTGGCCCCACCCTCTACTGTAACTGCGTGGGACATGAACCAAGGGTGGCAGGAGAGGAAGAGAGCTGTTTTGGAGAGAGTATTAAGAGCTAGCAAATGAGACTCTGGAATGCTCTTTTCCTCCTGGCTCCTTTTGCCTTTTCTGCATCATCAGCATCAGTTTGGCAGCACTTTAGGCCGTGGGAATAGGAAGCAGTCATTGGCTTTTAAAATTATAGAATAAAAGCATATTAGAGTTATAAGGGACCTTCAGGATGACCTAATTAATACCCCTTGTTGAACAGATGAGGAAAAGGAAACTCAGAGAAGTTAAGTGCCTTTCTATGTTCACACAGCTTTATAGTAAAAGGGTGAGCCGTTGGATAGGGGAGGCAGATAGCACCCTTGGGGACAGGAGGAGTAAGGAGAATTATTCTCAGTACTCTTCAGCAGGGTCCAGTTTGAGGAATACCTCACTCCTGCTTATCTCAGAGTGAAAGTCTAGTTCCTCCTACAGGTGTGGATGTCTCCATTTGGAATAACTCCTTGCCTATAATCATTCTAATGCCCTTTGTACTTGTGCACCCAACATCCTACAGGCACCTTGTTCACTAGGAGTAGAGTTTTACACAGAAAGACTGACCTACAAGGATTATCCCCATCATGACAATAGGTAAAATAAAAGTATCCATGTTGGATTGTGATCGCTATGGTTACTTTCCACTCTGAAATGCTCTAACATACAATATGCGTTTCCCAGAGACTTGCACAAAGTCTGAAGTAGGTTGCCTGTGGGATTAGAGGACTGGTAGTTACAGTGAAAACTGGGGAGAGCAGAGAAGGGGAGAGGAGAGAAGGCGGGTTTTGGCTCCTAGATGTCCCTGTCCACTCAGCAACAGCCTGTGTAGCTGGGGGTGTGGAATGTGGTGCTGGCACTGGTGCTTGGCTAGACGCAGCTGTGTGGGCCCTGGGCATTCCTTGCCCCACGCTGCTTCTCTTGGGAGCGGCGAGGGAGGGAACTCAGCCTGGGTGGGTGAATACTACATATTCATCTGGAAGGGAGATGACAGCACCTGTAGGAAAAATCTCAGACTTGGCTCAGTTCTGCCTTGCACTCCTAACCCTTCTTCTCTGTATGGCTTTTTCTTTATCAGTAAATTCTACACAGGTTTCCATGTTGTTTTCCTCTTTAATTTTCCACCCAACTAAACCAGTACTCCTCATACTGCTTCCGACTTCTATTATCCAGTTTTAATTAACCCTATCCTTAATAATAACTTCTGCATGCATTTTAATTCTAACCTTAATTGAATTCTAATTTTAATCCTAACCCTAGTCTATTACAGACTCTAACCACTAATCCTAATACCGACCCCAATTTTATTGTCAATCTTAACCAGCATCTTAATTCTAACCTGGTATAACCAGCAACTAGGACAGCAACCTGCACATAATAAAAGTGATCACAGATACCATTCACAGAGAAGCCATTTATGCCAGACTTTGTGCTGGGTACTTTACATACGCATCTCATTTAAGTACCTGAAAGCACCCTAATGTGGTTGGAATTAATTAGCTGCCTTACAAATATGCAGAAGCAAAGGCTTAATGAGATTATGTAATTTGTAAATAGTGGATCCAAATCCACTACTTAAGGTCTGCCTGACCTTGAAGCCTGTGGTGATTGCTCTTTCTGGCAACAAATACTTTTAATTGACCTTTTCCTAAAATCCTGACTAGGTCTTACTGGAATGACTTCTAACATACTGAATTTCTTAAAAGTATATTATTAGGCTAGTTTTTTTTTTTTTTTTTTAATAAACAGTAGTGGAAAATAGAAACCAAGCAACCAAACCAACAAAAAAGTACAAATCTCTCTGCCCGGAAACCCCATTGACACTTTAAAACATTACAGTAATGTATTTATAAAGTTAAAATAATCAAACTATAGAAATAAACAAACTGAAAGGAAAAGCCTCCTTCTCCTTCCCAGACTCGCCATATTGTGCCACCCCTGGGGGCCTCCTTTGCATTGGAGTTGTGCAGCACAGCAGCCTTGCCTCCCACAGCACATGCGAAAGGCAGATAAAGTCAAGGTAAATATCTACCAGTGAAATCACCCTGTATATGTGTGTGGCATAGGCATGAGAATCACTAGACAATTTGAATTTGTGATTAACAATAACTATTAAAGGCCAATGATGTGCCAGGTTTGAGACTAAGTTCTTTACACTTATTATACCTTGTAATATTCACAAGCTGTCTGTGCAGTATACACTACCCCTGTTTTACAGAAGACAGCAAGGCCTGGAGAAGTCAGATGACTGGCACAAGAGCACAAAGATGGTGAATGACAGACCCAGGTTCCAAAGAAAGATTTGTCTTGCTCCAAAGCCTAAATTTTTAACCACTAGCCTTAGCCAGGAAGGCTTCTTAGAGAAGAGGTCATTTGAGCTTGATTCTGAAGGAGAGAAGGCGAGTGGCTTGTTATTAGAAAGGAGGATGACCTACGAGACTGTAGATGGACTCAGATCGATATGGGAGGAGACCATACAAGGGGAAAAGGAGCAAGATAACTAGAATACTACAGAGGGAGATGAGAAAAAGGTGGGAGAGTAATAGGGGAATAGAACAAATATGAGCAGACACCGGGGAAAATTTTTGTGATAAATTCAGGCCAAAATAAAATCATGTAGTAGATATGTGTGCCATTTTTGCAAACAAGCTGATTGATGTATTTTGGAAAGACGGTAGGCGCACATAATCATTTGCAAACAGAAACACACATATTCAGTTACATGGGTATCTGTAGCCTCTCCAGCAAATATCTCCGCATTCTTCCCCCTGCATTCCGTGCTCCAGCAATGTCAAATGGCTTGTAATTTCCCAAACATGCTATGTTCTTTCATGCCTCGATGTCTTTGCACATACTATTGCCTATACCTGGATTGCCCATCTCATTAAGGCTGATGAAACTTGTGCTTGTGTTTATCCATCCAAACTTTGATTAGGTGTCGCTGCCTCTCTGAAGCCTTCTACCCAGAGATAATCACTCCTTGCTAGGTGCTACCACGATAGTGAATAGATAGTTCCACTGTTACACAACTTTCACTGTGTTGTGATGGTTTGTCTACATGTTTTTCATTTCTAACTGTGAGCTCTTTGAGGGCAGGAATGCTATTTCGTGAATCTCATTATTCTCAGTGCTTAGGGGAGAAACAGAAAAATGGTAGATTCTCAGTTAATTCTACTGAATTAAGCTGAAATGATGTTTGTAAACACATAGGCTTGATAAACCATTTATTTCCAGAAGCACATCCATGTATATAACCACATTTCATTGGCACACTCCCTGCAGGTATGTACACGTTCATATAGATACAATGTGTCCAAAATAAGGTGAATGAATCTAATACACATGTGCACATATTTTCATCTGCTTATTCAAGATACATTTTGTAATTTTTGGAATTGACTTTAGAGCCTGCCACATCATTTTGCATGTCTTCAATTGTGGAAAACTTTCATCCTCTGAGGTTGGCTTTTAATTTTGAAAATAGCCAAAAGTATTTGGGATCCAAGCCTTATGGATAAGTGGTGGTTCATGTTGGGTGATACTAAAACAAGATTTGGCTGTAAAGTAATAGTAAGTGGCTTATAGGTTGATTAACACATTAGTTCTTAAGGCAGTACCCAAAGAGGAGTTCTAGAAAATTTCTGAGCAATGACACTCTGGTTTATTTGTTAATACAAACAAAAACAAACAAGAGTTTGCCATTTTATAGTCACACCTGGTGAATGTAAATGCTGGGGTAAAAGAACACAAAAAATTGTATGTCCAGACTAGAACTCCCTGATCCTTCACGCAGTCATTCATTCATTTATAGTATGGAGCTTTTATGTGCAATGCAAAGTGCTAGTCAACATTGGGTATTTTGACCCAGCTGTTTTATTGCAGTCTATAAAAACATCCTATAACCTCCCAGGTTTTATTTTTTTAATTAGAAAATAAAGTGATCAGTGGATGCTCTTACCCCATCCCCAGTTCCCATTTTGGAGCCTCATTTTATCTGTGAGGAATAATGCAAGAGTCAGGATAGGATAATATTCAGGATGGGAAATACTTGATAACTGAGACCAATCTGACAGTAATGGTTTGCTTCTTAGAATCATAAAATAGGAGTGAATGTTAAAAAATGCTACAACAAAACATCAGTTCCTGGTGCTGGGATCTTGAGAATACAAAAATGAGTAAGTCATGAAACTTACCTTCAAGGAATTCATAGTCCAGGAGGGAAGATGGGCAAACACATAATTATTACACCATGTGATAAATGCTATAGGACAATTATATATAAAGCACTGTAGAATCAGAGAAGAGGCAGAGATTAAATCTGTGGAAAACCTTAAGGAATGACTAGGAGTTGGCCAGGTGTAAAAAGGATGAAAGGCAATACAAAAGAGGGAACAGCATATGCAAAGCAGGGAAGCAGGAGACAGTATAGTCAGTTGTGGCTAGATGGTGGAGGGAATTTATGCTAGAGATTGCTTTTTATTCTGCAGACAAGGAGTCACTGAAGGGTTTTAAGCAGGGAAATGTCAGTGCCAGATTTGCATTTTAGAGCGATAACTCTGGCAGTGGTGGATGGATGGACTGGAGGATACACATCTTTGATTCAGAAACCTGACCCTTCTGGGGATCACAGATCCAGTACCATGACATTGAATAGGACCCACTGAGTGTGGTCTTGTCTGATCCTATGGTTAAGGTGGAGATAACATCCCGAACACTGTCGTAGGACCCAGACATCAATACGTAGTGTGGGCAATGCTGTGGAGCACACATACGCAGACAGTGGCGCACAGCAACATAAAATTATGTAGAGTGGGGGTTAGGTACAATGACCAACTGTCCGGCTTCCTGGGGACTGAGGCAGTTTCCAGGACTTTCAGTGCTAAAATTGAGAAAGTGCTGGACAAACTGGGGTGGTTGGTCACCTTAGACAATTCCTGGTAGAAACAGCCTGCACTCAGAGACACCTGTTACTCAGAGCATCTCCCTGGCAACCAGCTGGGGGTCATCCCCAGGGCAGTAGGAGGGGGAGGAAAGTTGAGTAAGTTATTTCATGTTTTAGGGGAGAGTGGCGGTGGGAAGGGGTAGGGGGTCTTGGTGAGTCAGAACAGTTAGCCTAGTTGAATGGGAGGAGAGAGAAGAAGAAGGTTAAGTAGGAGACAGAGAATGGAGGTTGGTTTCTGGTCCAGGATCCCACCTCCACTCTCTGAGATCCTGGGCTCTCTGCTGGTGGTGAGGAACTTTGCAGACTCAAAACAGCGAGCATTGCAGAGTGAATGTATATGTTTAGCTTATCATTCATGCTTGGCTTTCATATATTCATGTGTATCTTTACTCATTCAGCATTCATGGAGTGCCTACTATGTGCCTGGCACTTTGCATATGCTGTATCATTTAGTCTTCACGCACGGCCCTATGACTTGTAGGTAGTATTATTCCCATTTTACAGATGAGGAAAATGAGGCTCAGGAAATGTGGTAACTTCCTACAAGTCACACATTAACTGGTGGAGCTGAGATCCTAATTTAGGTGTGTCTCCAAAGTCCCTGATCATTCCAGCAAACCAGTATATCCATCTGTGCCTGATCATAAGAGTTACATGGGGGTACCTGTTAAAAATAATACAGGGAGCCAGGAGATTCTGGTTCTGTAGGTTAATAATAAAGATTCCCGACCTTACTGTTAACAAGTGCTCCCAGATGATCCCTAGGACCTCACAACCCTGAGAAACAACACACCATAGCCTGCGTCTCCTCACAAAGAGCTCACTGACTCCTGAGAGAACCATAGGCATAAATAGTTCATTAGAACACAGTTGTGTTAAGTTTTAAAACCAAAAAATATCACCTAGTCTTTCAACAAATAGTTTTCTTCCTCTCTAGCGATTGCTAACCTTACTTATAAAACCCTATGCAATCTGGCCTCTCTCTGACCTTGTGTAACCTCATGGCCACACTATCCCTCCCGCACCATCCCTCCTTTTGTGTATCTAACACACTGAGCTCGTGCCCACCCTAAACCTTTGCACTGGTTGGTCCTCCTGAACTAGAACCTTCCCTCTTTGCTCTATGCAAATTGCTCTTGCTTGCACATCTCAGCTTAAATGTAACCTCTTCAGAGAGGCCTTCCCATTCCTTTTGAATCACTTATCATTTTCTGTTCTCTTCGTAATAATTTATGTTTTGTGTTTTTTTAATTTGTTGTCTGTACCCCTTCTCCCAGTAGACATAAACCTCCCGAGAGAATGAAACCTTGTCAATTTCGAGCAAAGTTGTGTTGCCAGAAATGGAAAGAATATTGCACATAGCAATGCCTGGCACATAATATGAAATATTGTTTGAATGAATGCACGAAAGAGAACACTCTCACTCATCACATTTGGAGAAGTGTCCACATTCTTTGACTTTTCACTTTGATTTTTACAATCAAGAACTTTTTTTCTTAAGCCCAAAGTAAAGCCTCCCACTGCCATTTAAAGCTTTTTCCTCTGGTTCATGAAAGAAGACATCTCTTTCTCTTTACTAGTCTCTGTATAATGTCTCTCTAGAGGCTTTAAGACTGTTATTAAATTGCCCCTCAACCTCCTGTATATCAGGTGGAGTGTCCTAACTCTTAACCTTCTGCCAGTTCTTTTATCATTTCAGAACCTCTTCTCTGATCCTTTTCTCTTAGATAGTTGGGTTCAGAACAGTTCCTGCTAGGTGAGTAAGGCCATGGCAGATTTTAATGAGTTGAATAAGAGATGTTATTCCAGGCTCTCTTGTATGTTTTTCTGTTGTTCTTGATTTTTAAACTGTCTTCTTGGGCTCACTCGTGGTCATTTGTGGTCCATTCTGGTTGTCAGATCTTTTTAAGCCCTAAACTTCCAGAGATTGCTACCACTGGAGTAGTATTCCCTTGCCAGGTGACATCTGATGAGATTTGCCACAGAGCTTCCAATCCCAGGGCCTGTTTTTGGACAAGTGTCCCTGTTTGCACATACCTGTCAGGATGAGCATTGCTGCTGCTATTCCTGTGACTAAGCCGAAACCGAGGCAGACACATTTAGGGTATTCTCGCTGCATTCACGTGAAGCCGTGGCCACTGTTGGTGTGGATTGTGAAGGTCCAGGAATGACCATGTGTCCCGCTCTAAGAAAGTTAAACAGATTCTGGGTCCAGCTGTGAGGACCCATTTCTGATTCATTGAAGAGACAGTGCAGGACAGTGAGAAAGCAGAGGATTTTGAAGTTGGACTCCTCTGGGCTTGGATACCACCGTGCCACTTCCTTTATTTCAGATCAGTCTTGTCACTTGACATTCTTATTGTCTATCTTGTAGGCTTGTTGTGAGGATTAAATGAGGACATTTATGCAAAACTCCTAGTTAAGAACTCAATACATGTTAGTAACCTTTCTCTGTGCCCCCTTCACCCTGGAGCGGATGTGTGAGGGATGTTTCTCTGTTCTTCCTGGGTGCACCGCAGCATGGAATTGTGCTCTGTGCCCATTGTCTGAATATAAAGTGCTACTTGGATCGAGATTTTCAGTTCTAATTCCTTGTTCATCCTACGCAGGTCTCTTCTGTTTGTCTTGCTCTCTGCTACCCTCTTGTGGCCACCCTGACCCCTTGCCATTCCTGATCCTCTGCTCCCTCGGTGTGGTTGCTTTGCTGTAACGCAGCCTTGTCCCCGCTTCTTGACCAAACTAGCTCCTAACTCCTGAGCTTGGAAAGCATACATAAGACATTTTTCAGTTTAATTTCAGTCTTCCCTTCTCAGGTAGTATTATCTCAGTTCTCCCAACCGTTCTTCATTCCTTTCTAATGTTTCTCTCATCGGTCAGACATTCTGTAGGAAATATATCCTTCATGTTGAGAGTGTGGATGCCGGTAAGGTCTCTTAAGTTTCAAATTCCATTATGTGTTGCCTTGTTCAACAGCAAGTTCTCTGTCTCATGAATGCTGAAAGAACAGTATGTTGCCATATATTATTCAATCATAGGAATCCCCTCTTTTTGCCCTCAAATTCGTATCTCCTTAAGTCAGTAAGGGGAAATACACCTATTCTTGCCTTGCCAATGGGCAATGGTGGACTTTGGATAGACCCCGAAAGCCAGTGCTTCAGAGTGAAGGTGTGTGGACAAAGGATATATCTACTGTCTCCCTCTAATTGCATAGCATTTCTAGCAAGGGGAGGGAAGGGTTATTTAGTATATAGTAAGAATACTAGTTTGTCCGAAAAACTTTCTGGATGAGAATAAAGGGAAATAAATTTGGTGAGGTGGCTTTAAACCAAATTTGAGAGGGTAAGACTTGAAAACCCTACACTGAAGAGTTTCATCTTTATGTCAGTGGGAAAAATTTTGTAGCAGGATGTTATGTGATTGAATTGGTGTTTAAAGATTAATCCTCAGATTCAGTATGGTAAAGATGTTAATTCTTTCTTCCTGTTAATCTGTAAGTTGAATGCAATCAAATGCTAAATCCCAATATTTTATTTTATGGAACATGACCAGTTGATTCTAACATTCTCTTGAAAATAAAGTCAAGAATAGCCACATTTTTTTTAAACACATGGGGTTGAGGGGGGGTGGGAAGAGGGTTTTCCAGTTATCCTAAGTTACTTTAAAATTGTAGCAGTAACACTGGAGTATTGCACAGGAATACACAAATAGTTCCATGGAACAGGAGAAAGAGCGTAGTCACAAGCCAGTGTGGGAATTTAGTGTATGAAGAATCCTACATCGTATACTGCACTTCTACTCAGTGGCTAAGGGTTAGACTGTTTAATGAATTGGTATTAGATTTAATGGTTATCTATCTGCCAGTTGGGATGGGTAGGTAGAGCCTTCCCTCATGACATATACAAAAGTAAATTTCAGAGGGACCGAAGTGCTAAATTTTACAAGCAAACAAAACTAACAGAAATTGTTAAATGCTGCAGAAAAATATGTTTAATCTTGGAGTGGGAAAGACCTTCTTAAGGAAGACACAAAACCCAGAATCCACAAAGGAAAGGACTCACAAGTTTTACTGCATGATTTTTTTGTATGTGAGGAAGATTAGCCCTTTGCTAATATCTGCTGCCAATCCTCCCTTTTTGCTGAGGAAGATTGGCTCCGAGCTAACATCTGTGCCCATCTTCCTCTACTTTATGTGGGACGCTGCCACAGCATGGCTTGATAAGCGGTGTGTAGGTCCGTGCCCAGGATCTGAACCTGCGAACCCTGGGCTGCTGCAGCAGAGTACATGAACTTAACCACTACGCCACTGGGCCAGCCCTAATTTTTTTAAATTGATATAATTGTAGACACCATAGACAAAGTTTAAAAGTAAGTTACAGACTGGGAAAATTTTATTTACAACAAAAAGAACAAAGTATTAAATTGATAATGTGCAAAATATCCAATAAATATACATAAAAAGACAATCCAATAGAAAATTGGACAAAGGATACACGTAGGAATTCTCAGAAAGAATATAGTTGTCCAATAAACATCTGAAAAGATGATCAACTGCACTTGAATTTTGAGAAGTACAAGTTAAAGGAACAAAGACCCTAGATTGTTAAAAAGCATCAAAGAGACCCATCAGATTGTTAAAAATTAAAATGATGGATAGTATCCAGCATTGGCAAGCGTTTGGGGAAACAGGCACCTTCATTTATTGTCAGTGACAATGAAAATCTCTGCAGCCATTTTGGAGGTATTTTGGCATTACCTATCAAAATTAAAAATGGAAATACCAGCAGTGCTATTTCCACAAATCTGTGCTATAGATCTGTTCACACATGAGTGCCATGATTTATGTACATAGATGTGAATCACTTCATTGTTTCCCATGGTGAAAAATGGAGAACAACTTAAATATCCATCACTAGTGAACTGGTTAAATAAATTATGCTATATCCGTACTTCATAATAACACTTAGCAGTTAAAAAAGAATGAGGTAAATTTATATATATATACCAACGTAGAAAGGTAACCGAGATTTATTGTTAAGTGAAAACACAAAGAAAATGCACATACTATTATCCCTTTTGTGTAAAATAGGAAAAAAGCCTAAAACAATATATATGTATATGTTATATTTTATATACCAGTAAATGTGTGTTTAAGTAAATGAATAGCTACTTACTGGCTGTGTGACCTCGGGCAAGATGCTTAACCTCTCAGTATTTTCCTTGTATGGAAAATAGAGAAAATAATAGTACATATCCCCTAGGGTTGTATGATGTGAAGCTTCAATAAATTAATCTATTTAAAATGCTTTGAGTAGTGCCTGGCACATAGCAGGCACTTGAATGCCCCTATTGTTCAGATACATATCAAACTTAGAAAATTATTATTTCTAGTGTGGGAGTGAGATTTAAAGCATAAGGGAGGGACTATAATTATTTATATGATATACTTAATTTTTTTACAGTGATCATGTGTTTATGTGTTGAGTGACTAAAAAATTGATTTTAAAAGCTTATTCTAAGGAAGTCTGTTAAAAGATGATTATAGAAATCAGGGAATGAAGTGAAACAGTCCTGAGCTAGGGCAGTGGCATTGGGAACGGCAAGGAGGCGTCACATTTGGTGTTGGTTATGGGAAGCAGGAGAGAGGGGCACGGCAGAGGCAGCTCTCGGTTCAGGGGTCTGTGATTGACTTGGAAAATGCTGAACCACAGAAAGAAGCAGTGGAGGCAGGAGAATCTTTTTGTGGGGTGTAGTATTTTGGGATGGAGGAAGATTAATTTTGTTTAAACTGTGTTGCGTTTAAGCTTATGGGAACCCATCTAATAGGAAATATTCAGTAGACTGGCTATAAAAACCGGAGTTCTAGAGAAAGTTGAATGCTTCAACTCTCACTGTGAGGCAGAGCAGCAGAAAAAGTCTCAAGTTCTCAGGTCTCATTTTAAGAGTTCCCATCAAATATTTGCGTTATAAAAATAAATAATTGTGGTATTCTGGAACAATCTCTGGGTTCGGGGGACAGAGACCTGTTCTAGTCAGTTTGTTTCTTTATTCATTTTTTTTCCAGCAAACATATATTGAGCACACACTAATGTGCCAGGCACTGCTCAGACTGACAAGGGTAGAAGGACTCAAGTTGCTCACCGTCTGGGGGGAGACAGATATGCACAAAACTGATTGCAGTACAGAGTGCTCGGTGCTCCAGTAGCCATGTGCACAGGGTGTAGTCATGGTGTGCAGATGGGTGTGATCCAATCTGCTCAGGGTTGTGGTGGATGTCAGGGAAGATATTATAGAAAATGAGGTGACCGAGCTGAATCTTCAAGGAGGAGGAGCAGCCTTCCAGGCAGATGTGAGGGTGGGGAGAAGAGAAGGACATTCCAGAAAGAGGAAATATCACATACCAAAGCATGTTAGTATGGAACTGTAACTTTTTAAATTTTTCTATCTGAGAACTGTAAGCACTTTGGCATTGCACAACCTAAGGCCAGGGGTGGGGATGAGAGATAACAGTAAATGAAGTTGAAAAGAGGAACAGAAATCAGATCATAGATGGCCTTTAGGCTCTTCTCTAGGCAATAGAGAAGCACTGAGGGGTTTTGCCTTCCAGAAAAATCACAATTGCTCTGTTGGTGGTGTGGCAGATGGGTGGAAGGAGAGCAGGGATGGCTGAAGATAGACACGTGGGGGTTTAGTGAAATATTCAAAGAGTTTCAGGTCTTACATTCAAGTCTTTAATCCATTTTGAGTTAATTTTTGTGCATGGTGTAAGATAATGATCTACTTTCATTGTTTTTTGCATGTGGCTGTCCAGTTTCTCCAACACCATTTATTGAAGAGACTTTCCTTTCTCCATTGCACGTTAAATTAGAAATATAATGAATTACACCTGAAATTTATATAATGTTATAAACGAGTGTTACTTCAATAAGTGTTACACTATCTGAACTAAGCCAAAAGCAATGGGAATGGACAGGGAGGGATAGATTTGAGAGCTAGTAAGAGGCAGCATTGACAGAACTCAGTAGCTGATTAAATTTGGAGGATAAAGGTGAGGGAAGGAGTCTTGACAGACTCCAGGTTTCTAGTTTAAGTGACTGGATGACCAGTTCTGTCTCCCCAGTACTGTTTTTATCAAATCAATTTTCTCCTTTCAATTTCCTACTGCATAGGCAGTTCTATCCCTGGGGTCCAAATCTCCATTATAACTTACCTTGATGACCGCAGAAGCCTCCTCACTGTGTCCTCTTGAAATTATCCACCACACAGCAACCAGAGCGATCTACCTCAAATGCAAATCATGTCATAGTTCTCCTTACTTAAAAGCCTTCCCTGCCTCTACATCGCCTGCAGGATTACAATCGAAGGCCTTCAACACAACATATGAAGGTCCCCATGATCTGGTCTTTCCAGCCACATTCTTTGTCACTCCCTGCCTGGGACTTTGGACCTCAACATCCCCTCATTTCTTGTAGTTTCTTACACAGGCAAGATGGTTTGGGGCTATATCTTTGCTTGTGCTGTCCCTGCTTCTTAGAATGCCTTTCTTCCTTAGTTTCCCCAACACACCCTGGCACACACACGCACACGCACACGCTTCGCACCCCAACCTTTTTTCTCAGGTTAACAACTATTCTTCCTTTAAACCTCAGCTTAGGTCTGTAGCTCCAGAAAACCTTCTTAGACTCCTCAGACTGAGTTAATTTGCCCATATTCTTTGATTCTGTGGCATGCTGGATGTATCTCTACACTTGGGCAGCTTTGTTTTATGATTCTGTTTATTTTCTGCTTCTGACTGTGACTTTGTCAAGGGCAGATATGGCGTCTTCATTACCTTTGTGTCTCCAATGCCTAGCACATTTCTTGGTATATAGTGCTTGTTTATGGGTTTGCGGAATAAGTAAATTAATAAATGAGTAGGTGGATAGTGCTACTATTAACTAAACTAGTGGATTATGAAGAGGGGAAGATTTATGGGGAAATATAAGTTCAGATTTGTACATTTTACAGTTGAGATGCCTGGGGGGTTGAGTCATATAGGGATGGTTATCTAAAGGCAGCTGAAATACCAATCTGGCTTTCAGGTGAGATATCTGGTTTTAAGATATGGATATGGGAGTTTTCAGCTCATCATTGGTAGTGTGTGCTATGGTGCTATTTAAGATCATTCAGGGATAAAATATAAGAGATGAGAGCCAAGGCACACATTAGTGCAGTGTTTTTGACCACAACTCGCAGAAGAAATTAATTAATTTTTTATTATGACCTAGAATGTACACGTCCACACAAATACATCACATGTAACTGAAAAACAAATCACGCAACAACACATGGTCTAATTAGAGGTCGATGCCTTCTGACATTTTCGTTTTCATTCTGTTCTGCCGTATCCTGTCCTATTATTTCTTTTCTCTTCTATTTAATGATGTAAAAATGCTGCTAACATTCAGACTGGCAGTCTGATAAAGGCTGCTTTTTGGAACACTGATGTTTAAGAAGGAGGAGGAGGAGCCGGTGAAGGAGACTGAAAGGAGGGGCCAAGACATAGGCGGCGTGTTAGAAGAGAGTCTTGTGTCACAGAAACCGGAGGAGTGAACGTTTCCAAGAACGAAGGTGTGATCAGTAGTGAGATGCTGCAGAAAAGTGGAGTGAGATGTTGAATTTGATGATTAGGAGGCCGTAGTGACTTTAGCGAGATTTTAGCTTCAGCTGGGCTGAAGTCAGCTGAGGAACGGGGAGGGAGTAAGAGAAGAGAGGCTGAGCATAACCTATTCCCTGTGAAAAGAGAGACTGGCAGGCACTAGTCTAAGGATTTTCTCATGCTTTATCTCATTTATTCCTTAAAATGATCCTACAAGGCAGGCATTATTACTTGTGTGAGTTTTTAAAATCCGATGAGTAATCTAAGCCTCAGAGATTCAATTAGGTGGCCTTAGGTGCCTATCATGACACGTTATCTGGCGGAGCTGGGATTCAAACCTTGGTCAGTCCTGACTTTAAAGTCTGTAGTTTTCCATTTGGACCGTAAGTGTTAAGTCTATTTTTGTAGTATTGGGTAAGTAATTTAATTTCTATTGGGCATGAGTTTACTAATCTGTGTAATTACAGATGGAGAGGGTTGACAAAAATTATAGACTACAGAAATACAGAAAATAAAGAGCAAACATTCACCCACTTAGCATTATCAATTTCATCTTCAAACTAAATTTTTTTAATTTATAAAAGTAATAAAAGCATATGGTAAAAATTCAACTGATGCATAAAGTTAAAAATGAGACTTAATTATCTTAAAATCATTTTCCATTTTGAGCATTCACTGATTCCGGGAAGGGAAGAGGTTATTCGATCCTTTTGATTTCCTAATTTGTCAGTTAAGACTGAATACTAAGCATTTTGCTCTCTCCCTCCCTCCCCTTCCCCACACTCTGCGGAGAGACTACATTAGGGATTCAAGAGTGATTCTGTGACACTATGGTGGAATAAAAAGAGCACTGAAGTAGGAGTCAGAAAACCTGGAGTTGAGTACCAGCTCTGTGAATGACTAGCTGTCGTTTTATTTATCTGGAACTCAGTTTTGTATGTTTTAACTTAAGGTAACTTAAAGGAGAATGAGCCACTGAAGTGGAGACCATAGAGAGCTCCCTTACCAAATGCTGCTCTTTCTGTCTTCCACAGCTTTTTACTCCACCTGTGGCCCTTCTCAGACCTACCTGGCCCTCTGGTCCTATCCCTAGGGCACCACCCTACAATTGCAAAGGCAGGGAAGAGACTTGTGGGGAAAGGTCTCAGTATCTCGCTTCCTGGGACAAATCTTAATGGGCATCCCATGTCTCTCATGTACTTTCTGTGGAGGCCTGCCTGGAGCGGTGCTCGAGGTCAGAACACTGCACCAGTGGGCTCCTTCGCCCCACCACTTCAGAATTGAGTGACTTTGGGCAAGCCACATAATGTCTTTGATCAAGGTTTTCCTTTGTAAAAGGAGGATAATGATAATCACTCTTTCCACAATCTAGCATAGTTCTGATGATAAAATGAGATAAAGAATTCAAAATACTTTTATCATCATTATGACTACTGTTAATACTGTTTCTTAGAATCATAGACAGGTAGTGTGAGGAAGGCCCTTGGATATTCACCTACCACCTTTTAAAGGAGGAGCCTCTGAGCCTGCAGGAGATTAACTGTCTTACTCAAGGTGAAGTGCTTCCCCTTGACCCTATCTTCAGTGTGGGGACTGAATGTTCTTTGGGACAAACTTTAGAAGGGCCAGTCCTGTTTAGGCAATGACGTAGTGTTGTGTAAAGATAAACCGTGTGTAAACCTTGCTGTGATTTGTCAGACAGTTCCCTATATAAGGACAAGTTTAGTTCCTGGGATTGAAAATTTCATGGTCACACTTCTTTTTTTAATTAAACTGATGGTTTGTAAAAGACGAACATCTTTCTCCTCTTGCCATTGTGGAGTCTGCTTTCCTATGTTCATCTTAAGATTCTTTCCAGGCTGAATGGGAAGTGGAGCTGAAGTAGGAGAAAGACGAAGACAGCCCAGTTTACTCCTAATATTAGGGAAAACCAATGTTCTTGAGTCCCTTGTCCAGTGACCACAGAATCATCATCACTTTAAGGATTCATCTTCTAATTTTTTGGCCTCTGGCCTAAAGTATTTGTCCCTTTAAGGATCAGAGGCTCTGTGGTCACTGTGAAGGTTAAAGGAGCCTGGTTGCCAGCCCATCCCCATGGTAACTCAATGCCGTGGGGATTAGCAGGGCCCTTTTCAGGGCCTCCCAGTTGTAAAGCCAGTGGTGCATAGAGTCCCAAGCAAAGAAGTAAAACAGACACAAGTGTGTTATAGAGCCAGGAAGATCTTAGGATGTCTGGAGGTAAACATGGGGAAGAAGGGAAGGAGCAAGTCATTCTGAACAATGCTCAAGAATCTGGCACCATATGGAATGGGTGGAAGGAGATTCAGCAGAACAGGTACTATAGATTGAAGATTTAAGAAGGAGGAGAGATCTGAGCTAAAAGGATGGGGGGAAAGTAAAGAGGTGTGGAGAATGAAATCTGGAGAAAGGAAAAAGAGGGCCTAAGGATGAAGGAATGACAATACCAAGACTCTGGAACCAAGTGAAAGAGTATAATGATCGAGGGTGATGGTTGAGGAGCTTGGAGGCCTGCGAAACTCAGAGAGGCTTAAGGACGATGGCCAAGGGGGATAGAAACAGAGAGGAGCAGTGGACTGAATCTGGGGGCGACCAGGAACAGTGAGTTTGGGCCATAGTGCTTGGAATAGATAGACCCTAGATGAGAATAGATGGGGATATGGCTAAGAAATTGAGCGTTGCAGAGGATAGAGACTGGGTGGAAAAGGATTAGCAAATGCCAGCTGCAGAATGTGGAGAGAAGTGAAGTGAATGTGAATGAGGAGAGGTGTGCACAGAGGGAGAAGGGGCATTTTAAATCAGGAGAGAACTAAGGGTGATGTACCCGGAGGAAGAAGTAGTAATTGATAGAGATGACAAGAAGAAACAGTAAGAAGACAGGATGGGGGAGTTAGTACTGAACACACAAGAAGGCAATGGTTTGGGGTTAGCAATCTCCATTGCTCATAGAGGGCTCAGATTCTAAAGAGGGGAACTAGAGAGGTAACATAAGAAATTAATTCATTTTGGGGAAAACCTAGGTGAAGCAGACAGAATGTTTTCCTGCAAATTCCTAGAAAGATCTGGTGGAACATGACAGCCCACTTCCTCTGCTTTTGTTAAACACTGCAAGCTTCCTCATTCTTCTTGACCGAACAGAGAGTTCATATCCTTGGAGACACACTCTCTAGAATTCTCTAGACAGTTACCTAGAAAAGGCTGAGAGAGGTGGGAGACAGAGGCAGCCAGGAAAGGGAGATTCTGTCTCCAGATTCTTCACTATTCCTAAGACTTCCTTAGGGGGTTGACTTCTGTGTGGACTCCATTGTGACCTTGGCTAGCCAATTGTCAAGATAGATTGGTTCTAGGTCTACTTTTGGGGAGGCTTGAGAGGGCTGGGTAACCTAACTGGACTGGCTAGACCTGGAATGGTTTCTGAAAGTTGGATGTGATGATTAAAGCAAAATTTGCTCCGTATTTGTCCTCCTTTGGCTTAATTCTCAGTCTCAGTTATTACCTGGATTGTCTCACTTCTTCCTGCTTAGATGATAGGAAAGAAGACGGGGAAGGAATAAGCAATCTTCAGTCAGGCTCATTGGCCCAGGAAGGAAGAGAATAGAAGGTTTTAGGAACACAAATGCTTCATTTTGATGGGTGAGAAAAATGCATGAGAGGAACAGACAAATGAGCATGGGGTAAGACCCTGCAAGGATGAAATGTCTGGAAAAGAACTGAAGGGCCTTTGCCATATAGGTGTGTCCATGTTGCCCTTCTTTAAGAGGTAGGGAGTTATGAGATGAAAATCTATTAGTTCTGCAGAGTGGGTCTAACATCATAAGCCTAACTTTGCAAAACACCTGTTTCAACCTCCCTGGGAGGTGCTGAAAGGGGGAATTAGGTGAGCTGACTCCTAGGGGGTGAAATGGTAAGAAGGAGCTGATAGTAGTTAGGGACATTAGAAGATGGTACATGGAAACCACTTCTAGAGGATGTGTCCACAATAGATGTGAATTAATAAGGTTTGGGACATTGTAGGGACTGAGAGATGAAAGTATAGTGTATAAAGTCTGTGTTATCCAAATGACTATTTCACTGTCTTACTCCACCTAATATCCCTTAGCATTTCAAACGTGGACTAGTTGGTATAGGTACCTTTAGGGAAGCTGTGAGTAGGACCACAATAGGATGTGGGATTTAATTGTATTTGCTTCTGGGCCAATGGGAGAATTTATCATACATATCCCAGCAACGCTTTATGAATGAAATAATGTATGAGCATCACCAGTTTGTCTGTGGGGTCAAAGAGTGGTATTCAATTAGAGGTATGAGTAATGTTTGAGTCACAAATCTTTGGAGAATTAAATCAGTACAAAATTTTTTTTGGAAGGGGAATGTGCTTATCTTCTTAAGGGTTTACGTAAACACGAATGACATATACCTAGTTTAAAAGACGAAAGAGATGTACCATCTTCAATCATTTTGAATGGCTTAACCTCATCTTTCCTGCCCTTTAAAACTGTCACTTTCTTTGATTTTTTTCCCTCATTATTTTTAAATTAAAAACCTAGTTTAGAGTCATCATTCACACTTATCAAGAAGCTTTATCTGATTTATGGATGATAAAGTGAAACAAGAGATGTCAGAGAGACATCTCTTATTTGAAAAAAGCCCTTACACAAAGTCCAGAGTATTTTTGTTGATATAGATTATAAGTGTAAGTCCTGGAAAGACTCTTGTTGAGGGGGAGGTTCGTTTTTGCTAGAATGGTGAGATTGCTGTGGGTGGTGAGGGGAAGATAAAAATAGGGTATTCAATGGGACCAGCCTGGTGGCGTAGCTGTTAAGTTTGCACACTCCACTTCGGCAGCCTGGGGTTCGCAGATTTGGATCCTGGGCACAGACCTATGCACCGCTTATCAAGCCATGCTGTGGCAGGCGTCCCACATATAAAGTGGAGGAAAATGGGCATGGATGTTAGCCCAGGGCCGATCATCCTCAGCAAAAAAGATGAGGATTGGCAACAGATGTTAGCTCAGGGCTCATCTTCTTCACCAAAAAAAAAAAAAAAAAAAGGGTATTCAAGAGGAAGGAGGACACCAGGCAATAGAGTCAAGAATTATAACTCATGGGACAGAGGAAGGAAGGGACAACACCTTGCACCATGAAGTCTCAGCTAATATTCACCAAGAGCATTTATTATTGCCCCCAGTTAATAATGAGGAAATGGAGGATTGAGAAGTTCAGTAATTTTCTCAGGGTTTTGAAGAAAGTAAGCTGCACAGCTTGCTATTGACCTTGGATTATTCTACTTCCAGAGTTACAGTCTTTGTGTGAACTTGGAAAATTGACACCTTATTTGATGGGCAATAAGATTGATTCCTTCTTTTCTCCCATATGTCTTTTAGAGTAGTTCCTATGCTGGAATTTGCCTACAGGATCCATGAGGGTGGGACCATGTCATTATTTATCTCTCATGGTTGTATCGCCAGTGCCAAGTGAGAACATTGTAAACAGTGAATGAAGCTCCTAGAAGGAGTTGGAGAGTTGAGACTCTTCATTCAGGTTGTGGAGAACCGTGATCTCTTAAGAGGCAGTGAAGCTTTGGGTGAAACTCAAGACTGATAGATTACTTGGGTATAGGACAATATCTTTATGAAGAGCAGAGGGTGTGTGTCTGTGCCTAAGAGAACATTGACTGAGCCTGTTGGGAAGTGTCCTGAGAACCTAGGCTCTTCTTTGCCTTGTACCCGAGTGGTTCATGGCTGGTCTGTGGGGTTGAGCTTCCCTTTACAGACACATGGACCTCCTGACTAGTCCCTTGACTAGCACCTTGCTACTAGCCACTCAAAGTAACACAATTTCTGGCCAGCATTGAGTTCTGTGTGTCAGATTCTTGGAATAATCTGGAGTAAATGTGTTAAGAAAGGCCTATTCTGTGCCCGCTTGCTTTAGGTTTATTACATATACCATCAGTTTCACTTTTCTGAGGTCCTATCACTAGGTCCCAGAGGGAGGCAAGCTTGGTTGGAGTGGCTGCTTTTCCTCAGGTGTTAGAGTCTTCTCCTTGCATCATAACCTGGCTGAATCATCTTGGTCCCATTCTCTCCCAGATCTCATCCTTTGGGGTATATGAAGGGTAGGGAAGTGTGAGATATTGCAACTATCCCGATTTAGAAGGGACCTTAAAGGTCTTCTAATCTAAGCATGTCGTATTGTCATATTGCTCTTCACTTGGCCGTCACGTGGTCTCACAGGTTACAAAGAAGTATCTTGAGTTCTGTTCAGAGTCAGTTGATGGTGTCCAGAGCTGTGGGCCATAGAGGCACTCACTGAGGGAAGAGGAGGGAGTCTGAGCCAGCTCTCTGCTTTTATTGTAACCTTTTGAGGGGGAGTGGGGTGGTGAACACTGAATCAAAGTCTTTAAATCAATGCATTGTCACTGGGAGCATAGCGGCCAATTGTCCCCTGATGTATCTAGGAATCAAATGGGAAAGAATGAGCTGAAGGTGAGGTAGGAAGGACTTAGATTAGACATTCAGAAGAACTGGGATAGTGGAAACTACAACCAACAGTGATTATAGAATTGTCTTCCCTGGGAGACTTTTGAAAATAAGAGCTGTTTTCTTGGATCTGAGCTGGGTATGGAAGCCTTTATATATGGTTATGGAGGGATGGTCAGTTTGATTGTCCTAGGATGCCTCTAGCAAGCCCATCCAGCTGAGAAATCCTCATGCTTTAAATTAGGCAGCGCTGGGAGGAAAGAATGGCTAGGGAAGGTGGGGGGAAGGGAAACAGGTATTCACGAGGGCTGTGTGCGGACCATCTGTAATTCATTAGGGAGCTGTCATTCTCACCCTCCTCCCTATATGTACACACACACACTCTCTTTCTCTCTCTCTCTCACATACACATACATACACACGCACACTCACACACACTCACCATTTTTCCATATCCTCCCCCATCCTTGATTCTAGTGAAGATGCTGAAGGAACATCACATCGGAATTCCGGTATCTCTTCCCTAGGCTTGACAGACACAGCTTTCAAAGCTGAGAGGTGGACCAGTTCCCCGGAGCCCAGCTTCCCCGCCTGCCTCTGCCGCCGATCACACTGTTTTTTTTTTTTTTTTTTTTTTTACAGAAGCAGCTCCTTTGTCTCCAGGATCTGGATGGAGGGTTTTCCTGAATCCACCAGCTTTGCCCAGCCCCTGTCTGAGAATAGCGAGACTGGGATGAAACCACAGTGAGGGAGAGGGGGTGAAGGTAGCTTCTGTTTTCTCTACTGGGCTGGGTGCACTCTGCTTCATTAGCATGAGAATAGAGAGACTTTCTCCGTATCCTCCCTTAGGGATGGAGAGGAAAGAAGAGCAAAGGCTCTAGCTCTGTTCTATTCCATCAGAGATTCTGGGACTGGGAAAATGACCACTGTCACATTCCTCCAATCCTCTGAGGACCCCCAGGACCCACAGTATTGAGAAAAGCTTTGATGGAGCCGGCTGGTGGATCTCCACTCCAGATTTTCCAGCTGTCCCTGTCCCCCCACCGCTCAGAGAGCAGGATGCTGAGATGGCTCGGTGATGCAGAAGGTATGTGCTTTTTCAGTTCTGGTGCTGATGCTGTGTGTGTGGTGAGGTCTCTGTGGCGCAATGGACGAGCGCGCTGGACTTCTAATCCAGAGGTTCCGGGTTCGAGTCCCGGCAGAGATGGTCACCGGGCAGGTGCCTCTTTTATTTTTTATGCTATTATGCTAGGTTGATAATTATATTTATCCCTCCCTGGAGACTCTGGGGAAGAGAAAGGAAACCCCTTTTCTTGGAAATCCTGGACCTCCTCTCCTTTTCCCTTCCCTCCCTCTTCAATCTTTCTCTGTTCCTCCCTTACTGATTTTCATTGTCTGGGGAAGGCTCAGATGTCTGCTGCGTCTCTCTGCTCAGCCCGACTGACACAGCCTTTGAATTCTTTGCTTCATAGAGAAATCATTGGCACATAGCGACTGAGATGCCAGGCCACAGGTTCTGAGACCACTGTAGTTCCCTCTTTTTACCTCTGAGAGCAGAAAAAGGCAGACTGTCCCATATGCCAGTGAGGAAATGTGCAGTTGTCCTCCGAGGTAACGCTCACCTTGACCGAGGTGGGCCAGGAGATGGAATGGGGCATGCAGAGGGTAATTTCTCGCACTATCTTTGTCAGCTACACTTTTGCATTCCTAAGGCTGGACTTTTTGTGCTAAAGCTCATCACTCACTTCCTCATCTACAAGGAGAGACGTAATCATTGCTCTTTGTCTCAGTGGAATAAACTACACAGCAGCACACCGATTACCAGTGGTGGATGAAAATTGTCCCCAGAAACTCAAAGGTCTTATACTTAAATGCTCTTTACCGTGAAAAGTTTGTAGCTTTTCCCGCTTGCAGGGCAAGCTTTCAGCGTTGTATCTGAATGATATTTTGATAACTTCTGGTTTCCAACAAGCTATCATCTGGCCACTGCCCTCATCCACATCCACTTCTGCTCCCTTTCCCTGCCTCATCTAATGGGCCACATTCAGCAAGACTGGGAGGTTGGTCAGATTGGGATGTAGCTTGGGTTTCTATTTTGGGCTGGTCTGGCTCTCTCTCCCTTGCCTATTGCGGCCCCTGGCCTATGGGGTAGAGGGAGCCGCCTATGCCCGGGAACTGACCTCCACCACAGGTGAACCCAGGAAACCTGAGAAGACACACCTCTCCTCCAACTGCTGGGGAGTCAGCATCTCCCTGACGTGGGCTCTGGAGGGGTAACCAGAGGACACAGCCAGCCGTGCACTTGCTCTCTAAAGAAGCTGGTGTGGGGTGAGGGGGTCGAGTCCACACATGGTTTAACCAAACCATGCCAAGAGGTGGGAATTGATAGGGCAGAAAGGAGAACTCCAGGGGGAGACTGATGGTTTTTGCCTTTAGGACGTGTGCACATTTGTAGCAAATTGAAACTCCTGAAATTTTGGAGGTAGTACAGTACTTTAAAGGGACTTTGCTTTCTGAGTTAGGGGAACTTCCCAAGGGAGTTTCTGTCCCTTGGTGGAACGTTGTCAGTTCAGATATTAACTATCCCCTGCCAGCCCCATGAATATGCTCTTTGGAGGATACTGGTGTGGACCAGAAATTCTTGGGCAGACCCTTCTGGAGCTTTTCTTTTATTGTTAGCTCAGCCTTTCCTATTTTTGCTTTAAGCTCTGGCCTGAAAGGAAAAATTGGTGTGTGTGGGGGAGTGGGAGGGCAGGAGTTTAGGGAAGGGGCATGTCACATTTTTCAACCATATCCAGAATACTCCATCTTTCTAGTTCCCCCTGCATCATTCTATCCCCGTGAGGCCGCTCAACAGTAACAGTTCTGAGAAGTAAGGAGGTTGTCCCTCTACCACTGTTAAAAGTCGGGGCAAGGGTGTAGGTTCATCATGGGCCCACTCTAAGGTTTGCTCAATTCTAGAAGCTTTCTAGGAATAAAGGCCTCAGGAAATTGTGGGGGCCAAGAGTTAGGGGTGGAAACTGAGAGGGGATGTGTGCCCAAGTGGGCATTGAACTGAGATTTGTTCAGATGTTTTGTCAGGATGCAGTATAGCCAGCTCCTTAGGTGAAATTCTGTACCGGTGAGAATGAAAACTCACAGATAATTCCCCAAACCTGATTTTAGCAAGTCATTTCTATTTTCTAACTTGGAATCAGAAGACCTTGGTTTAAGTTGCAGCTTTGCCAAGTTGCTAAACCTCTCTGAACTTTAATTTGCTTATTTATAAAAACAAGGTTGTAGTATTTATCCTCCAAATGTGAGAATGAAGGAAGAAGTCCACTGTATAGCTCTGTAGAAATGTATAGGCTATGTTAACATTTGAGTTGCTTTCATCTCTTTCCTCAGCATGTGAGAAAGGTACTTGGACACAAAGTGGGGAAATGAAAGGTCTGAATGGTCAGCCCTTGCCTGGAACACCCGGGGTGGCTGTTTGCCATCAGCTGGGGCTGATGCTGACTTGTGCTATCCTAAGAAAGAGGATGGACTGGACTTTTCTAGCTGGTGGAGTCCTTCAGAGGTCTGTTGGTTTCTCTATGCCTTAGCTGGGGGCTTCATCTCAGCCAGGTAGCTGGAGGTCCCTGTTGACTACACCACTTAAGGGAACTAGAAGCTTCCACTTATGCAAACATCACCCAGCCTTCAGCTCCCTCAGTCTCTGAGGGGTGGTGTTTTGGGGACTTGAGGAAGTTACATTACTAAGACTGGGGGCAAGATTTTCCACATTGGTAAAAATTCCTCCGTATGTGATAATAGCTTTCTTAATACGTGAGCGATAACTCCAATTTATGAATATCATAATTACTGCATTTTAAAGATATGCAGAATATAAAATAGAAACGGGTGTGTTTTTCTTTTTTTTCATAAGTTCACTTCACTGTAGGACTCAAATGCTTCAGAGGTGCTGGAGCTGATAATTAATTACACAGTACGGGGGCAGGATACGTTTTATTTATTATTGTGTTCTCAGTGCCTGAAATATGGTAGGCATTTGATGGATATATCTGAAAGATTTAATGCTGACTTAGATTGGCTATAAATTATGTAGATAGGAAAGAGAAACATAGCTCCCAGGGATCAGGAACACAGGCAGTATCTCCATGCATTAATTCATTCCCTTTACAAATATTCATCAAGTGCCCACTGTGTGCCACTTTCCATGTTCCAGGCACTGGGATCCAAAATAGCATTGCTCACCTCTGTCATGGAGTGCGTATTCCCATGGCAGAGATAAAGCACAGAGAGGTAAATAATATTATAATAGAATTGTAGGTAGAGATATATGCTGGAGGAACTTAACTGATGATAAGAGGCAGAGCGATGTGAAGCATGGTGGTCACAGAAGACGTTTGCAAGTGACGTTTGCGTGAAGAATGAATGGAGCAAGAGAGATCAATGAGATCTAGAAGATGGGCATTTCAAACAGGAAAATAGCAAGAGCAGAGACCCTGAGGTGGGCATGAGCTTGACGGCTCTGAGGGAAAGCACAAAGGTCAGAGTGGCTGATGGGGCAGGAGCAATGGGGAGGGTTGGGTTCAGAGATTAATATGGGTGTGTCATATAGGACAACGTTCTCAACATTGTCATTCAACTCTGCCTTGTATAATGAGTCTCGTATTTTCTCACTTCTCCTTTGCTATCCTGCAATGAAAGTCATACCTAATATAACCTTCCTACACACATAATTAAAACAAATAAATATAATATCCTAGTTGTAATATAAGAGAGAAATAAAAGGAAATACACTTGTAATAAATAGTGTGTATTTTAACACGTAAATGCCACACTAGCAGTCTTATTCCTATGTGAAGAATCACCTTCAGTGCAACAGCTGTATATGCAGACCAGTGCAGGTGTGCTGCATTGCTGACTTAAATATCATGAGGCATGTCATTCACCAGCAGTGCTGGGTTTCCCAAACTGGTGAACACTTCTTGATAAATTTATGGTCAAAACACATTACATCTTCTTGCGAAGTCTGCAGAATTTTGCGTTGATGGAAATTTTAAGTAGTGGTAAACCATGTAGAAAATTCTCTGTATTTATATGTAAAAATGAGTTAGACTCTAGGCTCTGATACCAACAGCTAGGTTTTCAGTAGGTCATTCAAAACAAGTGCACAAGAGGGGGCAAGTCTTCTTTGTGTGAGACGCACCTGCACTTTGCGGACACACAAATTCCGGGTACCCTTCTTCTCTGCAGCTGGTAGTGGTCCCCAGTCATTATAAAAACAAAAACTACTCCATCAAATTTTCAAACCACTTCCTAGGGGCAATTCCAGACCCACTGGTAAGCACTGACATAAGGCTCAGAGGTCAGGGTTACCTTCATGTTAATGAAGACCATTGGTGGGTTTGAGCAGAGGAGTGAAGGAATCTGATTTGTGTGTTTAAAGGCTAATTTTGGCTATTAGTAGAGAATAGACTGGGATGAGAGTGGGGGCACATTTGCACATCTGCTGGACCCAAAGCCGTTTGGAAGCAGCAGGGTGTGGCACTGTGGTTCCCAAGTGATGGTGCCGGTACCATCAGAAGTGGAGGGTTTTAGAACAATGTCCACCTACAAAAGTGATTTGTCATCCCTGGAGAGCTGACCTGGCATGGGTGACTTATATTTTGTCTGGGAACCAGTTATTTTTATTTATTGTCATTACAGTGGTTGTCGCCTACTAGCAAAAATGTTCATTTTGTTTGTATTTAAATGCCATAGCAAATGGAACTTACTACCCCAAACGCTATTTCAGTGTTTATGTCCTTAGTAGTTTCTATAAATTATAAAGGAACAAAATATCTTTAAACTTCTCTGGGTCATCCTTGGAAGTTGGATCTTTCTGCTTCTGTAATGGTAATGTTGTTCTGTGATGGTTCCATCAAGAGAACGGATGGTGAGACATGGAGTGTTATGATGAGAGAAGGTGAAAACATGAGCGTAATGGAGGGAGCAACTGCATGGGAATGCCAAGGAGGTCATTCCCACGACACGGAGATCATCCTGCATTGGAATTGGAGGGCCTGCTGTTGCCTTGTACGGTGGTGTGCATGCACCAGGTCTCTCGAGCCTTGATTTCCTCATCTAGAAAATGGGCCAAATACCTAGAATTAAATAAAGTAAAATGTAGAAGTGTCTGGATAGTTAGACACATCATAGGTGCAAAACCAAATACGAGCTGCCTTTGTTTATGGACAGTTTTTTCAACTACTCTTCTTCAGACTACTCGCTAGTTTCTTGGAGATCTTGTGTGGGGATTGGGGGACTTAGTCATGGACCACCTGTTTCTGTCCCTTGACAATGCTTGGGCATAGTGGAAGTAAGAAATGCATAATGTACCTTCGATAGTAGTCACCCTACAAGGGTGCTCTCTCTCCCCTGTGGTCACTATGGGAGCCCTGAGTTTCTGCCTGGGGCTGTGAGCATAGAAACCTTGCAGCAATCCTTAGTTCAATATTGGAAACAAGCTTGCACAGGCCCTGTGGGGAGGGTCACGTGATGCCTTTTCTGCTAGGAGCAATGCAGGGCTTTAAAACCCAGATGAGAGCAAGTGTATCTAGCTAGAGAAGGTGGAATGAGACTAAAGACAAGTTCCTGGGGAGCTGGGAGGAGACCAGAGCTTGGCTGCTGTGTTCCTGACTTGGGCCCTTTCTGGTCGTATTCCTGGCTGTGGACCCAGCTCAGTCCTGCGTCTCCAAGGAGCATCATCTGGGAATCACCAACAACCCCTAATAATCTTTTCTTCCTTTTGCTACATCTATAGGCCGCTTTTGAAGCGGGAAATGGTACTCTAAAATAGCAGACAATTTAGAACCAATTATGTTTATTTTAAAAGAATATGAAACTTTTTCTTTTCTAATTATGCACAAACTTCTAACAGTGCTTTTTAATTTTTGTACTTAAGTGTGCCCCTAACAGCTGAGGAGAGTGGTTGCTTAGCCCCAGGTGTCAGGAAGCAGAGCTAAAGTGGCCTCTCCAAGTACAGCATTTCTTTGAAGTCTTATACTTTGTGCTACATTCTAGTACAAATTTGGGGTTCTGCTTCATTTTATCTGCATTTTTTAAGTACAAAAATAATTATCTGGCCCCAAATTTTAGAGTGATGCCTGGTATGCCCCACTTACGGGTGCCTGGCATACCATAGTTATAAAAACACAAAAATATATTAAAAATGAGTTTGTGACCACTGAGTATCCAGTCAGAGATGAATGGGGAGATAGTCTAGAGACAGGTTAAGTAGATAGAAACCTAACAGAGAATAAGCATTAATTCATTTACTCATTCAACAAGTGTTTATTTAGTACCCACTATGTGCTAAGCATTGAACTAGGCACTGGGATACAGCGATGAGCAAAAAGAGATGGAGATTATCACACAACCACATAGGAAATTGCAACTATGAATGGAGGAGAGATCGATGGAGGAAAGAAAGTTTATGGCAGGGGGAGCTGGCCTCTTCAGAAAGGCCAAGGAAAGCTGCTTCCAGGAAGAATCTCTTGACTTGAGTCTGAAAGATCAGTAGGAAATCATGAGGCAAAGAATGAAGGAAAGAGCCTTCCAGACAGAGAAACAGGGGGCAGAAGGGTCTGTGGGAGAGAGAACAAAGGACTGAAAAGCGAATGTGGTTTGACCACAGAGAGCAAGGCAGAAGGTGGCGTGAAATGAAATTGGAGAGAAAATCAGGAGGCTGACCCCACAGGGCCTTGTAGTAACTGCAGGAGGCTTTGTCCTTATGTGAAAAACAAGAGGAAACTACTGAAGGGTTTTAAGCCAGAGAATAACATGATTAGATTTGCATTTTAGAAAGATTACTCCAGCTGTGGCTCAGAGAACGGAGTGGAAGTGTGCCAGGATAGAGGCTGGAACTGAATGAGCAGTTACTACCAGTAGTTGCTGTGAGAAGTGATGTTCACTTGGATAAGGGGGATGATGACGGTGGTGGTGGTGGTAATGGTAGAGATAGAGGGAAGTAGATAGGTGTCAGAGATATTTATGGGCTAAAATGTGCAGGATTTGTTGATGGATTAGAAGTGGTTCAAAGAGGAAGGAGTTGTCAAGAATGGCTCCAAGATTTCTGGCTTGCATATCATTGACCAAGATAGGAAACACTGAATTAAGACCAGGTTTGAGGGAGAAAATGGTGAGTTTAGCTTTAAGCTTCCAATTTTGAGATGCTTTTGGGATTTCCAAGAGGAGACGTCAAGTATGTCTGAAGTTGAGAGCTGGATCAGAGTCTGAACTGATGATTTGATTTTGGGAGTCATCTGCATGTTGGTGGAATTTGAAGCCAAAAGTGTGAATGAGATCACCTAGGAGAAAGTGTAGAGTGAGAAGAGCTAGGAATGAGGTAAGAGGAACTCCAACATTTAATAGAACGAGAGAGAGAGAGAGAAGTAGTGACAAGAGAGGAAGTAGGGAAATCAGAATATTATGGTTTCTGAAGCCAAGGGAAGGGCATGTTCAAGAAGGGACTTGGAGTACCACATGCAACTGAGAAGTCAAGAACAATTATAATTAAAACTATCCATTAGATTAAGTGACGCGGAAGTCAGTGGTGGGAGTTGTTTTGGTTTCTATGTCGTATCAGGACAAGAAACCAGATCGGAGTGGACTGCAGAGGGAGTCAGAGATGAGGACATTGAGGCAACACATACAGGCAAGTCCGACACGTTTGGCTGAGAAGGGATGAGGAGAGAGTGGTGAGCTGGAAGGCAGGAGGAGCCAAACAAGAAAATCTTTTTTGTTTTTCTTATTTTAAAACGTTCAATGATGGAAAATTTCAAACAGAAATAAATTAGAATAGTATTATGAACCCTCATGTACCCATCACTCAGTTTCAACAATGATCAACTCATGGCCGACTTGTGTCGATACCTCCGCCATTTTATCTGTTTTTTAGTGGGAGAGACTTGAGCTATTTGAAACCGTGTGGTAAGGAAATCATTGAGAAGAAGAGTTTGGATATTCAAGAGAGAGAGAGGGAAAAAGCATAAATGATAGCCAAGATTTCTGAGAAGGTGGGAGGAAAATAGGATATAGAGTACCGGTAAAGAGATTAACTTTGGGAAGCTGGAGGTCCACTCCTTTATTGCTATAGGAGGGAAATAGTGTGGGATGGTAGGATGTGTGCAGAGGTAGGTTTGCATGTTTGGCATCTGACAATGAAAATTTCATCTGATGGAGGTAGCACCTCTTCCTCCTCCTCATTCTTTTCAATTAAGTAGTTATGTCATCTTCAGAGAATAACTGGGAAAAAGAATAACTTGAAAAAAGCATAGAAAGTTGGATTAGTTATTGTGGAGAGAGAGAGAATGACAATATAGCAGAGAAATGTGGAATATTTGCTAGACAGTGTTAAAGACCCGTTTGGAGGAGACGGATTGGCTCTGAGAAACAGATTCAATTCACATACATATGTATGTCTATTTGTACACCGGCTCGTTAATGTGCGCCTTCTTAATATAGTGTTGTTGTTGCTCTATTCCCTAGTGGAGGAATGTGCCTACGTGCATGTACATGCGTATTTTACAGAGGCATGGATTCCACAGTCTCCTGAGTGTGTGATTAGAATACATATATCTCAAAAGGGAGGTGATTTTAATTCGTAAAATGTAGATGTGTCTATTCTAACAGTACTTTGTGGCTTGTGTTTCTCCTTAATTGGTTCAGGGCGCCACCTGCTGGAAAGCTTGCTCAACATCTCCAGCCGGGTTTTTCCAAAGCAAAATCAGAAACCTTTATTTGAAAAGTCAGCATTCTTGTATACAGCATTTCCTCCATGATGTGTGAGTTTCCTTCTTTAGATCCTCTTTTACTTTCTTTATTTGTGTATCAAATCATGAACATTAAGATGTGCTCTTTTCTGGCTTGATTTTGGTCAAAGACCACATCTATCTCATTTTAATGCATTTGTTGTCTGTAAAGCTCATCCATGATCCATATATGAAAGAAAATACATAAAATTTCAGATTTATCTGAAATGGCATGAATAAGAAATAGATTGTTGGTTAAAGATGTAGAAAGTATAGATGATACAGAGACCAACATTGTCCAGATTAAGCGATGTCTTATTTTGCAATACCTCAAATTTGGATCTTGTTGTCCACCCGCTTCCTATCCCAAATTCTTCTCCTTTAGGTTCTTTAACTAAAATATGTGATTCTTCACAGTTTCTGAGCTGACCCTTCAGGAAACTAGTATGCTATGAATGATTTTTTTTTTTATATAGTCTGTCTTAATCTGAGTACCATGTCCATTAAAACTTTTTCTCCAAGGTCTTTCGGTCAGAGCACTAAACTGCTCCCAGTTTCTAGGTTTTCATTAAATAATTCCTTTCCTCCAAATTAACTTACTCTATGGGAGAGTTCAGAGATAAATCACTCTAATTGCTTCCTCTCCTTTAGTTCAGTCAATAACTCTTAATTATGGTCATTTTACACATACAAATTCAGTTGTGATTCATAGGAAATTTAGAGAAATGCCAGTTTTAAGTCCTGAGTCATTCACAAGAAAAGTAGCATTCGTTCATTTACTCAACCAGTCTTTATTAAGTGCCTAATGTGTGTCAGGAGCTTTGAGAAGCACTGGGCATATTTGGAGAACAAGACAGGTGTGATTCTCGTCCTTGCAGAGCTTGCCGTGTAGTGTGGAAAACAGACATTGATTAGGTCATTGCAACATGTTCTGGTGAGTTCTCTGCTGGGGGAAGTACAGGGAATGTCAGGCAATATCTGGAAGCTAGAGAGTCATGGAGGCCCTCCTGGAAGAAGTGGTATTAAGCCACGAAGGAAGGAGAGAACAAAAAGACACCAGGCAGGCTATGGGACAGAGGCCTAAGGCTGAGGGCCAGATTGTGGAGGGACGGATAAACCTTTTTAAGGTGTTTGGATTTTCTTTTTTTTTTTTTTACAATAAGTGTCGTTAATATCTGCCACCACACATAGTTACAACTTTTATTTTCTTGTAATGAGAACTTTCAAGATATACTCTCTTAGCAACTTTCAAATATACGATACAGTATAATAAACTACAGTCACCATGCTGTACATTGCACCCCCAGGACTTATTTATTTTATAACTGGAAGTTTGTACCTTTGGATCACCTTCCCCCATTTGCCCACATCCCACCCGCCGCCTCTAGATTTTATTCTAAGAACAAATACCAGCCAATGAAAGATTCTAAGTGTGTGGGGGGGGGGGAGGGTGAATACTCTCAGATTTATATTTTGGAAAGATTATTCTACCTGAAATTCTGAGAAGGGCTGGAGGGAAGCCAGATTGGACATTAGTTTAAAGATATGTGCATTTGATATTGGCTTATATTAGGGCAATGGAGAAGGAGAGAAGTGAATGAATCTGAGAGATGCTTAAGATGTTGAATGGATAAGACTTGTTGGAAATTGACTGTAAGAGGTAAAGGAGAGAGAAGAGTCTAGGATGACTCCTAGTTTCTGTCTTGAGCAAAGGGGTGAATTGAGGTGCCATTTAGTGAGACAGGGAGTACTGGACAAGAAGTAGAGTCTCATAATGGCCAGGGAAGATAAGTATTTCCCCTGTAGACATGCTGAATTTGGGATATCTAAGATGTATAGGTAGATATGACTAGTGAGCAGTTAGATATATGAGACTGGATCTCTGAAGAGAAATCTGGGCCAGAGATACAAGTCAGGAATCGTCAGTTTGTTGAGAGTAAATTGCTGTTTTGGAAGTGGTCGGCATCTCATAGAATGTGGAGTGAGAAAAGAAGAATGGCTAAGAAGGAGCCCTGAGGAACCATCACTTAAGGAATCGTTAGCAAATGAGGCCAGTCAGAGAGGCAGGAATGAAACCAGGAGGGCTGATGCCGGAGCCAGTGAAAAGAAGTTTTTCGAAAAGGGCGCATGTGCAACAGTGTCAAATATTGCTGATAGGGAGCGGTGTTGTCTTTAGAATTTAATATGTGGCCTTGTCAAGTGCAGTTCCAGTGGAGTGACAGAATCAATTTCAATGAGTTCACAGGTGAGTAGGGGGGAGGAAGTGGAGGGAGTGAATGCATAAAATGAAAATATTTGCTGTGAAATGGAGTTTAGGGATGGAGTGGGAGCTGGAGGGAGAGGAATGATTAAGGGATTGATATTGCTGTTTTGTTTTTTGGAAAGGGAATGTCAGAATGTTTAAAGTCTCATGGAAATTATTCCATAAAGAAAGGAAGGCTGAAGGATCAAGAGAGGGAGTAGTCAATAGATAGGTTAATCCCTAAGAAGGCAGCCAGAGATAATAAAAAAAATAATAGTTTTTTGTGCCCTTCCTTGTGCGGGAACTGTTCTAACAGCATTATCTCATTTGACTCTTACACAGTCTCTCTGAGAGAGGTACTATTATTATCATCCCGTTTTTGAGATGAAGAAACTGAGGTACAGTTAGGTACTGTCAGTAACCGAGGCTGCACAGTAGGCGGAGGAGCTGGGATTCATACCCAGGAGTCTGACCTGAGACTTGCACCGTTAATTTCAAGGCCCTATTGTGAGATCCACACCCTAGCTGGAGGCTCAGATAGGAGGTGTCCGCTCTCGCTACTGTGACTGAAGAGGAGGACGGGGCAGGTACCGATGCAGGTAAGTATCAGCTCGGTTAGCGTTGTTACTTTCCCAGAAATGCTGTAACAAATTGTCACAAACTGGGTGGCTTAAAAACAACAGAAATTTATTCTCTCACAGTTTTGGAAGCCATAAGTTTAAAATTAAGGTGTATGAAAGTCTTGCTCCCTCTGAAGGGGTTCCTTGGCATGGGGATGGGTACAGCCAATCTCTCCCTATCTTCACATGGCTGGCTTCTCTGTGCCTCAGATCTCTCTCTGCCTTTCTCTTGTAAGGACACCTGCCATTAGATTAGGGCTCACCTAAATCCAAGATGATTTTATCTTGAGATCCTTCACTTAATTACATCTGCAAAGATCCTTTTTCCAAATAAGCTCACATTCACAGGTTTTAAGATCTGGACATATCTTTTGGGGGCCACCGTTCAACCCGCTACAGTTAGAAAGTTAAAGAAGTTCCTGTCCAATGGATTCCTTATCTTCTATGAAGTAGGGAAATAAATAGTTTTCTGAGAGTGAAGTCAGCTATAGATGGATCAAATATCTGAGGAGAGTGAAGAAATCTTGAAGTAATTACTACTGAAATTTGGAGTCAGCTGAGTAGGAAACATTGTATGTTTGTGGAGCAGTGTGGAGAACACCGATAATGTCTGTTATCAGTAATTTATAGTTGTGTCATTTTCTTTAGCAGCGATTAACAGCCCGGGTACAAACGTGCAGAAAGCTGACAGTTGAAGTGACTGGAGTTACAGTCTGGGGGGAGGAGACATGGATGTAAAGGAAGGACAGAGACAGAGGAGGTTTAGGATACTGGCAAGTGGTGGTTTTCTGTAGAAAGCCGTAGAAGTGAAGCTAAATATGCATGGAAGTGAAGTCAGAAGAGGGGGCTAATGAATGGGTCAAAAAGCAGGCGAAACACGGGAGTAACTTAGTGAACTAGCTGCAATGGTACAAGGTTATTCCCAGAGTATGGAATATTGGATTGTACTATTTCACTTGAAGAAAAGAATTCTGAAGAAAAGAATCTGGTTGCAGTAGAGGCAAAGGGAAGATTAATGGAGATGGAAAAGTCAAAGAAAAGAGAAGACAGGGTTCTGGACAGGCCACCCATTTGGACACAGAGTCACACAGGATAAAGATGGGATCTGGGTGGCGAATGCTGCTAATGGTGAGGTGTTTGACCTAGACCTCTGGGACTGTTAGCGTTGGAGGAGGCTGTGGAGGCAGGGTGCAGCGTTTCTCTTGGGATGGCATTTAACACAGTATTAGTCAAGATTCTCCAGAGAAATGGAACCCATAGGCTGTGTGTGTGTGTACAGAGAGAGAGAAAGAGAAAGAGAGAGAGAAAGAAAAATAAATATTTATTATAAGGAATTGGCTCACGCAATTATGGAGTCTGAGAAGGTCAGACCCAGGAGAGCTGATAGTATAGTTCCGGATTGAGTCCGAAGGTCTGAGAATCAGGAGAGTTGATAGTGTAAGTTCCAATCCAAGTCCAAATTTGAAAGGCAGGAAAAGACCATGGTCCAGCTCAAAAACAGTCAGGCAGAGACAAAGAATTCTTTCTTACTCAGCATTTTGTTCTACTCAGGCCTTCAATGCATTGGACAAGGCCCACTCACGTTGGGAGAGGCAATCTGCTTTATTCATTCCACCCATTCAAATGTTAATCACATCCAGAAACACCCCATGGACACACCTAGAATAGTGTTTGACTAAATATCTGGGCACCCCGTGGCCCAATCAGTTGACACATAAAATTAACCATCACAAACACCTTGATTACATGTGTGGTCTTAATATATTGGTCTTCAGTCTCCTCAATTATAAAATGAAGGATGAACAAGATTATTTCTTAAAGTCCTTCTAATTATAATTTTTGTGTTTTCGGGCCTGCTCTGTGATACAGCAGGTTAGTTCCGCTTTGGCAGCCCGGGGTTCACGGCTTCGGATCCTGGGCGCCCGTGGATGCACTCCTTGTCAGCCATGCTGTGGTGGCAGTGTCCCATATAAAGTAGAGGAAGATGGGCATGGATGTTAGCCCAGGGCTGGTCTTCCTCAGCAAAAAGAGGAAGATTGGCAACGGATGTTAGCTCAGGGATGGTCTTCCTCACACACACACACAAAATAATAAAATAAAATATAATTTTTATGTTTTTAAGCCGAATTCCAAGTCCTTAGGGTGGTAAGAAACATCCTATTAAAGTTCTTCTTAACATAACTCAGAAAAGACACCTGTGAATCCACAGATCCCACACTTAGAAACTGACGATTATACTCAGATTCTGGCTATTACTCTCTTAACCTGCTTTTTTTCCCCCTAATCATAAAGGTTTTGATAGAATGATGTTAACTGTACAGCCACAGAACCTTCTGTGTCATTAATTCACAGTTCTAAAAGGTTCCTGGAAAACAGGTTCTGGGTTGTTGAAGCTCCGCCTTAGCTGAACGTGGAGTAAGTGGTATTGTGACACTGCAGCGATCACCTTTGAGCTGAGTTTCTCATTCAGGTTAATGTAGCAAACTTGTATTCAGAGAATTATTTCAAGTTGTCACTTTTGCTTGAAATCTGTGCCTTTTACAGGTGGATTAGACATGTCTTTTTAAGTGGGTGTGCCTGAGATAAAGATCATATTTCCTGGAGGCAGAGAGTTGGGATGAGATGACATTTTGAAGTGTGGCACATGTGTCTAGTCTGGGGTTAAGGGAAGGAGAGAGTATCTAGAACAGCAAGTAGAGCCCTTGGTTTAAACCATTCCAGCTGGAGGAGTTTCAAGAAGAGTCAGGAGAGTGAGCGTCTTCTCAGATTTGGTACACTCATCTTTACTCCACTTGGAATGCCCTTCCTCCACGTCTTCACTTGATGACTTAAAACATCCTCTGAAATATCAAACTCCTCTGCGTAGCCTTTCACGACTTACCCCCCCTCATCTAGATCAGGTGCCCTACTTTATCTGCCTGTCACGTCCTGTGTGCACCTCTGTTGTGGTGTTCGCCATGCTGTATTTTCTTGTCTTTTATTTCTGTCTCCACAACACAATGGCTGATACATAAGAGGCAATAAATTAATTTATTCTTGAGTCATTTTATTGTGGACTTTTAATCAATTTGCCATTATCTTGCTTCTGTCACCATATCCAGTAACTATTTTATGCCAGTCACTATGCTAGTAACTAGGAGAATAATGACAAACAAGATGTATGAGGTCCCGACCCTCGTGAAGCATGTATTCAAGTAGGAGAAACAACAAAAAGGAAAGCAGCAGAAAAAAATAAATGAAGCGGCTATGATTTGTAATTAATTTGTTATGAAGGGACTCAGATAGAGATTGACAGGCATAACTACTTTGGTTAAGATGAACAAAAAGTCTTTCTCAGTTGATGACGTGGGAGAGAATTAGGGAGATGAATATTCCAGGCAGAGGAAACAGCAGCATGGAGGCCATGAGTTAAATGTGGGTGGAATAGAATGAGCCGGGCAGCCTGGAGAGACACAGGAGTGAGATTATACAGAGATGTTGCCCAAAGTTAGGAGTTCAGAAGAGAGGGCTGGGGAGACCAGTAAGGAGGCACTGCAGTAACATCATGAGGGAAGGAGGGATAAAGTACTGTAATGTAAACTGTCTTAGAGGGATAATGTAATGGCAGTCAAGACAGAAGAGTGTAGGTTTGATATCGTGTTTTAAAGATAAAAATTGATCAGATTTGTTGACAACTGGATGTGGATAATGAAGGAAAGAAAGGAATCAAGAATGTCTCTGACTTAAGTAATGGATTGCCATGGACTGACTTGGGGAGATTTGGAAGCAGGAGAAAGAAACAGGCATAAGAGAAAGTTAAAAGCTTCATTTCCACTCGGGATGTGTGTAAGTTACCTAAGAGTAGGTTCCAGGTGGGAAGTTGGATGTGAGTTTTAAGCTCAGAGGAGCTCAGAAGCTTCACATATAAATTTAAGAGGGTTCCACGTAAAGATAGTACATAGATCTGTGGGAATTGATGAGGTCATTTGGGGAAGGAATGTGGAAAGAAGAGCAAAGAGGGCTCAGGACAAGCTCTCTGGATCTCTAAGGTTTGGAATTTAGGTAAAGGAGGAGGAACCATTAAGAGAACTGAGGAGAAACAGCCAGTAAGAGGGTGGTTTTGGGAAGGAAAAAAGAGGAGGGTTTCAAAGAAGAGGAAGTGCTGTTGCTGAGTTTAGTGAGATGAGGACTGAGAAGTGTCCACTGAACTTTACATAACATGGAGGTCAATGGGTGCTTTGGCAAGAACAGTTGCAGTGAGTGGTGAGGTCAGAAGCTAGATTACAGTAGGACAAGAGTGAATGAGAGTTCAAGAAGTGGAGACAGTGTGTATAAAGAGCCCTTTTAAGACGTTTGGTTATATGAGAGAGCAGAGAAGTGGACGCGTAGTTGTGGAGAGGTGTGGGTCGATGAAGAATTACTGTTGTTATATTCTTAATGAGAGATAGCAGGTTATCTGTTTTTAATTTAATTTTTAAATTTTATTTTTTTATTGAGGTAACATTGGTTTATAAGAGTATATAGATTTCAGGTGTACATCATTATAATTCAACTTCTGTATACACTACTTCATGTTCACCATCAAAATCTAGCTTCCATACTTCACCATGCAAATCAACCCCTTTACCCGTTTTGCCCTCCCCCTGACCACTTTCCCTCTGGTAACCACCAGTCTGTTCTCTGTGTGTATGTTTCTTTGTTGTTTATTATTATTTTTTTAATCTTCCACATATGAGTGAAGTCATACGATATTTGCCTTTTCCATCTGGCTTTTATCACTTAGCATAATACCTCAAGGTCTATCCATGTTGTCACATATGACAAGATTTCATCTTTTTTTTTTGGCTGAATAGTATTCCATTGTGTATATATATGCCACATCTTCTTTATCCATTTGTCTGTTGATGGGCATATAGGTTGTTTCCATGTCTTGGCTATTATAAATAATGCTGCAATGAACATAAGGGTGCATATATCCTTTAAATTAGTGTTTTCATATTCTTTGAATAAATACCCAGAAGTGGAATAGCTGGATCATATGGTAGTTCTATTCTTAATTTTTCGAGAAATCTCCATACTGTTTTCCATAGTGGCTGTACCAATTCACATTCCTACCAGCAATGTATGAGGGTTCCCTTTTCTCCACATCTTCTCCAACACTTGTTATTTCTTGTGTTTTTAATAATAGCCATTCTGACAGACATGGATTGGGATCTCATTGTGGTTTTGATTTGCATTTTCCTAATAATTAGTGACATTGAACATCTTTTCACGTGCCTATTGGTCGTCTGTATATCTTCTTTGGACAAATGTCTGTTCAGATCCTCTACCCGTTTTTTAATTGGGTTATTTATTTTTTTGTTGTTGAGTTGTATGAGTTCTTTACATATTTTGGATATTGACCCCTTATCAGATGTATGATTTGCAAATACATTCTCCCAATCATTAGGTTGTCTTTTCATTTTGTTCATGGTTTCTTTCACTGTGCAGAAGCTTTTTAGTTTCATGTAGTCCCATTTGTGTATTTTTGCTTTTGTTTCCCTTGCCTGAGGAGACATATTCAAAAAGATATTGCTAAGACTGATGTCAGAGAGTGAACTGCCTATGTTTTCTTCTAGGAGTTTCATGGTTTCAGGTCTTACATTCAAGCCTTTAATCCATTCTGAGTTAACTTTTTGTGTATGATGTAAAATAATGGTCTACTTTCATTCTTTTGCATGTGGCTGTCCAGTTTTCCCAACACCATTTATTGAAGAGACTTTCCTTTTTCTGTTGTATGTTCTTGTCCCTTGTTGAAAATTAGCTGTCCATATATGTTTGGGTTTATTTCTGGGCTCTCAATTCTGTTCCATTGATCTCTGTGTCTGTTTTTCTGCCAATATCATGCTGTTTTAATTACTATAGCTTTGTAGTATGTTTTGAAATCAGGGAGTGTGATACCCCCAGCCTTGTTTTTCTCAGAATTGCTTTGGCTATTTGGGGTCTTTTGTTGTTTCATATAAATTTTAGGATTCTTTGTTCTATTTTCATGAAAAATGTCATTGGTATTTTAATAGGGATTCTGTTGACTCTGTAGATTGCTTTAGGTAATATAGACATTTTAACTATGTTAATTCTTCCAGTTCATGAGTACAGAATATCTTTTCATTTCTTTGTGTCTTCTTCTTCTTTCAACAATGTCTTATAGTTTTCCATGTACAGGTCTTTCACTTCCTTGGTTAAATTTATTCCTAGGTGTTTTATTTTTTTTGTTATGATTGTAAGTGAGATTGTTTTCTTGATTTCTTTTTCTGCTAGTTTGTTCTTAGTATATAGAAATGCACCTGATTTTTGTATGTTGATTTTTTACCCTGCAACTTTACTGTATTTGTTTATTATTTCTGAAAGTTTTTTGGTGGATTCTTTAGGGTTTTCTATATATAATATTATGTCATCTGCAAATAGAGATAGTTTTACTTCTTCCTTCCCAATTTGGATGCCTTTTATTTCTTTTTGTTGCCTACCTGCTCCAGCTAGCATTTCCAATACTATGTTGAGTAAAAGTAGTGAGAGTGGGCATCCTTGTCTTGTTCCTGTTCTTAGAGGGATAGCTTTCAGATTTTCTTGAGTATGATGTTAGCTGTGGGTTTGTCTTGTATGGCCTTTATTGTGTTGAGGTCCTTTCTTTCTATACCCATTTTATTGAGAGTTTTTAAAATCATAAATGGATTCTTAATCTTGTCAAATGCATCTATTGAGATGATTACATGATTTTTATTCTTCATTCTGTTAATGTCATGTTGATTGATTCATGGATGTTGAGCCATCCTTGCATCCCTAAAATAAATCTCACTTGATCATGGTGTGTGTTCCTTTTAATGTATTGAGGTATTTGCTTTGCTAATATTTTGTTGAGGATTTTTGCATCTACGTTCATCGGCAATATTGGCGTGTAATTTTCTTTTTTTTGTGTTGTCCTTGTCTTGTTTTGGTATCAGGGAAATGTTGGCCTCATAAAATGAATTAGGAAGCATCCCCCTCTCTTCAATTTGTTACATGAGGACTTAGTACTGCCATTTTATCTTTTGTTTTCTGGTTTCTCTATATTTCCATTGTTTCTTTTTCCTTGTGTTTCTATCTGCCATTTCACTTTGGTGGTTTTCTGATTTTTTTTCACTTCTTCTTTTATTACGTTTCATGTCTTTGCTCTGAATTTTTGTTTTGTGGTTACCATGAGGTTTGTATAAAAGGTCTCATAGATAAGATAGTCCTTTGTCTGTTGACAGCATCTTATCTTCATTTGCCTGTACAGATTCCACCCTTTTCCTCTTTCCCTTCTATTTTTTTTTTGTTATCGCAAGTTATCCAAATTGAAGTGGTTATAGTTTTTTAATGATTCCTTTCCCTTTAACCTTTATGTGATAGTTGTTTACCAACTTATTCTAATATAGAGTTGCAATTTTCTGATTCTGTCTATTTATCACCTTGCTCAACATTTTGCCTTTTTGTTTCAGGTGGGAGAACATTTTTTGTAAGGCAAGTCTAGTGATGATGAACTCCCTCAGCTTTTATTTGTCTGGGAAAGCCATTATTTCTTCTTAATATTTGAAGAATATCTTTACTGCATAGAGTATTCTTGGCTGGCAGTTTTTATCTTTCAATATTTGAATATATCATTCCACTCTCTCCTGGCCTGCAGAGTTTCTGCTGGAAATCTGCTGACAGCCTAATGGGGGTTCCCTTGTAGATTATTGTTCTTTTTCCCTGGCTGCCTTTACTATTCTTCCTTTGTCATTGACTTTTGGCAGTTTTATTATCATGTGTCTTAGAGAAGTTCTTTTTGTGTTAAGATAATTGGATATTCTAGCTTCGTGGATTTGTATATCTAGTTCCTTCCACAGGTTTGGGAAGTTCTCAGCTCGTATTTCTTTAAATTAAATCTCTACTCCCTTCTTTCTCTTTTCCTTCAGGGGTACCCATTGTCCTTATGTTGTCCTTTCTAATGGAGTTGGGTAATTCTCATAGAATTTCTACATTTTTAAAAATCTTAGTTCTCTCCCCTTTTCTATCTGCATCATTTCTAGATTTCTATCTTTGAGCTTGCTAATTCCCTCTTTCATATGATCTGCTCTATTTGCAATCCTTTCTAATGCATTCTTCATCTCATTTATTGAGTTCTTTAGCTCCAGAATTTGTTTGGTTCATTTTTTGGAGTTTCAATCTCTTTGGTAAAATATTCCTTCTGTTCATCAATTTTACTCCTAAGCTCATTGAACTGCCTTTCTGAGTTTCCTTGTATCTCACTGACTTTCTTCATGACAGCTGTTTTGAATTATCAGTTAAATCACAATATTCCATGACTTTATGTTTGGTTTCCTGAGAATTGTTTTCTTTCTGTAATGCCACGTTACTGTGGCGTTTTGTGGTGCATGATGAGTTATTCCTCCACTGACACATTTGTTGTAGCAAACACTTTTCTTATTTAGGCATAACTTTGTTTTGATTCCAACTTTTGAACTGGTTCATTTTTAGAGGCCTTTCTTTTGTTTTTCAGGAGGTGTCGCTAGAGCACCAGTTTTTGGTTTCTCTTACTTGAGCTGCCTCTGCGTATATCTGAGGATTGGCACTTTCCACCCTCCAATGCCTCTATTAGGGGCATCACTGAGACCCTTGTCATCACCACCTGTGCCTCCAAGGGTCACTGATGTCTTGCTCTTGCTGGTGTGGCTGTGGTCACTGGCTTCACTGCTGGGGGCATAGGGATGGTGGATGCCTCCGCCGCATCTGGGATCACCTGGGTAGCAAGCATTGCTGCCTGGTAGGAGGAGGGGGGGGAAAGGGAAGGGAGCCAGGTTCGCAGGGCACTGCCTCCACTGTTGCCTGATTCCTTGTGGCTGCAGGTGCAGCTGCAGTAGGAAAGCCAGAGTCACGTGCACGCTTCCACTGCTGCTACCAGGTTCTGAGCCTCAACCAGGGGTTTGGGATCACAGGGCTCCACCTCTGCCATTGCCTGGTTCTCTGTGGCCACAGGTGCCACTGTGGTCAGGAAGCTGGAGTCATGTGCATGCCTCCACTATTACTACTGGGCTCTGAACCATGGCCAGGGGTTGGGATCACGGGGCTCCATCTCCATTGTTTCTCCATTCCCTGTGGCTGCAGATGCTGCTTTGGCTGGGTGGCCAGAGTTGTGTGCACACCTCTGCTGCTGCTACTGGATTCTCTGGGGCTGAGGGTGGCTGGCTTAGCTGCCGTGGCTGGGGGCTAGGATTAAGGGCACCACCTCTGCTGTTCCCCTGTTTTGCCTTTTCTGTGTGCTCCAGTCCACCCACCGTCATATACACCATTGTGTGGATCTCTCTGGCATCCTGGTGTGTTGGCCAATGTAGCTTTGGTTGAGTTATGCATGTTTTACTTGTTGTAGATTGAAGGGGAGAGACCAAGGAAGCATCTCATGTCACCATGATGATGACATCACTCTCCTGGAAAAAGGGAGAAACTGGAGGTTAAGAAGAGGAAAAGGGATAATGTAAGGCTTGAGGTTCTCTAGAATTTAAGAAAACACGGAGTCCAGAATCCAAGGGAAAGGACGAGCTTTGATGGAAGGAGTTTCCCCTTCCCTGTTAAGTAGATCTGGGGCTTCACATCCAGTGGCTTCTATTTTCTCACTAAAAAGTGAGATGAAGCCATTAACTAAGAATGAGTGAACAAGTCATTTCACCTATTGTGCTCCTAATGACAGTGAAACTAATTTTGCTCATTACTAAGATAGTCAACACGTCTCTTATTTGTCAGTGCTCCTTGGATTTTTACTCCTTTCTGGCACAGATGGATTCCTATTCATCTGTGTTTTTTTTTTTTCTGAAAGTAGTTTCTAATGGTAGTCAATAGTTTTTCATGAGATTCAAAATTCCATTTGAATAAATGCCTTCAAGTCATGCTTTGGGGACAAGCGCTGACCAGGTTGGTTGACTATGTGAGGTGGTAAGAATTGATTCTTGCAGTTTATAGAGCAGCTTCTTAAAGACTCCGGAGGAGACAGATATATGAGCAAGAGAGAGCATTTGTAAAGCAATGTAGAGAAAAAGGAAGAATGGAGATGATTAAAGGGAAAGTTTTAGTTTTGTCATGTGCTGTACAATATAGAGCACTCATTTCCATTTTCAGCAAAACTTTTAATAAAATTTATGCTGCTAGTCAAGGCTGACATTAGTGCTCTTACTGGGCTCAAGACAGTGCGGAGTGCTGCAGAGGCCACTCAAGGGGCCCCATGTATATTAGGGCTACGTTAATTTTTTTATGGTGAAATAAATTATTCATACCCAAGGGTGTATGTAATATATATGAACAGTTTAAAAAGCATAATTGCAATCATAAAATAAGCACTCAAGTTCCAACCAGCCAGCTTAAAATGAGAACGCTGCCAGTTCCTTCGAAGACTCTTGGGTGAATTGCATCCCCCTCTCAGCCCCCAGAGGTAACCAATCATCCTCTTAGCTTTATTTATAGTTTTATCTCACATATAGCTATCCCTAAATAATATGGTACCTAGTTTTGCTTATTTTTAAACTTTATATAAATAGAAACATATTCTCTTGTGTTGCTTTTGTTTACTCATCATATTTTTTGAGATTTATCCATGCTCTTAGATGTACAAAAGTTTTTTTTACGTTTATTGACATAGAGTGCTCCATGGTGTGAATATGCCCGAGTTTATTAAACCATCCTGCCCTTGATTGACATGTGGTTTGTTTCTAGTTTTATTTCTATTTTAAACAATGCTGCTAGAATATTCTTGTATCTCATGATACAAGAATTTTCAGATTATGTGCATGGGGATAAGATTGCTAAATCATAGATTATATTCCTATTCAACTTCACCAGGGTATACCGTATTGCTTTCTAAAGTGATTCTACCAATTTTAGGTTATGTTTTTGTTACTGATAATACCAGAGACTTTGTAAACTTGGAGGCAGAGATATTGCCTGGTCACCTTTATAGGGACAGCCACAGTGCAGGAAACGGGTGGACACTTCCAGGCCAATGCAATTTTGGTTATACATTTTCCTCTTTGGTTCATTTCTTCCTTCCCTGGCCCCCATTCTCAGACAGGAGTATCTCTTACCACATGAATGTGTTCAGAAGGCTTCCAGAAGGCTGAGAAGGTCAGAAAAGAAGAGATTCAAAGTTAGAGGCAGAAAGGCAAGGGGACATTGCCTCACACACAGTTTTGAGGGTCTGGAATGCCCATCGAGCAGTGGAGGGGAGAAGGTTGACTTGCAAATGTTTTGCTCAGAATTCCTGGCCCCAGAGTTGAAATGCTTTTTGTAGCTAGGAATTCCCATAGTCACTGTAGAACTGATTGTAAGAACTATGTTTTCTAATCTTTTATCCTCAAAGGACGTGGAAATGCAGATATAACTGCCTGAAATTCTGGTGTCCTGACGCTCCGGCCACTGTGCCCCCGTGCTTCCTGGAGTAGGAGTGCTGTGTACCTACACATCTTCCCCTCTGTGTCCTCTTTCCCCCTGGAGGGTCAGCCACGAGCCAATCACATTAGAAAAAGAACCTCTAAACCTCACAAGATCCCTGAAAAGTAGATATTGTTCCCACTTTAGAGTTGAGAAAACTGAGGCTCAGAGAGGTGAGTAACTTTCCCAAAACTAGGTGGCTTCCAGGAGGCAGATTTGAGAGTTAGAGTCACAGCTGTTTCATCTCATCTCCCAGTATTTCTCCTTGTGCTTCTATTCTTTGTCTTGTCCTTTATAACCACGTGGCCCTAAATAAGTGTCTTCTCCTGTCTGAGCTTTAGATTACAAAGTAACAGTTTACATAGGCTTAATAAACATTTATTAAAAAATGAAAATCGCTAGATGGACTTCTTATATTCTAGTAAGAGTGACATTCTGGGCCAGCAAAGGGTCTTTCTCCCTTGACATTATTATTGTTGTTGTTTTTATATTTGTCTCCTAAATCAACTCTCACAGCCTCTGGCTAAACATGTGAATTTAGCCTCTTCTACAGCTAGTTAGGTGCCTGCAATCAGGTAGGTCTTGGCTATAAAGCTTGCTCTGGTGCTTTGTTGGTAATCTGTTATTCTGCTTTCATCCTATTTTGCTGGCAGAGAGCGTATTTCCCCTCGTGACGGTCAGGGTTTGTAGTGGAGTCTTTCCTGGGGTGTGCTGTTACAGACTCACACACCCTGGCTCTAATATTTGTCTCAGAGAAGCAGTCAGGCGTGGCAGCACACCAGCATGCCATTATCCTGGAACCTGGGGATGCTATCATGGACTCCCAGGCCTTTTACTTCTCCAGTCACACCTCACCCTGCCAGCAGGGGAGTCACAAGCAGAGTGAGTAGGCCTCATTCAAATGTGTCCTTCAGATATTAAAATCTGTCTCTATCTTGGTGTGGCTTGGGGAGATTCAGTTGCCACCACCTAGGATGCACCGGGAGGAGAAATTATTCAGACCTTTCTCCTGCACAACCTACCTTCTGCCTTGCATGCCAGTGCCACTGCACCTGTTTCTCTCTTACTCTTCCGGGCTGGAGAGAAGAGGACGTCAGCTTTCAGTGGACCCCTGATATGTTGGGAATGTAAAGGCCATGATCTGACTTGTTCTCTATGACCAAAAATACTCTACCCCAAAACAATAAATTGAAATAGAAAGAAATCCTAAACTCTTCTCATAATGGTCATGCCACATGAAGAGAAATATTAGGGCCTTAGTTTCCAGTTCCTTTTTGTGGCTGGTTGCCCTGTAATCCTGTACCCTCTATTCTAAAACTGGGGAGAGAATCTCACAGAATAACAAAGATTGACTGAGGATGACAATAGACAAGAGACCAGAAGTTTTTTATAGTCTAGAACAGGGGCTGGCAAACTTTTTCTGTAAAGGGACAGACAGTCAATATTTTAGGCTTTGTGGGCCCTTCTGTCTCAATGGAATCTTTATTTTGATTTCAATCCTTTAAAAATGTAAAAACCATCCTTAGTTTAGGATCCTTACAAAGATGGACCATGGGTGGAATTTGGCCTGTAGTTTGCCAACTCCAGTTCTATAAATCCGTCCTCAATTTCAGAGCGACAATATGTCATAGAAAAAACTTCTAGAGACATAATATGGTAAATTTATTATTTTTATTTTTTTTTATTTTTTGCGAGGAAGACCAGCCCTGAGCTAACATCTGTTGCTAATCCTCCCCTTTTTGCTGAGGAAGACTGGCCCTGGGCTAACATCCATGCCCATCTTCCTCCACTTTATATGGGATGCCGCCACGGCATGGCTGACAAGCAGTGCGTCGGCGGGCGCCCGGGATCCGAACTCGCGAACCCCGGGCTGCCAAGCGCGGACTAAACCGCTGCGCCACCGGGTGGCCCCTATAAATATGGTAAATTTTGAGAGGAATCGACGAGAGGGAATGTCAGGATCAAGTATGAATATTAGGAAGGAATTTCTGGACAACAAAATGAGCAGAGAAAAGGAAGGACAGAGAGTGTGAGAAAATTATTTAAAGGAATTAGGGATATGGGAAAGAGTCAGGGATATGGGCTCAAGACTGAATGGAGTATCTTGAACAAAGTAGAGAATCTGAGAAAATAGAGTAAACGAGGTACATTTTCTCCCAAGTTTAGTTACTGGCAAATACACACAAGCCCTGATATGTAACAGACCAGATTTGCATGGGAATTTGAGAAGGAATTAACTCCCATCTTGTGGCTTATAACTACAGTCCTCTTTTAACCATATGTGTCAGGTCAAAGGCCCTTGCTTTCCTACCATGTTACAATGCTGTTGGTTTAGTGCTTGTTCAGTCAGCTTTCATGATTTAAAAAAAACGGAAGGAAAGAGTGAGTCACTGCCCTGGGGTGTAGGTTGGCAAGGGTGAGCGGGAAGTACAGCAATAATTGTGAAAAGCTTTCTGTGGATTGAGAAGTAAATGCAGTAATATTAGCCATGTAATTTTAATCAAAATATGAACCCTTTCTTCCCCGCCCAGATAACTGACCATCCGAAATATTCAAGATGGAGAAAGAGGAAAATCAGAACATGAACTGAGAGGTAATACATCTGTCAAGGAGAAAATAAGAAAATGAATCTTAAATGTAAGACCAGTTTGAAAAACATAAACAGGCTACTTTTTGCAAGAAGATAATTTGAAAGACAGAGACTTCTAAAAGCCCTAGAAATATTGGACATCACAAGAAAGGGCCCATTTCCCCAGAATTATGAAAGAACACTGAACTAGGAGTCAAACCATGTTGGCTTTAGTCTTTAGTCTATTCCTTCTAGCCTTGTGGCTTCAGGAAGGTCATTTAGCTTATCTGAGTCTCAGTTTCCTCATCAGTAAAATGGAGTAAATATGTTTTTCCTATTTCATATTGTTATTTTGATTTGTACATGGATATTACAGGACTTTGTAAAGTATTAAGAACTATGATAGGGGCCGGCCCAGTGGCGTAGTGGTTAAGTTCGCATGTTCCACTTTGGTGGTCGAAGGTTTGCCTGTTTAGATCCTGGGCATGGACCTACTCACCGCTCATCAAGCCATGCTGAGGCAGCGTCCCATATAGAAGAGCTACAACTCTACAACTATGATACACAACTATGTACTGGGGCTTTGGGGAGAAAAAAGAAAAAGAGGAAGATTGGCAACAGATGTTAGCACAGGGCCAATCTTTCTCAAAAAAATAAAATAAAATAAATGTGAGCACACCTGTTAAAAAAAAGAACTATGATAATGATAGAGATATTATTAGTTAAGTATTTTATTATTTATTACTATTTTAGTAGTAGGTTGACTTTACTTGTACATAGCAGGTTGTGTGCTATGATTGAGGGATTTCTAAAGGACTAGCTGCCTGTCAAATTTCTCCTAAATGGGACTATAATAACACGATTAAATCATTTCACAAGATCCAACATTTCTAGAGTCGTTAGGTTACAAAAATAAGAAAGATTAAAATGCAAATGTATCAAAGACAAGACCCAATTCAACCATGGACATCTTAGCTCTTGATTAGCTGGTCACCTAGCAGGTCTTGAGAAAAAGGAGCAGAATTGCCACTAACGGTGTCCAAAGAGCTAGGGGTCACCACGAAAGCACTAAATGCCTGTCAAGAGAACTCCAGAGGCACGCAAGGCATTAAGAAAGAGAGCAAAGATCTTCACAGTTTTGACCTAGGCCAATTTTTTCTGCCTGGATCTAGGGTTTTTGAGAGATGGCAGCCTGTGACCTTTTTTTCTTTGAATTCCATCCCAGTGCCATTTTTTCCTAAACAAGTATTCTCAGGACAGGACCCTGACAAAACACCTGGAGCTATTATGACAGACAGCTTACTTTCCACCAAAAATTCATGCTCCCCTCCAGGGGCCATCTTTCCAGACTGCCTGGTATCTGGATGGAGCATGTGAGTGGATGTGATGTGTGTGCAGGCGGAGGTGGTTAACAAGCAAATGCACTTTCTCCACTCTCTTTCTTCTTGTCTTCTCACTGGATATTGATGCCAATGGTGATGCTGGAAACCAAGTCTTGAAGATGGAATGGCCACAAAAATGGAAGGAAACTGGGCATCTGAGTCACTGCTTGGAGGAGAGCTGCCCAGTTGGAAATACTTAGGTTGGATTGGAATGTGAGCAAAAAATCCACTGTGATTTTCTGGTGTAGCATCTTGGATTAATACTGTTACTGGTATGAACAAGCCTTCTCAGATGCTTCTGTTCTCTGCAAATTGTGATCGGCCAGCCTTTTCTCTTGAGCTTTAACCCTTGACCTTTCCCATCTCTCCCCTGATCCTTTCTACCCTCCCTGTAATCATGTCCCCAGATGAATAATGAAATCAAGAAAGAGCAAAGAGAACGGAAGAAGAATGGTTATTTCATTCATGCATTCATCCATTCATTCATTCATTTTTTTCCCTCCTTGATTAGACTGCATGGTAGTAGCCTGCGGGCTGAATGGGAGCCAAGGACAGATGTTTGTAGGCACTGGGCTTAAGCTCCTGTGCTGGATATAAAAAAGGTATAAATAGTAAAGGCCATATGTTTCAATGACATGATTTTAAATTGAGAGCCAAGAGGAAGAGTGCTTTCTCACCGCTTTACACCATGGAATTTGTTTCTTTTTCATTTCTTACTTTCCATTTGGCAGAGTGCCCTTGAAGTGTAAGATTTGTCAGTGGAGCACCCTGTGGTCATTACCTGCTTTATAAAATTGCCACAGGAAGATCGGAGAGCAGCTTCTACCTAAAACCACACTGTGTGCCTGGAGCCCAGGTTTTAATACTTGGATAGGAGAGCAACTGAGAGCCAGGTGTTGAGGGAGGGTCAAATTACACGTACAAAGTAAGTAACCGAAAACCTAGAAAACAAAAACAAACCTAAAATAGGCGCTTACAAGAGCACACCAAACTGGTCTCTGAGATCTCATAATTTTCCCACTTACATAGACTGTGCTCACAGGACACTCACAATATGATCAAGTAGAGTTTGTACTTGTCACAGCCTGTTATCTGAGTAGTAGAGTTGAGTAGGACTGTGGTTTCTAAAGAAGAAAATTACTCCACAGTCACTTAGGGAGTAAGTGGCTTAACTGGAATTGGAAACTGGTTTGAGGGCTCCCTCAACAGTTTCTATCACCAGTTTATATAGGCAGTAGAGAATCTCATTTGTCCTGAATAATCCTTTAACTTTCCACCAAATATGTGGCTCTTAGAGGAAGAGCTTCTTACGATGTGCTCGATTCTGGATGAGGCTCTCTGGTTTGAATTCCGACTCTTCCCTTTACTATCTCTATGACTTTGGGTGAGTTACAAAACCTCCCTCTGCCTCCATTTCCTCATCATGGGGATAATGATAGGACCTACTGCATGGAGTTGCCCGAGGGATTAAATGAGCTAATAGAAGTAAATCATTAGAATAGCAACTGCCAAATAAGAATCAGTTGTTGCTGCTGTTGTTTTTCGGTTGTGGGTTAAGTACATTTCCTCCTCTTTGAGCTTTTGTTGGACTGGATCATGGTTAATCATGCCCTCAGATGTGTTAAGGTCCTGACTCAGCTTCCTTCAGCCTTATTTAGAGCATATACACAGCACTAGTATCCACAACTAGCCTTTCCCTTCCAACAGTCACAGCTAAGTTCCAGCCTTTTCTCTTAAGCTGTAGCTCTTTTTCCCTTCACCTTCTGTCCATTGATTCTTTCTGTTTTCCCTGCAATCTTGCCCTCACCCCATTGGAAATTTTACATATGCTAGTCCAATCTTCTAGATCTGGTTCAAGAGTTATAACAATGTACAGCATGTACAATAATGTACAGCTTGGTATATTTGAAAGTTGCTAAGAGAGTAGATCTTAAAAGTTGTCATCACAAGAAAAAAAGATTTGTTATCTCTGTGAGGTGATGGATGTTAACTAGACACACTGCGGTGAGCGTTTTGTAGTATATATGAATATCGAATCATTTTAAAAAAAGAGATATAATGATGAGTTTTTTTCTAAATTGGTGTAGGGATATTAAACACCTAACATTTTTCACAGCCAGCTCCGTGGCAGGAGAGGACAATTTAGTTTTGGAGCAAAAGACAGAATAATAGCTGTGATAACAACACAGGCAGTTAGAAAGAGGAGGAGAGGTGACAGAGCAAGCTGCTCCAGGATCCTTGTGCAAGACAAATTGAACATATCTTGTCTTCCCAACAAAAACTGTAACAAATTAACTGAATTGCATATCTAATAGATAACATATAACTACACAGTAAAAGGAGTGATTTCAAGTGTCTTTTGCACACAGGACTCTGACTGTACATCTTTTGGTGGCATGTTTTCTAAGGACAAAAAGAACTTAAGGGAATCTTAAACTTCACTGAGAAGTTTTATTGTTGATGTTGTAATTTTGAAATTATTGTATGTGCATTGTAGAATAAAGCAAATAAGCAAAGCTGTTGCTGATGTTAGGAACCAAGGTTTTCAGTGTATGAGAAAAGAGAAAAAAATATAGAAACAAATTACTGGGGAGGGGAAACCTATAGTATCAAATATGAGTTGGGAATATCAATATGAGCACAAAGTTATATATAATATGATTTACACATAGTCTAGCATGTATTATATACAGTATAGCATGTATTATATACAATCTTATAAAATATAAATATATATTTATATATATAACATGCATTATATACAATATAATCTACATAATCTAGCTATATTTATCTGCATATAATCTATTAAGATTATAAATATGTTTTTATATTTCATATATTTTTATGTAATATAATTTTATGTAGTATAAATCTGTATTATATATATACACACATACAGTACATACATACATATATATATGTGTGTGTGTGTGTAGAGGGGGCAGAGAGAGAAAGAAAATGCAAGCATATGCTCTGTCAGATGAAAGAGCTTAGAAACCATTATGCTCCAGTAGCAACGAGCACACCTGACATTCAGGTATTGTTTTCTATAATACCATTCTCACTGAAAAGAACTAGGCTCCTTAGAGAAATGGCAAGTTCTAGGTTTGAGACAGGGAAAATTTAATCTTAAATTCTCTTATTGTGGCAGAATACAAGGAAATGCTGAAGACTAATTGGGGTCTTGGTAAAAGGATCCAGGTGAAGGAGCTCTCACTGGCTAAGTCTGGGACAATATGAGCATCAAAAAGAATAATGTTTGTGAATGGTCATGTTAATAATAATATCTGAGTCCATAATGATACTGAAAAAAAAAAGAGAGAAGAAAAGGGAAAACGAAAAAGGAAAAAGGGGAAATAAAAGCATACTTGCTACCATGGAGATTCTTAACACACAACTCCTTATTCTGAAAATTAGGAATTAAAAGGAAATAATTAAACTTTACCTTGTTTGTATTAGTCTGGATGGGTAGGTTATGCTGTCGTAACAGCCTCAAAATCTTAGTGGCTTAAAACAGGAGAGTTTATTTTTCACTTTCACTACCTGTCTGTCTTGGGTGAGCAGGTGTTCTGATCCTCATCATCCCCCCTTAGGAAGGCAAAGTGATGGAGACTCAATAATTTAGAATATCACTGGTCTCTGTGGCAGTGGAAAGGAGGTGCTGGAAAATACATCATGTGTCTGCTCATATTTCACCGGCCAAGGCAAATTATATGGCCATGTCCAAATTTAGGAGGGTGGAAATTTCAATATGGCTATGGCAGATTGTGTAGTCATTTTAGGAAATAATTTTCTCCTGTTCTCTACCCCAGGAAAAGAGTAAACCTCCCCCCTCTCCTGATTTTATGACTTGCTTTGGCTGATGCAGTGTGGATGGAAGTGACAGCATCCTGGTCCAAGGCAGAGGTTTTAAGAGGCAGCCCGTGCTTGCACACTCTCTTTTGCACTCATACCATCCAGCACCTGAAGAGCAGGCTCCCAGGATCCATTACTTCTTCATTCAGACTCCCGGTTTGAGAGACATGTGACAGTGATCTAGAGCCTAGAGCAAAGCCCAGCGGAACCACTGCTGAGCCAAGACTAATCACAGAACCGTGGGCAAGAAATGTTTGTTGTTATTAGCCACTAAAATTTCAGTTTGTTTGTAACTGGAGCAAAAGCTAATACACTGCATCATGTACTCAGAAGGATACAAAAACCAGAATGTTGGTGACTAGTCCAAATGACTACCATCTTACCTTTTAAAGGAGGAACTGTTGTGAGTATTGCAGAAGATTGCCAGCTAATAAATATAGAAGGAATGATACCACTAGAAATCACCATTTTATTATCCTGAAATAACTGATTCAGGCAAATATTGTCAATGAATTTTGGAACCATTAGGTGAAAGTTTGTTAGGAAATAGACTATTTGGATGAGGCCTATCACCCTACAGATTACTTGCTCTTTGCAAAAGGTTAAATGTACCTTTAAAATAGACAGAAGTGTTCTCATCAAACTCTGCCTCACTGACAGTGGCCGACTTGACATTGTGTGCCTCCTGGTGTAACGCAATATGAAGTAACAACGCTGCCTTTGAAATACCCTTGCCTAAAATGTTTCCTCTGTATTTAATCAAGACTTTAGTCTAGAGTTCCAGTGTATAGGGAATACAGGACACATAGAAGCATGTTAAACACCACTATGAGAAAGAACTCATCAGGATGTGGTAATTTCATAAGGCGATTGTTTGAGACTCTTCAAAATGCCTATGTCTTGGGGGTAAAAACCATCTGTGTGTGTGTGGCTGTTCTGGTTTTAAAGTGACAAATGCTGTAAAGCAAAGGTAGTGCATAAGCCACAATTGGATTCTAGTTTGAAAAAACTAACTTAACTGTAAAAGCATCTGCTGCTCGGTTTGGGAAATTTGACTGTGACTTGGATATTGGATGATAACAGGGTTTTGTTTTTTTTTTGCCGAGGAAGATTCACTTTGAGCTAACATCTGTTGCGAATCTTCCTCTTATTTTTGGCTTGAGGAGGATTTGCCCTGAGATAACGTCTGTGCCAATCTTCCTCCATTTTGCATGTGGGTCACCACCACAGCATGGCCACTGACAAATGGCGTAGGTCCGTGCCTGGGAACTGAACCGGGCTGGAGCATGCTGAACCCAACCACTAGGCCATGGGGCTGGCCCCGATAACAGGGTATTTTTGATAATATTCCTAGGTATGATAAAGGTATTGAGGCTACTTGGAGATATTTTTCTTATTATAGGAGATATATGCTGAAGTATTTAGTGGCTCAATATCATGATATCTAACCTAGTTTCAAATAGTTCAGCAATAAATTTGTACAGATAAACACACACCCATATAATATTTGTAATTCAGGCAAAATGTTAACATTTCTTGACTCTAAGTGATGGGTATACAAGTGTTCATTATCTTATTCTTTCAAATTTATATTTGAGTTTTTTCCTAATAAAAAAGCTGGAAACAAAACAAACCAAGACACTGGGAGTAAAATTCAAATTTGTACTCCAAATTTTACTTGTGTCATCCTGATCCAGAGGTCTAGCAAGGTAAATGTGGCCTCAGTTTGTTTTCTTTTCCTTGCTTCTGAGCCATTTTATTTCAGGGATTCTGAGCCTGAACGGTAGCTCCTGACCTTCTGCATCTTCCATCTTTTTCCCTTGTACAAAGAACCATCCATTAATTTAGGGAGGGAGATCGATGATTACAGTTTACTTGACTTACAGCCCACCTGGAGAAACCATATCTTACTGGATAGCCTGGTGTGTCTCAGTTTTAGAAGAAACTTTATATATAAAGATGCATGTGCTTGAACTTGCTGTGTTATTATTTTTCCCATATTGCCACCTCTTCTGCCTCATAAGATGAGATGTTTCTCTTCTTCTTTAAGGTTAATTTCACCTTTGCTCCAGAGCACATCCTTTCCTGATCCTTTCGGGATCCTGATCTGATCTTCTGTTACCTTCCCTCTTCACATGATGTTTTTTGACTCTTGGCCTTCGGCCTAACACACACAACACACACACACACACACACACACACACACACACACCCCTTCTCTCACACACATCTGGCACTTCCATTTAAAAAATAATTCATTTTTCTGCCACGTACCAAGTCTCCCAAGATGTACTGACCTTTCTCTGTTCTTCCTTGACTGCAAAATTTCTAACTACAGTCTATATGAGCTACTACCATTTTCTAGCCACTTATACATTATTCTCATTTATTTCTGAAACAACTCTTGCTAAAGTCACAGAAAAAGCAACTTGGTCGTCGAATCCGATTTTCTATTTTCTCATCTATGTTTCTCTTTCTGCAGCTCTTAAAAAGATGTTCAGTACCTCTTCTATTTTAAATTTTTTTCTGTAGTGTCCAGAAGAACAGTTTATGCCAAGCGACTATAGAAGACTTGAAGTGCACAGACCTTTTCTGAGCAAGACTGGTCACTTTATTGGACCCTTTCTTACCAAACCCAAGGCCACAGGGTTTCTATTAACTCAGACTGCTGTCATCTTCTAGGCTCAATTTCCCTCCCTCTGCTTTAAACCCTTTGTGCTCCTGTGTGTTTTTCTCTTGTTGCCTTTCTGTTGCCTCATACCTGGACTCCTTCTCATACTGACTCTCTCTTTGGGATATGCTCTTAGCTTCGACTGGAGTTCCTCCCATTGTACTGTCTGTGGATCTGTGTCTCAGATTCAAGCATAGCGTCCTGAGGTCCATAGCTGTTTTACCCTTGCGTTGTATTCAAGTTCCCAGAACACTGCACCTCAGACAGGACCCAGTATAATGGACGCCGACCCTTCTGATAAAAGGGAATTATATACAACAGTGGTTTTGCCTAATGAATGTAGTTCTTAGGTCTTCTGTGCCTTGCCGGTGGCCTCTATCGGCAGACAGAGGTCAAGCATAGAACTGCTTATCTTGTGCCTGCAGACCCAACTTCTACAATTCTAGGGAGAGGGTATGACTCCTAATTCAGCTTTGAATGTCAATGAAGATACAGGCACTGATATTTTGAGGCGAGGTTTAAAAGTGGCATTTCTTTTGTTCTGCCTGAAAGAGGAGACTGAAAAGTACGTTATACCCCTGCACAAGAAGCTGGATAAAAAAGGCAAACTATGAAGAATCCCTGGCTGCCTCCTGTGGACTTTATGAAGCCACTTTCCCAGTCAGACATAGTGAGCATGACCTCTCTCAGGGTCCACTGGGAGAGAATGATCAGGCATCTGGTATGACACTGATTTATGCCTGTTGTAAGATTTGACATGAAATTATGTTTGCACTCCAAAAAAATCTGAAAAAAATAGTCTCAGGAGCCATGCAGATCAAATATTGTAAGCTGTGAACATCATCTTTGTCCTATCAACCTGGATTCATGATAATCTTCAAGGCCACACTTCCCAGCTCCCAGACAACCTCTCCTGGGCACCTACCAGGGACAACTGCAGAGGAAGGGAATAGGGAATCATTGCAATTTGTGGAAGAGTGGAGGCTACCCTTGGACACTGGTAGCCTCAGTCCTAGAGTCTATGCCCCTGGAGAGCCATAAAGCACATCCCAAGTAAGAAATGCCCTGCCCTTGAGAAGTAATGAGATAAATGGTCATATTCAGGCATATGCATCCCTCCTTCCCAACCTTCCTAAGATCATGGATTTTAGATACTAGTTCTTAACTACAGATCTATGTAAAGTTGGATTTCAAACCACTTTATATATCTGGCCTCTTCAGTGGACCCAGACACCTACTGAGCCCACACACACACTACAGGGATCATCTCTATGAGATCACATCCATGACACTCCGTGGGGATGGGCTTTTGCCTACATATGGCTTCCTACTGCACTTAGATATTTTGGTGAGAATTCTATGCTGCAGTAATCCCCTAGCATACTGTGGTCCTGCACTTCACCTGATTATACCCTCACCAGCACTGCCTACCTGTTTCACCTGTATCTGGGTGTTAACAAATTACATAGTCCATTAGGGAAAGGTCTTCTCGCAAGACCTTTACCCTCATATTGGAATGTGGCTGTGCCTTTCATTTTTTTACTATTTACTCTTGGAACCAGAAAAACAGCTTCTCTGGGACTATATAGATAGAATTTTCCATCTTAATAAAAGTTTGTGTGCCTCAAAGTATCCTGTTTGGATCTTTGCTCTCCTCGTGTAGAAGGATGGAAATTTAAACTGTGATGGTATCGTTAGAGCCCTATGTTATGACAACATGTGCCTAATATCCCTCCTCACTCATCAAATTTTATACAGCTGTGAGGCTGAAGTATTCATGAAACTCAACCTTATGGGGAGAAACAACCAATCAAAAGCAGGAGAGTGGTGAGTAGGTAAAACCTTCCAGACACTCAGGGAAACTGAAATATTATGTAATGCATTTCTTTTAAGAATATAACTTTAGTGTCTCAGTGGTTAATAAATGTGATTCTTCATAATCCAGTGGGCTGAGAGTGACTGCTGTTCAGAAGATCTATCAAGAACTCACCACCCTATACCTGACTTCACATAGTCCTTGGTCTCCTGGGGGCGGGGCTAATTAGGGCAGCATTAGATCAACACAAATCCTGGTGAGTACATGTCTGAGAGCCCAGAGGTCTAATTTCTGGATGATATGTTCTCCAGACAGGGTTATCTCTGTGATGTAAGACAAGATGTCCTCTGTATTTGATGGTAAACCCCCAAGACTAAAAGTAGTATAACCATTTTTGGGTTTGAGGGCACTATTGGAAGATCATATGCCATTAACCACCTCATTGTCCACTGACTAATTTCCTTAAGAAAGATCAACTTTATCTGAAACTTGGCTATGGCATCAGCTTTTCTTTTTTTTTCCAGGAAATCTTCTCTTGCCCAGATCTTAGCCTATCCCTGGTCCCACACTTGGTGTAGGGGGAGGTCCTAGGAGAGCTAAGGTATTACTTTATTTGCTTCCAGCCCTGGAGCTGAGAAATTATCTAGATTTCCTAATAGATCTGCCCAGGCCTGCTCTAAGGGTCCTATTGTGGTCCTAACGTGATCATATTTTTTACTAATATCTCTTCTATCTACTTCAATTGCCGTGTTTTTTCTGGTACGATGTAACAGCTCACTCACCTGAACCTCATCCAAGGCTACAGGAATTTATTGACCCACATGGCAGACAGTTAGACAGGAATGCTCTGAACCGTGGTTTTCAAACTTTCCTATACGTCAGAATCACCCTGGAGAGCTTGTTAAAACAGCTTGCTGGTGCCACCCCCATAGGTTTGGATTTATTAGGTCTAGGGTAGGGCCCAAGAATTTGCATTTCTAACAAGTTTCTAGAAGATATTGATGTTGCTGGTCCAGGGGCCACACTTTGAAAACTACTAATCTAAGTGTAAACTCTCTTGAGATTTGGCAAACAAAATAAAGGAAGAGTTCTTTGCTTTCGTTTCCCTATTCCTAAAATATCTTTGACTTAGATCTCAAGTTAAAAGGAGAAAACCTGTTCAGTCTTGACTGAAAAAGGAAACCGAAAGCTAAGAACTTTGATGGGAGGAGCCTTAAAATTCTATATTAATTGTACTCCTTTCCTTCCTGGAACGTAGCAAACAGCAAGAGCTAGTCAAGTGTCCAAGTGAAACTAACCAGTGATACTTTTTCCTTCTTATCTTTCAAAACCTCTTCTTGTCATGTCCCACCATTAAGAAAGGAAGAGCTTTACCTAATATATCTTTCCACCCTAGCAAGACAAATAGTCATCCCTGAAGCTTTGACTCAAGAACTGGTCCTCTGTGGAAAGATTCCAGTGAGGTAAGGCCTGTGGGAAGTTTTCTAGAAATAGCTCTGGAGAACCAGTTGCTACTCGGAAAATTAGTTATGGGTTTCCTTGGTGAGAAAAAGGGCTAGTATTGACTATATTCCAGAAAAGGAAAAGCCATAGGTTATCTGATTCTAAACTTTCAGTTGACCGAGGGAGTAGAAGTTACCTTTTATTTCACCACAACTGAGAGCTTAACAAAAGGAAATGCATTTGGCTGTGGCAGGAGTTAGAATATATTGTGCAGGGGGTTGACCCAGACTGAGTCTAAAAGGAATTCTGATTTTCTCGGTGTAATGGTCTGTAGGTGTCTTATTGACATGAGTGTATATTTAGAGGCTTTTGATTCCTGGCTGAAGGAGGGAGAAATTTAAGGGCTGGGCGGCAGTTCCTAGGAAAAAGACTAGAACAATGGCATGACAAAATGTCTATGAGGTAATATTAGGTTAAAAACATCACAGTCCAAAACGGTATTATACATTATTCTTATAATTAAAAAAGTACTTAGCACATAAACTCTCACTCCACAAACTCAGGCAAGAAGTATGGCTTTTTAAAATTGTTCTGATACACATTTTAATTTGTATTTTTTTATAGTCATTTCGATGGCAGAAAATTTATTTCAGTTCCTTTAAGATTGGGCACCATTTTTCCCACAGTCACAGCTAAATTCCTAGAGTTTGAGGAACCAATTAGATTCATGTGATAACTATTCTTTAAAATTTGTTGAGACAGCTTTCATAGCCCTATTAAATAAATAATAAATATTTCCAAATGCTCCATCAAATGAAAGCTGTTAATTGTGTTATTCAACTCTTCTATATTTTTGCTGAATATTTTTGGCTGCTTGAACTATAATATTGAAAGTATCATGCTGTAATCTCCTAATATCATAGTGATTTGTCGATTTATTCCTGCAGGTGTATCAATTTTTGTTTATGTCTATTGAGTCTATTTAATAATATGTGTACATGTTTAGAATTATTATATTGCTTTGGTGACTTTAACCTTCGGTCATCGTATAAAAACTGTATCCTTAATGGTGCTATTTGTCTTAAAGTCTTCTTTGACTGATATTAATATAGTTATACTGGCTGTCTTTTGGTTAATATTCAGCTGATGTATCTTTTCTCATTCTTTCCTTTTGAACCTTCCAATATTTTCATGCTTTAGATATGTCTTTTGTAAATAGCGTGGGAGCTGGATCATATTGTAATCCAATCAGACATTCTTTTTTAACTAGCAGGTTTAATTTATATGTATTGGGATAATTGATGTATTTGGATTTGATGTTATCTTATTTTCATATTATACTTCCTTTTCTGTATTTGCTTTCTCCTTTTAAAAAATCTTTTTTAGGATCAGTTTTTATATATTTCCCTTGATCTTCATTTCATAAGTCCTATGTCATGAATTCTGGGGGGACGAGTCATTTTCTTAAAGTCCAAGTAAATTGCTTCCAGATGTAGCCTTTTTGTCTAAATATTTAGCAGCAAGTTCTCTCTCTCTTTTTTTAAATTGGGGTGAAATTCACATAACACAAACTTAACCTTTTTAAAGTGAACAATCCTGCGGCATTTAGTACATTTGTAATGTTGTAAAATCACCACCTCTGTCTAGTTCCAAGATATAACAAGGTCTCTTTTGCTTTGTTCTGTAATGTATTTTTTTTAGGCCTCAAGCCAGGTTGTTTTAATTTTCTTGAAAAAAGAGAGCTCTATACATATCCAGCATCTTCCAAAGGAGATGTGGACTGCCCTTGGCCTCATTCCTTGTCCACTTTGCTATGAGAATAATCACCAATCTAATCTGAGGTCAAAGAACAGACGGATGTGCCCAGTCCTACTTGACCTCGCTGTGGTTGCTGCTGTGAGCTAGTGTTTAGTGTGGCTTTTTCTAAGATGAGTCTTCTACTGACTGTTTTTTGCCTTTTTAAATTGAGACATAATTGACATATAACATTATGTTAGTTTCAGGTGTACTGACTGTTTATTGTGGATGCTGAACACTGGATTACAAGAAAGCCACAATCCCCACTAAGGTTGTTACTTGAGCTCTACCTGACTCTACCTCCACCTAGAGTGCATTGTAGTAAGAATGGATAGTTCCCTGGACCGTTAGTGGAATGGAATGTTGCCAGGATCCAGCACCCTCATCATCACCTCAAATTTTTCCCTGGTGTTTTCTAAACATTATAATTTCTGACTGTATGTGGAAAGAATGAGAATGTGAACAGGTGACACTTCGGCCATAAAAATATCAGTATGCATGTGGTTTTCTGCTTGGCACAGACCACTTTTTCTCTAATCTGGAGGGGCAGGAATTGGGGGAGGGACAAAATGTGTTCCATACTTTTTGATTTCAGGAGGACAAGTTTTGGGTAGTAAAGTATAATAAGGCTACTGAGCGCTCTTACCAAGTCATTTCTAACAGCTTCTCACACTCTGGCAATAGGTTGACTGATGGTGTAGGATTTTTTTTTGCAAATCTTTACGTTTGTCTTTGCCTTCAGAGATAATTTGCTGGAAAGTTGGGAACAGCCGCACAAGGAAATCTGAATAGGTTTTTTTTAATGACATTTTGAGGTCCATGGACCTGGGTACACCAAGTGCACAGTGAGAGGATCTGAAGGAACATAGAATTTGGGGCTTTTGTGCATAAATGATGCCCAAAGGTTTGTTAACAGCTCAGATTCTTGTTCTGAGAGCCTCCATTGAATAAGTAGGCTCATTACTTACGGTAGGATGACTCCTGAGCAGGTTTTATGTGGAAGTAGGGCCATGGTCTTGGTCTCAGCCACCTGCCCAGAGATCAAGGAAGAAGCTGAAGGGAGAACCCCAGTCACTGCCTCGGCCTCTGTCCTGTGGTCTAGTCACTGAACAACTGTCTCCCACGGCTTAGCAAAGTCATGTGCCCTCCTGGGAGGACAAACGCCTTGAAGTCCTGAAATTCTCTCTTCTTCACAGCTTCTGCAATATGACTTCCTTCCTTTTCCTCCATGGGGGAGGTTAGAGCATCAGATCTCAGTGAATTTCCTGGATCTTTGGGCGTCTACTTGAGGCAAGTCGGTAAAGCATTGAGAAGAGCATTGGTTCAAATGACCTGGGTTTCATTTCTGTCTCCATCGTTTAGAAGCTCAGTCACTTTACTTTACCTCATTTACTTTTTCATTGATCTGATCCCCATCTGACACATATTTTTATTTGTTTTTCCCACTAGAATATTAGGCCTATTCAGGCATGGGATTTGTTTGCCTATTTTGAACTGTATCTCCATTGCCCAGTACATAGCCTGGCACGTTGTCATTAGTATTTATTGCATTAGGTTTGCTTCCTTTTTGTTTTTTCTTTGTTATTCTAAGACACTCTGAAGTGAACACCTTCAGGTTTTCATTATACATAACTCCGATGTGGGTATCTTCTTTTGAATTATTTCCTAAGATGCATCACTTGAGTGCAATTGTTAAGTCAAAGTTACACTATCTTTTGACTGCTGATATGTATTAACAGATTCTTTCCGGGATGTCCTGCAAGTTATCAGAGTCTCCATAAATGTATCTGTGGCTTTTAACTTTTCTAATTTAATAGGCATAAAGTGATAGCAATAATTTCAATTTCTTTGATAATATTTTTATACTTCCTCTATGTACCCTTAATCCATCATAGAGGAGGAGGAATAGCATTACTTCCATTTCTCTATACTTAATTGCTTAAGAGGCATTAAGCGTCTTTATATCTAGAGGATATTTGGCAATTAAAGAAAAACTGTTTATGGGCATCTGGTTAAAGGGAAAAAATAGAACAGGAACTAATTAGTGCTATTTTTCATTATTTTTCTGTTACCTTTCATGTATACATCTTTTTTCTGAAGCCGGAGTGAGATTACCACTCAGGTCTGAGTATGAAGACAATTTTGCTGATTTTTCTTTTCCCCGTAAAAATCATGCCTCTCTTTAGGTTCTTAACTAGTTCTAGAGGACTTAGTGTTTCCCAAAGAGAAAATGGCTGGGGAGTTTTCTAGGAAAGGCGAAGGAACCTGAATGAGGACCCGAGGTTTGGAGGTAAAGCAGTTACGCATGCTGGTGTGTGCGCACGTGGGGGTGAGGGTGGGGGACACCGGTGAGGAGATAGGCTGAAGGGAACCTGTGGCAGTTATGATTTGTATTCAAAGTAACAGAGACTGGAATGAACAAAACCAAAAAATATTGGCTTAACAGACATTTAATCAAATGTTTTATTTTTCTTATATCTGGTAATAGACCACTCAGGGCTGGTACAGCAGCTCTGCAAAGCCACCTGGGACCCTGGATACTTCTTTCCACTCAGTTATACTTAGGGTGTGCTTGTCACCTCATGGTCATAACATGTCCCTCTCAATTCCATCTTAGTGTCCTATTCAAGGCAGTAGAAGTGGGTGGGAAAAGGGCAAAGGGCAAAAAGCTAGTCTGTGCCTCCACTCCCACCCCTTCACAAGCTCTGTGTAAGGCCCTCCCCACAACTTTTGCTTGGTTAGCACTGTGTTGCGTGGCTCTCCCTGTGTATCAGGGAGGCTGGGGAAGGTAGGAGCTGTTTTGTTGTGTTTTTCTCTCTTTCTGTTGTTTGTAAACCACACACACTGAGACCATATCGGATGCTTTCAGAAAGGACGAGTGAAGATTTAACATTGAGTGGTATTCAGTAACATTGAGCTGCCACAGAAGAGTGAGTTTGTCACTCCATGGTCTTCATCACCATGGAGGTTTAAGTGAGAGGTAAGGCAGGGTTTAGAATAAACATTAAAAAGCAACAAGAGGGGCTGGCCCAGTGGCTTAGTGCTTAAGTTCCCACACTCCACTTTGGTGGCCCAGCGTTCGCAGGTTCAGATCCCAAGTGCCAACCTACACACCACTCATCAACCATGCTGTGGAGGTGTCCCATATACAACATAGAGGAAGATTGGCATGGACGTTAGCTCAGGAACAATCTTCTTCAAGCAGAAAGGGGAGGATTGGCAACAGATGTTAGCTCAGGGCCAAGCTTCCTCACCAAAGAAAAAGCAACAAGTGGTCCAGCCCCAGTGGCCTAGTGGTTAAGTTCAGCACACTCCGCTTCGGCAGCCCCAGGTTCAGTTCCCAGACACTGACCTACACTGCTGTGCTGGCAGCCGTGCTGTGCTGGCGGCCCACGTACTTAAAAATAGAGGAAGACTGGCATGGATGTTAGCTCACAGCAAATCTTCCTCAACAACAAAGAAAAAAAAAGCAACAAGAGTTCAGGATGATGGAAAAGTTTTGAGTAGATATCATTGGGAATGTATTTAATGCCACTAAATTGTGGACTTAGTCACAATGATAAATATTATATTATATATATTTTACCACAATAAAAAAAGGAAGCAAGAGGGGTGATAGGCATTAGATTGGGGGAGCATTCTAAACTTCTCTGTGTAGAACGGAAGTGGAGGACCTAAAACATAATAAGATGGTTCTTTGTCTGAGGTGGATTAACTGTGGCAGTAGTGATAACACCCTTTGATGGAGCATAAACAAAGATTCTCTCTGTCTATCCATGGTCCCCATCCTGTTCCTCTTCTAAAGGAGTGAAGTGTATGTCTTCTTGGGTGTTGACCATAGCCTACAGTCTCACTCTGCTCTGATGATCCATCTTGCTAAATGTGTCAAGCGGAGTCTCCTGCATCCACATCTCGAGGAAACCTGACACACAATCTGTATTGGTAGGAAAAGTAGAGGCTTTTGGAGTTGGGATTGGCTGAAGCGTTAAATTTTTAAAATAATCTAAACTCTACCCAGTTTCAAGCTCAGGGCACACTGCTTTCTTGCATATACCACTTTCTTGAGGACTTTTCTGTCTGACCACTTGGTGCAGTTTCTGAATACAGGTTGAAATTGCTCTAGATGTGACTTCCTATTTGCTTCAAAGTAAAGCCAGAGGGCAGACAATGGCTTATAAGTAGGGCCACGAAACATCCTGGTTTGCCTGGTTTATGACTATTGTCCCAGTGTAATTATTAGTAACACCTCTTTTACTCTTGAATGGGATCCACTTTGGAAGAAATTAAATGGCCCTTCTACCTCTAAGGCCCTACAAGATCTGTCCACCCCCCTCCCAATGTACTTCTCTGACCTTGTCTCCTATCATTTCCCTCTTCTTGCTCTGCTGTGACCACACTGGGCTCCCCACTGTTCCTTGAACTCATGGGTGTGCTCCTGCCCTAAAGCCTTCACACAAGTTATTTTCTCTTTCTAGAATGCTCTTCCCCAGTTATCTGCATAATCAACTCCTTCAAGTCTTTGCTTAAATTTTACCTTCTCAATTAAACATAATCTGACCACCCAACTTAAAATTGCATCACTCCCTCCCACCACATCCCTGATCCCCCTTATCGTGTTCCAGTGTTTCTTATTTCAGTAACAAACTATATATCATGTTTAGTGTTCCTCTCCCCCAGCGAGAATATGAGCTTCTAGAGGGCAGGGGCCTTGTCTTTTTTGTTCCCCAGTGTAGCAGAAGAGGTCAAATGCCTCACACATAGCAGGCACTCAGTATATATTTGTTGAATGAATGAGTGAAAGAATGAGTGGAAACTCATGTGATCTTTAGCCCTTTTCTTCAAAGACTTGCCCAATGACTGGCTAGCTATAAAGAGCCATGGTGTTACTAGCTGATGGTGACTTACTGGTTTATCCCTAAACTGGATATCTTTTATATTTTTATTTCCCAAAGGAGTATTGGAACTTTTACAGCATAGGTTTTGAACATTTTATCACAGACCAGTTTGGGGGAAATTTGGAAGCTAGGTTGGTCTTCAGGATCCCTAGAAATAATCCCACAGAAGCAACTGTCTGTTTAATCTAAGAGAAAGGGTAATCCTGCAGTAATTGTTCTAAAAGTAAAAAAGTATCCACATTGGCACAACACTATGTAGTTTATAGAGCTCTCTCAATTTCATTATCTTATTTAATCCTCACAAAGCATTTTCCATCATCCCTATTTAATGTATTAGGAAACAGAGCCCAGAGAAACTAATGACTTTCTGAAAGACGTATGGTTAAGTGTCATGGCACCTTCACATGCCTGGGTCAGCACCACATCTTTCCTAATATCCCTTTCTAAATTATATTGGGACACCCTTGCATTAATTGTGCCTTTTGCGATCTTGTGGGAAAGTGTGTAAGAAACAGAGAACGTTCTGACCCACAGCATGTGAGAGGATGTCATTGGGGTCTAATATACACTGGACACCATGGGAGCAAGGCCAAGGGCATTTTTCACCCAGATCCAGATGGACATTATATACAAGGCTTTCATAAGAAAGAGAGAAGATCTGTCTTTCTTTATGACATTTCACAGTCCCCTCCAGTTTCTTCCTGCTTTCACAATCATGACAACTGTAAGCATAATAATAGTAATAATAGTTACTATATATTAAGCACACCGTGCATCATGAACTATTCACATGGCATTGCATGTGTTAATTCACTTATATCCCGTGTCAACTATATGTAGTAGGTACTATTATTGGCCCATTTTTCATAAAAGGTCCGGAAAGCGCATTTGATCACATTTCACAGCATAGAAATGGAATTTGAACCCGTGTAGTCCATTCCAGAAAACTGCTGTTCAAAAGAAGTATGAGCCATGTGTGATTTTAAATTTTCTAGCAGTTATATCAAAAAATTACAAAGAAACAAATGAAGTCAATTTTAATAATGTGCTTGGTTTAACCTAATATATTAAAAATAGTAATACTTCAACATACTTTCACTATAAAAATTATTAAGATGATATTTTACATTTTTGGTACTAAGTCTTCTAAATATGGCATGTAGTTTATTTTTATAGCACATCTCAACCTGGGTGCTAAATTTTAATCAGACATACTTAATCTGTATTTAGATTTCCTAAAATTTGTAGTTGAAAAGGGAGATTTACATATCCAAGTTATTTCAATCACACTTAAGTTTTCCAATAACTGAATGTGAGTTTTTAAATGAAAATTAAATACAACATAAAATTCAGTTCCTCTGTTGCACATTTTGAATGCTCCATAGCCACCTGTGGCTTGTGGCTGCTGTGTTGGGCAGAGTGGCTCTGAAATCATGCTCATAATCACATCATCTTGCTTCCATTGCCAGGGGAGAAGCCCTCCTATCCCTGTGGCTCTGCCCCAGTTGCCCTATCCCTGAGTAGTCTCTGTCCAGCATTTCCTCGTGAGCTTTTCAGATCTTCTGACATTCAGCCCATAATCTTCATCTTCATATTTAGCATTAACTTTCAAATGCCATGAATTACACAGATCCTACATCCTACTTGGGGAAAGGTGAAAAACTATGAAACAAAAAGAACATGTAGGTTTTCCCCGTCAGCTCTGCTTAACATATAAGAAAATTCAGGATGAAATAGGGCTATATATTACCAATCCTGGGAAAAATAATAGCTAGAATAGGTTTCATGTCAGATCCATTGCTTAATGAGGTTCCAAAACAGCTCCTTCAATTATGATTGAAACCCCCCTTACATCCTTTTTGTTTTGGTGTAGGCAAATTTGGGAGAGGGAGAAGATTTGTACGAAATTGAGAAGTGAAAGAAATGTTTCAGATTTCATCTTCAGGGAGGAAGTTCTTGCCCCTCTCCAGCCAAGAGGATGTTGAAGTGAAAAGGAGAAGAAAGGAGAGATCTGTAAGGCAATTGAAAGGGAGAGGGTTCAGGAGTAAGTTCATCTTCTCTTGCATTTCAGTTAGTGGTAAGTGCTAACTTAAAATTCTAGGAAATGATTAGTTCAGTCACTGTGCTCACACATGCTGGGCCCAGAACCACAAAGTAATGAATTGAGGACTAAGAAAACCTGCCTCCATCTTCTCCCCTCCAACTGCTCCCTTGGCGAGGTAGAGAGAGGAGACGACTCTCTCTGCAGACTGACCTAGAGCAAGCTTGGCCGCTGTGACTCATGGTCTCCCTGAGATGAACACTAAGCTGAGGATTATGGTAAGGCCGGGCTGACATAGTAGACTAAGAAAATAAAACACGGTAATTGTGACAACTATGAGTGTGTGTGATATCATCCAACTAATGGAGGGTGAAAGCAAGTATATTCCCTGTCCTGCGTGTAGGTGGGAGAGTTACAACAGCTAGAGTACACCTCAGCCTCAGGGAGGGTAGACCTGGAAGCCAAGTGGAGCTAGATCCACTGACAATAATCTCATCCTTGTGCGGTGCCCTTTAGATTTTACAAAGATTTTCAGTTCAGTTATCTCACTTGAGCCTCCAAAAAGGGCCATAGAGCAGATATTATTAGCCTGGTGTTACAGATGAGTACTTGGAGATTCAGAGGGGTTAGGGAGCACATTCAGGGCCACACAGATGAGAGCCAGGTCTTCGACTTCAGACCTCTCTCCACTGAGCCCCACTACCTCCTCTATGGGTAAAATGTATGACAAAGAATGTGTGCATCTTGACTCACTGTTGTAGAGGAACATTCTAGATTTTCTAGGGCTTAGAGATAAACACAAACTTAGGTTCAGAAAGGGTTTTATAGTCACATTTCTACTTATTTCTTCTTCCCCCTTTGAATAGGAACGTCTAGGATTTCATCTAGTTCTTTCCAGCTTGACCCCTTGTCACTCTCCTTCCTAATTCATGTGGTCTGTCTTTCCTTTCTCTCTCTTTCCATTTTCTTCTTTCTTCCCCCAAACGTTCATTAAGTGTATTCTATGTATTGGGCATTACAATAAACATCAGGAAAACAAAGATGAATACAAGATTGTCTTTGTTTCAAGAAATACATGTAAAGGAGGCAGATTAAAAAACAAGTTGCAGCAGAGACAGACAGTGATGGCACAGAAGAGAGACCATTTTATGGGGGAAGATGAGGAAGGTTGGGAAAGTTCGTTAACACAGAGAATCAAATGAGTGGGGTCTGGAGGGGTGACTAGGAGTATCTCAGGCACTGTAAGGTAGAGAAAGGACAGTCCCCGTTCTGCAAAGAGTCTACTATAGAGATGCATACTGAGTTTTGCTAGGTTTTGTCTACCAATTCACTTTTTACCTGTTGTGGGCATGCCCTAAGGGTACCTAGTTTGATTGCAGACCATGGAGCCCTGGCTGAAGCATAAGCGATTTCCATGGTAGAAGCTAAAATGAAAGGTTAGGACTAGGAGTAAGAGTTACATTCTGCTCCCATTTTTTTTAAGCCCCAAGAAAGCAATTATTAAGGCCAATGTGCAAGTGTAAACACTGATGGGGAGATAATCTGAGGCCATGGTACTTCCTTGTTGCTCCTTCCATCAGTCTCCCTTGGTTCGACCTGATCTTGTTTCTAGGGTCTGGCTTCCCTGCTGCCGGATTAGAATTCTACTTTGGCATAGACAGGTCTGACGGCTAAGACTGGGTGATCCTCTGGCTTTTCTGGGGAACGTGGGAGGAGCTCAGAGCTGTAGGAAACCCTTTGCCAACGAAAGTCAGTGTAGCTCATTCCAGGGAGGAAATGTGGGTGTTTGGTTGCTAATCTGAGCAGACAGCAGCACACCGGGCAGGTGTGGTTGTGCTCCTGCTCTCGATTCAAGGTGGTGATTTGAAAAGAGAAAAGTGGTTCCCAGAGACAGACACAGAGTGACATGATAGGTCTAACAGTCTCTGAGAGGAAAGAAATACAGCGGGTCTAGGACAACCTGTGGAATGTGGCCCTGAGTTGTACATGATAGAGATGAGTCAGAGTCTCAGATCCTAGTTCACATACCGTACCTTTCACCTCTAATCCATGGTGCCCACCTGGTCCTGTGGCCACTCTCAGGAACCGTTTTCCTCTGGACAATAAAATTTCAACATTTTCCTCTCTGACCATACATATCTTATCTGTCTCTCTGACTATCCTTCCAATTCTATCATCAAGTTTTCCCTGCCTTTTGTCTCCTTCTGCCTCACCCAGATGTGCAGTTTTTGACCTGTTTTCTCAGTGTGTATTATCCCCACCTGTCTTCACTGTTTTTTCTATTAAACTTGGATTCCATGGTCCAGAACTTCAGTAACTCTTCCCCCATCCTAAATTCTATTGTTCAACCATCCTCTTGCAAGACCCTAACTGTCTGCCTTTTTTGAACCCACTCTGGGGTTACTGAGCACTGATGGGAAAACCCACACAATCATGAAGCTTGTGTCACTACATATTTAAGATTCTCAGACTCATCTGGGTCCTCGCTTTCCAGCAAACTGAGGTAGCCTCTCCTCAACATCCTATTTTTTTTCCCTGCATAACATTTGTCACAAACAGAAATGATCTTGGAAGTGTGTTTGTTTATTGATCGTCTTCCTCCAATGAGGTTCTGTGAGGAAGAGCCTTTGTTTATAGTACTACCTCCTCCATCCCCAGCGTATGGTACACAGTAGATGTTTGCTAATCAAATAGACAAGTCTGAGTTAGATGTCATTATCTCTAGGAAGTGTTCTGGAATCTCTGTCTCCTATCAAGTCTGAGTTAGGGATTTTTTTCTTAACATCCTGGGTTTATCCATCATAGCATTTTTCACACCGTATTCTCATTGTCTATTTACTGACCGTTATCTTTTTCTAGCTGAGCACTGTCAGATAGAACTTTTCACAAAGCTGGAAATATTCTATATTTATGCTGTCCAATACAGTAGCCACTAGACACATGTGACTGCTGAACACTTGAGATGTGGATAGTGTGACTGAGGAAAGACATTTTTACTTTTATTTAATTTTAAATTTAAATAGCCACATATGGTTAGTGGCAAATGTATTGGAGAGCACACACAACTCTCGATTTTAAGCTCTATGAGGTAAGGGGCTGTGTCTGCCTAGTTTTCTGTTGTATTTCTGAGGGCCAGCACAGTGCCTGGCATGTGATAGGCAGCCAGTAAACAGAAGTTGGGCACATAATCTGTAGATTAGATGTCTCTTAGAGGTTGATCCCTTCTGTGGTGAGATGGAGGTTGAATGTGAGAAAAGTCTATTTCAAAAGGACTTGGATATCTGTGCAGATGAGTTTTAGAGATTTAAATTATTGTTGTTTATGTGAAAGATCTTCAAGTGTGAGCTAGCAATAGTCGCTAGCCTTAAGGTAGCTGAAGTTCTAATAGAAAATGCTTATTCTGCGTCAGCTCTGAACTATACCATAGAAAATCTTTTGAGTGTATTTTCATAAGTTGTCTGAAGATCTACAAAACAAGAAAAATGAAGGAGGTCCCTCCTGGGAATGAAACATTACCTCAGAATGGAGTGGGTATCTCTTTTATTTCTCTTTTGTGGCTGAGTGATTGTAGTGCTTGTAATTCTTGAGTTAGAAAATTGATTTTCCAATTAAAGGATATGAGCTAACACTTAGAGTTCGTGCCATGTAACAGGCACTAATATGAGTGTTTTATATGCATTAATTTCTGTGATCCTCAAGTACTGCTCTTATTTCTATTTTACAGATAAGTGACTTGCCCAGTATTACTTAGCTAAGTGGGGAAAGGAGGATTTGAAACCAGGCTTTCTGGTTCCAAAGTCCACTCTCCCTTGTATTGCCTCTTGTATGACCACTTGTACCGTCTCTCTTCACTTATCGTAACTCTAAACAGGTTTGCTGTGGCTGTGAAGTTGTGTGTGTGTGTGTGTGTGTGTGTGTGTGTGTGTGTGGTGAGAGTTTCCTTACGATGGTGGTTCTACGTTGCAGCCTGGAAGGTGAAGGGACTGGAATGATTGAGGAGTGGGATGATATAACCATGGTCCAGTGGAAAAGAATTCACCTTGGAATTAGAAGCCTCTGTTTTCTCACTTGCCGAGTTCTGGGAAATATTACTTACCTCATTTGGTTATTAAAATTACATAAAATATGTATGTGAAAGGGTTTATAAAGTATAAAGGGCTTCATTAGGATGGGTGCCTGAGAATTTAAAATATTGACACAGTGGCCATTAAGAAATGCCAGGTCTCGGAGATTACACAGTTACAGGACTTAGAGTTGGCCTAAGATTCGGGGAGAATTCTGACTTTTCTACATCCTGCAGTTCAGGGATTCCATCTCTTATAGGGTGAAATAGATGCTTAAGGGCTTTCTTGCAATTCCAGATTTTCTGTGTCTTGGAGTTGCCTTAATCTCAGAGAAACCCAATATCTAGGAAATCACCCAGATTACAAGCATAAAAGAGATTTAAGGATAAAAGGAGTACTTTTTTTTTGTCACTAAAGGCCAGTGCAGTCCCTCATAGCCCCTCCAGAAGATGAAAGTCACTTGTAAGCTTTGAAGCAGCCCGTTTACATACATCTCTGCTCTGATGGCTGCTAACACCTGTGAACAGTTACACGTGTGTTTTTGGCTGGCTCCAGCTCTGACTCTTTAGTGAGCAGCACTCTGTCGCTGTGGTGGGTCTGCCTGAGAGTACCACATGCTGTTCTGGCTGTGATCATACTTCATGGAAGAACTAGTAGGCCACAGAAATTATGAAAAGTTGGGAGCATTACAAAATTGTTGCTGCTTTATGGAGCAATACTTTTCAAGTGTCTCCTAAAGCTGGAATAGGACACTGTGGGATAAGTAGCATCAAAATCCGTAAAAATTTTTGAAGTGAAAATAAATGGCAATTTGTTTATTAAACCCTAGATTATTATTCCCCTGGTGTACATGGGACAACCAACATTTATTAAGCTCATGCTGTGAGCTAGCCATTGTGCTAGGCAATATTGACACACTATCCTGTTTCTCTCCACAGCATTCCTGCAAGGTAGACATTGTATCTTTATTTTACAAATGAGACTCAGAGAGGCTAAGCAACATGCTCAAGGCCATTAGCTAGTGAATGGAAGAACCAGGATTTGAAGATGTGTAAAATTTATGAAGTCCCTGCCCTTTCCACTACACCAAGTTGCCTCTCTCAGGTGAGAAGGTATGGGTAACTAGTTAAAGGAGGATATTTTCAGCATGCAGTAACCTTGTGGTTGGATAGCATTAGTTACACATTAGATTCAAAAGAAAGCTCATATTATATCAGGAACCAGTGCCCTTCCCTTTAGTAGCAGAACATTCTTAGAGTCCAGACCTACTCTACCAAGACAAATTACAATCTGGTTTATGGGAACAGGGGAGATTTTATAAAAACGGACAGGTGCGATGTGATGTCTCAAATGTTATTGAAATTTAATATACGAGACTCTAGTGCAATTCCATCCTCTCTGCAGTTTCTTCTGAATTTGGTCCCCTCCTATCACCATAATAGCCCTGACTTGAAAAGGAACATCTATAGTCATCAGTATAAGGTATGAATCGAGGCTGCGATGTTTTTCTTTTCAATGTTCTTACCTCCTTCTTAGGGAATTCTTGATGGTAGATGATGTATGATATTGCCAATTAAGTTATTAAAATTTTAAATGCTTCTAGCCATTACAGATTTCCAGACATCTATTATGCTACTTGAAGGGTCGGTCTTTCCACTTCAAGGCAAATGTGGTACCTTAATGATCTCAAGTTACATACACTTTCGATATCAGACAGAGTCAACGAGGTACTTTTGGACATAGGCCATAAAGGAGGAAGACAAAAACAGGTGCAGAATATAATAGAGACTGTTCTAGGGCACTTGGCTGGGAAAAGAGAGACAACAGAGGGTGCTCTTGTGTAAACAGAGGCCCCGTTGGCTGGGGTGGTCAACACCGGATGTGAGGGCTCTTACCCTGCCTCCCTCTTCCTGAGCCCTGGGCACAGGCAGAATTCACAGCTCAGCTGCATTCTCACAAAATGTCTCAAGAGAGAGCTCACACAACCACCACCAACTGACTGGAGTTGACGTAACAAAAACTCTTCTCCATCCAAGCTCTATTTTTCTTTTTCCTGCCTTGGGGAAACTATGGAATTATTTTACAAATTCTTTAGGAAACAGAGGAAAAGAGAAAGAGGAAAGAAACTGCAGATTCAGAGTTTTCTGCTCTTTGATTTAGACTGACTAAATAAATTATGGTAGATTATAAAACATACATAACAAGATACCACTTTTTCCATAATTATATTACTTCAGAGCCAGCAACAAAAATGATCTGAAAGGATTTTCGTAGAAGTTTGTCTTCATAGAAGACAAGCATTTCAGGAATGCCTGTCTCTCTGGATGGTGGTGTTAGAAGTGTTGCTTTTTTTTCTACGTTACTTTGGCTACATTTTCTGATTTTTCAGTAATAATTTAAAGTGCTTTTGTAATAACCCAAAGAAAAAGAACTGAGCTTAATGAAATAGATAATTAAATATAAATATGTTTTCTGTGTGTGAGGAAGACTAGCCCTGATCTAACATCCATTGCCAATCCTCCTCTTTTTGCTGAGGAAGATTGGCCCTGGGCTAACATCTGTGCCCTTCTTCCTCTGTTTTATATGGGATGCTGCCACGGCGCGGCTTGATGAGTGGTGCCTGGGATCCAATCCTGCGAACCTAGGCCACCGAAGTGGAACACGCAAACTTAACCACTATGCCACTGGGCCGGCCCCAAATATATATATATATATATATTTTTTTTTTTTTGTGGGGAAGACTAGCCCTGAGCTAACATCCGTCGCCAATCTTCCCCTTTTTGCTGAGGAAGACTGGCCCTGGGCTAACATCGTGCCCATCTTCCTCCACTTTATATGGGACGCCGCCACGGCATGGCTGACAGGCAGTGCGTCGGCGGGCGCCCGGGATCCGAACTCGAGAACCCCGGGCTGCCAAGTGCGGACTAAATCGCTGCGCCACCGGGCGGCCCCCAAATATATATATTTTTGATATTCAGGTTGCTTTACCTTTTTTGCTAGTATAAGCAGCCTAGAACAAGAATAACTGGCTGAAAATAAATTAGACTTACAAAACAAAAAGGTAGAACTGAATCCTCAATTTTGGAAAAATTATTTAAAAAAATGTAAACCTTCAGAAATAGTTGTAAAAAAACTTCATGGTGTTCCATGTTACCAGTACTTAAAAAAAACTCACTGAGTACATTTGATTTCTTAAAATTATTAAATACTGCATAGACACACAAAATAATATTTATAAGCACATGTTTAAATGCAGAGGTATAACAGCACAACAAATATCTATGTGCATAACACCAGATTTATGAAATAGAACATTATCATTATTTCTGAAGCCCTCTCTATGCCCCTCTAGTCCCATACACTTCCCACTCCCCTGAAGTGACTGCTATCCTGAATTTTGTGGGTTTTTATCCCTCTGCTTTTCTTTTAAGTTTTGCATCAGTAACAATATATTATTTAATTTGTACATTTTATACTTTAAATAAATAGAATCATATTATGTATATTCTTCTGCAACTTGCTGAGATTTGTTCATGTTATTTTTGTAACTGTAGTTCATTTTCACAGATGTATAGTATTCCACTACATGAATGTATCATCATTATTTGTCCATTTTACAATTGATCACTTTTTTTTTGCTTTAACAAACAGTGCTGTAAAAAAGTTTCTCTAAGATGAGGAGTACTGTGTCATGGGATATGTGTATCTTCAAAATTAATAGGTAATGCCACATTATGTTCCAAACAAGTTGTACCTTCTTATACTTCTACCAGCAGTGAATAAGATTTTCTATTTATCCACATCCTCACCAATATCTGGATTTGTCACACTTTAATATTTGCTTCTCTAGTGGTTGTGAAATGACATCTAACTGTGGTTTAAAATTTCATTCCTTGATTACCACTGATGAGTTTAAGCAACTTTTCATATATTATTTTGCCATTTGAATTTCTTCGTGTGTAAAGCTCAGGTCTTTTGCTCATTTATCTATTGGGTCATTTTCTTATAGATTTATAGGACTTTGAATATTCTGGATACGAATGCTTTGCCAGTTGTATGGGCCTACACATATCTTCTCCCAATTTTTGGCTTGTTCTTTCTACTTTGATATTTTTTAATCGACCCGAAGGTCTCAGTTTTAATGTAATTTATCAGTCTTTTCTTTCACAATTTTCATTCTGTATCCTTCACTGCTCCACTATCATGAAACTTTGCAAATTTTTGGTGCATATTTTTTCTGGTCCTTTTAGTTATTTGGGATATCTATTGTGCTAACCAATATATATAAGCTTTTCCTTCCATCTTTGTGTTTTCAACCAATCTGGTAAGTGTTTTCTATGCCTCTATCTGAATGAATAATAAAAAGCTTGATCAGAACAGAATCCTGTGGCACACCTTTCTAGATTGTTCTTCCAAGCTGAATTCTATTCACACATCAAAGCTCTAGAGGTGCACCTTTAAAAGCAGCTGCAAATCCACTTATCAATATTATCAACTTATATTTTTCTAGATAATCTGCAGCAAATATTAAATTCAGTTTTTTCCCCCAGAATCTAATCTGTCTGACTCTGACACTCCACTGACTCTCAGGAAATTCAGATGTCTTTTAATATTATATAGCCAGGGAGGGGAATTGAACTAACAGGCTAGACTTTGTGGAATTATATATGCCACCACTAATGTTTTTTTCCATTTGGAAATGTCATGGAGGGGTGTGTGTGTGTGTGTTAGTGTCTTTCTAGTATTTTATTTATGCAGAAGCAGATTGATATTTGGTTAAGATTGTATGCTCTGGATAAAAATTACCTGGGATCAAATTCTGACTCCTCACTGTATCTTTGTAATCTTGGGCAAGTTACCTATCCTCCTTGCACCTTAGTTTCTCAATCTGAACATGGATTCCATAATTGTTCCTATCTTTAGGGTTGTGGTTGGGCCTAGAGAATACTGGGACATGAGGATTCATCCTCTCCCTCTCAGCGTCCTGACGGCTGTTGCCCACCCCTCCTCACCCTGTACCATGTTCTCCCCTTCCCCAGGAGATTGGAACTTCGGCCTGCTTCAGCCTGATAATCTGAGCTGGGCAGAGAATGGGAGGCAGTCTCTAATCCTTGTAATTGTGGGGCATGTTTTCTGGGGTTTAACCTATGCTGAGTTAAGGCTAAAACTGTAATCTGCTGTTACAAACTCCCGCTGCATATATATTTATGAAATTTAGGACTTCTTGTATATATTATGCAGGTACTTATTGTTGTTTTCACATACTGCAACATGGTGAACCATTTCCTGTGTCATATTCTTCTTCAATACCACTTTGGTGGCTAGCCTCTTAGTTTTGCATGTTCAGATACTATTTTCACATTTTAGTGTTAAAATGATTGCTACGTTATAATTATTTGCTCTCCTTTTTCAAGAATCTTTAATTCACTATGAGAACCAGACTGACTAAAGAATTTCACTTTAATTATTTCCTTCATTAATTTAAACACTAGAAATAGGGCTATCTTTAGGGTGTGTGTGTCTTTGTACAAATCGCCCTCTTTTGTTTCCTCTGCCTCTGTTACATGGCAGGGGAACCATTCATTTTCTATTCCTTGTGTTCTATGTACCCTTGAAGCCCCTTCATGATAGAGCCTTGTTGTAGGTGACATTGGTTAAAATGTCTGCCTCCTAAAGAAGACCTTTACACGGGAGGAGAACAAAGCCACTTCTTTTGCTTTGGCAATCATTGGCATTTTGATGAACACATACACACTCACACACACTCACACACACTCACATCATTTGCTAGCATCTCCTTTACACTTCAGCCTCCTAAGTTACTTTCCAAATGACCAGATAACCAAATGGTTGCCTTGATTCGTGCCATCTTACAGATTGCTCAAAATACAAAGATAATAAAGATCCGTGTAATGATTGCATTTTATGAGTGTATAATTTAATCATTGTCATCTGTGACATGCCGTCCACGCTCAAGCATGTGGGATGGTCTGGTAACTTGTGAATCTTTGGGGATCACAGGTATTCCTCCTCCCCTTCTCCTGAGGGGGTACTGGAAAGGGATCCAGCCTATAAAATGAGGAAGGAAAGACAGAGCCCACCAGCGCACACCATGGCAAGTGTGTCACTGTGGACTGACTCTGCTTTTTTCAGGGGTCATAAAGCCACACATGGTATTAATTTGATTGAAGAAAAGCTTTCCTGTCCTCCATGCTTTGTGACATCAGGAATGACTGAAGATAGAAAATTTAGCCCTTATCCCATCATTCTTTTTTCTAGCTGTATTATTGAGTTACTTTTTCATTTACTAATTATTTCTTGTCATCTTCCTAAGTTCAATCTTTCGTTAAGACTGCGCAAGCCAAGTTCTGTAGGTTTCATATTGGGATTGAGGTTTCTCATTTAACAGGGATTCATCTTTCCAGCTCACAGCCTGTGTCTTTTTCTCATGTTTCCACTTGAAGAAGAAGCCAAAAGGGAAAAGTCACTAGGAAGTTACTCAAGAAGAGGAATCCCAGGAGCGATTTGAGTTTGAGCCTTTGAGACCAAGACACTTCATGCTAATGTGGTTAATTAGAGTGAGTTTTTTAGCATCAACTTGAAAGAGAATTCTCCCCTAAAGAGGGATCAAAAATTATTGTCCCAGGGGTTTCCTAGAGGTGAACCGTGCCTTACACACGTCTGATGCCGACATTGACAAAAAGACCTGTGTCCCTCATCACCATATCAGAAGACTAGATGAACAGCTCAAAGTAGAAACAAACAAATCAATAACCTTCAAACACAACCTTGTAGGAAAGATCATAGGAATTTTCACTATGAGGATTTAAGGGAAAGTTTTGGACTCGGTCTAAAGTGGCCATATTAAACATCTAATTAAACTCTTTTATTCAGAGATTAAAAAACTGAAGGGCAGGGTATTTAAGTGGCATGACGGCAATGACAAAGTTCTGAAATGTGAAGTGATCACACACTCTGGCAGCACATGAGGACTGATTCATAGACATCCAATTCACATGATATTTTCACCTTTGGGTATGTTTCTGAACTTAATATCCATGTGCTTTCCTGGTATATGTCTTTACATGCAGTCCTGCACTTTATTTAAAGTGGCAGTATTTGTGACTATGACTAAAGTTAAGAGTTGAGTGTTGTCTTAGGTTAGTTCCCCAAGAAACAGACTCTGAGCTTTGCCTGTGGGAGGTTTACTGGTGGGTGCTCTGGGGAACACGTGGAAGGTGAGAGGAGAACAGGTTGGGCAGAGGGAGAAGTTGAACTGCAAGGCAGTTGTGATGTGGGCAGCAGCCAGTCCCCCTGGGCACTCTAGAGTTGGGATGGCCTCCAATTGTCCCTAACTGAGGTGAAGGGCTGGGACTTGAACCTCTCCACTGAGTGATGTAACATTGGGCAAGGCAGTATCCTTCACCTTGAGTAATCCCAGGAGACAAACTCAGCTGGCAGCAGCCAATACCGTGGAGCTGAGGGAGTGAGTGCTTCAGTTGTGGGGTCGGGGGATCTGGGTGGTGCTCTACAACCTCCAGTCCAGTTCTAGTGGTGACCTTGTCATTATGGGGCTCAGGGAAAATGTCCTTGAGTGGTCATTTTTGCTTGGGCTGGCACATAATTTAATGAACTAAGTAGAGTGGTCCTGTGTTTTGTTTTGCATTCAGCTATCCTGAGAGTAAAAGAAGGAAACTAGGAAAAGAATTTCTTAAAGAAGAGCCAGATAGCGAGACTGGATAGAGGAGCCTGGATATAGTGGAGCTGGACAAACAACTCAAAATAGGAGCCTCTTTAACAAGACACATGCTCTATATTTGCCTCCTGTGCTTCTGTTTGCTGATCCATGTGGGTTTAACCCAATTGATACAGAGTTGTACTTCACATTGCTGCTAGGGGCAGTGTTTTGTAATTGTTAAGAGCTTGTGCTCTGGTTCAAACACTATTTGTACCACTCATTAGTTGTGTGATCTTGGGCCATTCACATAATACCTCTAAGCCTGTATTTCCTCATCCATAAAATGAAGATAATATTAATATTTACTTTGCTTGGTTGTCAGGAATATTAATTGAAATAAATATTGGTAAGCATCTAGGTCAGTGGCTCAGAGATAGCTGGTCACCCAGGACAGAAGCTGCCATGAAAACCTTTTCCATCTCGTATGTATAACAATCCTTAGCCAGGTTTTCTTAAGAAGGATGTTTTCTTTAAATAAAGGACAAAGGAGGGAAGATAAATGTAGTGGGTTCGATGATGGACTAAACTCAAGTGTGAGAATGGAGATAAATACAGCTGCTCTTAGACATCAATATAGAGGGAAAAAAAGCTGCACTTGATATTTGGACACCACAGTTTCATTGAAGTTGCAGCTTGGTAGAGGGACATCATTTGCTTCCCTGGAGGCATATGTTTTTAGATTTAATTGGGAAAACCAGGGTGAAGCTGTAGGTCATTCCCTTGACATTATGAACCAACAAACACCAGACCCAGCTGACTCACGAGGCTCCTGGTGCCTGGGGCGCCTTCATCCTGTGATTACAGGGCATGTTCCTTTATTGAAAAACATCCCGGCCACATGGTCAGGAAGATGCAGGGCCCAGGTGTCAGAAACACAACTTTATGTCTCACATACACAGATCACTCCAGTTGCCAGAGCCAATTCAGTCACCCCTGAACCTCAGCTAAGCCTGATAATGTCAAAATAATCCTTCGCTTTTTTATCCTTCCTCCCCCACTTCCTGCCCACCTGAGGTCCCACTTGGGCCGCTCTCCCAATTTACCACGAGCTGCCTTAACTCTTTCCATCATTTTATAATTTTCCTTCATCTACTTCGGTAAATGAGAAATAGGAAAGGGACAAGAGTAAATTGGAAAGTTTCTGATTATGCAGAAAACCTTAGGGATCAAAGGACCATTTGGCACTATAGAAATCTACCCAACTGTGTTACTTGTCACTATTAAATTCAAAAATAGACTCTCCAGAATGAAGGAAAAGCCTGAGGTTGCTTTTCATAACCCACAAATGGTATGATAGATTATTATCATTAAAAATTCATTAATACGTGATTAATATAAATGTTGGGATATAAATACCAAAATCATCATTCTGATCCTTCTCTTCTTGTCTTCAGGTACCCTTCTGCAATTTAGCACAAGGACGATTCCTTCAGACAGGTTTTCCATTGATGTTTAAAGGTTAATTTTGTATCAGGTACGCTGATCTTTTATTTTTTTGGTAGTCCTTTTTATCTTTTTATTACAATCTCACATGACTGCCATCATCCCTGCCATCGCCCTTGACTCAGCTTTGTCACTTGTATTGTAAATATGAAGGACATTGACTAGATGTAGAGGTCAAGGAAGAGGGAAGAATTGCAGAAGACTATGAGGTTTGGAGCCTAGGTCATTGGGAGAACTGTGAGTTCATTAACAGCAAAAGGGGAGTCAGGATGAGAAGGTACTGAAAGGCCTAAGATAATCACTGATTTAGGATATGTTGAGTTTGAATTTTTCATTATACATCTAGACAGAAATGTTTAGCATGTATGCACATCAGATTTTTAGCGTGGCGGGGGATTAGGGGGTCTTGATGATTTGGGTTTAGAATATTTTGTACATGTAGTACGTGAGAATCGCATGTTTAACAAATGTGTGTTGCTTCAGTGATTTTGTTCTTTTGTTTTTAAACAAGATAGATTAGTTTCTGCCTCTACAGAGTTTACATTTCAGTGAATAAGGCAGATAAGACATTAGGCCTCATAAAACAATATGATAATGATAATACAGATGATATTAATAACGGAGAGTGTTGACTGAGTGCTTCCTATCTTTCAGTTACTTTGCTTAGTGCTTTAAATGCATAATCTCTTTATTTTTACACCACCCACGTGGATTAGGTACTGTTGACCTTCAGGAGGTTAAGAGACTTGCCCAAAGTCACACAAGTTGGTGGAGCGGGGTTTTAATTTGTGTGTGACGCCAGAGCCCGTGCACTTCTTTGCACAATATTGCTGCATGGGAAGTCCTAGGTATGATGGGCATGAGCCGTAGGAGCATGTAACCAGGACTTGGGCTGGGGGGATTTGAAAATAATTTTGGAGAAAGTGAAAGATAAAGAGAGACCTGGAGGTGAATAGGAATTAACCAAATGAAGGAGGAGGATGAAGTGGAGGGCCAGATATGTTCAGGGTAGCCCGGAGCTGAACATATCAGGTCAGAGGGATATGGGGAAAGGCCTGACCATGGGGCACTCTAGATAAGATGGCCAGGAGGAGAGCAGAAAGACCACCACACACCACAAGCAAAGGGCCCTTGTTCACGAGGCAGAAAGAGGAAGAGGAACTGAGAATGTAGGCAGCAGTATATGATTCAGAAAGTGGAAAAGCTTTAGAATCTACTCTCAGGCTTTCATCATTGCCTCGTCCATGTTGCCTTTTTACCTACTTTCTGTTTCATACATTGTGACTCAACATCAGCAGAGCAAACTAGACTAAAAATCATGGAATGAGGGGTAAACTTTGGAGGAAATGAATAGTTACCTAATGGCTGTTTCCTAGCAGGATTTGCTAGGGCTGAACTCCATCCTTCTTGAAACTCTCTTTCTTGCCTTCCAGGACCCACAGCTCTTGCTGCCTTTCCTTTCTGCTCTGGCATTTCTTTGCGAGTCTCCTTTGCTGACTCTTCCTCTTCTGCCCAACCACTTACTGTCCAAACTCCATGTGGTTCCAAGACCCAACCTCTTCTCACTCCATATGCCCCATCCTCACAGTCTCATCCTGTTCTACAGCATCAGTTCTGATGCAGTCCACGTTAGTATCTGGAGTTCTGACCTTTCATCTAAGCTCCAGGCTTGTGTATTCAATTGAACATCTCTGTTTACATACCTTGTAGGCACCTCAAACTCAACGCTTTATGCGCTAAAGCCACATTCTCTTCACTTACCCTCACCTACTCCTTCTCCAGTGCTCCCTTTCTCTTTAATGACCTAATCATTCACCTACTTTCCTAAGCCAGGAATCTAGGATTAATTCTTGACTCATCTCTTTTGAATGGGTTTATGGGACATATGTCATATTCATGGCTGCCCAACATCTTCTAAATAATTCACATGTAACAACACCCACCTCCCCAAATCAGAAATCAAACTCTGTTTCTCTTGTAGCCCAGATGGACATGTGTGGCATAGGCCTGCCCTGTCACATGCTTCTGGGTGAGCTTGATTTGGAAGTCTTCACCATGAGGACCAGGCTCTACTTGGGGCTTCCATCTTGCTGATACAGCTGGCTTCAGAGGTGTCTGGGTTTTAGGTGATAGCAGTAATTGCGAGATTGAATTCCTGATATGTAAGTGACATTAGCACTGTAGATTTTGAGATTAAAGTGAAGTCAGGTCTCAACATCCTGTGCGCAGTGGCAGAAGCACTGAGCTTACTTATTCAGAGTAGTTTTGCTGCCTGGTTTGGAGTGTGTGCATGTGGGTGGGGGGAGGAGTTGTGGGAAGCCTAGTGGTATTTTTTTCTGTGAGCTTGAACTTGACTTTGCTCCTGCAGCCTTCACAATAATCAGAGAAGTTAATATTCTTTAATATAGCCCCTTTGTATATGTTTATTAAATCATGTTGTGCACTTAAAAAATCATATTGTACAAACATTTTTTTAAAAAAGAAAATAAAATAAATAGCCAGATTCTGTTGTTGGCGGTAAGAATCTTGAGATTGTTTGAGAATTCGAGCTTGTTGCTTCTTTTCTCTTAGAAAGTTTATCTGTGTGTTGATCTGTGTAAGAGGTGCAGGGAAGGATGTGGTGAGAAAGAACTGGAAATGGGTGGAGTTCGGGGCAGGCTAGGGTTTGTTTATTTGATCTGTCTATACCCCTAATAAGGGTTTCTGTGTATTGGTATACCAAGTATATGAATTATGTCCAAATATTCCAACAAGGCAGGGCAGAGTGATGGAAAGAGAATGGGCATTTTAGCAGAAAACAATTGAGTTTAAATTCTGTCTTCACTACTTACTAGCTGGGTGTCCTTGAGCAAGTGACTTAACTCTCTCAATTTCAGTTCCCTCATTTATGACGTGTGGTTAATATATTTACCACACAGAGTTTGTTGTGAGGTTACATGAGATAATCTGTGGAAAGGATCTAGCTCTTAGTGGCTGAGTGGTAAAGGTTAGCTCTCTGCACCAGAGGCGGTTGGGAACCCTAGGGAACGGATGAAGTATTGACTCTAAGTGGACAGTCCATGAAGTATTGACTATTCCATTCTTTTGGCCTGGGATTCCACTGTTTGTGTTCCCACTTATTAAAATCTGGTTCTTTCTGAAAGGACCAGCCCAGGGGCTTTTTTTTTCTTAATAGATCCTTCTCAATTTCTCTCAGCAGGAAGTAGTTAATTCTACTTCTGAAATATAATAATTTGTTTTATTTCTAGTTTTCAGTTTCAGCCATTTCATTATCTATTGATTTTCTGCAATAGAAGATTAAAATTTAATTTTCTCACACTATTTTCGTACATTATGAGAGCCCCGCATCTCACAAATACCTGTGATTCCCTCCTTGCATTTTCCCAATACCGTCATTTCACAATTTTGGGCTAAGTCAATATTTGGTGTTTAATGTTACTATAACTATGTAAATAAAACTCACAGTTAAGCCATGCAGTGTATTATGTTTTCACTTCCTTCCTGATGCATCTTTAAATTTTTTTTCTGAAGTCAATGACACTTCAGTAGTTTGTTCAATATTTATGTCCTTTTCACTAATTCTTTCTAAACTGCCAAATTTGTAAAATTTTCCTCAAAATAAATTCAAATACTTTGTCATTAACCACTCACCACCAGCAGCACACACGCATATACCATACACGCTCTTTCCTTTAGGACTAGTCCTCCCTGAATTTTCTGTCCTCTTGCTTCAATCTGGACAAATTGTTCTCTGGTCCTGCACAGGTCAAAGTTTAGGGACTTCTCTTCACTTCATCCTGGGGATTCCCCGAGTAATGTTCTTCCTTCCTTATACTTACGTGTAATTAATTATCAGCTGGGTATGGAATACCAGGCTGAAAATTGTTCTCCTTCCAATGTTAAAGGAATTGCTCCGCTGTCTTCTAGCTTCCAGTGCTGCTGTCAAGAAGGCCAATGCCATTCTTACTCCTAATCTTTGGATGTGATCTATTTTTTCACTGGAAACATTTAAGATCTCCTCTCTCCTTGGTATTTTGTCATTTAAAAATGATGTACTTTTATATATGTTGTCCCCCATTCATCAAACTAGATATTATTTCTTTGATAACTTCCTGTCCTTCATTTTCTTGGTTTGCTCTTGCTTGAGCACCTACTAGCTGGTTATTATCCATCCTGACATAAACCTCCAAATTTCTTATCTTTTCTCTACTTTTTTTCCATCTCATTATCTTCTAGATACGCTTTTAAAAAGGAATTCTTCAACTTTATTCTCCACTACTCTATTAACTTTAAATTTTTTCTGCTATCATATTTAGGAAATATATCTCTAAAAACTCTTCTGTTAATTTGTTCATTTTTCACATTACCATTATCTTTTTGCTTCATTGATGCAATGCCTTCTCTTATCTCTCTGATGAATATATATATATATTTTTTTCTTCTGCCCCCAGCTTTGTCTCTGTTTCTTTTAAGTTCCTTTTTCTGTGTGTTTTCTTTTCTTCTTTTAGTTTAGAGTTTTTCTGGATGCGATTCATTTCTATTTACTCATATTTAAGAGTGAAAAGAGGACACACACAAAAACTGATTGGAATTCTTTGTGTGTGGACCAGGTTTATTTATAGATTGGTTTCGCTATAGGATTAACAGGAAAGGGCCTAGATCTTTGTAGTGGGGGACCCAAAATCTCAGGAACTATAGAGATTTTTGTCTTCTTGGGCCAGTTAATATTGTGGGATGCTCCAGTCTTCTGCTTGTTGCATAAACCTGGCTGTCAGTACTCCAAGAGTCAAGGCGGAAAGGGCTTGGAGATCCCATTTCTGTCTGTGTAGACTTTTACTTAAATTTCATTTTTCAGCATGTTGCCTCCATCTTCTGTTCCTGGTGTTCTGCCGTCTGGTAATGCTCTGATTTCACTTCTTGGGAAAACAAAGCTGGAGAATGAGTACTCATCTGGCTGCCCAGGGTGCAGGAATGTCCCTGTTCCTCATGTGACCTTCAATAAGTGCACTTGTTCCCTCCTTCACCCCTTAACCCACTCTTCATGGAACCTGAAGGCTCAAATCACTAAGCCTCTCTGGGTATGTGTGGTATGAACATAATTGGTTCTTATTGGGATCTCCCTCAATAGAAAGCTTTCTCCCATTTACTAAGTCAGTTATCCCACATCCATCCACTTTCCACCTTCCAAAAATATGGTATTAATTCTGGTATGTTGTTGTCTTCTCTTTGGTACTCTTTAGCTTTTGTGGGTTTCACTCATTCATTCAGTCAACAGACATTTTTTGAGTACCTTCTGTATGCCTGGCACTGCCAGGTACAGTGGATATGGTAAGCAGGTCGCGGAAATCCCTGCCATCACGGGGCTTACACTTTAGGAGTGGGAGTCAGAGAACAAACAAACAAGTGAAATGTGTAGTATGTCAGATGATGGTCAGTGCTATGTATCAGGAAAAACAATATGAAGAAGGGTAGACAACATATTGATAAGAGAAGGTCTCACTGGTGAGGTGCCATTTGAGCTGACATCTGGAGGGAGTGTGGGAATGAGCCATGCAGGAGGAGATGAAGGAGGTTCTGCAGCTCTTGGCTGATTACCCGAGTTTGGCTAGTGTTCTGCCTCCCATAGCACCTCATCATGCAGTGTTGTACTTATTAAATTACATGTCTATTTCCATGACTTGGCAGAGCCACTCAACATCTGGGACCTTGTCTTATTAATTTTTGTATTCCCGGAGTCTAATACATCATATTAGGTATTCAGTAGGTGTTTTTTTTTCCAGCTGTATTGAGGTATAATTGAAAAATAAAATTGTAATACATTTAAAGTGTTCAACACGATGATTTGATGTACGTATACATTGTGAAATGATTACCACAATCATGTTAATTCACGTATCTATCAACTTAAAGAGTTGTGGTTTTTTTTGTGTGTGAGAACGCTTAAAATATGCTCTCTTAGCAAATTTCAAGTATGCAATACAGTCATGTGCCACATAACAATGTTTCAGTCAACAACAGACTGCATATACTATGGTTGTCCCATAAACTTAGTACCACATAGACTAGGTGTGTAGTAGGCTATACCATCTAGGTTTGTATAAGTGCACTCTATGATGTTTGCACAATGACGAAATTGTCTAATGACACATTTCTCAGAATGTATCCATATCATTAAGTGATGCATGACTGTACAGTATTTTAAATTATAGTCATCATGATGTACATTAGATCCTCAGAACTTATTCGTCTTATAAGTGAAAGCTTGTACCCTTTGACCACCATTACCACATTTCTCCCACCACCCTGCCCCTGGGAATCACCATTCTACTCTATATTTCTATGAGTTTGAGTTTATAAATTTTTTTTAGATTTTGCATATAAGTTACACCATACAGTATTTGTCTTTCTCCATCTGGCTTATTTTACTTGGCGTCATGCCCTCCAGGTTTATCCATGTTGTCGCAAAATGCAGGATTTCTTTCTTTTTATGGCTGAATAATGTTCCATTGTATATATATTCCACAACTTCTTTGTCCATTCACCTGTTTACAGACATTTAGTTTGTTTCCCTGTCTTGGCTGGTGTGAATAATGCTCCAGTGAACATGGGAGTGCAGGCATCTTTTTGAGATAGTGATTTCATTTCCTTTGGCTATATACCTGGAAGTGGTTTTGCTGGATCACATGGTAATTCTAATTTTAACTTTTTGAGGAACCTCCATACTGTTCTCTGTAATGACTATACCGTTTACATTCCCACCAACAGTGTACAAGGATTCTGTTTTCTCCAGATCCTTGTCAACCTTTGCTATTGCTTGTCTTTTTGATAATAGACATCCTAACAGGTGTGAAGTGATATCTCATTGTGATTTTGATTTGCAGTTCCCTGAGATTAGTGATGTTGAGCATCTTTTCGTATACCTATTGGCCATTCATATGTCTTTTTTTGAAAAATATCTATTCAGGTTCTTTACCCATTTTTAAAATTACGTTATTTGTTTTTGTTTTTTCTATTGAGTTGTAAGAGTTCCTTGTATAATTTGGATATTAATTCTTTGCTGAATATATGTCTTGCAAGTATTTTCTCCCATTCTGTAGGTTGTCTTTTCATTTTATTTTCTTTCTTTTGCTCTGCAGAAGCTTTTTGGTGTGATGTAGTCCACCTTATTTATTGTTCACTTTTGTTGCCTGTGCTTTTGGTGTTAGATACAAAAAATCATTGCCAAGACGAATGTCAAGGAGCTTATTCTATGTTTCCTTCTGGGAGTTTTATGATTTCAGGTCTTATGTTTAAGTCTTTAATCCATTTTGAGTTGATTTTTGTGTACAGTGTAACATACGGGTGCAATTTAGTTCTTTTGCATGTGACTGTCTAGTTTTCCCATTTATTGAAGATACTATTCTTTCCCCATTGTGTATTCTTGGCACTTTTATAAAAAAATTGACTATTTATGCATTGGGTTTATTTTTGGGCTCTCTATTCTGTTCTATTGATCTATGTGCCTGTTTTTATACCAGTACCATACTGTTTTGATTACTGTAGCTTTGTAATATAGTTTGAAATAAGGAAGTGTGATGCGTCCAGCTTTACTCTTCTTGCTCAAGATTGCTTTAGCTATTCAAGGTCTTTTGTGGTTCCATCCAAATTTTAGGGTTGTTTTTTTCTATTTCTGTAAAAAATGCCATTGGAATTTTGAAAGTGACTGTTGAATCTGTTGATTGCCTTGAGTATTATGCATATTTTAACAATATTAATTCTTCTAACCCACGAACACAGAATATCTTCCTGTTTATTTGTGTCTTCTTCAATTACGTTCACCAAAGTAAAAATTTTCAGTGTGCAGATCTCTCACCTCCTTGGCTAAATTTATTCCTTTGTATTTTATACTTTTTGATGCTATTGTAAATGGGATTTTTTTCTTTTTTTGGAGAGTTCATTGTTATTGTATAGAAATCAACTGATATTTGTGTGTTGGTTTAATATCCTGCAACTTTACTGAATTCATTTATTAGTTCTAACAGTTCTTTTGTGGAATCCTTAGGGTTTTCTCCATATAAGATCATGCCATCTGCAAACAGAGACAGTTTTACTTCTTCCTTTTCGATTTGGATGTCTTTTTGTTTCCTTTTCTTGCCTAATTGCTCTGGTTAGGACTTCCAGCACTATGTTGAAGAGGAGTGGTGAGAGTGGGCACCCTTTTCCTGTTCCTGATCTTAGAGGGAAAGCTTTCAGCTTTTTACTATTGAGTGTGATGTTAACTGCAGGCTTGTCATATATGGCCTTTATTATGTTGAGGTATGTTCCTTCTGTACCCACTTTATTAAGAGTTGTCAAATGCTTTTTCAGTATCTCTGGAGATGTTCATACAATTTTTATCCTTTAATTAATATGATGTATCATATTTATTGATTTGTGTATATTAAACCATCCTTGCATCTCAGGGATAAATCCCAGCTGATCATGGTGTATGATTCTGTTCAAGTACTGTTGAATTCTGTTTGCTAATATCTTGTTAAGGCTTTTTGCATCTATGTTTATTAAGGATATTGGCCTATAATTTTCTTTTCTAGTAGTGTCCTTATCTGGCTTTGGTATCAGGGTAATGCTGGCCTCATAAAAAGTTTGGAAGTGTTCCCTCCTCTTTAGTTTTTTGGACATGTTTGAGAAGGACTGGAATTAATTTTTTAAATGTTTGGAAGAAATCACCAGAGAAACCATCTGGTGCTGGACTTTTCTTTGTTGGGAGATTTTTGGTTAGTGATTCAACTTCCTTACTCATTTTCAGTCTGTTCATATTTTCTATTTCTTCATGATTTAGTCTTGGTAGGTTTTATGTTTCTAGTAATTTATCCATTTCTTCTAGATTTTCCATTTTGTTGGTATATAACTGGTCATAGTAGTCTCTTAGAATCCTTTATATTTCCATGGTATTAGTTCTAATGTCTCCATCAATGTTTTCCATCTATAATTTTATTTATTTGAGGCTTCTCTCTTTTTTTTCAAGTTAGTATAGCCAAAGGTTTGACAATTTTATTTTTTAAAACACCAACTCTTAGTTTCATTGATCTTTTCTATTGTTTTTCTAGTCTTTATTTCATTTATTTTTGCTCAGCTCTTTGTTATTTCCTTCCTTCTACTAACTTAGGGCTTAGTTTATTCTTTTTCTTTTTCTTCCTTGACATGTAAATTTAGATTGTCTATTTGAGATCTTTCTTTTTTCTTAAGGTAGGTACTTATCACTGTAAACTTCCCTCTTAGAACTGTTTTTGCTGCATCCCATAGGTTTTGGTATGTTGTGTTTGTATTTTCATTTCTTTCAGGATACTTTTTTTTTTTTTTTTTTTTTTGGTGAGGAATATTTGCCCTGAGCTGACATCTGTGCCAATCTTCCCCTATTTTATATATGGGTTGCTGCCTCAGCATGGCTGACAAGTGGTGCAGGTCTGTGCCCCAGACAGAACCTGTGAACCCAGGCCTCTGAAGTGGAGCACACCAAACTTAACCACTATGCCCCAGGGCCATCCTCTTTCAGGATACTTTTTGATTTCCCTTTTGATTTCTTCTTTGACCCCTTGGTTGTTCAAAAGCATGTTTAATCTCCACATATTTGTGAATTTTCCAGTTTTCTTCCTGTTACTGATTTCTAGTTTCATATCACTGTGGTCATAAAATATATTTGATATAATTTCAGTCTTAAATTTGTTAAGACCTCTTTTGTGGCATAACATTAATCTATCCTGGAGAATATTCCAGGGGTGTTTGAGAAAAATGTGTGTTCTACTGCTGTTGGATGGAAATGTTCTGTATATGTCTGTTAGGTCCATTTCGTCTAATGTGTAGTTCAAGTACAATGTTTCCTTCTTGAATTTCTGTCTGGATCATCTATCTATTGTTGAAAGTGAGGTATTGAAAAGCCCTACTATTATTGTATTGCTGTCTATTTCTCCCTTCAAATCTGTTAGCATTTGCTTTATATATTTAAGTGCTCTGATGTTGGGTGCATAAATATTTACAATTGTTATATACTCTTGATAAATTGACCCTTTTAACATTACATAATGAGCTTGTCCCTTTTTACAGTTGTTTTTTCTTCTTTTGAGGAAGATTGACTCTGTGCTAACATCTGTTGCCAATCTTTCTTTTTCTCTTTTTTCTCCCAAAAACCCTAGTACATAGTTGTATATCATAGTTCTAGAATTGTAGCTCTTCTATGTGGGATGCTACCTCAGCATGGCTTGATGAGCAGTGAGTAGGTCCATGGCCAGGATCTGAACTGGCAAACCCTGGGCCACTGAAGCAGAATGCATGAACTTAACCACCAGGCCACTGGGCCAGCCCCCTACAGTTTTTGACTTAAAGTCTATTTTTTCTGATAAAGTATAGCAACTCTTGTTCTCTTTGGTTTCCATTTTCATGGAATATATTTCCTCATCTTTTTACTTTCAGTCTATATGTGTACTTAAACTGAAGTGAGTCTGTTGTAGGCAGCATATAGTGCTGTCTTTTTTTTTAATCCATTCAGACACTCCGTGGGTTTTTATTTTTAGTGAGGAAGATTAGCCCTGAGCTAACATCCATTGCCAATCCTCCTCTTTCTGCTGAGGAAGATTGGCCCTGGGCTAACATCCTTGCCCGTCCTCCTCTACTTTATATGTGGGACACCTGCCACAGCATGGCTTGATAAGCAGTGCATATGTCAGTGCCTGGGATCCAAACCTGCAAACACTAGGCCGCTGAAGAAGAGTGCATGAACTTAACCACTATGCCATTGGGCCAGCCCCCACTCTATGTTTTTTGATTGGAGAATTTAGTTCACTTATATCTTATGTAATTACTAATAGATAAGGGCTTACTATTGCCATTTCATTAATAGTTTTCTGGGTGTTTGTAGATCTTTTGTTACTTTCTTTTTCTCTTGCTGTCTTTCTTTATGATTTGATGATTTTCTGCTTCGATCCTTTATCTTTTGTGTATATACTATAAGTTTTTGCTTTGTAGTTACCATGAGATTTACATTAATCATCTTATAGTTATAACAGTCTATTTTAAGTTCATAATAACTTACCTTTGACTGCATACAAAAGCTCTACACTTTTATTCCCCAACCCCTTATTTAATGTTTTTGATGTCACAATTTACATCTTTTCATATTGTGCATTGATTAACAGATTATTGTCGCTATAGTCATATTTAAAACTTTTGTCTTTTAACCTTTATGCTAGATTTATAAGTGATTTACACACCACCATTGCAATATTAGAGTATTCTGAATTTGACTGTAAATTTACCTTTACCACTGAGTTTTATACTTTGATATGCTTTCATGTTACAAATTAGCATCCTTTTATTTCAGCCTGAATGCCCTTTAGCATTTCTTGCAATGCCAATCTAGTCGTGGTGAACTCCTTCAGTTTTTGTTTTTCTAGCAATACCTTTATCTCGACTTCATTTTTGAAGGACAACTTGCTGTGTAAAGTATTCTCCCTTGGTGGTTTTTTTTTTTTTTTCAGCACTTTTGAATATATCTTCCCACTCCCTTCTGGCCGGCAAGATTTCTGCTGAAAAAATCTGCTGATGGTCTTATGAGGGTTCCCCTGTATGCAGCCGGTTGCTTGACTTGATGGTGTTCCAGTTGATGGTGTTCTGTAAGTCCCTGAAGCTCTCTTCACTCTTTTTCAATGTTGTTTCTTTCTGCTCCTCTAGTTGGCAGATTTACACTGACCTGTCTTCAAATTCACTGATCCTTTCTTCTGCTTGATTTTACTGATGTTGAACTCCTCTATTGAATTTTTCAATTCAGTTATTGTATTTCTTCAGTTTGGTACTTTTTTATATGTTCTCTTTGTTAAAATTCTCACTTTGTTCATCATTACTTTCTTCACCTCAGTGAGCATCTTTATGACCATTATTTTGAATTCTCTGTCAGGTCAATTACTTACCTTCATTTCATTAGGGTCAGTTTCTGGAGATTTATATTGTTCCTTAGTTTGGAATATATTCTCTTGTTTCTCATTTTCCTTGACTCTCTATGTTGGTTTCTGTGCATTTAGTAAAACAGTCACCTCTCCCAGTCTGGAAAGACTGGCCTTGTGTAGGAAATGAACCTCACCGATAAACTTGGGCTGAGGTTTTCCTTGTTCATCAAACCTTTGTGCTTGTCCAAACTGTTGTCTTGCTCTTATTGGGTCTCAGGAGATTAGGGTGTGCCTAGTCCCATCAGTGCCCCAAATGTGGAACAAATGCCCACACATCTGTTCAGGCTCCCAGAGGACTACATATTGCCTTCCCTGTCAGCTCCCAGAAGCAGGCCAATTGGAAGCCCAAGTTTTGGGTAGCAGCTGGGAAAGTCAGGACACTACATATGTAGTTTATCCCCTATCAGGGAGAAACTGAGTGCTAGATATTTTTGCCTACTCACTCTGTGCTGAGCCAGGGGAATAGCTTCTAGGATTGCTTATGCACCCAGATAGAACTGCCTCTTTGTTCTCTGTGACCCCAGGGGACTCATGAATTCTGAGCTCCATCAGTTTCCAGAGTTAGGTGATTTAGGAGCTAGCCCATTGAGTCACAGTTGTAGAAGTTTGGGTGCTACATGTGTGGATAGACTCCTTTCAAGGAGAAGTTGGAGACTGTAGGAGATGTGGGAAGTTCCTGTATGCCTGTTCAGGCTCCCAGAGGACTACTAATTATGTTCCCTGTCATCTTGAAGATGTGGGCTAATTAGAAGCCTGATCCTTGGACAGCAGTTGGGAAACTATATAGTCAAACCCCTTCCAGAGTCCCATTGACTTTCCAAGGTAGGTGATTTGGGAGCCAGCCCATTGTGTGGCAGCCATAGAAGATGGGGCACTAGATGTGTGATCCAAACGCTTTACTCCTCAGGAAGCAACTGGGAGTTGGGGATTCCCTCCCAACTGTGAGGCACTGTACCGGGGGTGGGGTACATGGCACTTGTGTCTCAGTTTTTCTTACCTGTTTCAATGTGGGTATTTTCTCAGTTGCCTGAAGTGTAGGATTCACTCAAGTAGTTTCTGTATTTCTCTCAGAGGGAATTGATCCATGTGTAGCTGTATATTTGGTATGTCTATGGGAGGAGGAAAATTCAGGAGCCTCCTATGCTGCCATCTTGCTAGTGTTCCAACCCCAGTAAATAATTATTGATTTAATAAATAAGAGATGAGATACTCAAATTGTAGGCTAGAATCAAGCCCTCAAGCTCTGAATTTGTGGTTAGGATTCTGGAATAGGAATGAAGACTGTATATGTTCTTTTGGATGCCCTCTGTGATTAGCGCGTCTGTTAATACCAGAGAAATATCATCCCCCAAGTCCTTTAGTTACGAAGTATTTCTATAAGTCATCTGCTGCCATTTTTTACAGCTTCTTGGTAACTTCCTTCTTTGATTCAGTGTAACTTTGTGGCATGAATCGGCTATGAGCTGCTACAAGAATTTTCTTCTTTGGCTGTAAAAGGGAAACAAAGACAACTCACCTAATTCTAGCTCGAATTGTCACTTCTTCTAGCTTTTGGTCTGAGATTCTCAGTTGGGCCTGAGGATGAAGGGGAGGTGTTCAGCAGAAGAATATGAGAGGGTTTCTGGATGTCCCCGAGTCTATGTAACTTTAAAAGTCATCCAGGTTATTCAGATACACTCCCCCAAGCATCCCTACTAGTTTAAGCTCTCTGAAGAGAAGACAGCAGGCACATGTTTGTTTATCACCCCAGTGGTCAGGAGCTAAGCACCGTATTAGAGCTGGATTAGAGAGGAGAGACTGAATGGTTTCTGCACTGGAGAGAACACTGAGGAAAGAGACAGACATGCTCTTCACCCTCAAAGGTCTTGAACCTGAGCAAATGGGCATCAGCTGTGAAAGGATGGATTCACTTGTTTTACTGTCACTTTAAGCCACATCCCCTGGTGTCTCTGAGCCTGTCTTGTTCCTCTTAAGCCTCAGTCTCCCTGGTGGTTTCCCTACCACCCCATTTGTAAGACTGATCTTTATGCCACAATTTCCCTGGTGGGGTCCTCAAGTTACCTTTTGGGGCAATGACCCACTTTACTTGATTCCCAAGTGCCCGTACATAGCACTTGGGAATCTCCCAGTAAAGAATGCCTCTCCTTACACAGTGCAGGCCCTCGTCTTCCTGACCCCAGGCTCACATGTGAAGCCTCAGGCCTTGCCCTAGTGGGCTGCTCTCAAGTGATTTCAAGATCATGCCATTTCTTTATCATCCGTTACCCTAGAACTCTCATTCTAGCCAGGAAAGCCTCTCCATTCCAAACTTGTACCTCCCCTTTCCCCATACTCCTCTTAAAGTCTCTATCTTCTGGTAAAACATTTTAAAAAAGATATCCACCCACATTCTCTTTTCAGTCCCAAATCCAGGTTACTGCTTCCCATCCTAGGTAAAAGTATTATTTCTCACAAAATATTACTACTATATATCTGCTTCTATCACTTTTTATACTGATAGCAAACTTTGAATGATTGCTCTTTGCAAGGCTCCATTACAAGTTCTTAACTTACTTTCATGGAATTATCTTATTCTAACAGTAATCCTTCAATGTAGATGATAAAATTTTTCCCATTTTGCAGTTGAGGATACGGATGCTTTTAGGAAGGTTGTAATTTTCCGGATGTCACATAGCTAGTAAATGGCAGTATTTGAGTGTGTGACTATATAGCTGTCAGCCTTAGGCAGCAAGTTAACATGGTTTGAAATCTTTGGGGGATTCAGAAATCCTGGAGTGAGGAAGGTGGGCACTGTTCTTTCATAGCAGATGCCGCACAGGGGTTCCTTTGTTTCACAAGGTATGTCTCAGGAATAGATCTAAACTATCACTTCCTTAAGCAGTTTTCCTTTTGTTCTTCTGCATCACCAATTTTCCCTCTCTACTAGATCACTTTCATCAGCACAAAAAGTCTGTAATTTCTCCCATGTTAGAAAAGCAAGCAACAAACAGGAGGAACCTCTCCCAACCGCACATGTCCCTCAACTTCCACTGCATTTCTCTGGCCCCTTTACAGCAAAAGGGTTGGTTTAATTTGTATTCTCCCTTTTCTCCACCACTTCATCAAAACTGCTCTTGTCAATGCCACCAGTGATGCCACACTGCTAGTTCTATGTCATTTCTGCAGTCCTCAATTATCCGGCACATCAGAAATATGCGACCCGGTTGATCCCTTTATCTCCCCAAGAATTATCTTCTTTTGACCCTCTTTACCTGGTTTTCATCCTCCTTTGCCAGCCACTTCCTTACAGTCTCTATGGCTGATCACCCTTCATCCCTTGTACTCTAAATGTTGGAATGGCCCCAGGCTTAGCATGGATTTCCCCTTTCTCTCTACCCTCCCTCCCCTGGTGAAGTCGTTCATCCTTCTGGCTTTAACAACTACTACCTGTGTGCTAATGACTCCCAAATTTCTCTCTCCTGAACTCTACCTGCATACCTGAAATATGCTTTTGAAGCCCTCTCAAACTTAACATGTTCCAACCCAAATTCCTGAACTTCCCCCTAACATATTCCAGATCTGCTCCTCTGATATCCTTCCCCTTCTCAGTACCAATTGCAACTTTATTCTTCCAGGTGCTCAGTCCAGAAATCTAGGTGTTTTTCTTAATTCCTCTTTGACACTCTAGATCCAATCTATCAGTGAATCCCATTTGCTATAAATCAAATGTATATATTTTGAATCCAACCACTTCTTATATGTCCACTACTACTCTCCCAGACCAGGGCACCTTCATCTCTCACCTGCATTATAACATTAGCCTCCTAACTGGTCTTCTTGCTTCCATCCTTGCTGCTCTTCAATATATTTTCATTCAGGTAGCCAGAATGATGTGCTAAAAATGTAAGTCATGTATATGCCGCACTGCTTTGCTCAAAACTCTCTAACGTCACTCAGAGAGCAAGTTGCTTACCAGGCCCTACATGATCTGGTTAAGTCTTCCTCTCTGACTTCATCTCCATCTACCTTTCCCCCTTGTCCCTCCTCTCCAGCCACACTGATTTAACATTCCTTGAATGTTCCGGAAACACTCCTGTCTCAGCCTCAGCACTTTCTGTTCTCTTTTCTTAGATCCTCATTTGCTCTGATAGCTGCTGGTTTGCTTCCTCCCCTCCTCAATCCTCTGCTTAAATTTTACCTTTTCACTTTCTGGTCTCCACCTTTCCTCACCACTCTACTTAGGTTAGCAGCTCCACCCTAGTTCCTGCACGCCTTTCCCTGCTTTATTTTCCTCCACAGCACTTCTCACCATCTAAAGTATTTTTATATACTTGTTTATTTGTTGATTTTTCAGTTTCTCCTACTAGCAGAAGAAGCTCTATGAGAGCAGAGATTCTTTTTGTCTCTTTTGCTTGTTTGTTTATTCACAGTGCCCAGAATGGTACGGGCACATGTAAGGCATTTGTTAAATATTTGTTGAATTAAAAAAATAGATAAACAAATCTTTCTTCCAAGCTTGCATAAACAAGAGAATGACTGGATGTACGTACGTGCATGTTTGTGTGTGTGTTTGTGTGTTTGAGGAATAAAAGCCAAACCTAAAGATTGGAGAGAATATCATTCAGCTAAATTGTCAAAGCCAAAGATTGATGTTAACCTGCAAACTGGAGTCCTTTTGTTAGAGTTGTTTCCCCTAATGCTGAACCCCACCGGAAATCTATGCCAGTCGTGGCCATGGCATGGAGTAACAGTGGGTTAACTCCCTCACCAGAGGAGTCTAGAATTTGTCAGTTTGTTTTGCTGTCATAGATCCAGTAAGACACACGCTAACTGTGCTGACATTTTCTCCTCCCTTCCTATCCCTCCTCCCCAGCTGAATTTGACTTGGTTACAACGAAGTGCCTGCCTCTGTTTCCATGTTACACATTTCATCCTCCTGAGAATGAAATTCTCTAAACCTTAACTTGCTTGGCAAAGTCTTTGATTCTGATCCCCTTTACCCATAACCTGGATTCTCATATACCTGCTACTAAGTAAGATCCTTTCATGAAAGGTCAGATGGCTTGAAGAATGACCCAGATTTCCACCTGACTCCGAGTTCTACGTCCTGCCTAGAGTTACCATCACTTCCTGCCACATTGGATTGTCTCAGTTACTGATGTATCATGAACCCAACTCCTTTTTGCCATGTCTTTTTTGACATAGTGCCCTGGAATGCTGACTGCCTCCAGAAGAACGAGCCCTCCTACTGAGTCGGTACCCCTAGCTTCAGCTTCATCTCAGCTTATCTCCCCCTGCTCCTCCCTCTACTTCAGTCTGCACTCCTCAGAATCTTAAGCCCTCTTAATTTATGACAGCCAGGTTGTTAGGAAGCTAAATCAGAACTAATGACAGTGAATTAGGGAAACAGGTATTAGGGAAGCAGGGGAACAGGACAGGTAATCAAAATGAGGAGCACATTACATGGGGAGGGGCATGATGAGTTGGACCATGAACCAACTGGGTACTTGGATATCTCAACCCTAAAGTCCTAAAGGCTCTCAAACGCAGTGTATCAAAACTTCTCCCATGCATACCTCTTAGTCCATGGTAAATTTATTTCTCCTCCCTCATTCTCATTTACTGCTTAATTTTTTGAACTAGAAACCTAAAATAATCAATTCTTTCTTCCTCTTTCTCTCTCTCTTTCACCTTCAATTGTTAATCACTTGCCTGTGGATCCATGTCCGTGACCTCCAACACCTCCTCTTTCACACTGTCATTTCTTTTTGCAATTCCTTAAGGCCCTCATGCATATCCTGCAAACTCAAGATCCAAACATAAAAATATAAGTCACATTGAGAGCAAGTTAGATCCACCATGTGGAATATGGTTCTTTGGCCAGAAGGGAACTTGAGAGGGCACAAAATCTGCACATCTGCATCTGTGTTGGACCACACACAAACCATGAACCTTTTTCTCCTTAAAAGCAGCATGGCACGGTAGAAAGAGCATGGCTTTTGTACTCAAAGAGATGTGGATTAATCCAGTCTCTGCCACTTACTGTCTGTGTATTCTTGGACAAATTATGTAGTTTCTCTGATTTGCAATTTCCTGGTTTGTAAAATGAAGGTAATAATATCTGCGTTGGGGCGTTGTTGTGTAGACTAAATTAGTTAATTTATTTATACTAAAGTACTCACTAATCCTATGCTGTATGCCAGTCACTGTTCTAGATGTTGGGAATAAGCGGGAAACAAAATAAACAAAGATCCTTACCCTTAAGGAGCTTACATTCTAGTGGGTGGAGACAAATAAAGAAAATGAATAAAATACATAGAATATATAGTAGACAGTAAGTGATAAGCTGAGTTTTTAGACAGGGAATTTCTAAAGAGTTAATTCAATAAATATTTATTCAACAAATGTCTATTGAATATCTAATTGTGTGCCAGCTACTATTCTAGGAGGTAAGAGTACAGCAACAAACAGCAGAATTTCCTGCTCACGCAGCAGCTTCATCCCAGCAGAGACTGACGACTGAAAATTAAACAAACAGCAAGAGTATATACTATAATTCAAGTAGATGAGTGCTATGAAGAAAAGCAAACAGTGTAAGGTAATAGAGAGTAAGAGTCATGTACTACTTTACAAAATGTGCCCAGAGAAGGCTGAGAGCTTAGAACGGGACAGTTGAGCAGAAATCTAAGTTGAGTGAGAGAGCAAGCTGTATAGATATTCTGGGTAAAGAGAGTAAATGATTTAGGCAAAGAAAAGAATTGTTAATATTGGAACTATAAGACAGCTAGATATTTGGAAGATAGGTAGCTTCCAAATCACAGCCTTTTTTTTTTTTTCAAACAGGGAATCATTCCACACTCTGCACTGTGAGAAGGCAGTTGGCAATAGAAGACGCAGACAGCCTGGATTCTGAAGACTTGAGTTCAGGCCTTCCTACTTGCTTTTACTATCTGTGTGGCCTCAGGTAAATTATTCCACTTCAGATACCTGATTTAATCTGTAATAATTGGGAGATTATAATAAATGAAAACTGATGCATTTCTGGCACACTATGCTGAGTTATTTATACCCTCTGTTCTTCTGAAAGATGGGAATTAACATCTTCATTTCAGAGGTAAGTAGGTGCTCCCCGAGTGTTCCTTTCCTTTCCATCTTCCAGGCTGTATGTAGCACTTTGTAAATTGTAAGGTGCTATGCGGTGATCAGTTATTATGCATGGTACACTATCACGCTTCTCATACTACATACAGTATGTGTACTCCAGGGGTCATGAGGCTACCAAATAGATCTGAATGCGTTTTCCTTGGGTAAAAACTTTACCCTATGACAAATAATCTAAAATATTTTTTAAGTTAGCAGATATTATGGAATAAAATGCCAATTTTACATGCATAAGATAAAAACAAAACTTTAGAGGAATAACTGAGCCTTAATTTTCTCCTATATGAACTGTATTAAAATGTGATTATGTTATTACACAAAAGAGTTATAAGAAGACGGAATTCTTATAGAGAATGCTGAATTGACTCTTTAGCATACCATAGATACTCAACAAATGTCCATTTCCTTTCATCAGTAGACTGGGACATTTGGGTGGCTTTATCATTCTAAGTTTTTCAAATGCATTCCTCGTTTTGATAATAGTTTTAGTTTACACTTATGAACTCGACATATCTAAGTAGAGTTTTTCCAGTTGTTACCAGCCTGTAGGAGAAAAATAATAAAGCCATGTTGACAGTAATAATTTAGGATGTATTTTCACTGACTCTACTGGTGAAAGTATTCAAAGTTCTCTAAAAGGCACAATCAGTTATTTTCAGCTTATACGCGTTCTCTCTTGTTCTTCGGCTTATGTCTTCCACCACATATGTTGTTGCTCTGGAAGTCACTAATTACTAGTAATATGAAACATTTTTTTTATGTTTTTTTGGACATTTGAGTAAATTACTTATTGATAACTTTTGCCCACTTTTCAGGTAGATTATTTATTTTTTTCTTCTTGATGGATGGTTCTCTATATATTCTGAATGCAAAAACATCTATTAGTTATATACATTGCAGATATCTTCCCAGTTTGTGGCATGTATTTTTACTTTATTTACTGTGTTGGTTTTTTTCTTTCCACGAGGAAATTTAGAATGTGCATGCAATTAAATTTGTCAAAGTTTTCCTTTCTAGCTTGTCCTTTTTGCACTTTGTTTAAGAAACTCTCCTCTATCTCAGTGTGATGAGAGATTCTGTGTTTTCTTCAATAGCATTACTGTTCCTACTTAGATATTTAATCCACCTAGATATATATTTTGTGTATGATGTGAGATAAGGATCCAATATTATAATTTTACATATTGATTGTCATTTGTCCCTACACTTTCTATAGTTTCCCATCCTTTCCTTGTGATTTATAATGCCACTTTGATTATATACCTTGTTTTCATGTATGTGTGGTTCTATTTCCACATTCTCTATATCTTATTTGATTTTTCTCTGTGCCACTATCTATTGCTTTAATTATTACACATTTATAGTAAATGTTGATATCTAGTAGGGATAGTGCTTCCTAGCAAACATCTTAAACTTGTTTGGGGTAGTTTTGTATTTACTCTTTCACATAGGTTTTAGGATCATCCTGATAAGTTCTACAGAAAGCCCTTGAGATTTTGCATGAAGTTTATAAGTTAATTTGGCAAGAGTTATTTTCATTTTATTGAATCTTCCCATTCAAAATATTACATATATTTTCATTTATTTAGATATTTCTTATAAATCTTTCAATAAAGTTTTATAATTTTCTCTTTAATGGCCTTACATATCTTTTATTAAATGTTCTTAAGTACTTTGTAGTTTTGTTGTTATTGGAACTTGCAGTTTTTTTGTTCAAGATTTTCTTCTATAGGAGTGTTGCTGAAATAAAAGAATACAATTTTTCTATATTAATCTTATATCTAGAAACATTGCTGACTCACTATTTCTAAAATTTTGTGTCTAATTTTGGATATTGCACGTAGTGAAATTACTACAATGTGCTATTGGCAACAAGATAGAGAAATCGATAGAACAGAATAAAGAATCCAGAAATCAAACCACTTATACATGGACAACTGATTCTCAACAAAGGTACAAAAGCAATCAGTGGAGAAAGGATAGTCTTTTCAACATATAATTCTGAGAAAATTCATGTCCATTTGCCAAAAAAAATGAACTTTGAATCATATCTCACATCATATACAAAATAACTAAAAATAGATAATAGGCCCAAGTGTAAAAACCCTGAACTATAAAATTTCTGGAGGAAAACCCAGGAGAAAATCTTCTCATAGTGAGTTAGGCAAAGATTTCTTAAATATGATACCACAAACACCATCCATAAAAGAACAAAATGATAAATTGGATTTCATCATGTGTACCAAAATTTATCAAATTGTGTACTTCAAATATATGAACTTTGTTGTATGTCAGTTATGCCTCAATAAATCTGTTTAAAAAATAAAAGTGGAATGTGTCCTGTTCCCTAGGAATCCCGGAGGTACCGCATAACCTTGGAGGATTTTCTTTCATGGGGGCAGGGACATTCTTGCTTAAGAAATTCTTACTTGTATTTTAACTAAATCTCCTTTGCCATACAGTAAACATTTGGTTATTTTTCCTTTAAAAATATATTGACAGAGGCTGGCCTGGCGGCATAGTGGTTAAGTTTGTACACTCCGTTTTGGCAGTCTGGGGTTTGCAGGTTCAGATCCCTGGCGCGGCTCATCAAGCCATGCTGTCGCGGTGTCCCATATACAGAAAATAAAGGAATATTGGCACAGATGTTAGCTCAGGGCCAATCTTCCTCACCAAAAAAAAAAAAATTATATATATATATATATATCGTCGTGCTTCATTTTGAATGTGGAATTCACTTTTGGTGATGTAATGTTAAATGTTTTGAATTTCTTGTAGGCTGATCCCAAAGTTGTGAGATGGAGAGTAAATACAAGGAAATCCTGTTATTAACTGGCCTGGATAATATAACTGATGAGGAACTGGACAGATTTAAGTTCTTTCTTCCAGATGAGTTTACCATCCCCACAGCAAAACTAGAAAATGCAAATAGGACAGAGTTAGCTAACTTGATTATTCAAGATGCTGGTGTAGCCTCTGCGATGATGAAGACCATACGACTTTTCCAGAAGCTGAATTATAGGCAGGTGGCAAAATGTCTTCAGGAAAAGAAGGAGGAAGGTAATGTGGGAGTGTGCTCACCTTCCTGGTCCCTTTCTCCATCTAGTCTGGGCTTCTCCTTTGATGACGTCAGTGGTATAGGCCTCTGGTGTATGTTGTTGGAATGTTTTTGCTAACTTAGCACACTGCCCCTTTACCCCCTTTTACTGAGAATTGCTAGGAAGTGTTTGTTACAAATCCCACAGATTATTCCTGTATGTGTTTGTCGTCCCTTGTTCCACTTACCGTTTCATAATCTTTTCACTTTGCCTGTCTTTGCCTCTGGTCTACTTTGCAATGGACATGGACACGGGACTTCAATGTTAAGTTCTTAAAGTACCATTTACACAAGTATGTAATGTTCTCAAATTTTACTGAAGGCTTGCAGATAACATAAAGAAATGATAGCACTGAAAAATCATAAACTGGGATATTAGACACCTTTGCTCCTCCGTGTAGTCTGTCCATTCTTCTCCTTGTCCCCAGCCTGTTAGAGTCAGGGTTAATCCTCTTTTCTTCAGGGGGAATCTTCTATTCACAGATCCTCTCCTTTTCATTCAGGGATTCTCTTCTCCCTACTTCTACCACTGATGACAATATAAATTTCCCACACTAAAGACTGGTTTTTTAACATTATTCAATAAATCGCTGAACATTATCTGAAGTACCTGCATTTGGTTTATGTTCCTGATTTAGTTCCCCAAGATCAATAATTGATAGAGCCTGGACTTCTATCTAAATGACTAAAAAGAGCCAACAAAGGAGGATCTCACCCAAGGACTTTTCCACAAGACAGTCTCCAAATACAACAATTTTAGGATTCTACGTAAAACTCTAACAGCAAAAATCACGTCAGATTTTATATGGTATTTGTGTGTGTGTACAGCCTGGATAACATGGTTTCTCACACATGATTTCTATGGTAGATAAATGATGACATGTAAGTGATGACATAAGCATATAATGCTATACAGATATAAACTGTTATGCGGTATTTACGGCACTTTGCGGAAGGGACTGCTTATGTTACGCATATGATTTTCCTCTGCTGAAGTTAGAAGGTGTAGGTCTTAGAGATGGCCTCAAGATGGCAGTAACTACACATAATTGCTCCAAGCAATCAAAAGCTGGTGTTTTTCTGATTTGGGATGAGAGAGGAATCTAAAAGGGTTGGCTGAAACAGGCTGAAGATATTTAGGGATATCTTTTATTTCTTCCCCCAAATCAAGAATTCATTCTCTCTGTCCAGGAGAGCACCAAATTTCCCCTATGGCAATCTTTCCTCTATTTTGCTATTGTAACGATCCTAGGATTTTATTATCCCCACTAAGTAAAAATAATCCAGTTTAGAACCAGGTTGGAAACTCAAGAATAACTGGTAGTTCTGTATCCCGTACAAGAAGTCAGTTAAATTCCTATTTTATAGCTCTGAGATTCCATGCTAGATAATTCTGAGGCCTACTTTGGCTGTAGAAATTGAAAGCAGTTTTTGTTTGTTTTCTCTAGGTTTCATCTTTCACTCTTTATTGACTGTTCTTTCTGTATAAACACTGTTTATACACGAAGTACTATATCTACTCACGAATCCATCTCATGGAAGGTGAAGGAGATCTGGCGAAATCTTAAATGGAGACAGAGTCAAATTCAGTAGATGGGACAGGCTTTTATAGAAAGAGAGAGAAAAAATATGAGGACACTTTAGCCTGGAAAAAGGAAGCTGAGAGAGAATGTACTCAATGCCTATAAAATCCTGTAAGATTAAAATAGAAGGCTGAAAATCATAAGTGAAATAATAAATAAAAATCTGCATGTGAATATTAAGGAAAATGAGAGATATATGGTGGGCAGATATTCTTGTCCACAGGTATTTCCTTGGTACCACTATGTGTGAGATGAAAAATGGCTGGTGTGATGTGGTAGAATGGTATGTGATTCCCTTGGCTTCTCTTCAGTCTGTTTCCTCTCCTACACTGTCAACACAGAAGGGAGACTTTATCTGCATACCTCTCTGAAACATCTGTTTGGTGGAACTAACTGACCATTGGAAGGTAGTTTCACTTCTTCCTAGAGCAGAGATCTCGCTAATATCCCTGACATCAATCCCTTTGTGTTCTTTGACAGGTAGTTACAGAGAACCCATTACCTCATAAGACGGCTCATTGTACTCTTAAACAGTTTTAATCATTCTTCTTTCTAGTAAATTCAAAGTGATTGCCTTGTTACTTTAGCTCAAAACTTCTCATTTCTATCAGAAACAACATCCGATAAAGTCTCCCTCCCTCTTCTGCCTGAGAGTGTATTAAATAATTGAACGTGACCACCTTGATGCATGGTCTTTTCAAAATCAGGACTGGAAGTTAGCTTTTCATGATGAAAAGTAACTTTGTCATTGACCTGGGGGGCCCAAGCCAGATCATATAGCTGCATTATGGTGGCATTAATGAGGAGCTAGCATGCCATCCACCCATCCATCCATTTATCCATTCAGTAAACATCCATTGAGTTACTAATAGGTTTATGTTCTGGTGATAAAACAGGGAGTTAAAAACAAATCCAAATTTTATTGACCTTATACTCTAACTCAGAAGATAGCTATTTTTCTTAAAAGCAAATTAATGAATGTAATCAACTGAGGTAAGTGCTCTGACAGAAAGGAAGAAGGTTCCTCAAGGGCACATGTCAAGGGAACCTAACAAAAGCCAGGAGTTAGAGCTGCAGCTGGTCAGATGAGGCTTCTTGTGAGAAGTCACCCGTGAGCTCAACTCTGAGAAGTGAAGAGGAGTAAAGGTGTCTTCAGTCAGAGGGAACTCCATGTGAAAAAGGTCTTGTGGCAGAAGGTGTTGACCTACTTAAGGACTCCAAAGAAAGCCAGTGTGTCTGGAGTACTAAGAATCACCAGGTGGTGGTATGAGATGCCCTTGCAAAGCCTTGTAGAACATGATTAGAATTCTGTCTTTGTTTCAAGAGAAATTGGAAGTGATCAAAATGTTTTAAGCAGGAGTGCGACACCAGATTTGCATTTCGAAGTGGTCCCTGTGGATTTGTGTGGGAAAAAAATTTTAAGGGCTAGTTTGGCTTTGGGGAGAACAACTATTGCCATAGGCCAGGAAGAGGTAATAGTAGTTTTGATTAGATTATGAAATGGAAATAGACAAAAACATATTGAACTGAGAGAGATTTGAGAAGTATTAACAGTTGGTGATAGATTGGAAATAAAAGGTTAATGAGTAGGCATCGTCAGGGAAATGTTTCAGTTTCCTTCAAATATTTAAGGTTAGCAGGGTGAAATATATACATATAAACATATATACACAAATTATATATATAAATATGTATTTCTATATATGTATATATTACTTTTTATTGTAGTATATCACAACTACAGAAAGTGCACAAATCTTAATAACACAGGCAAGTAAATTATCAAAAAGTAAATACAAGGAGATGGATTTCTTAATCCCCTGAGTCTGGGCATGAGCATGTGACTTGCATTAGCCAGTGGGACTTTAGTAAACATGATGAAAGAGGAGGCTTGAAAAGTGCTTAAACATTGTAGCTTGCCTTTTCCTGTTCCTGGGAACCCTTCTGCCCTCATGTGAACAAACCTTTCTTAGCCTTTAGAGAATGAGACACCACAAGGGGTGAGGCCCCAGTCATTGCAGTCTTCCCAGCCATCTCCACCATATCCCAGACATGTGTGTGAAGCTATCTGATTATCCAGCTTCACCTGAGCCAGCCAAGATCAGAAGAACTGCTCAATCTACAGAATTATAAGAAATAATAAATTTTTGTTGTTTTGAGCCACTAAGTTTTTGAGCAATTTATTATGCAGCAAAAGTTAACTGGTGCACCTCTCTCTAGGCTTTTGTGCTGTTATTATACTTATAATCTTACTTCTATGTGTTATAAACTACATAAGACATCATCATCATCGTCCTTGTCATTATCATTATTGTGGTATTAAACTGTCAATACTCTTTTATATTTACCCATATATTTGTCTTTCTTTAATGTTCTTCATTCTTTCATGAAGTTCTTGCTTCCTTATAGCACTTCTTTCTTTCGGCCTGAAAAATTTACTCTGTTATTTCTTGCAGTAGATTTCTGACTATAATGTATTCTCCTAGATCTTGTTTGAAAATACCTATATTTGGCCTTCATTTTTCAAGATATTTTCACTGGGTATAAAATTTGAGATTTGTAATATTATTCTCTCAGTGCTTTACAGATGTCCTTCTAATGTCTTCTGGCTTTCATAATTTCTGTTGACAAGTCAGCTATTGGTCTTATTGCATTTCCTTTTAATGTAATGTGTCTTTTTCCCTCACTGCTTTTAAGACTATCTCTGTTTTTTGGCAGTTTGACTGTGATGCACTGAGTTGTTTTCTTTGTATATTTTCTGCTTATAGTTTACTAGTCTTCCAAAATCTGTGTGTTGATGCCTTTCATTAGTGTTGACAAACTCTCAGTCATTATCTCCTCAAATATGTCTTCTGCACCATTATCCTTCTCTTCTCCTTAGGGAATTCCAGTCACAAACAAGACATGTTGGGCAAGTCCTACATATTCCTTAGGCTCTCTTCTGTTTTTCCATATCTCATATTAATATGAGATATTGCATTTTCATCTCTATAACATACAGTTGGTTCTTCTTTTACAGATGGCAACTGTATGTTGAAATGATTCATTTTTCTATTTTGTACATTTCCTTTACTTTCTTTAGCATGGCAATCATAGTTATTTTTAAAATCCACGTCCACTAATTCCATAATCTTGTCATATGTGGGTTTGCTTATATTGCCTCCTTTTTTTTTTTTTTTTTTTTGACCATTGCTCTTCTCTTTAGGGGCTTGGATCATTGATATTTTTTCTTTTCTTGGTGTTCTCCCATGGCTTGTGAATGGTCTTCTTATAAACACACTTTTTCTGTGTTTTGTACTTGTTTTTTATGGCAGGGTTTATTCCTAATAAGCAAGCCTACAATTGTCAGAAGCAGAATCTCTTCATGTGTCATTATATTCCTGTTTCTATATCTCTGAAGGTACTTACCCTACTGCCATGATAGGCTGATGCACCTGCAATTGTGTGTGTGTAAGTAAAGCTCCAAAGCAGGTTTTGACTGAAGATCATTTTATTTCATTCTGGAGAGAACATAATATTTAAATTTTACCAGCTGACTTTGCTCATCTTTTCTTGGTTAATGTATATTTATTTATTTTTAATCAGTTGATAAGAAATACAAAGGGAAAAAAGAAAGAAAGCTAGTGAAAAAGGGAAGTCAAACTGACATGAGCCCTGGCGCCTCTGCAGCTCCCAGAAATAGTGTCACGGAGCAACATCCTGTTAAGGTACGATGGACAAGTCCAGTGTCTTGGTCTTTGTAAGGGCATCCTCTAGCCACTGTTCTTGCCATTTTCCACACTGGAGCCCTCTGTTCTTTTTCTCATAGCATGCAATAGATGAGGCTATAACAGGAAAAGTATATCTGGGCAACAGAAAGAGAAATTGCTTCAGATTCATCGGATGAAACACCTGTTGACAGCTCCTAGTCTCTGCCAGGCTCTGGTCACTTTGACGCGTTGCTACATGTTGGATTGTGTAGGAGGACAACTCTGGGATAGACGGTTGTGTTCAGGAAGTATATTTTAGAGTGCTCCCAGGATTAATACCTGTGGGGGAGTGAAGGGGGAGAAGAGGCAGAGTTTCCACTCCAATGCCATTGCAGCAAGGACCTCAGCTGATCCCACAGGGAGCTCAGGAGCTGGGAATGCCTTTCAGAGTTGTCATGATTTGCGTGGAGGGGGGAAGACCTTTATACACCTTCATTGACTAAGGTGAGGCAGCCCTCTTCAGACGAGAGTGATGCCTGGAGAGGGTCTTGACGTCTGGAAGAAGGAAACTCCTACACTTGGCCTTATATGTTCCTGTGATTTCTGTATTCCCTTTTGACTCTGCACAGCAAGTTGCTTTTTAAAAGTACCATTTGCTTCTAAAACAGACCCCCAAAATCTCTCATCTCTGTTAATTTGGAAATACTATGAAGAAAAGGGTTACCTATAATCGTACCACCTAGAGAAAGCTATATTTGATATTGGTAAATATCTCCCTAGTGTGTTTATGATTTAATTGTTTATTTATCCAATAAGAAACACATTATATATTCTTTCTGGGACCTTTCCCTTTTTTGAGTCCATTATAACAGTTTGTCATATTATTCCTCTAAAGCAGTTTTGATATATACAGTATTCTATTATCTGACTATACCATATTTTATTTAACTAAATTCCCATTTTGGATATTTAAATTATTTCAATTTTTTTATAATTACAAATAACAAGGTATAATTCTCTTGTATAAACCTTTGTGCATAGTTCATTATTTCTAAGAGTATATTTATAAATGTAGAATTGCTTCTCCTTCTTAATTCTCCCTTTAACTCACTTGTAGGATGTCTGACCTAGGTCACTCCCTTTACTCACATTTAACTTAACCTATAATTTTATTACCCCTAGGACTGTCTCTAGGAATTTGGGGAGCTCTGTGCAGGCCACTGAGCTCCCTTACTTTTATGCCAGAGCAAAATGAGTATTCAAGACAGTATTGGATGGAGGAACAAGGATATCTTGTGCTCTAATGGGGTTGATAGAAGAAGACAGAAGCAGGTTCACCCCCTTGCCTTAGTTAGCAATGCTTCTGAGGGCTGATGGGCTCTTTACATGCATTAGAAAAGCAAAGATTCGCATCAGGGAGTCTGCCTCCAAACCCTGATATACTGTCTCATCTGAACATGAGACTTGAAATCTTCCCTCTGCATTCTCTTTCTATATAGATAATTCTAAATCTCAAATATCTTCCTAAGTCCTTTTTATATACCTTTCCTTTGATTCCATCTATCTTTTTCTGGGTTTCTGAGGTTTAACATTGTGAGTGAAGTGAGGTTCCCTCAATAGTACCTTCTTTACTCATGCTGTTGTCTTTCTTCTGTTGTATTCAGCCCAAGGAGAAACAGATGGTGGCCCAGCAGAAATCTGTCAGGGAAGAAGGGTTACGAAAAGGCCCTATGACAGTCATGGTCCTGAAAGCAATGAAGCCATTTGAATTTGAGACTCAAGAAGGGAAGCAAGAGATGTTTCATGCTACAGTGGCTACTGAGAGTGAATTCTTTTTTGTAAAAGTTTTCAACAAAGAGCTAAAAGATAAATTCACTCCAAAGAAAATAATTAAAATATCAAAATATTATTGGCACAGTCATTTCCTGGAAGTGAATAGTGCCTCACGTGTGGTTGATGCCAGATCGGATCAACAGATCACTGTCCCAAAGCACATTATCAGAAAAGCTGGTGAAACCCCAAAGATCAATAAGCTTCAAACTCAGCCCCTTGGAACAATTGTCAATGGGGTGTTTGTAGTCCAAAAGGTAAGTTTCTATATATAATTTTATAGTGATTAGCAAAAATAGCTTCTTCTCCACTATGAGATGAAGAGCCATAGAGTGATTGTGCTCAAACTGAAATATATTAAAAGTGTTTTTATTCTCAAGAAGCTGTCATGTTCCTGTTTCAACTTCCTTTTATCCTTGTAGCTTCTGAAAAAGATATTAGTTCACACACAAATAATGTTTGCCTCCTGGGTTATTTTTCTACACTATATATATGATCTTTAAGTGACTGTTGTTGTGAATACAAAATTACTGTAGCTGAGTGATAAACCAGATTAATTGACCTGAAGACCAATAACTAGTGCAAGATTAAAGACTTGTGATTAAAAGATGAAAACAGAAGAAAGTGTTAGGATGTGGAAATTTATTAGAAGTGAGATATAGCTCTTAATTTTTTAAAGTCAAATTGGTAGACAACAATCTTTTCCTAAAATGTAATTCTTTCAGTTTAAAATATTAAACATCATTTTCTGAAGAAACAAACAAAAAAGAAGTGAGAAATAGTAAAATATTCTGACCCTGCGCCTCAGGGCAACTAGCCTTGTGTGACTAATTCCTCTGGTCAAGGATAGGACCGGAAGAATCCAGGGAAGAAACCTGCTGACCTTTCCTCCAGAGCCTTAACATAATCTCTCCTGTTTTGGGGTTAGTTATAGGGGAGCTGATAAGGAGAATCTGTCCTCCTGGAAAATTCAAGCCAAAAATGACCTTGGATAAGAAGGTCATATTCTTTGCCCTAGTTATGATCCTTCAATCTAGCCAACTATCCACAAATATATATTCATTTAGCCTATTAAATTAAACCTAAAATACTATCATTCTTCTAGATAACTGATCAACACCCTGCTCCCTTTTGACTTGGACTTGATTGTGGATTATTTCTTGTCCTCAATTCCTGTAGAGGAGGAAAACTTTTCCCTTCTTCCCTTCTAGGTTCTTTAGCTGGTCTAATAATTAAATTGACATAAGATGGATTAACAGGAGATAAACAAATTTAATTTTGTATAGATGGAATCATAAAAAAAATATGAGACTCAAAGACAGCCAGGCAATTGAGGCTTACATACCTTCCTGAGCTAAGAAGAAGTGGGTAGGTGTCCGGGGCTTCAAAGGGGAAGAAGACAAAACACAGAAGGATGAGGAGAGCAGGTGTTTGATAAACAGGTATTTGCCCTGCCATGCAGGTAAAGTTTTTCTTATATAAAAAGCCGTCTCTGGAAATAGCTCTCTTCCTTGAACGGGCACTCTATCTACTCTTTTAGGCGCTTAAGGGAGAGGTAAAAGCTTTTCCTGAGTTGGCTGGATCTTAATAACTTTCAGCTCAAAACAATCCACATGTCTAAGTGGCACATTTTTGTGTGACTTATTCTGCTCCCCCTCATTCATAACTCTCATTTAGACTCTTTACTAGGTTTTGCATCATTGCTCATGTCTCTCTAAGTGACTCTCCTCTGTCGGGGTGGAGGAAATTTCCCACTTACCTCTCTTGAGTTCTTGTGGCTGGACTAATAATAAAATTTAACATGAGACAGATTAACAGGAGAAAAAACGATTTAGTTTTGTGCTCATGGGAGATCGTAAAAATGATGCTCAGAGACTGACCAAAATGCAGTCACCTTTCTATCTTTTTATGTAGAGAAACAGTAAGTTTGTGAGGATTTGACAGGACAAAGAAACTGCAGTTTGGATGCTTAATTAGAAAGCAATTTAAGCAGAGTTTGGATTTGGGGTAGTATATTAGTAAAAGAGTAACGAGTTTTATTTATACAGGCTTCTCGACCTGGTCTGGGGAGGTTACCTCTCACATGGGAGATTTATTTCCTGCTTTCAGAGGAGGAAGAGAGACTGGAGGGTCAGAATGCCCTTTGTGCACTTGCTTGAGTAACTTTAATTAAAAATAATCAATACGCCACTGTGGCACATCTCGAACTGACCTGCTTTGAACCCCAACACCTCCAACTCTGGGATCTTCTTTCCCCTGCCTCCATCTTCTCTGTCTGCCAGTTCTTGGCTCTTAGGGTCATTCTGGCCTCCTGAAGGAAGGGAGCTTGGGACTGGACAGGAGGCAATATGTTCTGGGTAAATATAACTGTCTCCTCCACCTGAATTTGCTAACATCTATTAGATGTATAACTGTCAGTTTCAAAGCTGTATTTCTTTCTGGAGGCTGTTGCGGGCACTTCTGTTGTCTGATGGATGGTGGCATTCCTCAATCAAATTATCGAGGTTGGGTGTTGATATTATTTTGCAGAAAACAGAACAGAGGAATCGTATGTTATTTGACCTAAGTGACAAGACAGAGAGGATGGAAGTATTGGTGCTTGGAAAAAAGAATAAAATCGAATGTGAGGAAGGGGATAAACTTCGACTTACATTCTTTGAACTATCAAGAACTGGAGAAAAACTACAGCTTAAATCTGGAGTTCACAGTTGCATTAAGGTGGGAACTGAGTGGAGGAAAGTCAGCTCTCCAAGGGGCTGATAGGTTGTGTTTGCTTTCAGAAAGCTGGACAGGTGCTATTGAACAGGATATGGTGTGGAAGAAACAGATATATAGCACACCTACACCTCACAAAATTTAGGAACCTCCCTTTCAGCAAATATATCTCCTAGATATACAGTTAAGAGGATATGGGCTTCACAAGGCGGAGACACACATTGTGGTACCCACACAGCCCCACAAAGAATTCATGGTAACACTGTAAGTCTAATGCAGACAGCTTGCCCAAAGTTGGGCAAATTATTCTGACAGATGTATTTAAAAGTAGTCACAGACCATGCACACGTTGAGGACACATTTCCCAGAGTCCATTCAGCCATCTCTGGACCTACCATAGTCCAGGGCAGTCCCCTCTTCCTGCTCTTTCATTTCCCCTTCATACCCATCCCACTGCCACTACTTGGTCCTCTTCCCCATGTCTGAGCATTGTTTGCACTGACCGCTGTCTCCCTTTGTAAGAATGGAGGTGGACATGATGTGCCTTTGTTAAGGAGGAGTGTGTATATTAGGCCATATATTTTCTTCAGGAGAATGATCCAAGACTAAAAAATGTACTAAGAGGGAGGGAGGGAGATAATTTTATGAGAAGAAAAGAAAGGTGCACTTTTGGTGGACAGAGCCACTGTGAGTAGAGGAGGGGTAACTGATCAGCAGCATCTCAGACTATGTATATTTTTTCTCCATCCAGGTTATTAAGGCAAAAAACACTGAAATGAAAAGGATCAATTCAGATCAACAGGTGTAAACAACATTTAATTGAAGAATACCGAGACAGTCTCTTCAGCCGGACTGTGAGCGACCTGAGAGCAGCAGTTCACAGGCTCTGCGCCCACCTCCCAGATTAGTCAAGATGGGACTATTGCTGGATAAACAATTCCAAAGTTTCAACATATTAGCACAATAAAGGTTTATTCCTCATTGACTGTGGTCAGGTTTAGTTTGGGGGTAAGGATAGGGCTCTACTCTGTGTAGATAGTCGAGGATATTATAATTGTCCAATCTCTGTTGAATGAATAAAATGATTAATGGAAAATATGTACTATACATAGTTACACAAGTTAACACACACTAAGGGTATAAATAACCAAATTCTCAGGAGAATAAATATGAAAAACTTGTAACATGAAAGCATCGTCAACCTCACTAATAATCTGAGACACATTTAAACAATGAATGACTCTGCTTCCACTGAGAATGTAGAAAGAAAGAGTCTTTCTACCATACTTACAACAACAAAAGAAAGCCAGATGATCTGCAAAATCACTTGTTCTAAACCCATCAGAGAGGTGAGGCTACAGAGTGAGCATCTAATCCAAAAGTCTGAGGAAAAAGAGACCCCTTCAAGGAGAGAAAAGGTGCAAGCACTTGTTCATTTGGGGGCAGATGATAGAGACCAGATACCCCACAAGATAGAAGAATTCAGCTAAAATATTTAATGAATTCCCCAAGGTTGACCTTGGGCTAGCATGAAAATATAGAACCACTGGGAGCCTCAACCACAAGGAGAATTTGCAACTACTTGCAGACACTTCTCAGTAGATCTCTCTGGATGCTCATGAAAAAGATTAGGGACAGGGCTGGAGGAGGGAAAGTTTAGCTACTGTGGGAAAGACATGAAGTCCTGCCTGAATCCTTTCATGCACCAAAAAGACCTCTGGAGGAAGAAAAGCAAATTCTGCCATTTTTAGGGCACAGATGAAGACACAGATGAAGCAGAGCAAAGAAATGTTGTTCTACTCCTAGAGAAGGGGAAGAAATAGGTTCTGGGTGCAGAATATAAAGGCTTCTTCTACACTGGGGGGAGGGACAAGGTCAGAGGTGAAAGTCCCACCACTAAGACTCAGCGACACAGTGTCTGCCAAAGGCTCAGGCTGAACCCGGACAATAGAGAACTTTCCCTTTACTCTTCCTGGAACCTGCTGTTTACCGCCAGGCTAACCAAGCACCAAATAGCAAGTCACAACATTTAACTGCTAGGGGATGGTCAACAGTATGTACAAAAACATTTTCTTAGGTTCAGGTGTAAAGGGAAGTAAAGCTGATGGTGTAGCACTAGAGGAATTTTAAGCATGTGGTGCACTGAGAGTAAATAGAAAGAAGAAATGTCAAACCAAGCTCTACTCCTGACTGAATGAGTTCAACCACCATGGTAAAGTCATAGCAAAAAACCATCAATGTCCATTTCCAGGCATTAATACTATTTACCTCAGTCTCTATTGTCACAGATGACTTTCAGTAACAATTGCAAGGTGCACAAAGAAGAAGAAAAAAATCTGTCAAGAGACAAATCAATCTAAAGAACGAAAATTATGTATGATATAGACGTTGAAACTCTCAGGTACAGTATTTAAAATAGATGGACAACATGCATCATCAGATTTGACAATTTCAGTAGAGAAATGGAAAGTAAAAGAATGAAATGGAAATGCTAAAAATGAAAAACATCATTATAGAGATGAAGGATGCCTTTAACCAGATCATTGACACAGCACATGAAAGAATGAATGAACTACAGATAGATTAATAAAAATTACTCAAATGGAAACACAAAGAGAAAAAAATGAAAAGAAAAAAACAGATTAGAATATCTAAGAGATATGGGACAATATCAAGCATTTTAAAATATCTGTAATTGGAATCCTGGAAAGAGAACAGAGAGAGATTGAGGCATTAGGAATATTTGAAAACAGATGAAGGCAAAGAATTTCTCAAAACTAATAACAGACTCCAAATTACCACAGATCCAAGAATCTCAGAGAACACCAAACCGAATAAATAATAATAATGAAATAAGAAAAAGAATCCACACACACTTATATATATCGTATTCAAACTTCTAAAAGGTAAAAGATAAAGCAAGAATCTTGAAGGCAGCCAGAAAGAAAAGACACATACACACATGTGCAGACATAAGAATTACAGCAGACTTCTTGTCAGAAACTACTTAAGCTGGAAGACTATGGATTGACATCTTTAAAGTTCTGAAAGAAAAAGACAACTGTCAAACCAAAATTCTACACCCAGTAAAAATATTCAAACATGGAAGAGAAATAGACATTTTCAAACCAACAAAAACTGAAATAATTTATTCATAGTGGAACTGAATTAAATGTTAAAGGAACTATTTCAGGCAAAGGAATATAATACCATATGGAATTCTATCTATACAAAGAAAAGAAGTACACTAACAATGAAGGTAATATAACATTTATTCTTAAGTGATCTAGAAAATAACTGATGTTCAAAAAGAGGGGTTGGCAAAATCTTTCTCTAAAGGAGCAAATAGTATGTATTTTAAACTGTGTGGGCCATAAGCTCTCTGTTACCAATGATGACCTTTGCACTGGCTGCAAAAGTATGTATTGACAATCCATAAATGAATGAGCATGTTTGCATGCCAATAAAACTATATTATAGACACAGAATTCTGAATTTTATATACTTTTTTATGTTTCACACCATATTCCTCTTCTGATTTTTTTCCCCAAACATTAAAAAGACATAAAAACCATTGTTAGCTTGTGGGCTATAGAAAAACAGGTGGCATGCTATATAAAAACAGGCAATGGGCTGGACCTGCCCCATGGGCCATCGTTCGCCAATCCCGACTCTGAAGAAAAAATATTAGCAATTTTTTTGTATTGTATGTTTATAAAATAAATAAAAGTAAAATATTTGACAATAATAGCACAAAATATGAGAGGGAGGAATTAGGATTATACTGTTGGAAAGTTCTTACACAACATTTCAAGCAGCATGATAATATTGAAGTTAGATTCTGATTAATTAAACATGTATATTCTAAATTCTAAGGCAATGATACAAAATATTTTTTTTTCTTTTTTTTTGTGGGGAAGACCAGCCCTGAGCTAACATCTGTTGCCAATCCTCCCCTTTTTGCTGAGGAAGACTGGCCCTGGGCTAACATCCGTGCCCATCTTCCTCCATTTTATATGGGACGCCGCCACGGCATGGCTGACAGGCAGTGCGTCAGCAGGCGTCCGGGATCCGAACTCGCGAACCCCGGGCTGCCGAGCGCGGACTAAACTGCTGCACCACCAGGCGGCCCCCTGATACAAAATATTTTTAAAAGGGATATAAATAATAAGACAGTTTTGTGATTTTGAAGAAAGGATAGGCATATAGACTGAATAAGTGAAAAACAATAAGAAAAGTATATATATTGAAGTGTATGAGAAAGCCATTTGGTTTAAAACTAATTTGGCCTGATCTTGTATTTCCAGAAAGGCCTGACGTGGCCTGTCAGTCAAGCATTGTATGTCTGCTTTAAACATTTACAAAGCAAAGAATGATGTCTTTAATGATAGGGATGTATGCTTCCCCCGCAATGCAGCATTTCTTTCAAGATAAGCATTCCTTCACAAAAACTAAGGCTCACACTGACCTACTGTGTACATCTTGTGACCTGCTGTGCTCATCTTGTGACCATTGACCTGCTGTGCTAGCAAAACATCTTGTGACTGTAGTAAAAAGAGATATTCCTGTTATATTTGATGTATGTTCCTTGTTCCAAGATGGTATATAACCACGCTGTACACCTCTTCTTCCGAGAGCTTCCTGTCTTGGAGAAGGCATTCTCCCAAGCTATATGGTCCTCAGATAGGCTCATATAATAAAGTAATCCCAATTTTGATTTATAGATTGATTATTGATTATTTGTGTCAACAAGACCCAATGGAAGACAATAGAGAGTATAAGAATAGGCCACATATGTGCAATTTATTGATTTTCTACAAAAGTACAAACACAATTCAATAAAGAGGAGAATATTTTAACCAATAGTATTGGAACAATTGGATATTTGTATTAATAAAAAAATAAACTTGATCAATACCTCACTCTCTATACAAAAATTAACTCAAATGGATCATTGACTTAAAACTAAAACCCAAAACTATAGAAATTCTAGAAGAAAACATGAGAGAAAATCTCTGTGATGTTGGTTTAGGCATTTCTTAGATATGACACAAAGAGCATAATCTACATAGGATGCATTTTTTGATCACTTAAACTTCATCAAAATGAAATTTCTCTTCAGAAGATGCCTTGAAGACACAAAAAGGCAAGCCATAGATTGGGACTTAAGACTTGCTAGTCACATAGCCGCTAAAGATCTTATATCCAGAATTTACAGAGAACTCTCAAAACTCAATAATATGAGAACTGAATTTTAAAAATAGGCAAAAAATGATACATGGGTGGCAAATAAACACATAAAAAGATGCTCACCATAATTCATCTTTAGGGAAATGCAAATTAAAACTACAGTGAGATAGCACTATCTACGGATTAGGATGGCTAAGATTTAAAAAGATTGACCATACCAAGTGCTGATGAGGATGTAGAGGAACTAGAACGGTCATAAAATGCTGGCAGAAATGTCAGATGGTACCCCACTTTTCAAGAGTTTGACAGTTTTTTTGTTTTTGTTTTTAAGTTACCACACACCTACAGTGCTCAACTCTGAGGAGGATGCAGAGCAACTGAAAGTCTCACACGTTGCTGGTGGGCATGAAGAATGTTACAGCCACTTTAGAAAACAATTTGGCAATTTCTTATATATTTAAACATAGACTTACCATATGAACCATGAATCGCACTCTAAGTTTTTTACCCATTGAAATGATAACGTGATCACACAAAAATATGCATGTGAATATTTATAGCAGTTTTAATGTAATTATGCAAAACTGTAAACAACCCAATTTTTACTCATCTGGAGAATGGATAAACAAAGTTTGGTGGATCCACACAATTATATTTTACACAGCAATGAAAATGAATAAACTGGTACGTACAACTATGAGACGAATCTTAAATGCACTACACCAAGTGAAAAAAGCCAGACTCAAAATTCTATATACATTTTTAATTTCATTTTATGAAAGTCTGGAAAAGGCAAAAGTTTAAGTTAAAAAACTATACAGTGGTTGTCAGGAGCTTGGAATTGGGGGAAAGAGTTGACAAGTAGCACGAAGGAAATTTTTGTTATGATGGAAGTGTTCTAAATCATTAGGAAAGTGATTTTGCTTCTCTGTTTCTTGTTTTTCTCATTAGGAGAATACTATCAACCCTCCAGAGCTAGTATGAAGATTAATTGAAACAAAAAAATTGCAAAACACCAGGTATCAAATATGTGATCATTAAATATATTGTAAATTTCAGTTTTAGAAATCTACTTTCTGCCATTGTACTCTAAAGTGAATTAAGTATTCTTCAGTGTTTACCTAGTGCAGGTCTTTGCCTGGGGCAACTTCCTGATGGATCCACATGTGTGAAATGTGAGAACCAGGAAATATGGTTGGAGAGCCACTGAGCTGTTGGTACTTGAGGCAGTGAGTGGAACCGGTTATTTCACACCGGACAGGGCTAGAACTGCCTCCAACGTATACTAGTGTCTTCCTGCAAATCAGGAGAAGCTGCCTTATTTGGCAGACAAATTACCCAATTATGCCCCCTCCAGGAGACCAATTCTGAAAAGATATTCATTGTTCTGGGCTAAAGCAACCCCTCCTAGGACACAGGGCTTGGCAATTGAAGCACAGACTAGATTTCAGGCACTCTGCCCTCACTGGGTTCTTTGAGTACAGCATGGCCTGTTCAACCTGTCCATTCTGGACCAGAGTCTTCTCCTGTAAGTATCACACTTAAAGTATAAATCCTAACATTCCTTGGGGCCTGCATGTCTCTCCCTGATTTGCAGGCCACAGACTATTTGGTTTTAGGCGATTCACCAATGAATTAGACTCCTGGGGAAACACTTTAGAGAAAAACATGATGTTCACAATTTTTTCCAAATTATAAAAGTTACAGATGTAAAATAAGGTATTGAGATAGTACAGAAAAATATTAAAAAAAGAAAATGAAACCACCTGTAACACCCCATTTCCAAGAATTAATAGCTGGTGTATATATTGCTGTATATCAGCCATATATGTTTATTTTTTTCTGTACTTGATCTTATCTCCGTTTACCTCACTGTTAATGGCATCCAGGTTTTTAGAAGAACTATACTGAGGTTTTCATATATGAATCAGGATTGGGTGGTTGTTTCTTGCTTTTCCTGGCCTTGATGACCTTGAAAATGAAAGAGATAAAGATAGACCAGTTGAGATGCACCTCATCATATATTTCTCCCTTCACTCACACTGTGCCTCCTTGCCATGGCTGCATCCCTTTCTGTCTTCCTTTCTAAAAGGTTCTTCTCTCTCTCACCTAGCTCCTTTAATGAATTCCTGTTTATTGAGTCACCACACCCTCCTCAGAAATGAGATATTCACTCACACCCAGCATGAGTACATGTGGACAGGCAGGAGGTGTGGGGAACAACAGGAGAGAAGAAAAAGTAAGTGTTTATGCCAAGAGTTGAAGGGAACTTTCTTCCTGGGAATAAAGGTGGCGGGAGGGTGCAAAATGTATTCCTGGTGCAATGCTGTGAGGGAAGGATTGGAATGTTTGAGTGATGGTCCTGAAAATTGGAAAGATCCAAGAGCAAGTGCATTTCTGAATGCCTGGAAATGTCAGCCCTTGTATTTGATCGGTTTGCATTCCAGTATTAGCCTTTGTTAGTGTTCCAAGAATCCCACATGGATGTGTGTGTGTGCGTGAGTGTGACAAGGACTATAGACTTTGTCATGTAGAACCAACCACCTCTGTTTGTTGTTGACCAACAGCAACAGACACTAAAGGCAGGTATCTCACTAAAGGCAGGTAACTTGATGTTCTGAGATGATCTGGGGCATTCTTGATCATATAATCTGGTATGAGCTCTGCTAACCATTCTCTGAGAAGGAAGCTATTTCCCTCATTTAATAGATGAGGAACCTGAGATTCTTAGTGTTTAAGTTCATTAGACAAGTAGCAAACCACAGAGCCAGTATTTGAAACCAATCTGCCTTGATGAAGCCCAAATTTACTAAATAATCTCCCTGCTTTGATAAATTCAGGCAACACTGTAATATTTAACCTAGGTATCCTGTCTTTTGAATACCTCTCTAAAGTTTCTCTCTTCAATATGATTAAAAACTTCCTTCTTTATAAAAAAAGAATGATGGAAATAAAGTTTACACTCACTAAAGGGCAAGGATTGGTTCTTTTCTCCCCGATGGATCCTCTGTATAATCACAGCAGTCTAGTTTTTTAAAATTCTACCTTAGAAGAACCATGTACCCTAGAAGTTCTCACCTTGATGAAACTATGAATTATGGATCTCAGCTGCCTTGTACTCCCACTTAATGCCAATTCAAAGCAGATGAGTTTAAGTTTATCTCCTTCCTCGCAGTTGATTTTGGTCAGTCGTCCATACACCATGACTTTCATTGTCCCAGTATTATCTTGTATTTCATAATGTATGAATCCGGGAAACACTGTTTTCTGCAAAATAGAAATAACATCCATTTTCAGAACTGCATCAGATTTCCACATCTGTGAGAAATACAGCGTGTTGGAAACTTTTGTCTCTGACAGGTTAATATGAGCTGTAGGTCCAGAATTACAGATGCCAAATAGCTTAACATATCTCATTCAGAAAATCTCCCCTTTTGAATCCTGCATCTACCTTTCCTTCTTTTGGGTCTTCATTTGCCTGGCCCTTCTAAAAAAATTACTTCCTAATTTTTCCTGCTTCCATCTTGGAATAGCTGACATTTCTTAAGTACTTGACATTTCTTAACTTGAATACAGTCGGATCTAATAACCTCTGCAGGTTTCTTTGGCACCTACCTGAGAACAGAGAAGAAAGGCCATTCATGCTTCTTTATGAGTTTGAGAAAGATTGTTGCAAGTCTTCATTAAGTAGATTTCTATATCAATATGTAATTCTTTCTTCTATCTTCTCTATTTATTCATTCTTTTCCAATCTGCCCAAGTCTGGATCTAGATTATCTAGTCCCATTGTTCCAGTTTCTATCTCATTTACTTTATTCATTAATTCTACTAATGCATCTGTGTGCACAGTCATTTAAACAGTGTGCAGAAAACAACAGAGGTAAAAGTAAAGAACCACCCAAGAAGACATATATATTGGAGTATGAAACATTACCTCATATAAAAATTTACATCAACTAAGCTTAGTATTCCTATGTTGTTTTAGATTGACATATCTACCCTAATTCTAAGAATTCACCAAAATTCTGCATTTTATTGTCCATATTTATATATTGAAGTATTAGACTACATGATTTCTCTATTCTTTTCAACATTCGCATATTTCTCTTATTAGTTAATGCCAAAGTCAGTTGTCAACAATTTTGAGGAATGAATGTGAAGAGATGAGAGCACTTTAGTTATCTGTTGGAAACAGCTGCTTTCTAGGGTGGAGTAGTCTATTGATTTCTTAGTCTGGTCGTCACAACTGGAATCCACGCACGAGAGGGCAACTCTTTATTCAAAATTAAGTTAAGCTGTCACTGAAACAGATGAGGCAGAGCTCAAAGAAACAAAATCATAAGGATACATATATTGATATAAACTCTGCACTGCCCTGGAGTAGGGTGACTGTCAGTGAGTCATCACAGCTGATAAAATGCCAAGGTTTCAGGGGAATCGCTTTCTAAAGAACTGCATGTTGTTACCTTGGGAAGAGAAATGTTCTGAGATTATCCCTCCCATATGCTGAAATGGGTAAACTCTACCTAAATATCCCAGGTCAAGGGGCCCTTGAGTTTCTGTGTTTAGGACATTAACGAAACTCCAAACGGCAAGTTAAGACCTTTAAATTCTGGGCATATAGAAGAAACATTACAAAACAATGGTGTGGGCTTACCTTATGCACCTGATACACTCCATTCACAAATGTTCCTGGAGCTTGCGAGTACAGATGAATGATTTTAGGAGTTGCATTTGCGTTTTTAATGAGTCTGTTTGAGACCTCCATCTTTCGGTCAGCATTAACATCAGACACAGATGTGGCATTGTACACCTCCAGGAACCCATTGCGGCCTATATAGTCTGATATGGCAATCACTTTCTTTGGGATGAACTTCTCCTTCAGGCTGACTTCAAAAACCTTCACTTGGAAGAACTGGCTTTCAGTAGCCACTGTGGCGTGAAACATCTTTCTCTCCCCTCTGCTGACGGCATATGCAAATGGTTCTGTTGCTTTCAGTACCATCACTTCTTTGGGGCCCCTCTGGGAACCTTCTTCCCTGGAAGCTTCTTTAGGTACAGGCTTCAGTCCTGGTTTCTACTTAGAAGTACACACCAAAACCAGGCACGATTTAGAAAGGGAACACAGAGTTACTTTCTAGTGAGAACCTTCTCAGGCTGGATGTTGAGCCCCAGTGAACACCACAATTGGGTGAACTTGGAAAAAAACTAGACAAATATGGCTGATGTGGTATAATTTAGCTAATACAAGAAATGGAGAAGATATAAACAGCAATATTACTTCCCTTCTTCATTTTGTATAAGTTTGAAAGGAAGGATTTTTTTTTTAAAATAATTAACCCAAGAAGTAAGTATTTCTCCCAGGAAGAGCTATGTAGAGTGTAGGGGCAGTGGGCAATAGCAATGCTGTTGTGTAGTGAATCCTAATAGAGATGAAGATGAAAAAACAACCTTTATCCCATCAACTCATTTTAGTGGGCAAAGTAAGATATAAATAGGGAAGAACATAAGTCTTCCTTAATATCACTGAGAGTGGGAAAGGGCTCCAGTCAGAAACCATTGATTGCATCTGGAAATACTTCTCGTAGATGTGGCAATTTGAAGACGCAGATCACAAAGCCCCTTTCCAAGAAAGCAGCACTCTGCTGAAAGCGTTAGGAAGACAGTCACTGGAAGTATCCCATGACCTTCCCTAATTTGGAAAAGTCCTGATGGAGGCTCTTCAAGAGTAGTAGAATCAGCCACCCCAAAATATGCCTCTTTGGCATAAGATTATTTTGAAAGACAGCAGACACAGGAGAGGCTCTAAAAACAGAATAGAAGTTCTAACCTGAAAAATTATACAGTCCACAACCTGTGGGTCATGAGGCTTAACTCTGATTGACTTCTCATCGACATGCCAATTCATCCTAGCTTCGAGAAGCTCGTTTCCAGTGCAAGTTTGTCAGTAAGAAGAAATCTCTTAAGAGTAACAATAGCAGCACCCTGACAAGGAGTACACAGGACTTAAGGAAGAAATTATGTATTTACTCTCAGAGTCATGAAAGAAGACCTGATGGACGCATGTTCTTGTTATGTTCATTGTGAGTATAGGGAATACCGGAAATAACCTACAGTTAAATAATACAGCATTATTTTTCTAATTTATTAAGTAACCATGCAACTATTCTTGTACATTAAAATAATAATTTAAGTCTGCATTGATTGAATGAAATCACAGTTCTAGATATAGTTAAGTGAACAAGAAAAACCTGGGTTATAGAAAAATATGCATAATGTGATCCAATCTGGGACAAAATGATATTCCTTGTATATACATAACAAAAGATAAAATCAGCAAGATTATTTACTAAAATGTAGCGTTTGATAGAGATTTCAAATAGTTAAATTTAATTATTTTTGTCTATGCATGTACATTTCCTAAATTTTCTAAGATGATACTATTTACAAAATGAAAAATGAAAGAGAAAGAATTGGTGATAGTGCTTGGTTGGTTCTGTATTTCTCCACCGTATTCCACCCTAAGCTTTGCCTTTCACTGTGTATTGATGGAAATATGAAAATAAAATTAAATGAACAAATGACTAATTATACTCAGTAGAGAATAGGGATGATTAGGTACCCACCGGGTAATAGATTATCCGAATGCAGAGGAGGGTGCTTAATAAGAGTTGGAGTTCACATTTAGGTAGGATCTCATCTCAAGTATACATTTGATAAAAAGATGTGTGATTTAATTAAAGAAAGAATTGTATATTGTAAGGGATTAGTGAGATGCTCTGTCACAGTTCTACTGATCCCTGCCATTATATTGTGGGGAGGGGAGATATTGGAAACACGAAGCTGGTACCTTGGGTAAGGAACTGCTGGATCGGGTTGGTGGTGGCATCTGAGGAATCTGGGGACAGCCCGCAGGTGGGCATGTGCTGGTTGTTGAAGGTTCTGGAAACTGACTCTGTTCCTGGAATAGCTTCATCCTCTTGAATTCCTCAGTCTTAGTGGTGGTGTCTTTCCTTTTCTGTGGCAAAACACATATTATTTTCCTGTTTGATGATTTTCTATATCAAATAAATGACAACATTCTTCTACTCTCTGTCTCATTCTGTCTGTCTGTCTGTCTGTCTGTCTCTCTCTCTCTCTCACACACACACATGAGAGGATCTTCACTATGACAATTTTTTGTGGAATGAGAGCACATCTTCAGATCCACCTCCCCAGCTTGGACCCCAACCAGGATTACTAACTTCACTCAGCAAATGCTAAAAACTCAGGTGACTGAAATTCCATTGGTCTCTTATGGAATTCCGGCTTTACCTCTGCTGCAGACAGTCCTATGTCAACTTCATCAAGATAACACTTGGAATTATTTATTAGTAGAAAATCCTACAGGCTATAATGGAAGAAAGTCACAGAACAACATCAGCTGCACTTATGGACCTTTTATTAACTTAGTCTTTTACTACCTTGTATATTTACCAAATAAGCAAATTGGTTTCTATCATAGGCTCTTCAGGCCCAGAAAATCAGGTCTCCACCTATTTGAATGCTTTGTTTATCACCATATTGGAGAAATTCCCTCAAATTCATAATTCTAGAGGCAGGATTCTGCTCTTTATGTGGTCTGCATCAGGCAACCAAATCATTGAGCTCTCAACCAGAAACAGACCCATTCAAGATTTCACTCAGAGCATGGTCAGTATGTGGATTTCAAGCAAGGGCCAGAAATGTCTCTAAAATCATTTATCTTGACTCCCTTGGATTTCACGAATGAAAGCCCATTTCTAACATTCTACATCCAATATAAATTTGCCACAATTCTTACTTCTTCTAGCATTCATTTATCTGATTCATAAAGTGTCACTTGTAAACTGGAGATGAAGGAGCTGCATGACATACCTCCCTCTGACATGCAGCTTCCTGAATAGGACACTTTCAGACCAACCTGGCACCTCATTCCTCATTAGGCAACTTACAGAGCCTGGGCTATGGAAATGAACCCGAGACATAACAATGTCTAATTATAAATTTTTGAAAATAAATGACAGATATTGTAACATCTATACTCTGACTCTGGAATCAATATATACCACTAAATGCTCAAGTTGTAGGGTTCAATAAGGCTGGATTTGAATCCTGGCTCTAACATTCACTATCTTTCTGATCTTGAAGATTTTTACCCTCGATGAACTTCAGTTTTCTCATATGTGAAATGGGACTAACAATAGCATCCTCATGTGGTATTATAAAGAATAAATGAAATAATGTACACAAGGATCACAGGTTTTAGAGTCCAGTACCACTAAATGCTCAATACATAGAAATATCAATATTGTTATTATTATTTCATGGTCAACACAAGGATTTGTATATCTGCTCTGATTCATAGATGTGTAGGGGACCAGAATTTGCTACTGCAAAATGTGCCTCGTTGTCTTGATTATTTTTAAGAACCAAAGACTCAGGAAGAAGCTTTGACCTTCCCTGTAATTGCCTAGAATTTAAGATAGAGGGCCTGTTTCAGAAGGAGCTAATACCATAGATAACTATAGTGGTAGACAGGGAGGAACCTAGCAAGGCCCATTTGCTCAAAATCCTCTCCCTGTCTTGTCTTTGCAAGGCGTGGCAAACATTGTTTCCTGAAAATTTGCTTTTCGATCTTCATGTGAATTGCTTTCCGCCCCTTTGAAGTCCCAAACTACTACTCCCAACACCCTCTTCTGACGTTAGCTAAAGAGGTATTTAAGATGGTGGCTTTGGCCATTTGGTGAGTTATTCAGTTTTCCTGGGTTTCTCCCATGTATACATGTTATTAAACTTGCTTGATTTTCTCCTTTTATTCTGTCTCATGTCAATTTAATCCATAGACCAGCCAGAACAGCCTAGAAGGATAAAGGAATATTTCTTCCTTCCCAACAGATGTTTTAAGCATTATCTTGACCCTCTTAATGGGAACCCTGGATAGAGGTGATATGGGCAGCACTTTATTAAAGAAGCTTCTTTATTCACTACTGCCACATATAGTAATTTAATATCGACAAGAATATTTTGAGCATCTTTTAAAATCAGTTAAACCAAAGCTTCTATCATAAAAGTAGGGATTAGATGCCTACAGTAAACTGTTTGATTGGAGAATATTTAAAAATAGAAATTGATTTTTTCCCCTCAGATTATTTCCTTCACCCCTGCACCCTATTCTTGAACATGCCATTCTGTGCTCTTTGCTTTGTGGGAGACATAGCAGCAGGAGTCAAACATAATATTGGCCTGCTTTTGGTTTTGAATCCCAAAAGCAAACAGAGCCGTTATTATAGAGCAAGTAGTTGGGAGACTCCATGATGAATAAGAACAAGGCTTTCCTGCTCATTTAATGAATCATAGAATGGTCAGATACCATTTTCACAGGCTTCCTATGGAGGGGGCTGGACCCCAAAGAAGAAATAACTGTACGGTGTGTTTAGGTGTACGAGGCTGAGGATGCTGATGACCCTCCCTGAGATTCCTGTGCTTGAAGGAGGTTTCAAGGAAGTGGAATGATTCTTATGGGAGTAGAAATGACAGTGTCGTGTATCTAGGCAGATGGGGTCTTAGAAAGTGTCACTTCCAAGCCTACATGCACAGAAGAAATAGAGTTGTCTTGAGATGTCCACATGTGTCATTGCGATAGCAGACGGTGGGCCTGGGGTTTCAATGACTATAAAATGGCCACCTGGGCCTAGAGGCAACAGGCACAGATTGCTAGCTCCATCCCACAAATGAAAACTAGAGAGACAATAGAGGGAATTATGAATTACTGAAGCTAACAATAATAACAACAATTACAAAACAAAACTTGAGAAATCTTGCCTGTAGGAAGTCTGTCTTAAACTGCCATGTGTGGGGTGGTGTGAGAGGCTTCAGCCCAGGCAGAGGGCAGCTCGGGGCTTGGGTGACAAACTATATTAGAGAATAGTGGTTGAAATGCTGCTTTTGTGTATTTGTCAAGTTGTCTGCCTATTCACTGCAGAAATAGGCATTGATCCCTGAGTTCAGGTAACCACACGGGTCATATCAGGCAGAACAAAGGACAGGCTAGGACAGGCGTTGATGCACGCACGTGTGCACTCACTTTCCCACCTGGGTCTTGTCTTTCCCAGGGAAAGGATACCTATAATCTGAGGTCATATTCTAGTGAGAAAAAAACTGTAGATTCGTTACAGTTGTGAAATACTGAAAAGAAAAACTAAAGGGACCAGTGAAAGCGAACAACGGGAATATCTAACATATTCCAGGAGGGGGTGTTAATGAGGACTTGCCTGAGGAAGAGATTCACGTTTGCACCTGAAGGTTGAAGACATTGGGACCTGTGGTGCATCAGGACACGTGATTCCAACCAGAAAAAGGAGCATATGTGAAAACATCTGACATGGGAAGGAGTATGAAATTTCAAAAATAAACCCTGTAGTATGGTCAGTGAGCAAAGGGGAAGAGGGAGAAAGGAAACTGAAATGTACCAGATGAACATGCTCACATGCATCTCTGCTTGTCTGGTCACCTTCCCCTCTCCCTCCACTCTACCCAAGAGACCAACCCTCTTAAATTCAGAGATTATTTCATAAACACATGCCTCATAAATAGCAAAGGAGTTGTTAGAATCTAGTAGGATCTCAAAATACACGCTGATAAATGAATGAGTGATTATCTTAACAATTAAATTGTATGCTGTGGCGGATTAGGTGGGAAGCCCTTCCAAGACTTGATGATCCTTGTACTTATGTTGTATGGAAGTACAAGGAATGGGAGCAGGAAGCTGGTACCTTGGTTGAGGAACTGCTGGATGGCGCTGGTGGAGGCATCTGAGGAGTCTGGGGATGGCTCTCAGTTGGGTATGAGATTGTTGCTGAAGTTTCTGGAAGCTGACTCTGTTCTTGGGATAGCATCTTCTTCTTTGAGTTATTAATTTTGGTGGTTATGGTATCCCTTTTCTGGAGAAAAATAGATTTTTTTCCTTATTTCTGGATAATGATTTTCGTAATCACACAGAACACAACATGTTCTTTTCTTTCTTTCTTTTTCCAACAAGATCTTAGCTTTTCAATTTTCTCTGGAATAAAAGCCCATATGCAGATACCTTTACTACCTACTCTCTTCCACTTCAATGAAGATTAGCGTTTACTCTGCACATATTAAAAGCTCAGATGAAATTTCATTGGTTGGGGACGGAATCCAGAATCTACATCTGCTGTACACTGACCTAAGCCAACTTACTTATGCACAGCTCTTCGGGTTATTTTTTCAGTAGATAAGTTTTCCAGGTTATAAGGAAAGCATCTCAGCACAACATTTTCTCCACTTATGGATGGTTGTTAACTATGAATTTCTCATCAAGCAAATATACAAATAGGTGCCTGACATCTGCTTTTCAGGCTCCTAGACCCATTTTTCTGATCTATTGGGAGAGATTATTGGTAGAAATATGGATTCTTGGAAATAACAACAACAACACAACAAGAAAACAAAGGCAAAAACCAAGAGTCCCCTTATAAAGAACGTCTCTCTTTAAGTGGTCTGTGTGGGATGGTGGTGGGTATGTGCCCTGAATGAGAGGGCAGCTTGGATCTTGGGTGAGAAACTATATTAGAGAATAATTGTTTAAATTCTGTGCTTGCCTACCCTTTATGTTGTCTTGGGGCAATGTTTCCCTGCCCATTCACCTCAGATACAGGGTTCATTGCCCTATGTTGTGTGTAACCACAGAGCAATACAAGAGGTAGGTTGGGATAGGAGTTGATGCATGTGATGTGTACTTACTATCCCACCCCAGTCTTGTCTTCCCCTGGGAAAAGGGTACCTATAATCTGAGCTGATTGTCTAGCAGAAAAGGAAGATGTAGATTTATCACAGTTGTGATAGCTACTATAAAGAAAGAGTAAAGAGTCCTGTGAAGGCAAACGAGGAGAATATGTGATGTTCTTTTGAGAGTGGGAGTATCACTGAGGACTTGCCTGAGGAAGGCATTCAGGCTGGCACCTGAAGGTTGAATATACTTTAGCCAGTGAAGAGACAGGAATAATGAATTCCAAATGAAGGAAACGGCATATGCCACAACACCTGACATGCGAAGGAGCATAGAATGTTGAAAATTAATCCAGGAGTATGCGTAAGGAGAAAGGGTGAAAGGAAACTAGAATGTAGGAGTTAAATATACTCTATTATTCAACTATAATTGTCTGGTCACCCTCATGCCCTATTTCTGGACCAACACAAGACAGGAACCCTGTTGAGATCAAGAATTATTTCATAAATGCATACCTTGCAGAAGCAAAGGTCTTGTAATACACTGAGATCTCAATATGTATATTGATAAATTAAAGAGTGATTCTACTACATAAAGAAATTGTATATAGTAGGGGATTACTGAGAAGCTCGTTCAAGGTCATGATGATCCCTATAATATGTTGTAAGGAGGGACAACTATTGGGAACAGGAAGCTGGTACCTTGGTTGTGGAAATGCTGGATGGGGTTGGTGGAGGCATCTGAGGTGTCTGGGGAAGGCTCTCAGTTGACTGTGTGCTGGTTCCTGAAGGTTTTGGAAGCTGACTCTGTTCCCTCGTTAGCTGCATCTTAGATTCATCAGTTTTTGTGGTTTTGTTTTTCTTTTTCTGAAGTAGTTTTTTTTTCCTCATTAATCGTTTTCAGTATTAGATGAAACACAGCTTTATCAGTAAACACATCAACTTTGTATTACTAGGTTCTAATATACTACAATTTATGTCTTTGAGAACTCCAGGGAGCTACATACAGTCCATCTTCTGAAGAGATAGCCAGAAGATAAGCAGTGCACGTATATGATTGCTTCCTACAAATAGTGGGGACAATTTATACCTGTCACTCCTTTACTGACTTCTGTGGTGATGACCGTAGCAGTGAGCTTGCATTTAGAAAAGCTAAGTTTGAATTTAGTGTCTCTGAGTAGCCCTTGGCAAGCTGTTTCCCTCTGTGATTGCCATTTTAGTTCATACCTAAAAGAGGGGTCATGACTTCATATTCTCATCACAGGGAAATATATTACACATATCAAAGTGCACAGTAGTTCTGAAACATAATGGGTGACCAGTAACTATTAATTTACTGACTCTGAGCCTCATTTGACTCTGCCCCTGGAATCGTTTTTCCTCTGATTTTTCTATTTCCCTGTTGAGAAACGAATAAAGAACTAAGTGTTCAAGGAAGGTAATAATGGAAGAGCCATAGAAGAAGCTTCTTCAGCAGGACCTTAGCCATCCTACCTTCAACGCGGGCTTATCCTTGATTGATTCAGTTCCCAAGGCTTTGTTTGTGGTGGATGTAGCTTCGTCAGTGCTGGGTTTATCCTGCTTGTTTTTTTTCATTGGGGTTGTTCCTCTTGCCTTGCATTTCCTTAGAACTGATGCAGTAAAAGAGAAAATGATAATGGAAAGGAGCTGGTGGAAGACAGCTCAAGCCCTTTCAACACTATTTCCTCTCAGCTCTTGCCTGGGGGCCTAGGTAGGCTTGTGTCTGTCTCTACTGCATTAGCCAGGCTGGCCAGAGGTGGCCCGCAGAAATAACACAGGCACAAACACTGCCCTGTGCTCCCTCAATGGTTTCCTTTCTCATCCCATGTGCCATGAGCACATCCTTCCTGTCCTCTGGACTCCTGTGCACATCAGTCAAACCCTTTTCCAAGCACTCATCCTATATTTCCCTTTAAAGAATCTAAAGGTTCATGCTACTTGTGGTGGGTCATCTTCTGTAAAAGATGTGTTTGAATCACTGAAAGCAGAGAAAGGAAATATGATGTAATTAGTGATTGACAGAGTGGTGATACTGGACTTGGACTTTTTAAAGTATGTTTTTGTAATCCAGTGATTTTATAAGAGACAAGTTCTTTACATCTCTGGGAGTTTGGTTTTTATTAAAGTACTTCCTCATGTTTGTCCCTAGACTATATAATAATGGTGGAGTAAATGTTGTAATAGAGTATGTACAGTAGTTGATATAAATACTTTTAAAATGCACATTTTTTTAAAATTTTGTCATTTTCTAACCTATCTAATGTACTGAAAGCCTCAGCCTTTCTCATCAACTCCTTTTGCTTTATTTCTTTACTCTCATCCCCAAAATATACCCTCTCAAATATGTTAGACCTCTTTGTAGGAAAGGGAATGCCCTAAGTTGTCAACTTGGCCTCTGCCATACTAACATTGCGATGGCTACTGAGTCCTAAACTGGGAAAGGGATGTGTGAGCTGTGACAAGTCAGCTTTAGGATGGAGCAGAGAGAGGGAGAGTGAGGAGTTCTCATCTGTTACCTTTTGACTTTTCATTTTGAAGAGTTTTCGCACGGTCTTTAAGTTCTTCTATGTCTTTGTACAATTGTATTAGTTTGTCAACACAGGTGGCCCCTTGGAACTTTTCTTCCATCAAGTCAGCAATCTGAACTCTATTATATTCATTTTGAGTTTTTTTGGTCAGTTTTAAATCCCGGGCCAATAAAGACTTAACTATGCTAAAGTGATATTCAGTGATGGGCTCTAATCCTTTCAGCAGAACAATTCTCTTGAATTCACTCTCCATCTCTTAAGCTATGGATGATCTACAAGAGAAAAATAACATAGAGTGTTACACAGTTAACAGACAATTTAAAAGACTGTCAATGTCTATGTGAGTGAGTGGGCCGTGTGAATGTGTTGTCCGTGGATATGTTGACAAAGAGGGACTTAATTACCAGATGTCATCATGGAAAATGGGTTGAGAACTGCCAAATTAGGCCTTCTAAGAAATTCTTCCCTTTTGATGATGATAGTTGAGTTGGGTTGGGGGTTGGGGGTGGTAAAAGAAGGTCTGGAAATAGGCAATTGTGTAGAGGATGGACTGTACAGTGTCAAAGTCCCTAGTTCCTCCTCCCATTCTTTTTTGGGGCTACAGTCCACCCCTGAATGTCTGCCTGTTGGTCCCTGACTCTTCCTATACCCACTATGACTGAAGAGACCTATGTGTAAAGTGGACAATGGGCTGTGGCCTTTCACCTTATGTGAGTATCTTTCGGCCACAGCAGTACAGTTCAATACTGGGGTACCTGCCCTACTCCACCTGGCTCTGCCTTAGTCAGCTCTAATTAGCATCATCTCTCTCTGGGGCTTGGACCATGTTCTCTGTGTCCTCAGTGACCATAATATCACTGTCCCTTTCTTGGACTTCTACCTGCTCCCTCGTGAGCAATCATGGTGTTTATTGACTGGAATTATGTCTATAGTTGCTTGATTTTTCTCCTCCAGGCTTAACTTTTTTAATCTGTCCTTTTCATGGAGCCAGATAACTCTCTATAAAGCCACAATTCTATCTCGCTTAAAATCCTTCAGTAAATCCCCATTTTCTTTCTGAAAAATGTCTTGTGCCTTAGCGTGGCTTGGAAGGCCTTGAAGCATCTGCATCTTTTCTACTTCTGCTGCTTTTGTATTTCTTATATCTTATGCTCCAAACTATATAACACACCTTGCCTTTTCATGCTTCATGACTTCGCTAATTCCCTTCTTGCTGCCTAGAAAGCCTCTCCTACCTTTCTTCCTCTAATTACCTCTTTACAGAGGTAAAGTGAGGCTCAAGTGAGGCTTTGTCTTCTGAAAGCTAGCAGAGTCCCCATTTTGGGCTGAGTTTCACTCCTCTGGGCCTCTTAGCACTTTCTGCACTTCCTTGATGGCACTCAGTGCCTGTTATGGATCTCAATTTTCTGTTTAAATTCATGAATGCTTTTAGTTCAGGGACCATGTGTTCGTGTATTTTTGTACCATTGGGATGTTCAAATTCCTGGGGCTGTGACTTGTTCCTTCTTGAGAGAGCATGGGTGTCCTCAGGTTGGTCATGCCCATAGAGTGAAGGATGTGTCCACACGAGGACACATTATCGTGAGATTGAAGAATATTAAAAACAAAGTGAAAACTCCGAAAGTTTCCAGAAATAAAGAGCAGATCACCTATAAGATTCAAGGATCAAATTGATCAAAATTTGAATCAAAATTCAAGGATCAAAATTTTTATACAGTACTGGTCCAATATGCCTATCTATTTCAAAACTGAAAATTTCTAAAATAAAATTTTGGGATTTTTTTCAGAGTTATTTGCAATTTATGTGCATAATAAAACCAGATACAAGGTGACAGGAACCTATGCATAATCGTATTCATTCCACTTAAATGTGAGCATTCATATCTTTTGTTGCTGAAATATTAGTGCATTTGATTTTGGAGTAATGATCCAGATTCTACCTGGGTTTCTAGTAATGTGGTATTTTAATAGATGTATTAAACAGCTTTTCTGAAGCCCCCAGATTCTGATTTTCAAAACATATCTGGCCCAAGCATATCAGAAGAGGTACTGTCAACATCTCCTGAAGGAAAAAATAATTTTGAAAGTAATTTTTAATCTAGCCAAAATGATATTTAAATGTGAGGGCCTCAAACATTATTCTCTGATATTCAAGGCCTCAGTAGTTTTGCAAAACAAAGACTCCAACAGAAACATCTACTGGAAGTAATATTCAATACGACAGTAACATAAATTCAAGAAATACTGCAAACCAAAAGTAAGTATGAGGGAAAACCTAACTTCATTTGGTGTGCCTATGTCCTGAACATCAACAAAGCCTGACTGTAGAGAAAAGAACCACCAAATTCATTAACGTGGTGGAGGGAGGGAGGGAGAAGAACATGGCAGTTCACCCATTCAATTGTCTTAAACAGTAAGACAGAGTGTATGTAAAAAAAATAAAGTATGATGAAGGAGAGTATAGAAATGTCACAAATTGAAATGAAGATAGGAGAAACAAGACAAAACATGTTAATTATCAGCCTATGCACAAAGGGCCTAACCAGTTAAGTGATGACTTTATCCAAACTGGATTCAAGAAATCTGCCAAAATATTGTTAACAAAAGATCACTTAAAGGTGGAAATACAGAAGAAAAACATTTTATCATGCAAAGAGTAAGTAAAAGAAACCCAGTTTATCTATATTAGTGCAGCTTTAGATAGACCTGAAGACAAAAAGTATCAGAGCACAGCACAATGGTAATAGGATCAACTCCTTGGGAGATAAAACAGTATAAATTGTGTATTTACCTACTAAAATAAATATATATCATTTTTATTGCTTTATTTTCCTTCATAATTCTATAAATATTATGTATTATATTTATTGAATAACATGTTATAATACAAAATTATATTTGTAGCATTATGTAATACATTTCTCTTCATATACACACGTATGTATGCATCTATCCATAAATACATGTATGTAAAATATACATTATATATATGTGTGTGTATATAAATTAGTATATTGATGGATTTCTTAAATTCAATTTTGCTAAAGTTGTTTCTTACCTGGTTAGGCCCTTTATGTATATGTTGATAATTAACATGTTTTGCCTTGCTTCTGCTATCTTCATTTCAATTTATGACACTTCTATATTCTCCTTATGTATATATAAATTTGAGAGATCTACAAGGAAAAATCTGACAAGTTTATGGTAGGAGATTTCAGTATATCTCTCAATTGCTAAATGAATGAGGTAAGAAAAAGTCAGTAAAGATTTAGAAAATTTAATTAGCACAATTAATAAGCTTAATGAGTAAAGTTTATCTTACATACATAAAATTCTGAACATGAAACATTTCATATTTTAGTCAAGCACATATGAAATATGGTTGTACCAGGCCATACAGAAAGACTGTAAATAATTGAAAAGTAGGCAATAGAAATCTATTTGTAAGTAACACTCCCTGCCTCTCTCCTACACCTTGCCACCAGAAAAAAAAAATCAATAATTGTCAGGAAGGCAGAGGTAATCCTAAAAGAATCTTAAATAACAACTCTGACAGCTGGTGTAGAATGGAGTATAAAATAAAAATTACACTGTCTTATAGAGAGATAAAGAAACCATGTTTTTTTTTTAAGTGTTTGTGGAACTGAAATTTTGTCTGCTCTGTGTGTGTAGGGGGTGTGTGTAAAATTAGGATAACACAATACAATACAACCTCATATACAGATGTATTTTTTACTTAATATTACTTTGTGATCCTTTTGTCTTGTCCCTATTTTAACTTTTACCCAGGTCCCCACCACAGCCACCAAGGTTCCTGTGCACTTCCAGGGGAAAAAGACCCAAACCCTTTCTTTGAATACAATTCATGCCAATAGATGCCCAGGGAACACATTTTAATATCTTCTATAGTCAAAATACATCTCCCTTAATCGTGGTGGAATAAAAATGTCTATTCTTTGCCCAGCTAGTAAAGGACTAGAATCAAGCTAATGCTGTTTTCGCTTCTCTGAATATAGTTGAAATCAGCCCTTTCCCCCAAATTCTTCATAACTCAAGCTCCCCCTGTCACCTTTGGTTACCAGCCAGGTACCCACAGCTCCCCATGGAAATCCCCACAGGTCTCACCTTACTGGAAATTTCTCCCACAGTAGTCCAGATCTGGAGGTCTTCTTCAGAGATGTACAAATCACTTCTTAATTTGTTTGAGTAGGAAGATAAATCAGTAAACTCTCAGAGACTGAACTGCAGGATGTTATAATCTCCCGAAGGGCAGAAGAAAAAGAAGTACTTTGAAAGGTAACAAGAACAAAAGACACTGATTAGAGTCACTTAAAAACTCAACTCGTGCTGGCTGCCTCATTCTGTGCTATCCCCAAGAGAAGCAAGTTATGAAACAGTTTTGAGACTCCTCCCACCAATGTTCTTAGCTTTCAATTTCATTAGTCAGAGAAAATGAACAGTTTCCTTCCTGTAAATACAGTTGGGGCCCAGGGCAAACCAGCCCCAAATATTCCACAATAGCATATTGATTATTTTGAATTAACATTCCTTGAGAAGCCCAAAGGATGTTCTGACCCTCCTGTCTCTGTCCTCCCTGAAACCAGGAAATAAAAATCCCCTGTGAAAGGTGCTTTCCCTGCAGCCTTACCACCAGAGCTGAGTGGTAAGCAAGTCAGGGCTGAGAAGCCTGCATAAACAAACCTTGCAAATGTACTACCTCAAGCCTAAACTCTGCTTAAATTCCTCACTAATTATGTATCTCAAATCTAAGTTTCTTTGTCCTGTAATTCCTCACAAATTTCTTGTTTTTCTCTGTAAAAGATATATGTATGCTGCCTGCTTTGTTTTCTCCAATCATCATTTCTCTATGATCTCTGATACATATTAAAGTGTTTATTTCTCCTGTTAATCTGATCGTGTGTCAATTTTATCACTAGTCCAGCCATAAGAACACAAGAATGGTAGAAAGGGGATTTTCCCCCATGCTGACAATGTCTTAATCAAACTGAAAAATTATGGCAAATTTATATTTAAATTTTTGTTGTGGTTGTTACAAATGTCAGTAGATGAAAGAAGTTCCAACTGTAGAACTTTTTATTCATCAGACTTACATGTGGCACATTAGACTTATATCTCTTGAATGATGGTCAAATAAAGGAGAAGTAAGGTGAGTCACCTGGCTACTTATCCCTCCTTTCCTCTTCTTAGAGTGGCAGTGGCAGGAGAGGATCTCAGAAGAGGCATCTATTTCTACCAGTACTTGACTGCACTGCCTGGAAGGAGGTGAGTCTGCTGTAAAATTGTTATTAGGTTAAACAGTATCTGAAGCATTCACCTGTTATGGATTGACATACCTGGGGCTTGGTAGAAGTATACCATATTAGAAATTTGTAAATCCTTCATCAAATATATAAAAAGGTATTTGGCACTAGTTGCCCTCTTGACTATGACTAGGCTCCTTTACCTCACTGATTAAATTCATAGTTACTCACACCTGCTGCATTATTCTTGGATAAACACATGTGAGTAGTGAGTTCATGTCATGACAGCATTGAGCCTTGCAAATTTTGGAAGAACACTGAACCTCTGGAATGAGAGGGGCCTGATAAACCTTTTCTTCTACTGATTTTTTTTGTGTGTGTGGGAAGGACAGAGGATGCACTTCAGACTACTGGAAGCCCTGAGATGTCAAATAAATGGCACCACCCAGCAGACATTACCGTGTAAACCTACCAGCTGATCTACAGGGTGAGATCATGACTGGAAAAGGGTCCCCCAAAATAGTTAATGTTGGTAGGTGCTCTAAGGTAATCTAAAGAAATAAAGGTGATTATTTTCATCCAAACTAGAGTCATGGAGGGGATAATTGAAGTTTAGATTTGCAACTGTCTGAAAAACTCCACAAAAGCAGGAATAGTTGAGAAAAAGCAAGGGGTATCTGGAGTGATGACCACAAACACCTTTGGGTGCTCATTGTTTTCTTTTGCAGGCTTTAGGTTGCTGTTTAAGTGGATGCTGAAAGCTGGTCTTGAGGTAATGTGTAGAGAGGAGCATGAGGGAAGTCAGAGACAGCCCCATTCTGGAGATCAGAGGGTAGAGGGCATATGGGAGAAATGACCATAATTCAGGACATTTTTCTGTCCATTTTCTTGTAATCAAGTCATGTGGAGTGGTGTCATTCGTTGGGACTCCACCATATGACACAGATCACTGTCATCAAAACGGACAATTCAGAACAATGTTCCATAATTCATACAGTGCAGTTGAGATTTTAGTAGATGAAGCAAAGGAATTCTAAATAATGTGCTTTTTTCTTGACTTATAGGCAGCTGCAAAAGAATTGGTGATTTGTGCCATTGCACAGAAACTTCACTGGTAGAACATACAAGAACTCCAGATACAGGAGGAAATGCCTGGATTAAGTTGCATGACTTCTTATCATCTAGAGTATTAATTCACATGGTAATTCAAAATCTTCAGGAAAAGTCCCCACCAGATTGATGTCTTAACCAACATGTTGGCAAATTACAGCCTGTGGGCCAAAGCTAACACACTATCTGCTTTGGAAATAAAGTTTTATTGGAACACTGATATGCTTATTAATTTATGCATTGTGCATGTCTGCCTTCATGATGCAACTATAGAGCTGACTAGCCACAGGAGAGTCCATCTTTAGGCTGGAGAGTCCAAAGATTTTACTATATGGCTCCTTACAGACAAAAGTTTGTCAACCTGTACCCTAAGCAGAGAGCATCAAAGGAGAAAAGCAAGTGAAAGAACAATCACACCGAGGAACCACAGTCAGGCCTATACAAGTCCATATTAGGTCCACGGAAAAAGGCTTAGTGATAAGGTTTGTGGTCTCAGAGACAGACACGGAAAGGGAATTATGTTCCCCTCAACTCATATGTTGAAGCCCTAAAGCCCCAAGTTACTATATAAGGAGGTAATTAAATTAAAATGAGGCCATAAGGGTGGGGCATTAATCCAATGTGACAGGTATCCTTCTAAAAAGAGAAGATTTTGGCACACACAGAGATTGCAGGGATGTACACACACAGATGAAGACCATGTGAGGGAACAGCAAGAAAATGGCCATCTTCAAGCCAAGTAGAGAGGCCTCAGGAGAAACCAAACCTTCTGACACTTTAATCTTGGACTTTCAGCCTCTAGAACTGTGAGAAAATAAATTTCTGTTGTTTAAGTTACCCATTCTGTGGTATTTTATTATGGTGTCCCGAGCAGACTAATACAGGGAGAGTGATAAAAGCATTTTTACATTTATTTTCATGAGAGACGTTGGCCTTTATTTTGCTTTTTGTGTGATCTTGATCTGATTTTGGTTTAACAATAATATTGGCATTTCTAAAAGAATGTATTTAAGATTGTTAATATTTCTTCCTTAGATTTTGATAGATTCAACAAATGTCTAGTCCCAGAGCTTTTATTGTGGAAAGATTTTTGTTATGAATTGATTTCTTTCATAGATATAGGGATATTTAGATATTCTATTTCCTTATGTGACAGTTTTGGTAAGTTGTGATTATAGGAATTTTATCCATTTGGTCTAAGTAACCAAACATACTGGCATAAATTTGTTCATAATATTCTTTTATTATCCTTTAAATATCTGTCGGGTCTATAGTGTCACATTTTTGCATTCCTGATATTGGTCATTTACATTTTCTGTATTCTTCTCGATTAGTCCTGCTGGACAGATTGTGTCTGAGGAAGAATACTTAGGGAAGGCCAAAGACAAGAGGGGAGACAGAGGAAATGATAGGAATTGGAGCCTCTGGTGCCAACAGCTAGAGCAAATATTAAACACAGTCCAACACTGAGCCACATTAACATACAATCTCATACTAAGGGTGTATTTACTTCCATCCCTATTACCTCATAAAACATGCCCAGCTTTTAACAAAAAAGTACATGATATATCAAAAGACAATGAAAAACAGATAGTGATGTCAGCATCATGGCGGAGTGAGATACCCTCTTTGAATCTCTGCCCCCTAAGACACAACAAAAACGTCATTCGCATTACAACAGAGGTCAATCAAACACTACAAAGGACTTTTATGAAACCCCTGCTGCTGTACATCAGATGGTGGAGGCATGAGAAGCCCCAAAGGACAAGAGGAAAGGTAAGAAGCTTTACTCCCCCTCCCCAATGAATCGGCAAAGACAGTGTGGCTCACAGACAGAGGGGGGAGTGGCGGCCCACTGCGGGGAAAACTATCGCCCTCCAGGTGCTCTCACAGACTGTCAAGAGATCCCCACCAGGAAGTGACGACGGACGGCTTCAGGGGTGTGGCAAATGCCCCAAGAGAGCCAGAAAGGAAACTCCTGGGTTGAGCTGGAGAAAGAGAGAACCCCTCCCCCCACATGCCCTGCATTGCAGCATAATCCCTCTGGGGACTGCAGCAGGCTCAGAGCACACTACTTGCAATCTCCATCCAGTGGCAGCAGGAGGAAACTGCAGGACCAACTTCAAGATGAAAAAAAAAGTAAAGCCATGGGAACCATGCAAAGGTTTGTTATGTCTACAAACTAAAAGGAAAATGACAAACACCCAGAAACCAACCCTGAAGGCACAGAATTCGATAACCTGAATGACAGAGAATTCAAAATAGCTATCATAAACAAACTCAATGAAACACAAGAGAACACGCAGAAGCAAGTCAATGAATTCAGGGTTTTTGTCACAAAAGAGATTGAAACCATAAAGAAAAACCAATCAGAATTATTGGAGATGAAAAACAAAATGAACGAGATAGTGGAAAAAATGGAGTCTTTAAAGAGCAGAACTGAGAATACGGAGGAACGAATTAGCATTATTGAGGATAGCCAAGAAGAAACGCTCCAGATAGAGGAGGAGAGAGAGAGCTAAGACTAAAAAGAAATGAAGAAATTCTTTGAGAAATATCAGACTCAATGAGGAAAAGCAACATAATGATAATAGGTATTCCAGAAGGAGAAGAAAAAGAAAAAGGAGCAGAGAGTTTGTTCAAAGAAATAATAGCTGAGAACTTCCCAAACCTAGGGAATGAGATGGAAATAACAGTGAATGAAATCAATAGATCACCTAAATATAAACAGGAATAAACAATCATCACATCACATAGTAGCAAAGTTAACTAGTTTCTGAGACAAGGAAATTATATTAAAGGCAGCTAAACAAAAAAACAAAATAACATACAAAGGAAATCCCATCAGGCTCTCAGCTGATTTCTCGACAGAAACTCTACAGGCTAGGAGAGACTGGGATGATATATTCAAAATCATGGAAGACAAAAACCTTCAGCCAAGAATACTTTACCCAGCAAAAATATCGTTCAAATATGAAGGAGAAATAATAACTCTCCCCAATAAACAAAAGCTTCATCACCACAAGACCCCCACTACAAGAAATGCTCAAGAAGGCCCTTAGGCCTGAAAAAAAAACACATGAGAAAGGGGATACAAAGATTTCAGCAAGGAGAAAACCAAGAAGACTAAACCAGAATAAACTACAGTTGGATAACTTCAAAAATTAATTCAAGCTTATCACTGTAAACACACACTCGTGACACAAGATGGAATGAGTAGTGACAACAACAAATAAGGAGGGGAAAAGGAAAGGGATTGAATTGACTCAGCCTAAGGAAACAGGAGGCATCTGAGAATGTACTATCTTATCCAGGAGATCTCTTATATAAACCTCACGGTAGTCACTAAACAAATAACCAGAAGAGAACCACACATGACAAATAAAGAGAAAACTAAGAGAATGAGCATGCAGAAATACCAAACTGAATTTGCAGTCCGAAACACAAGTGACAAGAAACAAAGGAAATGCAAATGAACCAGAAAATTCACAATAAAATAGCAACATTAAACCCTCATATATCAATAATCACTCTAAATGTAAATGGATTGAATTCTCCAATAAAAGACACAAAGTGGCGGGATGGATTAAAAACCAAGATCCAACAATTTGCTGCCTCCAGGAAACAAATCTGAGCTCTAAAGACAAACACAGACTCAAAATAAAAGGGTGGAAAACGATACTCCAAGCTAATGGCAAACAAAAGAAAGCAGGAGTTGCCATACTTATATCAGACAAAGTAGACTTCAAGATAAAAAAGGTAATGAGAGACAAAGAAGGGCAATATATAATGATAAAAGGGACACTTCACCGAGAAGACATAACAATTATAAATATCTATGCATCCAACACAGGAGCACAAAAGTACATAAAACAACTGCTAAAAAACCTAAAAGGAGATATTAACAATAACACAATAATAGTAGGGGATCTAAACACCCTCCTTGCATCAATGGATAGATCATCCAGAGAAAAAGTCAATAAGGAAATAATGGACTTAAATGAAAACTAGAAGCAATGGACTTAATAGATATATACAGAGCACTCCACCCCAAAAAAAGCAGAGTACACATTCTTCTCAAGTGTGCATGGAATAGTCTCAAGGATAGACCATATATTAGGAAACAAGGCAAACCTCTATAAATTTAAGAAGATTGAAATCATTACAATCATCTTTTCTGATCATAATGCTGTGAAACTAGAAATCAACTGCAGGGAAAAAACTGGGAGAGGTACAAAGATGTGGAGACTAAACAACATGCTGCTGAAAAAGTGGAGGGTCATTGATGAAATTAAAGGAGAAATCAAAAGTTATCTGGAGACAAATGAAAAAGAAAATACACCATACCAACTCATACGGGACACAGCAAAAGCTGTCCTGAGAGGGAAATTCATAGCAATACAAGCCCACCTTAACAAACAAGAAAAATCCCAAATAAAGAAGCTTAAACTGCACCTAACAGAATTAGAAAAAGAACAGACAAAGGCCTGAATCAGCAGAAGGAGAGAAATAATAAAAATCAGAGCAGAAATAAATGAAATTGAAAACAAAAAAAACAGTAGAAAGGATCAATGAAACAAAGAGCTGGTTCTTTGAGAAGATAAATAAAATTGACAAACCCTTAGCCAGACTCACTAAGAAAAAAGGGAGAAGACTCAAATAAAATTAGAAATGAAAGAGGATAAATTACAACAGACACCACAGAAATACAAGGGATTATTAAGGAATACTATGAAAAACTTTATGCCAACAAATTGGACAATCTAAAGGAAATGGACAAATTCTTGGACACATACAACCTCCCAAAACTGAATCAAGAAGAAATAGAGAATCTGAACAGACCAATCACAAGAAAAGAGATTGAAGCAGTAATCAAAAACCTCCCCCAAAATAAAAGCCCAGGACCAGATGGCTTCCCTGGAGAATTTTACCAAACATTCAAAGAAGATTTAGCACCTCTCCTTCCTCAAACTATTCCAAAAAATAGAAGAAGATGGAATACGTCCTAACACATTCTATGAGGCCAGCATCATCCTGATACCAAAGTCAGACAAGGACAATACAAAGAAGGAAAACTACAGGCCAATATCACTGATGAACATAGATGCAAAAATCCTCAACAAAATATTGGCAAACCGAATACAGCAATACATCAAAAAAATCACACACCACAATAAAGTGGGATTTATACCAGGGACACAGGGATGGTTCAACATCCACAAATCAATCAACATAATACACCACATTTACAAAATGAACAATAAAAACCACATGATCATCTCAATGGATGCAGAGAAGGCATTTGACAAGATCCAGCATCCATTTATGATTAAAACTCTCAACCAAATGGGCATAGAAGGAAAGTACCTCAACATAATAAGGGCCATATATGACAAACCTACAGCTAACATCCTACTCAATGGAGAAAAACTGAAAGCCATTCCTTTGAGGACAGGAACAAGACAAGGGTGCCCACTCTTACCACTCTTATTCAACATAGTACTGGAATTTCTGGCCAGAGCAATTAGGCAAGAAAAAGGAATAAAAGGACTCCAAATAGGCAATGAAGAAGTGAAACTCTCACTATTTGCAGATGACATGATCTTATACATAGAGAACCCGAAAAACTCCATCAGAAAACTACTAGAAATAATCAACAACTACAGTAAAGTGGCAAGGTATAAAATCAACTTACAATAATCAATCGCATTTCTATACACTAACAATGAACTAACAGAAAGAGAACTCAAAAAGACAATCCCATTTACAATTGCAACAAAAAGAATAAAACATCTGGGAATAAATTTAACCAAGGAGGTAAAAGACCTATACAATGAAAACTATAAGACACTATTGAAAGAAATCGAGGAAGACATAAAGAAATGGAAAAATATTCCATGCACATGGATTGGTAGAATAAATATAGTTAAAGTGTCCATTCTACCTAAAGCAATCTACAAATTCAATGCAATCCCAATCAGAATCCCAATGTCATTCTTCATGGCAATAGAACAAAAAATACTGAAGTTCGTATGGAGCGAGAAAAGACCCCGAATGGCTAAAGCAATCCTGAAAAAAAAGAACAAAGCTGGAGGCATCACAATCCCTGATTTCAAATATACTATAGAGGTATAGTAATCAAAACAGCATGGTATTGGTACAAAAATAGACACACAGATCAATGGAATAGAATTGAAAGCCCAGAAATAAAACCACACACGTATGGACAGCTAATGTTCAACAAAGGAGCAAACAACATACAATGGAGAGAGGGAAGTCTCTTCAATAAATGGTGCTGGGAAAATTAGACAGCAACATGCAAAAGAATGAAAGTAGACCATCTCCTATCACCATATACAAAAATCAATTCAAAATGGATTAAGGACTTGAAAGTGAGACCTGAAACTATAAAACTCCTGGAAGAAAATGTAGGCAGTACACTAAGTGAAGTTGGTCATAAGGGATCCTTTCAGATTCCGTGTCTACTTGGACAAGGGAAACAAAAGAAAAAATAAACAAGCGGGACTTCATCAGACTGAAGAGCTTCTACAAGGCAAATGAAACCAGGATCAAAATGAATAGACAACCCACCAGCTGGGAGAAAATATTCACAAATCGTTTATCTGACAAGAGATTAATCTCTGTAATATATAAAGAACTCATACAACTGAGCAACAAAAAACAAACAACCCAATCAGAAAATGGGCAGAGGATATGGACAGATATTTTTCCGAGGAAGAGATACAGATGGCCAATAGACATATGAGAGAGGTTCAACATCACTAATCATCAGGGAAATGCAAATCAAAACTACACTAAGATATCACCTGACACCCGTTAGAATGGCTATAATCACCAAGACAAAAACAACAAATGCTGGAGAGGCTGTGGAGAAATGGGAACCCTCGTTCACTGCTGGTGGGAATGCAAACTGGTGCAGCCTCTATGGAAAACAGTATGGAGAGTCCTCAAAAAGTTAAAAATAGAAATACCTTATGATCCAGCAATCCCACTCTTGGGCATCTACCCAATGGACATGAAATCAACCATCACAAGAGGCTTATGCACCCCTATGTTCATTGCAGCATTATTCACTATAGCCAAGAAGTGGAAGCAACCCAAGTGTCCCTCAACTGATGATTGGTTAAAGAAGATGTGGTATATACATACAATGGAATACTACTCAGCCATAAGAAAAGACAGAACTGTCCCATTTGCAACAACATGGAGGGACCTAGAGGGTATTATGTTAAGTGAAATAAGCCAGAGAGAGAAGGACAGACACTGTATGAATTCACTCATATATGGAATATAAATGAACACACGGACAGAGAGAACTGATTGGTGGTTACCAAGGGGAAGGGGGTGGGGGGTGGGCACAAAGGGTGAAGGGTTACATCCACATGGTGACAGACAAACAATAATGTACAACTAAAATCCCACAATGTTATAAACTATTAAGACATCAATAAAAAATTTTAAAAAAATGTTAAAAAAAAAGACAATGAAAAACATAATGTAAAGAGACAAAATAAACATCAGAACCAGATTCAGATATGACACAGATGTTGAAATTATCAGACAGGGCACCTAAACAAATGATGATTAATATGTAAAGGGCTGGCATCAGCTTGGTAGGGAAGCCATGACAAAATGCCACACACTGGGTGATGTAAATAACAGACATATACTTTCTCCCTGTTCTGGAGGCTTGAAGTTTAAGATCAACGTGTTGGCAGGTTTGCTTTCTAGTGAACCTGTCTCCTCAGCTTGCATATGACCACCTTCTTGCTGCCTCCTCACATGGTCATCACTCTGTGCACACGCACTCCTGATGTCTCTCTTTGTGTGTCCAGATTTCCTCTACCTATAAGGACCAGTCAGATCAGATTCAGGCCTAGCTATTTGACCTTATTTAAACTTAATCACCTCTTTAGAGGCTCTACCAGCAAATCCAGTCACATTCTAAGTACTGCTTGTTAGGGCATCAATATATGAATTTTGAGAGGACATAATTCAGTCCATAGAATGGCTCTAAGAGAAAAAGTAAACAACATGCAAGCACAGATGTGTAAAGTAAGCAGAGAGATGAAAACTCTAAGAAAGAAGCAGGGGAAAGTCGACAAATCAAGAATACTATAACAGAAAAGATGAACATTCAGTAGTCTGGATACAAACAATGAAGGAATCAGTGAGCTTGAGGATAGGTCTATTGAATCTTCCCAAATTGAAATGCAAAGTGAGAAAAGAATGAAAAAACAAAACATCCAATATCTGTGGCATAATATCATAAGATATAGCACATGCATACTTGTAAAGCCAGAAGGTGAAGAAAGAGACAATAGAGCAGAAAAAATATTTGAAGAGATAATAGCCAAGAAATTTCCAAAATAAAAACCGACATAAAAACCACAGATACAGGAAGCTCAAATTATGTCAAGCACATTAACTACTCAAAATATTTACATCTAGGCATATCATATTCAAATTCTTGAAAATAATAGACAAAAAGAAAATCTTGAAGGAACCCAGAGGAACATAAAACACCTTACTTATAGAGGAACAAAGATAATAATACTATGGACTTATTAGAAATGTTTCAATCAAGAAGAGGGTGGAGTAAAACATTAAAAATTTTGAAGAAAAAAACATGCCAATCTAGAATTTTGTATCTGGCAACAATTATCTTTCAATAGTGAAGAAGAAATAAAGACTTCCTTAGACAAACACAAACTGAGGGAGTTCATTGTCAGCAGACCTCTCCTTAAAAATATATTAAAATTTCTCCAGGGAGAAGAAAGATGGTATGGGTCAGAAATGCAGATTTCCATGAAGAAAGGAAGACCATCAGAAAGGAATAAATGAAGATAAAATAAAATATTTTGTTTTTCTTATTCTTAATTGATCTAAAAGATAACTGTTTAAAGTAAAAAAGGTAATGTATTTGGTGATTATAGCATATAGACAAGCAAATGAGTGACACAAGTATTGTAAAAGATGAGATGGAGGAATTGGGAATGCTCTATTACAAGATAACTGCATGATACATGAAATGATATACTGTGATTTGTAGGTAGATTTAGATTATTTTAAAATGTATTTTAGAAACTTTTGAAAAACTACTAAAAATTTTAAAGGAAGTATAATTGATATGCTAAAAAAGTAGAAAAAAGGAAGTCATATGAAATGCTCAGTTAAAACTAGAGAAGGCAGCAAAAAAGCAGACAAAGAACAAATGCAACAAAGAGAAAAGAATACAAACATGGTAGTTATCAATTAACATTATCAATAATCACTTTAAATGTCAAGGGTATAAATATACCAATTAAATGAGATGGGAAAAGATAGCAAGAGCCAATTCTATATTTTCAACAAGAAATCCACTTTAAATATAATGACTCAAATAGGTTAAAAGTTAAGGAGCAGAGATAGATACACACTGCTAACACTAATAAAAACAAAAAATCAGGAATAGCTGTATTAATTTCAAATGAAGTGGACTTCAGAACAAGGAAAAATATCGAGATTAAAGAGACTCATTATGATAAAGGGGTCAATTCTTCATGAGGACATAACATCCTAATGTGTGTTGCACCTAACAGAACATCAAAATACATGGGACAAAAAGTGATATGTGTGTGTGTGTGTATACAGTCATGGTTGCTTATCGATGGAGATACTTTCTAAGAAATGTGTCCTTAGGCGATTTCCCATTGTGCAAACATCATAGAGCGCACTGACACAAACCTGGATGGTTTGTGTAGTATAGCCTACTACACACCTAGGCTATATAGTTCTAATCTTATGGGACCACTGTTGTATATGCAGTCTCTTGTTGACCAAAATGTCATTATGCAGCACATGAATACATATATGTATGCGTTTATGTATATAAATATGTATATATGTATGGAACCATCATCACCATATTTTACAGAATATTTTCACTGCCCTAAAAATCCCCCATACTCCACCTATTCAACACACCCTCCCTTCCTTCTCCCCACTGGCAACCACTGACCTTTTTCTGTCTCCAACAGTTTTGCCTTTTGCAGAGTGTCATATAGTTGGAATTATACAGTGCGTAGCCTTTTCAGATTGGCTTCTGTCACTTAGCAATATGTATGTGACTTCCCCTCATGCCGTTTCATGCCTCCATAGCTTGTTTATTTTTGTTGCTGAATACTATTTCATTGTCTGGATGCACCAGTGTGTTTATCCATTCACCTATTGAAGGATATCGGGGTTGCTTCCAAGTTTCGGCAATTATGAATAAACCTTTGATAAACATTTGTGTGCAAGTTTTTGTGTAGACATAAACTATCCGCATATTTGGGTAAGTACCAAGAATCTTGATTTCTGGATCATATATGATCCAGAGTAGGAGTATGTTTTGTAAGAAACTGCCAAACTGTCACCTATAGTGGCAGTACCCTTTTGCATTCCCATCAGCGAAGAATGTTGAATCACCTTTCCATACCTGGAATAAATCCTACTTGGTCATGGTGCATAATGATTTTTGTATACTGTTACATCGATCTGCTAAATTTTGTTGAGGATTTTTGCATCTATGTATGTGAGAGACATTGGTCTGCAGTTTTCCTCTCTTGTAATCTCTTTGTCTGATTTTGATATTAACATAATGCTGATCACATTGACTGAGTTAGAAAGTATTCCTTCTGCTTCTATTTTCTTGAAGAGATTGTAGAGAATTGGTATAAATTTTTCCTTAAGTGTTTGGTAGAATTCTCTATTGAAACCATCTAGACTTGGTGCCTTCTGTTTTGTAAAGTTATTAATTATTAATTCATTTCTTTAAGCAAAACAAGCCTATTCAGATTACCTATTTCTTCTTGTGTGAGTTTTAGTAGATTGTTTTTGAACCAATTGGTCCGTTTCATCCAGGTTATCAAACTTGGGGACACAGAGTTGTTCATAATATTCTTTTAATTTCACTGAGATCAGTAGTTTGGCCCCTCTGTCATTTCTGGATTAGTAGTTTGTGTCTTCTCTCCTTTTTTCTTCGGTAACCTGGCTATGAATTTATCAGTTTCATTGACCTTTTCAAAGACCCAGCTTTTGATTCTTTGATTTCATATTTTTCCACTTTATTGATTTCAACTCTAATCTTTATTTCCTTTCTTCTGTTTTATTTGGATTTAATTTGCTTTTCCTGTTAGAGTTTCCTAAGGTAGAAGCTTAGATTACTAATTTTAGATCCTTTTTCTTTTCTAATACATGGATAATATGCTATAAATTGATAGTATCTGAAGCAATGTACCCCTTCCTCAGGGCACAGGGCTTGGTGATCCTAACATAGTCTGGATTTCTGTCCTCTCCCTCCATCAGTTGAAGGACAAACCTGCCTGATTTTAGTCAGAGTCCTCCTGGTTAGGATCTTGTACTCTGGAAATCACATTCAGAATGTAGACCCCAATATTGAAGAGGCCTTGTGTGCCCCACCCTGTGTGCCTTACAGTGCACAAATCAACCACTGTGAAGCAGCTCACTTCTGGATCAAAGAGATGATATCTGGCACTTTTGGAGAATGATGTCCTTTAAAAAATATATGTATTTTTGTATATTATGTACATTATAGATGCAAAATAATGTTTTAAAGCAATTAAAAAGAGTATAAAGAAGAAAACATAAAAAAGAAGCAATCTATGACTCAAATGTAAAACTCCTAATATGCTGGGATATTTCTACTGAATCTGTTGTTTACATTAAAGCCTCAACTTTTACAAAATCATGATTAATGCCACCTAATTGTTTGGTAGGGCATTTCTTTATTTCAACTTACAGATTTAAATTAAAATTGAGTGGTCCTTTCTTTCTTCTCTGGTCTTGATGACCTTGAAGGAAACATAAGAAGACACAATGAGATCCCAGCAATTGACATGAAGCTCTGCTTATATTTCTCCCCTCACCCACACTATCCTTCCTTCCCATGGCCACACCATTCCCCTTGTCCTTCTCAAAGGGTGTTCATTCCCTCTCACCCATCTCCTTTAATGCATGACTCTCCTTTGCACATTTCTCCACTTTGATTTGGACCCTGAAAAGAGATATATTCATGAGCAATTATGGGCACATTTGAATGGGGCAGGAGTTCCACAAAGGAGATAAGGGAGAAGCACAGAAGAGGGGTATGGGCTGGTTCACCTAGGGCATAGCATTTCAGGAAGGTCCTTACTGGGGTAGAAAGGAGAGAGGAGGGTCCATAGGATAAGGACTTTTCTCAATGCAATTACTGTGGCTTAGAGACAGAATATAGGAATTGTTGAATTAAGGGATCTGAAAAATTGGACATCTAATGCGCATGTACATGTATGTGTGCCTGATTATGTCAAGATTCTACATGAATCATTTGCATTGCAATCTTAACTGTGATTACCATTATCAAGAATCCCATGAAGGACCTTTGTGTGTGTGTGTGGATGTGTGTGTGTTCCTATGCACATGAGACTGAGAGTGTGATGCCATGAAGATCCAACTATGTCTTTATCATGTGTGCAAGGATCTGTATTTTAATAAAGAGAGGTACCTTTTGTTCTAAGATGCAGTTATCCCAGACTCAGGGAACCCCTTGTTCACTTGTGTTCGGTGTGAACTCTGTTAAGCCTCCTCCTCATTAAACTCTTTCTTTTTGATGCTTATTATGTATCATTTCTGGTTTTCCTTTGATGCTCTGTTCAACTCTTCTCATTCTCACTGCATTATCTACAACTTTGGTTCACACATTTTTATTCCCTGAAACATGTTATTCTCTTGCATTCTCAGCCTTAGTGGATGATAACACTGTTTATCTAGTTGCCTGTGTTAGTAATATGGGATTATTCTTTGGATTTCTCATCTTTCTCACCACTATCTCTTAGCTTGTCACAAATGCTTGCAGATCTACCTTAAAAAATGTTTTCTTCTTCTTTTTTTAAAATATCCTTCCAAGTGTTCTTCTCTTTCCCTTTCTTTTCTGAAATTCTGAAATTGCCTGCTGTGCTGTGCTGGTAGACTAACTCTTCAATTTTTGTAGTATTTGCCAATTTTCATGGTATAAATATGACTACCCAGGTTGATTTCATGATGCCCAATGTTTAGCCACTAGTGGGCAAAATTCCTGAGTACTTAATCAATTCTTTACAGCTGTGGAATGAGTAGGTTCCAGCACACTGCTGCTTCTAATTCATCTCCCTGCCTCCAAACATGGCCTCACTCTGATGCATTCCTCGGGATAATTGCCAGAATATTTTTTTAATAAAAAAAATGTTCAACTGTTCTTCTACATAAAACCTCTCAATTATTTACCTATTTTTACAAGGAAGATTCAATTTCTCTGTTTCCAACATAAAGCAGCTTACTCTCAAACCCCTTGTTACCTCTCCACCCTTTCGTATATACCAATGTTTCAGTTGTACTGAACTATTTATGTCGTTTCAGACTTTTGAGTATTTGCATGTGACATTTCCTGTACCAATGAGTAGTTTCAATTTTTCTAGCTTGCGAAGAACAATACTGCCGACTGCATATTGATTTCTGTTGATCTACCAGGACTGTGATAAACAATGCTTATGCGCTATCTCACTTAACTTTCAAATCAGCCTATGAGGTAGAGACTTTCTCCATCTTAGAGAAGACGATTCAAGCTATTTCCCCAATGTTATGTAACTAGTGAATGTGGGAGCAGGGTTGATCTTTCTCTAAAGACCATGATCTTGACCACTAAGCAAAAGGACTTCCCTATGCTGCTCATTTCTACAAAACTTTTATGATTTAGCACAAGTTTCATATCCCCTTGAAGCCTATGTGACTGCCATTTCCTTAATATTTCTTAACATAATTCCCTACTTAAAGGAGAAGTATGTTTGCATTTTCTTGCCCAGTGCTCTAGCTTGACTTTCTGAGTAAAACCACAAGAACATAGTCCTCCCAAACCCTGAATGGCATTTTTTGCCTTTTTGGAAAAATAATGTTTATTTATCCCACTCCCACTTGTGGGAAACTGAATTTCAGGTATAAGCTTCAACCTCTGCTCCATTACTCTCAGTTGAAAGTAGAAGAGTTGGTGCTTATCCACTTCCACACACTGGGTATTGTGCCAACGTCCTTCCTCTCCTCCCTCTATCTTTTCTGTATTATTTTGTGTTTCAGAGACACTGCTATTTTTACTCATCTATATAAGGTTACTATATTGTTATATAATAGGGTTATAGGGAGATTAAATTCTATAGACATGTTGGGATGAGGGGAAGCTGGGGCACTAGCACCAAGCGAGAATTTGGTTAAATTATAAGGTGCCATTCCTCCCTCTCCAACTTGAATGCTTCTCCCACCTAGTTTTTCCTCCCTGGCATTGGCAGTCTGTGTCTGTTTTCTCTTCTTTTACTCTTCCTTTTGCCTCCAAATAGTACCATAAAATCCAAACAATTCTAGTGGTGGAAAGGGCATCTGCAGCTCTATGGATGATCTCTCCACTCTGAGTGAACAAAGATAAGACTCAGTGTCAGAGCAGGAGAGGAGAGTGAACCCCTAGGAAAACAGCAGCAGTGATGTCCATTAGCTCTGTCCTATGTACATGCCTAGAACTGGCACCATTGATCTCATCTTCATAGCACGGCACAGGGAAAGTATATGAATAAAGGAAATTTCTGGTTCACCCCAGCTACTGTTCTTCTGACCTTCACTGTAATGGACAAGACATACTTTCCCACCTCTCTGCCTTTATCTCTGCTCTTTCCATCCTCTGTCTGATCATTTTATCTAACATAGACCATTCTCCAGAAAGTCTTCTCTGATGATCCTTGCTAGAACGAGAATGCCTTTACTCTGCTTTATTTCAGGACTTCCTCTTTGTGCTCCCAAGACTTTTTCTGATTTTTTTTTATACTAAAAGTAGAGATGAAATTCTTCACCATTGCAAATAGTGAACTTCCAACTCATCCTAAATATCTAATTTGGGGTATTGTTATCACAAATTACTGAAGTCTATAATCTACTCAGATTTACTCGGGAATAAGGACAAAATGGAGTGGAACTTTGATTTCCTAATATTTTTGTCTTGGTTTTGGATGTTATACTGAGAAGAGGGAAATAATTTACAAGTGATGGAGAGGTGGTGTTTGAATTCATAAAATTCTTTCCTTTTAGTTTTAGGTTTGGGCTTAAGAATCTTTGGCCCAAGAGAAGAAGCTTCTATGCACCCAAATAAATGTTCCTGTATTCTTAAAATCTTTAAGATATCACCTATGACAGTTAGAAGAAAAAAAAAAGGAATTATTGACATGCCACATAGTAGAATGTTAGTGGAAGAAATACCTACTAGCATGGTCCTTCTTTTTCCCCAGCCAATGATGAATGTAACAATTTTATGATTCTGAGTTCAAATCTAAATTCAAGCAAAAATTATAACAGCTTTTGTGTTATTGTGTGTGTGTGTGTGTGGGTGTGTGTGTGCATGGCAAGAATAACACGGCTTCTCCCACATGATTTCTATGAGCTAAATGAGACCTTGTAGGTGATGATATAAGCACATAGTGCTGTACACATATAAACTGTTATGTAGTATCTAAGGCAGTTTAGAGAAGGGACTGATTGTGACTTGCATTATATTTTTCTCAGCTCTCTGACATTAGAAGGTGTAGCTCTTAGAGATGGCCTCAAGATGGCAGTAATTATTCAGGAAGTATCCTACAGCCCTGTACCAGAAGTCAGTTAAGTTCCTTTATAGTAGATCTGAAATTCCATCTTAGGTCATTCTTAGACCTACTTTGGATGCACAAATTTATCTACGCTCCACACTGCCCTTAACTATTATCGTAGGAAGCTAGTTTTTGTTTTGCTTCATGTAGCCTTCATCTTTCATTCTTTGTCAAAAGTTCTTTCTGTTATTGCACTACTGCACACAGAGTGATTATCTGATGTTCTCCTCACAACTTCACCTCCTGTGAAGTAGAGGAGATCTGGAGAAATCTTGAATGGAGACAGAGTCAATAATCAGTAGATGGGACAGGGTTTTCTAGAAAGAGAGGGGAAAAATACGAGGACACTTAATCCTGGAAAAAGGAAGTTGAGAGAAAATGTGCTCAACACCTATAAAAGTCCTGTAAGATTAAAATAGAAGGTTGATAATGATAAATGAAATCATTAATTAAAAATATGCATGTGAATATTAAGGAAAATGAGAGCTATAGGGTGGGCAGATATTCTCGTCCACAAGTATTTCCTTGGTACCACTGTGTGTGAGATGAAGAATGGCTGGTGTGATGTGGTAGAATGGTATGCGATTCCCTTGGCCTCTCTTGAGTCTGTTTCATGTCCTACACTGTCAACACAGAAGGGAGACTTTATCTGCATACCTCTCTGAAACACCTGTTTCATGGAACTAACTGACCATTGGAAGGTTCATTTCCCTTCTTCCTAGAGCAATCTGGCTATCCCTGACATCAATCCCTTTGTGTTCTTTGACAGGTAGTGACAGAGAACCCATTACCTCATAAGACAGCTCATTGTGCTCTTAAACAGCTTTAATCATTAAGTCATTCTTTTCTCTAGTAAATTCAAAATGATTTCCTTGTTACTTTAGCCTAGGACTTCCCATTTCTATCAGAAACAACATCAGATAATTTCTCAGCCCCTCTTCTGCCTGAGAGTGTCTTAAATAATTGAACGTGGCCATCTTGATACATGGCCTTTTTAATATTGGGACTGGAAGTTGGCTTTTCATGATCCTATTGACCTGGGGGACAGAAGCCAGATTACACAGTTGCATTATGGTGGCATTGGTGAGGAGACTGTCATCCACCCAGCCACCTTGGATCCACCATACACCTTGAAGAAGGTCCCTCAAGGGCGTGTGTCAAGGGAACCTTACAAAGGCAGGCGTTAGAGTTGGAGTTGGTCAGATGAGGCTTCTCTGGAGAAGTGACCCTTTAGCTAAACTCTGAGAAATGAATAGGAGTGAAAGGTATCTTCAGTCAGAGGGAATTCCATATTAAAAAGGCCTTATGACAGAAAGTGTTGACATACTTAAGGACTTGAAAGAAAGCCAGTGTGGCTGAAGTACAGAGAACCACCAGAGGGTGGTATGAGATTTCTTTTGAGAGAGATAATACGAAGACTTTGAAAACATGAGTAGAATTCTCTTTGTTTTAAGAGAAATCAGAAGTGATCAAAAGATTTTAAGCAGGAGTGTGACACCAGATTTGCATTTTCATGTGTTCCCTGTGGATTTGTGGGGGAAAAAGTTTTAGGGGCTAGTTGACTTGGGGAGAACAACTATTGACATAGGTCAGGAAGAGATAATAGTCATTTTGATTAGGTTATCAAATGGAAATAGAGGGAAACATATTGAATTGAGAGAGATTTGAGAAGAAGACAAGAGTTGGTGATGGATTAGAAATGAAAGGTTAATGAATTGGCATTTTCAGGGAGGATGTTTTGATTTCATTCAAATAATTCAGTTTAGCAGGGTGAAATATACATAGATAAACAGATATGCACACATTATACTTATGAATCTATATTTACTTATACGTGTATATTACTTTTTGTTGTAGTATATCACAAATACAGAAAGTGCACAATCTTAATAATACAGATAAATCAACTATCAAAAAGTAAGTAGAAGGTAATATACACCATCCTGGTCAATAAATGGAATTGTATTAGCATATCTGAAGTCCCTTTTGTGTCCCCTTCAAGACTCATGCTCACTGACAGCCATTATCTTGAATTCTAACACCACAGATTAGTTTTGCCTGTTTTTAAGTAAAAAAGGAATTATATAATACAAACTAGTTCATGTCTGTCTTCTTTGTTTCAAATGGTGTTAATAAAATTCTATCCATGCTGTAGTTTGTAGTGGTATTTCTTTCCATTTTACTTGCTGTATAATATTTCATTTTTTAGCTTTTATATATTATATATATGCTTTCGGTTTATATATATACATATATATATGCACATATACCTACTGTTGATCAGTCTACTGTTAATTGTTATTTGGGCCATTATGAATAGTGCCCATGTGAACATTTATATCCACTGTGAACATTTATATCCATTATAAATTTTATGTAGCTTATATACATGTCTTTTTATATACATATGCTATATATGTCGTATACCATACATATACTACATATACATATATACTATATACTATGTATACATTATATATATATGTATATTTAATCATGTGTGTGAATCTTTGTCTTAGCTGTACACCTGTGAATGGAATTACTGGATGGTAAGATAAATATGTATTAAATTTTAGTAAATAGTTCCAAACTATTTTCCAAATTGGTGTACCAATTTGAGAATTCTATTTAATTCACAGTTTTTAAAAAAAATCTGACTCATTTTTAATAAATATTTGCCATTTTTAAGAGAAGCTCACTATCATTTTAATACGCATTCTTTGATGACTTTTGAGGTTGAACACTGTTCATATGTTGATATATTTATTGGCCATTTGGATATCTTATTCTATAAAATGACCATTTAAGTTTTTGATCACTTATCTGGTCATTTGACTTCCTTTTAAAAATGTGTTTGTGGGAGTTACTTATATTCTGGATATTAGTACTTTGTTTTATATTTTTACATAAGGTATCTAAAAGTGAACCTACCAGGGTACACCACTATCCCAGTCAATAAATGGAAATTTATGTATTCTCTCACTCTGTTGCTTGCTTTTCACACTTTTAATGGTATCTTTTTAGGAATTGATGTTGTGGTATGCTGTAAAAATGGTTATCACACCCTTGCACTGTGACAGTGCAGATACTTATCAGAAGGTAGATTTCTTAACATTCTAAATCTGTGCATAAGAATGTGACTTGCATTAGCCAATGGGAAGCTAGTAAAGGTGATGAAAGCAGAGGCTTGATAAGTGCTTAAACATTGCAGCTTGCCTTCTCTTGTTCCTGGGAACCCTTCCACCCTCATGTGAACAAACCTTGCTTAGCCTTTAGAGGATGAGACACCACAAGGAGTGAGGCCCTTGGGTTGGGCCAAAAGCCAGGACTGGAGCTGGAGTTGGTCAGATGAGGCTTCTGAAGACAGTCATCACAGTTTTCCCAGACATCTCAGCCAGGTCCCAGCCATGTGTGTGAAGCCATCTGATCACCCAGCTTCACCTGAGCCAGCCAAGATCAGATGAACTGCTCAGACAATCTACAGAATTATAAGAAATAATAAATTTTTGTTGTTTTGAGCCACTAAGTTTTTGAGTGATTTATTATGCAGCAAAAGTTAACTGGTGCACCTCCCTCCAGTCTTTTGTGCTGTTATTATTATTATATATCTTACTTCTATGTGTTATAAACTACATAAGACATGATCACCATTGCTGTCATTATCATTATTGTGGTATTAAACTGTCAATATTCTTTTATATTTCCCCATGTATTTGCCTTTCTTTAATGTTCTTCATTCTTTCATGAAGTTCTTGCTTCCTTATAGCATTTCTTTCTTTTAGCCTAAAAAGTTTATTATTTCTTGCAGTAGATTTCTGATTGTAATGTATTCTTATTGATCTTGTCTGAAAGCATCTATATTTGGCCTTCATGCTTGAAGATATTTTCACTGGGTATAATATTTGAGATTTGCAGTATTATTCTTTTAATGCTTTACAGATGTCCTCATAATATCTTCTGGCTTTCATAATTTCTATTAAAGTCAGCTATCGATCTTACTGCATTTCCTTTTAATGTAATGTGACTTTCCCTCACTTATTTTAAGATTTTCTCTCTGTTTTAGTCTTTTGGCAGTTTGACAATGATGTACTGAGTTGTTTTCTTTGTATATTTTCTGCTTACAGTTTACTGAGCTTCTGAAATCTGTGTGTTGATGCCTTCCATAAGTATTGGCAAACTCTCAGCCATTATCTCCTCAGATATGTCTTCTGCACCATTCTCCTTCTCTTCTCCTTAGGGAATTCCAGTCACAAACAAGACATGTTGGGCAAGTCCTACATATTTCTTAGGCTCTCTTCTGTTTTTCCATTCTGTTTTTTTCCTTATGACTCTGTTTATATAATGTCCATTGACCTGTTTTCTAATGAACTACTCCTGTCTTCTGCTATGTTCATTTTCTATTCAATCCATGCAATGTGTTATTAATATGAGATATTGTATTTTCATCTCTATAACATACAGTTGGTTCTTCTTTTACAGATGGCAACTGTATGTTGAAACGATTCATTTTTCTCACTATTTTGTACACCATTAGCTTTACTTTCTTTAGCATGACAATCATAGTTATTTTAAAGTCCATGTCCACTAATTCCATAATATTGTCATATGTGGGATGGCTTCTATTGCCTACTTTTTTTTTGACCATTACTCTTCTCTTTAGGGGCTTGGATCATTGATTTTTTTTCTTTTCTTGGTGTTCTCCCATGGCTTGTGAATGGTCTTCTTATAAACACACTTTTTCTGTGTTTTGTACTTGTTTTTTATGGCAGGGTTTATTCCTAATAAGCAAGCCTACAATTGTCAGAAGCAGAATCTCTTCACGTATCATTATATTCCTGTTTCTATATCTCTGAAGGTACTTACCCTACTGCCATGATAGGCTGATGCACCTGCAATTGTGTGTGTGTAAGTAAAGCTCCAAAGCAGGTTTTCACTGAAGATCATTTTACTTCATTCCTGATGGAAAATGATATTTAAATTTTATCAGCTGACTATGCTCATCTCTTCTTGGTTAATGTGTATTTATTTATTTTTAATCAGTTGATAAGAAATACAAAGGGAAAAAAGAAAGAAAGCTAGTGAAAAAGGGAAGTCAAACTGACATGAGCCCTGGCGCCTCTGCAGCTCCCAGAAATAGTGTCACGGAGCAACATCCTGTTAAGGTACGATGGACAAGTCCAGTGTCTTGGTCTTTGTAAGGGCATCCTCTAGCCACTGTTCTTGCCATTTTCCACACTGGAGCCCTCTGTTCTTTTTCTCATAGCATGCAATAGATGAGGCTATAACAGGAAAAGTATATCTGGGCAACAGAAAGAGAAATTGCTTCAGATTCATCGGATGAAACACCTGTTGACAGCTCCTAGTCTCTGCCAGGCCCTGGTCACTTTGACGCGTTGCTACATGTTGGATTGTGTAGGAGGACAACTCTGGGATAGACGGTTGTGTTCAGGAAGTATATTTTAGAGTGCTCCCAGGATTAATACCTGTGGGGGAGTGAAGGGGGAGAAGAGGCAGAGTTTCCACTCCAATGCCATTGCAGCAAGGACCTCAGCTGATCCCACAGGGAGCTCAGGAGCTGGGAATGCCTTTCAGAGTTGTCATGATTTGGGTGGAGGGGGGAAGACCTTTATACACCTTCATTGACTAAGGTGAGGCAGCCCTCTTCAGATGAGAGTGATGCCTGGAGAGGGTCTTGGCCTCTGGAAGAAGGATTACTTTGGTCCTAAAGTGGAGCAGCAGGCAATATGTGAGAGACTCACCACCGGATTCACCACACATGCAATTGCATATCCTGTGAGGCAGGTATCATACCATTTATAGATGGATCAATTAAGAAAACTGTTTATATGTGCTGCCTTCTCTTTGTCTAGAGCAGCCACTCTCTCTGGGGGTGGCCCAGGACCCTCTGGAGTTGTCAGGGAGACAAGATTCAGGTATAAGTGGTGACTTCTGGTCATCAGTAATGAAAATACGCATTATCCAACTACGGATGCATGGTACCAAAGAGAAGAAATCTTGGAGTGGGCCTAAGTGAAGCTGACGTTTTCCTGAATTGGTTCAAACAGAGTCTGTTGTGTTGTCCCTCAGGATCTCCTCATGAATAGGTATTTTTCCCAACTCCAGGTCCCATTAGACATCCCACTCAGAAACTCCTACACTGGGCCTTGTATGCCTCTATTTTTTCTGTATTCCCCATTGACTCTGGACAGTAAGTTGCTTTTTAAAAGTACCATTTGCTTCTAAAACAGACTCCCCAAATTCTCTTATCTCTGATAATTTGTAAAAGCTACAAAGAAAAACGTTACCTATAATCTTATCACCTAGATAAAACTGTATTTGATATTGGTAAATATCTCTCTAGTGTGTTTATGATTTAATTGTATGTCTATCCAATAAGAAACACATTATATATTCTTTCTGGGACCTTTCCCTTTTTTGAGTCCATTATAACAGTTTGTCATATTATTCCTCTAAAGCAGTTTTGATATATACAGTATTCTATTATCTGACTATACCATATTTTATTTAACTAAATTCCCATTTTGGATATTTAAATTATTTCAATTTTTTATAATTACAAATAACAAGGTATAATTCTCTTCTATAAACCTTTGTGCATAGTTCATTATTTCTAAGAGTATATTTATAAATGTAGAATTGCTTCTCCTTCTTAATTCTCTGTGTAACTCACTTGTAGGATGTCTGACCTAGGTCACTCCCTTTACTCACATTTAACTTAACCTATAATTTTATTACCCCTAGGACCATCTCTAGGAATTTGGGGAGCTCTGTGCAGGCCATTGATCTCCCTTACTTTTATGCCAGAGCAAAATGAATATTCAAGACAGTATTGGATGGAGGAACAAGGATATCTTGTGCTCTAATGGGGTTGATAGAAGAAGACAGAAGCAGATTCACCCCTTTGCCTTAGTTAGCAATGCTTCCGAGGGCTGATGGGCTCTTTACATGCATTAGAAAAGCAAAGATTCGCATCAGGGAGTCTGCCTCCAAACCCTGATATACTGTCTCATCTGAACATGAGACTTGAAATCTTCCCTCTGCATTCTCTTTCTATCTAGATAATACCAGATCTCAAATCTCTTCCCTTTATATATCTTTTCCTTTGATTCCATCTCGTTCGGCTGGCTTTCTGAGGTTTAACATTGTGAGTGAAGTAAGGTTCCCTCAATAGTACCTTCTTTACTACAGCTCTTGTCTTCTGCTGTCTTCAGCCTGAGCAGAAACAGATTGTGGCCCAGCAGGAATCTGTCAGGGAAGAAGGATTGCGGAAAGGCCCTATGACAGTCATGGTGCTGAAAGCAATGAAGCCATTTGAATTTGAGACGCAAGAAAGGAAGCAAGAGATGTTTCATGCTACAGTGGCTACTGAGTGTGAATTCTTTTTTGTAAAAGTTTTCAAAAAAAAGCTAAAAGATAAGTTCACTCCAAAGAAAATAATTAAAATATCAAAATATTATTGGCACAGTCATTTCCTGGAAGTGAACAGTGCCTCACTTCTGTTTGATGCCAGATCGGACCAACAGAGGAGTGTCCCAAAGCACACTATCAGAAAAGCTGGTGAAACCCCAAAGATCAATAAACTTCAAGCTCTGCCCCTTGGAACAATTGTGAATTGTCTGTTTGTAGTCCAGGAGGAAGTTTCTACATATAATTTATAGTGGTTAGTAAAAATAGCTTCTTATCCACTATGAGGTTGAAGGCACTTTAGAAAGTATTCATTTCAAAGTCTATTTATATAGAAAAAACTGAAACAAAGCCAAAAACCCTATAGAGATGCTGACCTGGTGGTACAGTGGTTATGTTCGCACTCCACTTTGGTGTCCTGGGGATCGTGGATTTGGATCCCAGGTGTGGACCTACCACCGCTCATCAAACCGTGCTGTGGAGGCATCCCACATAAAAATAGAGGAAGATGGGCATAGCTGTTAGCTCAGGGCTAATCCTCCTCAGCAAAAAAGTGGAAATTGGCAATGGAATTTAGCTCAGGGGCCAATCTTCCTCACCAAAAAAAAAAAAAACAAACCCAAAAGGAACAGCAAAAAAACTATAGAGCCACAGAGTGATTGTGCCAAAACTGAAATAAATTAAAAGTGTCTTTATCCCCAAGAAGTTGTTACATTCCTACTACATCTTCCTTTTATTCTTGTAGTTTCTGAAAAAGACTACTTCATACACAAGTAATGTTTGCCCTCTGGCTTATTTTTGTATTTTATATATATTATCTTTATTTTAAGGGGCTATTGTTGTGAATATAAAATTACTGTAGTTGAGTGGTAAACCAGATTAACTGACCTGGAAGACCAATAACTAGGGCAAGATTAAAGAACTGTGGTTAAAGAGGAAAACAGAAGACAGAGTTAGTATGAGGAAATTTATTAGAAGTGAGATGTAACTCTTAACTTTTATTTAAAGTCAAATTGATAGACTACCATTCAGTCTTTAAACCTTTAAGAGAAAATAATGTTGAAAATCAAGAAAAATGTATTCCATCTTTTCCTAAAGTACAATTCTTTCACTTTGAAATATTAAACATGATTTTCTAGAGCAACAAAACAAGGAAGTGAGAAATAAAAACTATTTTGACCATGAGCCTCAGGGGAACTAGTCTTGTGTGACCACTTCTTCCGGTCCAGGATAGGACCTAAGGAACCACAGAGTGGGAACCTGCTGACCTTCCCTCCAGGAGCCTGAACATCAGGTCTCCTGTCTTGGAGTTAGTTACAGGGGAACAGATAAGGAGAATCTGCCCTCCTGGAAAATGCAAGCCAAAAATGACCTTTGATAAGAAGGTCATGTTCTTTACCTTAGTTATGAGCATTCAATCTGGCCAGCTATCCACAAATATATGTTTGTTTAGCCCATTAAATTAAACCTAAAATATTATCAATATTCTAGATAACTGATCAACACTCTACTCCCTTTTGACTTGGACTTGATTGCAAATTATTTCTTGTCCTTGATTCCTGTAGGGGGGGAAAAGTTTTCCCTTCTTCCCTCCTAGGTTCTTTGGCTGGTCTAATACAAATTGACATTTTGACATTTAGACATTAATTAGTTGGATTAACAGGAGAAAAACAAATTTAATTTTGTACCTATGGGAGTCTCATAAAAGATACATGACTCAAAGACAGCCAGACAGTTAAGGCTTCCATACCGTCCTAAGCTAAGAAGACACCGGTAGGGGTCTGGGGCTTCAAAGGGGAGGAAGACAATTCACAGAAAGATGAAGAGAGCAGATGTTTGCCCTGCCACGGAGATAAAGTGTTATATAAAAAGCTATCTCTGGTAATAGTGTTCTTCCTGGCACAAGCCCCCTATCTAAATTCTTTTAGGCATTTAAGGGAAAGGTAAAAAGCATTACCTGACTCTCCTGGGTCTTAAATCCTTTCAGCTCAAAACAATCCACGTGTCTAAGTGGCACATTTTGGGGTGACTTATTCTGCTCCCCTTAATTCCTAACTCTTATTTAGACTCCTTACTAGGTTTTGCATCATTTGTTAATGTCTCTTCTGGATTTAAGTGACTTTCCTCTGTTGGGTGGAGGAAATTTCCTCATTACCTCTCCTGAGTTCCTGTGGCTGTACTAATAATAAAATTTAACACAAGATAGATTAATAGGACAAAACTCAGTTTAATTTTGTGAACATAGGAGATCATAAAAATGATGCTCAGAGAGTGACCAAAACGTAGGCACTTTTATATCTTTTTACACAAAGAAACAATAAGTTTGTGAGGATTTGACAGGACAAAGAAACTTAGATTTGGATGCTTAATTAGCAAGGAATTGAAGCAGAGTTTGGATTTGGGGTAGTAAATAGTAACAAGGTTTATTTATACGGGCTTCTTATCCTGGTGCCGGGAGGGTATCTTTCAATGGGAGGTTTATTTCCTGCTTTCAGGAGGGGAGCAGAGACTGGAGGGTCAGAATGCCCTTTGTGCACTTGTTCAAGCAACTTTAATTCAAAACAATCAATATGCCACTGTGGCACATCTTGGGCTGGCCTGCTCTGAACCCCAACACCTCCAACTCTGGGATCTTCTGTCCCCTGCGTCCATCATCTCCATCTACCAGTTATTAGCTCTCATGGTCATTCTGGTCTCCTGAAGGGAGGGAGCCTGGGCCTGGACAGGTGGACACAGGAGACAATGTGTTCTAAGTAAAACATGACTGTCTCCTCTACCTGAATTTATTAACATCCACTTATAACTGCCAATTTCAAGCTGGATTTTTTTACTTATATTTCTTTCTGGAGGCTGTCATTGACACTTCTGACATCTGATGGATGGTGGCATTCCTTAATCAAATTATCAAAGGTTAGGTTTTGATTTTACTTTGCAGAAAAGAAAACAGAGAAATCATATATTATTTGACCTAAGTGACAAGACAGGGAGGATGGAAGTATTGGTGCTTGGAAAACAGAACAAAATCAAATGTGAGGAAGGGGATAAACTTTGACTTACATTCTTTGAGCTATCAAGAACTGGAGAAAAACTACAGCTTAAATCTGGAGTTCACAGTTGCATTAAGGTGGGAACTGAGTGGAGGAAAGTCAGCTCTCCAAGGGGCTGATAGGTTGTGTTTGCTTTCAGAAAGCTGGACAGGTGCTATTGAACAGGATATGGTGTGGAAGGAACAGATATATAGCACACCTACACCTCACAAAATTTAGGAACCTCTCTTTCAGCAAATACACCTCCTAGATATACAGTTAAGAGGATATGGGCTTCACAAGGTGGAGACACACATTGTGGTACCCACACAGCCCCACAAAGAATTTATGGTAACACTGTAAGTCTAATGCAGACAGCTTGCCCAAAGTTGGGCAAATTATTCTGACAGATGTATTTAAAAGTAGTCACAGACCATGCACACGTTGAGGACACATTTCCCAGAGTCCATTCAGCCATCTCTGGACCTACCATAGTCCAGGGCAGTCCCCTCTTCCTGCTCTTTCATTTCTCCTTCATACCCATCCCACTGCCACTACTTGGTCCTCTTCCCCATGTCTGAGCATTGTTTGCACTGACCGCTGTCTCCCTTTGTAAGAATGGAGGTGGACATGATGTGCCTTTGTTAAGGAGGAGTGTGTATCTCAGGCCATATATTTTCTTCAGGAGAATGATCCAAGACTAAAAAATGTACTAAGAAGGAGGGAGGGAGATAATTTTATGAGAAGAAAAGAAAGGTGCACTTTTGGTGGACAGAGCCACTGTGAACAGTGGAGGGGTAACTGATCAGCTGCACCTCAGACTATGTATATTTTTTCTCCATCCAGGTTATTAAGGCAAAAAACACTGAAATGAAAAGGATCAATTCAGATCAACAGGTGTAAACAACATTTAATTGAAGAATACCTGAGACAGTCTTTTCAGCCAGTCTGTGAGCGACCTGAGAGCAGCAGTTCACAGGCTCTGTGCCCGCCCCCCAAATTAGTCAAGATGGGATGATTGCTGGATAAACAATTCCAAAGTTTCAACATATTATCACAATAAAAGTTTATTTCTCATCCATTGCTGTCAGGTTTAGTTTGGGGTAAAGATAGGGCTCTGCTCTGTGTAGATAGTCGAGGATATTCTAATTGTCCAATCTCTGTTGAATGAATAAAATGATTAATGGAAAATGTGTACTATACATAGTTACACAAGTCGATACACACTAACGGTATAAATAACCAAATTCTCAGGAGAATAAATATGAAAAACTTGTAACATGAAAGCATCGTCAACCTCAGTAATAACGTGAGACACATTTAAACAAGGAATAAGACTGCTTCCGCTGAGAATGTAGAAAGTCAGAAAGAGTCTTTCTACCATACTTACAACAACAAAAGAAAGCCAGATGATCTGCAAAATCACAACTTGTTCTGAACTCAGTGAAGAGCAGAGGCTGCAGAGTGAGCATCTAATCAAAAAATCTAAGGAAAAAGAGACCCCTTCAAGGAGAGAAAAGGTGAAAGCACTTGTTCATTTGGGGGCAGATGACAGAGACCAGATACCCCACAAGATAGAAGAATTCAGCTAAAATATTTAATGAATTCCTCAAGGTTGACCTTGGGCTAGCATGAAAATATAGAACCACTGGGACCCTCAACCACTAGGAGAATTTGCAACTACTTGCAGACACTTCTCAATGGATCTCATTGGATGATCGTGAGAAAGATTAGGTACAGGGCTGGAGGAGGGAAAGATTAGCCACTGTGGGAAAGACATGAAGCCCTGCCTGAATCCTTCCCTAAAGAACAAAGAGACCTCTGGAGGAAGAGAAGCAAATTCTGCCACCTTTAGGGAATAGATGAAGACCCATTGAAGCAGAGGAACGAAAAGTTGTTCTACTCCTAGGGAAAGGGAAGAAATAGGTTCTGGGTGCAGAATATAAAGGGGGGAGGGACAGGATCAGGGGTAAAAATCCCACCCCTAAGACTCAGCGGCACAGTCTGCCAAAGACTCAGGCTGAACCAGGACTATAGGGAACTCTCCCTTTACTCTTCCTGCAACCTGCTGCTTACCGCCAGGCTAACCAAGCACCAAATAGCAAGTCACAACGTTTAACTGCTAGGGGACAGTCAAGAGCATGTACAAAAATATTTTCTTAGGTTCAGGTTTAAAGGGAAGGAAGGGTGATGGTGTAGCACTAGAGGAATTTCAAGCATGTGGTGCACTGAGAGTAAATAGAAACAATAAATATCAAGCCCAACTTTACTCTTGACCAAATGAATTCAACCACTACAGTAAAGTCAGCAAAAAACAATCCATGTCCATTTTCGGGCATCAATACTATTTACCTCAGTCTCTATTGTCACAGATGGCTTTCAGTAAAAATTGGAGGCACACAAAGAAGAAGAAAAAAATTCTAAGAGACAAATTAATCAAAAGAACCAAAGTCATCTATGATATAGATGTTGGAACTCTCAGGTAGGGTATTTAAAATTGATGGACAACATGCATCGTCAGATGGACAATTTCAGTAGAGAAATGGAAAGTAAGAGAAAGAATGAAATGAAAATGCCAGAAATGAAACACATCATTACAGAGATGAAGAATGCTTTTAACCAGATCATCAGTAGACTTGACCCAGCACATGAAAGAATGAATGAACTACTGATAGATTAATAAAAATCACTCAAATGGAAACTTAAAGAGAAAAAAATGAAAAGAAAAAATCAGATTAGAGTATCGAGGAGGTATGGGATAATATCAAGCAGTTAAAAATATCTGTATTTGGAATCCCAGAAAGAGAACAGAGAGAGAATGAGGCATAAGGGATATTTGAAAAGAGATGAAGGTAAAGGATTTCCGAAAACTAATAATAGACACCAAACCACCACAGATCCAAGAATCTCAGAGAACACCAAGCAGAATAAATGATCATAATGATATCATCATAATAATAAACTACACACACACTTAGGTATATCATATTCAAACTTCTGAAAGGAAAAAGGCAAAGTGAGATTCTTGAAGGCAGCCAGAGAGAAAAAAGACACGCATACACATCTACAGACATAAAAATTACAGCAGACTTCTTGTCAGAAGCTAGTTAAGCCTGAAGACGATGGATTGACATCTTTAAAGTTCTAAAAGAAAAAGACACCGGTCAAACCAGAATTCTAAATCTGGTAAAAATGTCCAAACATAGAAGAGAACTAGATATTTTCAAATCAACAAAAACTGAAATAATTTATTCATAGTGGAAGTGAATTAAAATAAATGTTAAAGGAAGTGTTTTAGGCAAAGGAATATAACACCATACAGAAATTTGTCTACACAAAGAAAAGAAGTCCACTAAAAATGAAGGTAATATAACATTAATTTTTCTTATTTTTAAGTGATCTAGAATATAATTGAAGTTCAAAAAGAGAGGTTCACAAAATCCTTCTGTAAAGGACCAAATAGTATATTTTAAACTGTGCAGGCCATATGGTCTCTGTTACCGATGCTGACTTTTGCACTGGCTGCAAAAGCAGCCATAGACAATCCATAAATGAATAAGCATGTTCACATTCCAATGAAACTGTATTATTGACACTGAAATTTGAATTTTATATATTTTTTATGTGTCACACAATATTCCTCTTCTGATTTTTTTCCCCAAACATTAAAAAGATGTAAAAACTGTTGTTAGCTTGTGGGCTGTAGAAAAACAGGTGGCATGCTATATCAAAACAGACAATGGGCTGGACCTGCCCCATGGGCCATCGTTTGCCAATCCCGAGTCTGAAGAAAAAATATTAGCAATGTATTGCATGTTTTATAAAATAAATGAAAGTAAAATATTTGACAATAACAGCACAAAATATGAGAGGGGGGAATTAGGATTATACTGTTGGTAAATCCTTACATAACATGTCAAGCAGCATGATAATATTTCAAAGTAGATTCTGATTCATTAAAGATGTTTATTCTGAACTCTAAGGCAATGATACAAAATATTTATAAAAGAGATATAAAAAATAAGACAATTTTGTGATATGGAGAAAGGATAGGCATATAAACTGATGAATAACTGAAAAGGAATAAGAAAAGTATATATATTGAGGTATATGAGAAAGCAATTTGGTTTAAAATAAATTCAGCCTGAATTTGTTTTTCCAGAAAGGCCTGACCTGGGCTGTCAATCATGCATTGAACATCTGCTTTAAACATTTACAAAGCAGAGAATGATGTCCTTAAAGATGGGGCTGTATGCCTCCCACCATTTCAGCATTTCTTTCAAGATAAGCATTCCTTCCCAGAAACTAAGGGTCAAACAGACCTACTGTGTACATCTTCTGACCACTGACCTGCTGTGCTAGCAACACATCTCATGACTGTAGTAAAAAGAGATATTCCTGTCAAATTTGATGTATGTTTCTTGTTCCAAGACAGTATATAACCACGCTGTACACCTCAACTCTTCAGAGAGCTTCCTCTCTTGGAGAAGGCATTCTCCCAGGCTATATTGTACTCAGATAGGCTCAAGTAATAAACTCACCCCAATTTTGATTTATAGATTGATTATTGATTATTTGCATTGACAAGCCCCAATGGAAGACAGTGGAGAGTTCAAGATTAGGCCACATATATGCAATTTATTGATTTTCTACAAAAGTACAAGCAATTCAATAAAGGGTAATATTTCAGACAATAGTATTGGAACAATTGGATATTCATATTAATAAAATAATGAACTTGATCAATACTTCACTCTCTATCCAAAAATTAACTCAAAATGGATCATTGACATAAATGTAAAACCTAAAAGTATAAAACTTCTAGCAGAAAATACAAGGGAAAATCTCTGAGATATTGGTTTAGGCAAAGATTTCTTAGATATGACACAAAGAGCACAATCTACACAGGATAAATTTCTTGATAATTTAAACTTCATAAAAATGAAAATTTCTCTTCAAAAGATACTTTGAAGGCACAAAAAGGCAAGCCATAATTAGGGAGTTAACACTTGCTAGTCACATTGTTGCTAAAGATCTTGTATGTAGAATTTACAAAGAACTCTCAAAACTCAATAATATGAGAACAAACAACTGAATTTTAAAAATAAGCAAAAAAAGATACATGGGTGGCAAATAAGCACATAAAAAGATGCTCACCATAATTCATCTTTAGGGAAATGCAAATTAAAACTACAATGAGATAGCACTATCTACGGATTAGAATAGCTAAGATTTAAAACGATTGACCGTACCAAGTGCTGATGAGGATGTAAAGGAACTAGAACTGTCATAAAATGCCGGCAGAAATGTCAGATGGTACCCCACTTTTCAAGAGTTTTGCAGTTTTTTTGTTTTTGTTTTTAAGTTACCACACACCTACAGTGCTCAACTCTGAGGAGGATGCAGAGCAACTGAAGGTCTCACACGTTGCTGGTGGGAATGAATAATGTTACAGCCAGTTTAGAAAACAATTTGGCAATTTCTTATATATTTAAACATACACTTACCATATGAACCATCAATCTCACTAAAAGTTTTTGCCCACTGAAATGCTAATGTGTGATCACACAACAATCTGCACGTGAATGTTTATAGCCATTTTAATGTAATTATGCAAAACTGTAACCAACCCAAATGTTCCTCACATGGGGCATAGGTAAACAAACTTTGGTGGATCCACACAAATTTTACACAGCAATAAAAAGGAATAAACTGGTGAACACAATTACGTGGACGAAGCTTAAATGCACTACACTAAGTGAAAAAAGTCAGCCTCAAAATTCTATATACATTTTTAATTTCATTTTATGAAAGTCTAGAAAAGGCAAAATGTGAGTTAAAAAACTATACAGTGGTTGTCAGGAGCTTGGGATTGGGGGAAAGAGTTGACAAGTAGCACGAAGGAAATTTTTGTTATGATGGAAGTGTTCTAAATCATTAGGAAAGTGATTTTGCTTCTCTGTTACTTGTTTTTCTCATTAGGAGAATAAAAAGGAGAATACTTTCAACCCTCCAGAGCTAGTATGAAGATTAATTGAAACAAAAAAATTGCAAAACACCAGGTATCAAATATGTGATCATTAAATAATTGTAAATTTCAGTTTTAGAAATTTACTTTCTGCCATTGTACTCTAAAGTGAATTAATTATTCTTCAGTGTTTGCCTAAGCCAGGTCTTTGACTGGACTACTTCCTGATGGATCCACATGTGTGAAATGTGAGAACCAGGAAATATGGTTGGAGAGCTACTTGAGCTGTTGGTACTTGAGTCAGTGAGTGGAACCGGTTATTTCATATCAGACAGGGCTAGAACTGCTTCCAACATATACTAGTGTCTTCCTACAAATCAGGAGAAGCTGCCTTATTGGGCAGACAAATTACCCAATTATGCCCCCTCCAGGAGACCAATTCTGAAAAGATATTCATTGTTCTGGGCTAAAGCAACCCCTCCTAGGACACAGGGCTTGGCAATTGAAGCACAGACTGGATTTCAGCCCCTGTCTGCCCTCTCACTGGGTTCTTTGAGTACAGCATAGTCTGTTCAACCTGTCCAATCTGGACCAAAGTCTTATCCTGTAAATATCATACTTAAGGTATAAATGCTAACATTCCTTAGGGCCTGTGTCCCCCACCCTTATTTGCAGACCACAGACTATTTGCTTTTAAGCAATTCACCAATGAATCAAACTCCTGGGAAAACACTCCTTTAGAGAAAAACATGATATTTATAATTTTTTTCCAAATTGTAAAAAATTACAGATGTAAAACATGGCATTGAGATGGTAGAGAAAAACACAAAAAAGAAAATGAAACCACCTGTAACACCCCATTTCCAAGAATTATTACCTCGTATATATATTGCTGTATATATATATTTGTACTCAAATCTTATCTCCATTAACATCACTGTTAATGGCATTCACGTTTTACAAAGGAGAAATCTAGTGAGGATTTCATATATGACTCAGGACTGAGTGGTTGTTTCTTGCTTTTCCTGGCCTTGATGACCTTGAAAAGAAAGGATAAAGATAAACCAGTTGAGATGCACCTGATCATACATTTCTCCCTCACTCACACTGTGCTTCCCTGCCATGGGCTGCATCTCTTTCTCTCTTCCTTTCTAAAAGGCTCTTCTCTCACTCTCACCTATCTCCTTTAATGAATTCCTGTTGAGTGAGTCGTTATCCCCTCCTCTTGTTTGGGACCTGGAAATGAGATATTCACTCACACCCAGCATGAGTACATGTGGACAGGCAGGAGGTGTGGGGAACAACAGGAGAGAGGAAGGAGCAGGTGTACTCAGTGTCAAGAGCTGAGTGGAAAGTTCTCACTGAGAAGAAAAGTGGAAGGAAGATGTAAACGGTATTCCTGGTGCAATGCTGTGAGGGAAGGATTGGAATGTTTGATTGATGGTCCTGAGAATTGGAAAGATCCAAGAGCACCCTGCATTTCTGAGCACTTGGATGTCAGCCTTTGTATTTGATCAGTTTGCATTCCAGTATTAGCCTTTGTTAGTGTTCCAAGAATCCCACATGGATGTGTGCGTGTGTGTGTGTGACAAGGACTATGGACTTTGTCATGTAGAGCCAACCACCTCCGTTTGTTGTTGACCAACAGCAAAAAACACCAAGGCGGGTATCTCACTAAAGGCAGGTAACTTTGTGTTCTGAGATGCTCAGGGGCATCCTTGATCGTGTAGTCCGGTATGAGCTCTCCTAACCCTCCTCTGAGAAGGACGATATTTCCCCCATTTAATATATGAGGAAATTGAGATTCCTAGTGTTTAAATTCATTAGCCAACTAGCAAATCACAGAGCACGTATTTGAAACCAATCTGCCTTGATGAAGTCCAAATTTACTAAATAATCTCCCTGTTTTGACAAATTCAATCCATTCTATAATATTTAGCTTAGGTATCATCTTTTAAATGCCTCTCTGAAATTTCTCTCTTCAATATGATTAAAGATATCCTTCTTTATAAAAAAAAGAATGATGGATAGAAAGTTTACACTCACTAAAGGGCAAGGATTGGTTCTTTTCCCCCCAGTGGATTCCCTGTATAACAGCAGCAGTCTAGTTTTTTAAAATTCTACTTAAGAATGATGTTCCCCAGAAGTTCTCACCTTGATGAAACTGTGAATTCCGGATCTCAGCTGCCTCATGTTCCCACTTAATGTCAATTCAAAGCAGATGAGTTTAAGTTTATCTCCTTCCTCGCAGTTGATTTTGGTCAGTCGTCCATACACCACGACTTCCATCTTCCCTGTATTATCTTGTATTTCATAATAGACAAATTCATTCCACACTATTTTCTGCAAAAGAAAATTATCATCCATCTTTTGAGAACTGGATCAGGTTTCCACATCTATGAGAAATACAAGGTGTTAGTGGAAACTTTTGTCTCTGACAGGTTAATATGAGCTCTAGGTCCAGAATTACAGGTGCCAAATAGCTTAACATATCTCATTCAGAAAATCCCCCCTTTTGAATCCTGTGTCTACTTTTCCTTCTTTTAGGTCTTTATTTGCCTGGTTCTTCTAAAAATAATTGATTACTTCCTAATTCTTCCTGCTTCCATCTCAGAATAGCTGACATTTCTTAAGGAACTTGAATACAGTCAGATCTGACAACTTCTACAGGTTTCTTTGGCACCTACCTGAGAACAGAGAAGAAAGGCCATTCATGCTTCATTATGAGTGTGAGAAGGATTGTTGCAAGTCTTCATTAAGTAGATTGCTATATCAATACGTAATTCTTTCTTCTATCTTCTCTATATATTCATTCTTTTCCAATCTGCCCAAATCTGGATCTAGATTATCTAGTCGCATTGTTCTGGTTTCTATCTCACTTACTTTATTCATTAATTCTACAAATGCATCTGTGTGCACAGTCATTTAAACAGCGTGCCGAAAACATTAGGGGTAACAGTAAAGAACCACCCAAGAACATGTATGTAATAGAGTAGGAACAATACTTCTTAAAAAAAGTTAGGTCAGCTAAGCTTAGTATTCCTATGTTGTTTTAGGCTGAAATATCGACCCTAATTCTAAGAATTCAACAAAATTCAGTTTTTATTGTCCATATTTATACATTGAAGTTAAATTACAGGGTTGCACTATTCTTTTCAACATCGATATTTCTTATTAGTTAATCCCAAAGTCAATTGCTCAACAATTTTGTTTGTTTTTTTTTTGGTGAGGATGATTAGCCCTCAGCTAACATCTATTGCCAATCCTCATCTTTTCCTGAGGAAGATTGGCCCTGGGCTAACATCCGTGCCCATCTTCCTCTACTTTATATGTGGGACGCCTGCCACAGCATGGCTTGATAAGCGGTGCCTGGGCTGGGCCTGGAATCCAAAGCTGTGAACCCCGTGCCACTGAAGCAGAGTGCATGAACCTCACCACTACACCACCAGGCGGGCCCCTTGCTCAACAATTTTTTGATTAATGAATCTGAAGAGGTGAGAACACTTTAGCTATCTGTTGGAAACAGCTGCTTTCTAGGGCAGAGTAGTCTATTGATTTCTTAGTCTGGTTGTCACAACTGGAATCCATGCTTGAGAGGGCAATTCTTTATTCAAAACTAAGTTATGCTGTCACTGAAACAGATGAGGCAGAGCTCAACGAAACCAAATCATAAGGATATGTATATTGATAGAATTTCTGCACTCTCCTGGACCATGGTGACTGTCAATGGGTCATCATAGCTGATAAAATGCCAAGATTTCAGGGGAATCTCTTTCTAAAGAACTTGCATGTGTTTACCTTGGAGAGGAATGTTCAGAAATCTCTCTCATATGCTGAAAAGGGTAGACTCCACCTAACTATCCCTGGTCAGAGGGGCCTTCAGGTTCTCTGTGTTTAGTACATAAACCAAACTCCAAATGGCAAGTTAAGACTTTTAAATTCTGGGCTGCAGAAGAAATATTGCAAAACAATGGTGTGGGCTTACCTTATGCACCTGATACACCCCATTCACAAATGTTCCTGGAGCTTGTGAGTACAGATGAATGATTTTAGGAGTTGCATTTGCATTTTTAATGAGTCTGTTTGAGACCTCCATCTTTCGGTCAGCATTAACATCAGACACAGATGAGGCCTTGTACACCTCCAGGAACCCATTGCGGCCAAAATAATCTGATATGGCAATCACTTTCTTTGGGATGAACTTCTCCTTCAGGCTGACATCAAAAACCTTCACTTGGAAGAACTGGCTTTCAGTAGCCACTGTGGCGTGAAACATCTTTCTCTCCCCTTCGCTGACGGCGTATGCAAATGGTTCTGTTGCTTTCAGTACCATCACTTCTTTGGGGCCCCTCTGGGAACCTTCTTCCCTGGAAGCTTCTTTAGGTACAGCCTTCAATCTTGGTTTCCGCTTAGAAGTACACACCAAGACCATGCACAATTTAGAAAGGGAACACAGAGTTGCTTTCTAGTGAGAACTTTCTCAGGCTGGATGTTGAGCCTCAGGGAACACCATAATTAGGTGAACTTGGAAAAAAACTTGACAAATATTTCTGACATGGTATAATTTAGCTAATAGAAGAAATGAAGAAGATTTAAACAGTAATATCATTTCTTTTCTTCATTTTGTATAAGTTTGCAAGGAAGAGTATTTTTCCTTAAAAAGAATTAACTCTAGAAAAAAAGTTTTCCTTCTAGGAAGAGCTATGTAGAGTGTAGCAGCAGTGGGCAATAGCAATGCAGTTGTGTGGTGAATCCTAATAGAGATGATGATGAGAAAAGTCTTAATTTATCCCATCAACTCATTCTACTGAGCAAAGTAAGATATAAATAGGGAAGAAAATAAGTCATCCTAAATATCACTGAGAGTGAGTAATGGCTCCTGTCAGAAACCATTGATTTCATCTGAAACTAATCCCGGTAGAGGTGGCGATTTAAAGACCCAAATCACAAAGCCCCTTTCCAAAAAAGCAGAACTGTGTTGATGGAGGTTAGTAAGACAGTCACTGGAAGTATCCCATGACCTTCCCTAATTTGGAAATGTCCCGGATAGAGGCTCTTTGTTATAGAAAAATACGTGTAATGTGATCCAACCCAGGACAAAATGATGTTCTTTGTATATACAAAACAAAAGGTAAAATCAGAAAGACTATTTACCAAAATGTAGCATTTGATAGAGGAGAGATTTGAAACAGTTAAAATTTAATTATTTTTGTCTATGCATCTACATTTTCTGTATTTTCTAAGATGATATTATTTATGATACAAAAAATGAAAGAGCAGTGCCTGCCCACGGCCTAGTGGACAAGTTTGGTGCACTCTGCTTCAGTGGCCCAGGTTCGGTGTCTGGGCGTGGAACTGCACCACTCATCTGTGGCCGTGCTGTGGTGTCTCATGTACAAAATAGAGGAAGATTGGCACAGATGTTAGCTCAGAGTGAATCTTCAAGCAAAAAGAAGAAGATTGGCAACAGATGTTAGTTCAGGGTGAATCTTCCACAGCAAAAAAAAAAAAAAAAAAAGGAGAAAGAATTGGTGATAGTGCTTTGGTTGGCTCTGTATTTCTCCACTGTATTCCACCCTAGGCTGTGTCTTTAATCGTGTATTGAAGGAAATATGAAAATAAATTAAACAAATGACTAATTATAAACAGTAGAGATGATTAGGTACCCACTGGGTCATAGATTATCCTAATGCAGAGGAGGGTGCTTAATAAGAGTTGGAGTTCACATTTAGGTATGATCTTATCTCAAAATATACATTTAATAAAAAATGTGTGATTTAATTAAAGAAGGACTTGTATATAGTAGAGGATTAGTGAGAAGCTCATTCATGGTTCTACTGATCCCTGTCATTATATTGTGGGGAGGGGAGATAGTGGAAACAGGAAGCTGGTACCTTGGTTAAGAAACTGCTGGATGGGGTTGGTGGTGGCATCTGAGGAATATGGGGACAGCCCGCAGGTGGGCATGTGATGGTTGTTGAAGATTCTGGAAACTGACTCTGCTCCTGGAATAGTTTCATCCTCTTGGATTCCTCAGTTTTAGTGGTGGTGTCTTTCCTTTTCTGAAGCAAAACATATATATTTTACTCCTGGTTAATGATTTTCAATATCAAGTGAAACAGAACATTCTCCTACTCTCTGTCTCTCTCTCTGTCTCTTTCTCTGTCTCTCTCTCTCTCTCTCTCTCACACACACACATACACATGTGAGAGTATCTTCACTCTGACAATTTTCTGTAGAATAATAACACATCTTCAGATACCCTCAACACCTTCCCAGCTTGGACCCCAACCAGGATTAGTAACTTCACTCTGCAAATGTTGAAACCTCAGGTGATTGAAATTTCATTGGTCTGTTATGGAATTCCGCCTTTACCTCTGCTGCCAACAGTCCTAGGTCAACTTCATCAAGATAACACTTGAAGTTATTTATTGGTATAAAATCCTACCAGGCTATAATGGAAGCAAGTCTTAGAACAGAGTCAGCTGCACTTATGGATGTTTTCTTAACTAAGTCTTTTACTACCTTGTTTATTTACCAAATACCCAAATCAGTTTCTATCATCTGCTCTTCAGGTCTAGGAAACCAAGTCTCCACCTATGTGAATGCTTTGTTTATCACTATATTGGAGAAGTTTCCTCGAATTCATAATTCTAGAGGCAGGATTCTGCTCTTTATGTGGTCTGCAACAGGCAACCAAATCCTTCAGAGTTCTCAACCAGAAACAGACCCATTCAAGATTTCACCCAGAGCGTGCCCAGTACCTGGATTTTTATAATTGTTTAAGCAAGGGCATGAAGTGTCTGTAAAATCATTTATCTTGACTACTTTTGATTTCTCTAATGAAAGCCCATTCCACTATGCTATATCCAATGTAAATTTGCCACAGTTCTTACCTCTTCTAGTATTCATTTAACAAATTCATTAAGTGTCACTTGTTGACAAAGCTGTAGATGAAGGAGCTGCTTGAAATACCTGCCTCTGGCATGCAGCTTCCTGATTAGACACCATCTGGCCACCCTGGCACCTTATTCCTCATTAGAAGGCTTATAGAGCCTGGGTTACGGAGACAAATCCGAGACATAACATGTCTAATTATAAATTTTTAAAAATAAATTCCAGATACTGTAACATCTGTACTTTGATTCTGGAATCAATATATGCCATTAAATGCCCAAGTTGTAGAGTTCAATAAGGCTGGATTTGAATCCTGGCTCTAACATCCACAACTGTATGATGTTGGAGAAGATTTTTAACCTTTATGAACTTCAGTTTTCTCATATGTGAAATGGGACTAACAACACCATCCTCATGTGGTATTATAAAGAATAAATGAGACATGTACACAAAGGTCACAGGTTTTAGAGTCCAGCACCACTAAATGCTCAATACATAGAAATGTCAATATTGTTATTATTTCACAGTCAATGCAGGGGTTTGTATTTCTGCTCTGACCCATAGATGTGTAAGGGGGCAGAATTTTTACCCCCTAAATATGTCTCTTTGGCTTGATTATTTTTAAGAACAAAAGACTCAGGAAGAAACTTTATTCTTCCCTCTAACTTCCATAAAGAATTTAAGATAGAATGCCTGTTTCAGAAGGAGCTAATACTATAAATAACTGTAGTGGTAGTGGGGAAGAATCTAGCAAGGCCCATCTGATAAAAGTCCTCTCCCTGTCTCATTGTCTTAGCAAGGCATGGCAAACGTTTGTTTACCAAACATTTGCTTTTCCACCTTCATGTGAATTACCTTCCTCCCCTTTGAAGTCCCCAATACTACCCCAAACAGCCTTTTCTGTCTTTAGCTGAAGATGGTAATTAAGATGGTGGATTTGGCCACTTTGGTGAGTCACTCTGTTTTCCTGGGTTTCTCCCATGTATACATGTCATTAAACTTGTTTGATTTTCTCCTTTTATTCTGTCTCATCAGTTTAATTCTTAGACCAGCCAAAAGAGCCTAGAAGGATAGAGGAATATTTCTTTCTCCCCTACAGATGTTTTAAGCATTACTTTGACTTCCTTAATGGAAACCCTGGGTAAAGGTGATCTGGAAAGCACTTTATTAAAGAACCTTCTCCAGTCACTTCTGCCGCATGTAGTAATTTAATCTCATTGACAAAAGCATCTTGAGCATCTTTCAAAATTAGTTAAACCAAAGCTTCTATCATAAAAGTAGGGTAAAGATGCCTAAAATATACTATTTGGATGGATAATATTTAAAATACTAATGGAATGTTTTCCCTCAGATTATTATCTTCAACACCTCACCCTGTTCTTGAATCATGCCATTCTGTGCTCTTTGCTTTGTGGGAGACATAGCAGCAGGAGTCAAACATAATATTGATCTGCTTCTGGTTTTGAATCCCCAAAGCAAAGAGAGTTCATATTATAGAGAAAATAGTTGGGAGACAACATGATGAATAAGAACAAGGCTTTCCTGCTCATTTAATGAATCATAGAATGGTCAGATACCATTTTCACAGGCTTCCTATGGAGGGGGCTGGACCCCAAAGAAGAAATGACTGTACGGTGTGTTTAGGTGTACGAGGCTGAGGATGCTGATGACCCTCCCTGAGATTCCTGTGCTTGAAGGAGGTTTCAAGGAAGTGGAATGATTCTTATGGGAGTAGAAATGACAGTGTCGTGTATCTAGGCAGATGGGGTCTTAGAAAGTGTCACTTCCAAGCCTATAGGCACAGAAGAAATAGAGTTGTCTTGAGATGTCCACATGTGTCATTGCGATAGCAGACAGTGGGCCCGAGGTTTCAATGACTAGACAATGGCCACCTGGGCCTAGAGGCAACAGGCACAGATTGCTAGCTCCATCCCACAAATGAAAACTAGAGAGACAATAGAGGGAATTATGAATTACTGAAGCTAACAATAATAACAACAATTACAAAACAAAACTTGAGAAATCTTGCCTGTAGGAAGTCTGTCTTAAACTGCCATGTGTGGAGTGGTGTTAGAGGCTTCAGCCCGGGCAGAGGGCAGCTCGGGGCTTGGGTGACAAACTATATTAGAGAATAGTGGTTGAAACGCTGCTTTTGTGTATTCGTCAAGTTGCCTGCTATTCACTGCAGAAATAGGCATTGATCTCTGAGTTCAGGTAACCACACGGGTCATATCAGGCAGAACAAAAGGCAGGCTAGGACAGGAGTTGATGCACGCACGTGTGCATTCACTTTCCCACCTGGGTCTTGTCTTTCCCAGGGAAAGGGTACCTATACTCTAAGGTTATAGTCTGGCAAGGGAGAAAAAGGTACACTTATTACAGTTGTGTTAATGCTAAAAAGAAAAACTAAAGGGACCAGTAAAAGCAAACAACGGGAATATCTCACATATTCCAGGAGGAGGTGTTAATGAGGACTTGCCTGAGGAAGAGATTCAGGTTTGCACCTGAAGGTTAAAGACACTGGGACCAGTGGTGCATCAGGACAAACAATTCCAACCAGAAAAAGGAGCATATGTGAAAACATCTGACATGGGAAGGAGTATGAAATTTTGAAAATAAACCCTGTAGTATGGTCAGTGAGCAAAGGGGAAGAGGGAGAAAGGAAACTGAAATGTACCAGATGAACATGCTCATATTCATCTCTGTTTGTCTGGTCACCTTCCCCTCTCTCTCTACTCTACCCAAGAGAGTAACCCTCTTAAAATCAGAGATTATTTCGTAAACACATGCCTCACAAATAGCAAAGGAGTTAGAATCTAGTAGGATCTCAAAATACACACTGATAAATGAATGAGTGATTATATTAAATAACTAAATTTTATATTGTGGGAGATTAGATGGGAAGCCCTTCCAAGACTTGATGATCCTTGTACTTATGTTGTATGGAAGTACAAGGAATGGGAGCAGGAAGCTGGTACCTTGGTTGAGGAACTGCTGGATGGCGCTGGTGGAGGCATCTGAAGAGTCTGAGGATGGCTCTCACTTGGGTACGAACTTGTTGCTGAGGTTTCTGGAAGCCAACTCTGTTCTTGGGATAGCATCTTCTTTTTTGAGTTATTAATTTTGATGGTTACGTTATTCCTTTTCTGAAGAAAATAGATTTTTTCCTTATTTCTGGATGATAATTTTCAAAATCACACAGAACACAACATGTTATTCTTTCCTTCATTTTTAAACAGGATCTTAACTTTTCAATATATCTCCGGAATAAAGCCGATGTGCAGATACCTGTACTATCTACTCTCTACCACCTCAACCACAATTACAAATTTCACCCTGCACATAGCTCAGATGAAATTTCATTGGTTGGGGACAGAATCCAGATTCTGCATCTGCTGTACATTGGCCTAAGCCAATTTACTCATGCACAACTCTTCAGGTTAATTTTTGGTAGATAAACATCCCGCGTTATAAGGGAAGCAAACTTCAGCACACTGTTTTCTCCACTTATGGATGGTTGTTAACTATGACTTTGCATCAAGCAAATATACAAATAGGTGCCTGACATCTGCTCTTCAGGCTCCTAGACCCATTTTTCTGATCTTTTGGGAGAGATTATTGGTAGAAATATGGATTCTTGGAAATAACAACAACAACACAACAAGAAAACAAAGCAAAAATCAAGAGTCCCCTTATAAAGAACATCTCTCTTCAAATGGTCTGTGTGGGATGGGGGTGGGCATGTCCCCTGAATGAGAGGGCAGCTTGGATCTTGGGTGAGAAACTATATTAGATAATAGTGATTTAAATTCTGCTCTTGCCTACCCTTTATGTCGTCTTGGGGAAGATTTTCCCTGCCCATTCACCTCAGAAGCAGGCTTCATGTCCTGTGTTGCATGTAACCACAGGGCAATACAGGAGGTAGGTTGGGATAGTAGTCGATGCGTGTGACATGTACTCACTATCCCACCCCTGTCTTGTACCCATAATCTGAGCTGATTGTCTAGTAGAGAAGAAAGATGTAGGTTTATCACAGTTGTGATAAATGCTACGAAGGAATAGTAAAGGGTCTTGTGAAGGCAAACGAGGAGAATATCTGATGTTTCTTTGGGAGTGGGAGTATCACTGAGGACTTGCCTGAGGAAGGCATTCAGGCTGGCACCTGAGGGTTGAATATACTTGAGCCAGTGAAGAGACAGGAATAATGAATTCCAAATGAAGGAAATGGCATATGCCAAAACACCTGACATGCAAAGGAGCATAGAATGCTGAAAATTAATCCAGGAGTGTGGATAAGGAGAAAGGGTGAAAGGAAACTAGAATGTAGGAGTTAAATGTACTCTATTATTCATCTATAATTGTCTGGTCACCCTCATGCCCTATTTCTGGACCAACACAAGACAGGAACCCTGTTGAGATCAAGAATTATTTCATAAATGCATACCTTGCAGAAGCAAAGGTCTTGTTATACACTGAGATCTCAATATGTATATTGATAAATTAAAGAGTGATTCTACTACATAAAGAAATTGTATATAGTAGGGGATTACTGAGAAGCTCGTTCAAGGTCATGATGATCCCTATAATATGTTGTAAGGAGGGACAACTATTGGGAACAGGAAGCTGGTACCTTGGTTGTGGAATTGCTGGATGGGGTTGGTGGAGGCATCTGAGGTGTCTGGGGAAGGCTCTCAGTTGACTGTGTGCTGGTTCCTGAAGGTTTTGGAAGCTGACTCTGTTCCCTCGTTAGCTGCATCTTAGAGTCATCAGTTTTTGTGGTTTTGTTTTTCTTTTTCTGAAAGTAGTTTTTTTTTTTCCTGATTAATGGTTTTCAGTATCAGATGAAACACAGCTTTATCAGTAAACATGTCAACTTTGTATTACTAGGTTCTAATATACTACAATTTATGTCTTTGAGAACTCCAGGGAACTACATACAGTCCATCTTCTGAAGAGATAGCCAGAAGGTAAGCAGTGCACGTATGTGATTGCTTCCTACAAATAGTGGGGACAATTTATACCTGTCACTCCTTTACTGACTTCTGTGGTGATGACCGTAGCAGTGAGCTTGCATTTAGAAAAGCTAAGTGTGAATTTAGTCTCTCTGAGTAGCCCTTGGCAAGCTGTTTCCCTCTCTGATTGCCATTTTAGTTCATACCTAAAAGAGGGGTCATGACTTCATATTCTCATCACAGGGAAATATATTACACATATCAAAGTGCACAGTAGTTCTGAAACATAATGGGTGATCAGTAACTATTAATTTACTGACTCTGAGCCTCATTTTGACTCTGCCCCTGGAATCGTTTTTCCTCTGATTTTTCTATTTCCCTGTTGAGAAACGAATAAAGAACTAAGTGTTCAAGGAAGGTAATAATGGAAGAGCCATAGAAGAAGCTTCTTCAGCAGGACCTTAGCCATCCTACCTTCAACGCGGGCTTATCCTTGATTGATTCAGTTCCCAGGGCTTTGTTTGTGGTGGATGTAGCTTCATCAGTACTGGGTTTATCCTGCTTGCTTTTTTTCATTGGGGTTGTTCCTCTTCCCTTGCTTTTCCTTAGAACTGACACAGTAAAAGAGAAAATGATAATGCAAAGGAGCTAGTGTAAGACAGCTGAAGCCCTTTCAACATTATTTCCTCTCAGCTCTTGCCTGGGGGCCTAGGTAGGCTTGTGTCTGTCTCTACTGCATTAGCCAGGCTGGCCAGAGGTGGCCCGCAGAAATAACACAGGCACAAACACTGCCCTGTGCTCCCTCAATGGTTTCCTTTCTCATCCCATGTGCCATGAGCACATCCTTCCTGTCCTCTGGACTCCTGTGCACCTCAGTCAAACCCTTTTCCAAGCACTCATCCTATATTTCCCTTTAAAGAATCTAAAGGTTCATGCTACTTGTGGTGGGTCATCTTCTGTAAAAGATGTGTTTGAATCACTGAAAGCAGAGAAAGGAAATATGATGTAGTTAGTGATTGACAGAGTGGTGATACTGGACTTGGACTTTTTAAAATATGTTTTTGTAATCCAGTGATTTTATGAGACAAGTTCTTTACATCTCTGGGAGTTTGGTTTTTATTAAAGTACTTCCTCATGTTTGTCCCTAGACTATATAATAATGGTGGAGTAAATGTTGTAATAGAGTATGTACAGTAGTTGATGTAAATACTTTTAAAATGCACATTTTTTAAAAATTTTGTCATTTTCTAACCTATCTAATGTACTGAAAGCCTCAGCCTTTCTCATCAACTCCTTTTGCTTTATTTCTTTACTCTCATCCGCAAAATATACCCTCTGAAATATGTTAGACCTCTTTGTAGGAAAGGGAATGCCCTAAGTTGTCAACTTGGCCCATGCCATACTAACATTGCGATGGCTACTGAGTCCTAAACTGGGAAAGGGATGTGTGAGCTGTGACAAGTGAGCTTTAGGATGGAGCAGAGAGAGGGAGAGTGAGGAGTTCTCATCTGTTACCTTTTGACTTTTCATTTTGAAGAGTTTTCGCGCGGTCTTTAAGTTCTTCTATGTCTTTGTACAATTGTATTAGTTTGTCAACACAGGTGGCCCCTTGGAACTTTTCTTCCATCAAGTCAGCAATCTGAACTCTATTATATTCATTTTGAGTTTTTTTGGTCAGTTTTAAATCCCGGGCCAATAAAGACTTAACTATGCTAAAGTGATATTCAGTGATGGGCTCTAATCCTTTCAGCAGAACAATTCTCTTGAATTCACTCTCCATCTCTTAAGCTATGGATGATCTACAAGAGAAAAATAACATAGAGTGTTACACAGTTAACAGACAATTTAAAAGACTGTCAATGTCTATGTGAGTGAGTGGGCCGTGTGAATGTGTTGTCCGTGGATATGTGTGACAAAGAGGGACTTAATTACCAGATGTCATCATGGAAAATGGGTTGAGAACTGCCAAATTAGGACTTCTAAGAAATTCTTCCCTTTTAATGATGATAGTTGGGTTGGGGGTTGGGGGTGGTAGAAGAAGGTCTGGAAGTAGGCAATTGTGTAGAGGATGGACTGTACAGTGTCAAAGTCCCTAGTTCCTCCTCCCATTCTTTTTTGGGGCTACAGTCCACCCCTGAATGTCTGCCTGTTGGTCCCTGACTCTTCCTATACCCACTATGACTGAAGCGACCTATGTGTAAAGTGGACAATGGGCTGTGGCCTTTCACCTTATGTGAGTATCTTTCGGCCACAGCAGTACAGTTCAATACTGGGGTACCTGCCCTACTCCACCTGGCTCTGCCTTAGTCAGCTTTAATTGGCATCATCTCTCCCTGGGTCTTGGACCATGTTCTCTGTGTCCTCAGTGCCCATATCACTGTCCCTTTCTTGGACTTCTACCTGCTCCCTAGTGGGCAATCATAGTGTTTATTGACTGGAATTATGTCTACAGTTGCTTGATTTTTCTCCTCCAGGCTTAACTTTTTTAATCTGTCCTTTTCATGGAGCCAGATAACTCTCTATAAAGCCACAATTCTATCTCGCTTAAAATCCTTCAGTAAATCCCCATTTTCTTTCTGAAAAATGTCTTGTGCCTTAGCGTCTGTTGCAAGGCCTTGAAGTATCTACATCTTTTCTACTTCTGCTGCTTTTGTATTTCTTATATCTTATGCTCCAAACTATATAACACACCTTGCCTTTTCATGCTTCATGACTTCGCTAATTCCCTTCTTGCTGCCTAGAAAGCCTCTCCTACCTTTCTTCCTCTAATTACCTCTTTACAGAGGTAAAGTGAGGCTCAAGTGAGGCTTTGTCTTCTGAAAGCTAGCAGAGTCCCCATTTTGGGCTGAGTTTCACTCCTCTGGGCCTCTTAGCACCTTCTGCACTTCCTTGATGGCACTCAGTGCCTGTTATGGATCTCAATTTTCTGGTTAAATTCATGAATTCTTTTAGTTCAGGGACCATGTGTTTGTGTATTTTTGTACCATTGGGATGTTCAAATTCCTGGGGCTGTGACTTGTTCCTTCTTGAGAGAGCATGAGTGCCCTCAGGTTGGTCAGTGAAGGATGAATCTGCATGGGGATCCACTATTGTGAGACTGAAGAACATTAAAAACAAAGTGAAAACTCTGAAATCTTCCAGAAATAAAGAGCAGATCACCTATAAGATTCAAGGATCAAATTGAAACTAATTGTCAACAGCAAAACTGCCTACAGCAGGACAATGGAGTAATTTTTATACAGTACTGGTGCAAGATGCCTTATCTATTTCAAAACTGACAATTGCTAAAATAAAATTTTGGGGTCTTTTTCAGATTTATTTCTGATTTATGTGCAAAATAAAACCAGATACAAGGTGACAGGAACCTATGCATAATCTTATTCATTCCTCTTAAATGTGAACATTCATATGTTTTGTTGCTGAAATATTAGTGCATTTGATTTTAGAGTAATGATCCAGATTCTACCAGGGCTTCTAGTAACATGGTATTTTAGTAGATGTATTAAACAGCTTTTCTGAAGCCCCCAGATTCTGATTTTCAGAACATATCTAGCCCAAGCATATCAGAAGAGGTACTGTCAACATCTCCTGAAGGAAAAAATAATTTTGAAAGTAATTTTTAATCTAGCCAAAATGATATTTAAAGGTGAGGGTCTCAAACACTATTCTCTGATATTCAAGGCCTCAGTAGTTTTGCAAGACAAAGACTCAAAGAGAAACATCTACTGGAAGTAATATTCAATACGACAGTAACATAAATTCAAGAAATACTGCAAAGCAAAAGTAAGTATGAGGGAAAACCTAACTTCATTTGGTGTGCCTATGTCTTAACATCAACAAAGCCTGACTGAAGAGAAGAGAACCAGATAGTTCATCAACGTGGTGGAGGGAGGGAGGGAGAAGAACATGACAGTTCACCAATTTAATTGTCTTAAAGAGTAAGATAGAGTATAAGTAAAAAAAAATAAAGTACAATGAAGGAGAATATAGAAGTGTCATAAATTGAAATGAAGATAGCAGAAACAAGACAAAAACATGTTAATTATGAGTCTATACATAAAGGGCCTAACCAGTTAAGTGACTACTTTATGCAAAGTGGATTCAAGAAATCTGCCAATATATTGTTAACAAAAGATCACTTAAAGGTGGAAATACAGAAGAAAAATATTTTATCAGGCAAAGAGTAAGTAAAAGAAACCCAGTTTATCTATATTAGTGCAGCTTTAGAGAGACCTGAAGACAAAAAGTATCAGAGCACAGAACAATGATAATAGGATCAACTCCTTGGGAGAAAAAACAGTTTTAATTGTGTATTTATCTACTAATACAAAATATATATTATTTGTATTACTTTATCTTCCTTCATAATGCTATAAATATTATGTATTATATATTATAGCATAACATATATTATAATACAAAAGTATTTTGTAGCACTATGTAGTATATTTCTCTTCATACAAAGTATGTATGCACCTATATATAAACACATGTATGTAAAATATACATTATATTTGTGTGTGTATATAAATTAGTATATTGACGGATTTCTTAAATCCAATTTGGCTAACATTGTTGCTTACCTAGTTAGGCCCTTTATGTATATGTTGATAATTAACATGTTTGTCTTGCTTCTGCTATCTTCATTTCAATTTATGACACTTCTATATTCTCCTTATGTATACATAAATTTGAGAGATCAACAAGGAAAAACCCGACAAGTTTATGGTAGGAGATTTCAGCATATCTCTCAATTGCTAAATGAATGAGGTAAGAAAAAATCAGTGAAGATTTAGAAAATTTAATCAGCACAATTAATAAACTAATGAACAAAGTTTATCTTACATACATAAAATTCTGACCATGAAACATTTCACATTTTAGTCAAGCACATATGAAATATGGTTGTACCAGGCCATACAGAAAGTCTTTAAACAATTTTAAAAGTAGGCAATAGAAATCTATTTGTAACTAACTTTCCCTGCCTCTCCCCCTATACTCTGCCACCAGAAAAAAAAAAATCAATAATTTTCAGGAAGGCAGAGGTAATCCTAAAAGAACCTTAAATAACAACTCTGATAGCTGGTGTAGAGTGGAGTATAAAATAACAATTAAACTGTAGAGAGATAAAGAAGCCATGTGTTTTTTTAAAGTGTTTGTGGAACTGAAATTTTGTCTGCTATGTGTGTGAGGGTGTGTGTGTGTGTGTAAAATTAGGACAATACAATACAACCTCATATACAGATGTATTTTTTACTTAATATTACTTTGCGATACTTTTGTCATGGCCACATTTTGATTTTTACCCAGGTCCCCCACCACAGCCACCAAGGTTCCTGTGCACTTCCGGGGAAAAACACCCAAACCCTTTCTTTAAATACAACTCATGCCAATAGATGCCCAGGGTACACATTTTGATATCTTCCATAGTCAAAATGCATCTCTCTTAGTTGTGGGGGAATAAAAATGTCTCTTCTTTGCCCAGCTAGTAAAGGACTAGAATCAAGCAACTGCTGCTTTCACTTTTCTGAATATAGTTGAAATCAGCCCTTTCCCCCAAATTCTTCATAACTCAAGCTCCCCTTGCCATCTTTGGTTACCAACCAGGTACCCACAGCTCCCTATGGAAATCCCCACAGGTCTCACCTCACCGGAAATTTCTCCCACAGTAGTCCAGATCTGGAGGTCTTTTTCAGAGATGCAGAAATCACTGCTTATTTTGTTTGAGTAGGAAGATAAATCAGTAAACTCTCAGAGACAGAACTGCAGGATGTTGTAATCTCCTGAAGAGCAAAATAAAAAGAAGTACTTTGAAAGGTAACAAGAACAAAAGCCACTGATTAGAGTCACTTAAAAACTCGACTCGTGCTGGCTACCTCATTCTGTGCGATCCCCTAAAGACGGAAGTTATGAAACAATTTTGAGTCTCCTCCCACCAATGTTTTTAGCTTTCGATTTCATTAGTCAGAGAAAACGAACAGTTTCCTTCCTGTAAATACAGTTGGGGCCCAGGGCAAATCACAGCCAAATATTCCATAATAGCATATTGTTTATTTTGAATTAAAATTCCCTAGAAGCAAAAAGGACGTTCTGACTCTCCTGTCTCTGTCCTCCCTGAAACCAGGAAATAAATCTCCCCCTGTGACAGATGCTTTCCCTGCAGCCTTATCACCAGAGCTAGGGAGGGAAGTCGGGCCGAGAAGCCTGAGTAAACAAACCTTGCAAATGTGCTACCTCAAGCCTAAACTCTGATTAAATTCCTCACTAATTAGTTATCTCAAATCTAAGTTTCTTTGTCCTGTCATTCCTCACAAATTTCTTGTTTCTTTGTGTAAAAGATGTATACACTGCCTGCTTTCTTCTCTCCAATCATCATTTCTCTATGACCTCTCATACATATGTATTAAAGTGGTGTTTTCTCCTGTTAATTTGGTCTTGGGTCAATTTGATTATTAGTCCAGCCATAAGAACACAAGGATGGTAGAAAAGGGACTTTCCCCCATGCTGACAATATCTTAATCAAAATGAAAATTATAGCAAAGTGATGCTTCAATTTTTGTTTTTGTTACAAATGTCAGTAGATGAGTGAAGTTCCAAAATTAGAACTTTTTATGCAGCAGACCTACATGTGGGACTTTAGACTCAAAACGCTTGAATGAAGCTGAAATAAAGGAGAAGTAAGGCAAGTCTCCTGATCACTTATCCCTCCTTTCCTGCTCTTAGAGTGGCAGTGGCAGGAGGAGATCTTGTTAGGGCACAAAAGGGCATGATCTGCTCACTGCAAGACAAAAGCCAATCCTCAAGAGGCAAGATGGTGAAAAAAAGAAAGGGTTTATTACAATTTGCTGGCAAAAGGGGAAATAGCTGACTCATGTGCAAAAGAACCATCTTAAGGGGGCACAGAATATTACAGCAGTTATATAGGCTCGTGGGTTACAGGGGAGGGGGTTAGGAATGTTGGCCCTTGGGTGCTACAGACTGGGAGTCGCCACACCAGATTTTTGAGTTGTCCTTGATGATGGCTGTTTGAGGGTCATCACATTCCTAAGGAACTCAAAAGAACAGTTGTCTTATTGCAGCTGGGAGGTACATGTACAAGCAGGGGTTGTAAATCTACAGAGTGGTTAGATCTCCTGGAGGTGCAAATCCAGCTGGGTTAGTTAGTCAGAGGTCATTCAAAGTTACAATAGGTTTCTTTTCTACAGTATGGCTTCACTTATGTCAGGCTTGTGCTGAGCAGGTATCAATCCCCCCCTTTTATTTTGTTCATTCCTCAATCTTGAGGGAATGGGGTGACAACCACTCTAGCTTCTTTCTGCTGGTAAGGGACGTAGGCCTAACAAGGACTTGGGGAATGACCAGCTTATAATTATAACTACCTACAAGTTCCAGAGCACTGTTTCTGGAGGGATTGATATCCTTGTGTCTCTGGGAATAGACGTGACAAGAGAATTAAGAATCTTGAGCCTGAACAGAAGGTATAACAAGACCATCACCAAAGGACCTATCAGTAAGTACCGCCATACCTCATTGGGAAGAAGTTCTTATTTATAAGGAGATGCTGGAGTGTGACATCCCTGTCTTGACTTTGGGACATTGTAAATGTTAAAAGCAGATGTACAAACCTTGCCCAACAGGTCAGTCAGGGCTTTTTGTAAAAGTTGGGTTAGGCCAAATTAATTTTACACCAAATGGCTCCCATGTATATTCTAATATATCCTATTGCTCTCTATTTATTCATCCTTTTTCTCCCGTTTTGATAGTCTTTCTGTAGAAAGCAGTAATGATCAACATATTGTCTCTCAGTGCCAGGGTGGTTGCTCCTGCCCTGGTTCCCACAAGTCCTTCGGTGATAGGCTTCTATCCCATTGCTTTGCCTAGTTATCCACATTTGGAGGAAATAGTGGACAAGCATACATATATACATACTAACAGAGGAAGCTTTTCACATTTTTTTCAATTAATTTTATATTGTTGTGCAAGCATTGTACATGTGCTTTTTGTGACTCTTTAAGATTACATTGTTTACAACTATAGAAAAGTCTAGCTTTAAAATAAGTTCTTAAGCTTTATCAGGAATAGTCTTTATCAGAAAGAGAAATCCACCCAGAATCATAGAATTGATCAACCATCTCGAATTGTTAAGCCATCATTATTTTCACTTGCATACTAGTCTTACAACAGTGAGTAAAGAAAACAGTGATCAGTTTGAATATCATGATGAATATAAGAATTCCAAGAAGTAGTAGAAATAGAAATTGTAATCTGGATCTCAAAAAGGAACCAATACCTGAGGGAAGCCAACCAAATAAATTGAGACTGGGTGTGGGATTGCTCAAGGCATTCACTTGCTTTCTCATGTGCTGTAACAGGGATGACACGTTGGAAGATTCGTCAGGTACATGGAAAACTCAAGGTGCAGTGTCTTAGCCATCCAGGCAGTAGCCAAGGCCAGAGATTTGTTCCACATAACCCTTGAGTTCCATTAGAAGCTACCCGATAAATGCCTGACCTCCGAGACCAGTCTGTTCCAAATCAATCACTTTCTTTAAGTATGACAGAATTTTAAAACCTTAAATGGAACAATTATAAATAGGCATACAGTTTAAGCATAACAAAAGTTTAAAGAAGTAGATTTAAGATGGAAATACAGGCCTGGTCTGGAGTCTTGGGACAGCTGTCTACAACAGATGCCGTCTTCTTCTCATCCTGGTTTGGAGATATTTGCATTGGCCAGTTGAAGTCGGGTATTAGAAGTAGAAACTGAAACCCACTCCAGTGAAGCCTTTTTAAATGAGAAATGTGAATCCATGAGTCTATGCCTTTTGATTCTGCAGCACATGAATTGGTTAAAAGTACCTGGTATGGTCCTTTCCAACAGGGCTGCAAAGAGTCTTTTATTTGGTGCTTCTTCTGATAAATAAATTCTCCAGGGTATAGTCCATGATCCTTAAGGTCTAGGAGCTCTCTGTGAAAAGAATCAGCTGCAAACCTCTCCCTTTTTTTCTCTTTATAAAGTGTCTCAGTAAGACCTTTACAATAAGTAAGATTTTTTTCCTTAAAGCAAAGTTGGTTCATATATTTGTCTAATTGCATAGGCTGTCCAGTTATTATCTTGGAAGGAGGCTGCTGACATTTACTAAAGAGTGTAGATCTAACACTGAGGAGCATTAGCAGAAGAGCTTTTGCCCACGAGAGATTAAATGCTCCTGAAAGCTTTTGATTGTGCCATTAGTTCTTTCCACCAATCCTGAGGATTGGGGATGGTAAGCACAGTGGAAATGCTACATTATTGGCTAAATATTACAAACAGACATTTGTCCAATGAAATGAGTTCCCTGGTCACAATGTAACTCAATAGGAATTCCCCAACAGGAATTCCCCAAACAAATAATTCCCCAAATTATTCTCTCCAACAATAATTTGCCTAAAGCCATTGCTCTTCTGTAAGGAAATGACTCAACCCAATATAAGAACGCACAGATGATTACAGGATATATTTATATCCTTGAGATGGTGACATTTGGAGAACGTCCAATTGCCCTGCCTCAAAGTGTCCCTTAGGAAGGGGAAAGTGGCCTTGTGATTCACGAAATAGTTTCCCTAGCTTATATTTTGGCATATAACACAAGTGTAGGTTTCATGGGCCACTGTGGGAGAGAGTTTCCAAAAGTATTGTTTCCCCATAAAATCATCTTTTCAGGTGCCCAATGGGTTAATTGGTATATGCTGGAGCAGTGGCAATTGTGCTCCAATAGGTACTATAGGTTTCTTATTGGGCATGAACTATATCTGTGAGGGGGTGTTAACAATTTCCCCTTTTTGACTGTCATATCTGTTTCTCTTCTTCTGTGGCAATTTCTTGAGCCTGTAGAAGGAAATCTTTTACTGGGTTAGCAGTTAATAGAAAGTAACAGGCATTCTTGAGGCTGGACAGCATATCCAGCTTGATAATGTCTTGCTTATCATTTAAGTAAGATGCATCTGTAAACCAAATTGGATAATAGAATGCAGTTGTGTTCTCTTCCTCTTATGATGTTGGAAGCAGAAATAGTGAAGAATATTTACCCATACAATTTAACCTAAGGTTTGTCATTTACTTGACAATGCTTCCCATGCAATTTAGCATACCAAACAAGCCGAATTCGTATCTCCCTCTTAATAGGGAGAGAGAATAAATTTCTTTGAGAAATCCCAGGGCCCTTTGAAAATTCTCAAAGAAAAAATTCAAAAGAAAGACTTTAAGGTAGGAATTTTGGGGAGCTTGTCAAAAATATTGAAAGGTTGTTTTTTTTGTGAGGAAGACCAGCCCTGAGCTAACATCTGTTGCCAATCCTCCTCTTTCTGCTGAGGAAGACTGGCCCTGGGCTAACATCCATGCCCATCCTCCTCTACTTTATATGGGACGCCGCCACGGCAGGGTTGACAAGCAGTGCGTCGGCAGGCGCCTGGGATCCAAACCCGCGAACCCCGGGCTGCCAAGCGCAAAATTAACCGCTATGCCACCAGACGGCCCCTTGAAAGGTTTTAAAACATTTGGTTAGACAAGATCAGGGAGTTGCTCATCTTGTCACTGTGAAACAATGCTCACTGCCAGGAGCAATGCTCAGCTATCCATTTAGTCAACCAGCCGAGGGCAACAGAGCATTTAACCAGTAAAGAAGACTTAATAAAGAGACCTCAGTCTTTTAGGTAAACTTACTCAAAGGTAACAAAAAAACTTTTTATATATATAGTAACCTTTTTATCAAGTTCGAGAAAATTATCCTTTTAAGAGAAAGAAAAAACCAAATTTTAATTTTGTACCAGTTTACTTTTTGACATTAAAACTCATTTACTTAATTGGATTTATTTTAATATTAGCCAAATTGACCATGGACAAAACTCAGATTTTACTTTCACAAACTTTCTGTCACTTACTTTTTACATTCAGAATTTGTCCCATGCTTTCCTTTTTGTTTCCTTCTAGTACTTTAGGATAAATTTATCTTTCTTAACCAACTGAACAAAAATATTTCCATTCTTAATACCTTTTTTGTTTTTTTTACTGAGAACATACATCTTACTTTTCTTGAATACAGACATATATTTCTTAAGTTTTAACAGCTTTAATCACATATACTAACTAGAATTTTAACCCTTAGAAACCTTAATTTTAAAGTAAAAACTAAGTAAGCAATTATAAACTTTTTACATTAGCATTTTGTGGCTTGGCAATTTTATAAATACCTTTCTAAATTTCTAAAAAATGTTACTTTATAGTACAACCTTTATATAAAATATGACATGTTTACTACTAGATCTAAAACACCTTTTAGTTTTTCTGTAATAAGCCAAAAGCAGATAAACTTAGATATGTTTAGCAACAATGTTTCAGTATTTTGTCTTATTTGAAAATGAGCCAGATACTCAACAAATTTTTGTCATTAATTTAGCAAGACTCAAAAGTTTTATGTTACCAACAGGAATTTGGAAGCTGTATTTCTTTGTAACTATATAGGCCATAAAACATAATTATTGTACCTAAATATTCTTCCCCACTTTCATTTATCTAAATCATTTGTTTCCAACCAATTACCCAAGAAAACTTCATGGGACATTAGACAAAATTAACTCTCATTTGAAGTTATCATTTTTGTTAGCCAGTTTTGTAATAGCATATCATGTTAACTTGAAAGACACTTGGGTTAATTTCTATTACATTTAGAATTTATGTAAGAGTTTACTTTAGGCCAATTAAACAGAGCTCTTAATTTTGACCATACCATCCGGAGGAAAATTTCACACACATAAAATACATACAAATACACAGAGACTGCACAGCTGTCGTTAAAATTTACTGCCATGATTCAGGTACAAGGCTTCCTGGTTGTGAATCCAAATTTTTGTTTTAAGCTTTTTTACTGATATTTGTGGTGAGGATGCTAGAATTTTAGTGAGGGTGCTCCTGTGGCCGCTTTTTTCTTGGCCTTTTTACCTCCCCCCCTTCAGTCCTAGGGATTAGTCACGGCCCACATATTCCCCATATGATTTGCAAGCTCTTTGAGATAAAGGAAATGGGTAGAACCTGAACTGCCTCTAGAACTGCATTTCCAGTCTTGCAAGGATCTTTTTTAGGACAATTGCTCTTAATTTCTCAGAAATTGGGTTGTAACTCAAATGACATTATAGGTTGATCTACCTGTCCAGCTACATCACAAAGGCACAGAGAAACCACTCAAGTTTTCTCCAGGATGGAGTTCCTGGGGCGTATTTGCATTATCAGTTTTTAATGACCCAATATCTAGAAGCATTTTAAGAGGAACAGGGGAAGATTTGGGATTTGAAAAGGACAATTGAACACTGCACCTCCTTCCAGAGCCACACCTCTGGCCCTATAGAGATCCACAAGACAAAGATGGCTCCTCCAGTTCCCCAAAGAACTGGAAAGAGGTTTGCCCACCCTTTCAGCTACACCTTTTCAATTTAGAAATTTTTCTGATTTAAGGACTCATTCTCTGACCTTTGAAGAGTAGGATCTCCACAGCAGCCCTCACAAGCTCCAGAGAGGTCACTCCCTAAAATAGCCCAAGAAAGTAAGGCTTCCACTGCACAGGTGGTAGTGCACTAACAAACAACAAAGGTTGAGATGACAAAGGCCCCCGGTGGACTGGGACCCCTCGTGACCACAGAGCTCACAAAGCCAAGCTGTCAAGACATAGAACAAGACAAAAGGGGGGGAAAAGCCTCATTTGATATGCACATTAACAGCTTTAGCTAACCTTGGATCTCTTGGAGCCAGAATAACACCTAGGGGGGAGGTGCCACAGGGTTGGGGATTGTGCTTTACAGAGTACCTCATCATTGCACAGACATTCTCTTGAAGTTGGTGGGGGACCCGTGTCATCTACCCTGTTCCATGACCCCAAATGATCCCTTCATGGGAGATGTCCTGAGGTGGCGAGCACCCTGATGGCTCTTAACTGCCCAACCCATGCCCACCAATATTGCAGCTCTTTTGGTTTCCAAGATGCCCTTAGGAATAGCTTCCACCTTATGCACATACTCCATAGGAAGTCCCTACAGCAAGGTTTACTTTAGGCCTGCCCAGGCAACAGGTTTATGGAGATGACTGTGTCTTGCTCTGTGGTTTTGCCTTTATGTCAAATGACACAAAAGAACAGAGAAAAGGAAAAATAGCGACCATCTCTGGGAGGAGAAGGATCAATAAACCAGTGAGTACTCAGGAGCTCATACTACTTACTTGTAGCTGAAAATCGGCCAGTTCAGGAGAATGCAGCCCAAGGGGTTGGTTATAGGTGGGGATCGAATTAGCATTTCCATTGTTTCAGAATTTAGACACAGCTGGTCAGAAGTATATTTATGCTGCAGCTAGAATCAGATCATGAAAATTTCAAGAATCCCTGAAATCAAGACCCTTACAATGAAGGCCCAGCCAAGGCTTTCTTCAAATGGCCAATGTAACTCCCCTGAGTCTAACAGCAGTTTGGTAGGACTCTTAACCACAAACAGGGGTGCAACCTGCATTTCTGCCCGAGTATCTCTGACCACAAAATGAGGTGCAACCATATCTTTTGTCCGACCGTATTTTGGGAGTCCCCTCAACCTGATGATTATCAAGCCAAGCCCTCAGGACACAAAACAAGCTTAGTAAGACTGCAGTTCTCTGTAAACATTTACAGCATCTGGAAACTTTTGGTCAAAAGGTGGAGCCCTTGACTTTTTCAAGATAAAAAGTTTTTTCCTTGTTCCTTGGTTTGGAGGCTCAAAAAGGAGCCCAAAATGGCCACTGCAGTTTTAAATTATCCAAGGTTATCTTGCCAGCTGTTTACAGTTATCCTCATTTTAGGGGGCTTTTCCCAAGGTGGCCACAACAATCAAGGTAATTTCTAAAGAGAGTTTGTTACGGTCTCCAAGAAACTCCATCCCCAATCAGCCAATTTTTAACAAGTAACACAGTCAAACACAGACAAACATACAGATGCCAAAATCCAATATTCTGGGACTCTAACCCAGAGCTTGGGACTCTAACCTGACGCCCTTTTTGACTGCCCCCAGTGGCTGTAACCTCTATATGGTCTCCCACAATCAATATTCTGGGACCCTAACCCAGGGTACTCTGGGACTGTAACCCAGCAACCAAATCTCACCAGTGGGGCCCCCTATCCTGATGAGGCAGACATTTAGACACAGGCACATTTCAATGAGGTCACTCACCCAAATCTGGTGCCGACCCACCAGAAGTAGCCATTTCTCTTTCCACCATAGGGAGCGTTAGGACACAGCCGGCGTCAGCATGGGAGAGCAGTGAGGGCAGATCCCTGAGGCAAACAGAGCCTCAGAAGCTGCTAGGGACTTACCCAACAGGCCACCTGTCCAAGGTCGGTTGGCCATGAGCCAGACTTAATCTCCCGGCAGAGTCGCCAGATTTGTTACCATACAGAGGGCATGATCTGCTCACCACAAGACAAAAGCCAATCATCAAGAGGCAAGATGGTGAAAAAAAAGAAACGGTTTATTACAGTTTGGCAACAAAAGGGAAGATGGATGACTCATGTCCAAAAGAACCATCTTAAGGAGGCACAGAATCTTACAGCAGTTATATAGGTTCGTGGGTTACAGGGAAGGGGGTTAGGAATGTTGGCCCCTGAGTGCTACAGACTGGGAGTTACCACACCGGATTTTTGAGTTGTCCTTGATGATGGCTGTTCCAGAGTCATCACATTCCTAAGGAACTCAAAAGAACAATTATCTTATTGCAGCTGGGAGGTACATGTACAAGCAGGGGTTGTAAAATCTACAGAGCAGTTAGATCTCCTGGGGGTGCAAATCCAGCTGGGTTAGTTAGTCAGAGGTCATTCAAAGTTACAACAGGTTTCTTTTCTGCAGTATGGCTTCGCTTCTGTCAGCCTTGTGTTGAGCAGATATCAATCTCAGAAGGTGCATCAATCTCTACTATTACTTGACTACACCTTGTGGATGGAGATGAGTCTGCTATAAAATTCCTATTAGTTTAAATAGTATCTGAAGCATTCACCTGTTATTGATTGCCATACCTCAAGCTTGACAGAAGTATAAGGTCATTATAAATTTTAAATCCTTCCTCAAATATATAAAAAGGAATTTGGCACTAGTTGCCCTCTTGACTATGACTAGGCTACTTTCCCTCACTGATTCATTCACAATTACTCACACTTCCTCCATTATATATGGATAAATACAGGTGAGTAGTGAGTTCATGTAATGACAACATTGAGCCTTGCAAATTTGGGAAGAACACTGAACTTCTGGAATGAGACGGGACTGATAAACCTTTCCTTCTGCAGTGTTTTTTTGTGAGGACAGTGGATGCACTCCAGAGTGACATAAGCCCTGGGATATCAAATAAATGACACCACCCAGCAGATACTACAGTGGTAACCCACCAGGTGATCTGCAAGTAGGGTGAGGCCATGACTGGAAAAGGGTCCCAAAAGACAACTAATGTTGGTAGGTTATCTGAGGTCATCCAAAGAGAAGAAAGATGATTATTTTCATCCAAACTAGAGTCATGGAGGGGATAATTGAAGTCTGGATTTGCAACTGTCTGAAAAACTCCACCAAAGCAGGAATAAGTCAGGAAAAAGCAAGGAGCATTTGGAGTGACGACCACAAACTCATTTGGGTGCTCACTGTTTTCTTTCACAGGCTTTAGGTTGCTGTTTATGTGGATGCTTGAAGCTGGTCTTAAGGTAATGGGTAGAGAGGAACATTAGGAAAGTCAGAGACAGCCCCATTGCAGAGATCAGAGGGTAGAGGACATATGGAAGAAATGACCATAATTCAGGGCATTTTTCTATCCTTTTTCTTGTAATCAATTCATGTGGAGTAATGTCCTCAGTTGGGACTCCACCACAACACTGAACACTATCATCAAAAAAGACAATTCAGAACAATGTTCCATAATTCATATGGTACAGTTGAGATTTTAATAGATAAAGCAAAGGAAGGTTAAAAAATGTGCTTTTTTCCTGACTCATAGGCAGCGGCCAAAGAATTGGTGATTTGTGCCATCACACAGAAAGCTTACGATAGAACATACCAGAACTCCAGATACAGGAGGAAATGTCTGGATAAAGTTGCCTGACTTCTTATCATCTGAAGTATTAATTCACAAGGTAATGCAAAATCCTCAAGAAAAGTCCCAACAGATTGATGTCCTAATCCAGATATTAGCAAATTACAGCCGGTGGGCCAAAGCTAACACACTATCTGTTTTTGTAAATAAAGTTTTATTGGAACACAAATACGCTTACTCATTTATGCATTGTCTACATCTGCCTTCATGATGCAGCAGTAGAGCTGACTGGCCACAGGAGAGTCCAGCTTTAGGCTGGAGAGTCTACAGATTTTACTATACAGCTCCTTACAGACAAAAGTTTGTCAACCTGCACCATAAGCCAAGAGCCTAGGTGAAAGCAGAGAGCATCTAAGGAGAAAAGCAAGGGTAAGTAAAAGAACAATCACACAAAGAAACCACAGTCAGGCCTAAACAAGTCCATATTATGTCCATGGAAAAAGGGTTAGTGATAAGGTTTGTGGTCTCAGAGAAAGGCATGGAAAGGGAATTGTGTTCCCCTAAACTCACATGTTGAAACTCTAACCCCTAATGTAACTATATTTGGAGCTAGTTCTTTAAAGAGGTAATTAAGTTAAAATGAGGCCGTAAGGGTGGTGTGTTAATCCAATGTGACTGGTGTCCTTCCAAAAAGTGGAGACTTAGGCACACAAAGAAACATGGATGTGCACACACAGATGAAGATCATGAGAGGGAACAGCAAGAAAATGGCCATCTACAAGCCAAGTAGAGAGGCCTCAGGAGAAACCAAACCTTCTGACACTTTGATCTTGGCCTTTCAGTCTCTAGAACTGTGAGAAAATAAATTTCTGTTGTTTAAACTACCCATTCTGTGGTAGTTTGTTATGGCGGCCCAAGCAGACTAATACAGGGAGAGTGGTAAAATCTTTCTCCAATTGTTTAATCCTAAGGGCCAGAATAAAAGCTCCTGGTGTGGGAGACTCAACAGTCTGGCCCAATTGATTTATGAATTCACAGCGTCATCAGCCACCTGAAAAATATGCTTTCTTGGGGAAATAGATTTCTCTTTCAAAGGAGATGGAAAGGGTGATTGAGTTTTAAACGTTGAATTAATCTTATACCCTGGGATAAAACACACTGTTTCATGATGCATTATCATTTATTACATGTTAATAGGCTTAATTTTTAAGTGTTTTAAAAGTATTTTTACATTTATTTTCATGAGAGACATTGGCCTTTATTTTGCTTTTTGTGTGACCTTGATCTGATTTTGGTTTAAAAATAATATTGGCATTTCTAAAAGAATGTATTTAAGATTGTTGATATAGCCTCTTCAGATGAGACTTCATCAAGTGTCTATTCCCAGAGGTTTTATTGTGGAAATATTTTTGGTTATGAATTCATTTCTTTCATAGATATAGGGATAGTCAGATATTCTATTTCTTTATAAGACAGTTTTGGCAAGTTGTGATTATAGGAATTTTATCAATTGGGTCTAAGTAACATAAGGTACTGGCATAAAGTTGTGCATAATATTCTTTTATTATCCTTTAAATACCCATAGTGTCTGTAGTGTCACACCTTTACATTTCTGATATCGGTCCTTTATATTTTCTGTATTCTTCTCTATTAGGCTTTCTGGACAGATCGTGTCTAAAGGAAGAATACTTAGGGAAGGCCAAAGACAAGAGGGGAGACAGAGGAAACTACAGGAATTGGAGCCTCTGGTGCCAACAGCTAGAGTGAATATTAAACACAGTCCAGCACTGAGCCACATTAACATACAATCTCATACTAAGGGTATATTTACTTCAGTTCCTATTACCTCACAAAACATGTCCAGCTTTTAATAAAAAAGTACATGATATATCAAAAAACAAGGAAAAACAGAGTGTAAAGGGACAAAATAAACATCAGACCCAGATTCAGATATGACACAGATGTTGAAATTATCAGACAGGGTGCCTAAAATAACAATGATTAATATGTAAAGGGCTGGTATCAGCTTGGTAGGGAAGCCATGACAAAATGCCACACACTGGGTGATGTAAATAACAGACATATTTTCTCCCTGTTCTGGAGGCTTGAAGTTCAAGATCAAGTTGTTGGCAGGTTCGCTTTCTACTGAGCCTGTCTCCTCAGCTTGCGTATGACCACCTTCTTGCTGCCTCCTCACATGGTCATCACTCTGTGCACACACTCTCCTGATGTCTCTCTTTGTGTGTCCAGATTTTCTCTACCTATAAGGACCAGTCAGATCAGATTCAGGCCTAGCTATTTGACCTTATTTAAACTTAATCACCTCTTTAGAGGCTCTACCAGCAAATCCAGTCACATTCTAAGTACTGCTTGTTAGGGCATCAATATATGAATTTTGAGAGGACATAATTCAGTCCATAGAATGGCTCTAACAGAAAAAGTAAACAACATGCATGCACGAATGGGCAGAGGATTCAGAGAGATGGAAACTCTAAGAAAGAAGCAGGGGAAAGTCAACAAATCAAGAATACTATAACGGAAAAGATGAATATTCAGTAGTCTGGATACAAATAATGAAGGAATCAGTGAGCTTGAGGATAGGTCTATTGAATTTTCCCTGACTGAAATGCAAAGTGAAAAGATAACTAAAAGACAAAACATCTAATATCTGTGGCACAATATCATATGATGTCGCACATGCATAATTGCAAAGCCAGAAGGTAAAGAAAGAGGTACTGGAGCAGAAAAAATATTTGAAAGGATAATAGCCAAGAAATTTCCAAAATTAATGAGTGACACAAAATCACAGATAGAGGAAGCTCAAATAACATCATGCATTAACTACCAAAATATTTATATCTAGGCATATCATATTCAAATTCTAGAACACAAAAGACAAAGAGAAAATCTTGAAAGAACCTAGAGAAAAAAAAACACCTTTCTTATAGAGGAGCATAGATAAGAACACTGTGGACTTTTTAGAAATGTTGAAAGCAAGAAGAGGTTGGAGTAAATTATATATAGAAATCTGTATCTGGCAACACTATCCTTCAAAAGCGAAGGAGAAATAAAGACTTAGCCGAACAAAAACTGAGGGAATTCATGGTCAACAGACGTGCCCTGAAAAAAATGTTAGAAGTTCTCTAGGGAGAAGAAAGATGGTATGGGTCAGAAATTCAGATCTCCATGAAGAAAGGAAGACCATCAGAGAGGAATAAATGAAGATAAAATAAAATATTTTGTTTTTCTTATTCTTAACTGATCTAAAAGACAACTGTTTAAAGTAATAATGGTAACAATATATTTGGTGATTATAGCATATGGATAAGTAAGTGACACTATTGTAAAGCACCAGATGGAGGAATTGGGAATGCTCTGTTACAAGATAAATGCATTATACATGAAACAGTATAGTGCTATTTGAAGGCAGATATAGATTATTTCAAAATGTATTTTAGAAACTTTTGAAAAACTACTAAAAATTTTAAAAGAAATATAATTGATATGCTAAGAAAGGAGAAAAAAGGAAGTCATATAAAATGCTCAGAGAAAACAAGAGAAGGCAGCAAAAAAGGGGACAGAGAACAAATGCAACAAAGAGAAAAGAGTACAAACATGGTAGTTATCAATCTAACATTATCAATAATCACTTTAAATGTCAATGGTATAAATATATCAATTAAATGAGATAAGAAAAGATAGCAAGACCCAATTCTGTATTTTCTACAAGAAATCCACTTTAAATATAAAGACTCACATAGGCTAAAAGTAAAGGAGCAGAGATAGATATACACTGCTAACACTAATAAAAACAAAAGAAATCTGGAATAGCTGTATTAATTTCAAATGAAGTGGAGTTCAGAACAAGGAAAAACATCGAGATTAAAGAGACTCATTACATGATGATAAAGGGGTCAATTCTTTATGAAGACATAACAATCGTAATGTGTGTTGCAGCTAACAGACTATCAAAATACATGGGGCAAACTGATATATGTGTGTGTATACAGTCATGGTTGCTTAACAACAGAGACACCTTCTAAGAATTGTGTCATTAGGTGATTTCCCATTGTGCAAATGTCATAGAGTGTACTTACACAAACCTGGATGGAATAGTCTACTACACACCTAGGTTATATAGTTCTAATCTTATGGGACCACTGTTGTATATGCGGTCTCTTGTTGAGCAAAACATCATTATGCAACACATGGAGATATATATATATATATATCCATATATATATATATATATATATATGGATCCATCATTACAGTATTATACAGAATATTTTCACTGCCCTAAAACTCCTCCATGCTCCACCTGTTTAACTCATCCTCCCTGGCAACCACTGACCACTTTCTGTCTCCAATAGTTTTGTCTTTTGCAAAGTGTCATATAGTTGGAATTATATACAGTGTGTAGCCTTTTCAGATTGGCTTTTCTCACTTAGCAACATGTATTTGACTTCCCTTCATGCCTTTTCGTGGTTTATAGCTTATTTATTTCTACTACTGAATACTATTCCATTGTCTGGATGCACCAGTTTGTTTATCCATTCACCCATTGAAGGACACTTTGGTTGCTTCCAAGTTTTGTCAATTATGAATAAACCTACTATAAACATTTGTGTGCAGGTTTTTGTATGGACATAAGTTTTCAACTCATTTGGGTAAATCCAAGAATCATGATTTCTGGATCATAAAGCAAAAGTATGTTTTGTAAGAAACTGCCATACTGTCCTCTAAAGTGGCTGTACCCTTTTGCATTCCCACCAACAATGAATGAGAGTTCTTGTTGCTCCACAACCTTGCCAGTACGATGTTGAATAGGAGTGGTGAAAGGGGTTATTCTGCCTTATTCCTGATCTTGGTAGGAAATTGTCTGGTTTCTCACCATTAATTATAATGTTAACTGTAAGTTGTTTGTAGGTGTTGTTTATCGAGATGAAGAAGATCCCCTCTATTCCTAGCTTGCTGAGAGTTTTTATCGTGAAGGACTGTTGTATTTTTCAAATGCTTCTGCATCTATAGATAAGATCATAAGATCTTTCTTCTTTAGCCTGTTGATGTGATGGATTACTTTAGTTGATTTTTGAATGTTGAATCACCTTTGCATACCTGGAATAAATCCTGCTTGGTCATGGTGCATAATGATTTTTGTACACTGTTACATCAATCTGCTAAATTTTGTTGAGGATTTTTGCATCTATGTACAAGAGAGATATTGGTCTGCAGTTTTCCTTTCTTGTAATCTCCTTGTCTGATTTTGATATTAACATGATGCTGATCACATTGACTGAGTTAGAAAGTATTTCTTCTGCTTCTATTTTCTTGAAGAGATTGTAGAGAATTGGTATAAATTCTTCATTAAGTGTTTGGTAGAATGCTCCATTGAAACCATCTAGACTTGGTGTTTTCTGTTTTGTAAAGTTATTAATTATTAATTCAATTTCTTAAAACAAGCCTATTCAGATTACCTATTTCTTCTTGTGTGAGTTTTAGTAGATTGCATTTTTCATAATATTCTTTTAATTTGACTAAGATCAGTAGTTTGGCCTCTTTGTCATTTCTGGATTAGTAGTTTGTGTCTTCTCTCCTTTTTTCTTCGGTAACCTGGCTATGAATTTATCAGTTTCATTGACCTTTTCAAAGACCCAGCTTTTGATTCTTTGATTTCATGTTTTCCAATTTATTGATTTTAACTCTAATTTTTATTTCCTTTCTTCTGTTTTATTTGGATTTAATTTGCTTTTCCTGTTAGAGTTTCCTAAGGTAGAAGCTTAGATTACTAATTTTAGATCCTTTTTCTTTTCTAATACATGGATAATATGCTATAAATTAATAGTATCTGAAGCAATGTACCCCTTCCCCAGGGCACAGGGCTTGGTGATCCTAGCATAGTCTGGATTTCTGTCCTCTCCTTCCATCAGTTGAAGGGACCAACCTGCCTGACTTTGGTCAGAGTCCTCCTGGTTAGGACCTTGTACTCTGGAAATCACATTCAGAATGTAGACCCCAATATTGAAGAGGCCTTGTGTGCCCCACCCTGTGTGCCTCACAGTGCACAAATCAACCACTGTGAGGCAGTTCACTTCTGGATTAGAGAGATGATATCTGGCACTTTTGGAGAATGATGTCCTTTAAAAAAGAAATATATATTTTTTGTATATTATGTACATTATAGATGCAAAATAATGTTTTAAAGCAATAAAAAAGAGTATAAAGAAGAAAACTTAAAAAAAAAGCAATCTATGACTCAGATATAAAACTCTTAATATGCTGGGATATTTCTACTGAATCTGTTTACACTAAAGCCTCAACTTTTACAAAATCATTATTAATGCCACTTAATTGTTTGGTAGGGCATTTCTTTATTTCAACTTACAGATTTAAATTAAAATTAAGTGGTCCTTTCTTTCTTCTCTGGTCTTGATGGGCTTGAAGGAGACATAAGAAGACACAATGAGATCCCAGCAATTGACATGAAGCTCTGCTTATATTTCTCCCCTCACCCACACTATCCTTCCTTCCCATGGCCACATCATTCCCCTTGTCCTTCTCAAAGGTGTTCATTCCCTCTCACCCATCTCCTTTAATGCATGACTCTCCTTTGCACCTTTCCCCAGTTTGATTTAGCCCCTGAAAAGACATGTATTCATGTGCATTATGGGCACATTTGAATGGGGCAGGAGTTCCACAAAGGAGATAAGGGAGAAGCACAGGAGAGGGGTATGGGCTGGTTCACCCAGTGCATAGCATTGCAGGGAGGTCCTAACTGGGGTGGAAAGGAGAGAGGAGGGTCCATAGGATAAGGGCTATTCTCAATGCAATTACTGTGGCTTAGAGACAGAATACAGGAATTGTTGCATTAAGGGATCTGAAAAGTGGGACATCTAATGTGCATGTACATGTGTGTGTGCCTGGTTATGCCAAGATTCTACATGAATCATTTGCATTGGAATCTTAGCTGTGATTACCATTATCAAGAATCCCATGAAGGACCTTTGTGTGTGTGTGGATGTGTGTGTGTTCCTATGCACATGAGACTGAGAGTGTGATGCCATGAAGATCCAACTATGTCTTTATCATGTGTGCAAGGATCTGTATTTTAATAAAGAGAGGTACCTTTTGTTCTAAGATGCAGTTATCCCAGACTCAGGGAACCCCTTGTTCACTTGTGTTCGGTGTGAACTCTGTTAAGCCTCCTCCTCATTAAACTCTTTCTTTTTGATGCTTATTATGTATCATTTCTGGTTTTCCTTTGATGCTCTGTTCAACTCTTCTCATTCTCACTGCATTATCTACAACTTTGGTTCACACATTTTTATTCCCTGAAACATGTTATTCTCTTGCATTCTCAGTCTTAGTGGATGATAACACTGTTTATCTAGTTGCCTGTGTTAGTAACCTGGGATTATTCTTTGAATTTCTCATCTTTCTCACCACTATCTCTTAATTTGTCACAAACACTTCAGGATCTACCTTAAAAAAGTCTTTTCTTTCTTTCTTTCTTTTTAAATATTATTCCAAGTGTCCTTCTCTTTCCCTTTCTCTTCTGGAATTCTGAAATTGCCTGCTGTGCTGTGCTGGTAGACCAACTCTTCAATTTTAGTAGGATTTGCCAATTTTCCTTGTATAAATATGACTACCCAGGTTGATTTCATGATGCCCCATTTTTAGCCACTAGTGGGCAAAATTCCTGAGTATTTAATCAATTCTTTTTTTTTTTTTTTTTTTTTTTGTGGGGAAGACCAGCCCTGAGCTAACATCCGTCGCCAATCCTCCCCTTTTTGCTGAGGAAGACTGGCCCTGGGCTAACATCCGTGCCCATCTTCCTCTACTTTATATGGGACGCCGCCACAGCGTGGCTGACAGGCAGTGTGTCGGCGGGCACCTGGGATCCGAACTCGCGAACCCTGGGCTGCCAAGCGCGGACTAAACCGCTGCGCCACCGGGCGGCCCCTTAATCAATTCTTTACAGCTGTGGAATGAGTAGGTTCCAGCACACTGCTGCTTCTAATTCATCTCCCTGCCTCCAAACATGGCCTCACTCTGATGCATTCCTCAGGATAATTGCCAGAATATTTATTTACTAAAAAAAAAAAAAAGTGTTCAAGTGTTCTTCTACATAAGACCTCTCAATTGTTTACCTATTTTTACAATGATGATTCAATTTCTCTGTTTCTGACATAAAGCAACTAACTCTCAAACAGCTTGTTATCTCTCTAGCCGATTTTGCCATACCCTTTCGTATATACCAACATTTCAGTTGTACTGAACTATTTATGTTGTTTCACACTTTTGAGTATTTGCATGTGACATTTCCTGTACCAATGAGTAGTTTCAATTTTTCTAGCTTGCGAAGAACAATACTGCTGACTGCATATTGATTTCTGTTGATCTACCAGGACTGTGATAAACAATGCTTATGCGCTATCTCACTTAACTTTCAAATCAGCCTATGAGGTAGAGACTTTCTCCATCTTAGAGAAGACGATTCAAGCTATTTCCCCAATGTTATGCAACTAGTGAATGTGGGAGCCGGGTCGATCTTTCTCTAAAGACCGTGATCTTGACCACTAAGCAAAAGGACTTCCCTATGCTGCTCATTTCTACAAATCGTTTATGATTTAGTGCAAGTTTCATGAGGCATTCTCATGTCTCGTGCTCTAGCTGGACTTTCTGAGTAAAACCACAGGAACATAGTCCTCCCAAAGCCTGAACAGGATCTTTTGCCTCTTTGGGAAAATAATGTTTGTTTATCCAACTTCCACTTGTGGCAAGCTGAATTTCAGAGATAAGCTTCGACCTCTGCTCTGTTATTCTCAATTTAAAGCTGAAGTCGATGCTTATCAACTTCCACACACTGGGTATTTTGCCTACGTCCTTTCTCTCCTCCATCTTGTCTGTATCATTTTGTATTTCATAGATACTGCTCTTTTACTCATCTATATAAGGTTACTATATTGTTATATAATAGGGAGATTGTATATCGATTCCCTATATAATAGGGACATTGTTATATACATAGGGAGATAAAACTCTATAGACACACCAGGAGGAGGGGAATTTGGGGCACTAGCACCAAGGAGAATTCAGTTAAATTATAAAGTGCCATTCTTTCCTTTCCAAGTTGAATGCTTCTGCCACCTAGTTCTTCTTCCCTGGCATTGGCAGTCTGTGTCTGTTTTCTCTTCTTTTACTCTTCCTTTTGCCCCTAAATGACACCATAAAATCCAAATAATTCTAGTGGTGGAAAGGGCATCTGCAGCTCTATGGATGATCTCTCCACTCTGAGTGAACAAAGATAAGATTCATTGTCAGAGCAGGAGAAGAGAGTGAACCCCTAGGAAAACATCAGTGGTGATATACATTAGCTCTGTCCTATGTACATGCCTAGAACTGGCACCATTGATCTCATCTTCATAGCACGGCACAGGGAAAGTATATGAACAAAGGAAATTTCTGGTTCACCCCAGCTACTGTTCTGACCTTCACTGTAATGGACAAGACATACTTTCCCACCTCTCTGCCTTTATGTCTGCTATTTCCATCCTCTGTTTGATCATTTTATCTAAGATAGACCATTCTTCAGAAAGTCTTCTCTGATGATCCTTGCTAGAACGAGAATGCCTTTACTCTGCTTTATTTCGGGACTTCCTCTTTGTGCTCTCAAGACTTTTTCTGATATTCTTTTATACTAAAAGTAGAGATGAGATTCTTCACCATTGCAAATAGTGAACTTCCAACTCATCCTAAATATCGAATTTTGGGTGTTGTTATCACAAATTACTGAAGTCTATAATCTACTCAGATTTACTCGGGAATAAGGACAAAATGGAGTGGAACTTTGATTTCCTAATATTTTTGTCTTGGTTTTGGGTGTTGTCATACTGAGAAGGGGGAAATAATTTACATGTGATGGAGAGGTGGTATTTGAATTCATAATTTCCTTTCCTTTTAGTTTTAGGTTTGGGCTTAAGAATCTTTGGCCCAAGAGAAGAATCTTCTATGCACCCAAATAAATGTTTCTGTATTCATGAAATGTTTATGATATCACCTCAGGAGAGTTCGAAGAAAAAGAAAAAAAAAGGAATTATCAACACACAACATAGCAGAAAGTTAGTGGAAGGAATACCTACTAGCGTGGTCTCTTTTTGTCCCTGGCCAATGACAGATGTAAGAATTTTAAGATTCTGTGTTCAAGTCTAATTTAGAGCAAAAATTACGACAGCTTTTATGTACTATTGTGCGTGTGTGAGCGCGCGCGCGCCTGGTAAGAATAACAGGGTTTCTCCTTCATGATTTCTATGAGACCATGTAAGTGATGATATAAGCTCGTAGTGCTGTACACACTGTACAAACTGTTATGTAGTACCTAAGGCACTTTAGAGAAGGGACTGATTATGTCTTGCATTATATTTTTCTCAGCTCTCTGAAGTTAGAAGGTGTAGCTCTTAGAGATGGCCTCAAGGTGGCAGTAGTGACACATAATTGCAAGAAGTAACCAATATTCCTGTACAAGCAGCCAGTTAAGTTCCTTCATAGAAGCTCTAAAATTCCACCTTAGGTCATTCTTAGGCCTACCTGGATGGAAGAATTTATCTGCACTCATCCTGTCATTAACTATTATAGTGGGAAGCTAATTTTTGCTTTGCTTCCTGTAAGATTCATCTTTCATTCTTTGTAGAAAGTTCTTTCTGCATAACCATGGATGACTGCACACAGAGTGATTATCTGATGTTCTCCTCACAAGCCTCCCGTGAAGTAGAGAAGGTCTGGAGAAATTTGAATGGTGATAGAGTCAATAATCACTAGATGGGACTGGTTTTTATAGGTAGAGAGAGAAAAAAAATGATGACACTTAATACTGAAAAAGGAAGCTGGGAGAAAATGTGCTCAGTATGTATAATAGTCCTGTAAGATTAAAATAGAAGATTGAAAATGATAAATGAAAGAATGAATTAAAAATCTGCATGTGAGTATTAAGGAGAATGAGAGCTATAGGGTGGGCAGATATGCTCTTGCACAAGTATTTCCTTGGTACCACTGTGTGTGAGATGAAAAATGGCTGGTGTGATGTCGTAGAATGGTATGCAATTCCCTTGCTCTCTCTTGAGTCTGTTTCCTCTCCTGTCCTGTCAACACAGAAGGGAGACTTTATCTGCATACCTCTCTGAAACACCTGTTTCATGGAACTAACTGACCATTGGAAGGTTGGTTTCACTTCTTCCTACAGCAGAGATCTGGCTAATATCCCTGATAGAGTCAATCACTTTGTGTTCTTTGACAGGTAGTGACAGAGAACCCATTACCTTGGAAGACAGCTTGTTGTACTCTTAAACAGCTTTAATCATTATATCATTCTTCCTTCTAGTAAATTCAAAATGATTGCCTTGTTACTTTAGCCCAGAACGTCTCATTTCTATCAGAAACAGCACCCAATAATTTCTCACCCCCTCTTTTGCCTCAGAGTGTCTTAAATCATTGAATGTGGTCATCTTGATACATGGTCTTTTTTTTTATTGCTTTTTTTTCATTTTTTTGTGAGGAAGATTAGCCCTGAGCTAACATCCCTTGCCAATCCTCCTCTTTTTGCTGAGGAAGACTGGTCCTGGGCTAATGTCTGTGCCCATCTTCCTCTACTTTATATGGGACGCCGCCATGGCATGGCTGACAAGCGGTGCATCAGTCCGCACCCGGGATCTGGACCTGCAACCCCTGGGCCGACTAAGCGGAGCATGCGAACTTAACCATTATGCCACCAGGCCGGCCCCAATATGTGGTCTTTTTAAAATCAGGACTGCAAGTTGACTTTTCATGATGAAATATAACTTTGCCACAGGCCTGGGGGACCCAAGACAGATTATCCGACTGCATTATGGTGGCATTGGTGAGGAACCAGCATGCCATCCACCCAGCCGTCCACTTATGCATTCCATAAATATCCATTGAGTTCCTAGTAGGTATCAGGAACTCTTGCAGGTTCTGGTGATAAAGCAGGAAGTTAAAAACAAATCCAAATTTTATAGGCTTATACTCTTCAGCTAAATATTCAACTACGTCATTTACAAGTTCTGTATTCCATCCAACAGAACACAATTCAACAAAGTCCTTTTCCACTCCTCCAGTTTCCAATAAAATGTTCCTCATTTCCATTTGAGACCTCACTAGAAAGTAACATTCACATTTTTTAGCAACTTTTTTTTCATGATGAGATATATATTGTCTAAGATGATAGAAACTCTCTTTGTGGCTGTCCTCTTTTTTGTCTGAGCCTTACCAGAATCTCCTTTAATAGCCACATCTACCAACAATCTCTTGAAGGCTTTCTAAGCTTTTTCTATCATGTACCTCAAAACTCTTCCAGCCTCTAACCATTACTTAATTCCAAAGAAATTTCTACATTTTTAGGTTATTTGTCACAACAGCACCCTCCCCCCTTCATGATACGAAAATTTGTATTAGTTTGCTAGGGCTGCCAATAACAAAGTAACACAAACTGGGTGGCTTAAATAATAGAAATTTATTGTCTCACAGTTCTGGAGACTAATAAGTTCAAGCTCAAGATGTCAGCAAGGTTGGTTCTTTCTGAGAGCTGCAAGGAAGAAGCTGTTCTGTCTTTCCCTAGGTTCTGGTGGATGGCTAGAAATCTTTGGTATTTCCTGGCTCACTTGTAAGTGCAACATCCTTATCTCTGCTTTCATGTCCACGTGATGTTCTCCCTGTGTGCATATCTGTCTCTGTGTCGAAATTTTCCCTTTTTATAAGGACACAGTCATATTAAATTGGGACTCTCCCTAATGACCTCATCTTAATTTGATTGTCTGCAAAGACCCTATTTTCAAATAATATCACATTTGCAGATACTGGGGCTTAGGAATTCAACATCTTTTGTGGGATGCATAATTCAATTCATAATGGCATCCAATGGGGAAAGAATAGTCTTTTAAACAAATGGTGCTGGGACACCTGTACAATCACATGCAAAGAATGAAGTTGGACTCTTTGTCACCAAAATTAATTTTAAATTGGTAAAAGATTTAAATGTAAGAGCTAAAATTATAAAACTCTTAGAAGAATACATAGGGGTAAATCCTCATGGCCTTGGATTTGGCAATGTATTCTTAGATATGGCACCAATAGCGTGAGCAACAAAAGAAAAAGGATAAATAAATTGGACTTCATCAAAACTAAAAACTTTTCTACATAAAAGGATATTTTCAAGGAAGTGAAAAGACAATCCACAGAATGGGAGAAAATATTTGCAAATCATAAAACTGATATGGCACCTGTACCCAGAATGCATAAAGAACTCACACAACTCAATAATAAAGACAAGTAACCCAATTAAAAATGGGCAAAGGATTTGAATAGATATTTCTCCAAAGATACACAATCAATAAGCTATTTAAAAAAATGCTTGACATCCCTAGTCATCAGGGGAATGCAAGTCAAAACCACAATGAGATACTAATTTGCACCCACTAGGATGACTAAAATTGAAAAACAAACAAACATATAGTAACAAGTGTTGATGAGGATGTGGAGAAAGTGAAACCCTCCTGCATTGCTGGTGGGAATGTAAAATGGTGCAGCCACTTTGAAAAACTGTCTGGCAGTCCCCCAAACAATTCAACATAGGGTTTCCACATGACCCAACAAGTCTATGCTTAGGTATATACCCAAGATAAAGGAAATCATGTGTCCACATAGAAACTTGTATAAAATCTTTGTAGAACTCTTATTCATAATAAACAAAAGGTGGTGTCAGGGTGGGGAAAATCCCCTTTCTATCCTTCTAGCATCAACCTTTCAATTTTTAATAAAATCTATATGTCCATTTATACAGAGAAAGGGGTCTAATAATGTGTGCATATGTCTGTGTACATGCATGCACTTATTTTATATCAATTATTTTTACTTTTTATTATTTTATTGAGGTCACAGTGGTTTATAATATTGTTTAAATTTCAGTGTACATCGTTATATTTTAGTTTCTGTATAGACCGCATCATGTTCACCACCAAAAGTCTAGTTTACATCCATCACCATACATATGTGCCGCTTTATGCCTTTCACCATCCTCCCACCCCTTATGTTCTTATGCTGGACTAGTAATAAAATTGAAACAAGGCCAGATTAACAGGGGAAAAACCCAGGTTAATACACACATATTGGAGATCATAGAGAAATGATGCTCGGAGAATGAGCAAAGCAGATAGTATACACATGTTTTATACAAAGAAATAAGGAATTTGTGAGGAATGATGAGACAAAGAAACTTAGATTTGAGGTATGTAACAGTGAGGAATTTAAGCAGAGTTTTGGCTTGAGGTAGTAAATTAGCAAGGTTTGTTTACTCAGGATTCTCAGCCCTGATTTCCCCAGCTCTGGTGATAAGGATGCAGGGAGGGCACCTTTCAGAGGGGAGATTTACTTCCTGCTTTCAGGGAGGACAGAGACAGGAGGGTCAGAATGCCCTTTTTGCTTCTCTAATAACTTTCATTCAAAATAATCAATATGCTATTGTGGGATATTTTGAGGTGCCCTGCCCTGGGACCCAACAGTGGAAACAACCCTAAGGTCCATCAATGGGCAAATATGTGGTATATTCACACAATAGAGTATTATTCAGCCATAAAATAGAATGAAGTTCTGATGCATTCTGCAACATGAATGAGCCTTGAAATACTATGCTAAGTGAAAGACACCAGGCACAAAAGATCACATACTATATAAATCCACTGATATGAAAGTGTATATAGGGAAATCTACAGAGACAGAAGGTAGATTAGAGGTTGCTTAGGGTGAGGGAACCAGGTCATGGATAGTAACAGCTAAAAGATATGTTTTTTCTCTTTTGAGGTGATAAAATTCACTATGGTGATGGTGTATATGTCTATGAATATACTAAAAACTATTGAATTGTATACTTTGAATGGGTGAATTTTATGGTGTGTGAATTATATCTTAATAAAGCTGTTAGAAAAGAGGTAAAAAGTAGATCATGGATTTTTTTTAAAGTGAATATTTCTTACCCATTACGTTAGTAATATCCAGGGTTTGTGAATTTGACAATGATTATTAACAGCAGTTCTCAGGAATAATAATTGGCACATCAATTTGGCAATATTATTAATGATTATGTTCAGATTCTTTGACCCAGAAATTCCGCTTATAGGTATTTAACCTCAAAATGTGTTGGTTTCTAGACATTGACTGAGCATTGTTTTTAACTAGGAATAATTTAAAACAATTGAAGTGACCAAAAGTAAAATAATATTTAAATAAATAAAGATAAAGTTTTTAATGAATATGACATAATAGTTTTAAAAAATATGAACTAGATTTATGTGTGCTGATCAGAAAGCTTTGAAGACATTGTCAAGTAAGAAAAGCAAGTTACAAATAATAATGACAATTACTTTCTCTATTGTTGATTACATTATCTAATTACTAAGTGCTTTATATAGATCGTCTCACTTGATGTTGCAAGGGAGCAGAATTTGCAACCGCCAAGTGTGTCTTTGGCTTGATTATTTTTTATTTTATTTTATTATTATTTTTATTATTTTTTTATTGATGTCTTAATAGTTTATAACATTGTGGGGTTTTAGTTGTACATTATTGTTTGTCTGTCACCATGTGGATGCATCCCTTCACCCCTTGTGCCCACCCCCCACCCCCCTTCCCCTTGGTAACCACCAATCAGTTCTCTCAGTCCATGTGTTCATTTATATTCCATATATGAGTGAGTTCATGCAGTGTCTGTCCTTCTCTCTCTGGCTTATTTCACTTAACATAATACCCTCTAGGTCCATCCATGTTGTTGCAAATGGGACAATTCTGTCTTTTCTTATGGCTGAGTAGTATTCCATTGTATGTACATACCACATCTTCTTTAACCAATCATCAGTCGAGGGACACTTGGGTTGCTTCCACTTCTTGGCTATAGTGAATAATGCTGCAATGAACATAGGGGTGCATAAGCCTCTTGTGATGGTTGATTTCATGTCCATTGGGTAGATGCCCAAGAGTGGTATTGCTGGATCATAAGGTATTTCCATTTTTAATTTTTTGAGGACTCTCCATACTGTTTTCCATGGAGGCTACACCAGTTTGCATTCCCACCAGCAGTGAATGAGGGTTCCCGTTTCTCCACAACCTCTCCAGCATTTGTTGTTATTTGTCTTTGTGATTACAGCCATTCTAATGGGTGTCAGGTGATATCTTAGTGTAGTTTTGATTTGCATTTCCCTGATGATTAGTGATGTTGAGCATCTTTTCATGTGTCTATTGGCCATCTGTATCCCTTCCTTGGAAAAACGTCTGTTCATATCCTCTGCCCATTTTCTGATTGGGTTGTTTGTTTTTTTGTTGCTTAGTCGTATGAGTTCTTTATATATTACAGAGATTAATCTCTTGTTGGATAAAGGATTTGCGAATATTTTCTCCCAGCTGGTGGGCTGTCTATTCATTTTGATCCTGGTTTCATTTGCCTTGTAGAAGCTCTGTAGTCTGATGAGGTCACACTTTATTTTTGCTTTTGTTTCCCTTGTCCAAGTAGACATGGAATCTGAAATGATCCCTTATGACCAACTTCAATTAGTGTACTGCCTATATTTTCTTCCAGGAGTTTTATAGTTTCATGTCTCACTTTCAAGTCCTTAATCCATTTTGAATTGATTTTTGTATATGGCGATAGGAGATGGTCTACTTTCATTCTTTTGCATGTTGCTGTCCAATTTTCCCAGCACCATTTATTGAAGAGACTTCCCTCTCTCCATTGTATGTTGTTTGCTCCTTTGTTGAAGATTAGCTGTCCATAGGTGTGTGGCTTTATTTCTGGGCTTTCAATTCTATTCCATTGATCTGTGTGTCTATTTTTGTACCAGTACCATGCTGTTTTGATTACTATAGCTCTATAGTATATTTTGAAATAAGGGATTGTGATGCCTCCAGCTTTGTTCCTTTTTTTTTCAGGATTGCTTTAGCTATTTGGGTCTTTTCTTGCCCCATACGAATTTCAGTATTTTTTGTTCTGTTTCCGTGAAGAATGACATTGGGATTCTGATTGGGATTGCACTGAATCTGTAGATTGCTTTAGGTAAAATGGACATTTTAACTATGTTTATTCTACCAATCCATGTGCATGGAATATTTTTCCATTTCTTTATGTCTTCCTCGATTTCTTTCAATAGCATCTTATAGTTTTCATTGTATAGGTCTTTCACCTCCTTGGTTAAATTTATTCCCAGATGTTTTATTCTTTTTGTTGCAATTGTAAATGGGATTGTCTTTTTGAGTTCTCTTTCTGTTAGTTCATCGTTAGTGTATAGAAATGCAACTGATTTTTGTTAAGTTGATTTTATACCCTGCCATTTAGTGTAGTTGTTGATTATTTCTAGTAGTTTTCCAATGGAATTATTTGGGTGTTCTATGTATAAGATCATGTCATCTGCAAATAGTGAGAGTTTCACTTCTTCATTGCCTATTTGCAGTCCTTTTATTCCTTTTTCTTGCCTAATTGCTTTGGCCAGCACTTCCAGTACTATGTTGAATAAGAGTGGTGAGAGTGGGCACTCTTGTCTTGTTCCTGTCCTCAAAGGAATGGCTTTCAGTTTCCCCCCATTGTGTAGGATGTTAGCTGTAGGTTTGTCATGGAGGCCCTCATTATGTTGAGGTACTTTCCTTCTATACCCATTTTGTTGACAGTTTTTATCATAAGTGGATGTTGGATCTTGTCGAATGCCTTCTCTGCATCGATTGACATGATCATGTGGTTTTTATTCTTCATTTTGTTAATGTGATGTATTACATTGATTGATTTGTGGATGTTAAACCATCCCTGTGTCACTGGTATAAATCCCACTTGATCATGGTGTATGATCTTTTTGATGTATTGCTGTATTTGGTTTGCAAATATTTTGTTGAGGATTTTTACGTCTATGTTCATCAGTGATATTGACCTCCAGTTTTCCTTCTTTGTATTGTCCTTGTCTGACTTTGGTATCAGGATGATGTTGGCCTCATAGAATGTGTTAGGAAGTATTCCATCTTCCTCTATTTTTTTGGAATAGTTTGAGAAGGAGAGGTGCTAAATCTTCTTTGAATGTTTGGTAAAATTCTCCAGGGAAGCCATCTGGTTGTGGGCTTTTATTTTTTGGGAGGTTTTTGATTACTGTTTCAATCTCTTTTACTTGTGATTTGTCTATTCAGATTCTCTATTTCTTCTTGATTCAGTTTTGGGAGGTTGTACGCTTCCAAGAATTTGTCCATTTCCTTTAGGTTGTCCAATTTGTTGGCATAAAGTTTTTCATAGTATTCCCTAATAATCCCTTGTATATCTGTGGTATCTGTTGTAATTTCTCCTCTTTCATTTCTAATTTTATTTATTTGAGTCTTCTCCCTTTTTTTCTTAGTGAGTCTGGCTAAGAGTTTGTCAATTTTATTTATCTTCTCAAAGAACCAGCTCTGTGTTTCATTGATCCTTTCTACTGTTTTTTTTTGTTTTCAATTTCATTTATTCTTGCTCTGATTTTTATTATTTCCCTCCTTCTGCTGATTCGGGGCTTTGTCTGTTCTTCTTTTTCTAATTCTGTTAGGTGCAGTTTAAGGTTCTTTATTTGGGATTTTTCTTGTTTGTTAAGGTGGGCTAGTATTGCTATGAATTTCCCTCTCAGGAACGCTTTTGCTGTGTCCCATATGAGTTGGCATGGTGTATTTTCTTTTTCATTTATCTCCAGGTAGCTTTTGATTTCTCCTTTAATTTCATCAGCAGCCCATTGGTTGTTCGGTAGCACATTGTTTAGTCTCCACATCTTCGTCCTTTTCCCAGTTTTTTCCTTGCAGTTGATTTCTAGTTTCACAGCATTATGATCAGAAAAGATGCTTGTAATGATTTCAATCTTAAATTTATAGACGTTTACCTTGTTTCCTAATATATGGTCTATCTTTGAGAATGTTCCATGTGCACTTGAGAAGAATGTGTACTCTGCTTTTTTTGGGTGGAGTGCTCTGTATATATCTATTAAGTCCATCATGTCTAGTTTTTCATTTAAGTCCGTTATTTCCTTATTGACTTTTTCTCTGGATGATCTATCCACTGATGTAAGGGGGGTGTTAAGATCCCCTACTATTATTGTGTTATAGTTAATATCTCCTTTTACATTTTTTAGCTATTGTTTTATGTACTTTTGTGCTCCTGTGTTGGGTTCATAGATATTTATAATTGTTATGTCTTCTCGGTGAAGTGTCCTTTTTATCATTATATATTGCCCTTCTTTGTCTTTCATTACTTTTTTTGTCTTGAAGTCTACTTTGTCTGATATAAGTATGGCAACTCCTGCTTTCTTTTGTTTGCCATTAGCTTGGAGTATCGTTTTCCACCCTTTTATTTTGAGTCTGTGTTTGTCTTTAGAGCTCAGATTTGTTTCCTGGAGGCAGCAAATTGTTGGATGTTGGTTTTTAATCCATCCCACCACTCTGTGTCTCTTGACTGGAGAGTTCAATCCATTTACATTTAGAGTGATTGTTGATATATGAGGGTTTAATGTTGCTATTTTATTGTTCATTTTCTGGTTCCTTGGCATTTCCTTCATTTCTTGTCGCATGTGTTTTGGACTGCAAATTCAGTTTGGTATTTCTGCATGCTCATTCTCTTAGTTTTCTCTTTACTTGTCACGTGTGGTTCTCTTCTGGTTGTTTGTTTAGTGGTTACCGTGAGATTTATATAAATGATCTCCTGGATAAGATAGTACATTCTCAGATGCCTCCTGTTTCCTTAGGCTGAGTCAATTCAATTCCTTTCCTCTTCCCCTCCTTATTGTTGTTGTCACTACTTATTCCATCTTATGTCATGAGTGTGTGTTTACAGTGATGAGCTTGAATTAATTTTTGATGTTATCCAACTGTAGTTTGTTCTGGTTTAGTCTCCTTGCTTTTCTCCTTGCTGAAATCTTTGTATCCCCTTTCTCTTTTGATTTTTTTTCAGGCCTAAGTGCCTTCTTGAGCATTTCTTGTAGTGAGGGTCTTGTGGTGATGAACTCTCTTAGCTTTTGTTTATTGGGGAGAGTTATTATTTCTCCTTCATATTTGAAGGATATTTTTGCTGGATAAAGTATTCTTGGCTGAAGGTTTTTGTCTTTTCATGATTTTGAATATATCATTCCAGTCTCTCCTAGCCTGTAGAGTTTCTGTTGAGAAATCAGCTGAGAGCCTGATGGGGTTTCTTCTGTATGTTATTTTGTTTTTTTTGTTGTTGTTGTTTAGCTGCCCTTACTATTGTTTCCTTGTCACGGAGCCTTGTCAACTTAGCTACTACGTGTCATGACGATTGTTTATTCCTCTTTGTATATTTAGGTGATCTATTGATTTCATTCACTGTTATTTCCATCACTCTCTGCTCCTTTTTCTCTTTCTTCTCCCTCTGGAATACGTATTATCCTTATGTTGCTTTTCCTCATTGAGTCTGATATTTCTCAAAGAATTTCTTCATTTGTTTTTAGTCTTAGCTCTCTCTCTCTTCCTCTATCTGGAGCATTTCTGCGTGGCTATCCTTATAATGCTAATTCGTTCCTCCATATTGTCAGTTCTGCTCTTTAAAGACTCCATATTTTTCATTATCTTGTGCATTTTGTTTTTCATCTCCAATAATTTGGATTGGTTTTTCTTTATGGTTTCAATCTATTTTGCAACTAAATCCCTAAATTCATTGATTTGTTTCTGTGTGTTCTCTTGTATTTCGTTGGGTTTGTTTATGATAGCTATCTTGAATTCTCTGTCATTCAGGTTATAGATTTCTGTGCCTTCAGGGTTGGTTTCTGGGTGTTTGTCATTTTCCTTTTGGTCTGTAGACATAAGAAACTGTTGCATAGATCCCACATCTTTACCTTTTCTTTTCATCTTGAAGTTGGTCCTGCAGTTTCCACCTGCTGCCACTGGGTGGAGATCATGAGCAGTGTGCTCTGAGCCCACTGCAGTCCCTGGAGGGATTATGCTGAAGTGCAGGGCGTGTGGGGGGAGGGGTTCTCTCTTTCTCCTGCTCAACCTGGGGCTTCTTTTCTGGCTCTCTTGGGGTGTTTACCACGCCCCCAAAACAGTCCATCATCGCTTCCCATTGTGGATCTCTCAACAGTCTGTGAGAGCACCTGGAGGGCAATAGTTTCCCCTGCACAGGGCTGCCCTTCCCTCCTCTGTCTGCAAGCTGCACTGTCTGTCTTTGCCGATCTATTGGGGAAGGTGAGTAAAACTCCTTACCTCTCCTCATGTCCTTTGGGGCTTCCTGTGCCTCCACCGTCCAATGTATGGCAGCAGGGGCTTCTTAAAAGTCCTTTGTAGTGTTTGATTGACCTCTGTTGGAATGCAAATTATGTTTTCTTTTTGTCTTAGGGGGCAGAGATTCAAAGAGGGAATCTCACTCCGCCATGATGCTGATGTCACCTTATTTTATTTTCTTGGTGAGGAAGATTGGCCCTGAGCTAACATCCATTGCCAATATTCCTCTTTTTGCTTGAGAAAGGTTAGCCCTGACCTAACATCTGTGCCAATAATCCCGTTTTTCAAGCAGGACACCACCACAGCATGGTTTGATGAGTGGTGTGTAGGTCTGTGCCCAGAATCCAAACCTGTGAGCCCCAGGCTGCTGAAGTGGAGTGTGTAAACTTAACCACTATGTCACAGCACTCACCCCTGGCTTGATTATTTTTAAGAACAAAAGACTCAGGAAGAATCTTTGACCTTTCCCCTAACTACCTAAAAGTATTTAAGATAGAAGGCCTATTTCAGGGAGGAGCTATCATGAAGGATAACAATAGTACAATATGAACTAGGTGTGGTAGATGGGGAGGAATCTAACAAGACCCATTTGATCAAAGTCTTCTCCATTGAATCTGCATGGCATGGCAAACATTTTTTTTAACCAAATATTTGCTTTTCTATCTCCATGTGAATTGCCTTCCTCCCCTTTGGAGTCCCAAACCACTACCCTTGACGTCTTCCTTTGTCTTTAGCTGAAGATGGTATTTAAGATGATAGCTTTGGTCTTTTGAGCAAGTTACTCAGTTTTCCTGGGTTTCTCTTATGTATACATGTTATTAAACTTGTCTGATTTTCTCCTGTTATTCTGTCTCATGTCAATTTAGTTCTTAGGCCAGCCAGAAGAACCTAGAAGGGTAGAGGAATATTTCTTCCTCCCCTACAATGTCCATGACAGCCCTATTACACAAGTACTATTATTAGCTCTCTTTTTACAAATGAGGGAACTGAGGCATACTAATCACAATTTCTATATAAAAATGCATTTTCTTATGTACATAATCACCTATAAATGAATGAAAAAAGGTCTGGAAGGATGCACAATAAACCAAAGGTGGTGATTTTCTTTGGTTATGAAAGTATGATTGCTCTGATTTTCAACAAGTATTTTAAATTACTTGAATTTTTTTGTAGTAAGAATATACTCACTTATTTTGTGGAGTAGACATAAATTTTAAAATGGCTTTTAAAATTAATCATGAAAATTATAAGACATGTAAAATATACTAAAAAGTAATACATATATCATCATGCAACTTTAGAGAAAGAACATTGCCAATACAGTTGGGTATGCTTCTTCTAATCATAGTCATACTGTGATGCTCTAGAGATCCTCTCAGAGATAGCTCTCTGCCTCTTGCTTACCTTAAAACCACTTGGTACAAACTACATCTCTAAGGTGTCTATGATGACAGGTAAGCATTTCTGTGTGCTGTTGTGCCTTTCTCTTTGGTTTACACACTTCAAATCTAGGGGAAGCTCCAGATTTTTACTTACTTTATGTTGGTCCCAAGGAGGACCTCCAATACGTGGGAAGGTGCAAAAATATAAGATAGAATGGGGTCATGGCATTGGAGAATGAAGATGAAGCTATATAAGTGAAAACAAAATCAAAGAGGAAAACTCTTTTGGGTAGAGGGTCATTTATTGCTTATCTCATTTAGAGACACAATGTTCTTGGAAGTTACAAGTTCAAAGGGGGAATCAGCATGACATTAGGGGTAGCAAAACATTGGGCAGATCCCTGAAATGACTCATTCTCTAACTCCTATTTACCATCATCTACATATTCAAGAATAGTCAATTACAAGAAGTTTACCTAAGGTAATGAGAATATGAAGTTTTAGAATAACTCAGAACACAAATGTCCTTTGCACATGAAGCAGTCCTTTTCCTCGGTGTCCATAGTGTCCAAGTCTAATTTTATTTGGAGGAAGTTTTAGCAGTCTGTGACATCTCAGGATGAAATCTGTTCCCTAACTAGTTGAGTGATGTTGTGCTCTCGAGCACATCACTCAATCTCTGGACTTCAGTTTTCTCATTGCAGATGAGAAAACTGGATCCAGTAACTTCTAAAGTTCCTTCAAAATCTTTTTTCCCAAAATTATCTTGAAATATATAATATGAGTGTTATTAGAATGGTATTGGGCAAGGAAATAAAAAAGGTCTAAATTTTAATCTTGGGATCTAAGCCTACCATAATAGAAGACACATAATCAGAAAGGAGGGAGTGCAAGGGAAAGCAACTCATTGTAATTCCTTGGATCTTTGGCCCCAACCATAAAGACAGAAATTTAATGCTTTTCTCCCTTAGATTAATTGTGCATAAATAACCTTGGACCTTACAATGGGAGATTTCCCATTCTATCCTTCACAGCTTCCACCTCATCCACATTCCCCTCCTCCTAACACATTTACCCCAAACCAAAACTGTAGCCTGGATTCTAAATCAAGAACTATGATTTACAATCTAAGCATCATTAGGAAACTGATTTTGCTCCTCCATTGTTTGTTTTTCTCATTAGGAAAATAAAAACGAGAACACAATCAACCCTCTAGAGCTAGTGTGAAGATTAACGGACACAAAATAATTGCAAAACTCCAGTATCAAATATGTGATCATGAAATATATTGTAAATTTCAATTTTAGATGTCTACTTTCTACCATTGTACCCTAAAGTGAATTAATTATTCTTCAGTGTTTACCTAGTGCAGGTCTTTGCCCAGGGTAACTTCCTGATGGAATCCACATTTGTGAAATGTGAGAACCAGGAAATATGGTTGGAGAGCCACTGAGCTGTTGGTACTTGAGTCAGTGAATGGAACCAGTTATATCACATCAGACAGGGCTAGAATTGCTTCCAACATATACTGGTGTCTTCTGGCAAATCACCAGAAGCTGCTTCATTTGGCAGACAAATTATCCAGTTATGCCTCCTCCAAGAGGCCAATTTTGAAAAGATGTTCATTGTTCTGGGCTAAAACAACCCCTCCTAGGACACAGGGCGTGGCAATTGAAGCACAGACTGGATTTCAGCCCCTGTCGGCCCCCTCACTGGGGCAGAGCAGAGCCTGTTCAACCTGTCCATTCTTGACCAGAGCCTTATTCTGTAAAGATCACACCCCAAAGTATGAATCCAAATATTGCTTGGGAGCCTGTGTGCCCCACCCTGATTTGCAGGCCACAGACTATTTGCTTTTAAGCAATTCACCAATAAATTAGACTCCTGGGGAAACGCTCCTTTAGAAAAAAAATAATGTTTATTAATTTTTTCAAATTATAAATTTTATAGATGCAAAATATAGCATTGAGATGGTACATAAAAATATAAAAAGGAACATAAAAAGCACCTGTAACACCCCATTCCCAAGACTTAATAGCTGGTATGTATATTGCTGTATTTTAACCATGTATATACATATTTTTTTTTCTGTGTTTAGATCTTATCTCCATAAACATCATTATTAATGGCATCCAGGTTTTTAGGAGGAGAAATCTGGTGAGGTTTTCATATATGAATCAGGATTGGGTGGTTGTTTCTTGCTTTTCCTGGCCTGGATGACCTTGAAGAAGAAAGATATAAAGATAGACCAACTGAGATGCACCTGATTATACATTTCTCCCTTTACTCACACTTTCTCCTTGCCATGGGCTAAATCCCTTTCTGTCTTCCTTTCTAAAAGGCTATTCTCTCACTCTAACCTATCTCCTTTAATGAATTCCTGTTGATTGAGTCATTACCCCATCCTCTTGGTTGGGACCTGGAAATGAGATATACACTCACACCCAGCATGAGTACATGTGGACAGGCAGGAGGTGTGGGGAACAACAGGAGAGAGGAAGGAGCAGGTGTACTCAATGCTAAGAGTTGAGGGGAAAGTTCTTTAAGAAAAAAAGTGGGAGGAAGGTGCAAAATGTATTCCTGGTGCAATGCTGTGAGGGAAGGTTTGGAATGTTTGATTGATGGTTGTGAGAACTGGAAAGATCCAAGAACATGTGCATTTATGTATGTGTGGATATGTCACCCTTTGTATTTATCTGTTTGTATTCCATTATTAGCCTTTGTTAGTGTTCCAAAAACCTCACATGGATGTGTGCACATGAGTGTGACCAGGACTATGAACTTTGTCATATAGAAGTAACCATGTCTCTTTGTTGTTGACCAGAGTGTGTATCTCACAAAAGGCAGGTTATTTTATGTTCTGAGATGCTCAGGGGCATCCTTGATCATTTAACCTGGTATAAGCTCTGTTAACCATCCTCTGAGATAGAAGATATGTATCCCATCTTATAGATGATGAACCTGAGGTTCCTACTAAGTTCATTAGTCAACTAGCAAGTCACAGAGCCAGTATTTGAAGCAAATCTGCCTCAGTGAAGCCCAAGTTTGCTAAATAATCTCCCTGCTTTGATAAATGCAACCAATTCTACATATTTAGCATAGGTATCATATTCGTTGAATGCCTATCTGAAGTTTCTCTCTTCAATATGATTAAAAATATCCTTCTTTAAAAAAGAAAGACTGATGGAAGGAAATAATGTTTGCACCCACTAAAGTAGAAGGATTAGTTAGTTTTCCACTGCTCAACTCTTTGTGTAATAGTGGAAGTCTGGTTTTTATGAAGTCTTCTACTTTGGAAGAATGATGTTCCCCAGAAATTCCCACCTTGATGAAACTGTGAATTACGGATCTCAGCTGCCTCTTATTCTCACTTAATGCCAATTCAAAGCAGATGAGTTTAAGTTTATCTCCTTCCTCACAGTTGATTTGGGCCAGTCGTCCATACATCACGACTTCCATCTTCTCTGTATTATCTTTTATTTCATAATAAATGAATTGATTCCTAACTGTTTTCTGCAAAAGAAAAACAACACTCATCCTCTGAGAACTGGATCAGGAATATCCACACATATGAGAAATACTGAGTGCTAGTGAAACTTTTGTCTGACACGTTAATATGAGCTGTAGGTACAGAATTACAGGTACCAAATAGCTTAACATATCTTATTCAGAGAATTCTACCTTTTGAATGCTCTGTCTAGGTTTCCTTCTTTAGGTTTTGTCTGCTGGGTTCTTCTGGAAGAATTGATTACTCTCCTGATTTTTCCTGCTTCCATCTCAGAATAGCTGACATTTCTTAAGGAACTTGGATATACAGTCATGTGCTGCATAATGACATTTTGGTCAAAGATGGTGGTCCCAGAAGATTAACCACATGGTCTAGCTATACCATCTAGGTTTGTGTAAGTACACTCTATGATATTCCCACAACAACAAAATTGCCTAAGGATGCTTTCTGTGAATGTATCTCCATCATTAAGTAACACATGACTGTAGTAGGATCTGATAACTTTTACAGGTTTCTTGACATCTACCTGAGAATGGAGAAGTAAGGCCATTTACACTTCATTATGAGTTTGAGAAAGATTGTTGCAAGTCCTCATTTAATAGATTGTTATATCAACATGTAATTCTTTCTCTTGTCTTCACTATTTATTCATTCTTTCCCAATCTGCCCAAATCTTGAATCTAGACCATCTACTTCAATTGTTCTTGTTTCTATCTCACTTACTTTACTCATTAATTCTACAAATGCATAGATGTGCACAGTCAGTTAAACAGAGTGTCCAGAAAACAACAAGGATAAAAGTAAAGAGCAACCCTAGAAGACACATATAATGGAGTATGAAATAATACTTCATATAAAAAATTAGGTCAGCTAAGCTTAATATTTCTATGATGTTTTGGACTGAAATACCTTCCTTAATTCTAAGAATTCACCAAAATTCTGATTTTATCATCCATGTTTATAAATTGAAGTGTTAAACTGCATGATTTCTCTATTCTTTTCAACATACATATTTCTCTTATTAGTTAATGCTGGTCAGTTGCTCAATAATTTTTTGATCAATGAATGTGAACAGGTGAGAACACTTTAGCTATCTGTTGGACACAGCTGCTTTCTAGGGCAAAGTAGTCTATTGATTTCTTAATCTGGTTGTCACAACTGGAATCCATGCTTGAGAAGGCAACTCTTTATTCAAAATTAAGTTAAACTGTCACTGAAACAGATGAGGCAGAGCTCAACGAAACCAAATCATAAGGATATGTATATTGATATAAACTCTGCACTGTCCTGAAGCAGGGTGACTGTCAATGGGTCATCACAGCTGATAAAATGCCAAGGTTTCAGGGGAATCTCTTTCTAAAGAACTTGCATGTTTTTACCTTGGGAAGAAGAATGTTCAGAGATTATTCCTCCCATATGCTGAAAAGGGTAGACTCCACCTAACTATCCCTGGTCAGAGGGACCTTCAGGTTCTCTGTGTTTAGTTCATAAACCAAACTCCAAATGGCAAGTTAAGACCTTTAAATTCTGGGCCTATAGAAGAAACATTACAAAACAATGGTGTGGGCTTACCTTATGCACCTGATACACTCCATTCACAAATGTTCCTGGAGCTTGCGAGTACAGATGAATGATTTTAGGAGTTGCATTTGCATTTTTAATAAGTCTGTTTGAGACCTCCATCTTTCGGTCAGCATTAACATCAGACACAGATGTGGCATTGTACACCTCCAGGAACCCATTGCGGCCTATATAGTCTGATATGGCAATCACTTTCTTTGGGATGAACTTCTCCTTCAGGCTGACTTCAAAAACCTTCACTTGGAAGAATTGGCTCTCAGTAGCCACTGTGGCATGAAACATCTTTCTCTCCCCTTTGCTGACGGCGTATGCAAATGGTTCTGTTGCTTTAAGTACCATCACTTCTTTGGGACCCCTCTGGAAACCTTCTTCCCTGGAAGCTTCTTTAGGTACAGGCTTCAGTCTTGGTTTCTACTTAGAAGTACACATCAAAACCAGTCACAATTTAGAAAGGGAATACAGAGTTACTTTCTAGTGAGAACCTTCTCAGGTTGGATGTTGAGACTCAATGAACACCATAGTCGTGTGAACTTGGAAAACAACTAGACAAGTATGGCTGACTTGGTGTAATTTAGCTAATGGAAAAAATGGAGAAGATTTAAATAGCAATATTATTCCTTTCCTTCATTTTTTTATGAGTTTTGAAGGAAGTGTGTTTTTATTTAAGAAGGATTAACTCAAAAGAAAAAGTTTTCTCCTAGGAAGAGCTATGTAGAGTGTAGGGGCAGTGGGCAATAGCAATGCTGTTGTGTAGTGATCCCTAATAGGGATAAAGATGAAAAAATAGCCTTAATTTATCCCCTCAAGTCATTTTAGTGAGTAAAGTAAGATATAGATAGGGAAGAAGAATCAGTCACCCTTAATATCACTGAGAGTGGGGAATGGCTTCAGTAGAAACTATTGATTTCACCTGGAACTAATCCCAGTAGATGTAACAATTTAAAGACCCAAATCACAAAGCCCCTTTCCAAGGAAGCAGTCCTGTGTTGAAATGGGTTAGTAAGACAGTCACTGGAATAACCCCAGGAACTTCCCTAATGTAGAGATGTCCTGGATAGACACTTTTGAGGAGTAGCAGAATCAGCCACCCCTAATTCTGCCTCTTTAGCATTGGACTATTTTGAAAACTGGCAGACATAAGAGAAGCTCTAAAAACAGTATAGAATTTGTCCCTTTGTAAGGGAAATTTACATCTATAAAGGAAATCTCCATTTGTAAGGGTGTCTCCCTCTGTACCAGGAAGAGAAGGATGTTTCTCAATAAATGGTAAGAGAATCTTATCAATGGAGAAGGAAGTGACTTAAATTGGCATAATGAACATTGCCCTTGTTTATCCTTCTTTTCCCTGGTAACCTCCTCATAACTGGCCTCTTCTCATCTTTCTTTCTTTTGACTTTAGCTGAAGATGATATTTGAGCTGATGGCTTAGTCCACCTCATTGAGTTCTCATTTATCCTAGGTATCTTCTATGTATACATGGTGTACATGTTAACAAACTTCTGCTTGTATTTCTCTTGTCAATCTGTCTTTTATTACAGGGATCTCAGTCAAGAACTCAGAAGGGTAGAGGGGAAATTATTTTTCTTCCTCCACCTTCTCTGTTGGAATAATGGCAGATGTCCTAGACAGAGACTTAGGAGAAGGCCCTTAGGAGAAGGGGCTGCCTCAGGAGAAGTATGCCAGTGGAGAAGCCAGGTATAAGGGGACTTTCTTCTGACCTCCTTTCTACTCAGTGATCTGCACCATTTCTGAGTTTCAGGAGAGCACTTTGAATCGGAAGGGAGACTACTGATCTGTAAGAGGAAATAGGAAGGAAAGGGTGGGCATGGGAGTCCTAGCGACCAGGATGTGGAGATAGACTAGCTGCTTCCACAGACTAGCAGTACTCCTTGTGGTCTGACCTGGAAATTTACAGTCCATTGTGTCATGAGGCTTAACTCCGATTGACTTCTCATTACTGTGGTCAATTCACTCTAACATCAGGAATCTCATTCCCAGTGCAAGTTAATCAGTAATGAGAAATCTCATAATAGTAACAGCAGCAGCACCCTGACAAGAAGTGCACAGGACTTAAGGGGGAAATTATGTATTTACTCGGATGGTCATGAAAGAAGAACTGTTGGACACATGTTCTTGTTATGTTCATTGCAGGGTACAGGGAATACTAGAAATAACCCAAAGTCAAATAATATAGGATTATTTTTCTAATTTATTAAATAGCCATGCAATTATTCTTGTATATTAAAATAATAATTTAAATCTGTATTGGTTGATTGAAATAACACTTCAAGATATAGTAAGTGGAAAAAACCTCTGGGTTATAGAAAAATATGTGTGATGTAATCCTACCTGGAACAAAATGATATTCGTTGTATATATATATAACAAAAGGTAAAATCTGAAAAACTTTACTGAAATGTGGCATTTGATAGAGTATAGATTTCAGTATAGAATTAAAATTTAACTAAGTGTTAAAATTTAATTATTTTTCTATGCATCTAAATTTACAAAGATGATGTTATTTACATAATAAAAAATTAAAGAGAAAGAATTGGTGATAGTGCTTTGATTGGCTCTGTATTTCCCCACCCTATTTCACCCTAGGCTGTGTCTTTTACCACATGTTGAGAGAAACACAGAAAAAAATTAAACAAACACATGACCCAGTACAGAATAGGGATGATTAGCTGCCCACTGGGTCATAGACTATCCTAATGCAGATGGTGGCATAAGAAGAGTTGTGATTTGCATTTAGGTAGCATCTCAAAACACATACTTCATAAATAAATGAATGATTTAAATAAATATAGAATTGTATATAGTTGGGAATTAGTGAATAGCTCTTTCAAGGTTCTGTTGATCCCGGTTATTATATCATAGGGAGGAAAATATGGGGAATAGGAACCTGGTACCTTGTTTAAGGAACTACAGGATGGGGTTGGTGGAGGCATCTGAGGAGTCTGGGGAAGGCTGTCCGTTGGGCATGTGCTGGTCCCCGAAGGTTCTGAAAGCTGACTCTGTTCCTGGGATACCTGCATCCTCATTATGTCATCAGTTTTGATGGTTATGTCATTCCTGTTCTGAAGAAAAATAGATGTTTGCCTTTTTTTCTAGCTGTTTTCAAAATCAGAGCAAACAATATATTTTCACTTCATTCTTACTTTTTAAAACAGGATCTTCATTCTGTCGATTTTCTCAGGAATAATAGCGCACATTCAGATACCGTAACCAACTCTACTGCCCCCACCCCAACCAGTATTAAACACTTCACTCTAAGATGTTAAAAGCTCAGATAATTGAAATTTCATTGTTCTCTGATGGAATCCTGGCTCCACCTAAGCTGAAATCTGGTCTAAGCCACCGGGTCAAACACAACTCTTAGGGTTATTCTCTAGTAAGGAAACAGTTCTCAGAACACAGTCTTCCATACTTCTGGATGTTTATTAACTAAGCCTTTCACATCAACCAAGTACTCAAATTAGGTTCTACCTTCTGCACTTCAGGCTTCAGAAAATACTGCTCTCCATTTTTTGGGGTGCTCTGATCATCACCTTATCAGATGATTCTCCTAAAGCTATGGTTCCAGAGGCAGGATTCTGCTCTCCTTATAGTATACATCAGATAGCTGAAATCCTTCAGCACTGTCAGTCATATTCAAAACAATTCAAAATTTCACCTATTAAGGCAGGGGAAAATCCCCTTTCTTCCCTTCTTGTGTTTTTATGGCTGGACTGCTAACAAAATTGAAGCAAGACCAGATTAACAGGAGAAAAACCCAGTTTAATATGTACATGTTGGAGATCATAGAGAAATGACTCTCAGAGAGTGAATGAAGAGGTAGTATATATATCTTTTACACAAAGAAGCAAGAAATTTGTGAGGAATGGTAAGACAAATAAACTTAGATTTGAGCTACATAATAGTGAGGAATTTAAGTAGAGTTTAGGCTTGAGGTAGTAAGTTAGCAAGGTTTGCTTATGCAGGCTTCTCAGCCCTGAATTCCCTAGCTCTGGTGACAATGATGTAGAGAGAGCATCTTTCACATGGGAGATTTATTTCCTGCTTTCAGGGAGAACAGAGACAGGAGAGTCAAAATGCCCTTTTTGCTTCTCAAGTCACTTTAATTCAAAATAGTCAATATGCTATTTTGGGATATTTTGGGGTGGCCTGCCCTGGGCCCCAACACACCTAAGCATTACCATTACCTTAATTTTTATACCAGGTATAAGCAAAATCATATGTCTGGACTACTTTCAACATCACTAATAAGAACTCTTTTCTAACATTCATATTTTGATGTTAATTTGCTGCTGAGTTTACCATTTCTAGCATTCAGTAATCTAATTTCTATAATGTCACCTGTTGATAGAGAGGTAGAGAAAAGAGTTACTTGAAGTTTCTGCCTAGGGAGTGTTTAAAGTATCCTTTTACCACAGCAAGCACCTCATTCCTCAGTAGAAGACTTAGAAAAGCTGAGATAATGAAAACAAGCAGACAAACAAAAAACAAACCAGATTGCTGCACTGTGAAATTTTTCAATATAAACTATAGTCATTGTAACTACTGTATTCTGATGCTGGAAGTATTATATGCCCATTAAATGCTCACATTTCAGAGTTCATCAAAGCTGGATTTGAATCCTAGCTCTAACATTCACTACATTTGTGATCTTGATGAAGACTTTTAAACTTTATGAGCCTCAGCATTCTCATATGTGAAATGGCAGTAAAAATAGCATGCTCATGGGGACATGTAATAAAGAAAAAAATGAGATAATGTACATAAAGAACACAAGTTTTAGAATTCTGCCCCCAGTAAATGCTCAATAAATGCAAATATCATTATTGTCATTGTTATTCCACAGTCTGTTTGTGTGTCTTCTCCCATGTACAGATGTTTTATGCTTTATGATGAACCTGTTGATGGAAGCCCCAGATTGAGGAGCTATGGGAAGCACCTTATAAAAGAAGCCTCTCTATTTATGTCTGCCATAGGTAGTAATGTAATCCCATTGACAGAAGCATCTTGACTGTTACCTTTTAAAAATCAATTAAATAATGCTTCCATTACAACAGTAGAATTTAGATATCTAAAAGCTTATGTTTGGTTGGATAATATTTTAAAATGGTAACTGATTTTTTTCTCAGTGTAATTCTTTCTAGACTACCATTGCTCTAGACTACCATTGCTCTAGACTACCACTACTCATGCACTTCTATGCTCTTTGTTTGAAGGGAGACATGACAGAATAAATAAAAGATACTAATGGTCTGCTTCTGGCTTTGAATCCAAAAGCATAAAGCATCCATATCATAGACAAAATCTTTGGCAGAACTCATGAAAGATAAGAGCAAGAATTTCCTGCTCACCCATTGGATCATACAGAGAGTGTTCCAGAATTATTTTGCAGGCCTCCTATGAAGGTGGGTGGACACCAAAGATGAAATGACAGTATGGTGTGTTTAGATGCATGAGGCCTTGGAGGCATATCATTCTCCCTGGGATTCCTGTGCTCAACCGGTTCAGGTAAAACAGAAATGTTACTGTGGATGATGAAATGGCTGTGTCACCTATTTAGGCATGTGGGATCTTAGCAAGAGTCACATAGACCCTTGCAAGCCAGTATGCATGAGAAAAGTTGAGTTGTCCTAAGATACAAAAGTCAGTGAACTGGCATCTGAATTGGTAGTGACTAGACATGGGCTCCATCAATGGCCACATGTGCCAAGATAGCAAAAAGACAGAGAATTCTTGCTCTATCCCATAAATAAAACCTTTAAAACTACCAAGAGAAATGTGGACTCTTGGAACTAACAAAAACAATAAAAATTTAAAAATTGAGCATATAGGAAGCCTGTCTTCAACTGGTATGTATGGGGTGGTGGTGGAGGATGCAGCCTGGGTCAGAGTGCAGCTTGGGGCTTGGATGAGAAACTAGATTAGAGAATAGTGACTTAATGATCCTCTTGCCTTTCTCTAAAGTTGCCTGCTCATTCACTGCAGATATAGGCTAGGATAGGATTTAATGCACATAGATATGAATTCACCATTCCAACCTCTCTTCTGTTCCCCTTGAACAGGGTGCCTATAATCTGAATTTATTTCTAGTAGGAATGAAAAACATAGATTTAGATTTATTATAGCTGTGATGAACTCTATAAAGGAAAATAAAGGGACATGTGAAAGGAAACAATAGGAGGATTTGATCTATTCTAGGAGGGGGCATTCTAGAAGGAGAACTTGCCCAAAGAAAGGATTAGGTTAGCAGTGGAAAAGATTGAAACAATAAAGAGACAGGAGAAGTGAATTTCAAACAAAAGGAAAGTAGCATATGTCAAAACGCATGATATGGGAAGGAGCCTGGAATGTTGAAAATAAATGGTGAAGAACGGTTAGTGAGCAAAAGTGAAAGGTATGAACGGAAATAAGTGGTGAACAGGTGTAGCCTGTTCAAAGCCCTCTCTACCTGTCTGGCTATTTCCCCACACTATCTGTTCTTGGTGCAAGATAAGACAAGAATTCTCTTGAGATCAGGGATGATTTAATGAATGTACACATTGTAAATAGGAAAAGACTTAGAATCTAGTGGTGTGTCCAGTTATATACTTTATACATTAATAAGATATGTGGAAAAGAAATTGTATTGAATTAGAGATTAGATGAGAAGCTCTTTCAAGATTTAATTACACCTGTAATTAGATTTTAGGGAAGCATAAGGAATAGGAACAGAAGGGTGGTGCTTTGTTTAAGGCACTGCTAGATGGGGTTTGTTGAGGGTGACCTAGCTGAAAATGCATTGATTGCTGTAGTTAGTGGAGACTGACTGCTCCTGGGAGGGACTCCTTTCTTCTGGAGTCATAAGTTTGTGTGATTGTGTCTTCCATTGTTTGAAGGAAAGTAGATTTTTTCCCCCTACATAATGGTTCTAAAGGAACAGATAATTAAGGATGACTTCTCTGAATTATTTTTGGATGGGGTTTCTGGAATTGATTCTTCAATTTGATTTGACTGAAAGGTGTTAATAATTCTATTTCCAATAGTAAAGAGTGTGGATAGTCCACAGCATGATGTGGTAACAGAGATGTGCAAAATATCCTCATTAGATCCTCATGATCAAATACTTATGAGACAAAGTTCTGGGCAATCATTTATATGATACCTTTCAAAATTTTTGTCAAACTATGTCTTGTGAGACTGACTTCTTGCTCCTGATTTCACCTGACAAAGTTGGGAAAGAAAAGGTTGAGCTCAGGAATTCGAATTCCCAGTTCAAGTGCTGCATAAATGACCCAAAAGCTTCTGTGTCTGTCTTGAAATAGACTCTTACCCTCTGTAGCTGCAGAACTGAGGCTACTGACAATGGACTGTAGAATCTCATCCTGTGAGTGACTGAGTTGCAATGCAAATTGAATTCCCAACCTTACAGGATACCTAGTGAGGGCATTGATTAGTAAAGAATGAGATTCTGAAAATTGGAATGGGGACATATGAGAAGATCCTGATGAAGCTGGAGACATTAAGCCCTTAAATTCTGATCAATCTTCTTTGTCAGTTAAAGCAGCCACTCTTCCACATCTGAGGCAATTAGCCCTGCTTGCTGGAAAAAACTGCAATGGCTTCCCCTGAGGCAGTTGCCTTGCAAGACACTACTGATTCTCCTCAGGACTCACCCCACCATCCTACCTTGCTTCTAGACATATAACTAGATCCAAATCCCATTAGGCCCTGAATATACAAGTATGTTACCTGATGAAGTGGCCTAAATGCCCATGGTCTCCACTCCTGCTACACTAGCTTCTCTCTCCCTGTCTGCAGCTGTGGTCTCATGGGAAATTCCTTATGATCAGTTGACAGAAGGATGGAAAACTCAGACCTGGTTTATAGATGGTTCTGCGTGATATTCAGGAACTGCCCAGAAGTGGACCACTGTGGTACTACAGACCCTCTCGGGGATGTCCCTGAAGGATGGTGGTGAGGGGAAATCCTCCTTGTGGGCAGAACTTCAAATAGTTCACCTGGTTGTTTATTTTTCTTAGAAGGAGAAATGAGTCAGATGTTATTATATACAGATTCATGGGCTGTGACCAATGGTTTGGTTGATTATCAGGAACTTGGAAGGAATACAATTGGAAAATTGGTGACAAGGACATCTGGGGAAGAAATATGTGGATAGATCTCTCTAAATGGCAAAAAGTATAAGAATATATATGTCCCATGTGAATGCTTACCAAAGGATGACCTTAGCAGAAGAGGACTTTTATAATCAAGTGGATAGGATGACCTATTCTGTGGATATCAGCTCACCTCTTTCCCCAGCCACCTCTGTCATTGCCTGATGGGATCATGAACAAAGTGGCCATGGTGGCAGGGATGGAGGTTATCTGTGAGCTCAGCAACATGGACCTCCACTCAACAAAGGTGACCTGGTACAGCGACTGCTGAGTGCCCAATCTGCGAGCAGTAGAGACCAACACTGAGTGATTTCAGTGTTGGCACCGTTCTCCAAGGTGATCAACCAGCTACCTGATGGTAGGTTGATTACACTGGGCCACTTTTATCATGGAAGGGGCAGCATATGTTCTTACCATAACGCCACTTATTCTGGATATGAATTTGCCTTCCCTGCATGCAATGTTACATGCATGCAATTCTCCTACCCAAAGTACCATTCGTGGATTTACAGAATGCCTTATCCACCATTTGATATTCCACACAGCATTGTTTACAATCAAAGAACTCACTTTATAGATTCTTTAGGAGCCAGGATCACGGGTCCAGGAATCAAGGAGTGGAAATTGGAGTGACACCATTCACTTTTACTGCTAGTGATCTGCTAGCCAAATTTTTGCTTTCTGTCCCCATGAACTTATGCTCTGCTGGCCTAGAGGTCTTAATTACACAAGGAGGAATGGTTTCACCAGGAGACACAACAATGATTCCATTGAACTGGAAGTTAAGACAGCCACCTGGCCACTTTGGGTTCTTCATGTCTCTGAATGAACAGGTAAAGAAGGGAGTTACAGTGTTGGCTAGGGTGATTGATGCTGACTACCAAGGGGAAATTGGACTCCTACTCCATGATGGAGGTAAGGAAGAGTACATCTGGAATATAGGAGATCCCTTAGGATGTCTCATGCTCTGTGATTAAAGTCAATGGAAAATGCTGTCTCCTAGAGCCCTGACATCGAGAAATGCTGTGGTGGTAGAAATGGTTCTCACCAGAGTGCCTCTAGCCTGAACCTATTTAGATAGTCTAAATAGGGGATTTTGAGGGGATCCACCTCTATGTTTTCTCACCTGTTGTATCAGTATTACATCTTAGGTAGAAGCATTTTGAGTTGTACTCTCAAAATGTCTCTGTCTACACTGTAATAACTGAAAACTCTGGATATCTGTAGTTTGTGGTAGGCTCTATTTTCCATATCCGTGCTAGTTAATGTTACTTTCTCTATTTTTATATTCTCTGGTCCTGTAATCCAGTAAGAGAAAGACTAGAAATTCACTATTTTATTCCAAAACTTTCTTAAATTTACTTCATGACAATGCTTTCAGCATCCACTGCTCTTATGTCGCTGTTATGCTTTGCATGTTAACAGAAAACCAGAGATCAGAGTGGTTTGTCTTTAATATTCTTTCTCTTTAGTGCCCTGGTTTCCTTGAATTGCAGCAGAACACTTTAAATGGAGGGGAGGCTGTCCAATCAATGAGAGGAAGTTCTAGAGGCCTGAGTGGGCTTCAGAGAAATCAGTATCTGGAGCCGTACTAGCCTCATCCACAAACCAGCAGACCTTGGAGTGGTCTGACACAGGATATTATGTACACTGATCACCTGTGGGTGATTGGACTTTAATCAGATCTTACTTTTCATTAATGTGACTAATTCAACCTGACATCAGAAAGCCCTTTCCCCGATGAAGTTAATCAGTAATAGAAGACTCACACATGAGAATAACAATAGTAACAGTGGTATGAAACCTGACAAAGAACCACATGAATACAGGCCCCACATGAAGGAAATTATACAACCACTCAGAAATACATAATACGACAATGAGAGACAAGTACAAATATGTTCACTGCAAAGACATTTTTAATAGGAGATGTTGGAAAGTCAATATACAGAACTACTTTTTAAAATAAACTTTAGTATATCAATCCAATTGATATACTAATTTTATACCCATTAATTACTTTTATGTCTAGGAACTTGAAAGAATGGTCATAATATGCAAAATAAAAAATAGGTTACAGCATATTAATCAGTGTATATACTTACATAGAAGAAAATCTGAAAGGGTAGAGAGAAAAATGTGGTACAATCTGTAAGCTGGAATTTCAGGGGATGTAAATTTAATTATTTTTAGTTTGATTTGCTGGTTGTCTGCATTTCCTATTTTGTTTTCTGAAATAATCTTGTATTAAGAAAAAATCTTGTATAAGGAAAAAATAACCAAGTATGATCAAATTATGGCTGGTGGTTGATTTCACCACTTGTGGCCCATCATAGTCTAATCTTCTTTATTGTTTATCAAGGAAATACAAAATCCTCATTTTTGGAATAAAGCTCATTGGGATTACAATTGGTTATTAGACTGTCTATGATGAATGAGGAACATAGCAAAAGGCTAGCCAGTCCAATTTTGAGAAGAGTACAATTTAGTAAGTATTACAAGAAACATCTGATTATAAATTGCAGCCCACTTCCTTTCATTTCCAGGTCTTGGTGTATGTTCTTCCTTCTGTCTAGATTTTCCCAAACTTCCCAACTTCCTTCCCTATTCCACTACTTCTTCTATTTGTTTCTATACCCTTTAGGACTCACAATAGATATTACTTCCTTGACTGGATTAGATGACCCTCATTTATCCTTCATTAGCTGTGCTGATTCATATCTTAGGACTCAGTTTTCATTTTTCCATTGAGTAAATGTATTTATTGAGAGTCTTCTGTGAGGCAGGTACTGAACTAGGTTCTGGGTTACAGGAGTTGCACACATCTGACAAAGTAGCTGTCATTTTGGAACTCTGAATAAGGTGGGGAAGACAGACATTTATTAACTACAGTTGTCATAAGTGATGGAAAAAGAAAGAAAGAAGTTCCTACCAAAGAGAACTTCATAATGATTTCACCCAGGCTATAGGGGTCTAAATGAGGACTCTCTGAGGATAGGATATCAATATTGAGATCCCGAGGGTAAATAGGTTTAGTCAGTTGAGAGATGTCCAGTTAGAGGAAAAGTTGTGTGTGAAAATCCTAAAGAAGAAAGGAGCATGGCATGTCAAAGAAACTTTATTGGATTAGTGAGCAAAAGGAAGAAGTGTGGAAAGAGACTTGAGCAGTAGACAGTGAACACACTGCTGTATTCACCTGTACTATTCTGGACTTGACACCTCTCTCTTCCTCTCCTAGAATGACACTAGAGAAATGCCAAACTGTGGTCAGAGATTATGCCAAGTTCATCAAGTATCCCTTGTGGAAGCAAAAGTTTAAAATGTAGTGAATTCTCAATATACATATTTTATTAACTAATTAATCATGGGAGTTATTTTTAAGTAGGGGATGAAATCAGAATTTCAAGGTCTGATTCCTATACTTTGGGTTGAAGAAAATAAGGAAAAGGGAAACAGGAAGAAAGTACCTCAGTTAAGGAAGTGGAGGATGGAGATGATGATGAGATCTGAGGAGGCAGGGGATGGCCCATGGTTTCAGATGTGCTGGCTCCTACAGGACAGGGAAGCTGAATGTGCTTCTGGGACACCTTATTCCTTTTGTTTGCAGTATTTTCTTTTGTTGTCTTTTTCTTTTTCTGAAAATAGTTTAATTTTCCTGTTAATATTTTTTGTATCAAATGAAGCAGGGCATATTTTCATTACTGAGTGGTTGGTTTACTTATAGCTAAAAATGTTTTTAGGCATAAGAAAGAAGAGTAAATTACACACATCATTCCTTAATAACCTCTGTGGCAGGAAGTAACTATCTTAGAATTAGAAAAACTGGGTTTTTGTAAACATGGGCAGAACATTTTCTCATGTGTTTCTCCAGTTAACACATCCCTATAGACGAGATGAAGATATTAGAATTATGTCGTATATATTCACATTGTGTTTTTAAAGCTCATTGCCTTTCATGAAGAAGAAGACCAATTATTATTTATTTGGTATATCTGATGCTTGATGGGAAACTAACGAAGAACAAAGTGCCTAATGGGGAGAATAAGTGGAAGTGCCATAGCAGAGTTCCTTCTGTGGGACTTCAAGCCTGCGTCTCTCAAGCATACCTGAGCCACAGGAGTCTCCTCTGCATCTTCAGATGTGAGAGTGCTTCCTGTGGTGGGTGCAGGTGTAGCAGGACCTGCTTCTTCCTGTTTCCTCTTTTTCACTGGAGTTGTTCCTTTTGCTGGAATGGATTTAATCTTCTTCTCAACTGATGCAGAAAAAAGGAGGACATGTAAACCCAGAGCAGCTGGTCTAAGACAGCTGAAGCAGTTTCAACATTATTTCCTCTCAGCTCCTGCTTGTGCGTCTAGGTATGCTTTTGCCTACCTCAAATGCATTAGCCAGCCTGGCTGCAAGAGGACAAATGGTAACAACACAGGCAGGGACACAGTCTCATGTTCTTCAATGATTTCTATACTGGTCCCATGTTCAGTGAGCACATCCTTTCATCGTCTGGATTCCTGTGTACCTCAGTTAACCCCATTTTCTATCCTGTTCTATCATTTCCTTTTAAAAATCCAAGAGTTTCTTAATGCAGCCTGGTGGATCATGATCTGTAAAAGATCTGTTCAAAGTACAGAAACCAGTAAAAGGAAATACAATCCTAATTTGTGAGGTAACAAGGCGAGGTTATTTACTTTCGCATTTACAAAATCTTTCTTTGTTTTAACCCAGTGATTTTACAAGAGAAGAATTTCTTCACATCTCTGAGGGGCAGGATTTCAATTAAGTACTTCCTCATCCTTTTTACTATAAAGATTAATGATGAAGAAAACAGTTTTAATAGACTGAATGCATTAATTGGTTAAATGTAAATATTTTAAATACAGAAAACAATTTTTGTAATTTTGTTTTGTAATTTTCTTATCTTTTTAATGTCCTGGAAGTCTCAGCATCTCCTTAACTCCCTCCTGCTTTTGTTTTTTCACTGTATCCCAAATATGCCTTCCAACACATATAAATCCCTATTAGAAAGGAGATGTCCTAAGTGGTCAACTTGTTGACATGTGAGATCACCATTATCATGGCTACTGAGTCATAAATAGGGAAAGGCCAAGAAGGGTTCTTGTCAAGGTTGGGAAGTGTGTGGGAAGAGTGGCAGTGAGGGGGTATTCCCTATTTCCTTTTAACTTCTTACTTTGTTCCACTCTAGATTGGGGAGGGTCAGGGAAGGACAGTCATGCTTGGGATCTTCCTTATTACCTTTTTGCTTCTCCTTTCTAAGTTTTTTAACAAGGCCTTTAAATTCTGCTATGTCTTTGAACAATTCTATTAGTTTGTCCACACAGGCAGCACCTCGGAACTTCTCTTCCATCAGGTCAGCAATCTTAATTCTGTTATATTCATCTTGCATTTTTGTGGTCAGTCCCAAATCATGGGCCAGTAAGGACTTTACTACATTAAAATAATAATCATTGATGTGCTCTAATCCTTTCAGCAGAACGATTTTCTTATATTCATTCACCATGTCTTAAGTTATGAATGAGCCTACAAGAGAAAAATGGCAAAGTGTTACACATTTATACAGGCAATTTAAAAGATTGGTTGTGTCTATATGAGTGAGTAGACCATATGAAAGAGCTATCCATCAGTGTGTGTGACAAAGAGGGACTATAATCACTAGATATGTCACTGTGAAGAGTGGGTTGAAAATTACTGCATTAGGAACATCTAAGAAATTCTTCCTTATTAATGATGATATTCGAGTTAAGTCGGGTGGATATCATGGAAGGAGGTATGGAAATAGGCAATCATTGCACTATTTATGGTATCGGCCATATAGTATCAGAGTCCCTGATTCCTTCCCCCATCCTTATTGTAGCTGCAGTCTATCCCTGAATGTCTACCCATTGGTTCCTGACTCTTCCCACCCACTATGACTAAAGTAGTCTATGTGCAAAATGGGCTGCAGCCTCTCACTTTATATTAATAATCTTCAGCCACAGCATTACAGTTCCATGCTGGGATATTCACCCTTGTCCATTTGGCTCTTTCCTAATTTGCTCTCATTAGCATTCTCTCTCCCTTGGTGTTATTGGTTGAATTGAGTACCCTCAAAATTCATATGTTGAAGTCCTAACTCCCACTACTTCAGACTAACTGTATTTATAGATAGGATCTTTAAAGAAGTAATTAAGGTTAAATGAGATGTGGAGGATCAGAATTGGCCACCTCAAAATGTCAATTTTTTCTGAAGGAGGTTTGACCTCCCCCACCCCCCAAATGTCTGAAGGGATTTGGGATGGAAGACCTGTCCCTCGGATGTGCCACCACCTTGGATAAGTCTGAGTATCAATAGACTGGGAGGGTCTTTGATACACCCATTCTTATCAAAGTTCTGTTTACCAAACATTTACATTTGTAAGGGAAATCTCCATTTGTAAAAATATCTCCTTCTCTGTACTGGGAAGAGGCACAGTGATCTTATCTCTAGAAACTTGTCAATGTGGAAGATGAGGCCTTAAATCTGCATAAAAACCTTACTGTGCTTTTCTGGTAATCTCCTATAACCAACCCAACCCCCAATATCCTTGTTTGTCTATTTAAGAGGAGAACCTCTGCCATTTTGTCAAGAGATACTCAGTTTCCCGGAGTCTCTCCCATGTTTATACATATATAAAAGCTTTGTTTGATTTTCTCCTGTTATTTAGCTTCATGTCAATTTAATTTGTATCCCAGCCAGAAAGGACCCAGAGTGGGTAGAGAATGCTCTTTCTCCCCTTCAGAGGTCAATAGAGTGGACCCTAATCCAATATAACTGGCATCTTTATAAAAAGAGGAGATTAGGACACAGACAAACACAGAGGAAGGACATGTGAAGAGGCAGCAAGATGGCAGCCATCTGCAAGCCAAAGGGAGAGGCCTTAAAAGAAATCAATCCTGCTGACACCTTGATCTTAGACTTCCAATCTCCAGAACAGTGAGGTAATGATATTCTGATGTTTAAGTCACTCAGTCTGTGGAATGTGGTTATTGCAGCTCTACCAAATGAATAAACTTTGTGTTTGACCATGTTCTTTGTGTCCCATGTGCCCATATCCTTGTCCTTTTGCTGGACTTCTATCAGCTCCCCAGTGCAAGATCATGGGATTTATTGGATAGAATTATTTTAACAACTGCTTGATTTTTCTCCTTCCAGGTTTAATTTTGTCTAATCATTTCTTTTTAAAGAGCCAGTTATCTTTTTCCTTCAATAGTTCTCCATTTTCTTTAGGAAAATTTCCTTTCTCCTTAGACTGTCTTGGAGACCTTGAATAATTAGTCTCTTTTTCACTTCTTCTGCTTTCCATTTCTCATATTTAAGATCCAGAAATATATAGCACACCTTGCTTTTTCAGGCCCTTTGTCTGAAAAGAACCTGCTACCTTTCTTCTTGAAAGGTAGATTTAGAGAATTCATGGTCTATATTAAATCAATCAAATTTAATTTAAGATTCTGCCAAATTATACAAATAATGGGGATATATTCAGCCTGACATCAGTCAAATGGAAACCCTTGCACTGAGAATTTTTACACATAGTGTCCTAAACTCTGAATACAATTATGACAATCACTATTTGTGAAAAATGACATTTCTATCAATATGGCATTTTTCTTCCCAATATCTTCCCTTAACACACTGACTCGAGAAGCAGAATATGAGTGCTAAGAGCTTAGGCTTTGGAGTTTAGAAGACTTGGTTCTGGAACTTAATATTTTGGCTACAATGGATATATCTAGAAAATAAACAAGTGTGTAGGGGAGCAGAATTTGCCATGGTAAAATGTGTCTCTTTTGTTTATTTTTAAGAACAAAAGACTCAGGAAGAAACTTTGACCTTCCTGCTAACTGCCTAAAAGAATTTAAGATAGAAGGCCTATTCCAGGAAGGAGCTATCAGCATAGGTAATTATAGTATAATATGAACTAGATGTGGTGGACAGGGAGGAACCTAGCAAAGCCCATTTCATCACAGTCCTCTCCATACCCCACTGTTCTGCAAGGCATGGCAAACATTTGTTTATCAAACATTTGCTTTTCCATCTCCATGTGAATTGCCTTCCTCCCTTTTGCAGTCCCAAACACTGCCCCCAACATCCTCTTTTTCTTTAGTTAAAGATGATATTTAAGGTGATGGCTTTGGTCTTTTTGGCAAGTTACTCAGTTTTCCTGGGTTTCTCCTATGTATTCATGTTATTAAACTTGTTTGATTTCCTCTTGTTATTCTGTCTCATGTCAACTGAATTCTTAGACCAGCCAGAGTATCAATCAATGTCCACACATTATTTGTGCAAAAGGGGAGAAAACTAAAATGGAAAGGAGAAAATATTTGAAGAGATAATGGGATAAACTTCTTGGAATTAAAATAACATGAATGTCCTCAAATTGATCAGGCAATGGAGTGCCAAATAGGAGAGTAAAAGAAAAACTCACATCAACACATAATGTAGAGACACCAAAGAATCGCAACAAAGCAAAATTTCTGAAAGCTTCCTGAGATACAAAGGGTGAAGAATCAGATTTTCAACAGCAAAACTACATGTGGGAGGATAATGGAGTAATTTTCAGTATGACTTGCCCCAAATACCCTGTCTGTACTTCTGAAACAAAAGAACTTTTGAAACCGGAAGGTTTGTGTGTGTTTGTTTGCATGTGAGTGCACAAATTTGGTAACACAATTTATTAGCAAAATAAAAACTGATCTGAGGAGTCAACACGCAATCTTTTTTAAAACCCACTTTAGTGTGAATGTTGTATGTTTTTCTGCAGAAGTGTCAGTGCAGTTGAGTTGAGAGTCACTACCAAGACCCTACTGGGCCATCTATGTAATATAGCATATACAGTGTGTGCATGAAACAGCCTCTCTTAAGTTATTCAAATTCTAAATTCCAAATCCTATGTGACTTCAAGGGTTTCAGAGAGGTGTTGCCAACTGATCTCAAAGGAAAAATAATTTTGAAACTAAAATGTTATATCTAGACAAAATTACATTTTAATGTAAGGACCTAAAAAACTATTCTCCGATATTAACTGACATAATTGACAATCAGAAGACTTGCAAAACAAAGACACCCACCAAAACACTCTTTTAGATATAGTGTTCAATAGAAAAACAAATAAATAAAGTCAAGAAATACTTCAGGATAAAGGGTGAGTGAACAATTAACTTAATTAGGTCTGTCAATGTCTTAAAAAAGAAATCAAGCCCTGACCAAAGAGAAACAAAACAGGAAGCAGATTAACATGATGTGTGAAAGGTAGTGAGAAAAGAGGATATGAGTTTACCAAGTTACTTGTCCTTAAAGGGACAATAGAAACACATATTGAAAAATATTGACAAAGAAGGAGAACAAGGAAGCATAGAATAAGTGCTGCAAATTGAAATATAGATGGAGGAAACTAGCCAAAATATATCATTCAACAGAATAACATAAAGGGCAAAACCCTTAAGAGACAAACTTTAAAAAAAAATCTACCTATATATTGCTGACAAAAGGTCATTTAAATGTTAAAAAAAAGTTGGAAAAGTTTTATCATGCGAACTGTAATTTAAATAGAGACTTTTATCCCAATTAGTTAACTTTAAATAGACCATAAGACAAAGGACTGGAGTTTCATTATTGAAGGGTAACAGAATGTACCACCCCAAAATATGCTACTTTGGCACGTGGAGAGGAAGGCAGTCAAGACCCAGTCAACTCAGGAAAAGCCTTTTACCTCCCTTTAACTGCCTAAAAGAATTTAGAAAACAGGCCTGTACCGAAAAGAGAGCTATTACCAGAGATAACATGTTCATCTAAGAGACTTACTTGCATGGCAGGGCAAACATTTGTTTACCAAACATCTACTCTTCTCATCTTCCTGTGAATGGCCTTCCATTCATTTGAAGCCCGGACCCCTATCCCTTCCTTTAGCTCAGGATGGTATATAAGCTTCAAATGCCTGACTGCCTTTGAGTCTGATGTCTTTGTGGGGCTCCCGTACTAAAAAATTTAATTTGTTTTTTCTCCTGTCAATCTGTCTTTTTATTACAGGAGGGTCTCAGCCAAGAACCTAGGATACATGGGAAATCATTTTTCCTTCCCTACCTTTACACAATGGTAAAAGGGTTAAGACCCAAGAATATATAACAGTTCTAATTATGTATTTCCTAATATCAATAAATATATATGATTTTTTACTACTTTATGTTCCTCCATGTTACTAAAAGTAATACTATGTATTATGTAGTATATTTCTCTATCTCTCTTTATACATACAGTCATGTGCTGCATAATGATGTTTTGGTCAATGACAGATTGCATGTATGACGGTGGTCCTATAAGATTAGTACCATATAGCCTAGGTGTGTGGTAAGCTACACCATCTAGGTTTGTGTAAGTACCCTCAATAATGTTCACACCATGATAAATTGCCAAACGATGCACTTCTCAGAATGTATCCCTGTTGTTAAGTGACACATGACTGTATATATATATGTACATTTATATATATGTATGTATATATAATACATATATGTGTGTATATCTATAAATATACATACACACATATATATATATATCTCCTTCCAATATTTATATTAGAAATTGGGAAAACCAAGTGGAAAATTTGACAAATTCATCCTTATGGTTCAAGATTTTTGCATTTCTCACTTAACGAAACAAACAAAATATAGAAAAAAATTTAGAAAAATTGACCATCACAGCTAACATGGTTAAATGAAAAACTTTACCTAATATTTAGAAAATTCCAAAACCTGCATTTAAATCTTTATATTCCTCTCAAGCATATGTGAAAGTTTTGTGGACCAGGCTCTACAGAAAGAGTAAAGCTTTCCAAAAGGTAGGTATAGACTTGACTCTAGCTACTCCTTTCCTACAAACTCTCACCACCGATGTTTATCTCTGACTTTGAGGAAAGCAGGGGGAGTCCCCAAATGACTGAAATACTACCTCTAACACATGGTGTAGAATGGAGTAAAAATTAAGCATACTTATAAAAATATTAAGACACTATGTATTTGAGTAACTGTGTGAAACTTAGAAATGTTCTACTATGTGCACGTGTTTGTTCTCATTTTGTAAAATTGTGATAACACAATATAATGCTTTTATCCAGATGTGCTTTTTAGTTAATATTATTTCATGATGCTTTTTTTCAAACCACCATCTTGTCTTTTACCCAGGCCTTCACCACAGCCACCAAGTTTCCTGTGCACCCTAGAGGCAAGAAAACCAAAGCCTACTTCTAAATATCAACTCATGTCATAAACACCTGTAGAATGAATTTTAAAATCTGCAATAGTCAGAATGCATTTTGCTTTGTTCAGGCCTCACTTGTAGTAGAATAAATGATATCTATTATCTTCCTAGGTAGGTGAAGGGTTAGAATCAAGCTATTGTGGTTTTCACTTTTCTGAATACAGCCCTACTGCCCTTCCCCCACTTCCTTCATCCCAACCTGGAAGAACCAAGACTAACTCTCTTCTTGTGATCTTGTGGTTGCACACTAAGTACTGAGATCTGTCTCTTCAGAAAACCTCATAGGACTCACCTAATGTGAAACTTCTACTCTGGTATGTAGATCTTGAGATATTCACCAGAAATGTAGGAATCACTGTTCATATCAGTAGGAAAAGAAATCAGTAAGATTTCACTCTGAAATGCAGGATATTAAAAATCCCATGAAGAGCAGAGGAAAATGAAGTATTTTGAAAGATAACTAGAAAAAAAGGTACTGGCTAAAGTCACTTAACTTGGTTAGTGCTGGCTATCTTAAATTTTGCTATCCTTCAGGAAAGGAGAAGTTAGGTATTTATAAAATAATTTTGAGACTCCTCCCACCAACGTTCATAGGTTTCCATTTCCTTAGACACAGAAACTGAACAGTTCCTTTCTGTAAACATCTGAGTCACAATGAAAAATTAGAGCTAAGTTTTTCTCCTAAAATTTTTTGTTAATAATTGGTTATAGCTGAAAGGAGTTAAAACATTAGAACTTTCTTACCAGCAGACTTAAATGTGGATCAGGAGACACCAACTCCCCTTAAATGAGGCTCAAATTTCAAAGGGGAAAAGGTGAGTCAGCCAGCCACTTTTTCCTTTCCTGTTCAGAGTGGCAGCAGCAGGAGATCTTAGTAGAGACATCTATCATTACCAGTACTTAAGCATACCTCCTGTGTGGAAAATGTTCTGCTGTGAAGATGCTTATGGTTTCAACAGTATGTAACACATTCACATAATTGGCAAAATCAATTAAAGTATGTGAATCCTTCCTAGAGTATTTGTAAATGAATTGTGCACTAGCCATCTTCTTGTCTATACCTAAGGTCCATTACTTCAATGATTGAATTTCATTATTACCCTTGCCATTCTCAAGTATACACAGAAAACACAAGTGCATAATTGGCTTATATAATTGCAATAATGAAGCCTTCAAATTCTGGAAAACACTAAGCTTCTAAAAGGGTTGAGGTCCCGATAAATGCTTTTTCCCACATTGTGGGTTTTTTTTTTTTTCTTTTAACAATACTGGATACACTCTGGAGTATCTGGAGACATCAAATAAATGGAACCAATCAGCAGATGGTGTTGTTGTAATCCACTATCTGATCTTCATGAAGAATGAAGCCATGACTGGAAGAAGGGTCTTAAAGACCAGCTAAATTTGGTAGATGATGTGGGGTCACTTCAAAGGAAAAGAAAACTTATTGGGTAAATCTAAACTAGGGTGATGGAGGAGAATTTGAAGTCAGAATTTGGAAACCATCTATATAATTACACAAAAGCAGGAATAAGTGAGAGAAAACCGAGGATCTTCCACAAGTGCCATACATACCTGTGGGCTTTTACAGTTCTTTATTATAGACTTTAGTATTGTCTGTGTGGATGTATTGAGCTGGTCTTAAGGTTAAAGGTAGTGATGGACATTAGAGAGGCTACTACTCATCAACTATATAATTATGCATATAAGAATTATTTCTTTAAGAGAGTGCACACAAAGTAATAAAGGTAAAATTAAGGGACTATCCTAGGAGACAAATATAATGGGGTTATGAAGCTCTTGGTCATATAAGAATGAGCTGAGATGATGGCAGCATGCAAATAGTTTTATGGACTTGAAATACTCCCTTTAACTACAAATAGACAGAGTAGACAACACTGAATGTTTAAATCATATGCTTAACTGTTGAATGTATTTCCATCCCAGGGAATAGCAGCCAATCCATTCTTATTCTGATGACATGTCACAATCAGAATCCACCTTGGTTGGGAATGCGTTATTCAAATGAAAATAGAATGATTATTGATATAGTTCAGTTGTGGCTTAAAAAGATTCTATCTCACATATATGAATATTGATTGTTTTCCTCTTGTCATTGATCATTGTGGCAAAAAATAGACAATCATACTGATTAAATGTCAAGCTTGCCTAATGAATCTTTTTCTACAGAACTTTCAGGGAGTTACCTTGAAAGAATATATATTAAGAGGGCACCTAATCCCATATCCTGTGGGAAAACTTCTCCCAATCGTCAATAGTCAAGATAGTCCTGTTTTTCATATTCAGTCACCAGACAAAGCTTAACTTGGCAAGTCAAGACTTTTAATTCCATGTGGTAGAAGAGAAAGTTGAAAAAAATTTTGAGGACTTGCCTTATGTAACTTGAACAACCCATTCACAATTGTTCCTGAAGCTTATTTGTAAAGAATACTGATCCTGGAAATTTTGTTTGCTCTTTAGATAGTAAAATAGTAAATTCAAATAAACCTTTAACCACTTAAATGACCAAACGAAACAAAAATATTAAAAAAAAATCCCTCATCTTGAATAACACTGAAAATGGAGACTGATAATCACCATAAGCCACAAATATCAACTTTCAGTTGTAACCAGTGTACACAGGGTCATTTTGAGTGTCCAAATCATAGTGACCATCCCCAAGAAATAGTACTGTATTATGAGAAGTGAGAAAGACATGTGCTGGTAGACCTCCTTAAGTCCTTTAATGCAAACAATCTCAGGCACAATTGTTAGAGCAATGGTCTTCAACATGGATACACAGCACTTCTTGATGTCAAGTCTCTAGGAGCCAGCGTGCTCACAGAAAACCTGGGAGCAATTGGTTTATCTCCATTCCCTTCTCTCCCTAATGGCTTGGGATTGTATGAGTTGCATCAGAATACTTTATGGAGAGAAAGTGGCCTAATCTGTAGGAGAAAGTGTGACAGGCAAGGATAGACCATAGGCTTCATAGAAATAAGACCATGGAGCCAAGCTGTCTACCTTCTCAGACCAGAACTACTTAGAATATTGTGAGCTGGAATGGCATATGTGGCAATCCTCACTTGTATCTGACTTTTCATCAATGTGATCAGTTGAACATAACACAGGAAAGCACATTCCCCAAGCAAGTTAATCAGTGATAATAGAATTATACATAAAAATAACAATAGTAACGTGGAATACAACCTGACAAGAAAGGTACAGGACCCACATGAAAGAAATTTTACAACTACTTGGAGTGACATAATAGGACAATGGAGGATATAAGTATGTTCATTACAGAGATAATCACAATAGAGGATACAGAAAATTTATACCGCATGGAATTTTTTAAATACACTATAGGACATTCATGCATTTGAGCATTTTAACTGTTAAGTCATCATTTCTATCTCTGCTTATAGACTTGTAGGATAGTCATAATATGTTAAAAAATAAAATAGTTTACAGAATATTAATTAATGTAGGATACCATTTTCACAAAAATTATGTATAGACTAACATAGTGAAAATCTGAAAAGGTATAGATGTGGAACAATCTGGATGTTGAAATTTCAGGTAATTTAAATTTAGTTATGTTTTGCTTCAGTGATTTGTTATCTGCATTTACTCAGTTTTTCCTAAAATAATCATGTATTAATTGCATAGAAGGAAGGAAAGAGAAAGTGAGAGAAGGAGACAAATTGTAGATGATGTAGTGTTTTGCCACTCTGACCCACCATAATCTTTTCCCTTTTGTTGTGTATGAATAAAAAAAATACTCTCCTTTTTACACTAGGGGTCATTGGTACATATTTCAATAAGTTATTAGACTGCCCCTCATAGTTGTGAGATATAACAAGAGTCTGGGAAATCCAAATTTCAGAACAGTACAATCAGAACTAACAAAAGCATGCAATTACAAAATGCAGCCTGCTCTATTTCATTTCCAGGTGTTGGTGTGTGGTTTTCCTTCTGCCTGGTTTTCCCCAAATACTTAAACTCTCTTCCTTTTTCCACCACTTTTGTGTGTGTGTGTGGTTGGACATCCTTTTTAATTTATATATTGTCTTCTTGCCTGGATTAGATGACCCTTACTTAGGCTTCACTGGACCCTATGAAATTCTTATCTTGGTACTTGGTGTTCATTATTTTATTGGGCAATTGTATTTATTGAGAGCTTACTATAAGGCAGGTTCTGCACTAGTAACTTGGATAAAGTGGTTTATAAGGCAGACAGGGTCCTCCCGCTCTTGAAACTTATAGTGTGGGTGAAATGGAAAATGTTAATTACAGTTGTCATAAATGGTAGAAAAGAAAAAACAAGATCCTATAAAATTAAATACCAGAAGACTTCTTCTAGCCTAAGAGGGGATTTAAGGGAGGATTTCCTGAAAAGGAGCCATTAAATTGGGACCCAGAGGATGAAAATGTTTAAGTAAGGTTTGTGAAAATCCTGAAGTAGAAAGAAACACAGTGTATTGGAGAAACTTTGAGTAGTAAACAAAGGAAAGACATGTGAAAGAGACTTAATCACTAGACAATGAACCCATTGCTGTATTCACTTGTATTCATGTAGATGCTACATATTTCTCTCCCTCCTCCAGGGAAACAAAAGACAGAAAGCTTCCTGAGGCTGGAAATAATGTCAAATTCACTAAATATCCTTTGTAGAAACAGAAGACTAAAATGTAGTTAATTTTCAATATGCATTTGATTAAATAATAATTGGAGTTGTTTCTTATGGAAGATGAAATAAGATGTTATCTTGAGCTTTAAGCACAATAATATGTATTAAGAAAATGCAGCAAAAGAGGAACAAGAAGAAAATGTCTTATTTAAGAGAAGATGCCTTCGTGAAGATCTGATTACTAACTAGGTACCCAGATTTTTCACTACAGAAATACCCACAGGTCTTACCTCACTGCAACTTCTTCCACAGTAGTCTAGATCTTGAGATATTCTTCAGAAATGCAGGAATCACTGCTTGTGTTGTAAGAGTAGAAAGATAAATTGGTAAAATTCTCTGTAGACTGAACTGGAGAATGTTGCAATCTTGTGAAAGGATAAGAAAATGAAATATTTTGAAAGATTAAAGTGAAAAATGGTACTAGTTTGGATCACCTAAAAAGTTGACAAGTGCTGGCTAGGTCACATGCCATGAGATAGTTTTCTTCCCCATTTGTTTTCCTCCCAGAGAGAGAAACGTTGTGAGGTTATGAGGGGATTTTGAGACTCCACCCATCAATGGTCATAGCTTTTGATACTGTTAGTCAGGGAAACTGCACAGTTTCCTTCCTGTAAATATATTATTCAAAATGAGGAATAATAGCAGAAATACCCTCTTTCGATGTTTTGTAACACATACATAGTTGAAAGAATTCCAACATTAGAACTTTCTTGTCCAGTGAACTTATATTTGGGTCAGTAGAAACCAAAACCCCTTAAGTGAGACTCAAATGGAAAGGTGAGTCACCCAACCACTTCTCCCTTCTTCCTTGTTCTCAGGGTGGCAGTGGCAGGAGGATGTCTTGGAAGAGGTATCTATCCCTACCAGTACTTGAGTGTACCTCCTGGATGGAGGAAAGTCTGCTATGAAGTTGCCTCTGGTTTCAATAATATGTGACACATTCACATAGTTATTAGTAGTTGATATTCCTGGAAACTAATAGAGACATAGAATCATAATAAATATGTGACTCCTTCCTAGAGTACTTATAAATAAATTTTTCACTGGTTATAGGCTTGCCTATTACTAGGATCCATTATTTCAATGATTGAATTTTATTGTTATCCTTGCTTTTCTCAAATATGCACAGAAAACACAATTGCACTCATATGACTACAACAATGAAGCCTTCAAATTCCAAAAGAGAACTGAGCTTCTTGAAGAGTCAAGGGACTGATAAATACTTCTTCCTGCATTTTTTTCTGTTAGAAATAATAGAAGCATTCTGGTGACTTGTACTGCTGAGATATCAAATATACGGAACGAATCAGGAGTATGTATTTGGTAACCTATTCTCTGATCTACGAGAAGGATGAGACCATGACTGGAGATACAGTCCCAGAATAACTACTAAATATGTGGATGCTCAGAGGTCATCTGAAGGGACAATAAAACTGATTGGGTTAGTTCAAACTAGTGACACAGAGGAGAAGTTGAAGTATGAATTTGGAAATGGTTTAATTCCACCAAAGCATGAGTGATTCAGTGAAAATCAAAGAGGATCTGGTATGAATGCTACAAAATCCTGTGAGTTTTCATGATTCTTTTTGACAGATTTTAGTGCTGTTATGTGGATGCACTGGGCTGGTCTTAAGGATAGAGAGGGACTTTAGGGAGGTCAGAGATGGTCACCCCAAAAATCCCACATACAAGGGAACCCTGTAAGGCTATCAGTGGATTTCTCAGCAGAAACCTTCCAGGGCAGGAGCCAGTAGGACAATATATTCAAGGTACTTAAAGAAAAAAACTGTCAACCAAGAATACTTTACTTGGCAAAGCTGTCCTTCAGAAATGGAGAGATAAAGATTTTCCCAAACAAACAAAAGCTGAGAGAGTTCATCACTATTAGACCTGCCTTATGCAAATACTGAAAAGAGTTCTTCAAGCTGAAATAAATGAATGCTAAATTAATAACATGAAAACATAAGACACACTGGTAAAGGTAATTATGAGGTTGATTTCAGAATACTGTAATATAGTTGTGTGTTAATACTCTAATACTGTAATATAATGTGTGCTAGTCATTTAACTCTAGTATAAATGATAAAGGGCAAAAATGTTAAAAACTATACCTACAATAATTTGTTAATGAATGCACAACATAAAAATTGGTAAATTGGGAAATCAAAATAAAAGATGGGAGAGTAAAAGAGTAGAGTTTTTATATGCAATCAAAGTTAACTTATTTTCAGCTTAAAATAGACTGTTACACTATAAGAAGCTTTATGTAAGCATCACAGTAACCACAAAATGAAAACCTACAGTAGGCACACAAAATATTAAGAGAAAGGAATGAAAGCACCCCACTATGGAAGATCATCAATTCACAAAAGAAGACAGAAAGAGAGGAAGGAAGGAATGAAGGAACTACAAAACTGCCAGAAAACAATAATATGGCGTTAGTAAGTCCTTGCCTCTCAATAATTAATTTAAAAATAAGTGGATTAAGTTCTCCTATCAAAAAAATAAAGTGGCTGGGTGGATAAAAATAAGACCCAACTATATGCTGCCTACAACAGACTAACTTCAGCTTTAAGGACACACGTTGGTTCAAAGTGAAGGGAAGGAAAGAGATATTCCACACAAATGGAAACCAAAAGAGAGCAGAGGTAGCTATAGTTATACCAGAAAAAAATAGACTTTAAGTCAAAAATTATAATAAGAGACAAACAGGGTCATTGTAAAATGATAAAGGGGTTAAGTTTTCAAGAAGATATAACAATTATAAGTCTATATGTACCTAACATCAGAGCACTTAAATATATTAAGCAGGTGTTAACAGATCTGAAGGGAGAAACAAACAGCAAACAATAATAGTAGCATACTCAATACCACACTTGAGACAATGGATAGATCATCTAAACATAAAATCAATAAGGAAATATTGGACTAGAACTATACTTTAGACCAAATGGACCTAATAGACATATATAGAACCTTCCATCCAACAGCAGAATAATACACATTTTTCTCAAGGGCACATAAAAATTTCTCCAGGTTAGATAATATGTTGGGTCACAAAACAAGTCTTAGCAAATTTAAGAAGACTGAAATCATACCAAATATCTTTTCCAACCACAATAGTATGAAAATAGAAATCAATAACAAGAGGAAAACTGGAAAATTCACAAATATGTGGAAATTAAACAATACACTCCTGAGCAACCAATGGCTCAAAGAAGTCAAAAAATGTCTTGAAACAAATGAAAGTGGAAACACAACATTCCAAAACTTATGGGATATAGCAAAAGCAGTTTTAAGAGGGATGTTTATAGTGATAAATGACTACATTAAGAAAAAAGAAAGATCTCAAATAAACAATCTAAATTTACACTTCAGTGAACTAGAAAAAGAACCAATCAAGCCTAAAGTTAGCAGACAGAAGGAAATAACAAAGATCAGAGCAGAAATAAATGAAACAAAGAACAGGAAAATAATCAAAAAAGATCAACCACATTGAGTTGAGTTTTTGAAAAGATACAATTGACAAACCTTGAGCTACACTAACTTAGAAGAAAAGGGAGAAGACTCAATAAATAAAATTACAAATGGATAAGGAGACATTACAACTAATGCCACTGAAATACATAGGCTCAAGAGACTACTGTGAGCAATTATACACCAAAAAATTAGATAACCTAGAAGAAATAGGTAAATTCCTAGAAACATACAACTTATCAAGACTGGATCATGAAGAAATAGAAAATGTGAACAGATCAATAAATAGTAGGGAGATTGAACCAGTAATCAATCAATTTTTGTGTTTTTTTTTCCATTAAAAAAAAGCCCAGGACCAGATGATTTCACTGGTGAATTCTACAAAATATTTAAAGAATTAACATCAATCCTTCTCAAACTCTTCCAAAACCTTTAAAGAGGAAGAAACACTCCCAAACTCATTTTACAAGCCCAGCATTACTCTGATATCAAAGCCAGGTAAAGACACTGAAAGAAAAAATTTATGTAAATATAAACGCAAAACTTCTCAAAAAATACTAGCGAAATGAAGTCAACAGCACAGTAACAGATTCATAAACCATGATCAAGTGGGATTTATCCCTAGGATGCAAGGTGGTTTAACACACATACATCAATAAGTGTTATACACCACATTAATAGAATGAAAAGAAAAGTTATGTCAACAGATGCAGAAAAAGCATTCGACATAATTTAACATCCTTACATGATGCTCATGGTGCTCAACATCACTAATCATCATGGATAAATGGATAAAGAAAATGTGGTGTATATATATATATAATGGAATATTGTTCAGTCATGAGCAAGAAGGAAATCTTGCTATTTGCAACAATATGGTTAGACTCTGAGGGGATCATGCTAAGTGAAATAAGTCAGACAGAGAAAGGCAAATACTGTGATCTCGTTTATGTGTGGAATCTAAAAAAGCGAAACTCATAGAAATGGAGAGTAGATTGGTGGTTGCCAAGGGCTGGAGGTTGGGGGAAATGGAGACATGTTAGTCAAAGTGTACAAAATTCCAGTTATAAGAAGAATAAGTTCTGGGGATCTAACATACTGCATGGTGACAATAGTTAACAATACTGTATTATATCCTGGAAAGTTGTTAAGAGAATGGATCTTAAATGTTCTCACTACACATCACAAAACATGGCGATTATGTGAGGTGATAGAAGTGTTAACCAATCTTATCATGGTAATCATTTCCCAAGACACAATTGTATCAAATCACCCCAGGGTACACATTAAACTTACACAGTGTTATCAGTCAGTTGTATCTAAATAAAACTAGAAAGAAAACCCTCAGGCTCATATCATTTTCCTGAATCAAGTTGAGGCTTAGTTTCAGGCTTTGTTAGGATTTGTCATTAGTCTATTGTACGATGTTTACTCCTCATGTGCAACTTCTGTTCTGTTAACTTGATGCCCAGGTGCTAGAGATGTGTCTCTAGTCTAGCAACATCGAACACTACCAGCACTGTTTGCTCTCTTGTACCTCTGTTCTGTTCTCGACCCCATAGCAGCTGCTCGGTAGCAGGCCTCATTTTATCTCACCCCCATATGTGCAACCCAGGACTCAGCCAATGAATGGGTACCCCCTCTGTATAGCTCCCTTCTTTCTAGATCCAGCTATTTAGGTGCCATGAAAACTGATGTTTACCCCCTTGGCCCACTGTGACTGCCATGCTCTGCCTTGATGCCTGCTCACTAGCCAGCAGTCAGGAAATCCTCCGAGGTAGAGATCCGGGGCAATTATAAAGCCAACCTTCTGAGTTTACCTTCTGTCAGGGATCTATCCTGATGCTGCCTGTTGTTCAAAGCCTGGAAACTGTCACTTCATGTTATTTTGTTGAATTATATTGTTGCTTATGGTGGCAGGTTACTTTGCAATCACCAGAAATAGAAGTCAACAGTTATATTTTAAATAATGATTTTAGATATTTAACTTCTTTAGGTGATATTTACTGTCCTTAGAGTAGATTTAATTCACTATTCATTACTTTTTGCTCTTTGCATGTCCCTACTTGGGTAACTTTTGTCTGGAATCCACACATTTAAAATGTGATAATAAGAAAATATAGTTGGAAAACTAATAATGAGATGTACATACAAATCAGATGAATGGGACTAGATATTCCACACCAGCTAGGGATAGGGGAGCTTCTTGCATATGTTGGTACATTTGTGTAAATAACCAATGGTCCTTCCTGAAGAGAAACCAGTTATCCAAATGTTCTCCTGCCTGGAGATACAACTACAGGAAGTAATTCTTTTTCTGGACCAAATACATCTTTCCCCAGGGCAGAGGGATTTTTGATTTGAACATGAGCTGTGGGACCAACCTGCCTAACCTTAGACATGGCCATGGTGACAGCCTTGTTTTCTGGAAATCACAACCAGAATGTAGATCCCATTGTTGGTGAGGGCCTGTATGCCCCACCATTTGTGCCTCACGTGTACAAATCAACCACCCTCAAACCACTCATTTCTGGATTAGAGAGATCCTATCCAGTGCTTTTGGAGAGCGAAGTCCTTTAGAAAAGGAATTTTTATTTTTATTTTTTGACATTATGAACATTTTAGATGCAAAATGTGATATTAGAAAATACACAGAAATATAATAAGTAAATTTTGTAAAAGAAAGTTACGTAATCCACAACTCAGATACAAAAAAAAAAAAAAGCTCTTAATGTGCTGGGGTATTTCTACTGAATCTATTGTTTAAATGAAAGTCTCAACTTTAACCATATTACTATTCCACCTAAATGACTTGGAAGGGGGTTCTTCACTTCAGATTGGTCCTTCTTGGCTTGATGACCTGAAGGAAAGATAAGAAAGACAATTAGAACCTAGCAGTGGACATGAAGCTCTGCTCATTTTTCTCCCTTCAGCCACACTGTATCTCCTATTCAGGAGTCAATCATTCTTGTCCTCTCTCAAAGGCTGTTCATTCTCTCTCTCCCATCTCCTCTCATGCATTATTGTCTTTTGAGTCTTCTCTCTCTCCATCATCTGGAGGCTGAAAACATATATTTCCTGATGTCCAGCATAGGTACATTTGAACAGGGTAGGAGTTTCACAATTGTGGTAACGAGGAAGCATAACAGAAAGGAAAGTGCTGGTTCACCCCGTGCTAAGCATTGAGGAGAGTCCTTATTGGGGCAGAAAAATGAGAGGAAGCAACATGAGGTAAACATTTTTCTCAATTGCTCTGGATTAGAGGTAGAAGATAGGGGTTCTTGTGTTAGGGGGTCTGAGAAGTGGAACAACTGAAGTGCATGTATGTGTCTGTATGCATGAACATATCAGTATTTCTAATTTAATTATTTATAGTTTAGCTTTGATTCATGTGTCAAGAATCCCATAGTGGACCTCTGTTCATGTTTGTGTGTCTTCCTATGTATATGAGGCAGAGAGTATGATGTCATGTAAAGTCAACCATATCTTTTTCCTGCAGGCCAGGATGTGCATTTCACTAGAGTATGGTACATTTGCTCTAAGGCATAATTATTCAAGATCCTGGGGGAGGTAAATTCAGCATCATGGCAGAGTGAGCTTTTCCCCTAAGCTCTCCCCTGCTAAGATACAACAAAACGGTCATCCGTACATCAACAGAGGTCTTTCAACCTACATATAGGACATCTGGGAGACCCATGCAGCCTTACATCTGTCAGCAGAGTTTCTGGAAACCCTAAGGGAAGAGGTCATGGGTAAGGAAGGCTCCCCTTCTTCCCCAACAGCAGGTGCCCTGAGACTGAGAATGCACTGCCCTAGGAGAGGAGGGGGAGGGATGGCTTTAGGTGGGAAAACCTTCACTCTCCAAGTTCCTGCACAGCAGGGAACCCCCACATGGAAGGAATGGAGCAGTTGGGGGGGTGTCCTTGCCAAACTAACACTCCAGGAGAGCAGATAGCAAAGGATGAATGAGAAGCACCTGGGAACAGGGAGGTGAAAGTGAGTGCCACTCCCCTTCCCTTGGTGTCCCAGCTGGGCCGTGCTTGGCACCCGAGCCCAGAAGTGCTGCAGCCCAGCAGAGGTGCACAGGGATTCAACCCAGTGGAGATCCAGCCCTGCAACTGCACCCAAGCCCAGCAGCCTGTGGAACCCACCCTTGTGATGTTTCAGCCCAGAGGCTGGCACAGGACACCCACCCCCATGGAGTTACAGCCCTGCTGCCAGTGCATGACACCTGGGTGCCCAAGCCCAGTGGTGAGCAGGACCTGCCCGGATCGGGTTTCAGCCTGGCAGCAAGTGCATGACACCTGCCCCTGCAGAGTTAAAGCCCTGCCACCTGTGCACAACACCTGGGCAACCAAGCTCAGTGGTGCTGTAGCCCGGCAGAGGAGCACAGGGATCCAACCAAGCAGAGATCCAGCCCAGTGGCCAGCACATGACACACCACCCCCACAGATCTTCAGCCCAGCCATGCATCAGCCCAGCCACATCAGTCTGGCCAGAATGCCCACACACCTTAGTGGTTTCAGAGCACAGAATTATTGACCCCCATCTAGTGGCAGCAAGTGGAATCTACATCCAGATATCTTCAGGATGAGGAAAAATAAAAATAAACTCTCAAGCACTATGCAAAAATACATTAAATCTTCAGTCCAGAAGGAAAATGACAAGTACCCAGAATCAACCCAGAAGACACAGAAATTTACAACCTAAATGACAGAGAATCCAAAAGAGCTATCAGAAAAAAGCTCAATAAATTACAAGAAAACACAGATAGACAATTCAAGGAAATTAGGAGCTTCTTCACAAAGGAGATTGAAACCATCACGAGAAACCAATCAGAATGGCTGGAGATGAAAAACACAATGGAGGAGGTAAAGGAAAACCTGGAATCTTTAAAGAACAGAGCTGACAAAATGGAGGAAATAAATAGTTTTATTAAGGATAGAAATGTAGAAAGGCTTCAGATGGTGGAGGAGACAGAGCTAAGACTAAAAAGAAATGAAGAAAATCTCTAAGAAATATCCAACTCAATTAAGAAATGCAACTTATGAATTATAGGTATCCCAGAGGGAGAAGAGATGGTAAAAGGAGCAGAGAGCTTGTTCAAAGAAATAATTGCTGAGAATTTCCCAAACCTGGGGGAGGAGCTGGAAATACAAGTGAATGAAATCAATAGAGCTCCTAAATATATCACCAAAATGGCAAACCCCAAAGCACATAGTAGTAAAGCTGGCAAAAGTTGATGACAAAGAAAGAATATTAAGGACATCAAGGGAAAAAAAGATAACATACAAAGGAATTCCAATCAGGCTTTCAGCAGATTTTTCATCAGAAACTCTACAGGCCAGGAGAGAGTGGAATGATATATTCAAAATTCTGAAAGATAAAAACTTTCAACAAAGAATACTCTATCCAGTGAAAATATTGTTCAGATATGATGGAGAAATAATAACTATCACAGATAAACAAAAGCTAAGGGAGTTCATTGCAATAAGACCCCCACTGCAAGAAATTCTCTGAAAGGCCCTCATACCAGAAAAAAAAAAAAAAAAGATAAAGGGGATACAAAGCTTTGAGCAAGGAGAAAATAGGTAGACAAAAATCAGAAAAATAGCAGCTCTCTACCAGAATAGGTTAGTGAACACTTAATTATAACATCAAAGATCAAGGGAAGGAAAACACTAAAAATAAACATAACCTCATGACTATAAACACGAAATCACAACACAAGATGGAATAAGTTGTCACAACAGAAACTTAGAAGGGAAAGAGGAAAGGGATGGAATCGACTTAGACAAAGGAAATAAGAGGACACCAGAAAATGGACTATCTCATCTACAGGAATTTTTATGCAAACCTCATGGTAACCACTAAACTAATATTCAAAGCAGAGACACATCTGATAAATAAAGAGAAAACTAAGAAAACAATTATATAGAACTACCAACTGAATTGGTAGTCTGAATCACATGAGATGAGAAACAAAGAAAATGCAAAAGACCTGGAAAATGAGCAATCAAGTAGCAACACTAAGTCCACATATATCAATAATCACTCTAAATGTAAATGGATTGAATTCTCCAATCAAAAGACACAGAGTGCTGGATGGATTAAAAAGCAAGATCTAACAATATGCTGCCTCCAGGAAACACATCTCAACTTTAAAGACAAACAGGCTCAGAGTAAAAGGATGGAAGACAATACTCCAAGCTAATGGCAAACAAACAAACAAAAAGCAAGTGTGGCCATACTTGTATCAGACGAAGGAGACTTCAAGATAAAAAGGGCAATGAGAGACAAAGAGGGCCAGTATATAATGTTAAAAGGGACACTCCACCAAGAAGACATAGCATTTATAAATACATATGCACCCAATACAGGATCACCAAAGTACATAAAGCAACTATTAATAAACCTAAAAGGAGATATCAACAACAATACAATAATACTAGGGGACCTTAACATCTCCCTCACATCAATGGATAGATCATCCAGACAGAAATCAATAAGGAAATAGCAGACTTAAATGAAAAACTAGATGAGATGGACTTAATAGATATATACAGAGCATTCCACCCAAAAACAGCAGATTACACATTCTTCTCAAGTGCACATGAAACACTCTCAAGGATAGACCATATGTTGGGAAAAAAGGCAAGTCTCTATAAATTTAAGAAGATCGAAATTATAACAAGCATCTTTTCTGACCACAAGGCTATGAAACTAGAAATCAACTACAAGGAAAAAACTGGGAAAGTGACAAAGATGTGGAGACTAAACAACAAGCTACTGAACAACCAATGGGTCATTGATGAGATTAAAGGAGAAATCAAAAAATATCTGGAGACAAACAAAAATGAAAACACACCACACCAACTCATATGGGATTCAGCAAAAGTAGTCCTGAGAGGGACTCATAGCAATACAGGCCCAACTCAACAAACAAGAAAAATCCCAAATAAGCAACCATAAATTGCATCTAACAGAACTGGGAAAAGAACAACAAACAAAGCCCAACATCAGCAGGAGGAAAATAATAAAAATTAGAGCAGAAATAAATGAAATTGAAACCAAAAAAGCAGTAGAAAGGATCAATGTAAAAAGAGGTTGTTCTTTGAGAAGATAAACAAAATTGACAAACTCTTAGCCAGACTCACTAGGAAAAAAAGAGAGAAGTCTCAAATAAATAAAATTAGAAATGAAAGAGGAGAGATTACAACAGATACCACAGAAATGCAAAGGATTATAAGAGAATACTATGGAAAACTATATGCCAACCAACTGGACAATCTAGAAGAAATGGAGAAATTCCTACACTCATACAAACTACCAAAATTGAGTCAAGAAGAAATGGAGAACCTGAATAGGCTAACCATAAGTAAAGAGACTGAAACAGTAATCACAAACCTCCCAAACCATAAAAGTCCAGGACCACGTGGCTTCTCCGGAGAATTTTACCAAATATTCAAAGAAGACTTAATGCCTATCCTTCTCAAACTTTTCCAGAGATAGAGGAAGATGGAACATGGCCTAACACATTCTATGAGGCCAACATTACCCTGATACTAAAGCCAGACAATGTTAAGACAAAAAAGGAAAACTGTAGGCTAATATCGCTAATGAATATAGATGCAAAAATCCTCAACAAAGTATTGGCAAACTGAACAGAACAATACATCAAAAAGATCATATACCATGACCAAGTGGGATTTATACCTGGAACACAGGGATGGTTCAACATCCACAAATCATTCAACGTGATACACCACATTAGCAAAATGAAGAATAAAAACCACATGATCATCTCAACTGATGCAGAGAAGGCATTTGACAAAATCCATTTATGATAAAAACTCTCAACAAAATGGGTATAGAAGGTAAGTGCCTCAACATAATAAAGGCCAATATGACAAACCCACAGCCAACATCATACTCAAGAGGGAACAACAGAAAGCCATTCCTCTGAGAACAGGAACAAGACAAGGGTGCCCACTCTCACCACTCTTATTCAACATAGTACTGGAGGTTTTGGCCAGAGCAATTAGTCAAGAAAAAGGAATAAAAGGACTCCAAATAGGCAACAAAGAAGTGAAACTTTCACTATTTGTAGATGACATGATCTTATATATAGAAAACCCTAAGGAATCCATTGGAAAACTATTAGAAATAATCAAAAACTACAGTAAAGTTGGAGAGTATAAAATCAACTTACAAAATTCGGTTGCATTTCTATATGCCAAGAACAAACTAACAGAAAGAGAACTCAAAAGACAATCCCATTTACAATTGCAACAAAAAAATTAAAATATCAGGGAGTAAATTTAACCAAGGAGGTGAAAGACCTATATGATGAAAACTATTGAAAGAAATCGATGAAGACATAAAAGAAATGGAAAAATATCCCCTGCACAAGGATTGGAAGAATAAACATAGTTAAAATGTCCATACTACTTAAAGCAATCTACAGATTCAATGCAATTCCAATCATAATCCCAATTACATTCTTCAAGGAAATAGAACAAAGAATACTAAAATTCATGTGGGGCAACAAAAGATCCCAAATAGCTAAAGCAATCCTGAAAAAAAGAGCAAAGCTAGAGGCATCACAATCCCTAATTTCCAAATATACTACAAAGCCATAGTAATCAAAATAGCATGGTACTGATACAAAAATAGACACACAGATCTATGGAACAGAACTGAAAGCCCAGAAATAAAACCACACATCTACAGACACCTAATCTTCGACAAAGGAGCTAAGTACATACAATGGAGAAAGGAAAGTCTGTTCAATAAATGGTGTTGTGAAAATTGGACAGCAACATGAAAAAGAATGAAAGTAGACCATTTGCTGTTGCCATACACAAAAATTAACTCAAAATGGATCAAATGCCTGAAAGTGAGACCTGAAACCATGAAACTCCTGGAGGAGAATATAGGCAGTACACTATTTGACACTGGTCATTAAGGGATCTTTTCGGATTCCATGTCTTTCGGACAAGGGAGACAAAAGAAAAAATAAACAAGTGGGACTTCATCAGACTGAAGAGCTTCTACAAGGCTAATGAAACCAGGATCAAAATGACAACCCACCAGCTGGGAGAAAATATTTGCAAATCATATATCCGACAGGGGTTAATCTCCATAATATATAAAAACTCACACAACAGAACAACAACAAAAAAACCCCAAGCAACCCAGTCAAAAAATGGGCAGAGGATATGAATAGATATTTTTCCAAGGAAGGTGTACAGAAGGCCAACAGGTGCATGAAAAGATGCTCAACATCACTAATCATCAGGGAAATGCAAATCAAAACTACATTAAGATATCACCTTACACCTGTTAGAATGGCCATAATCACCAAGACAAAAAACAACAAATGTTGGAGAGGTTGTGGAGAAACAGGATCACTAATCCACTGCTGGTGGGAATCCAAACTGGTGCCACCTCTGTGGAAAACTGTATTGAGATTCCTCAAAAAAATAAAAATAGAAATACCTTATGACCCAGCTATCCCACTATTGCATGTCTATCCAACGAACTGAAATCAACAATCCAAAGAGGCTTATGCACCCCTATGTTTCTTGCAGCATTATTCAGTATAGCCAAGAAGTGGAAGTAACCCAAGTGTCCCATGACAGATGAGTGGATAAAGATGTGGTTTATATATACAATGGAATATTTCTCAGCCATAAAAAAAGACAAAATTCTCCCATTTGCAACAACATGGATGGACCTGGAGAGTATTATGTTAAGTGAAATAAACCAGAGAGAGAAAGACAAACACTGTGTGATTTCACTCATATGTGGAATATAAACTAATACACATCAGAGAGATCTGTTTGGTGGTTACCAGGGGCAAGGGAGGGGGTGGCGGTTGGGGGCAAGGAGTGAAGGGAAGCATTTATATGGTGGTTGATAAACAATAATGTACAACTAAAACTTCATAATGTTATAAGCTATTAAGACATCAATAAAAATTAAAAATAGAAAAGAAAAGACCCTGGGACCCCCATTAGTCATTTGTGTCTGGCATGAGCTCTGTTGACCCTCTTCCTCATTAAACTTCTTTTTGATGCTTATTATACACATTTTTCCATTTACCTTTGACCTCTCTGTTCATATCTTGTCCTTCTCAGTTGTGGTGTCTTTTACCTCTCAAATATCAGTTTTTCCCAAGGTTTCACCCTTGTATCTGTCTGATCTTCTCATTCAGCTTGCCCAAGAATCTGACTCAGGAGTTGGAAAGCCTGGGCCAGGATACAAATCTCAGTTCCATAATTTTCTGGCTGTATCAATTAGGGCAAATTACTTACTCTTTAAAAAGCATCAGCATCTATAACACTGAAATGGGAATAATGATTATATCCTCATCATTGTCTCAATTCCCAGCACATCGTGAGTGCTCAGTGTTTTCCATTAGTATAAATATACATGTTATACTATTGTTTCTTTTAGGCAATATCATTACAACCCATAATTTTAACAATTATCTTTAAACTGATAAATGCTGCTGCTTCTAATTGACATTCCTGTCTCAGAACCTAGCCTCTCTCTAACGCATTCCTCCAGATAGTTACTAAAATATTTTTTGCTAAAATGTCAAAGTGATTCTTCTGCATACAGTCTTTCAACTTATTACGTATTCTCACAATGAATTACTTATTTATTTATTTCGGACAAAGGCTACACTATCTGGCCCTTTTTTTGTTTTTTAACCCTCAGACTCATCTTCCCACAGTCTTCCACATCTGCTGAATTTCAGTTGTACTGAATTCATTATACTGTTTCACATTTTTGAAAATATGCATGTGTTATTTCCTTTGCCTAGAACACTTCCCAGTGTCTTTACTTTGCTAAGAAAAATAATATCTGTTGCAGATTAATTTCTCATTTTGTGTCAGACAGTGAGATAATGTATATGCATTGACTCACAACTTTAAAATCAACTACATGAGATAGAGACTGCGACCATTTTAGAGGATCAATTAAGCTATTTCCCCAATATTGGACAACTAATGAGTGGTGAACCCGGGATTCAAATCAGATCTGTCCTATTCAAAGCCCTGCTCTTGACCACTGTGTGAAATTATTTTCCTTTCCTCCTAATTTCTTCAAATATTTTATTTAGCACAAGTATCACACCATTTTGAAGTCTATATGAGTGCCATTTTCTCATATCTTTTAAAAAATCCTTCACTTACAAATGAATGCAAGGGAACCGTTCATGTTCTCCTCCCACCTGCTGGACTCTGTGTGTAAAAAAACCAGGAATCTGGTCTTCTCAAAAACTAAACAAAATTATTTGCCTTTTTGGAAAACTAATGTTCCTCTATCCAGTTCCCACCTGGATGAAACTGTGGTTTCCTCATGTCAGTTTCAGCTTCTGTTCAATTGTTCTCAGTTGAAAGCAGGAGTCAAAGTTTATCTCCTTCCTCACACTTGATATTGTGCCATTTTCCATTCCCCACGACATCCATCTTTCCTGTATTATCCTATATTTCATAGATTGTGTTCTTCTTAAGCACTTTTTTCTGCAACAGAAATTTAACATTCAGTTTCTGAAAATATAGTAACTTCCAGATGTGTGAGAAAGACTCCTGTGACACACTAAATGCAAGATATGTAAAAACAGTTACAGACCCGATATACATACAGCTTTAGCAAGGTCTTCTCGGGGAACTTTGCTTTTATTATTCTGCTTTTTTATTTTTGCCTTTCTTGTTCTAGATGTTTTCTATCTGAAAATCCTAGAACAATGAGTTTTCTTCCTATTTTCTATGGCTTCCACCCAAGGGCAGCTTTGATTCCTTAAAACAACTAGAATCAGAGAAATCAGAAATCCTGGATAGACTTCCTGGGCTCCTGTCCTTATGCAGAAATGAATGGACGTTGACTACCACTATTCATTCAGTAGATTATAGAGACTCTATATAATAAGTAAGGTTCTAGAAACTCACTAATTCTTTGTCCAGCCTTCTCCACTTACTCTTCTCCAATATCTTGTCCCCATTGGCCTGAGTCCCATAGTTCATACTATACAGTATTTCACTCACACTATTTCATCAATTCTACAATTGCATTGATAAGCATGATCTCTTAAAGACAGTGTAAGAAAGTAAATTAAGAGGTAAATTAAGGTAATTTAGGGTAAGGGGGTAAATTAAGAGGTTATCCTAGAAGACAGGTATGTAGGGTTACGAAAAAGTCAATCATATAAAATACTAAGTGAGTTCATAGGAGTTTGTAAATTTTGAAAATTTTAAAAATTGTAAAATTGAATGCATTAAATTCATCAAGGCATCATACTAACTAGTACCTTGAATTTGGGCATGGATGTATCAGTAAAACTCTCTCTGTCTTTTTTTTTTTTTTTTGGTAAATAAAGGAATTAGATTACCATATCTTCCAAATATCATGTAATACAATATTTCTTAGTCTTCAACAAACTGTTCACAGGTAATTGATTAAATCAATAGGATAAAGGAGACAGCATTGAATGTTTATGTCATTTGCCTAACTTTTGAATCTATTTGCATTCAGGAGAATACAGCCAATTTTTTACTGCTCTGAACACATGACACAACCAGAATTCAATCTTGGTAGGGCAATCCATTCTTCAAGGTAAAAGGAAAATAATGATTTATCTAGTTGTGGTGGAGCTCAGAAATAAAATTATTAGAATGTGCATATTGATCTATACCTTGCACTGTCCTTGTTCATGATGGCTAAGAATAGATAATCATAACTCTGACAAGATTTCTTAGCAAATCTTTTTCAAAGAACTTGCATGGCAGTATCTTGGGTAGAAGAATGGTAATAGGTCACCCAGTCCCATTTCCTGTTGTGTGGAGACCTGACCACCTATCTCTAGTCAAGAGAGAGTCCTGGGTTCCAATATTCAGTCAGTAAGCAGAGCTTAGCAAGTGAAGAGGTTTACTTTCAGGTGTTGGCGGAGAAAATGAAAACCAATTTTATGGGATTACCTGATGTAACACAAGCAACCCATACACAAATTTTCCCGATGCTTGCTCGTAAAGATGATTGATCTTGGGAGTTTCATTTGCTCTTTGGATAAAGCTCTTAGGGACCTCAATCTTTTGATCAAGACCAGCTTCAGACACAGATGATGCTTCATTTATCTCCAGGGTTCCTTTCCATTCAAAGTAATCTGATATGATGATGATTTTTGTGTGTGGGAACTTCCCTTTTAGATTGGCGTTTAAAACCTTCGCTTGGAAAAATTGACTCTCAGTAGCCACAGTAGCATGAACCATTGTTTTTCTTCTTTTCTAGGGTCTCATATTTGAATGGCTTTGTCACTTTCAGCACCATCACTATCATTGGGCCCTTTTGAAGAACATTTCTTCTGGAAGCTACCTGATGTTGGACTTGCATTATCTGGTTCTGTGTTGGACAGAAACAGGAAAATAAACGTACAAGTTTGAGCAGGGAATACAAAGTTACTTTCCCATGAGTGAAACCTCAACCATAAATTGGGCCACAACAACCTTCACAGATATTTGGAGCTGGGACCAGGCTAGAAATGAACTGCTTAGCAGAAAGGAAAAGCTAATGAATCACTATAGCTTAGCCAGCAGAAGGATAAGGTAGCAGGCAATGGCATGAGAGTTAGAATACACTCATTTAAACAGAATGACTTTTCTGAATTAAAGCACGATCCTCAGCAAGAGCAACATAGAGCTGTGGATGATGAGGGCATTGTCACGAAGTACCTAAGAGATAGATTAAAACATAGTAATAAATTCAAATATATGCTTTACTGACTTAAATGACTAAAGAAAATAAAAAGAGTGAAAAAACAACTTAGACGGTATCGAAAATGGAGAATGATGCCCACTACAAGCTACAAACATTAGAGTTTTCAGTTATCACTGGTGAACCTGGAGCTATTTTCAGGGTCCAACTCATATTGCCTCTTCCCAAGAAAGAGGGTCTGCTATTACAAGTAGTGAGAAAGACACACAGTGGCTCAAAATTCCCTATTCTAAATTGGCTCAGGTATAGGACATCTCATTAGAGCCATGTCCTCCACTGTGTATCCACAGCATTTCCCAATGGCTGGGATGCTAACAGAAAAATGGAGGACAAGTTTGTTGACTTCTAATCTTCTTTCTCCACAGTGGCCTGGTTTATTTGAGTTGCAGCAGAGTACTTTCATAAAGTTGCCTGATCTGTAATAGGAAGTATAAGAGGCAAAGATGGGCCATGGGTCCACAGAACATGGAGCCAAGCTATTTACCTCCACAGACCAGAAGTACTTAGAGTGGTCTGACTTGAAATATTACACATGGTGATCACCTGTGAGTGATTGGACTTTACTTGGATGTGGCTTCTCATGAGTGTGACCAATTTTACCATAACAAGGGAAACACCTTTGCCAAAGCCAGTTAATCAGTAACAAGAGTTATACAAGAGACTAATAAGAGTAACTGTGAAATGCACTGTTACTGGGTTGAAGAAAACTTGGGAAAGAGAAACAGGAAGTGTGTACCTCAGTTAAGGAATCAGAGGATGGATTTGATGATGAGGTCTGGGGAGGTGGAGGAATGCCCATGGTTGCAGATAAGCTGGCTACTGAAGGATAGAGAGGCTGAATCTGCTCCTGGGTCACCTTATTCCTTTTTGTTCCAGTATTTTCTTTGGTTGTGTTTTTTCTTTTCTGAAAGTAGTTTAATTTTCCTGTTAATGTTTTTCAGTATTAAAAGAAGCAAAACATATTTCCATTACTTTGTAGTAGGTTCTATGTATATGGAATGTGATGTCCTTGGAAACTCCGAAAACTTCCAAACCACACTCAAAGAGGTGGCCAGTAGGTAAGAGTGGGCATCGACGGTAGCATTAAAAGAGGGATGGTTGGCTTAAATGGAAACATTATTTCTCTTATCACTTCTGCTTGAGATGGGAAGATCACTGGACTTGGAATTAGAAAATCCAGGTTTGTGTAAGCATGGGCAAGATGAATTTCCAATTTGATGATTAACTCATCTTTATAATAGTGATTACATCACCATATTTATGTCATAGAAATTTTTACTGCATTTTTCTAGTGACTTGCTCTTTGCCTGGCACAAAGTAAATGGTCCATAATTCCTCAATTTGGTAAATCTGAGTCGTTGGAATATTAATAAAGGACTGAGTACCAGAGCAGAGTTCCTTTTGTGAGACTTCCATCCTGCTCCTCTTCCTCAAGCTTACCTGAGCCACAGGAGTCTCCTCTGCTCTTTCAGATGTCAGATCCATACTTGTGGTGGGCGCAGGTGCAGCAGGACCCACTGCTTCCTGATTTCTCCTTTCCAATGAAGTTAATACTTTTTTTCTCATTTTCATTGCCACTGATAGAAAAACAAGGAGGACACAATAAACCTAGAGCAGCTGGTCTAAGACGGCTGAAGCAGTTTCAATGTTATTTCCTCCCTGCTCCTGCTTGTGGGTCTAGGTACACTTTTGTCTACCTCTACTGCATTAGCCAGCCTGGCTGCAAGGAGATCAACAGGAACAACGCAGGCAGGAAGACTGTCTCCTGCTTCCTCAGTAGTTTTCATACTCTTTGTGCAGTGAGCATGTCCTTCTTGTCCTCTGGATTCCCAAGTACCTCAGTCAAACTCTTTCCCATCTCTGTTCCCCTATCAGTTCCTATTAAAAAAATCTAAGGTCTTCATGAGGCTGGCTAGTTAGTCATGTTCTATAAAAGATCTGTTAAAATTACAGAAACCAGTGAAAGAAAATACGATATGGATTTGTGAGGTGACAAAATGGTGATACTGGCCTTTGAACTTTTAAAAATTTTGTTTTGCCCAGTGATTTTACAAGAGGGTACATTCTTCACCTCTCTGAGAGGGAGGTTTTTATGTTAAGTACTGCAGCAAATTTGTTATTAGAGGGGATAACGATCATGGAGCAAATGGTCTTAATAGAACAGGCAATTTAATTCGTTAAATGTAAATATTTTTAAATGAATCACAGTTCTTAAGTTATTATTTTGTCATTTTCTAGCACTTCTAATGTGCTGGAAGCCTCAGCCTCTCATCAACTCCCTCTGTCTTTTGTTCTTTATCTTCACCCCAAATACACCCTCCAACATACATCAATCCCCTTCATAGGAAAGGGGGTGCCCTAAAGCTGTCCACTTGTTGGCATCTGAAGTACCACCATTGCTATCGCTACTGAGTCCTAAATTGGGAAAGGGATGTTTCAACTATAACCAAGTGAGGGTTCTAGTCAAAGTTAAGGATGGTACAGAGAGAGTGAGAGTGAGGCGTTCTTCCTCATTACCTTTTAACTTTTCATTTTTAAGAATTTTAACACATTCTTTGAGTTCTCCTATGTCTTCATACAGTTCTATTAGTTTGTCAACACAGGCAGCTCCTTGGAACTTTACTGCCATCAAGTCAGCAATCTGAATTTTGTTATATTCTTTTTGAGGTTTTGTAGTCAGTTTTAAATCATCAGTCAGTAAAGACTTAACCATGCTAAAATGATATTCACTGATGGGCTCTAATCCTTTCAGCAGAACGATTCTCTTATATTCATTCACCCTCTCTCAGGTTATGGATGGGCCTACAAGAGAAAAATCACACAGTGTTACACATTTATACAGACAGTTTAAAAGACTGTTAACATCTATGTGAGTGAGTGGCCCATGTCAAAGTGTTGTCTTTGTGTGTATGACAAAGAGGAACTTAATTACCAGATATGTCATTCTGGAAAACTGGTTGAGAAACACTGTATTAGGAAGGTCTAAAACATTCGTCCTTATTAATGAAGATAGTTGAGTTGAGTCCTGGGTGATTGCTATGGAAGTAAGTCCAGAAACAGATAATTGCTGCAGTGTTTAGGGTATGGGCTTTTTAGTGTCGGAGTCCCTGGTTCCTCTTCACATCCTTTATTGGGACTGGAATCTATCCCAGAATGTCTGTCTGCTGGTTCCTGACTCTTCCCACACCCACTGTGACCGAAGCGACCTATGTGTAAATAGGGCTGTAGCCTCTCACCTTATGTAAACCTCTTTTTGATGCAGTATTACAGTTCCTCGCTGAGGTTCCTGCCCTAATCCACTTGGCTCTTCCCTAGTCAGTCTCATTAATCTCCCTGGGGCTTGAACTATAGTCTCTGTGTCCTCTGTGCCCATATTACTGTCCTTTTGCTGGACTTCTACCCTCTCCCTAGTGAAGAATTGCAGCATTTATTTTTTTGGTCTTGATTTTTAACAGGCATTTACTTTCCCCCTTCTAGTCTTATTTTCACTAAATAGTTCTTGTCAGACAACTGAACATCTTTCTATAAAAGCATGGCTGTATCTTTCTTGAAATTCTTCAATAGTTTTCCCTTTTCTTTAATAAAAATGTCTACTTCTTAGCATAGCTTGAAAGGCCTTGATAATCTGTATCTTTTTTACTTCTGTTAGTTTGGTACTGCTTTCATCTTATACTCTAGAAATATACAGCATACATCTTTTAATTTTTTTCAGGCCTCGTGGCTTTGCGAATTCCTTTTCTGCTGCCTGGAAAGCCATTCCCACCTTTCTTCCCCTGACTTCTTCCTTACAGCCTGCAATTCTCAGCTGAGGCTTTGTCTTCAGAAAGCTACCAGAGTCCATATTGGATTAAGTTTCACTCCTCCGGACCTCTTTAGCACCTTCTGCACCTCCTTGATGGCAGTCAGTGCATGCATTGGATTCCAATTTTCTGTTTAAATTCATGAGTTCCTTTAGTTTAAGGACCATATGTTTGTGTACCTTTCATATAATTGAGTGTTCAAATTCTTAGGGCTGTACTTCCTCTTTTGTGTCAGAACATGAGCCTCCTCAGATTGGTCAGGCCTATAGGGTGAAGGATAAGTCCACACAAAGACATATTGTAGTGAAACTGAAGAATATTAAAAGTAAAGTGAAAATTCTGAAAGCTGCCAGAAATAATGAGTAGAATACCTACAAAGATTCAAGGATTTGATTGAAATTGATTCTCAGTGGCCAAATTGTCTGCAGCAGGACAAGAGAGTGATTTTTATATAGTACTGGTCCAAACTTTCATACTTGTAATTTCAAAAAATCATTGAACTACAGAAATAAAATGATTTTTCTTTTTAGGGGGGTCACATGGGATGGGGGTTGTGAGGGAAGTGCAGCAACAAAATATATTTGCCAATTATGAGGATGATGTGAAGTGATATGTGGTTATTTATAATCTGTATTATTCATCCTACTTTAATGTAAATAGTCATATGGTTTGTGCAGAAATAACAATGCATTTTATCTTAGGGTGCTGATCTTATCTCCACTGGGGCACTTTGTAATGCAGCATATAAAGTATATGCACCAAATAGCCTTTCCAAAGTCCTTAACATAATGCATTCCAAAATATACCTGTTCCAAGAGTTTCAGATGAGGTGCTATTAGCTAATATTCAAGCAAAAATACTTTTTAAACTAGAATTTTGTATCTGCTCAAAATATTACTTGAATGTTATGTCTTAAAAAAACTATTCTCTTGCTGACTGAGAATGATGTCAGCAAGATGGCAGACTAGGAAGTTTCTGGCCCTCATTCCTCCATGAAAATATCAAATAAACAACAACATAAGGATGAAAGTAGCTTTGTGGGAACTCTAGAAACTAATTAAAAAGCTGACGCAACAAAGAAAATGACAAAACCAAAAAAAAGCCACACTCCAAACAGTAGGGAATTTCACGGTATTTTTACTTGTTCTCACCCCATACCATCCCCATCATCATGTGGTATGTTCAGGAGAAAGCTGCCCAATTCCCAGTTACTCCTTCAAAATGGAAGGGAAAGAGTGGAACTGCCTCCATATTCTGGTTGTCTAGGGGATGCCCAAGGGATTTGTTTCTGTCTCATCTAATTTGGAATACTGATGAGAATGGTAGTATACCTTGGATATCAGGTTTGAGGCCACTAAAAGCAGTGGTAGGTGCCCCAGCACATGAAAGCTACATGGGGACTACAGACCCATGGGTACCAGGGTGCAAGAGATTATGGAGAGAGGAATACAATAGATCATCTGAGGCCCTGAGAAGAACCAGATGAGATTCTTAGGGAAATAAGTATATTTAATATCAGCTTTGTTTGAGGGAGAATTGGAAGGAAAACACATGCACAAGCTTGGGGAAGACATGTCTAAAAAAGGCCTGAGAGGGCCTCGAATCTTCATATTGAACTAAATAGTGAAGGTCTTCCCCTACATGGAGCCAGTTCATAAAAACTGGGGGAGATGACTGTTTTCTCAGATGCCAAATTTTCAACAAAGATCACAAGGTATACAACGAAGCAAGTAAACATGGCCCATTCAAGGAAACAGAATAAATCTCCAGAAACTTACCCTAAAGATACATGGGGCTGAGTCTTACTTAAAATAGACTTCAAAACAATTGTTTTAAATATGATCAGTGAGCTAAAGGAGAAAATGGATAGGCAACTAAATGAAATCAGGAAAATGACATATGAACAAAATGAGATCATCAACGAAGAGATAGAAATTATAACATAAGTGTCAAACAAAATTTCTAGAGCTTAAAAACACAAAACTGAATTAAAAAATTCATTAGAGAGGTTCAATAGCAGATACAAACAGGAAGTAGAATCAGTGAACTTGAAGACAAGTCATATGAAATTATCAAGACTGAGGAGTGAAAAGAAAAAAGAATAAAGGAAATTGAAGAGAGTCTAAGGGGCTTATGGGACACCATCAAGCAAACTGATATATGAATTATGGCAGTCCAAGAAGAAGAAGAAAAAGAGAAAGGGACAGAGAGAAGATTTGAAGAAATAATGACTCAAAACTTCCAAATTTGAGGAATGACATTGATATATGAAAACAAGAAGCTTAACAATAAGACACGCACCAAGACACATTATAATCAAACCATCAAATGTCAAAGACAAAGTTGCCTAGAGAGTAAATCTTAAAAGTTCTCATCACAAGAAAAAATATGTGTAACTTTGTATGGTGATGAACGATAACTAGACTCACTCTGGTGATCATTTTGCAGTGTATACAAATATCAAATCATTATGTTGTACATCTGAAACTAATATAATGTTATATGTCAAGTATACCTCAATGAAAAAAAGTCAAAGACAAAGAATCTTGAAAGCAACAAGCAAAAAGCAACTTATTACTTACAACAGAGCCTCAGTAAGATTCTCAGCAGCTTTCTCAACATAAATCTTGCAGCCCAGAAGGTAGTGGAATGATATATTTAAAGTGCTGAAAGAAAAATCTGTCAACTAAGATACTATATCTTGCAAGTCTGTTCTTCATAAATGAGAGAGAAATTAAGGCATTCCCAGATAAATGTTAGCTGAAGGAATTTATTACCACTAGACCTGCACTACAAAAAATTCTAAAGGGAGTCCTTCAAGTTGAAACAAAGGATGATAAACAGTAACTTGAACCATAAAAAAATATAAAGTTCTCTGCTACAGGTGAATATATGGACAAATATAAAAAATTGCATTATAATAATTTTGGTCAGTAACTCTAATTTTTATATTTTGTAGGATTTAAAAGACAAAAGCATAAAAATTATAAACTATATTAATGTGTACATGATATATAAAGATGTAATTTATGACATCTAGGATAAAAGTTATGTTATGACAATAACATAAGAGTATTAGTGGGGTGGAGTTCTAAAGGAGTAAAATTTTCATATGTGGTTGAAATTAAGTTGTTATCAGTTGAAAATAGACTGTTACAACTTTGGGATGTGTTGTGTAATCCCCATGGTAACCACAAAGAAAAAAACTATTGAATATACACAAAAAGAAATGAAAAAGGAATCAAATTGTGTCTACAAAAAATCATCTAAACACAAAGGATGATGGTAAGGGAGGAAATGAGGTACAAAAAGTCTTTAAGATATACAGGAAACAAAAAACAAAATGGCAATTATAAGTCTTTCTTATCTGTAATTACTTTAAATATAAATGGATTAAACTAATGGGATAAATCAAATGGATTAAACAATCAAAAGACTTTATTGCAGAATAAATTTTTAAAAATTAAGATCCGACTAAATGCTGTCTACAAGAAATTCAATTTGGATCTAAGGACATGCATAGGTTGAAAGTGAAAGGATGGGAAAATATATTCCATGGAAATAATTACCAAAAGAGAGCAGGGGTGGCTATATTAGCATCAGACAAAATAAAGTTTAAAATAAAAATTTTTATAAGAGACAAAGAAGGACATTATATAATGATAAAAGGATCAATTTCCCAAGAAGATATAACAATTATAAACATATATGCTCCAAACATCAGAACTCCTATATATAGGATGAAAACATTGACAGAATTTAAAGGAGAAAAAGACAACTCTACAACAATAGTAGCAGACTTCAGTACCGGACTTGAGTGACATATTAAACCACCAGGCAGAAGACCAATAAGAAAACAGAGATCTTGAACAACACTATAGACAAATTAGATCTAAGAGATATATGCAGAACACTCCACCCAACAATAGCACAATACACATTTTTCTCAAGTACACATGGAACATAGTCCAGAATATATTATGTTAGGCCACAAAACAAGGATTAATACATTTTAAAAGTTTGAACTCATATAAAGTATCTTTTCCAGTCACAATGGAATAAAACTAGAAATCAGTAGCAGAAGGAAAACGGGAAAATCCATGACCATCTGGAAATTAAACATCACACTCTTAAACAACCAATTGATGAGAAAAGAAATCACAAGGAAGATTATAAAATGTCTTTAGAGAAGTGAAATAAAAACACAAAATATCATTTCACCAGATGCAGTGAAAACAGAGCGAACAGGAAAATTTATACCTGTAAACCATTACATTTACAAAGAAGAAAGATCTCAAATCAACAACCTAACTTTACACCTCAAAGAACTAGAGAAAGAAGTATAAACTAGGGGGCCGCCTGGTGGCACAGTGGTTTAGTTCACGCTTGGCAGCCCGGGGTTCGTGAGTTCGGATCCTGGGCGCATGCCGATGCACTGCTTGTCAGCCATGCTGTGGTGGCATCCCAAATAAAGTAGAGGCAGATGGGCACAGATGTTAGCCCAGGGCCAGTCTTCCTCAGCAAAAGGAGGAAGATTGGCAATGGATGTTAGCTCAGGGCTGGTCTTCCTCACACACACACACAAAAGAAGTATAAACTAAACTTGAAGCTAGAAAAGGGGAAGAAATAATAAAGATTAGAGTAAAGATAAACAAAATAGAGATTAGAAAACAATAGAGAAAAATCAATGAAAATAAGTTATTTTTTTTAAAGATAAACAATATTGACAAACCTGTAGCTAAGTCAGCTAAGAAAAAAAAGAGAAGACACAAATAAATAAAATCAGTAATGAAAGAAAGCTATTACAACTGATGTCACAGGAATAAAGAGTTATAAGAGACTACTATGAACAATTATACACCAAGAAATTGGACAACCTAGATGAAATGGATAAATTCCTAGAAATATATAACCCTTCCAGACTGAATCATAAAGAAATAGAAAATCTGAACAGAGCAATAATAGATGAAATTGAATCAGAAATCAAAAATATCTCAACAAGGAAAAGCCCAGGACCAGATTATTTTACTAGAGAAATCTACCATTTAAAGAAGAATAAACAACAATCCTCCTCAAACTCTTCCAAAGAATTAAAAAGGAGGGAATACTTCCACCCTTTGTGAGGCTGCAACTACCAGAAAAGACCAACAGCAGACTAATAAAATGACACAAATCTGATGAAAATTGATGCAAAAAATTCTCAGTAATATACTAGTAAACAGAATACAATAGCACATTAAAAGGATCATACACCATGACCAAGTAGGATTTATGCTAGGAATGCAAAGCTGGTTCACCATTAGAAAATCAATAAATGTGGTAAGCCATATTCATAGAATAAAGGATAAAAATCACATGATAATCTCAATACATGCAGCAAAAGCATTTTGCAAAATTCAGTACCCTTTCACGACAAAAACTCTTGACAAATTGGGTGTAGAAGGAATCTACTTCAATATAATAAAGATTATATTTGACAATCCCACAGCTAACATTATACTCAATAGTGAAAAACTGAAAACATTTCTCTAAGTTCAAGGACAAGACAAGGATGCCCACTGTTACCACTTCTGTTTAATATATTACTGGAAGTTCTAACCAAAGCAATTAGATAATAATAAATAAATAAAAAGCATGCATATTGGAAAGGAAGACATAAAATTATCTGTGTTTGCAGATGACATAATCCTATACATAGGAAACTTGAACTGAAGGAAAGTTTAACCAAAAACCAGTTAGCACTAATAAACAAATTCAGTAAAGTTGCTGGATACAAAATCAACATACAAATATTAGTTGTTTTTTTTATACACTAACAATGAACCACCTAAACGGGAAGTTAGGAAAACAATCTCAGTACAATAGCCTCAAAAAGAATAAAATACCTAGGAATAAATTTAAGCCAATATACCAAAGACTTGTACATGGAAAACTACAAAACACTGAAGAAAGAAATTAAAAGAGAAACAAATAAATGAAAAGACGTTTCATGTTCATGGACTGAAAGACCTAATCTTGCTAAAATGTCCATACTACCCAAAGCTATCTACAGATTCAATGATATCCCTATCAAAATTGCAATGTCATCTTTTACAGAAATTAAAAAGAACAATCCTAAAATTCATGTAAAACCTCAAAAGACCCAGAATAGCTAAAGCAATTTTGCAAACAAAAAACTGGAAGCATCACATTGACTAATCTATTTCAAAATATATTACAATAGTAGTTAAAACAGTACAGTACTGGCATAACAAATAGACCATTAGGCCGATGGAACAGAATAGAGAGCCCAGAAATAAACCCACAAATATACAGTCAACCAATCTTTGATAAGGGTGCCAAGAATACACAATGGATATAGTCTCTTCAGCAAATGGTATTGAGGAGAGTAGATATCCACATGCAAAAAAATGAAATTGGACCCCTACCTTACACCATACACCCAAATCAACTCAAAACAATATGATCTTATATGCAGAAAACCTTGAAGATTTCACTATTAGAACTAATAAATAAATTCAGCAAAGTTGCAGGACAAAAAATCAACACACACAAATCAGTTCCATTTTTATACACTAACAAAGAATAATCTGAAAAGGAAATTAAGAAATAAATCCATTTATAATGGCCTCAAAAGTAATGAAATACCTAGGAAGAAATTTAACCAAGAAGGCAAAAGATGTGTACACTAAAAATTATAAAATGTTGATGAAAGTAGTTAAAGAAGACACAAATACATGGAAAATCATTCCATGTTCATGGATTGGAAGACATAATATTGTTATGGTGTCAATACTACCCAAAGTGATCTGCAGAGTCAATGCAATCAAAATCTCAATGGCATTTTTTTGCAGATGTAGAAAAATTCATCCTATAATTTATATGGAATCTCAAATGACTCCAAATAGCCAAAATAATCTTGAAAACGAAGAGAAAATTTGAAGATCTCACACTTCTTGATTTCAATCAAAACAATGTGGTACTGGCATAAAGACAGACATGAAATAGATCAGTGGAATAGAATAGAGAGCATGGAAACAAACCCTGACATATTTGGTCAAATGATTTTTGACACAGGTGCCAAGACTACTTAATAGGGATAGGAAAGTCTTTTCAAAAATGGTATTGGGCAATCAGGATATTCACATGCAAAAGAATGAAATTGAACCCTTATCTATACCATATTCAAAATTAACTCAAATGGGTCAAAGATCTTAACATAAGACCTAAAACTATAAAATCCTTAGAATAAAACATCAAGGAAAAGTGTCACGACATTGGATTTGGCAATAGTTTCTTTAATATGACATCCAAAGTACAGTCAACAAAAGAAAAAAAAGATAAATTGGGCTACATCAAAATTTAAAACTTCTTTGCATCAAAGTATACAATCAATAGAGTAAAAGGAAACCTATGAAATGAAAGAAAATATTTTCAAATTATGTATCTGTTTAAGGATTAATATCTAGAATATATAAAGAATCCTACAACTCAATGAAAAAAAACAAACAACTTGATTAAAACTTGAGTAGACATTTCTCCAAAGATGCTATACAATTGGACAATAAGGACATGAGAAGATGTTCAACATCAATAATTATCATGGAAATTAAAATTAAAATCCAATGAGATACCACATCACATCCACTAGGATGGCTAGTATCAAAAAAACCCCAGAAAATAACAAGTGTTAGTGGAGAAATCAGAACCCTTGTGCACTGTTGGTGAATATGTAAAATGATGCAGCTGCTATGGAAAACAATACGGAGATTCCTCAAAAAAATCAAAATAGAATTATTATGATCCAGTGATTACACTTTTACATATATGCCCCAAAGAAATGAAAGCAGGATCTCAAAGAAATATTTACATACCCATGTTCATTGCAGCATTATTCACAATAGCCAAAAGGTTGAAGCAATGCAAGTGACCATCAACAGATAAATGGATAAACAAAATGTGCAATATGCATACAATGGAATATTACTTCACCTTAAAAAGAAAGGAAATTCTGACACACGCTACAACATAGATGAACTTTGAGAACAATATGCTAAGTGAAATGTCAGTCACAAAAAGAAAAATACTGTATGATTACACTTATTGAGGTACCTAGAGTATTCAAATTCATAGAGACAGAAAATAGTGTTTCTGGTATTTGCCAGGGCCCTGGGGGAGGGGGAATGAGGAAATTGTTGCTTAATGGGTATGGAGTTTCAGTTTTGCAAGATGAAAAAGGTCTGGAGATTGGTTGCACAACATTGTAAATGCACTTAACGTTACTGAACTGTATACTTAAAAATGGTTAAGATGGTAAACTTTATGTTACAAGTATTTTACCACAATTAAACAAAACAAAACTATTCTCATATTCTAAGCTTCAGAAGTTTTGCAACACAGAGATCCACACCAACTATTCTTTGGGAAGAACGATTCAATAAGAAAAGAAATAAATCTGAGAAATGTTGGAGGCCAAAAGGGATGTAGGACAGAACAAATATCTTCATTAGGGGATCTTACAAAAATAAGTAATGCCAGAACCAAAGAGAAGAAAACAGCAAATATATCACACAGTAGGGTTGGAGGTTGGGGGACCAGAGGATATGAAAGCTCGCTAAGGCACTTGTCTTTAAGGGGAAGATAGATAAAAACTTTTAAAGAAATTTGTCAAGAAAGAAGAAGAAAACACAGAATACGTGTTACAAATTGAAATAAACTAAGATGGCAGAATCAAGTTAAAATACGCACATAAAGTATGTACGTAATGGACTAAACTCATCAGGGGAGAGACAATTTTTTTCAATTTGGATTAAAAATAAATCCAGCTATATGTTGCTGACAAAATATACATAAAGCATAAAGTCACTTTAAAAAAGTTGGAAAAAGTTATTTTATTTAAACCTAACTTAAAGAAAGCCAGTTTAGATATAATGGAGTAGCTTAAAATAGATTTTTAGAAAAAAAAAGTATCAGTACAGATAGAGTTTCACTAAATAATGATAAAATATTCAACTTCCCCAGAAATCCAATTTAAATTATGTATTTACATAATAAATATATATAATTTGCTATTTATATTACTCGATATGGTAACATGTAATAAATTTTTCTTTTTCTTTACTTACAAATATACACACAGAGTATTTATACTTGTATATATATGTAAACTATATATAAAAATATATGGTAGAAATCAAAAGAACTACAATGAGAAATTGACAGAAATCACCATATCTCTCTCAATTGCTGAAAGACCAATGTAAAAAAGTTAGTTAAGATTTAGATTTAGATGATTTGACTAACACAATTAACAAGCTTAAGAAACTCTATCTGACTTATAGGATTATGAATTCAATATTTATAAACTCTTCTCTTTTACACATGAAATAATTAGAAAATATTCATTATGTACCAGGCCATAAAAAAGTCAAAATATATCCCCAAATGTAGGTAATACATTACATGACTCCTCCTGCCTCTTCCTTATACCTATGGTACCAAAAAAAGTTATCCACGATTGAGTAAAAATGAGCCATCTGGAAAGGATTGAAGTAAATGCCTCTACCCTTGTTGTCGAACAAAGCTGAAAACAAAATTAAACTGACTCATGAAAATAAAGAAGCCACATTTTTGTGCAACTGTGTTTCTGGAATTGAGAAATTATCTACTTGTATATATTCTAAAATTGGGATAATACCATATAATATCATGTAATACAGCTTTATATATACCTTCTTTATTTTTACTTAATATTACTTCACGATAATTTTCTCATGCTACCATCTTGTCTTTTACCCAGGCCCGACACCAGTCACCAAGTTTCCTACTCATCCTCTAGGGAAAAAGCAAACCTTCCTCCAGATAGCAACTCATGCCAACAGACATGTGAGAATGAATTTTAAAACTTGCTGTAGTCAAAATGCATTTCCCTTTGTTCAGGCTTCATTTGTGGTAGAGTAAAAGATGTCTGTTTTCTATGTTGATAGGTAAACGATTAGAATCAAGCCACTTCAGGTTTTACTCTTCTGAATATTGTTGATGAAGCCCTTATTCTCCCAGACAATCCCATAATTAATTCTCCACTGTGATCTTGTGGTTAAAAACTAGGTACCCAGTTCTGTCTCTGGAGAGATTCCCACAGATCTCACCTCACTGGATAATTCTTCCACAGCAGTCTTTAGAAATGCAGGTATTGCTGTCTTGTTTGAATAAAAAGGTACATCAGAAAAGCTCTGCAAAGACTGAACTCCAGGATGTTATAATCTTGTGGAGGGCTGAGACAATGAAGTATTCCGAAAGATAAGAAGAAACGGCACTAGTTGGAGTCACTTGAGAACTCAGTAGTTGATGTCCCTCTCACCCTGTGCTAACTTCTAAGGAGAAAGAAGTCACATATTTATGAAACAATTTTGAGGCTCCACCTATCCAACTTTGTAACTTTCTATTTCAGTAGTCAGAGAAATTGAAGTTTCCTGTTTGTAAACAGTAATCTGAACCACAAGGAGAAATGATAGTTAAGTGCTCCTTCTTTGCTTTTATTAAAAATATCAGTGGCTGAAAGGAGTTTTAACATAGAATTTTCTTATTCAGCTGACTTACATGTGGGTCATTAGCAACCTAAAGCTCCTTGAATGAGGCTCAACATATCACATGGGAAAGCTGTCACCTAACCTCTTGTCCCTGTTTTCCTGATCACAGAGCAGCAGTGGCTGGAGGAGATACTGGTAGAGACATCTATCACTACTCGTACTTGACTGCATCTCCTGGAATGGGGAAGGTCTCCTATGAAATTGCTTTTGCTTAAATCGTGCCTAAGCATTCACCCAATTATTAATAATTGGTAAACCTGAAGCTTGACAGAGGTAGAAGGTCATTATGAATATGTAAATCCTCACTCAAATATGTCAAAGGAGTTTGGCACTCACCCTCTTGACTATAACTAGGCTGCATTACCTCAATGATTAAAATCATGCACATTCTGCATCATTCATGGATAAATACAAGTTGGTAATGAACTTGTATTGTGACAGTACTGAAGCCTTGAAAATTCTGGAAGAGCACCAAGCTTCTAGACAAATAAGGGGCCTGATAAACGCTTTGTTCTTTAGTTTTTCTGTGACACAGTGGATGTACTCTGGAGTAATGTGAGCTCTGAGATGTCAAATAAATGGCACCAGTCAGCAGACAATATTATGGTAATCCACCAGCTGATCTGCAAGAAGGATGAGACCATGACTTGAATAGAGGTCCCCAAAGATAGCTAATGTAGGCAAATGATTTGAGGCCATCTAGGAGAAGAAAAAGCTGATAGTCTGAATCCAAACCCAACATCATAGGGGAGAAAGTTGAAGTTTGGATTTAAAACCACTGGAATAATTCCACTAAAGCAGGAATTAGTCAGGAAAAAGTAAGGAGGATCTGCAGTAACAATCACAAATACTTGTACATGTTCATTGTTCTCTTAGAGACTTTAGTTTCCTGCACATGTGGATACTTTGAGCTGGTCTTAAGGTAAAGGGTAGACAGGAATATAAAGTTCATAGAGGATCCCAGTTCAAAGTTTGGAGACTAGACATGATCAAGGCGGGAAAGACCATGATTAGGACATTTTTCTGCCCTTTTTTTAGAAACCGACTCATGTGATGTGATACCCTCTGCTGGTTTTCCAGCAGTCATCACACAAATTTCTGACTCAGAAAAAAGTAATCCAGAACAATGCTCCCTCATGCAAACTGTGTAGTTGGAATTTTAATAGATGGACTAAAGCAATGCTCAAAATTTTGCAGTTTTACTGATTTATAGGCAGTGGCCAAATAATCGGTGATTTAGGCCATCACATTAAAAACTCAGGAGTAGAAAATGGGAGAACTCCCACAAACGCAAGATGCCTGGATAAACTTGCGTGGCTTCCTATTTTCCTAAGTTTTAATTCTCAAGGTCATTAAAAATCTTCAGGGAAGAGTTCCCACCAGGTTGATGCCCTTATAATTCAATCTAGAAGATGCCAGCCGTCTCCTAAGGAGAAGCACAAGAGCAAGAAGAGAAATCACACTAAGAAAGAGCAGTTATGTTCTTTAAAGTCCATATTAGGCCCAGGGATAAAGGCATAGGTGTAAGGTCTGTAGTCTCAGAAAAGCAAATGGAAGGGAAGGGTGTGTTGGGAATAGTCAAATTAAAAATCTTTCTCCATCTCCTTATCTCTAAGGACATCTTTCAGTGTGGGAGCCTGAGTTTGCTAAGTGGATTTACACATTCACCTAGTCATCAACCTTCCTGGTTTTCCTTTGTGAGAAAATCAGCTTTTTTGCTCATCCATAGATGTTTTCTGGGGGTGTGACCAGGACCATAATTCATTCAAGTTATATTTTTACTCTCAGCTAAATCTTGTACTATTTCCAAAGTCTGTTTTTAATTTTTTTTAATCAGGACACTCACTTCCATAAGTGCTATAAAAGATTCTCTTTCCCTAAGATAATATCCCTGCATTAGCTCCCTGTTGCTGCTATAACAAATTAGTACAAACTTGGTGGCTTAAAACAAGAGATATTTATTCTCTCTCGGTTTTGGAGGCCGGAAGTCTGAAATCAGTATCACTGTGCGTTAACCACGTTCCTCGCTTCCGTAAACTTGATGCTTTAACACCCACCCTATGTGCACGTGCCAGATGCACCTGGTTCTGGACAACCCAATGATATGACTGAGTCACCTCACCTTGGCTTCCTGCCTCCTTCATCACCCCCCTTCATTTGTGGGAGGAGTCTTTGTCCCAGAGGTGCACTTTTCAAATGCAAACCAACAAATCCAAAGTCTGTACACTCAACCATTTCTTTTATCAGGCTCTTGCACTCCACTCTGGGCTGCTATACTCCTGCCCAAATCACCCCAGGACCAGGTACCAGAAAACTAGGGACAGCCCTATGCCCCAGAGCCCGCTGAAATTGTTCAAACTCACCAATCCCAAATCTGCTTACACTTCTTCATCTGCTCTCCTGCAGAAACCACAAAAAAGGCTCTTGTCCACAGTTTCCACCATCTCTCTCTGCCTCAGACTGAGCCCAGTGCTTCCCCTTGTGGCTTTGGATGACATGGCACACTGTTTCCTCTTTGGAACTGGGCATAATAAACTATCTTTTCAGTGGCAATTGTCTCCTGACCTGTTGGCCTTACTATGCCTCAAATTTTCTGTTAATACAGTATATTTTAAATCACACTGTACTGAAATCAAGGCAGGAATACACTCATTCCAGAGGCTCTAAGGGAGAAGTTGTTCCTTTCCTCTTCTACCTCCTGGTGGCTGTTGGTATTCCTTGACTCTAGTCTTCAAGATCAAAACTTCAGATTTCTCTCTGCATTCATATCACCTTCTCCTCTGGTTGTATGTCAAATCTCCTACTGTCTCCTTTTTATAAGAGTACTTGTGATGGCATGTAGAGACCAACAAGATAATCTCCCTATGTCAAGATTCTTAACTTAATGAATCTGCAAAGATCCTTTTTCTAAATAAGGTAATATTCACAGGTCCTTGGGATCAGGGCATGGACATATCTTTGGGAGACATTACTAACTGACCACAACCCCCATTCTTAAGCTAAAGAGAGAAAATCCTCCATGATCTGCACCATGTTCATTGATTCAGCTTTATCTCCTACCACCTCTTCTCTCCACATGTCCTGAATTTTTTTCCTCATCCAAGATATCTCACCATTCTCAATTTAAGCTATGATCACAGACACAAGAGGAGAAGTCGTGTGATTGGTGGTGGAGGGGGCAGAGATTGGAGTGATGTGGCCACAAGCCAAGGAATGCTAATATCCACAAGAAAGTGGAAGGGGCGAGAAGTGGATTTTGCTCTAGAGCTTTCAGAGGGAGCACAGCCCTGCTGATACCTTGATTTTGGGCTTTTGGCCTCCAGAACTGTGAGAGAATAAATTTATTTAAAGTCACCAAGTTTGTAGTCATTTATTACAGCAGCTACAGGAAATGAATGTAATGACCTTATCTAGGAAAACATATGACTTATCAAAATCTGAAATTATCTCATATATTTATTTGTTGGCTCATTTATTATTTGCCCCCTTCAATAAAATGTCAGCTACAAAAGAGCGGGGACTTTGCCTTATTTGCTTCAGTTATCCCAGTACCTACACTTAGTCAGTACAGTGTCTAGCACATAGTAGGTGCTCAATAAATACTGGATAAATAAACTAATGAATGAACCAGTTATTCCGTGTTGTTCCAGGAGTACGAAATCTTGGGAAATAATTTGAAAGGGAGAGAAGCAACTCACATGTGGTGCAGGGATTCTGGTCTCCAGCAGACACTCCTGACTAAATCAATCCTAAATAATTCAACTCATTCAATAAACAAACATAAAAAGATTTCTTCTCCATCTCTTGTGCCATCATACTTACAACCACACAATTCTGACCATTTTATCTCATACATATTTCCCAAATAATACCCTGGTCTCCATCCCTACTACCACTTCTCTAATTCAAACTCTTACTACCTCTTTCTAGGACCATTAGTGTTATAACTGATCTCCTTGCCTCCAGCCCAAAGTTCTCAAATACACCTTCCATCACTTTAAGAATGATCTCTCAAAAAATTAGATAGTAAGAGATTCCATTAACTGCTTACACATAGTTTGTCCATATAATGCTTCCCCCCAGAAAAACTATTAGCCATCTGAACACTTGTGCTGTCCTGTTCTTCATCTCAAACACTAAAGTATTATTTACTTAAGTCAATCAGGGAGGTCTAAATTCCTTTTCAGCCATTGATTGAAGAATAGACATGTAACCCAATTCTAGTTAATGGTGCTGGAATAGAAGCCTGCTTTAGGGGAATAGCTGAAAAAGATTTTCTTTCCTAGTAAAAAGAAATGCCCAGGAAGAAATATTTTTTTTCTTAAGTATATTTGTGTTTGCATTTGGAGTGAGGTGAGAAATATTTGGGTTGAGAAGAGCAGAAGAAATGTTCCATAGAAGACATTATTGAACCAATGAACTAACTACCCCTCCCCCAACTACAGAATCTTATTACAAATTTCCTTTTTTTTCTTTTTACCTTTTGACCCCCTTCATCCATTTCTCTCATCCTCCACCACCCACCTCTGACAACCACCAGTCTGTTCTCTGCATTAATGAGCTTGTTCTTTGTTTGTTTGTTTTTTATATTCCACACATAAGAGAGATTATACAGTATTTGTTTCTCTCTGTCTGACTTATTTTGCCTAGAATAGTGTTCTTGAGGTCCATCTATGGTGTCGCAAGTGGCAAGATTTCATTTTTTTTTTACGACTAAATAATATTCCATTACACATAACACATAGGTTATTTCTACATCTTGGCTATTGTAAATAATGCTGCAGTTGAATGTGGGGGTGTATATATCCTTTCAAATTAGTGTTTTTGTTTTCTTCAGATAAATACCCAGAAGTGGAATTGCTGAATCATATAGTAGCTCTATTCTTAATTTTTTGAGGAACTTCCATACTGTTTTCCACAGTGCCTGCACCAATTTACATTCCCATCAATAGTACAAAGACATTCCCCTTTCTTCATATCTTTGTCAACACTTGTTATTTCTTATCTTTTTGATAATAGTCATTCTAACAGGTGTGAGGTGATGTGTCATTGTGGTTTTGATTAGCATTTTCCTGATGATTAATGATGTTGAGCATCTTTTCATGTACCTGTTGGCCATCTATATGTTTTCTTTGGAAAAAAGTCCATTCAGATCTTCTACCCATTTATTAATCAGATTGTTTTGTTGCTATTGAGTTGTGTAATTTCTTTATATATTTTGGATTTAGCCGCTTATCAGATATAGATTTGCAAATATTTTCTCTCATTTTGTAGGTTGTCTATTCATTTTGTTGATAGTTTCCTTTGCTGTACAGAAACTTTTCAGTTTGATGTAGTCCCACTGCTTATTTTTGATTTTGTTGCTTTTGCTTTTGGTGTCAGATTAAAAAAAAATCACCACCAAGACCTATGTTAAGGAGTTTACCGACTGTGTTTTCTTCCAGGAGTTTTATGGTTTCAGGTCTTACATTCAAGTTTTTAATCCATTTCAAGTTAATTTTTGTGCATGGAGTAAGATAGTGGTCCAGTTTTATTCTTCCCTGTGTGTGGCTCTCCAGTTTTCCCAGCACCATTTATTGGAAAGACTGTCCTTTCCCCATTCTATATTCTTGCCTCTTTTGTTGTAAATTAATTGACCATATATGCGTGAGTTTATTTCTGGGCTCTCTATTCTGTTCCATTGATCTATGTGTCAGTCTGTTTTTATGTCAACACTATGCTGTTTTAATTACTATAGCTTTGTAGTATAGTTTGAAATCAGGGAATATGATGCCCATAGCTTTGTTTTTCTTTTTCAAGATTGCTTTGGCTATTTGGGATCTCTTGTAGTTCCACACACATTTTAGGATTATTTGTTCTATTTCTGTGAAAAATGCCATTGGAAATTTGATAGTGATTGCATTGAATCTGTAGATTGCTCTGGGTAGTGTGGACGTTTAAAAAATATTAATTCTTCCAATCCATGAGCATGGAATATCTTTCAACTTATTTGTGTCTTCTTCAATTTCTTTCATTAATATCTTGTAGTCTTCAGTGTACAGGTTTTTCACTTCCTTGGTTAAATTTATTCCTAGGTATTTTATTCTTCTTGATGCAGTTGTAAATGGTATTGTTTTCTTAATTTCCCTTTCTGAGAGTTCATTATTAGTGTGTAGAAACACAATAGATTTTTCTGTATTGATTTCATATCCTGCAACTTTGCTGAATTTGTTAGTTCTAACAGCTTTTTGATGGAGTCTTTAGAGTTTTCTATATATAATATCATGTCATCTGTAAATAGTGACAGTTTTATTTCTTCCTTTCAAATTGGAATACCTGTTACTTCTTTTTCTTGCCTAATTGCTCTGGCTAGGACTTCCAATACTATACTAAATAAAAGTGGAGAGTGTGGGCATCCTCATTTTGTTCCTGATCTTAGAGGAAAAGCTTTCAGCTTTTCACTGTTGAATATGATGCCAGCTCTGGGCATATTTTTTTTTTTTCATTTTTAAGCCATTTTACTTAGCTTTATGTTACCTGCAGCTGAAAATATTTTAACTGACCATTTAATTTCCCTTCTGAAAATTCTCCAGACATTCCTCATCATCCATTAGGTAAAGTCCTGATTCCTTAGCTTAGTTCTCAAAGACCTTCATGACCTGATCTTTCTTTTCTAGTCTCACTTGCTGGCAGTCTCTGCCTCCTATCTATTTTTTTTCAGCAACATCTAATAGATTCACATTCCCACAGTTCCAATCCTTCCTCATACATAATACTGTTTCATGACTTAGTGCATTTATTTATTGTCTTCTTTCATCCTGAAATGCTCCTCTCACCTCTTTCACTTTGCTATCTACCACATTCACTTTCAATGATGATGCTCAGGCTTAATCTTCTTTGGGAAGCTTTCCTTGTCCATCACAGATTGGACAAATGTCTGCCTTTGGGTGCTTTCATAACACTCTATGCATTCCTATATCATAGCACTTGTCACATCATATTGACATTTTCTGTTTATGTGTCTATGTTCCCCTCTGTGTTGAAAGAGCCTTGAGGGGAGGACTCATGTATTACATTAGTCCCTCCTTATCCATGGAGGATGCATTCCATGACCCCCAGTGGATGCCTGAAACTGTGAATAGTACTGAATCTTATATATACTATGTTTTTTCCTATACATACATACCTATGATAAAGTTTAATTTATAAATTAGGGACAGTAAGAGAATAACAACAATAATAATAAAATAGAATAATTATAATATACTGTAATAAAGGTTACTGTAGATCTTAGCAATCCCAGTATACAATTTTTTTTCCTTTACTTATTTTTATTTTTATTTTTTGGTGAGGAATATTGCCCTTGAACTAACACCTGTTGCTAATCTTCTTTTTGTGGAGGAAGAGAGGTTCCGAGCTAACATCTGTGCCCATCTTCCTCCATTTTGTATGTGGATCATCGCCACAGCATGAATTGATGAGTGGTGTAGGTCCATGCCTGGATTTGAAGCCACAAACCCTGAGCTGCTGAAGCAGAGTGCACTAAACTTAACCACTGCACCACTGGGCTGACCCCTTCTTTCCTTATTAAGATGAGAACTTTCATCTTTTCACTTAAAAGAATCACTTTATGGCTTCTCTTTGGCATATCTGAATCACCAACATCACTACTCCTGCACATTGAGGTCATCATTAAGTAAAATAAGGGTTACTTGAATGCAAGCACTGTGATAATGTGATAGTTGATCTAATAACCCATGGCTACTAAGTGACTAATGGGTGATCAGTGTATTCAGTGGTATACAGAGTATACAGTGATATACTGGACAAAGGATTCACAGTCTGGGTGGGACGGGGTAGGATAGTGTGAGATTTCATCACACTACTCAAAACACTGCTCAATTTAAAACTTATGAATTTTTTATTTCCGGAATTTTCCATTTAATATTTTTGGTCCCTGTGACCCAAACTGCAGAAAGTAAAACCACAGATAAGGGGGACTACTCTATTTCTTGTCTTTGTGTTACCAATTACCTGACATATTAAGGTGATCAGTAAATATTGGTTGAACTAAATATAGTCAAACATGCATGAAATCCACCTAACTCAATGACTGAAAACTATTTGAATAATGTTTTTGCATTTTATTTCTTCCCTTTCCTTAGCAATTGAAACCAAATAAAACACAATCATTCTTTAAAGTTGTCATCCTGTATTTATTTTAATTTTTATTTCTGTTAATAAAAGGGATTTATTAAAGAGGGGAACTTCCTTAATATGATAGAGAAAATCTACAAAAATAGTACAGCCAACATCATCCTTAGTGATAAGAAAGTTGAAGCTTCTTTGTTAAGACTAGGAACAAGACAAGAATGTTCTCTCTCACCACTCTCTTTCAACATAATACTGGAATTCCTAGCTAAAGCAATAAACAAGAAAAGGAAATAAAAGTATATAGATTGGAAACGAGGAAATGAAAGCTTCTTTGTTCTCAGATGACTTGATCATCTATATAGAAAATCTTAAAGAATCAACAAAACTCCTGAAATGAATAAGCGATTATAGCAAGGTTGCCCGATACAAGATTAGTATTTAAAACTCAATCACTTTCATATATACCAGCAACAAGCAATTGGACTTAGAAATTAAAGACACAATACCATTTACACTAGCACTCCCAAAAATGAAATACTTAGGTATGAATCGAACAAAATATATACAAGATCTATATAAGGAAAACTGTAAAACTCTGATGAAAGAAATAAAAAAATGAACTAAATATATGGAGAGATATTCCATGTTCATAGATAAGAATGTCATTATGTCTGTTCTTCCCAACTTGATCTATAGATTCAATGCAATCCAAGTCAAAATTCTACCAAGTTATTTTGTGGATATCAAGAAACTGATTCTAAAATGTATGTGGAGAGGAAAAAAATTATGGAAAAGCCAACACAATATTGAAGGAGAACAGCAAAGTCGGAGGACTGATCTTACCCACCTTTAAGACTTACTATAAAGCTACAGTAACCAAGATAGTGTAGTAATCAAGATAGTGTAGTATTGGTAATAGTGCTAAAAAGAAATGAGCTGTCAAGCCATGAAAAGATGTGGAGGAAACTTAAATGCATATTATTAAGTGAAAAAAGTCAATCTGAAAAGTCTGTATAATTCCAACTATATGTCATTCTGGAAAAGAAAAAGGTATGGAGACAGTAAAAAGATCAGTAGTTGCTGGGGGTTAGGCAGTAGGGGAGAAATGCTTGGATCATAGGCAATTTTCAGGGCAGTAAAACTATATTGAATGATACTACAATGGTGGATACAAGTCATTATACATTGTCCAAACTCAGAATGTACAACACCAACAGTGAACCCTAATTGTAAATTATGGACTTTAAGTGATAATAATGTATCAATGTAGGTTCAATGATTGTAACAAATGTACCACTGTGGTGGGGGATGTTCATGGTGGGGAAAGCAGTGTGTAGAGGGGCAAGAGGTATATGGGAGCTCTGTAATTTATGTTCAGTTTTGCTGTGAACCTAAAAGAGCTCTAAACAAATAAAGTCTAATAAAAAAAAAAGGATGTGTTAACGGTATTTAAAGGCAACTGAAGATATCTTTGCAATAGAACACACAGGAAGACCAGAGCTTGTATGCAACCCTGTGGGTAAGATGAAAAGTGACAACACTTTGATAAAGATTTTAGTAGTTATGGGCAGTAGTAAGGGAAGAAGACAAAACTTAAAATTAATTGAACTTCTCTATACCAGGCTTTGATCAGGATCCTTTCTCATGTCCTTTGATTCCTCCCAATAACTCATTAAGGCTGGTGAGTATTAGTTGAGACCTCACATGTTTCTAGATGGGATCTCTTTCTATGTCATGGCACATAAAGTATTCTCGTCTGCTTGGCCCTTTTCAGAAGAAGAGTTCAGATCCTCAAAGATAACTGAGTCTGGATCAGTTACAGAAGTGGTTCTGACCACTTTTAAGTAGCTTGGTCTGTGAGTGATTGCAAGGATTCTGAAAGGACACTGTGAATCCACAAAATTAAGTTTTTTGGCATTTTAGCCCTTTGTTGAACTCCTCAATCAACTGATACTCTTACGGATTTAGGAATCATCTCTTTGGTTCTATTAAGTATTAGATGTGTTACTATATGCTGATAACAACAGCAATCAAGAAAATTAGATTTCATTATTATTGCACCTACTATAGGCCAACATAAATTATCTGAATTCTCCCAGAAACCTTAAAAGTAAGTATTATTAACATTTTCAGTTTTGAAAATGAGGCAAAAAGGGGTTAGCTAAATTGCACTAAATTTGACAACTGTTAATTTGAAGAATTGGAAATCAAACCCAAGGTTTTCTGGCAGCATGTTCTTCTATATTATTACCAACACTGAAAATTACACTTGTGGTTCTGATTTTCTGGTACCATCTGAGAGATGAGAACCAGTGTGGTATATGTGTGGGGGGGTGTGCAGACAAGCAGACTTGTGCAGACACACAGATCACCAGAATTGCTTTATTTCTTTCTAAAAGTAAAAGATAGGTTTTTTTTTCCTAAAAAGAAAATGAGAGTTTAAAAGATGTTCTGAAGGAGCAAACAAATGTGGCAATACCTTCCTTTGTTTGAACTTAGATGGTATACGCCCCTCTTTTGTGGGGAATGAGGCACTCCTTGGGGCATGTCTTTATCTTACTCTCACAGTCCATACTTCTCCCTTCACTTCCTTCATACTCAAGAAACTTTTTTTTTTTTTTTTTTTAAAGCAGAAGTGAGGCTACTACTCTTGATTCTTGATGCTGCTACCTTGGGTATCAGAATGAAAACCACATTATTTATCATAGCTCACAAAAGTACAGTTCAAAGAAACTAAGTAATTCATGAAGTCCAATCTCTTTATTTTATATACTAAAAAAAATATAGGTCAGGGAAGGTGCATGACCCACTTTGAGTCAGAGTCAGTGTTAGTGGCAGGGCCTAGATTAAAACTCAGGTCTTCTAACTCTCAATCTACTCCTCCACTGTGCCTCCTACAAATGTAGGAAGCAGATGCTCTTCTGTATGATGCAGGCAAAGCTGGGCAGCTGGGGTATCCTGGCTAGGCTTGGGGAAAGGACTCTTAGAAGGACTGTATTCTACAGCTGCTTTTTTGACATCCTGGCCTGCATTGTCATGTTCCCAATTAATATTAATTGACAGAGACAAGAGGTGAAAACTGGGGCCTCCCCAAAGCTCTCTGCTCTACACTCAGGTAGGGGGAAGTCTCTGCAGACAAAATACTGATAATTACTGAAGTTGATGCTGTGCTTCATTAAACAAGCCCAGCCCTCTCCTGGGAACAATTCCCCTGCCTCACCCTCTGGCTTCCCCAGCTCAGTTAAGCAGCTTATTCGCCTTCTCATTAGCAAACTTGTTAGCACTTTGCTCTGTTCCCTTGAGTTGCTCAAAAGAAAAGTTTTGTGGGAAGACTTCCTTAGCTAGATAGGTCTGGCTCCCATGATTCCCTATGGGATATCTCAGTCTCTAGGTCCTTCAAACAGGCTATATGTGGCAGTGATAATTCAACAATGGGTCTAAGGCTCCTCTGCTTGACCAAATGGAAGTGGAAGCAAAAGCCTGGATTGGTTAAAGATATGAAATTTCAATATGACTGCCTGAGATCTAACTAAGAAGGAGGGGAATGAATATTGAAGACTTGTTTTGGACACCTTGCTCAAAGATTGCCAGGGTCATCCCCTGCTGTCGGGCCTCTGACCAGCGGTACCCATGCCATCAGAACTCCTCTCCACATAAAGAATTCCTACAGGCCCCATACAGTGGAACAGCCCTTTAACACTCACCAGGCGCTCTCACATTTCAGCAGTGCCTCCCCACTTAGGCAAGGCAGGACACATTGGGAGACTGATTACCCTGGTAGGGAGATTTCTAGCCCTTATCAATTAAGATCAGTTGAAATGACATTCAAAATTGCCTAATCCTTTAGCCCATTCAGATCAACCATCAGTAATTTAGTTCAGTACATATATTTACTGCCAATGAATTAGTAGTAATAGCAGTAATACTATTTATTGAGTGCCCACTAAAGTGGGTATATAAACTTACACAGGAGTAAGCTGAGGCTTGGAAAGGCTGTATGACTAGTCTAGGATCACAGCAAAAATGATGGACTGTGTTCATGCCTTAAGTGAGGAGAGGGGAGGAGGACATTTTAGATAAAGGACTAATATAGGATAGGTAAGGAGATGAGTTCAATAATTAGTAACAGTCTAGAGTGGATGGAGAGGAAGGCATATAAGGGGGGATATATGGAAGACTCCATTAAAGACAATAGATTCAGAAAATGTTACAGCTCATCATTACCCTGATTTTACCTTCCCTGACCTGTGACACCTGGATCTACTAAGAGACGCATCCTTATTCTCTTTAGGTACTCAGTTTCTGTGTTAGACATAGCAGAAACAGAAGATTCATTAGTATGTCAGGGGTCTCAGACCCTGCCCCAATTTCTCCATCCTCTCTGCCCGTCACCATTAATAGGAGTTTTAATTAAGTTAATACAGCCCTTGGTTCCTGGACCTCAACCCTTATGCCTGAGGCCCTAGTCTTATTAACTCTTTTGATTAGAGCACTGAATTGTATTACCTGGTCAGAATGCTCCCTTGTCTGTGTCTGCCACAGGTAGGTAGGTAACCTGGAACTAGGAAAGTTCTTTCCTTCTTCACGTTAGTTCAGCAATTGCTGCATAACCCTATGAAGAAGCAGATACAGGAAATCTGATACCATATTTTCAAACAAACAGCATTAGAACCGCAGTATATAAAGCAGATAAGTACAAAGCAGAAAACAGACTGAAGTAGAAAGTAGAAACGGGCACCAGAAGACCCGGCCACTCCCTACACCCTCTTTTCTCCCATAGCTCTCCAACTAGTTCCTCCGCTGAGATGATTTAGCTCAATCTTCCTACTGTTCAGATGAGTGAATTGAGGGCCAACGAGGCAACATGACCTGCCAAGGATGCACAGCTCATTAGTGACTGAGACAGGACTGGAACATGGCAGACAGGTCACTGCTTGGGTCATGACTGCTCTTTGTAAAATTGTTTTTAATTGTTTTGCTGTAAAAATAAAAATAGAGAGATTACTGAACTTATAGTAAAAAGACATTGATTCAACCTCAGATCCACTCTACTGAGCTGACAACCTTGGCAAGACTTCTTCAGCCTCATTCTCTCTGCCTGCCAAATGCGAGACTGGAGTGGATGACTGTTCACATTCCTTCCTGCTTAGGAGTTTTTTGTTGTGGTTTGTGAGGAAGATTAGCCCTGAGCTAACCTCTGTTGCCAATCATCCTCTTTCTCCTGAGGAAGACTGGCCTTGGGCTAACATCTGTATCCATTTTCCTCCACTTTATATGGGACACCACCACAGCATGGCTTGACAAGTGGTGCATCAGTCTGTGTCCAGGATCCGAACCTGCAAACTACAGGCCACCAGAAGCGGAGCATGCAAACTTAATCACTGTGCTACCAGGCCGGCCCCTTTGCTTAGGGAGTTTTGATTCTACGATTGCAACACTTCGTAAAGAAAGCAGGATTTGAACCAGACCCAGATGCGTAAGATCTGAATATCCAGAGCAGAGAGGGAAAGGTGTTGATCCAAAACCCAGTTTTGCCACTTTTTGATTATAGGATTCTGAGTAAAAAACTTCTCTCTGAACAACCGTTTTCTCATATTAAAAAAAAATATATATATAATGATCTCCACCACACAGTCATATAAAGATTAAAGAAAACAAAATATGAAAAATGCCTAACACTTAAGTGCTCCTGACTCTTAAAAGGTGCTCCAGAAATAATAAGAAGCCTTATTATTCCAGAGGCAGGGCAATGTAGTGTTTAGAGAAAGGACTTTGAAGCCTGTCTCCCTGGATTCAATCGTTATCTCTACCACTGTCTTGCTGCGTGACCTTTGACAATTTACTTAGCCTCCATGTTCTTCAATTTCCTCAACTGTAAAATGAGGACAACAGTAGAACCTCATTCAAAGAATTCTTATAAGGGTTAACTTCATATGTCAAGCATATAGAATAGTAAACAATACATGTGACATAGTCATTATTACTTCAAATTTGCCATGTAAATTTCTGCAATGGGAATTTCTTTCCTTGAATATGCCTAGTTTTACATGTCTAACATTTTAGTCACATGTGGGGCAGTAGAATTGGTAATACTACAAATCAGGCATCTTCTTTGGGCCCAGGTGTCCAAAAGCACCCTGGAACATCCTATGTATTTCTCCCTGCCCTTGTGAAATTTATGCTATCTCTTAATGCATGGCTTTGGGGGCTTCCATCCTTTTCTTACTCTTTCTGTTCTCCTGCATTGGGGTTGTCTCAATTTGTCTTCACTGAGGGTTGGTCATGGGGACAGCAAAATACTACTTGGTGAGCACATTCCCTAGTGGTAGTACAAAAGAATTACCAGCAATTTCTTTGGTAATATTAATCAATACTGTGTAGTGAGCCTTAGGGCTTACATACTGTTGTGAGGACCTAAGTAGCTATCTAACCACTCTAGGAAGCATATATCTCACCATTGATTTCTAGTATGGAGCCTGATGTAGTCATTCATCTGTGAATAAATGAACAAATGGCTGAATGAATGACTGGATTCCTAATGATCAAATGAGGATGACAGATTAAGTACTATTCATATAACCCCACTAGGAGTCATTCCCCTTTAAATCGGTTCTGTGGTCCAGACTCATCTTCCCTTTTACTTCTCAATTTTTATTCTCTAAAACTTTCTGAGGTCTTTCCCTGCAGATCCTCCATACAGCAGAGCTTTGCAACAAATATAGATATTAGCTGAGCTGAGTTACTGATCTCCCTGCCCTTCACCCTTTGAGAGATAAGGTAGAGCCTGAGAAAATTACAGCCCCTGGAAAGTTTGCATTTGCCAGGAAGCAGCCTTTTTGTTCACTTCAGTGCGTCATACAAATATTATCACTTTTTTGTTTTGCTATGATGTGAAATGAAGTTGGAAGCAATGCATCAATGTGACATATTGGGGTAGACATCTCAGGGCCAACTCTTTGGCTCCTTCCTTCTTCTATGTTGACATCAGTTTTATCACTCTAGAAGGAGAGAAATAAGTGTGTATATATATATATATATATATATATACATGCACACACATATATGTATATAAATAGTATATAGTATATAGAAATAAGTGTATGTGGTATATAGAAATAAGTATATATACTTATTTCTCTCTTTCTAGAGTAATAAAACTGATGTCAACATAGAAGAAGGAAGGAGCCAAAGAGTGACATATATATATATATATCTCACATATATCACATATACACATATATATGTGTATATACATATTCAGACCACAAACTGCAGTAGCATCAAAGCTTACATTCTATCACCCAGGATATTTATACAGTTTATCATTCAAGTAAAGCTCAAATATTTTTAAGAATGAAGCAGGACACTATTAATAATCATCCAAGGATGACAGGTGTTAACCAGAACTCACTTGGGCAAACCAGGATGTATGGTTCTACTATGTCATTATATTGACATGTATTTTAAAAATAAATGTTTGTTTCAATAGATAATATACCTAAATTATTAAAAAATCAAAATAATTCATAAATCGTATATGTAGAAGAGCATTTCTCTAACCCAGGGCCATCTGTCCCTTTCTATCCCTTGCCAGCCCCACTCCCCACAGTAGAAAACAACTTGCATTAGGGGTTAATGGGTTGCTTGCAGGCCTGCTATTACAAACAGAACTACAATGACTAACTTTGTGTATACATCATTTCACATAAGTGTGCATACGTATTTGCAAGATGGATTCCTAGAAGTGGGATGGCTGGGCACAAGTGAATGGGTAATTTGCACATTCAGTAAGTATTGCTGAATTTTCCTCCAGATTTATTATGCTATTTTGTACTTCTATGAGAAATGTGTGAAAATGTCAGTTTCCCTGCAGCCTTGCCAACAAAGTGTGTTTTTAAACTTCTGGACCTTTGCCAGTCTGAAGGTGATGAAAGTATCTCATTATATTTAAAGTTGCATGTATCTTATTATGAGTTAGGTTGAATATATTTTCATATGTTTCCGTGTCCTTGTTGTTTTATAAATGCTTATTTTGGAGTTTGTCTCCTCGATTCCAAATTAAGTATCTTGAGGAAAGAGACTATGTTTTATGCATCTCATACTTTTCCTAGTATGAGGTGTGGAAAATAGAAAGCATTTAATAAATATATGAAATGAAGGAGTAACAGAATCACCATGATTTCCCCTCTCCTCATATTATTTAAGCTGCTTTTGATTACACCTTTGGATCACATTTTTTTTTTCCTGCAAAACAATATCACGTATAAATATGCTCAAAATTTTAGATGAATAAAAATTAAAAATCACTTTTAAGATTATTTTACTAAAATTATTCATCTATTCTTTGCAATCATGACCTATAGCATAGACTTTTTGCAAATATTAGCATTCATATTGTTAAATGTTGATGCTTTTGAAATCCTCCTTTCTTCACTTAACACTACGACAAGGATTCTTAGTTGTTTCTTTTGCTAAATCACGCATTTCTTGATGGAGACACTAAACTTGTCCTTTTCTCTTGCTCCATTTCTGAGACAGAATAAGTATTAAGTGAGCACACTCTCCGGGTGGGGCATGACATGAGAAGAAAATAAACAGTTTCCCTAGCTAAGCAAAGCCAAAACTTGGAACTCTCCAATTTTTATTTCCTCTCTTCATGCTGTCTTTAACTCAAACACTTCAGTCTTTATTCATATATAATACTAAATACTTAGCATATATTTTTTCATTGATTTGGGTTTGTGTATAAGCTTTTTTTAAATTGAAGGCCTTAATAGTTTACAACATTGTGAAATTTTAGTTGTACATTATTGTTAGTCAATCATCATATAAATGTTTCCCTTCACCCCTTGTGCCCAACTCTCCCCCTTGCCCCTTGTAACCACTAAACAGTTCTCTCTGTTAGTTTATATTCCACATGTGAGTGAAATCATGCAGTGTTTGTCTTTCTCTCTCTGGCTTATTTCTCTTAACGTAATACCCTCAAGGTCCATCCATGTGGTTGCGAATGGAACAATTTTGTCCTTTTTATGGCTAAGTAGTATTGTATTGTGTATATATATATATATATATATATATATATATATATATATATATACCACATCTTCTTTATCCAATCATCTGTCAAAGGATACTTGGGTTGCTTCCACTTTTTGGCTATAGTGAATAATGCTGCAATAAACATAGGGGTGCATAAGCCTCTTTGGATTGTTGATTTCAGGTTCGTTGGATAGATACCCAATAGTGGGATAGCTGGGTCATAAGGTATTTCTATTTTTACTTTTTTGAGGACTCTCCATACTATATTCCATAGAGGTTGCACCAGTTTGCATTCCTACCAGCAATGGATTAGGGACCCCGTTTCTCCACAAGCTTTCCAACTTCTGTTGTTTTTTGTCTTGGTGATTATAGCCATTCTAAAGTTGTAATGTGATATCTTAGTGTACTTTTGATTTCATTTCCCTGATGATTACTGATGTTGAATATCCTTTCATGTGCCTGTTGGCTATCTGTATATCTTCCCTGGAAAAATGTCTGTTAATATCCTCTTCCCATTTTTTTGATTGGGTTGCTTGTTTTTTGTTCTTCCATTGTGTGAGTTCTTTATATATTATGGAGATTAACCCCTTGTCAGATATATGATTTGCAAATATTTTCTCCCAGCTGGTGGGTTGTCTATTCATTTTGATCCTGGTTTCATTTGCCTTGTAGAAGCTCTTTAATCTGATGAAGTCCCACTTGTTTATTTTTTCTTTTGTTTCCCTTATCCTAGTAGACATGGAATCTGAAAAGATCCCTTAATGACCGATGTCAAATAGTGTACTACCTGTATTCTCTTCCAGGAGTTTTAAAGTTTCAGGTCTCACTTTCAGGTCTTTGATCCATTTTGAGTTAATTTTTGGGTACAGCAATAGCAAATGGTCTACTTTCATTCTTTTGCATGTGGCTGTCCAATTTTCACAGCACCATTTATTGAACAGACTTTCACTTCCCCATTGTAGGTACTTAGCTCTTTTGTCTAAGAGTAGGTATCTGTAGATGTGTGGTTTTATTTCTGGGCTTTCAATTATGTTCCATAGATCTGTGTGTCTATTTTTGTATCAGTACCATGCTGTTTTGATTACTGTAGCTTTGTAGTATATTTTGAAATCTGAGATTGTGATGCCTCCCACTTTGTTCTTTCTTATCAAGATTGCTTTAACTATTTGGGGCCTTTTGTTGCCCCACATGAAATTTAGTATTCTTTGTTCTATTTCTGTGAAGAATGTCATTGGGATTCTGATTGGGATTGCATTGAATCTGTAAATTGCTTTAGGTAGTATGGACATTTTATCTATGTTTATTCTTCCAATCCATGTGTATGGGATATTTTTCCATTTTTTATTTCTTCATTGATTTCTTTCAATAGTGTCTTATAGTTTTCACTATATAGGTCTTTCACCTCCTTGGTTAAATTTATTACCAGATATTTTATTTTTCTTTTGTTGCAATTGTAAGTGGGATTGTCTTTTTGAGTTCTCTTCTGTTAGTTCGTCCTTGGCATATAGAAATGCAATTAATTTTTGTAAGTTGATTTTATACCCTGTGACCTTGCTGTAGTTGTTGATTATTTCTAATAGTTTTCCAGTGGATTCTTTAGGGTCTTCTATATATAAGATCATGTCATCTCCAAATAATGAGAGTTTCACTTCTTTGTTACCTATTTGGAGTCCTTTCGTTCCTTTTTCTTGCCTGATTGCTCTGGCCAAAACCTCCAGTACTATGTTGAATAAGAGTGGTTAGAGTGGGCACCCTTGTCTTGTTCCTGTTCTCAGAGCAATGGCTTTCGGTTGTTCCCTCTTGAGTATGATGTTGGCTGTGGGTTTGTCATATTGGCCTTTATTATGCAGAGGCACTTTCCTTCTATACCCATTTTGTTGAGAGTTTTTATCATAAATGGATGTTGGATTTTGTTGAATGCCTTCTCTACATCAATTGAGATGATCATGTGGTTTTTATTCTTTGTTTTGTTAATGTGATGCATCACGTTGATTGATTTGTGGATGTTGAACCATCCCTGTGTTCCAGGTATAAATCCCACTTGGTCATGGTGTATGATCTTTTTGATTGCTCTGTTCGGTTTGCCAATATTTTGTTGAGGATTTTTGCATCTATGTTAATTAGCGATATTAGCCTATAGTTTTCCTTTTTTGTCTTGTCATTGTCTGGCTTTGGTGTCAGGGTGATGTTGGTCTCATAGAATGTATTAGGAAGTGTTCCATCTTCTTCTATTTTTTTGGAAAAGGTTCAGAAGGACAGGTATGAAGTCTTATTTGGATGTTTAGTAAAATTCTCTGGAGAAGCCATGTGGTCTTGGACTTTCATTTTTTGGGAGGTTGTTGATTATTGTTTCAATCTCTTTACTTGTGATTGGTCTATTCAGATTCTCTATTTCTTCTCGATTCAGTTTTGGTAAGTTGTATGAGTCTAGGAATTTATCCATTTCTTCTAGATTGTCCAATTTGTTGACATATAGTTTTCCATAGTATTCTCTTATAATCCTTTGTATTTCTGTGATATCCATTGTAATCTCTCCTCTTTCATTTCTAATTTTATTTATTTGAGACTTCTGTCTTTTTTTCTTAGTGAGACTAGCTAAGGGTTTGTCAATTTTGTTTATCTTCTCAAAGAACCAACTCTTTTTTTATTGATCCTTTCTACTGCTTTTTTGGTTTCAATTTCATTTATTTCTGCTCTAATTTTTACTATTTCCCCCCTTCTGCCTACTTGGGGCTTTGTTTGTTGTTCTTTTTCTAGTTCTGTAAGATGTAGTTTAAGGTTGCTATTTGGGATTTTTCTTGTTTGTTAAGGTGGGTCTATATTACTATGAGTTTCCCTCTCAGACCAATTTTGATACATCCCATATGAGCTGGTATGGTGTACTTTCATTTTTGTTTGTCTCCAGATATTTTTTGATTTCTCCTTTAATCTCATCAATGACCCATTGGTTGTTCAGTAGCTTGTTGTTTAGTCTCCACATCTTTGTCACTTTCCCAGTTTTTTCCTTGTAGTTGATTTCTAGTTTCAAAGCCTTATTGTCAGAAAAAATGCTTGCTATGATTTTAATCTTAAATTTATAGAGGTTTTCTTTCTTTCCCAACATATAGTCTATCCTTGAGAATGTTCCACGTGCACTTGAGAAGAATGTTTAATCTGCTGTTTTTGGTTGGAGTGCTCTGTATATATCTATTAAGTCCATCTGGTCTAGCTTTTCATTTAAGTCTGCTATTTCCTTGCTGAATATTTGTCTGGATGATCTATCAATTGATGTGAGTGGGATGTTGAGGTCCCCTACTATTATTGTGCTGTTGTTAATATCTCCTTTTAGGTATGTTAATAGTTGCTTTATGTACTTTGGTGCTACTGTGTTGGGTGCATATATATTTATAAGTAGTATGTCTTCTTGGTGGAGTGTCCCTTTTACCATTATATATTGCCCCTCTTTTTCTTTTTTTTTGTAGGGAAGACCAGCCCTGAGCTAACATCTGTTGCCAATCCTCTCCTTTTTGCTGAGGAAGACTGGCCCTGGGCTAACATCTGTGCCCATCTTCCTCCACTTTATATGGGACGCCGCCATGGCATGGCTGACCAGCAGTGCGTCGGCGGGCGCCAGGGATCCGAACTCATGAACCCCAGGCTGCCAAGGGCGAACTAAACTGCTGCGCCACCAGGCGGCCCCTATTGCCCCTCTTTGTCTCTCATTACCCTTCTTATCTTGAAGTCTCCTTTGTCTGATATAAGTATGGCCACACCTACTTTTTTTGTTTGCCATTAGCTTGGTGTATTGTCTTCCATCCTTTTACTCTGAGCCTGTGTTTGTCTTTAGGACAGAGATGTGTTTCCTGGAGGCAGCATGTTGTTGGATCTTGCTTTTTAATCCATCCCACCACTCTGTGTCTTTTGATTGGCGAATTCAATCCATTTACATTTAGAGTGATTATTGATATATGAGGGCTTGGTGTTACTACTTTCTCACTCATTTTCCAGATCCTTTGCATTTGCTTTGTTTCTTGTCTCATGTGATTTGGACTACCAATTCAGTTTGGTAGTTCTGTATGATGGTTTTCTTAGTTTTCTCTTTATTTACCTTATGTGTCTCTGTTTTGAATATGAGTTTAGAGGTTATGATGAGGTTCATATAAACAATCTCGTAGATAAGATAGTCCATTTTCTGGAGGCCTCTTATTTCCTTTGTCTGAGTCAATTCCATCCCATCCCTCTTCCTCTTCTAAGTTTTTGTTGTGACAACTTATTCCATCCTGTGTTGTGATTTCGTGTTTATAGTGATGAGGTTATGTTTATTTTTGGTGTTTTCCTTCCCCTGATCTTTGATGTTATAATTAAGTGATTGCTAACCTATTCTGATAGAGAGCTGCAATTTTTCTGATTTTGTCTACCTATTTTCTCCTTGCTCAAAGCTTTGTATCCCCTTCTCTTTTTTCAGGTGTGAGGGCCTTCTTGAGCATTTCTTGCAGTGGGGGTCCTGTGGCCATTAATTTCCTTAGCTTTTTTTTATCTGGGATAGTTATTTCTCCATCATATCTGAAGGATATTTTTGCTGGATAGAGTATTCTTGATTGAAAGTTTTTATCTTTCAGAATTTGGAATATATCATTCCACACTCTCCTCGCCTGTAGAGTTTCTGATAAAAAATCTGCTGAGACCCTGATTGGAATTCCTCTGTATGTTATCTTATTTTCTCTTGCTGCCCTTAATATTTTTTCTTTGTCATTAATGCCTTGGGGTTGGCATTTTTTTGTTGATATATTTAGGAGCTCTATTGATTTCATTCACTTGTATTTCCAGCTCCTTCCCCAGGTTTGGGAAATTCTCAGCTATCATTTCTTTGAACAAGCTCTCTGCTTCTTTTCCCCTCACTTCTCCCTCTGGGATACCTATAATCCTTAACCTGCATTTCTTAATTGAATCAGATATTTCTTGGAGAATTTCTTCATTTCTTTTTAGCCTTAGTTCTGTCTCCTCCTCCCTCTGAAGCCTTTCTAGATTCCTATCATCAATAATACTAATTCTTTCCTCCATATTGTCAGCTCTGTTCTTTAGAGGTCCAGATTTTCCTTTATCTCCTCCATTATGTTTTTCATCTCCACCAATTCTGATTGGTTTTTCTTTATGGTTTCAATCTTCTTTGTGAAGAAGCTCCTAATTTCCTTGAATCGTCTATTCATATTTTCTTGTAATTCATCGAGCTTTTTTATGATAGCTATTTTGCATTCTCTGTCATTTAGGTCATAAATTTCCATGCCTTCTGAGTTGATTTCTGGATGCTTGTCATTTTCCTTCTGGTCTGGAGATTTAATGTACTTTTGCATTGTGGTTGAGGGTGTGTTTTTATTTTTCCTCATCCCGAAGATGTCTGGTCATAGATTCCACTTGTCACCACTAGGCAGGAGTACATAACTGTGTATTCCAAAACCGCTAAGCTGTGTGGGTGTTCTGGCAGGACTGAAGAGCAGCTGGGCTGTTATGTGGCTGGGCTGGAGCACCTTGCATTGTCACTGGGTTAGAACGCCAGAGGGCCAGGTCTCTGCAGGTGCTGGGTATCATGCCCCAGCTGCTGGGCTGAGTCTCTGCTGGGTTGGATCACTGTGTGCCTCCCCTGAGCTGTAGCACCCCTGGGCTTGGTGCCAAACTGGGGCACTGAGCATGGCCAAGTCAAGGTGCTGAGCTCAGGCTCTGAGCATGGCTGAGCCAGGATGCCAAGGGAGGGGGAGGGGCACTCACGTCCACCCCACCCCACCCCAGTCCCAGGGGCCTTTTGTTCTTTCCTCACTGTCTGCTCTTCTGAAGTGCTAGTTTGGCAAGAACACCTCCGCAACTGATCCGTTCCTTCCGTGTGGGGATGGAACATGCTGTGTGAGAACTTGGAGAGTGAAGGTTTTCCCACAGAGGCCTGCACCTCTTCCTACTTTCTAACAGCTGTGGGGTCTCCATCTCAGGTCCACTATTCTTGAGGAGGAGGGGAGGCTTCCTTACCCACTTCCACTTCCCCTAGGGTTTCCAGCACCTCCACTATCAGATGTAAGGCTGAGTGGGTCTCTCAGACATCCCATGTGTAGTTTTAAACACCTCCATTGATGTATGGATGACCTTTTTGTTGTATCTTAGTGGGGGAGAGTTTAGGCAAGAAAGCTTACTCTGCCATGATGCTGACATCACTCCTCTGTGTATAAGCTTCTAATAAACACATATTTCTGTTACATTGATTGCTTTGTGAAGGAAAACATGCAGCCATTATAATATACTCTTTTAATGTCAAACTATGGTGGCATACAATTGGGCAATACCAAGCATGGGGGAAGTCTGTGTCAGAATCTGTCATAAGATCCATGTATAAGACTGCAAGTTAGGGGTGTTTTGGTGTTTGGGACTGTGGGGAATGCAGCAATTTTGTCAAATGGCAGTTGTAAACACCCATCCTGGAGAGAGGTCAGGTGTTTCAGATGAAGTGGAATCTAGATGCAAGGCTGAAAAAGACTGAACGAGAATCTCTGCCCAAATATCTGAGATTTTTAAAAATCAAGTAGAGATTCTTCCAATCTCAATGTTATATTATTTTCTAAAGTAAAGTTATCAAAACCAAATATATTTTCCTGTTGTTTAAACAACTCCAGCTGTTGCAGGAAGATTTTCTAGGTTAATCTGAGGAGATTCAATGGTTTCTCTTAAATTTCTGTGGTCTATATGAAAATCTTTTATGGTTAAAGTCCTGATAGCCAATTCAATTTTGCTATTATCTTGTCTTGTGCCTCTGATTTCTAAATGTTAAACCACATTTGCATCTACAAATGATTCAAACCTGTTACTCTCGGATGGATTAATGCTTTCAATCTGTTATTTCTAATAACTTTATATCCATCCAGTACATACATATGTACAGTGCCCAGTCAAGGTCAGAATTCATATGCTGACAGCAGAAATTTTATGAAGCAGATGCTTATGGTAATAAAAATGAGAGTGATGATGGACAACTGGATGTGCATCATATGGATGTCCTATATAATAATAATAGTAGTGGTGGTATAAATGATGCTAACAATAGTGGTGGTGGTGGTGGTTTAGAACAGTGCTTGGCACATAGTGGATATTCAATAATGATTAAATCAATGAATAAATGATAGTGGGCATGGTGAAGGTAGCGGTGAGGGTGATTGTCATGAGAATGAAGAGAGCCAAGATAGAAGTGATGGTGCTGCTGGTCTTTCTCACACCATGGTAGGATGAGTAGTGGGAAAACATGATTTACTCCTCTTGGGTCATCCAGCTCTTGCTATTGGAGTTGAATGGAAATGAAGATGATTGAGAATTCTCCCTGCAAGGCAATTTTGAAGGAGATGACACTCACTTCTGGGGTGCTCAATGTGTTACTCTCCATTTGTACTCAAGATTATGCAAGATGGGTTGTCTCTCTCCATAGAAAGCTATATAAGACTTGAAAAACTTCCAGTGCCCCAGAAGAGGCAATGTCCCTGAGGACATTATTGAAGAGTTAGAAAAATCATTTGAGAAATGGAGCTGATCTGCTTCCTTTTCCTGTGCCCAAGTTCATGATCCAGAGAACCCCTATTGAGAGCTAGCCACACCCAGCAACCCCAAGGAACACACAGCAAGGAGCCCCTGGGAAGCCAGCATTTCCAGGAACATGAGATATAAGCAGGGGAGTGTCTTGAGGTAGAAAGAATGTTGAGGAGGATGCTACAAGTCCTTATATCATCAAAACAGTCAGGTAATGGGGAGTGATGGTGCAGCAGAGATGAGAGTAGCTGAAGAAGAGGACAAGGAAGGGGTTTGACCCTTCCTCAGTGAAGTGTGGGAGGAAAACTCTAGGGACAGTGGTGTGGATGTCCCTCATAACCCATAAACATTTTTCAGTGACTCTAGGGAACTATAAATTATCTGTGTTTTAAGTCTTAGAAAAGTTCAAACTATTTTTATTTTAAAGAAGAAGTTGAGGGTATGTGAGGAGAAGTTACTCTGCCTCATGTGCATTGGCAGTTAGTCATATTGCAAGTTCACAATGCCAAATCCCTGACTTTAGAGAAGTTATTTTTTTATACTTCAGGATTTCTTTTTTGGAGCTTCTGACCTCATGGTTTTTCTCCTTGAGAATTCCTGGTGCATGTCTCCTTTGGAGATCATCTTTCAAAAGGCATAGTGTGTCTGCTGAGTGAGTTATCATCAGCACCACAGAACTGAGATTTCAGGGATTGTTCTCAGAGTTTCTGCATTTCTTTCATTTCCCATATCTTCTTCTAGTCTGTATGAGAACAGTCTATAAACTCCTGAAGGCTTCCTCAAAGAGGCCTCAACAGTCACTTTTAGGGGATGACCTTTCTCTCTTCCCCACAGCCCTATTGCTGATTATTTTATCATTGGAAACTATAGGAAGAATAGAGGTAGGAATGTTCCTATCTCTCTTGTTTCCTGATGGTGGCATAGGGAAGAAATCCAGTTTCCTGAGTCTCTAGAGCACAATTTTATAACATATAAAAGGGCTGAACTGGGATAAGGAGCCTTGGTTTCTAGTTCCAGCCCTGTTAACTGCTGTTAACATTCTATGATGTGGGTCCAACCATTTCTGCCTTCAGACTACAATTCCTCTATTGCCAAGTGAGGAGCATTGGTTAGATAATGTCAAGTTCCTTTCAGGGGCTCACATTCAGTGTTCTTGGTGTTAGGGAAATTTTCTGACTAGAGGAAGAATCCTGAAGTAGTTAATCTTCTGTTTTTACCCCTCATTCCTAGGAACCATGGATCATGTCAACCACACATGGACCCAGAGTTTCATCCTTTCTGGTTTCACTATCACTCAAACTCTGCAACCTCTTGCATTCTTGGGGACCCTGTGCATCTATATCCTTACCCTGGCATGGAACTTGTTCATCATTGTCCTGGTTCAGGCAGATTCTGGACTGTCCACCCCCATGTACTTCTTTATCAGTGTCCTCTCCTTCTTGGATCTCTGGTACGTCAGCACCACAGTGCCCACGCTGCTGCATACCTTGCTCCATGGGTGTTCACCCATCTCGTCAGCTGTGTGCTTCATCCAGCTGTATCTCTTCCATTCCTTGGGCATGACTGAGTGCTATCTGTTGGGTGTCATGGCTTTGGACCGCTACTTTGCCATCTGTCGCCCACTCCACTACCATGCAGTCATGAGCAGAAAGGTACAGTTATGGCTAGCAGGGACCACTTGGGTAGCTGGCTTCTCAGCTGCACTTGTGCCCACCTGCCTCACAGCCACCCTGCCCTTCTGTTTGAAAGAGGTGGCCCACTACTTTTGTGACCTGGCACCACTGATGCGATTGGCATGTGTGGACACAAACTGGCATGCTCGGGTCCATGGGACGATAATTGGTGTGGCCACAGGGTGCAACTTTGTGCTTATTTTAGGACTGTATGGGGGTATCTTGAGAGCTGTGCTGAAGCTGCCTTCAACTGTGAGCCATGCCAAGGCCTTCTCCACCTGTTCCTCCCACATAACTGTAGTGGCATTTTTTTATGCTTCTGCTTTCACAGTTTATGTGGGGTCACGTGGAAGTCGCCCTGAAGGCACAGACAAGCGTATTGCCTTGGTATATGCCCTTCTTACTCCTTTCCTCAACCCTGTCATCTACACCCTTCGCAATAAGGAGGTGAAGGAGGCCGTGAAGAGGGTTAATGTCAGGATAAGGAGTATTTTGAAGGAACACTGACAATCTCTATTATCATAACCCAGCTTCCTGGTAACTGTAGGAATCAGCCATTTGGTTCGCCCACCATCTTGTCAGAGTTAAAGTAAATGCCAGTGAAAGAATCAATCAGCTCATTTGTCAAACATGCCGCAAACACCCACTCAGGAAACCATAGTCCTGGATGAATCAGAGTTGGACTATGTACAGATCAAGGAAGCATGTCTTTGATTCCATCCCAATCTAATGGGAGAGAAATGCCACAAAGGAGGAAAATAACAGGGACAAAGTGCAAATGGTTTTGCTGAACTTCTAACAGAGAGACAGTGCAATACTGAGAGAAAGAAGACAAACTAAGCTGAGAATGGGGGCTTTTGTCAAGATAGGATTTCTGGAGAAAGATTGAAAGGTGGAAAACAAAGATTGGCAGAAAAGAGACTAAAATTCTAATTTGTATAAATTTCAGATGTGAAGCAGTGAGCTATAGGTAGACCGCTTTTCCAAGTGGAATCCAGTGATCTGGGGTTATCATATGATCAAAGGTAGCTCAGTGGAGGAAAGAACAAACAATTCCATCAGGCAGGAGGCTGGAAACTAGAGATAACAATTACTCTCTAACGGGGCAAGCACGAAGTATTAGATGAAGGAGTTGTCTGAGTTCTCTTCTAATATCGTGGAATACACCTTAGAAATAATCTGGAGCCAGATTAAATAAAAAATAAATAAATAAAACCATTTTTTTTAAACTACGCAGCAAACAAACAAAAAGCTTTACGAGTCTTGTATATAAAGCACACTCGTACAAAGTACGAAACAGATTGAAATAGAAAGTAGAGATGGGGACCTGAAGCTCTGACCACATTCTATTGACTCTTTTCTCCCCCAGCTTCTGCACCACTTTCTCTGCTGAGCAACGTTTGAAAATTATTGCTCAGGTTCAACTTTCATACTTTAGTGCTGTGTCAACTGAGGGTCAAATACCTGCCAAAGGATGTCAGAAAATTAGTGAGAAAACCCGGACCAAATCTTGGCAGAGACTAGGCTGCTGTACGGGTTTTAAATATTCTGTTTTTCATTCTTATATAAGTAACTGCTAAAAAATCAAACCAATTAATTTTGTATGTCTCCCCTATGACAGAAACAGTGACGGCTGCTTTTAAATGTATTTTTATTTAATCTTCATAATTTCCCTCTGAAGAAGGAAGAATCATCCCAATATATACATGATGAAATTAGAAAGATTACTGGACTTGCTGTCAAGAGACATGGGTTCAACCCCCAATCCACTCCAGCAGGCTGGTGACCTTGGCAAGACTTCCTCAGCCTAATTCTCTCCGCCTGCCAAATGAGAGGCTGGAGTAGATGACTGCTCACATTCCTTCCTGCTTAGGGAGTTTTCATTCTATGATTGCAACACTTCTTAAAGAAAACAGGATCTGAACTACAACCCAGTGGGTCTGATGTGAATATCCAGAACAGAGAGTGGAAGGTGTTGGTCCAAATCAGAGTTTTGCTGCTTTTTACTATGCTATCCAGGACAAAAAAGGAAGTAACGTCTCTCTGAGCTCAATTTTGTCTTCCTTAAAAAAAAAATTGATAACAAAGAGTTTTAAAGATTAAATGAAATAACAGATGCTAAATATTCAATATGCAAGTTGGCTTTATTATTCCAGAGGCAGGGTGGTGTAGTGGTCAGAGCACGGACTTGGATGCCTGTCTGCCTGGGTTTGAACATTAATTCTACCATATACTTGCTGTGTGACCTTAGGCAATGCACTTAACTTCCTTGTGCCTCAGTTTGCTGATCTGGAAAATGAGGACAATACTAGAACCTTAGGCACTACACAGATGTTAATCATCGTTACTTCAAAGATTTTCCACATACCTTTCTGCAGTGGGAATTTCTTTCCTTGAGAATGCTTAGTTTCAACATCAATCACATTTTGATTATGCATGAAGTCAGTAGAGTTGGCAAAGCAAGCAAAGCATCTCCTTTTGACCTGTGTCCAAAGTCAACTTGCATAACCTGAGGAGTACTCCCTGCTTTCATGAAGTCTGTGCTGCTTCCCTAAATGCAAGGTGCAATACTCCGTTCTGCTGACCTGCTAAGTCTATTGCTTTTGGGCTCTGATCTTTTCACTCCTCTTGCACCTCATTTCACTAAGATGGCTCTTTTTGCAGGAGTGGTCATGGGCACAACGGAAGCTCCTTTGCTCCCTGTGGTGGCAGCACCAAAGAACGGTTGAAACTGCTTGTCCTCACGGTGGCTTGGGTCACATTAATCAGTAGTCCTGTGGGTCCCATCTCTGTGGATCTATACTGTACAGTGAGCCTGCGGGCTTACGAAACTGTTTTGGAGACATCAGTAATTAACAACTCAAGGCAGCACCACTGATTTCTAGCACAGTGCTTGGTATTCATTAATTTATGAACAAATGCATGAATGAACTCTTAAGAGTCAAATGAGTGTGATAGACATTAAGTGCTCCTCTTATAACCGCACTAGGAGACAGTCTCTTTCTTAGATGTGGTCATAGCTCCAAACTCCCTTGCCTTTCATTTTTACAATCTTTCCTCTCTTGCAACCTCCTCAGGTCCTTCTTTTGAGAATATAAAGTTCAGATCAGCATTACTGCAGTTTCCCAACTGATATAAATAACAGGGGTGCTGAGTAATATTTCTCACCCCCAATGCATGCCCTTTAAATGCTCATATAGGGCCCAAGGGAACTGGAGTCCCTGGACTGGTTGCCTCTGGCAGTAAGCAACCTTTCTTAAGGCTTTCACTTAAGGGTTCTCTACAAATATTATCACTTTTTATATGTGCAATAATGTGAAAACAATGTTTGAGAAGCAATGCCTTAGTGTGTGACATATTGGTGTAAGTGCCCAAGGTAAGGCTCAACTTTTGGCCACTTTGTCCCTGGTGACACCTGGTTAATGACTCTACTAGGAGAGACAATGAGAACAAGCCAGGGCTAAAATATACCATAATCAGACCATTTGCTCTGTACCAGCATTAAGGCTAACATTCCATCATGTAAAGTGTTTATACAGTTTGTTGCCCAAGCTCAAATGCATTAGAGAGCAAAAAGAGGCATTATTAATAACTACTCCAGGGCATCAGGTATAATAAACCAGAGTTGTCCGGGGCAAACAAGGACATATGACCACAGCATATCACTGAACTAACACGATTTAAAAAAAAAATATGTAATTTCTTTGCTTCAACAAACAATACACCTAAATGACTAAAAAATCAAAGCTATCTAAAATCATTTACATAGAGAAGTCTTGCTACTCCAACTTCCTAACCTATTTGCTCCTTTCTATCCCTCATTCCCACCCTGACAGGTGACCAATTTTAATAGATTTTCCTATATGATTGCAGTGTTTCTATATACAAAACTCAGAAGAAAAGAACAATCTATAATCTCCTATTCTTAAGCATATGGCCCCATACCACTTTGTTCTATCTTTGTTTTTCTTATTCTTAATAAGAAATTTTGAAGATTTTTCCATTTCCTTGTAGAGAGTGCTTTTCCATTTTAAAATATCATTCCATAGTATTCCAATATGTGTTTAATTTGGCTAGTCCTCTATTGAAGTTCTCTTGGGTTGCTCCAGTTTTGGGCTATCTAATACACAATTACATTGAATAATCTTGTATTACATTATTTCATATATGTGCATACAAGTCCTAGGAATGGGATTCCTGGGTCATAGTGGAAATGTACATGTAATTTGGGCAAATATTCCTAAATTTCCCTCTAAAGGAATTATGCCATTTAGTTTTTCCACCAGCAATGGATGAAAGTGTGTTTCCCCATAGCAACTTTTATAAAGAGTGCTTTCAAACTTTTGAACTTTTGATATGAAAATTGAGAAATGGTATCTCATTGTTGTTTTAAACTTCAAATTTATCTTACTGTGTATGAGGTTGAAATTTTTCTTGTGTTTAAAAAATTATATTTTTTATCTAACTGGTTTATTTGAGGATCTGTCTCCCAAAGTCTACAGTGAACATCTTAAGGAAAAGAACTGTGTTTTATGCGTCTTATTTTCTCCAGGTCCTAGCATAAGACATGGGCATAGAGGATGTTTAAAATATGTATTAAATGAAGGAATAAATGTGATTTCCCATATTTCTCACATTTAGTTATACTTGATATAGTTTTTCTAACCTTTAAATAATGCTTTTTAAGAATGTGTTACGTAGAAATACAGCACATAAAAATGTTTAGACGAGGGGCCGGTCCAGTGGCGCAGCGGTTTAGTTCGTGCTTGGCAGCCCAGGATTCGCTGGTTCGGATCCCAGGTGCCCACCGACGTACTGCTTGTCAGCCATGCCGTGGCGGCATCCCAGATAAAGTAGAGAAAGATGGGCACGGATGTTAGCCCAGGGCCAGTCTTCCTCAGCAAAAAGAGTGGGATGAGCAACAGATGTTAGCTCAGGGCTGGTCTTCCTCACACACACACACACAAAATGTTTAGATGAATAAAATCACCTATAATGCTATTTAAAATAATTATTCAGCTGTTTATTTCTAATTTCTAATAAACATACACTTTTTTGAAATACTGGTAATGATACTGTGAATTTTTGAACACATTGGATCCTAATTTTTTCACTTAACTTTTAAGCATAGATAATTTTAGATGTCATCTTTCTCCCCAAACCATGAATTACTTGATGGAGGCATGAGGTCTTGGTCCTTTCTCTTGCTCCATTCTAGATACAGAATAAATGCTAGGTTAAGCACTCTCTACTGAAAGGTGATGATACAGAAGAGAAGAAACAATTTTCTTGGCTATGCAAGGCCTATACTTGGAAGCCTCCAACTCTTTAATATATATTTTTGATTTCTGCACTACTGATTCTAAATAATGTCTATAATTCCTGCACTCAGGTATCTATATCATAATGATAGCCTTTACTCAGTTAAAGCCAAGATATCCAGATATACAATTGGACGCTACGAATGAAGAAGCATCTGATTTGAAATCTGGCTTATAAAAGGGGAAGATAGGAATATCAATGTGACACGAATATATAGAGAACTAAAAATAAGCATTAAAGTGGCCACTCTGAGTACAGCACAACTATTTATTTGAAGAATCTAGATAGATGGCTAGTCTATACAGATCCATGAAATGAGGATAAAAACAAAGAGTCTTTTGTCATTTGGGACTGTGGAGGATGCAGTAATTTAGTGAAAGAGCAGTCACAACTATCCACCCTAGAGAAAGGCGAGGTATTTCAGATGAAGTGGGATATAGGCTCAATGCTGGTTGAGATTGAATGAGGCTCTCTGTCCAAATACCTGAGTTTATTTTTTTCTTCTCAAAGAGCCTCTTCCAATTCTGAAGTTACATTAGCACTCTCAGAAGCAAATATCTTCTTTTCTCTTTGCATGAACATCTCCAGCTTCTGCAGGAAGTTTCCCCAACTGGCTTTCAGAACATTCAATAATTTCCTTCATTTTAGTGGTGAAGTGCTTGTTCACATTTCATGGTTTCCTCTTTATCTTATATTTAATTTAGCAACTGTCTTGTCTCTACCTTTGATTCTGAGAAAAAGTTCATTGGGATCTATGAATGATTCAAACGCATTACTTCCAATAATAAATGCTTTTATTCTGTTATTTTTCTAGATTCCATATTCGTCCAAGCACATGCTCACACATAGTGCTCACCTGAGGTCAGAGCTCAGGTGCTAATCTGAGGGCTTTTGATGAAAAGCTAATCTCAGGGCTTTTGATAACTGTAAATAAAAGTGATCACGAAAAAGTGGATAAGCCTCATGAGGAAGTCCTGGGAAATAATAATAGTGGTTGGGGGGTAAGTAACGGTAGCAATACTGAGAACAGTGCACTTAGAACAGTGTATTAGGTATTCAGTAAACAATGATCAAACCAATGAATAAATGATAGAGGGCATAGTGAAGGTAGAGATAGTGGTGAGAGCAATGAAAGTAGAGATATTCAGCACAGAAGTGATAGTGGTGCCTGTGTTGATTGTGCCCATAAGGTAACGAGGTTAGTGGTGATCAGAAAGAGAAACTGGATGAGAAATATCCTCATAAGAAGAATTTTTAAAAGATGAAACTCAATTCTGGGATGTTCAAGATGTTGTTCTCCATGTGTGCACAAGATTATGCAAGTTGGATTTTCTCTCCCCATAGAAAGCTATATGGAACTTGCAAAAAGTTCTCTGGCCCAGAGAAGGCAATGTCCCTGAGATTGGAGTCCAGAGCCTAGCAGTCAGGGTTGCAGAGTTGAGAGTCATTTGGGGAATAGAGCTGATCTGCTTCACTTTCCTGTGCCCAATTTCCTGCCCCAGAGGAACCCCTATTGAGAGCTAGCCACTCCCAGCAACCCCAGGGGACACACAGCAAGGAGCCCCTGGGAAGCCAGCACTTCCAGGAACACGAAATATAACAAGGGAAGTGTACTGGAGGTAGAAAGAATGTTGGAAAAGAAGCTACAAGTCTCAATGTCATCAGTACCCTCAGGTCATGGACAGGGATGGTGAAGCAGAGATGAAAAAGGCTGAAGAAGAGGACTAGGAGAGGGCTTTGATCTTTCCTAGGTGAAGCCTGTTGGTTGTATGAGAAGAAAACTCCTGGGACATTAGTGTAGATCACCTATCTTCACTCTCACCCCAAAAACATTTTTCAGGGGCTTTAGAGAACCGCAGACTAACAGGGCTGTAAGGGACTTTATAAGGATCTATTTAAACTTCTTCATTTTAGAGAAGAGAAAGTTGAGGTAAAGAAAGGAGAAATGGCCAGGCTTAATGTCACTTTGAGTTTGTGCCAAAGCAAGCTTAGAAAGCCAATTCCCAAAGAGAATGTTTCTTATCTTATACTACAGCCCTTCTAGACCAACACCATAGTGTCCTGACTTCATCGATTCACAGACAACCCCCTTCCTGGTACATAATTCCATTTGGGACTCCATTAAAATGTGCACCATGTCCACTCATTGATTCTTCATCTGGCTCTATGGTTTTGAGCTTTGAGGGGCTTTTCCCAGAGTATTTAATTTCTTTTTTCTCCCATCTCTTCCTCCTTCAGCCCTTACTGAGAACATTCCTGAATTCCAGAAAGGCTCCCCGAACAAGACTTAGCAGTCACATTTTAGAACGTATGTCTCCTTTTTCCACAGTTTAGTACAACTAATTGTTGGATACAGTGTGTAGGGTACAAGTGGATGCTTTAAAGAATTGTGTACATTTCATTTGAACTGTGAGAGGAAGAGTTTGAGAATTTTTCTATCTCTTCTGTTTCCTGGTGGGTTATGTGGGAGAAATCCTGGGGCCTGAGACTCTGGTGTCACATTCTATACAACCAGAAAAGTACTGGGCTGTGAAGCAGGAAATGTGGACTCCACCCCAACTCTGTCAGCAACAGACTGTGATATTATACAAATCATGTCGGCCTTCTGGTCTTCAGTTCCTCTTTTGAAAAGTGAGGGGGTTTTGTTTGATAATGTGCAAGTTATTCTTTGGTTTGTATGTTCTATAATGTTGGCTCTGGGGAAATTTCTCAAGAAGAAGAATCCTAAAGTAGCTAATCTTCTGTCTTTATCCTTCATTGCTAGGAACCATGGATCATGTCAACCACACATGGACGCAGAGTTTCATCCTTTCTGGTTTCACTATCACTCGAACTCTGCAACCTCTTGCATTCTTGGGGACCCTGTGCATCTATCTCCTCACCCTGGCAGGGAACTTGTTCATCATTGTCCTGGTTCAGGCAGATTCTGGACTGTCCACCCCCATGTACTTCTTTATCAGTGTCCTCTCCTTCTTGGATCTCTGGTACGTCAGCACCACGGTGCCCACGCTGCTGCATACCTTGCTCCATGGGCGTTCACCCATCTCGTCAGCTGTGTGCTTCATCCAGCTGTATCTCTTCCATTCCTTGGGCATGACTGAGTGCTATCTGTTGGGTGTCATGGCTTTGGACCGCTACTTTGCCATCTGTCGCCCACTCCACTGCCATGCAGTCATGAGCAGAAAGGTACAGTTATGGCTAGCAGGGACCACTTGGGTAGCTGGCTTCTCAGCTGTGCTTGTGCCCACCAGCCTCACAGCCACCCTGCCCTTCTGTTTGAAAGAGGTGGCCCATTACTTTTGTGACCTGGCACCACTGATGCGATTGGCATGTGTGGACACAAGCTGGCATGCTCAAGTTCATATTGTAGTGATTGGCATGATCAATGCATGCAATCTTGTGCTCATTTTAGGACTGTATGGGGGTATCCTGAGAGCTGTGCTAATGCTGCCTTCAACTGCCAGTCGTACCAAGGCCTTCTCCACCTGTTCCTCCCACATAACTGTAGTGACACTATTCTTTGGCTCTGCGTTCATTGTCTATGTGGGACCAGCTGGGAGTCGACCTGAGGGCACAGACAAGCTTATTGCTTTGGTGTATGCTTCTCTTACCCCCTTTCTCAACCCCATTATTTATACTCTTCGTAATAAGGAAGTGAAGGAGGCTTCCAGGAGGGTCACTCAGAGGATTAGGGCCATGATGAAGGGACCCTGAGGATCTGCAGAGGCATAGGCCATTCATTTGGTAACTATAAGATTTAGTTGGTTAGTCGATCAACTAATCAAATAATTTGTCAAACACACTGCATATACCAACTAAAATGTACTGAGTCTTGTATTGGGACAAATTGGGAAATTTGCAGAGGGGGAGAAATACAGCCTTTGAATCCATACCTTTCTAATATGGGTGAAAGGACACATAGGTTAAAAAATAACCAAAGATAAAGATGCAAGTGCAAATATTTAGGTAGACTTAGAGAGAGATAGAACTGTGTTTGAAAGAAGTTGGAAGAACCAAAGCTGACTGCGGGATTGTTTTCAAGATAGGGTTCCTGGAGAAACACTGAGAAAATAGTAAATGAGCTTATCAAAAAAGAAAAATTAAAAGAATTTCTTGGGGAAATGTTCAGATGTGGATCGGTGAGTCATGGGAAGAGAGCTCATGAGACCGTGGAGTTCAGTGTTCCCGGGTGATCCCACAATAAAAGAATGTTTGAAGCTGAAGCTGAGAATTTACTCTCTAATGAGGAAGATCAGGAGGTTTGACATGAAGGTGCTGGATGTGTTGATAGTTAAAAGTGAGTTATAGAAACATATCCCGCACTTTGAATTTGAAATCATCAGATAGTCAACTAGGAAACATCATTAATCGAGTCCCTTGAGTGCAAAACTAGCTCTGGGAACCAAGAGGAGAGAGAAAAAGGAGGCACAATTTTTGTTTTCAAAGTTTTGTTTAGAAGAGTCAGTTATCTCCTCTCTCTCCCTTACACACACACGCACACACACACACACACACACACACGCACACAGCAGCAACGGCATATTGACTTAATATCAAGAAACAGACTTTTCCATTTTGCTCTATGTATATCTGTTGTGGTGGGAGGACATGAAAAGTGGAGGGAAGGAGTGCCTCCATTGGCAGAATGGGAATGAGAAACACAAAAGTAAGTTTCACAGAAGTTTATTCTGACATTTTCCCCAAGACTCAGACTTGGGAATCCTAATACCCTGGGCATTCAGTTGATACTTCTCTGAAAGTTCTCGTCATACCAGGCATGGAATTGTAGGATCCCCCTAGGAGATTCCCTGTCTCAGGATAACACGGCTATAGTTCTACTGAAAACACACAGAAAAACTCATTCTAAAAATAATTCTTCTGGGCAGTACTTTTTCTTTAATCATGGGGAAAAAGAGTTCTGGGTTTCCTGTTTTTGCCTAATGACAGTGAAATGCTTTATTTCTAATGCAAAGATGACTCGGTGTTTATTTTAATTTATTTTACTGGGAGAAAAATGTGTGTGGCGTGACATATAGTAACATTGGCCTCTCTCTCAATTCAGTAATCCTGTCTAGAATCATGGAATGTTCTGGAACCTGCACTTTTCAATATGGATGGGCTGTCCGATTTGAGGGGTTTTTTTGGGGGGGTGTGGTTTTTTTGTATGACAATGTAGCCACAGCCTCAACTCAATTTCCCCTGACCATCCAGCCCAGATGTGGGCTACATTCTCTGCTCTGACCTTTCCTAAGTAAAGGGAAATCATTTTAATATTATTAAACCATGAAGACTAATTTTGTGGGCAGAGAAAAACAACAATAGCAGAAATCAAACCTGTGATTCTATCCTTTCCCAAGTCGAAGTAATTTTTCTTTTGTTGTGAGAAGTGGATGGGGATGGGGGAGATGTGCTCATACTGGTAAGACAATTAGACTAGGTTCAAGTCTCAGGTTGAGCCAACATATGATCTTTGAAGACTTACTTTGAGCAAACAGCATTTGCAACTAGGCGAATGTCGACAGGAAGTCATTGAATCACTGAACTTCTGAGTTAGGCATCTGGCAAAACTCCTCTGTCTTTACAGAAGATAAAATTGAAGTCAAGAGGTGGGAAATACCTTAACCAAGGTTACATGGGAATTTAGAAATAGGCTGGAAATGGGATAGCACAAAGGTTTTCTAATCCTTTCCATTATATCACTACAATATTTGGCCTCTAAGTTGCCTTATTTACCTGAAGCAGAAAGTCTGTGGCACTGAGCACCACACAGCAGAAGTGGGTGGGAATGCAAATTTGGTGAGTCACAGACTTCTTCTGGGGGCTTATCTCTCCCACAGTACTCTCCTACTTATAGAGAACATGGCCTGCCATGGGGTTTTACAAGGCTTTCTCTGGCCTGCCTTTCTGCTCTAGGCTCCTGTCATTTCTATTTTCCTTTCCAAAGTAGGAATGGACTCTCTACTTCACAGAACCATTCCATGCTCTTGCTTAATTCCATAATCTCTTATGCAGGTACAGCGTATATTGAATATATTCAATCTTGAATATTTTGTGTCCACTTTCTCATTAAATTTCCCACAGTAGGAAAATGGATAAATGTCTTTCTAAAGTCAGTTAGTAGGTAAAAAACTCAATTCAAAAATTTTAACTCTACTGAGCAAGAGGAAAGACCAATATTTTAAAAATAGAAGGTCTGATTCTGCTGACTGAATCTTCACCCTCCCTACCATTCCTGCCAGCTGTGGGTTTTTCAGAGCCTGTATGAACCCTTGAATCAGGTCACACATGATTTTCACTTAAACATAGCTAGCTAGAGAAAATCCTTTTAACCATAATTTATATGAGTCTGGAGAGTCATTGTTGGAAAGGTATTTTGTTCTCTACAGTCATGAAGTTCTAAAAATAAGAAATTATACACAATTTCTTCAATTCTTTGACTCACTTAGTGAACAAGTCACTAAACTTCTTTGAGCTTTCCCCAAACACAGGGGCATTGATTAATTGTGGAATAAATGGGCTTCAACAAATCACCTGGAATCTTCTCAGGTAAACCTTAACCATAGATAAAGAATTTTATTTTAATGAGAATGTACATCCACGACCTACTAAATTGGAAACTTTAAGGGTGGGATCTAGCAATTTGTGTTTTAACAAGCCTCAAGATCTGAAGCCAGTTCAAGTCTGAGAAGCACTGATCTAATCTGAGTGGTGAGATTGGAAGAGGAACTGGGCATGTATAGCCCAGACCTTTCCTCTGCTTCTCTCCTTGGGAGCCAGCCTGCCCAGTTTTTGTGTTCTGCTCTCTGCCATGGAGTGGAAGGGCACTGTCCCCATGGAGGAGGTCTGTGACTTTCAATGCTTCTTGGTAATCAGGTAGGAGAACCATAAGGAAAATTAACACACCCACTATCATAGTAAGATGTTTGAAAACCTTCCCCTGAGTAAATAATATCCAGGTAGATAAGTCATAAGTAAGGATACAAAGATTTAACGAGAATAATTAACAAGACCCACCCACCAAAGGCACATAGAATACAGATCAACTGCACGCACATGTGGAATTAAACAAATGCTAGGCTATAAAATAAGGATTACTGAAATTTTGTAGTCTTTGTTCTGGAGATCTAATGTACAGCATGGTGACCATAGTTAATGATACTATATTGTATACTTTTTTTTTTTTCTAAAAGGATAGATCTTAAGAGTTCTCCTACAAAAATAAAAAAAAAAAAGAAAGAAAATGGTAACTATGGGAGGTGATAGATACTTTAATTAGCTTGCTTGTGGTGATCATATCACAATGTATATGTATATCAAAACATCAAGTTGTACACCTTAAAAACATAAAATTTCCATTTGTCAATTGTACATCGATAAAGCTGAAAATAAAATAAAATAAACCTAAATGCAGTTAAGAGAATTAATATTATACTGTATAGACTGGTTTCTAAATCATGATATAATTAAACTAGTATTAAATAGCTAAATGATAAATTTTAAATGTCCATATGTTTAATCTTTAAAAAATACTTCTAAACAACTTATAAATCTAAGAAGAAATTTTAAAGAAAAATAAAAAACATTTAGTCCTGAACAATAATAAAAATCACAATTTCAAAACTTTTGGAATAAAGCTAAAGTGATGCTTAGAGAGAAAGTCATAGCCTTAAATCTTTATGTTATGAAAGAGGAAATATGCAAAATTAGTCAAGAAAACATCCAAGCTGAGAACTTAGAAAAATTATATTAGGAGGAAAAAAAAAAAAAACAAACAAAGTAGAAGGAAGAAACAGATAACAATGGGAGCAGAAATTAATATGATAAAAATAAATATACAACAAAGAGAATATATAAATTAAAAAGTTGGTTCTAGGAAAAAAATTAATAAAATAATTAAACTCCTGACAAGGCTAATAAGAATAAAAGGGAGATAAGACTGAAAATAAGAACTGTTAAGAATGAAAAATTGATATAACTACAGGTTCAGCAAAGTTTAAAATGATAATAAGATGATACTGTTAACAACATATGTCAATTAATTAAACATTTAATTAGATTTATTTCCAGGAAATTACCAATATTAACTTCAGAGTCAGTAGAAAATCTTAATAATATTGAATTAGAAGTTAAAAATATTACTAGAAAGAAAACATTGGACCTAGATGGCTTAACAAGTGAGTTCTACCAAATATTAAAGAAAAATATAACTCCCATTTTTATACAACCTCTTCAGAGAACAGAAACACTGGAAATACAACTCAATAATGCATTTTATGAAGCTCACCTGTCACTGATTTCAAAATGATTAAAACCAGTTAATGAAAAAAGGAATTAGAAGCCAATCTCCCTCATTAACATAAATGTAAAATTCTCCCACCAAACACTCCCAAACCAAACTTAATAATCTATATTAAGTGATTATCATTGAGTTTGGCTTATCTCAGAATGCAAGATTGATTTAATATTTGAAAAGTGAATAATATGATTTATCACACTAACAGATTAAAAGAGAAAAAACATGATAATTATCTCTTTTGATGCAGGAGTAAAAAGTATTCAATAACTATTCATAATTAAAACATAAGAAACAACAATAACAATACAAATAGAAAAAAACCCTCCTTATCCTGATAAAGGGCATTCTTTAAAATCATGCTGTGGACCTGATAGTTAAATATGAAAAGGATTTCCTTTACGATCAAGAATAAAATAAGATTAATGGCTAATACAACTTCTATTCAACATTGATTGGAGGCACTGCCTATTGCAGCAAATAAGCAAAGAGAGTAAAGAAATTAAAAGTATAAATACTGGAGAAAATCTGTAATTGTTTGTGGATGATTACCTTATTTATGTTGAAGCATAGATAACCACAGATAAATTATCAAAATTACTATGAAGGTTGACCAGCTTGTTATACAATCCAAAGAAAAAAAAGCCAATTGCATTTTCATATAATAGCAACAATAATAAAATGCAATTAAAGAGTTAGAATTTATAACAGCAACAAAATATACATATAAAGTATGTAACAAAAGATATTCAAGAATTTTTTTGGAAATTCTTTTAAATTTGTATTTAAAGTCATTATATAACACTTTTGTATGAATGACGAGATAGAGCACATTCATGGGTGGGGAAATCAATATTAGAAAAAATATTTCTTCTCCCTCAATGACCTATCGATAAAACAAAATCTCATACAAAATTCTAAAAGTGGTTTTCATGGAATTTTACAGTCTTTCCCAAGGTCAAGAACAGTCCTGATATTAAAAAAAAAAAAGAGAGAAGGAAGAAAGGTGGCGTCTGGTAGTGATGGGGTTTCTACCAGAGATCAAGTGATTCAGATTTATAAAATAATTTAGTTAAGCTCAGTGGCCTATGAAGGTGAAAGTATTAGAAGAAATTATAACTTAAACTTCGGTTTATATGATACAGAACTATTTTGAATGTGAAGCTTTTTCTCTGATGGTCTTTTAGAAACAGAATTAAAATAGGCCATGTGAGAGTGTATTAAATTCACATGAGAAGCTGAATAATATGCAGAGTTTGAAATTCTGAGCAGGAGGTTATAGGGCACCTGTCACAGTTTACAAAAACCTCCACAACACGTTCAGCTTAAAAATTGCCAAAGAAGTTTTAATTTTTTTTTTTTTTTTTTTTTTGGTTTCCTACGAACTTGAACAGAAGGGAAGGAGAAAGTAAATGTGATTATCACTTTAGAAGTTAAAAGCTTTTCTGAATTCTTATAATTTTTCTCTTGGAAACAAAGGCTAAACTTTTTTTTTTTGGTGTGGAAATATCAAATTCAGATATTTCTGAAAAGATTAACCACAAATACAAGATATGAACCATTCTTAATCTTTCATACAGGACATGCTTTATGACATCCTAAAATCTACTAAATAATGTTTTATATCTCATGACAAGCATGAAGGTTTACATTTTATGTGCATAATGAAAATTAACAGTAATATAGTCCTCATTTCTTTCCCCAAATTCATAGAAATAAAACAGATGTGATCTATGCTTATGGTAGTCTGCCAGGCAGAGTTAACATTAATCTTACCTAAGAATTTTTCTTCAATTTGATTAGTAGGCACAACTGTCTAGTTTCCAGGGGCTTATATAATTGTATTCTTATGCTTCTCCTATTAAAAATAATCAAGAGATTTATAAGAGTTTCTAAACAAACTTTGAGGTCCAAGTGATGACTGTACAGTTTCCTTTCAATTATAGCTTATTTCCTTCCTAACAGGCTGACTTTTACTCCTGCTTCTATATCAATTACAACTTTAGTCTACCTTCTTTTACAGATTTAGTCTACCTTCTAGATAAAATTCATTAAGATACCAATCATAGAGTTATCTTCAGTAACTGACAGGGTCCAACCCAGACCAAGCCCTGCTTCTTTGAACCCTCCCCCAAATCACCTAACATGAGCCCAAATCCCATAATAATCCCTTTCTAACACCCGCTACTGAAATCCTCCACAGTCCACATGATGTGTGATCCCTCTCACTGCAGCAAGTCAATAAAGCCAATTTTATTAAACTATGGATGTGTTCCTGTTCTTTGGCTGGAAGGCATTGCCATCTCCTTTGATTCTCAAAGCAACCCAAATACAGCCTCTTTAAGGTGAAGAAAATAAGGCTGTGAGATGTTAAGTAACTTAGATGTGGTTACAGAGTTACTTGGAGTTTAATTAACAAACATCTACCTTATACCTGCAGGAATGTGTGTAGACACATTTTAGAACTAATATTGTTACTTTTTGTATTTCATCTCATTTAACCCTCACAACACACATTTAAACGTAAGAAAGTATAGATTCAAAGAGAGAAATGACTGCCTGAGGACGCATAGGTAATGAGTGGTGGTCAGGAGTATTGGCCTTGAGACAGACACCATTTGTGGCTATGTGACATTGGTTATGTTCCTTCAACCACTATCAAAGCTTCTGGAGGCAGTGGAGCTTAGAAATGGTGAGTACAGGTTCTGGAGTCAGAGTGCTTTGGTTCATAATCCTGATATGGGCACTTACTAGCTGTGTGACTTTGGGCATATTATTAAACTCTCTGTGCTTCGGTTTCATTAAAGGTGAAATGGGGAGAACAATTGTACCGACCTCATAGAGTAATGGTGAGGATCATATTAGTTAACACATGCATTGTGCTTAGAGTGATATGTGTTACCTAGTAAAGTTTCAGTTAATCTGTATTTTTTGGAGCCAGGATTCAAATTAAGTTTTCTGAGGCTCCAAAACCCATGCTTTTTTTCAGAAAAGGCAACTCCTATCAGAGAGGCTTCTCAAAGGAAGAACAATGTGGGGCTGGATCAGGCACATGATCAGGAAAAGAAATTGATTGAAAAGATGAGGGGAAATACAAAGTCTCTTTGGACCTGTGAGGTGAGACAAGGAGACATAAGAGTGCGTGTGTTTATGGGTGGAGTGACGGGAAGGTTGCGGTCATGTTTTCTGAGCCAGAGTCCAAGAGTCTGTGTTAAGAAGTCACCGGAGATGGGGAGAGGGGTGGGTATTGAGGGAAGGGTAATGAGACAGCATGCACTTGGGAAAAGGCTTCCCTGAGCCCACCTGGTGGAAGGCAGACTTCACTTCTATCGAAGTGCCCTCCCAGGATTCTAGCCTGAGCCTGATTCTCACCTTTCTCTGGTGCTGGATATCTCTCTCTTGCCTGTGCCCCTCATGGCCTGAAATAGTCAAGGTTAGCTCAGGGGACCCTGCCCCATGGGGATAGGACTCGCTGAAGAGGAGGAGAGGCTCCTAGATGCAGTCTTGATCTCCCACACATGTCTGAGCCAGACAAGACAAAAGCAGACACCGAATGATGCTCAGGGGCTGGTAGGTGATCTGGGGGCTATGTTAGCTGTAGTGATTGGGGATCTGAAAGGTGGGGCCTATAGCAGGAGACTCGAAAATAGATAATATTTTGAAATCAGAGAATTGGTTTTGTGGCAAGATGACAAATAACTGGGACTTGGAATGTCTAGTTTTGAGAATTATAGAGTATCAGGTTGAAAGAGACTTTAAAGGCCATCTGGTCCACTGTTCTCCCCAACTGATTCTCAAATTTACTTTACAACCAAGAGATTGGCTAATGCTCGCTTTGAAAATTTTGAGAGACAGGGAGTTGCCCTGTGTGCTGCCACAGACTGGCTATGAGCTGGCATGGATGGCAGGAAGGAGAGGTTTCTGAAAAAATCATTCATGACATAGATCTGTGACTAAGAAGATCTAAGGAGGTATCGTATCATCTCAGGAGCAGCTGTATTTGAAAAGACTCCTAGAGAGGACTGTATACAGGCTCTCTAAGTGGGGGGTTAAGGACACCTGATGATGTAAGACTTTAAGATTCAGAGGTCTTCAGAATGGCTCCTGAAATTATTTCATGTCTGCAACACCTTACTCGACCTACACATACAGTTGGCTTCAGGAAAGCTCATTTGTGGAAAGATGAAACTTCGTCAATAACATTCACCTACACACAAAGGATGATCTTGAATTTGATTTCTCTGGGTGGGTGAGAGCTCTGATGGGTCCTTCAATAGTTTAGGGAAGAGGAGGCAAGACAAAATTTGAGATGCTAAGTCCATTTAGATATGTTAAGCTTGAGATGCCGAGAGGACAATAGGAAGGATGTGGTTAGTCTCAAAAAATATATAAAATATATTATATAATATATTATAAAAAATATAATATAAAAATATATTATAAAAAATATATTATAAAAATAACTTAAATCCAGGCTACAGAAAAATTCAAGTACAGTCAAGCAACGTTGAGCTCACAATTCTATGCTCATTGTTCCAGGCGTTGGTAGGGAGATATAAAATAATGGAGTGCTACATGTACTCTCAAAGATCTTATCAATTTATGGGAAATACAGTATGCTAACTGAACACTCTAAATGTTATGAAGACATAGAAAAAGAAATAAGGAACTTTTTCTGCGAGAGTAGGGAAAAGCTTCACTAAAGAGCTGACATTTGACCTAATTTTGAAGGATGAGAAGGAGTTGCCGGATGGAGAAAAGAAAAAGAGGGGTAAAAAAGGAAATGGTTAGGAGCAGCAAAGGTGCCAGAAATGTAATGAAGCAAAGATTTCTGTTTCAACATATTTGTCTCCTGTAATTAGAGGTGAATGTACAATCTCTTCAGAATAGAAAAGATTAAAGAAGAGTACCCGAACACTAATTGCTTTGAATCAATTAAGCATTTTAAAGTATCAAACCCAGAAGTTTATTTCCACTGCAGGGCATTTGGGTTTGGGAGCAATGTTTGGATTTGAGTGAGTAGCATGAGTTGAAGGGAAAGCATTAGGGGTCAACTAATTATTAAATTAAGTGTTAGATTAATTAGTTTGATTAAGCAATTAGTTTTTATTGAATACCTTTAATGTGACTGCCGTTATGCCAAGGCTTAGGGTTACAAAAATAAGAAGAGACTGCAGTTTGTCATTGTGGTGGCTAGAATTTGGACAGCGCTCTCCAAATGCAGTGTGACCTACACAGTGTATGGCGTGACTGACACTAGCTACCATTTTCCTGCATTTAAAGTCACATTGTTTATGTTTTTTTGTGTGTGGTGGTGGTTTCTTTTCTTTCCCCTTTCTTTTCATTTTGCATCTGTTTCACAGTGTGCTTGAAAAAAACTAGAATATCCAATACTATTTTTTGGTATGAAATTCCACCTAGCCAGCTATGTATTCCTCATCTATATTTACATAATTGGTTTTCTGAAAATGCAAGATTTATGCTTATTGCCACTTCCTCACGTTCGTTTTTGAGTCTGCAGTCTCTCACCCGATGTGTTAACCACCCCACTCATCTTTCCATCAGCAACACTCACAAGGCAAATTCACACCTTCCTCTCTGAGCTTGAGGTTAGAATAGTTAAATAGTTAAACATCAGTGATGTTTTAAAAACCCACATCTGATCATGTCATGCGTCTGTCTAACGTTCTCCAGTGGCTCCCCACGCCTTTTGGGATAAGGTCCCAAATCACTGGGTGAGCTTCCCAGTTGCCTTACCATACAGGGGAACACACATTTCCCTAAATCAGCCTGCGCCCTGCTCAGCGCCTGCACAAGTCCTTATTGTCTGAAATGTTTCTTTTCTTCTTTTGTGTAACTAACTCCTACTCTTCCTGGAAAATTCATCTCAAGGGCTTCCTCCTCTGAGAAGCCTTTCTCAATCATCCTAGTCTGAGAAACGAGCCCATTCCTTAGCACTCCGTGGTGTCCTGTATTTCACAGGCTATACTGAGATGACTGACTGATGTGTCTGCTTCCCCTAAGAGACTGTAAGCTTTCTGGAGGCGGAGGCTGTGCCGTGTTGAATCCTGTACGCCTTATGCCTGACACATGTGAATTTGATAAGTGTTTCTAAGGTGAACCGAGCAATAAGAAAAGACTTGCCACTGCATTAATCTCATATACAAAATTTACCCTTTTGAGACTTGACTGAAGGAAAAACTATAACCTGCGGAGGGGGAATAGAATGTTTGGGGAAATCCACATAGTATAGAGATAAACAGCATGGAATTAGAGTGCATAAATTCAAATTCTGTTTCTGTGACATGGCATCTATATGAAATAGAAATGTTTCATAATATCTTCCTTCTATTCCTGAATTTTCTCATCTGTAATACAGGTGTAACAATGGTACTATCTCACTTGATGTGTGAAAATTAAGATATTGAATACAAAACACTTGTAAAAATGTTTGATGCTATTTTTATTATTAGCTATTATTTTTAGAATAGTATTAATAGTAGTAGCAGTAATAGTAATAATTAAAGTGTTGCCATTAAATAATAAAAAAAGACAAAGAGAAATATAGTTTCGAGCTGGACTTGGCAGTCGTCTCAATCCAGTTTTTTCTCCTTTCCTTCTCCCATCTCAGCCTCCCATGGAGCGACACAATCATTCCAGCCTGGCTGAATTTGTGCTCCTCGGCTTCCCCAAAGTGGGACATGTCAGAGGCTGGCTTTTTGTCCTGCTGCTGTTGGCATACCTGTTCACTGTCTGCGGCAACATGCTCATCTTCTTAGTCATACGACTGGATGCAGCCCTACACACACCCATGTACCACTTTGTCAGTATTCTCTCCTTCTTGGAGCTGTGGTATACAGCCACCACTCTCCCCAAGATGCTAGCTAATCTTCTCAGTGAGAAGAAGACCATTTCTTTTGCAGGATGCCTCCTTCAGACCTACTTCTTCCACTCCCTAGGGGCCTCTGAATGCTACCTTCTTACAGCCATGGCCTATGACCGATACCTGGCCATCTGCCAGCCCCTCCGCTACCCTGCAATTATGACCCCAACACTCTGTGGCAGGATGGCTGCTGGTTGTTGGGCTTGTGGCTTCCTGTGTCCCATTTCTGAAGTCATCCTGGTCTCCCAGCTCCCCTTCTGTGGCTACAATGAAATCCAACACATCTTCTGCGACTTTCCACCTCTGTTGAGCCTGGCCTGCAAGGACACATCCACTAATGTCCTGGTGGACTTTGCCATCAATGCCTTTATCATCCTTATCACTTTCCTCTTTATTATAGTTTCTTATGGAAGAATCATTGGGGCTTTACTGAAGATAAAAACATCAGCAGGAAGAAAGAAGGCCTTTTCTACATGTGCCTCACATCTCATTGTGGTCCTCATTTTCTTTGGGAGCATCATCTTCATGTATGTGCGGCTAAAGAAGAGCTATTCACTGACCCTTGATCGGACACTTGCTGTAGTCTACTCTGTGCTAACACCACTGGTCAACCCAATTATCTACAGTCTTCGTAACAAGGAACTCATTAGGGCCATCAAGAGGGCCATCTTCCAGAAGAGGGAGAGCTAGTCCCACTCACCAATGACTTAAGGTCCTTCCTCCATTTCAATGTTGATCTAATAAAAGCTCTACGTACCTTTGTCCTGACCTTGAAAAATCTTCTGTCATGACATGCTATGGATCCCATCTCCTCTCAACTTCTCAAAGACTTTATTTCTTTATGTTTTTCTTCTCTTTCCTACATCTTTATGCTTTCCACTTTTTACTTGATGAGTGTTTTCAGCATTTAATAATACTTTAGTATCTCCATTCTTAAAAACGAGCTTAACACATTTCCTTGGTCACAGCAAGAGGTCTATTTCTCTCTGCTCCCTTTTCCAACTAAACTTCTCAGCATGATTAGCGACACAATCTATCTCCTCTTCACTTCCTAGTCACTTTCCTAGTCACCCATTCCCATCTGGCTTTTGCTCAGACCTTTCAACCAATATTTTACAAAGGTCATTAATGACCTTCATGTTGCCAAATACATTAGACCCTTCCTGTCCTTCCTGTTTCTTGAACTCTTGATACACATGACCATTTCTTTTTAAAAAGTTTGTCTCTTAGCTTCCATATCATCATTATCTCTTGATTTTACTCTTATCACTCTGATCCATCTTTCTCAGTCTCCTTTGTTCTGTAGCATTTTCTTCTTAGATGCTCAGAGTTATTCCTATGGCTTTAAATGCCATTCCTACCTATGCCAACAACTCTTGAATTTATATCTCCAAACCAGAATTCTCTTCGGAGCTTTAGACTTATATATCCAAGTGCCTACTTAAAAACCTCACCTGGATGTTTCCCAGGAATTTAAAACTTAATGTGTTAAAAATAAAATCTTCAATTGCCCAACATCGAAATCTTGATGCTTTTGTTTCCCTATGCTTGGGCCAGAAAATTTCAAATAATATATGTCACTTCCTTTTCCACCCCTGCATCTAATTCATTATTAATGTATGCCAATCCTTCCTCAAAATGTATCCTCAAATCTGTTTTTTTCTTTAACGTTATTATCCTGGTGTAAACCTCCAACATCTCTCAACTGGATTAATACAATAGTATTTTAACCACTCTCCTCGATCCTACTCTCGTTCCATTCTAATATATTTTCCACATAAAATGCAAAGTGGTATATTTTAAAGCTAAATGGGATATGTCATTCTCTAAAACCATGAAAGATTCCCAATTGCACTTAAGATAAAATCCAAAGCCTTGCCATACTTTATAAGGTTCAACCAAATTCCTCCCTGCCTTCCTCTCCAACACTGACTCCCACCTCTTCTCCATCAGTTCACTCTTATCTAGTCATATTATACTCTTTGAATTCTTCACATATATTAAGATCAGAATGTCTTCAGGAACTTTGCACTGTTTTTTCCCCCACAACACTTTGGTTCACCTCTTCTCATTGTGTCAGTTTCTGTTCAAATGTCACTTTCAAAGGACGTTATCTTTGAGAGTACTTCTGAACACCCAGCCTAATTTATATCACTCTTTTTTTTTCTTTTGAATGATGTTTTGTTTTCCTTCAAAATATGTATCACAATTTATATGCATATGCACATTTGTATATGTGTAGATATAGATATAGATATAATTTGTCGTTCTTTCCTACAAGTCGACAAACTACATTTGTTCTGAATCATGTCAGTTTGGTTACTTGTTATATGTCCAGAATCTAGCAAGTGTCTAAACATTGTGAATATTCAATAAAAATGTAAAATATGAAGAATGTAATGAATCTCACCCACTCTTATCACTAACATATTTTGATCTTTAAAGATGCCATCCAGATTCTATCATTACTGGAACCCACTCCCCCATAAGTGTTTTGATCTACTCTAGTTGCACTCACTTCTGTCTTCTATACAACAGCCTCCATTTGTCCTACATCTGGCTTTTAAATCCCTTTCAATAACACTTGTAACTAGGCCTTACTCAGCCACTAATTGTGTGCTACACTCAGTTATCTCTTCTGGATCTCTATTTCTTTATTCACAAACTGTGGTGGGTAGGTGAGCTATCTTTAGGTGATGTTCATTGCTAACATTATAGGGTTTTAAGATGCCATTTAACCCTTTACTTTCTTGTATGTACTTTATGGCTCTTGAATTCCAAGGCTATCAACTTGTGATAAAAATGGGAGATTTTTCCTAAGAGCCACAAATTTCCCAGAATCTTTTAAGATTCCTGGAACATTTATTAAATTTTCTAAATATTCAAACAATTATTTCAAATATAAGAATCTCCCTAGCCATGCAGACAGACTAATTGAACTATTTGAAACTATTTTCAGGAAAAAAGTATATATTTATATACATAAATATTTACATTAAAATATATTTATATGGAGTTATAAAAGTTATGTATATACATATCTCTATACATACACAACATACTAACATGTAAAAATACATATATATGTAACTTTTACAAGTCCATAGAACAAACAGGGAAGAAGTCATGATCCCCATTTATGGATGAGACTACTCCAGTATTTCTTTACCTATATTTTGATTTCTCTCCCTTCCTATTTCAGTATCCATTTTTCTCTATATATTATTGTATATTACAATTATTATTGTTTCTCCATTTGGTCCCTAGCAGAAAGCTTTCACATTATCCTTTCCTATTTCCCAATGCTGAGAAAGGCATCATCTTCCTCCTCTCTCTTACGTCTTCTCCATACTTAGTTTTATTATAGCAGAACCTAATTTCTGTGGAAAACAGAAAGCAAAAGGATTCAGAAATTATAGAAGGAAAGATTCAACTTTCTTTTGGACTGTTTACTGATTTGTTTTATAGCCACTATCTGATTTTTTTTTAATCTACTACATTCCAACTAAACTATGTACCATGTTTCAGCTAGTGTTCTTGGCACCACAACCCTTGTATTATGCAGAACCTAAAACTAGGCAAAAAAATACAAAATGTGCAAGCTAGATGGTAAACTACAAGTTTTTTTTAAAAAATGAAGCATAATATGTATACAGAGAACTGTACAAAACATAAATGTGCAAGCAACTCAATGAATTTTCACAGACTGAACTCTTTTGCTTAATGAGCATTCAGAACAGAATACTGGAAACATCTCCAAACTTCCCCATGCTCCTGTACATTCAACAAACTACTCCCCTCCCTCCCACAAGTATAACCAGTAACCTGACATCTAATGCTATGGATTGATTTTACCATTTTTGGCATTTTATATAAATTGATTCATACATTATATATTTTTTTGTTTCTGATTTATTTCACTCAATGTTATGTTTATGAGATTCAACCCTACTGTCTTATTTAGTTGTGGCTCTTTCCTTCTCATTGCTGTATAGAATTCTATTACGTGAATACAGCACAACTTAATGTTATCTTGATGGGCATTTTAGTTATTTCCAAACTGAGGCTATTATAAATAGCACTACTATGAACATAATTATACACGCTTTTCAAAGAATATATATTTTTGTTTCAGTTGGGTGTATATGTAGGACTGGACTTCTTGGGCATTGGATGTGTATACATTTATCTGTAATAGATACCACCAGTTTTGAAAGTGATTGTACAAATGTATACTTTCATCATCAGAGCAAATCAAAGAATTGGGAAAAAAAAATCCAGCAGAATCATTTCTAGTTTCAGAAATCAGGAAATCTTCAAGAAAGAGATAGGAATTTAGTTAAACATTAAGGTAGAATTTTTATAACAAAGATTAAAAGTAAAGCATTTTAAGTAAAATAGACAACATTAGCAAAGGCACAGAGGCAAGAAAATATGAACTATGTTTAGGGAGCATTGAGTAGTGTGCTTTAAATTTTTTTTTCCTTTTTGAAATTAAGATATTTATACACTCACACAGAGGAAAATTCACTTTTTCGTGTAAATACCTGTGAGTTTTGACAGACACATAGTGTTGTATAACTACTACTATAATCAAGATATAGAATCATTCTGTCACCCCCCCAGTATCCTCCAAGTCATGATTCTATGTAGTCAGCCTCTACCCAATTTCTAGTCCCTGGCAACCATTGATTCATTTTTAGTTCCCACGTTTGCCTTTTCCAGAATATCATAGAATTATAGTCTGAATATTACACTCAATGGAATTAATGAATCTGGCTTCAGTCCCATAGCACAATGCATTTGGAGTTCATCCATATTGTTGCATGTGTCAGTGATTTATTCCTTCTTATGCTGAGTAGTGTTCGATTGTATGGATTACCACAATTTCTTTATCAGTTCTCCAGCTGAGCAACACACGAGTTGTTTCTAGTTTGGGGTGACTATAAATAAAGCTGCTGTAAATATTTACAAACAGATTTATGTGTGAACATAGATTTTGATGTCATTTGGGTAAATACATAGGAGTGGGATTGCTGGGTCATGTGATAAATGTATGTTTAATCTTATAATAAGGTGCTAAATGATTTTCCAAAGAAGATACATCATTTTGCACTCTAACCAGCAATGTATTGAGAGATGTAGTTCCTCTACATCCCTGTTGGTACTTGGAATGGGCTTTTTTTTCTTTAAAGACAATGTAATAGATATCCATTGGTATCTCATTGTGGTTTTAATTTACATTTCCCTAAAAACTATTGATATGAGCATATTTTCACATTCTTATTCACCATTTTCTTTGGTAAAGCATCTGTTGAAATACTTTATTTCTAATTAGTGGGTTTTTCGAATCTTGTATATATTCTGGACACAGCTACTTTATCAGATATGTGATTTTCAAATATTTTCTCAGTCTAAGCTAGTCATTTTACTCTTTTAATGTATTTCAAAGAACAGATAAAATCCACATTGCCACTTATTCATGATTATATATAATCTATTAATTATACACACAATCTATTAATGATAATCTAATCATTATCTGATAAAGTTCAAATTATATTTTTATGGGTCATATTTTTTTGTGTTTTATCTAAGAAAACTATGCTTAAATCAAGATCCTAAAGATTTACTCTTTTCTTCTAGACATTTTATAATTCATTTTTTATAAATGTCTATGATGCACTTTGAGTTAATTTTTTTTAGAAAATGTGAAGTATACCTCAAGTTTCATTTATCACAACATTTTATTTTGAAAAAGATTGAGTCATAGAAATTGCAAAAACAGTAGTTTCTGTGTAACCTTTACTAGCTTTACCCAACAATAATATCTTATATAATTATAGTTTATTGTCAAAACCGAAAAATTGACATTGGTACCATACTATTAACCCAGGTACAGACCAAGGTTTATTTTCATTTATGAATATCCAATCATTCACCAACATTTGTTGAAAAACACGCTCTCTCCATTGAATTACCTTTGCTTTTGTGTTGAAAATCAGTCAATTTTATATATATATATATAAATATATGGGTCTATTTTTAGACTCTTGTCTATTCTCAAAATGTTCTGTTCTATTTACTGTAAGTTTATACTTATTATAGGAATCAGGAAGTCCTCCAAATTGGTTCTTCTTTTTCAAAATTGTTTTTACTATTCTCATTCCTTTGTTTTTCCATATAATTTTAGAATCAGCATTTCAATTACTAAAAAAAAAATCATGAAGGGAGCTGACTTTATAGATCAGTTTGAGAGAATTGATATCTTAACAATACTGAGTCCTCCAATCTATGAATATGGTATATATCTCCATTTATTTAAGTCACCTTTGATTTCATCAGGGTTTTGTAGTTTTTGGCGTACAAATTAGGTACATATTTTGTAAGATATATATTTTTGTACTATGGTAAATGCTACTTTAAAAAATTCAGTTTCTAATTGTTTTGTGAAAGTATATAGAAATAGAATTGATTTTTGTATATTGATCCTATGATCTGCCACTTGTTTAACTCACTTATTGTTCTAGTAGCTTTTTAGAAAAGTTTGAAACTTTCTACATAGACAATCATGTGATGTGTGAAGAGAGATGGTTTTATTTTATTGTTTCCTTCCAAGTAATCTATTTTTGATTTCATTTTCTCCCATTTTGTACCAGAGGTCCTCTTGTATGATGTTGAATTGAAGTGATGAAAGCAGACTTTTTTCTTTATTCCCAAACCTAAGGGGAAAGCATTCAGTCTCTTATTGTTAAGTATGAGGTTAGTGTAGGCTTTTTGTAGATGCCTTTTATCAAGATGAGGAAGTTCCTCTCTATTATTAGTAAGGTAGTTATTTTTAAATTAATGGATGTTGATTTTATCAAAGCCTTTTTCTACATCTATTGAAAGGATCATACATTTTTTTCTTTGAACTTTTGATATGGTGAATTTTATTGATTAGTTTTCAAAGATGAAACAAACTTTATATTCCCAAGATAAATCCCAATTTGTCATGCTATATTATCTATATTGTTATTGTTGAATTTGATTTGCTAATATTTTGTTGAGGAACTTTGCATCTCTGCTTGTGAGGAATATTGGGCTGTAGTTTTTTTTTCCCTCTCGATAATGTGTTTGTCCAGTTTTAGTATCTGGGCATTGCTAGCTGGGAAGTGGTCCCTCCTCCTCCATACTCTGTAAAAGTTTATGTAATTGTTATTATTTCTCCCTCAAATGTTGGTAGAATTTCCCAGTGAAGCAACTTGAGCACGGAGTTGTTGGTTGTTGGAAATTTTTTTGTACTACTACTTTGATCATTGCTATTTTTTGTTATAAACAGTTCTTTTTAGGGCAAATAAAAATACAATAAATATATTTTATACTTATCTTCATTTATGCCATTTCTTGCACTCTTCATTTCTTTGTGTACTTTGAAATTTCTATCTAGCATCATTTTCCTTCTCCCTGAAAAATTTTCTTTAACATTTCTTGTAATGCATGTCTATCAACAATAAGTTCTTTCACTCTTTTCCTAAAAATAAATTTATTTCTGCTCTTGAAAAAATTTTTATCATCTTTATTATATTTCACATGCCATACACTTCACCCATTAAATTGTGCAATTCAATGATTTTTAGTATATTTACAGAGTTATGCAACTATTACACAATCTCATTTTAGAATATTTCATCATCCTGCCCTTCCTCAATCCCTTGCCCCTAGGCATTTACCTATGCTAGTCATTTCATATAAGTGGAGTCATACAATATATGTCTTTTGGCTAGCTTCTTTCACTTACGATAATGTTTTCAAACTTCATCCATGTTGTAGCATGGATTTTAGTCTAGCCACATCAATACTTATGTTAAATGTTTACATTCAATGCTAAATAATATTCAATTGTATTGATAAATCATGTTTTATTTACCCATCCATTATTCAATGCATTTGGATTGTTTCTACTTTTTGACTATTATGAATAATGTTTCCATGTACAAGTTTTTGTATAGACATATGTTTTCATTCTCTTGGGTAGATATACCTAGTAGTGGAATTGCTGGCGCATATGGTGACTGTAAGTTTAAACTTTTGAGAAAGTGCTAAACTGCTTTACAAAGTGGCTGCACCATTTTACATTCTCATGAGCAGTACTAGGGTTCTTATTTTGTTGTATCCTTATCTTCACTTATTATCTGTCTTTTGACCACAGTCATCTTAGTGAACATGAAGTGGTATCTCATTGTGGTTTGATTTTCACTTCCTTGATAGCTAATTGTATTGAGTATCTTTTCATGTGCTTATTGACCATTTACAAATATCTTCTTTGGAGAAATGTTGTATGTTTTCTAGGACTGCCATAACAAAATACCACTGACTGAGTGTTCTCAAATAAATTTGTTTTCTCAGCTCTGATCCAAGATCAAGGTGGTGACAGACTTGGTTTCTTCTGACGCATCTCTCTTTGACTTGCAGATGGTTGCCTCACGTGGTGTCTTTTCTCTGTGCATCTTTGGTGTCTTTCATGGGGTCCAAATTTCCTCTTCTCATAAAGACACCAGTGAGATTGGTTTAGGACCCCCCAAAGACTTCAAGAGGAATTTTAACTTAATCTTCTCTTCAAAGGCAACTATCTCCAAATACAGTCACCTTCTGAGTTTATGGGAGTTAGAGCTTCAACATATGAATTTGGGTAGACACAATTCATCCCATGACAAATGTCTATTCAGATCCTTTGCCCACTTTTTAATTGTATTGCTATCTGTTTATTATTAAGTTGCAAATGTTCTTTATATAGTCAAGATACAAGATCTTTAGCAAATACATGTTTTTCACATATGTTCTCCCATTCTCTGGGTGTCATTTCACTTTCCTCCTGGTGTCCTTTGAAACATAAAGAATTATAATTTTGATGAAGTCTGATTTATTTTTTTTCTTTTGTTGCTTATGCTTTTGGTGTCATATCTAAAAAGGCTTTGTCTAACACAAGGTCATAAAGATTTACTCATATGTTTTCTTCTAAGAGTTTTATATTTTTAGCACTTACATTTAAATCTTCCACCCATTTTGAGTTAAACATTTTTATGGTGTGCAGAAGGGTCCAATTTCATTCTCTTGCACTTGGATATCCAGTTGTCCCAGCACCACTTGTTAGAAAGACTACTACTTTCCTTATCCTTTATTTTTGAAAGATATTTTCACTGGATTTTTGTGTTCTGGCTTGATAGTTTTATTTCTTTTTGTACTTCAGAATGTAATTTCACTGTATTCTGGCTTGCATAGTTTCTGATGAGAAATTTATTTTAACTGTTTCTTTTTCTGCACTGTACTAACGTGTCTTTTCTTTTCTGACTGATTTCAGTATTTTATCTCTGTCTTTGGTTTTCAGCAGTTGGAATATGATATGAATAGACTTCACCCCATGTCCCGCCACCAATTGTTCTCTGAGCTACATGGATCTGTGGTTGATGTCTGTCATTAATTTTGGAAAATTCTCAACATAGTCTCTCTAAATATTTCTTCTCTCCTGATCTTTCTCTCTCTTTTCCATCTGGATTTCACTTACCTTTATGTTAGTCCATTTTATATCGTTCCACTTCTCTTGGATGCTCTGTTCTCTTTTATTTACTCTTTTTATTTTTGTGTTTAAGTTTGGACAATTTCTATTGAATTATCTTCATGTTCACTAATTTTTGTCTGTGAAAGTCTACTGATGAGGCTATTGAAGGTGTTTTTCATCTCTGTTACCTAGTTTTTTATTTCCAGCATTTTCAATTGATGCTTTCCTATAGTTTCTATATATCTTCTGCTATTACCCATTTGATCATGCATGCTGTTCAACTTTTCCACTACAAGTTTAACCTATTAATTATAGTTATTTTAAATTCCCTGTCTGATAATTCCAACATCTGTGTCATATCTGGAACTTGTCCTGTGGATTGCTTTGTTTCCTGAAAGTATTTTGTGTTTTTCTTGTTTATGTGTGTATTTTATAAATTTGTTGAAAGTCAGACATATTTTGTAGGACAGTAGACACTGAAGTAAATAATATTTATGCCTTAGAATGGCCATGCCTTTTCTTTTGCTGTGACACTTGTAGATTTGAGTCAATCTAGTCAGGAGTTGAGATGGTTATGTTATTTGTTGCTCTGTGGTTATCCTCAGTACACCACAGAATTCAAATTCCTCTATTACTTTGTATTTATGGTGGTTTTTCTCAGTGTCTGCTCCACTCTCAGCTTCATGTCTTCCCTCTGTGTTTGTGTCTCTGAGAAGGCCTCTCTCCATATATGTGATTCTCTCCTGTCAGTAGACTGCTCTCGTAACCCAACACTTGTTAGCTGGGTTGTGGGAGTTGAGTGAGGGATGTTTTCTTTTGTTCTGGTTCAGTCTCAGTTTTAGTGTCCTGGGTCTCAGGGGTGGAGACTTTTTAGTTATTCTGCCCTTTCCCCAAATATAGACTTCTAAAGTCCTGACCCTAAGACATATGTGCCTTTGTTCCAGGAGATAGAGAAGAAAGATCTCTGTAGGGCTTGTCTTTCCTACAATAACTGCTGTTCCCTTTCCCCAGTCCTACACCATTGTGGAAACTGTTTCAGTACTTTTACCCTGCCACTAATCCAGCACCCATGAGGTCCATGGAGAATAGTCCTGTGATTTCTCTTTAGTCAGTGGCTGCAGAGGGTGCAGGTTCATGCTGAATCATGCTGAGCCTTGAGCAATTCAATAACAAAGTTCAACTTAATTTTTCTTATTCCTCATATGGCTCCCAATGTCTGGTAACTGTCCCAGATAAGCAAGTTCTCACATCGCATCTCTCTTTGGACACTCTTGTCTTTTCTTTGAGTTAGTTGGGTTAACTTATAATCTCAGCCCTCTGACTGGTTTGAGAAAAGTTCCAATTTTTTAGATTATATTTGTTTTTTTGTTTTTTGTTAAGGACGGTGGTGTCCCTTCTTCAAACTTTTTGCTTCAGTGGAAGGTGGGAGTTTAAGTAACATGTTTCAAATCAAGTTTGGGGTGTTTGCATGGGCGTAGTTGATTATTAGTCTGGAAAGGTAGATGGGGACTAGGTTGTAGAGAAACTTAGCCAACACATAGAGATAGAACATTAACTTTAGAGATTCCCATAAGGGAGATTGTCAGAGAAAAGGCCAAGAAGGATAAGAAGCAGGAAGGTTCAGTACCAAGAAACAAGGAAGGAAATGCTACAAGCTGCAGAGAAATACAGGAAAATTGAGCAGCGAGAAGAGACCACTGAATTTACCTAGTAAACTGCCACTATACACAGGTGGAGGTAAAAGACATTGCAAAGGGTTGAGAGGTTAATGTGTTTTGAGGAAGCAAATGGAGCTGCAGGTTCAAGACATCTGATGCTGTAAAAATAATAGGCAGCCACGTGCTAGAAGCTGCTCATACCAGCTCTGGAGAGCTGATTGTTAAATCGTCAGGAATTTTGTCAGCATGTAGCTTGAAATCAGGTTTGGTGGGAGTATTTACATTCTGCAAATCAGCAACTGCTACAAATTGGCATTTGATATAAATTTTTTTCAAGGGGAAAGGAGTGTCAGAGATAAACAAAGCCAGACACTAGTTATAGCAGTAAAAGATTTAATCAGTAACATACTTATTGCAATAGGGAAGAGGGTCCAGGATGAACTGAACTCAACTTCAATTTGTGTAGAGGTAACCAGGGGTTTTAAAGAAGAATGAGGGGGTCGAGAGAGGGCTCAGCAGAGTCAGAGGAGTGAAAAATTACAAAGGATTGGTCAGTGTAAATGTAATTAGGCCAGCTGTGTCTGCTAGCTGGAAATTATCTGGGTTAAGATTCTGTCCTCCCACAGACAATGGGAAACAGAGGCCCCATCCTTCCTGATGATTACATTTTAAAGAAATGGCTTTCAGGTCCATTGAGAAAGACACTACTGAGTTGTAGGAGATACACACACATATACATCTCAAAGGGATAAAGGAACGATTTACAATTATAGATCCTTTTTAGTAAATGATCTTTAAAAAGTGATCGGGAGCCTATTGGTGTTGGTTAGAGCAAAGAGTAAATTCTTTTGGGAGCCTTGAGCTTTCTGAAGAGCCACTTTATTAAGGGATAGGGCTAGGATTATCCTAAGGGTGCAACCTTGAGCTGTTAGAAACTATGTTAGTGTTTGTTCAAATCTTTTAATGTGTGTGGGTGATGGGTGGGGGTGGTGAAACCATTTGGGCTGAGCATCTGTAGTTTTTATAGGCCAAGACTGAGGCTTACTCAAGACAAGGGCTCAGAGGAACCTGGCTAGAGTTTGGTCAAGGAGAGAATCTTTGCCAGGGGAAAGCCTGTTAAGTTAGTTAAGTTAGTAAGCATCTACCTACGCACCAATTGGAAGGGAGGTAGCAGAATTAGTGGAGATCTTTTAAGGATAAAGCATGTTCTAGTTCACAGAAAAGTGATTGAAAGTGAAATAAGGAGGGTGGAAAATTTAATGTAGAAGGTAATGGTTATTGAGCCCATAATTGGCTTATGGAGATTTAGAAAACCTGAATAAATTTATAGTCATTAAGTAAACAAAATTATTAGTTAAAAATCTATCCACAACAAACAAAAAAATCCAATAGCCCTTGCAAATCAGTTTAAAAAAAAATCCTCAAGGAAGAGATTAGGAGATAGAGAAGGAAAAATTTGGATGAAAATTCTTGAAGGTATGGGTAGGACTGGAAAAGTGAAAGAAATAGTTAAATCCTTTCACAGAATAATTTGTAAGTACATATTTCTGCATTCATTATCACATCTGATAGTTATTCGTTTCATATGAGGAAAGCAGTGTCTTCATATGAAATATGGGAAGTTAAACATTCAGTTAGGTAGCCAATGTCACATAAATGGCTGGAAGAAGAGCTGAGATTTAAATCCAAAATCCTGAGGCAGGGCTCTTTTCAGAGCAAGATAACAGGAGAATAAAGAGGAAGCTCCTGTTTGTAAGAGAAGACAAAACTCCTGTAGATATGGCCAACAGGTGGGATTAGGAGTCTGCCTTGAGAGTATCTATGTCCTCAGCCTGTCCCTGTCCTCACTCTCTTAGGGTCCAAGAAGGCCAGTCACATTTTAGAAAGATCCTATCGTAATTGGAGAGTATATAATTTCCCTCAGGTCACACAACATAGGAACCCATTTGAATCTAGAGCTCCCACACCAATTATTGTTTTTTACTGAAGGAAAGCATTGCCCTGAGAGATGTTCCATCTCAACTTGGGTTGGTAGTTATCATCATTGTAGTGAACCAATGGGTGATGAAGGACTACCGGCTAATGAACTTCCTCTACGTCAGCTCCCTTCCTGAGAGAGCACTTTAGCAATCTCCAGAGGTCTGCTCAGAAGGCCCAGGGGCTTCTCCCTCTATAAGGATCCTATCAAGAATAGAGGTCATAGGAGAGGGATCTTCCATGGTTTGACTTACTCCCACAGGGTCAATCAAAGTGCTAAATTCCAACTCTTCTAGGCCTCAAGAGGGCCTGGATGTAACACTGTAAATGAGGTAGGAAGTGAGCAGAGAGTTCTCTTTCAACTCCAGACTCTGAGCAGAGGCTGGACTGCCAAAGCCAAGCCTCCAGAGCCCTTCCCACCATCAAACTCTGGGTAAGGACTTTGTTATTCAGGCATTTTATCCTCAACTTCTTTTCTAGTCTGACCACTGGGAAGAAACTGAGAGCATTCAGAAATAGAGAGTAGTATAGAACAATTAGGGTCCACAGGACACACCATTCAGAACACAAAAACTATTGAAACAAACAAACACAGATATTCTGTGTTTCACATTCTATGGTAAAGAGTCTGGGCTGAGAATTAGCAAATTGGCTATGTTTTAATTAGTGTAAACACCAGTTTAACACCAGTTCAAGATGACCTTGAGCAAGTCATCTCCCCTTTCTGGATCCCAGTTTTCTCTTTTGCAAAGTGAAGACATAGAACAAGATGATCTCTAAAATTACATCTCCCTCCTAAACCCCAGCTCTTTGGCCCTATGCCTAAATAATTAGGGACTATGGATATTGCAACTGTGGGAATTAGAAAATAGAATGCAAGAGATTTGTTCTAGAAGCCTTTTGGAGTAATGGGAATAAAATATGATCGCAAAGGACTGAAGTAAGACAAATACTAATTTATACATGCAATAAGTTTTCTAAGTTTTCTAAGACCCCTGACTTTAGTTTCAAAAGACCATTGGATGGAGATGAGTAACTGGTGAGCTAAGGAGCTATACAAGTCATCTTAGTCATCATAATGTTTTTCATTAGCCATGACAACTGCAATGCACCAGGCATTGTGCTAAGCACTCTGGGAGGCAGGGTATAATAGGAGATTTCTTTAATTTCAAAAATCTCACAGAGAGTTGCCTTGGAATGATAAGACATATGCATGAAAAATAATTGCAGCACATGACAGGATATAATCGGAGGAAAAGTGATGAAGTACTACCAGAATTTCGAGATGGGAAAGATCAGTGCTCATCTTAGATGGTCAAGGAAAGAGAGTGAGGGGACTTGAGCCAGAAAATGGTTTAGATATCTGTAGATTGGCTTAGGATAAAGTGTATTCTAGTGAGGGTACACTGCAAACAAAGGAGTCAAGACTAAATATAGGGACCCCTTTGGCAAACAGTGAAATTTCTATGATGATGATGAAAATAACGTTTAAAAGTGTGAATCTGGACTACAGCAACAGGGATATTTCACAGAGCAAAATTAAGAATAATGGGTAAAACTCAGATTCCAGGTCAATGGAAGCAAGTGGTTTATCAAACCAAAGCGTTTCAACAATGGGGAGAACTGTCTTATGGGGCAAGGAACTTCTGGCACTGTCAGTCCAGGAGGAGGCTTGATGCCCATTCGTGGGGGGTGCCCATGGCATAGATTCCTTCATGGGTGAGAAGATCCGAGTTTTCACCACTCCAAATCAAAATGAGAAACATAATGACTATATTAATTTTGGCACAGAGTGTTTCTTTTTATTCTAATATTTCAACCTTACTTCTTTTTTGGGGGGTGATATTAAAAGATCTTTTATTTTTATGAATTGATGGGAATACCTTATACACTTCAAATAATCTTAATGATCCAAAATTATGGAGGCCACTAGGTGGGGAGATAGTTCCTAAAGCTTCTTCCAGCACTGACTCAATGTCTCTTGGTGCTAGAAACTGAATTACAATAGTAATTAGAAAAGATAAAAGAAAATGAAAAGAAAAAATAATGTAAGGAGAAACTCATCAGTATTTTTTGCCATATTAAGTGCAGTGTGAGGAGAGTGGTCAAAATCTCAGATAATTGTGAACTGGGGAGTTGAGAGAGCATGGGAGTGCTAGTTTTTAGTGGGAAATAATGCTTGACCTGGTCATGATGACTCTGATTTCCCAGGCAGAGTATCCAGGAGGTGAATAACAGCAGGTCGTCAGTGAGCAACAAAGCAATGTACAGCTTGAGAATAAGTCGTTGGAGTCATGTGAAATCGTACTTTCCTAGAAAGGAAAGGGCAAGATATTGGCTTCCAATATTCAACCTCAAGGCCAGCCTCCCACATATATCTGAAAGTTTAGTTAAAGTCTCTAGACAACTCATTTGTGAGTTGGGTTAGGAGGCCCGAGATGGAGGGGGCAGCTTAAGGAATGGTGCTTCATGTTAATATTTAGAGAAGGAACGTAAAACTTCTAGAAAAAAGGATCTGAGTTGGATAGAAATTTTAGGGATAATCTTTTATAGGAGGCAGACCTGTACCCCAGATTTGAAGCAGATAGAAGGCAGATGTGGAGAGACCTGGATTTAAAGTGAGGAAAAGTGAGGCAAGAAGGAAACTTCTGATTTGAAATGGTTCTGCTGAAGCATATTACCAATACAAGGGTTCTGCCCAGCAGTAGTCCTCTGGCAACTTAGTAGAGAAACATCTTATGTTAATTCTCAGAATGAGAAACATTTTGGTATAAGAGGTGGGCAGGTTGAGTTTAGAACAAAGTGTAGCCAGGAAAAAGCAGAATAAGTAAAGTTAGTTTGACTGTTAGAGGATCCAGGAGAGGAAAGAAGTAACAAGCCTGGAGGGCAGAAGGAGGAGACTGGATGCCCTTTATAACACTTTGCTTTTACACAAGTATCTCCTTGTGCCTAGACTATTCTAACTTTTTTCCACCTTCAAATTGTGATACTTTCTTCATTTCAAAGGAAAATTATGTCTTCTGTGAGGTCTTCCTGATTTCCACTTCCAGCCCATGGCTCATTTACTGCTCTTCTAACCTCTACTGCATAAGCAAATTAGCATTTATCTTATGAATTTGCTTATTTATTTAACAAATATTTATTGATTTTTTTTTACCGTGTTCCAGACAGTACTCTAGGCACTTGAGATACACCAGTATACAAAACAGAAAAATTCCCTGCCCTCATGGAGCTTACATTTTCACAGAGGAGAGAAACAATAAATAGTTGGGTTAATAAATAAGTACTTTTATAATAAATTAGTAGATAGTAAGTACTATTTGAAAAATTAAAGGTAGAGTAGGGAAATGTGATGTCAGTACAGGATACGAACGTGGGAATGGAGGTAGACTGCAGTTTTATACAGTGTGGTCTGGGCAGAGCTGGTTGAGAGAATGAGATTTGAGCAAAGCCTTAGAAATGAAAAAGCTATTCAGGTGGATATTTGGTGGAAAAAAGTTCTAGGAAGAGGAAACAGCTACAACAAAGGCTGTAAATGTTGTCACTGAACAGATTTGAGCAGTGGAAAAGCAGGACCTGATTTAAAATTTCAAAGGATCGTTCTGGTTGCTGTGTCAAGATTAGGATATAAATGGACACATACAGGCAAGAAGATCTGTTAGGAATCAATTACAGTGATGGAGGTGAGAGATGAGAGTGAGTTGGACCAAAGTGTTAAAAAATAGATCCTGATATGTGAGAGAGAGATGGAAACAATAATGACTGCGAGGATTTTGACCCATCAGCTGAAAGATTGCAATTGCCATCATTTGAGATGGGGAAGACTATGGGTAGTGGCCACAGGAGTTCTGTTTGAAATGGCTATTAGAGACCCAATAGGAGATGTAAGCAGGCAGTTGCATATATGTCTGGAGTAAGGGAGAGAAATGTTGGCTGAGAGATTGATTTAGAAGTCTTCTACACATGTATGGTGTTTTAAGCCACGACAGGGGATGATATTAACAAAGAAGTGAGTTTACATAGAAAAGAGAAAAGAATATACTGACCTCTGTGAACTGTGACATTAAAAAGGTAAGGCAAAGAGAGAGAACTAACAAAGGTGATTGAGAAGGGGTGACCAGAAAGATAGGAAGAAACCAAAAGTATAGCACCCTGAGAACCAAGGGAAGAAAGTGTGTCAAGAGACAGGATAGATCAATTCTGTCAAGAACTGCTGGTAGTCCAAGTAAGCTAAGGAAAGATAAATGGTGAAGAATTTAGCAAATCTTAGATAATTGGTGTCTATGAGGAGGGGAGTTTTGATGGAGTGGTGGTGGTGAAGTCTATTAGAATGGATTTGAGAGGGAACTGAAAGAGGGGAATTAGAGACAATGAGTGTAGGTAACTCTTTGGAGGAGTTTTGCTGTGAGGATAGAGGAGGAAATGGAGCAGCGGCTGTGGGATAAGCGCGTAAAGAGATAGAATTTGGGGGCTTGTTTTTTGTTTAATAATAGAATAATAGCATGTTTCTACACTGATGGAGTGTCCAATAAGGAGCTGGATAGCAGTTAGTAGCTTCTCTCTTTTCTCTATTAAAATATTAGTTTCTTACCTTCAGGTGCCATATTTTATTTATCTGGTTAGCCCCTGTTCTAAGTATAATGCCTACAACACAGAAGATGTTCAATAATTTTTTGTTACATTGACCTCAACACAGTGGGATATAAATAGTTATCTTCTGTGAAACAATAAATCAGAAAAGTTCACTTGAGATTGGTGGAATGGAAAAGTGGTAGGAATTATTGATGGCATGCCCACAGTTTGGAGTAGAAATGCAGAGAGAGAGATCTGCCTCCTGGTTTTCTGTGGCTCCTTTATTTACTCAAACTCCCTTAGCCTTGACTGGGATTCTCACCAGAGTCCACAAGAGGTTGAAACTCTGACCTCTGTGCCCCTGAAAGATGCTGGCAGATCTGGGTCCCCCTGAGGAAATGTGAGGGAACCACAAGTGAAAGCATTGATTCTTTGGTAGACAGAGACTTGAAGAAGAAAATGAATTGAAATTAGAAATTAAAAATAACATAACTCAAATTATGTAATCTTGGTCCAGTACACTAGCAATATTTTATCAGTATAAATAGTAATTTATACCTTAGACAAGGAATAAGTATAAAGAATAATATAAACCTTTGACGAGCAATATTTAAATTTCTAAAACCTATATGGATTCCATTAAGCAAGGCATTGGGTTACAGAATAGATTATGGGGGCCAAAAATGAGCTGTGTAATCAGAAGGCATTTTAAGTCTAATTATAAGAGTGGATACTCTGAAGGAGGCTGTTGATAGTGGGAGAGAGGGATTGAAACCCTGGCCTCCTAAAGCATTTACTGGGAGCACTTTTCTCTGGGAGGGGAAATAAAAAGTTTCTTGAGGTTCGCTTTCTTGTTAGAACTTCTATAGCTCAACCTTCTTCCATCTGACCATACTTCACATTCCAGGAACATGAATGGTGAGCAATGGACACGGGAAATTGGAGCCAGGTAACAGAATTTGTCATCCTGGGCTTTCCCCATCTTCAAGGTGTCCAGGTTTATCTCTTTCTCTTGTTATTTCTAATTTACCTCACTACTATACTGGGAAACCTGCTGATATTCCTGGTGGTCTGCCTGGACTCCCGGGTCCACACACCCATGTACCACTTTGTCAGCATTCTTTCCTTACTGGAACTTGGCTACACAGCTACCACCATCCCCAAGATGTTGTTGAACTTGCTCAGTGACAAGAAGACCATTTCTTTCTCTGGATGTCTCCTGCAGATCTATTTCTTTCACTCTCTTGGGGCTACTGAGTGCTATCTCCTCACAGCTATGGCTTATGACAGGTACTTAGCCATCTGCCAGCCCCTCCACTACCCCACCCTCATGACCTCAGCACTCTGTGCCAAGATTGCCATTGGCTGTTGGTTGGGAGGCTTGGCTGGGCCAGTGGTTGAAATTTCCTTGGTTTCCCGCCTCCCTTTCTGTGGCCCCAATCACATTCAGCACATCTTTTGTGATTTTCCTGCTGTGCTGAGCTTGGCTTGTACTGACACATCTATCAATGTCCTAGTGGACTTTGTTATCAACTCCTGCAAGATCCTGGCCACCTTCCTGTTGATCCTCAGCTCCTATGTGCAGATCATCCTCACGGTGCTCAGGATTCCCTCAGCTGCAGGCAAGAGGAAGGCCTTCTCCACATGTGCCTCCCACCTCACTGTGGTTGTCATCTTCTATGGGAGCATCCTCTTCATGTATGTGCGGTTGAAGAAGAGCTACTCGCTGGACTACGACAGGGCCCTGGCAGTGGTCTACTCTGTGCTCACGCCCTTCCTCAACCCCTTTATCTACAGCTTGCGCAACAAGGAGATCAAGGAGGCCGTGAAGAGGCAGTTAAAGAGGGCAGGGATACTGAAGTGAAGGTGGGGAAATCAGGTCAAGTGTGGGGCTGAGGATATGATGACTCTGGGGATTATCAGTTGCCGTAGATCAAGCATTCAGTGCTATCTACATAGGATACTGAACTGGGGCAAGTGCTGCCTGGCTTTCAGTCTTAATGCAACCATTATACTATCTGCTGGAGCACATGCAGCTTGAGATCAGAGATAGGAAAAAGTACATTTTCCAGTAATATGGTGCAGTGCAGTGATTTTCAAATCTCAGATGTTTGTATAACATACATAGGATTTTCGTCAAATCTGTGTCTTACTTATAACATATATACCTATAATATAATATATGTATTTTTCAAATTCATTTGACTTAAGATAAATGCACTTAGTCATGTTCTAAACAAGAATATTTGTTAAATAAAATTTAGAACAAAAAATAAATGGTTTTTCATGTACCATTTACAATCATTTTGTGCATACTGTTCATGTAGTAAAATGGAAAACACTGGTATAGTAGAGAAAACTATGTTTTTTGACATGCATCTGAGTTTAAATCCTAGTTCTTTCAGTTAATTAATTACATGATCTTCATAAAGTAACTCAAACTCTTTCAGTCTTAATTACATCATTTGTTAAAAATATTTTCTTGAAGTTTGTTTTGAGAATTAGTGGTAAGGTCTGTAAACCACAATACACAGTATCTGGCACATAGTTGATAGTAAAATAAATAAATAAATAAAGCTATATTTACTTTATTCTGCCAAGATGTCTCATCATTACTCTGAGTCTTAGAACAATATCCAGGAAAACATAATTAAGAAAAACCTCCCCGGACATTTTTCCCCAAACTAAAGGAGGGAACTAGCTAGAGGGAGTACTTGTAAGATGAGTATAATTTATCACACTTCTCTTCTGGCCAGTTCTATGTGTCAGTCTTAGTGGTCTTAATATCTATTCCCAGCGTAAAGTATTAAAGTGTAGGAGTCAGTGGCAGGAAATAAGATTACTTTTTACATTGGATTACTTTGTTTTTTCTTTTTATGATAATTATTTTCTTAAATATATGAAAAATGTGTGAAAAATAATCCTATAATTTAGCATATAAGAAATATGGGGATTTAATTATTAGCTGTTAGAGATTATTTTTACATCTGAATATCTACTGTGAGCAGAGGATCAAATATTGACTATAGGAAAAATTTCAATTCTATATAGAACTTTCTAATAAGATTCCAAAGTATTTGTATTCCTACTATCTGAAAGATATCCATCCATCCATCTATCCATCTATTCAGTCAGTTCAGCACATATTTAGCTCTTACCATATATCACGTCACATGCGAAGCCCTACATAAACAATGAACAAAATAGATATTGTCCAGTCCCTACCCTTATGGTATTTTATTTTATTTTATTTTTATTTACTTTTTTTGTGAGGAAGACCAGCCCTGAGCTAACATCCGTTGCTAATCCTCCTCTTTTTGCTGAGGAAGACTGGCCCTGGGCTAACATCAGTGCCCATCTTTCTCTACTTTATATGGGACGCCGCAACAGCAATGCTGACAAGCAGTGCGTCGGTGGGTGCCCGGGATCTGAACCAGCGAACCCGGGGCTGCCAAGTGCGAATTAACTGCTGCGCCACTGGGCCAGCCCGGCCCCTTAGGGTATTTTAAAAGAGTTGAGGATATGGATATTAAAATGACAATTAATTTATGATTAGTTACAGTTAATGAATAAAAGTTGTGATAATTAGTAATAACATACACATCCATTCTCTTCTTGATGAATTTACAGGTGAAAACTAAAGGATAAATGAAAGGTATCCCTTTTTATGAAAGCAATAATAGCAATAATTATATCTATTTTATAAATTTGGAAATTTAGACCAAGATAGACAGAACTGCTTGCCAAAACTTTAGAGAAATTCAGTCAGGGACTCTGAAAAAGAAAACAAATTCTTTAGCCTCCAAGGTTAGGTCCTGCTTGTCTTTAATATGTCCAGGGAATTAAAGAAAAAGAAGAAAGTAATGAAAGTAACAGCTAAAAAGATGAAAACTAGGAGCTGCCTGGGGGTATAGTGGTTAAATTCGTGCTCTGCTTCGGAGGCCTGGGTTCACAGATTCAGATCCCAGGTGCGGACCTACACATGGCTTATCAAGCCATGCTGTGGTGGTGTCCCACATATAATGTAGAGGAAGATGGGCACAGATGTTAGCCCAGGGCCAATCTTCCTCAGCAAAAGAAAAACAAGGATGATAACTAGATTATGGATCTCAAAACAAACAAGCAGTGGCAGCTAGGAGGTTAGCTCCTGAAGACTTGTAGATGCAGGTGTGAAAAGTGTCTCTCACCTTCAAGAAAGTGAAAGGACAGTCCACAGAATAGGAAAAAATATTTGCAAATCATATATCTGGTAAGGGATTTGTATCTAGCATTATAAAGCACTCTTACAACTCAGTAATAAAAAGACAAATAACCCAGTGAAAAAAATAGGCAAAGGATCTCAATAGACATTTATTCAAGGAAGATACGCAAGTGACCAATAAGCACATAAAAAGATATTCAGTGTAATTAGTCACCAGAGCAATGCAAATCAAAACCACAATGAGATATCACTGTATACCCACTACAATATCTAGTATCAAAAAGTCAGATAACCACATATGTTGGTGAGGATGTGTAGGCATTAGAACCCTTATACACCGCTCGTAGAAACATAAATGATGCAGCCACTTTGGAAAACAGTATGTCATTTCCTTAAAAGATTAAGCAGAGAGTTATCATATGAGCCAACAATTCCACTTCTAGGTATACATCCAAGAGAAATGGAAATATATGTCCACAGAGAAACTTCTACATGAATATTTATGGCAGCATTATTCATAGTAGCCAAAATGTAGAAATTATCCAAATATCTGTCAATGGAGGACTGGATAAACAAAATATGTATATCCAAACAATGGAATATTGTTTGCACATAAAAAGCAATGAAGTCCTGATACACATCACAGCATGAATGAACCTTGCAAGTATTATGCTCAGTGAAAGAAGCCAGGCACAAAAGGCCACGTACTAAATGATATCACTCATACAAAATATCCAGAATAGAGAAATCTATAGAATGAAAAGGCAGAAGGGGAGGGAGACTAGATATTAGGTGATACTGAGGAATAATTGTTGATTTTTTAGAGTGTGATAATGGTATTGTGCTTAGTGAAAAAATTGTATTTAGGGTGAAATGTCAAGATCTTTGGGATTTATGTAAGAATATTTTTTAAAAAGAGATGAAGTAAAAATGACAACATTAGATATTATTAAAATTTGAGATATATGGGTTTAATATTTCCTCTACTTCCATGAATAATTTAAAATATTGCATAATAAAACATTTTAAAAAAAATAAAGAAAAAGAGTAGTCACTAAAAGAGAATTATTGTCTGTATCTCCAAACTTGCAGAGGAAAAAAGTTTGTAGGGAAAAATATAGAAAATTGCATCAATCCAATTAGAGACAGAAAGGAAGAAAAAAAAATTTATACAGAAAAGAATGAAAAAAACAGGAAACACAGTTTTTTGGTAGAAATACTTCTAATCATATTTAGATCACAAAATATGTAAATGGGTTAAGTATACCTGTTATAATACAAAGATTACCATGTTAGGTCTTTTAAATACAGCCAAATGTTGCTCATAAGATATATATCTAAACATACAGACACACAGAGACACAGCATGGAAAGAGAGATAGAGGAAAAGTTTTTGCAGCAATATTAACAATAAACAAAATAGAATTTATGACAAAGAAGCATTAGCAGAAATATAGAGAGAAATAAAATATCATAAGAAAAATTTCACCAAAAAGGTAACATTCTCACCTCACTTATATCTAATAACATAGCTTCAAAGTATGTAAACAAACAAATGACAAAAATATTGGAAGAAATTAACACATTTTAACATATCTCCGAAAGAAACGGAAATGATTATGCCAAGCAAGTAAATGAGTAAGGTTATGGAAAAATCAAACATAAGCCTAATTTTATACATATATATATTTACTTATATATCATATTCTATGTATAATTAAGCTTATATATATAACATATGTTATATATATTATTAATATAACATTAATATTATTATATTAATATTAATATAACATTACTAATATAACATGTTATATATTATATAAAGTATTATATATATATCCTACACACCAAACATATAGAGAAAATACATACTTTTTTATTTTACATGAAGCATTTATAAAGTAGATATAATTTGTAAGGAAATTGTATTTTAAAATACAGATATCTTACTAATTTCTCTGAACATAGCCATTTTAGGTGAAGGAAGGGGATGGGTTGAGAAAAGATTATTAAAAGGAGAGATGTACATCAAAAATAAAATTTATCTCCCTAATTACTTTACGCAGCATGGGAGTTGATTAGTACCAAGATATAAGATACGTGAAAGATGATCTAGCACAGCAAAGTAAACAATAAAACATTTATTTTTCAGAGGAAAAATATGTATTCAATTTAAGGTTATCACTTGTTAAACTGACCCAAACCAGGGTTTTGCATGGACAATGTAAGTGCCTTATGCAGATTTGGTGCTTTTTTCCCTAAAGTTTCAATCCCTATTTGAGAGAAATGAAATTTAAGCTGTGAGAATGAGGGTCTTCTATCCCAGTCTCTTTGGAGGAGTAGTGTTTAATCCCACGCTCTGAGAGTATCTGACTGTTCAGTTAAAGGATTTAGCCATAAGACTGCTCCTTTTCCAGTTCCAAAATGAAAAGAACAGTGCCTTGTGAAAGAGTCAATTTCCAACGCAGGGAAATAGTATGGCATCCTAAATGAGACTCTGTTATCTATGTGTGCGATGACAAGGTGTTCTTTTGTTCGTGCCAAAAATCTGTACAACAATTTTAGCTCTTGGCCCTGTGTAACTTATTGTGCGCAATGTGAGTAATTCAGCATTTGCTACTCAGATTCCAGACAGTGAAAACTAAAGATTGGATGGCACCCCCTGGAGTTATACAACATAAGGGCCCTGGAAGTAATTTTCAGCTCAGAATAACAATAAAAGTAACAAAAGCATTGATTAATAATAACTAAGATTTGAGAAGCATTATAGATACTGTGCTCAGCATTTGATACATAATGTAGCATTTTATCTTCAAACTCCTCGAAGATTCCATATTATAGATAGGGAGCCTGAGGCTCGGGACGCCTATGTTAGCTCTCCATGGTCATACAGCTAGAAAGTGGAAAAGTCAAGATTCATGTTTAGACAGTGTGATCTCAAAGTCCTTGGTCTTAGTGACCACCTTAAGTTTACTCTGATAAAGAGAAGCTATCTGATAAATAGAACTATCTGACATTGTAGGAGACCTCCTGGGTTAAGAGTTCAAGCAGAGGGGGAATCATCTTTTTTTGGATATGCTGAGGAGAAGTTCTTACACCAGGTGAAAAGATAACTGGATGTCTAAGGGTACCTGTTCAAAGAGGTTTGAAACACAAATACTAAACTTCGGAAGGTTTAGAGGAAATAAAATAGCTTAATGGCTGGGAACAATGAGTCTATAGAGACCATTGCATCTCATGCCAAGAAGAACAGTGAATTCAATGGGTAATGACATTCTTATTAACAGCAGCGATAATGATTCATTAGACTCTGAGGCCTCCAAAGGAGAAGACCACTGATGTAATAGCTGCACCGTGAATCCTCTTCACCTAGTAGAGTAGCTAACATAGAACTGCTACTCAATTTTTTTTTATTTTTCATAAATAAATCTTGAAATCTGGAAGAGTAAACCTTTTCACCACTTTCTGTGTAATAATTAGTAATCAGACTTACTCACGGTATAGGATATTTCCTTTGGAATTCTTCTTAGGTTTAGTAATTAGTCTAGGATGAAAGCTATGTGAAGTGGGCACAAGATCATGGTGAATGAGGACCTGGCTCTGGGATCAGATAGAACTGAGTTTCTGCCCTGGATTCCTAGTAATTAGTTCTGTGTACTTGGACAAGTTATTGAAACTCTGTGTTTCATGTTTCTCATTTGGAAAAAAAAAGGGTTAAAATTTATTTCACAGGATTCTTGTGAGGATAAATGAGACAATACATGTAAGGTCCTTACCATAAGCTGAGACACTGTTTGAAAATCTTAGCTCTTATGAATACTAAAGAGCTCTAGGTCTAGACATGATCTTAGTGATCATCTAATCTAGTTATTCCCAAATCTGATCCATTATCAGAATTTTCTTGGGAGCATTTCAGAAATGCAAATGCATGGGCTTTACTTTCAGATTTTCTGAACCGTAACCCATAAATTCTGATGATCAGTTTGGGGAACCAGTGATCTAATCCAACCATGTAATTTTACAGACAAGGAAATGGCACAACTTAGTGGCAGAAAAAGATATAAAATCTGGTCCTTGAACCCCACAGTCAATAGTCTTTCCATGATGCCACAATCACCTCAAGACTGGGAAATTGACAGAGGAAAGAACCAATGACTCCTGTGGCTCATTGAAAACTTGTAAGTTTTCATGAAACTTTTGGGGAAAGAAATTTATGTAATTTTGTTTCTTGAAGACCAAATAGATTAAACAAAAGTATGTATTTACTGGGGACAGATAATAAGTCCTAGCTCTGTCACTAACTACCTATATGACCTTAGGAAAGTTATTAAGCTTCTTTGAGCTTTGAGTTCCAACATTTAAATAATGATGATGCCTGACCTAAGTACTTTAGGATATTTTAAATTTCAGAAGGGTTCATACATGTGGAAACATTTCAAAAATTAAACTGCTAGAGAAATATAGCAGACTATTATTGTTATCAATTTTTATATCACTCTATAGGGCCTAAAATTCTATAACACATGGTGTACACAATGAGTCCATGACTGTCAAATTGAGTTTGTGGATTAAGTAAGCTAAAAGTAGAGAAGTCTTCTCTCTAGTGTCAGGAAATTCTTTATTGATGTGGGATGCTGAACAACAAGAGGATCCATTACAGGAAAGAGGATTGGGAGAAAGTTAACTGCAGCAATTTTCAGAACTATGATGTCTTTCATGTCTCTTCTATCCTGCTCTCTGGCCTAACCAGCATGTGGGACCACAGAAGAGAAGGGCAGGATCCCAGCAGGTAGGATATGAGGAAGGAGCCAACCTGAGCTATAAAGCAGGAGAATCCACATGTTCTACTTAAGCTGCCATAAACATGCTGGGGCATTGATGTAAACAGGCTATGCAATTACTACCAATGACCTGGACACAGCAGTTTTTCATTCTTTTCTATCATAAAAGAACAAGTAACTGCAGAAAAAGAAAAAGAGCATAATCATGAACAAGACAAGGAACAATGAAATGCTGAACTTCCAGGAGGTTTTTCAGAGTCTCTAGGATCTAGATCTACCTCCTAACACTACCAGCCCTCTTCTGATAGCAGAAAAGCCTTCCAATAGCATCTTTCATGTCCTTGTTTCTCAAGCTATAGATAATGGGGTTGAGGAAGGGAGCAAGGATAACAAAAGTGACAGCAATTGCTGTGTCCCAAAACACTGAGTAGGTAGCTGAGAATCGCAAATACATGGCAGCCACACTGCCAAAAAACAGCAAGAATACAGCAAGGTGGGCAGCACAGGTAGAAAAGGCTTTATGACGGCCCTCAGCTGAAGGCATCCCCAGAATCACCACTATGATCCGGATATAGGATAGGGCGATGACCAGGAAGGAGGCTAGGATCTCCACTGCATGGATGGCATCCACAATGACCACCAGGGATGTATCTGTGCAGGCCAAGCTCAGCACAGGTGTGAAGTCACAGAAGATCTGATGGATCTCATTGGAGCCACAGAAAGGCAGGGTGGCAATCCATGTGATCTCAGGGAGCACAAGGAAGAAGCCACAGAGACAGGATCCAGCTGTCAGCTGGATACAAAGTTTGAGAGTCATGATAATTGGGTAACGGAGAGGATTGCAGATAGCTATGTACCTGTCAATGGCCATTGCTGTCAGGACACAGCCTTCTGTGATCCCAAGAGAATGGAAGAAGTACATCTGCATGAGGCAGCCAGGTAGAGAGATGGTCTTCTGCTCATTGACTAGGCTGGAGAGCATCTTGGGGATGGTGGTCGTGGTATACCAGATCTCCAGGAAAGAGAGAATACTGATGAAGAAATACATGGGGGTGTGCAGGGCCATGTCCATCTGGATGACAATGAATATCATTAGGTTCCCACTTACAATAAACCCATAGATGAGAAGCAAGGGAATAAAGAATAAGAGGCCACCTTCATGCAGATGTGGGAACATGGAGAAGAGGAACTCAGTCACCATTGTCTGATTTCCACTGGTCATCTATAAAGGAAAGAAAGGAGACAAAGAAACTCCTGGAATTGGGATGGAAATTACCCATTGAAAATTGCTTCACTCCTTTCTGTAATCAGTTACTTAAGCTGTTCATCAGTTAACCAGTTAATCAGTTACCTAAGCTGACTCTGGGATCCTAAACAGGCCAGTTAGAAACTTCTCTCAGCTGTACCTTCAACTTTGAAATCTTGGCTTTTGACCCATAACTGACCTTTTTGTAAGCATCTTCAATGAATTAAAAAAAAACACAAAGTGACACAAAAATTTAATTCTCTGGACATATTTTCTGGAGATTCATTTACTTCTTTAATTTTTGAGCCTTTCTCCTCCTCATTTCTGTCCCCTCGGTGTTTAGCTAATTTAAAGCTTGTAACTTTCTTTCCAACTATTCTCCACTCCTGTAGACAAGTCATTTTTTTAAAAATTTACTTTTTTCAAATTTCACATTTAAAGAAAGTAAAGACATTATCAGGAGCCCTTCTTCATGTTTTTCTTCCCATCTTTTCCAGCCCTGATCTCTAACTTGAGGCTGGCTAATGTATTCATCTTTATCTCTCTGCCTTTTTTCTGTTGGTTTCATAGTAACATGTCTGTTTCTCATGAGAGGATAAGTACCTGGACATCAGGAAATATTCCTCCTTCCATTCTCTGCTTTCTCTTGAGAAATAAAATGGCAAGCAATAGGATATATTGGACTATATGAGGAAGCCATTTGGTGTAAAACTAATTCGGCCTGACCTTGTTTTTCCAAAAGGGCCTGAATGGCCTTTGAACAAGCATTGTATATCTGCTTTGAGCATTTACAAATGTCCTTAAGATAAGGATGGAACTTCCCCTACATTAGCATTTCTTTAAGGATAAACATTTCTCCCTAGGTGAGGATTTGATTGTTGTGCTCATCCTGTGACCACCCAGCTCAAGACAGCAGACCTGCTCCCTATGGTGTCCATCAAAGGCTGTGCTGACAGGGCAATCTTGTGACTATTGTAAAAAGGACATTGCATTCATATGTGATATATGCTCTTTGATGGTATATAACCACTCTGCACACCCCACTTCTTTGATGCCCTTCCTTTCCTGGGGAAGGAAGGCCCCAGGCTATATGGTCCTCAAATTTGGCTCATAATAAACTCACCCCAATTTTGATTTACAGATTGGCTGTGGATTATTTGCATTGACACTCTGTAACTCCCCTTCTTCTCCTCTCTCAGTGGTTGATGTTGATAGTTACTTAGATCAAAAGTCTATCCAGAACCACCTTGCACCTGATTAGTGGCCTTTCAATTTTGGACAAGCATATAACTCCACCCCCATACGTACCATCCCTCCTAGGAAGGTCACATCTAAGAGCCAAAGAAAGGAAATAATTCTGAATAAAAATCACTTCTATCATAACTATGGATATCTTGGGAAGGAAGTGTCACAAAAGTCAGTTGCAATGGAAATCACACCAGCATCTCATTGTTGGGAAGAAAGGGCAAGTAAACTTTTTGCAAGGCTAATTAAAGTTAGTGATAGCACTATGCATTACTCACCTTGACTATTTTAACATCTTTTTCACTGGACTTCTTACCTCTAGAGAGTCATTCTACAGACAAACATTTCTAAGCATGGCTTTTCCTGTCCTTATTTTCAAAAACATTCAAGGACAAAGCCCAAAGATCCTAGCCTGATACTCATTGCTGTCTCTGCTCTGGTTCCAATCATATTTTAGAGCCAAATGTTTTCCTACATACTCATCAACTCAGCCATATAAGATCCATTTCCTGCATTTTTATTTTGCTTAGTCATTTCCTCCTTCCATTTTCCTGATCTCTTCCTATTAGAATCCAAGTTGCCAAAGTCCACTAAGTGTTCCCATTATCATTGATTTTCAATGCCAGAAGTAATCCCTCTCTCCTTTGACTCCTAAGAATGCTTTATATTTTCGTCCTTCATGACTTCTAACCCACCCTTTTGCTTATCAGTATTTTCTCCCTCAAGCAGACTGAAAGCTCCTCAGAAGGAATCATAAAGGAGAAATAAAACAGTGTTATTGAAGAGTTCCCATGTAATGGTCATGAAACTAGACATTTTACATATTTTGTCTCATTTATTTTTACCTATGATAAAGAGATTATTATTATTGTTTTATAGGTAGAGAAATTGAGGACCAAAGGGGAAAAATAACTTGTCCAGGTTCACGTAGCTAGGATCAAAACAATAACTGGAAGCCTGGTCTGTATGTCTTAGAAATCCACTATTATTTCTTATACCATAGTGGGAAATTTAGGATTCAGTCATTCTGTCTGTATCCCCACATATGTAGCACTGTCTTGAATGTGAGAGTGTGATGTCAATGCAAATAATCCATAGCCAATCTACAAATCAAAATAGGGGTGAGTTTATTATGAGCCAAATTTTGAGGACCATATAGCCTGGGGCCTTCCTTCCCCAAGGAAGGAAGGGCACCAAAGAAGTGGGGTGTACAGAGTGGTTATATACCATCAAAGAGCATATATCACATATGAATGCAATGTCCTTTTTACAATAGTCACAAGATTGCCCTGTCAGCACAGCCTTTGATGGACACCACAGGTAGCAAGTCTGCTGTCTCGAGCTGGGTGGTCACAGGATGAGTACAACAATCAAATCCTCACCTAGGTAGAAATGCTTATCCTTAAGGAAATACTAATGTAGGGGAAGTTGCATCCTTATCTTAAGGGCATTTGTAAATGCTCAAAGCAGATATACAATGCATGTTCAAAGGCCATTCAGGCCCTTTTGGAAAAACAAGGTCAGGCCGAATTAGTTTTACACCAAATGGCTTCCTCATAGTCTCCAATATATCCAATTGCTTGCCATTTTCTTTATCAGTGAGATCATGTGTTTTGTTTTCTTTTTTTCAGGAAGTCAAAAGCAAATTAAAATAAATGCATTGCACACTAAGAAAGTTAATTTATAGAGGCTGCCTTCTGCCTGTACCTCAAGCCTTGAGGAAGAAAGACAGGAGAGAGGCACTTTGGAAAGGAATGAGCAACAGTGCTTAAGAAGGGCAGAGCCTGTGTGGGGAAAGGTTTGAGAGATCAGAGGTGTTCTCTGACAGAAGCAGAGACTTCTCCATACTGCCCTTTCTGTTTGTTTTTCCTCATCCTAAGGTAACAGGGAATAGCCGTGCTAAGTAGTCATTATGGAGAACACAGATGGATAAGGCAGGAGACTATGAGGCAAGAAATTCAGTGTTAAGTGGCTCATAAAAGGCAAATAGAGTCACCACTTTGTTGCTCTGAGCTTGAAGCCCTTCTCACTAGTAAGGCTATAGAACAATGACTTCAAAATTCACACATTTATTCCATTAACATCATACATTGATTGATCCTCTGCTTTTGCCAATCGCTGCCATAGGTTCAAGGGCTACACAAAGTTAAGTAAAACATTATTCTTGCTCCTGAAACACATAAAGGACATTTAAAAAATTCCTAGAATGATAGATAATCAGCAATGCCTGAAGAGCTCAGCCTACAAATATTCCTTGTATGGCAAAAAGAGACTTGAATTAGATTCTAGTCCTGGATAAAAAGCAATAAGTTTTTCCGTGACTCTCCAGGAATCCACAAGTCTTTGGACTTCAACAAAATTTTAGTGTTTTAAAGACCTTGTCAGCATCTTCTTCTGTTAGCAGAACTGTATTCATTCTAATGTCCCTTCTAGATTTCATGTCTCATTATCCTAATTTCTTCACTCATGTAATAAAGTTCTAAAAATGTGAGATTTTACTCCATATATTGAGAAAATATTATCCTGAAGGACTAGAGCAAATCTAGGTCCTGAAGAGTTGAGGATATAAGGAAAGTATTGGGCAGACACAGTAGGAGTAAAAGGCAGGTTAGCAGTCTCGATTAGATGATGCCCTTTCCATAGCAGTTGTTAGCACTTACACTGGCCGAGACCACGAGAACGCTCCTCAGAATCTCTGCAGCCGCTTGCCTCCTCTGCTAGTTTGTCGATGAGGATATAGATGTCTCTATGGCTCTTCAGGGAGGATCTAGAATGGAAAGATTGTCTTTCCTGGGAGTTTCTCTTTAGATGATTCAGGATCCACAGGAAAATGGTGTGTGTCATTCTCCCCTCTAAGGGACAAATTAGGGGAAAAGTGTCACTTACTACTTAGACATTCCCCAGGGTTCTGCAGCTACATACTCTCATCTCTCATAGGGGAGGATAGAGCTAGGCACTGGGGCCCAGAATAGTTGTGGGCGTCAGAATAAACTGCAGTCAGGATCACGCTCCTCTGGAATACACAGTCAGTAAACACTACTCTCTGCTCACACTTTCACTCATTTCTTACAGTGCTTTCCATTCTTTCTGCTGATATAATAATAATAATAATAAATGCATTTTTTTCAAAGTCTTAAAATACACATTATCTCCTTTGATTCTTTTTAAAAATTATATGTTTAAAATAGTTAAGATGGTAAATTTTATGTTATGCGCTTTTTACCACAATTAAAAAACTACAATTTGTATGAGGCAGGCAAGACAAGAGTTATTCCTATTTTGCAGGTGGAGAAATTAAGAGAAGCTAAAGGTTTGCTCCACTTCACATAGGCAATACAAAGCAGGGAAGAAATTAATCCTTAATCCTCTGACTTCAAATCTAGCTAAACATTAACTTTATTCTTCAATTATAACTCTACTGATTATTCCCAAATATATATTCCCTACCTTGATCTTTCACTTAACTTGCAGTATCATTTCACAGGACCTGGTTTATCTAAGAAGAGAGAAGACACGGAAGATAAAGGCCATTCCGGAACTTTTGCTTACAGCTCTATCTCCATTTCCCAATCCACTACCTGCCTTATACTGTAAGTCCCAGCAACTAAACTACTTGCAGCTATAACCTCAAAATGTTGTTTTGATCCATTGTGCTTTGTTTTTTTCCTGTTATTCCCTCTTCCTAGAATCTCAACCCTGCCTTTCTTCTCCCCATCCAAAATATATGTACACACTTCAGCTCTGTAATTATTACTAATTTTTTAAAGATTTAATACATTATCACCTCCTCCAGGAAGTCTTTCCTAATCCCCAGGTTGTTTTGGGGGGGGGTCTCTCTTTTGCACTCCCGAAGCATCTAGTGCATACATCTATTTTTGAAATTATCTAGTTATGTATCTAGATTCTAAGATATTTCACAATTATTTGTCATTATTTACTCAAATTTGAGCCTGCAGTGCATAGCCCAGGGACTTACGTGGAACTCAAGTAATGCATGCTAAATGGAAGAGGATAAACTGAGATCTAGAAGTAAAAATACAAAGATTATGCTTGTAGGATATTACATGTATTTGGTTTGAATCAGAGGGCTTGTAGAGTGAAATAATGGAGAAACAGCACTGGAGGGTCAGATTAGGTGGATTGTGGAGGTCTTTGAATGTCGGGCAATGGGATTTAAAAAATACATTTTGCATCAATATGAAGTCAATGCATGATTTTTGAGTGGGGATTAATGTACAAAATTGCACCTTAATAATGTATAAGGTGCATTTGAGCAGAGAAATGGAAGTAAGAAATATTATTAATCCATTTAACTAGATTTATTAAGCACCTATCAGGCATTAGATCCTTTTCTGCAAAGGTCTGGGCTAAAGGCCTAAAATAATACAGTAATAATGGAGCTAAAGAATAAAAGAGATGAGGATAAATATGAATAATCATTAGGACTTGACGCCTGACTAGATGTGAGGCATGTTGGAAAGAAGAACATTCAATATGACAGATTTGAAGCTTCAGTGACTTTGTCAGATGCCACTATCAGCAGATATAGGACCAGCTAAAGCAAAAGCTAGTAAGGGAGGCAATTATCTTATAGACATCTGGTTATAAATGTCTAATGGTTATAGACATTTAATTTGAATATGTGAGACAAATTTTAAGTATAAATGTCCAGTTGCCATTAAAGATGAAAAACTGGAGTTCAGAAGAGTTGCCGAGCCTGTGGACACAGATATGAGTGTTATTTAAGTAGAGATTATAATTAAACTATGAGGATCCACTAGATATTTCTTTAAAAAGTGTAATGAATTAGAAAAGAGACTGGAGGATTACAACTGGTGAGTGAAAGGAAAACGGTATTGATAATACATAGTAACTATCATTTATTTATTTATTTATTTTTGGTGAGGAAGACTGGCCCTGAGCTAGCATCCGTGCCCATCTTCCTCTGCTTTATATGGGACGCTGCCACAGCATGGCTTGAGGAGCGGTGCGTCAGTCCCTGCCGGGATTCAACCTGCAAACCCCAGGCCGCTGAAGTGGAGCGAGCAAACTTAACCACTACGCCACCAGGCTGGCCCAAACTATCATTTATTAAGTACGTGCCAAAAATATGCTAAGGCACTTATATATTCCATCTCATTTCATCTTTGCAATATTCCTGTAAATTAGTCATTATTAACCCCCACTTGAAAGATGAGGAAACTAAAGTTTAAATGACTTATGTATTTTCACCAGGGTCATGGAGCTAAGCAGGTGGCAGAGTCAGAATTTGCACCTACATCTATTTTATTATCATATTTGGAAGTCTTCAGGAAACTAATAGAGAATGAGGACAGTGATGTATTACAGAAATCAAGGAAGAGAATTGCAACAGCAAATAAATGATCAATGGGTGAAATTTGGAAATCATCTAACCTTTTTTTTGTTATTATTATTCCCAATACTTAGTGCCTGGAAACCACCTTAGATACATTTGTTGAGTGAATAATCAGCTGTCATGGAAAATGAGAACTGAAAAAATGGCAGTTAAATGTTGTGATTAGAGGATCATTGGCAAATGTGGAGTTAATATAATTTTAGTCATGAGGCTTCTGCATAGTTTGCAGAGGATGAAAGAATAAAAGTACTAATACAAAGTGAATCAGTCAATGTGGACCACTTCTGAGAAGTTTGATAATAAAAGGATGAGAGAACTAGAGCTGGTAACGTAATCAAAGTTAACTTTCTCTAAGATACAGTAGATATATTGTATCATAGATACTAAGATGCAGTAGTAAATATGTGCATGTTTGAAAGAGAAGGGAAGGAGTCAGTAGTAAAAGAAAAATGAAAGATAGTGAGGATCAAAGAGAGAAACTGAACAAGTGGGAGATGTGAGGGTATGATGAATGTACAAATAGAGGAAATGCTCTTAGAAAGGAGGAAGGATAAAAACGCAGGTAGGTGTGCCTAGATATTTTGACATGGGGAAACAATTAGGAAAAGCACCAAAAAAACTTTCTTTGAGATGTGTTGGCAACTCACTACAAATAGCACAAATCAATGTGAAATTTAAAAATCTGAATAACGCTATTTCATTAAATAAATGCATTATTAAACAACTTCCTAAAAAGAAAGCATCAGGCCAAAACAGTTTTACTGTAAGCTTTATCAAACATTCAAGGAATAGACAATTATAATCACACAAGAACTCTTGCAGAGCCTCGGAAGAAAAGAAACACTTCCTCATGCATTTTATAAGACTATATTTTTGATCTCAAAACAAGACAAGAATAGTATAAGAAAGGAAAGTCGTATACAAACCATACTCATACATATGAATAAAAAAATTCTAAACAAATTCAGTGGTGTATTTAAAAAAAAATCTTTTAAATTGCAATTCCAAGATAAAGTTTATTCCAAAATATATCTTTAGTTAACATTAGAGATCTATCAATATTATTCACCATGTTATTTGATTAAAAAAGGAGAAACTATACAGTCATATCAATAAATGTGGAGAAAATATTTCATAAAATTCAGCCTTTATTTTTGATTTAAAAGAGAAAAGTCTCGGGGCTGGCCTGGTGGCGTAGTGGTTAAGTTCACGCACTCCGCTTCAGTGGCCTGGGTTTCATGGGTTCAGATCCTGGGTGTGGACTTACACACCACTCATCAAGCCATGCTGTGGGGGCATCCCACATACAAAATATAGGAAGATTGGCACGGATGTTAGCTCAGGACAATCTTCATCACCAAAAAAAAAAAAAAAAAGAAAGAGAGAGAAAAACGTGGCACATTAGGAACAGAAAGAGATTCTTTCTAATACTAATAAATCACATATTTATAAAAATCATAAGATCATACATAATGATGAAATATTAAAAGTGATCTCTTTAAAATAAAAAACAAGACACGGGTGATCACTATTTAAAAAAGAGTAAAACTTTGCTTGGAAATAAGAAAAGAAAAAGGAACACATAGCATTAAGATTATAAGGAAACTAGAAGAAGATTGGCAGCAGATGCTAGCTCAGGGCAAATTTCCTCAGCAAAAAAAAAAAAAGGAGCAGGTTGGCAACAGATGTTAGCTCAGGAAGAATCTCCCTCAGAAAACAAACAAACAAAAAGATTATAAGGAAAAAAATAAAGCTGGCTTCATTTAAAGGGGATATGAAATTCCATATAGAAATTTCCAAAAGAATGTATAAACAAATTTGAGAGGGTTTAGCAAGTGGATGAGCACAAACTAATATATCTTTTTTGTTTAAAATAATTTATTTGATAATCAAATTTATTGTAAATATCTAAAGTCATTGTTTCAATTCTGCCAAGATCCAGTTTCTTTTTACCATATTAACTAATTTTATGGTATTTTTCTATTTTTTTCTACAGACCTCTTTTTCATGACTTTTTAAAATACGACTTTTATATAAAAATTATATAAAATATTTAAAGCTAGATTTAAAACAGCCAACATGACTAATATGATACTTGATTCATTAAAAGAAAAAAGATATAACAATGGCAGACTGGTGACAAACCAATATATTTAACAATTACATTATTATACACCAGCAAAAGTCAATAGAAAATGTAATAAAAAGATATCATTTGAAATGTCAACAAAAATAAGGAACTATAAAGGATGTGTTACACATAAATGTAGCACTTTGTAAAACTGTGTGGAAAACATCAAACACCCAAATAAATTGATCGATATGCTGTATTAATGAATAGGATGTCTCAGTAACATAAATATGGCAATCCTACACAAATCAATCAATTACTTCAATGTAAATTCAATCAAAATCCCATTTTGGTAGAGAGGGGAGGAACATGTCAAGGTGAAGGACAAGAACAAGACATTTTGAAGGAGGAGATTAAAACGTTGAGGCTTCTCCTACCGTATGTCAAAGGTAATTATAAAGCAATATAATAAAATACCAATGGAAGTGAACAAGCCAATGAAAGTCAAGAGTTAGACTGACGCAACGTGGAATTTTGACATATGGTAGAGCAGATACAGCAGATCATTGCGGGAAAGATGGACAGAGCTGGCAGAATAAGTCTGTGGAAAAAGGGTGTATTATTTAACAAATGGTGCTGGAACCTCTGTTTGACCATATGAGAAACATAAAATTTGTCCTGACCTCATTACATTGCCATAAATTTACAGACAGAATGAAGATTTAATAGGAAAAGTCAACTTTAATACTTTCGAATGAAATTTGGGAGACTATTTTCTTCACTTTAAGTAGGACAAAAGTCTTAAACAATTCAATAGAAATATGAACTATAAAGGAAAAGACCACTCAATTCAACCATATTAATATTTCCAATTACCAAACTGTACCATAAAGAAAGTAAAAAGTTAAGGAACATACTAGGAGCCTGTATTTGTAACATACATAACTGATAGCAATTATTATTCAGAATATGTAAAGAGCTCCTACAAATTAATAAGAAAATGATTTAAAAAACCAAGTGAGGATATATATAATTATATATATTATATATATAAATAAAGTGAAAAAATATTATATATATAAATATGTGCTCAACTTCATTGATAAGTAGAGAAAAGCAAACCAAAACAGTAGTTCATTATTTTTACATACAGCAACCAAATAGCAACAAATATGACCACACAAAATGTTAGAAAAGATGTGTAACAATAGAAATTCATGCATTGTTGATGGGATACAGACTTCAGAAAACAATTTGGCCGTATCTAGTAAACTTGAAGATGCAAATACTCCACAGTACAAAAAGTTCATGCCCAACAAGTGATTAAATTGTATCACATTTAAACAAGACAGCAGTGATTTTCTTTTAAAGCTGCAGCTAGAAACATTGATGTGAATGATTACCCAAAATATAGTGTTGAGTGAATAAGCAAGTTGTAAAATAATACCTAAAATGTGATTCGATTTATGTAGAGCTAAACAGGCCAAACTAAACAATATACTATTTTTGACTGTATATCTGTGTGCTTAATAGAACAATAAACACAAAATTCAGGTTAATGGTGATGTGCAACATGAGAGGAAAAAATAATTTGATCGAGGAGGAACTTTAGCCAACTTCAAAGTTATTGATAATGTTCTATTTAATAAGTGGGGTCATAGGTTCATGTGAATGAAAGGTGAAAAAGTGGAAGCATAAATAGAGATAAAAAGGGTCAACTACTCCTTAAGGAAAATAAAGGAGAGAATAAAGGCAGTGTGATAGCCTTAAAGCAAGAATAAATAGAGGAAGAGTATATATTTTAAGATGAATATATTTAACATATTTATAAACTGAATGAACAGACTACATTGAGAGAAAGACTTTGAGGATACATAGATGAGTAGGACAACTGAAGAAGCAGTATCTCTGCCTGAGATGACATGAGACACAGAGCTTCAGTGCCCATGGGGAGGAGTTTACCTTCGACAGATGGTAAGACTCTTCCAGTGAAACCAAAGTGAAGGAGGTAAACATGAACATGACTACGGATTAGTCCACCCCGGGTCACTATCTGATTCTTAAAATCAGTTCATTCACTCATTTATTCAATCATATGTTCATTCATCAAATGCTTATTAGGGGTCTGTTTTTAAATATCACATCTTTTAAATGTAGTCATTCAGAGCCAACAGTCACCTCTGTTCTGACTCTTTTTTGCACCCTATCTATCCATGTCCCATAGGTATATTTTTAAGGCAAATCTGTTTTCAAATTCTATTTTCTTTCCATATACACTGCTACCATTCCATCAGACATTTAACACTCCATGCCTGTTTTATATGTCTTTTTGTGAGAGAAGAAAAAAAAGATCTTATGTTGTATATTACTTTTTCCTCTGACTTTACCCACCTGGAGGTAAATATTAGGCTCAAATTTCAGCTTAAAAAAGGAGAAAAAAAGAAAGAAAGAAAAGTATCTTTCTGGTTGTATTCCCCACTCATTATGCGGGGAAGTTTTTGAATCCCAGGTCTCTCCAAGGGCCAGCTCATGTGTGCTCATCAACACGGCTTTCATGTAGCAGGAAAGGCTGTCCTCAAATCCTTTCCTGACTCTAGCCCCTTGGGGACGTCTGCTGCTGGGACCACTGAAGCCAGTGAAATCTCATGGGAGTCCCTCATTCCTGCCACTAATGCTAATGGCCCTGTGATTCTCTGGGTCTTTCTGAAGAAGTTCTGCTGAGCTGTGCTGGCCACTGCTGCCAGAACCTTCTATAATATACTTCAGAATTGAGCTGTGCTATCACAGAGCTGCTCTGAAGCTGCTTCAATGAAGAGTGGAGAAAATCCTTCTGCCTTTGAAACACATTTTGTTAGTTTGATTCCTCTTGTTCCTTATCTTTCTTCTGTCTCAGCAGACACTTTGTGTATAAACAGTTCTTTCACCCCTTAGACAGAAGGGAAAAACACATATCTCTTCCCGTCTGATTTCTAGCCTGACTCAGAGGGCTAGCTTCCCATAGGTGTGGCAACCTCATGAAAGGGAGCAAGGCAGCAAATGTTCCCCTAATTAACCACATGGGACATGGGGTTGCTTTCCCCTTGGCACTGGGGGAGAACCATTCAGAAGAAAGCCTTCCTCCCATCGGACTATTCCCCGAGACTTCTCAAGTTGTGCTTGTGGTTATAACCTTCCTACTTGTTGGACCGCAGAACATTGAAGATGAAGACATCTGGGGAACAAGAGGGGCCCTCTAGGTTTCTGAAAGAGGTGGGTATGGAATGAGGGGTGGGTGCTGTACTTTGGCATATGGGTGAGCAGATTTGTTTGTTATATATTGAGGAAGATTCTCACAGAACCAGAATTTTTTCAGTTGGTTTTAAATGAAGAAAGACTTGTGGAAACTGTTGAGGTTTTGCAGGCATGTGAGGTAGGGGGAAAGACCATAGCTTGAGGATTAGGGGTTTTGGTGAATTTGTGTGCTAGAACTAGAGATGACCTAGAGATGGTCATAAGATCACAAACACCTGGAAAAATCATCTGTCAAATTTTGTCTGGGCCACTAGCTCTATAACTCTTTTCACCTCCACCGATTTCTGGGTTAAATTGTAATCTAGGATGATTGCATTTTAATTAGTGGAGTCATAAAATGCCCTTGAGAGTAAAGCAATGCCATGACAACCAGTGGGTTTTACTAGTTGAGATTCTGGGCTATCCTTTCTTCCAGAAAATATGGCAGATATAATTTTGGGCCCCAGTATCTGCTTCAAATTGCCTTCCTATATGTATCTTCCTTCCTTTTTAAAGACTGAAGTTCCAAAAGACCTGCCAATTTTTCCCTTTTCAGTTTTAATTTTCAAATCCCCAAATGTATTGGCCATAGAGCATAATGCTAGTTTCCCTTTTTATCTCCCTGCTGCCTCTGAAAGAGGAATCTAGAACATCGTAAGGGTGCTATTTTCTGTCATATGAAGAAAGTGTATTGGGGATAATAAAACCAAATGATATTGGGATGTCACAATGATTTAAAACCTTATATACAATCATATTATTTGTCATGCTTAGAAGTTCAGATTTTCTTTGAAAGCCTCTAGGAGCCACTAAAAGGTCTGTTTTCAGACAGAGGATTGACAGCTCTGCATATAAGAAAGATTATTCCAGTAGCTGAATGAAGGGTGAATTGGAGTGAAAAAAGTCTGAAGATGACAAGTCTAGATAAGAGTAATTAAGGCAAGAAATGATCAGAGCATAAATTATTTTTTCTTGTGAACCTCTGTTTTTTAGGTAGAAGTTTTCTTAAATAAAAACAAAGGGAAATTGTGTCCTTCACATTTCTCTTTTTTCAACACAGCTTTAATATTCTGCTGTGTCTATAAAAATCAAGAGAAAAAAATAACATAAAAATATTTGGTTGTAATGTACCAAACTGATTTTCTGTTTGTTTAAAGCCTCTGGCATTCTGGTTTCAAAATAATTTTATCTATTTATTGTGTCTATGGCCAGTTCACAATTGACTCTTTTTGGTAGATATCAGTAGCTTTCTCTGTTTATTTATTTTAACTGTTTAAATTGAGATATAATTGACATATAACATTGAGTAAGTTTAAGCTGAACAGTATGTTGACTTGATGCATTTATGTATTGCAATATGATTACCATTGTAACATTAGTTAACACCTCTAGCATGTCTTGTGATTATGGAGGAGAGGTCCATCTCCAGTAATATCATTACCAGGTAGCTGAATACAATGAAGGCAAGTCTCAGAAGTCTGCCATGCATACAAGCATTTATTAGCAAGCAGGCACAAAAACCATTATCAAACTTGTTCTTGGAAGCTCATGGAAGTCCCAACTCTCTATTCTTCAGGCTCTCTCATTAGTAGAATGAATGAAAGATTCTGTCAAAGCCAAATGTAACAGGCTCCTCACTGAGGGAAAAGCTAACCTTTTGGTGGGATCAGGTGATGGATCCTCCATGAAGGCAGGAACACAGAAATGAATGAGTCATGGGCCTATTGCACTCCTCCAAGCTTCATAGGCTGCTTGGTTCATCATATTCTTATGCCCCTTCAAGCAAGGGTTTAGGTATATTTCTAGCCCAATCTGCAAATTTTGGTCACCTGTTTTTTCACCCCTCACTCCAAAATAATTCTAACATTCTGTATGCCCTCGGTTCCCAACTGGGGCGATTTTGCTCCCACCCCTCCCCTGCAGGGACATTTAGCAATTCCCAGAGACGTTTGGTTGTCTTAACTGGGGAAGGGTCTGTTCTAGTGACATCTAATAGCTGGAGGCCAGGGTTGCTGCTAAACATCCTACAAAGCACAGGAAATCTTCCCACTCTCCATCCCAAGCAAAGAATTATCTGGTCCATAGTGCATAGAATTATCAATGTCAATAGTGCTAAAGTTGAGAAAACCTGCTCTATGCTCATTAATAAGCCCTACAGCGTGGATACAGATATGGATATTTGAAACTCTTGCCAAACCTGCCTCTGAATGTTGACCGCTGATTAAAGTCTTCAAATGTTACAAATCACCTGCAAAGTGGGATTTCTAGATCAGTGAGCTTCAGCTATTAACTAACCCTCTTTAGAGTACAGATTAATTAACACACACAGATGTATCACACGGGTCTAAACTGTTGTGTTTTAATGTAAATTAAGTTCAGCATGATATTTGGCTTCTTCTTTTTACTTGATTGTTAATAATGAGGCCAACCAAGCAAGGCTGGTACCTGCACTTTAGTTTTTAAGATGCCCACTTCAAAATGAGCTTATTCTTATCCACAGATGAGATCATTTTGTCCTAATTCACTTTGTGTCTCTGACATTTCCTCTTAAAAAAAGTCTACCTGCTTAAGTTGTTTCTCATTTCTATTATAACAAATACTTCAGTGAATATCTTTGTACATAAGTTTTAATATTTAAGGTATTTTTGGTAGGCTATATGGTGAAAGGCAGACTCTAAACAGTCTCAGAGGTCTTAATAAAAACTACCAAACTGACATTCAGGAGAATTTGTGCCAATTTGTATGTCCAATCAGTAAAACTGTTTGCTTACCTAACAGAGTAGTTGATAACATAGGCATAAAAGTTACTAAAAAGTATTTGCAAATTAGACAGATTCACTTTATAATTTACAAAGCAACTCACATAGCATATTTTAATTAATCAACCTCATTTTAAGGTTGTGGAGCTGCTTGAAAAGGAACTTTATATTTATTATTTGAATGTACATAGGGTTCTAACTATATTTGATTCCATCAGCCAACAAGGGAAACCGCTGGAAGTATGGATCAAGAGAATCTGACAGTGGTGACTCAGTTTTATTTCTCCGATTTCCCTCAGTTTGAGAGTGGCAGCCTTTTATTCTTCATTCCTTTGCTCTTTATATATGTGTTCATTATTGTTGGAAATTTCATGATCTTCTTTGCTGTCCGGCTGGATACACGTCTCCACAATCCCATGTACAATTTCATCAGCATCTTCTCCTTCCTAGAGATTTGGTACACCACAGTGACCATCCCCAAGATGCTCTCCAACCTGGTCAGTGAACAGAAGACCATTTCTTTCATTGGTTGCCTTCTGCAGATGTATTTTTTCCACTCACTTGGGGTCACAGAAGCCCTAGTCCTCACAGTGATGGCCATTGACAGATATGTTGCCATCTGCAACCCCCTGCACTATGCAATCATTATGACCCCTCGACTATGCATCCAGCTCTCCACTGGCTCTTGCCTCTTTGGCTTCCTTATGTTACTGCCAGAGATTGTGTGGATTTCTACTCTTCACTTCTGTGGTCCCAACCAAATCCATCAACTCTTCTGTGACTTTGAACCTGTGCTGCACTTGGCCTGTACAGACACGTCCATGATTCTGGTTGAAGACGTCATTCATGCTATTTCCATCCTGACTTCTGTCTCTGTCATTGCCCTTACCTATTTAAGAATCATCACTGTGATCCTGAGGATTCCCTCCAGTGAAAGCTGTCAGAAGGCATTCTCCACGTGTGTGGCTCACATTACTATTTTCTTGCTGTTTTTCGGCAGTATGATACTCATGTACCTTCGCTTCTCTGCTGTGTTCCCACCACTGCTGGACAAGGCCATTGCACTGATGTTTGCTGTCCTTGCCCCACTTTTCAACCCGATAATCTACAGTCTGAGGAACAAAGATATGAAAGATGCCATCAAGAAGGTCCTGTGTTCTCCAAAGATGTGCAATGTCTCTGGAAGCCAATGAGAGTTCACACACATCTGTTCAAAGAAATACCATCTTCATAAGTTTAAAATTCTAACAAATCAGTTTCTAGAAGTATTGTGCATGTGTTGTTTTCATGTTGCTGATTGGGTATTCTTTCCAGTTTTCTAACCTAAGAACTATTGTTTGATCTGATAGAGGATGTCTTCTGCAATTTGCCTACCTTTATTTCATTTGCAGATTATAATGGAATATTTTCTTTACTCTGTGACTCCAAATAGCATAGTATTATCTTCTATGAATCAATAGAGGATACTGGGCTAAACAATAATCATATTTACTCCTTGCACATCTAAAAATTTCTTAACCTACTCTTTCATTGTACATTCACAATATCCTTAAATCGATTATTATATTTTTTATTTTAAAAAGATTAATTTGATATGCATCAGTGAAGTGGTTCTAGCCAGAGCAACAAGCCTGGTTTCCTAACATTCAGCTCAGAGACCTCTATCCCGCCACAGGAATATATTCTTCTGATATAATGATTAGCGGCACATATAGCTATTGACTTTGTGATGTTTGTGTCATGTTATTATCAACTGCTTTGTGGTTGATGTTTCACATTGTTTTGAAAATTCCAGAACGAACACTCTTGGAAACTTGAAAGATGAAATAAATAAGATATACAGGCTTGGGACCAAAAAATAAATAAATACATAAATTATGTAAAGACATATAATTATACGTTGATGTGTTCATTTAAAAAAAAATTACTATCACTACTATTATAAATGTTCTATATTATGTTATGTTAAAATGCCATGCCAGTCTCTTACTTCAGTGTAAGTTTTGTTCTTATTGCTCTTATGCTCTGGAATGTTTCTCCCTTTCTTTTTCTCTGCCTTGGAGCTTATACTCACCATTAAAAAGTTCACACGTATTTTATCCTCTGGGATAAATGTCCCTGCCTTCCTCCTACAAAACTATACTAGTAGTTTTAGGGGCTGAGTAAATTGTCCCTAGAAAAAGAAGTTTTTGCCCAGCACCTGTGAGAAGAAAACCAAGGACACAGGGCAATTGTCAATGGTATCACAAAAAAGCAGGAAGCCAGCCAGAAGGTGATGGAAGAGAAGAATGGAAATATCAGTAACATAGGACACAAGAAAAAAGCCTCAATCAACTTCAGTTAAGCAGCTAGATGAATCCTTCGACCCATTTGGGAGTACTAAAGTGGAAGAAAGAGCTAGCTCTCAACTTCAGGTTAGCTCCAGCCCCCGTACCCCGTCCATGCCTCAGGGACGCAGTTCTATCCTTTATTCCCTCTCACTCTTGTAAATTCAAATCATCTCCTACATTAATTGAGCTTTTTAATACCCACGAGGGAAATTTTTTGCATAAAGAAAATTACACAGAAGTTTCTTTGATTATAAAATTAAAACTAAAATTATTTGAGGTCAATATTCAGAAACCTAGTTCTTTGATCTTGGAATTCCTACTTTAAAATCTTCGTATTCCATTTTCCAATAGATTTTATCATTTGCTTTTAAAGGTGTTTGACAAATTTTTGGTCTGGTTTATAAACTTGGCAATTAAATCCCTTTAAACTATATTTAAATGCAATGTATGCTATTTTGTCTTTAAGTACCTCAATTTTCTGACTCAATAATCAAAGCCTTCCCAGGTTGTAAAAATAACCTCTGTAATCTGAAAAAAAACCCCACAAAAAACCTTATAATATGGCTAAACCTAAATCTTTTTAAATGTTTCAATACTGTGAGAAACATAGTAAAATTTCTATTTTAAATAACAAGCCTAATATCTTGATTAAATGTCTGAATTTTATTGACTATAAATTTTACCTCAATAAAGTTGATTTAAAAAAGTATAAATTAGGGGCTGGCCCGGTGGCGCAGCAGTTTAGTTCACTCTTTGGCAGCCCGGGGTTCGCGGGTTCGGATCCTGGGCGCCTGCCGACGCACTGCTTGTCAGTCATGCCGTGGCGGCGTCCCATATAAAGTAGAGGAGGATGGGCATGGATGTTAGCCCAGGGCCAGTCTTCCTCAGCAAAAAGAGGAGGATTGGCAACAGATGTTAGCTCAGGGCTGGTCTTCCTCACCAAAAAAAAAAGTATAAATTAATTGCTCAATTACAAATTTAAAATTAGAATTACAAAATAGATCTGGTATTCTATTAGGTCAAATTACATTAAATAATGCAAATTCATAAAATACTCAATATATGCAAATTCCTTAGTGCAAAATATGAATAATGAGTTTTGATTCTAATAAATATTGCTCTAGTTAGTTCTAAAATCTTGCTGAGTTTAAAAGATGCTAACCCACTCAGGAAATAATTATGTGACTCATTTCTTTATTTACGCAACAAATATTTACCGAGGCTACTATGCCAGGCACTGTTTTAGGTGCTTATGACACAACTGAAAAAAATTCCCTTCCAGTATGTAGCTTACACTGTGGTGAGGGCTGGACTAGGACATTAGCCTGACTTGAGTAGTTTAATAGAAAAGAATCAAAGAAAAATTGGAAATTTCAAGTACAGACAACTCTTTTACTAACAATGAAAGCAGAGAAATGGGGAATCAGGAGCAAGTGGGATCACTAAAATACTTTGTTAACTGTGATTCACAATGAAGAATGTATTTTAAATCACAATATTGGACACACACATATACATTTACACACTAATATCCATGTTTATAACAAAAAATATTTTTACTTACTCCATGTGGTGCTTCTTATCTTTTCAATTCTTTTCTTTTTTCCTATTCTATTTCATTAAAAACATTTTTGGAACTGATGTTACCACTCACTTATGGGTTGTGACCCTCAATTTGAAATTTTGAAAACAAAAAAAACTTAGGTCTTTAACTCTGATAACCCTTGGATACACATTTAACAGATGGCTTTTAGTTTTCTTTTGCATTTACCTATCATTTCTAATTTATTTATAATAAAGTATTGTACTTTATTAAAAACCAAGTTTTATTTTTAAAATAATGACAATTTAAATGTGATGAAGAAAATATACACTTTCTCACAGTGCTGATGGGATGTCAAAATGGTATCATCCTTTCTAGAGCAATTTAGTGATAAGAGTGAAAAGAATTAATAAATACGGATACTCATTTAGAAGTAGGAGCAGAGAATGCTTCATTAATGTAGTAGCATTTAAGCTGACACTTGAAGACTGAGAAAGAGTCAACCAGGTTTAGCCAATACACAGAAACTTGTAGGTCATGTTATGAGATATCAGAATTTATTCCAACTGCCAAGTGAAGACAATGAAGAGATTTAAGTAAGAAATTATATTAGAATAACATTCCCATTGTCATATGAATAGCAGATTGGAGCTGAGCAAAAGTGGAGGTGGAAAGGACGATTTAAGTGACCATATCAATTACCTTTTGCTACAAAACAAACCACCCCCAAAATCAGTGGCTTAGAAAAGAAACTTTGTTTATCTCATGATTTATGGAATAATTTTTGCAATTTAGGCTGGAATCAAATAGGTGGTTCTTCTGGTCCTGGTTCACTCATGTATCCTGATCAGCAGCTGACTAGCTACAACTGGATGAGCTAGGACAACATTTACTAAGACAATTATACTCTCTTCCATGTGGTCTTTGATTTTCCAGCAGCCTGGTCTGTGTTGTTCACATGATGGCTAGTTAGGATGTTGAGACAGAGCCCAAGTGTGCAGGGCTTCTTGAGGACTAGGCTAAGAACTAGCACGCAACATCTTCTGTTGCATTCTATGGCCAAATCCAGTCTCAAGGAGGACTGAGAGGCTGGAAACAGATGCCACCTCTTGCTGGGAATTGCTGCCCAATCACCTTGAAAGGGGTACAGATACAGGGGAGAATTAAGATGGTTCCATTTTCTTTGCAGTATAGAGATTATAGTTATTCTCACATCATGCTAAAGATTTCATTGGAACCACTGGAACTATTCATGTATGTGTGGGCTCAAATAATGGGGTGGTGGTCTATATTTAGAATTTGTGGTAAAGGAGTATCTTCAGCAAAGTAAACAGATTTCTCATAGCACTTCTTCAAACACAGGCAACAACGTTATTGTGTCCTCCTTAGGGAAACTCAACAGGTCTTAAAAAAATGCCGTTATCCTTTCAGATGGTAGGGAAGTTAAAAAAAAAATCCCTAATCCTGTTGAAAGCAATACTTCTTAAGAATCTATATTTGTGAGTATTGATTCTGAGCAAATCTATCAAAGGAGGCCCATACTTTATGAAGACTCTTAGAGTTCCTCACACTAAGGAGAACTAATGAGAAAAGATCAGAGGAGGAGGTTTCCACTAATTAATCCATGGGGAAATGGAATTGTGGTTTAACTCTAGCCATCAGAGGAAATCCTCCAGTAGAGAAATCTCCCCAAGAAGGCTTTAGAAGCAAATATAATAGTCTTTCCTGATGAACCAGACTTAAACTGCATAAATCCAAGAAAGGAAAGGGACTTTATTGTCTCTGCCAGAGGTAAGAGGAGAATGCACATAGATCCAAGATGCAGGCTTGTCCTGTGTCAAGGAGAAAGTAAATTGCCTACTGGGTAGAAGGAAAGGACAGTTAGCTGGTGCTCCTTCTGTTGACTTAAGTAACAATATTTGGGGTTATATTTGAGATTGCATGAGTGGCTGAATGGAATTAGGCTAAGAGGGAGGGCACACACTTATAGGATTAAAAATCAATGGTAATGTTATGTTTTGTCTGGGGTGTGATGGATTCAATAATTAAGACTTTTCCCCTACTAATTATATTGGTCCTCTGCTGTCACACTTTCAAAGTTTTTCTAAATTAATTCTGATCCAGGAGGACACCATTTTACATACTGGTCTCTGTTCCCAGTCAAATGAATACAAACCAAATAATGTCATGAATAAAGAGAGGTCAGATAAAGCAGAGGAACCTATTACTGAAAATCCTACCCCAGGATATTGACTCAAATTGAACAGAATCTCTACCTTCAGATCAATTTTTTTATACTCATCTTCCTTTTTCCCAGTGGGATTGGGTCAGCTCATTTCTCACCTGCCAGTCTCCAACAGATATGCCTCCAACTGGCATATTTATTTCTGCAGTGTAGAACATTAATTTTGTTAAAACATAAGCACTCAGATTCTATTAAAAGGATAAACACCAGTCACTTAGGGGAAATAAACAGAGATGCCAGAGACAAATTAAGACAATAACTGTGACTGCTTTAGAGGTCCAAAATGTCTCATTTCTAAGGAATTAGTAGTAATCACGTCTATACAGATTTTCAAATAGAGACAGTATAAATCTTCTTTGCCCCTTCCCTTAATGTTTCTATGTGTGTGTGTCAGGGGTTCATTTTTATTGCTGAGAAAGAATTGAACTGCCAGGTGTCAGTAGCCAATTAAAGCAACAGTGAGCCCAGATGAAAGTAACAGTGAGGCTTTTAATCACTTACTGTGACAGTATGAGCAAAAGTCTAAAACTAGAGAAAGTGCCAACGCCCCCCACCCCCGTTTCATGCCCCCATGAAACCGAGCTCTGATCAAGGGTCAGGTGGACCAGCACAGACATGGGGGTCATTTCATTGTTGAAGAAGCCCTGAACAAAAACCTCCAGCAGTTGTATGGACCTGATATTGAGGGGAACACAGAGTAGACTAAGTCGGAGTGGGGAGAAGTGTCTTCGATGTTTTCCCTTCCTCCCCCCATAAGGAGTCTCAGCACAGGTGCTTGAAGAGGACGTTGGCCCAAGGCTTCAGATAAAGACAGCTAGGACTGAAGACTCTGGAGTGAATGTCAACACGCAAAGAGCATGACTGGCCAGGGGAGCCTGAGTCCTTGACCACAAGGCACTGGCTGTGCATCAAGTCTGGGGTGGGGAGGGCAGCTTTCCCCTGGGAGGCCTGCCTGGGAAAGCCTTTGTAACTGCCTATGGTCAGGCCTGAAAAATCAGACAGGTTTTTAGCCGGGAGCCAGACTCCTTAGTTTGTATGTATTTTTGAGGGGGAAGGTAGAGTAGGAGGGATCTTGTACTCCCTTATTCTTTTATTCCTATGTACTGAATTTAAGTCCACTTCGTTTATTCAAAACTTGTACATAACTTAGATCTCTTTTCTTTCTCTTTCAGTCAAGTGTCAATCACAATCTGATTCTTTCTCCTTGGGTCTTGGGCCAGGCTAAATCTTTCTGTGAATTTCAAGGCAGCCCTGGTTCTTACATTCTTTCTTGGGTTTCTCCAAGTCCCTCCAAATCCCTCACCTCTTCTAAGCTTTGCGGAGCTCAGAAGACCAGGAAGGGCAAGTCTATTCCAATGACTTCCACAGGCCTGCACCACTCTCCTTCCCTACTTGGTATGGGGCTTTGCAAGAGTGATGAGTCAAAGTTACTACTGATAATTTCCCTAAAGATGTGGATCTCTACAACATTTCATTTACCTAGAGCTGAGATTTTCTTAGGCACAAAATACTTTCACTTAGATGTTGTACTTGGAAGTTTGAGCAAAGACTTGTTAACTAAGCTATGAATAAAAACCCCATCTAGCCTGAGAAGCTAGTCTCTGAACTGATATGGAACTAGGTTTAAACCAGGGTTCCGGATCATGCTTGGACAATCTTCTCAATCCTGACATACTCTGCCATTATCTAATATAATAGCCTTTTATCATTTGCCCAGGAGTCTCATCTCAGTATAGCTCTGTTCTTACTACCCCCAACTGATATTGTTCCTTCCTATCCTTTCCTACGAATCCCCAACAGCACTTTTCCCCCTGGCAAACAACCTTCTCTATGCCATAATGTCTATTATGTCCTTCTTTAACTGAAATCAATCTCTCTTCTAAGGAAATAACCTCGTTCAAATGAAAGGTACCTATTCTTCCACCTTTCGTGTACCTCCAGGCTGAGAAAAGTTCCAGGGAAATGTTGTATTAGTATTCTCTTTTTCCTTACATTGCTGTTCCCTAAAAATTGTTCCTTTGATATCTAGCTTGATAAATTCCCCTTTCAGCCCTAGTTGGGTCATTAGGAGGCATTAAAGTCCACAGGAATGAATCATTTAACAACTTTTCTTATAATCTTTTACTAAATGACCTTGGATTCATATCATCAATTTTCTCCCATGTCTGTACTGTAGACATATAGTAAGTATTCCACTTTAAATATTTTAAACTCTGATGTATTGCTCTCTAAGAATATAGTTTTTTCCTTTTAGCTCATTAATTAGGCTATTTTTGTTAGAATTACTCCTTAATCTTATTGAAATATTTAGTCTCTAGACCTCTATTTTTGCACAATTATCAGTGCCCTATTGTCTTTCCATTCTTATCCATTCATCTTAAACTTCAGGATCCATAAAACCAAACACCTTCTACCATTACCTTTGGATTTTTTCTCTCGGACAAAAGTGTACCTTACTCATTAAATGCCTTGAGTCAAGGCCACCATTTGACATTTTAGACACTACAACTAGCTTCCTGAGTGCTGCTGAAGGGAAAAACAAAAGCACGATCTCCAACCTCAGGCAGGCCATGAATATATCAGGGAAAGCAATGAATATATTAATTTGCTAATTTTTTTTCTTGAAGCATTTCAGCTATTTTCCCCAAATCTTCAATCCTTAAAATTCTTATGCTCAGAAAATTACGTCGTCTGCAATTCAATTGAGAAATTTTTCCACAGTGGCTGTAATATTTTGTATTCTCACCAGCAATATGTGAGAGATCCAGTCACTCTGCATTCTCCCCAGCACTTGATATTCTCAGGTGTTTTTTTTTTTTTTTAACTATAATCATTCTTATAGATGTGTAATGGTAATGTATCTCATGGTTTTTTTCTTTTGGTGAGGAAGACCAGCCCTGAGCTAACATCCGTTGCTAATCCTCCTCTTTTTTTGCTGAGGAAGACTGGCCCTGGGCTAACATCCGTGCCCATCTTCCTCCACTTTATATGGGACGCCGCCACGGCATGGCTGACAGGCAGTGCGTCGGCGGGCGCCCGGGATCCGAACCGGTGAACCCTGGGCTGCCAAGCGCGGATGAAACCGCTACACCACCGGGCGGCCCCAATGTATCTCATGGTTTTAACTTGTGCTTCCCTAGTGACGAAGGATGTTGATGCTGAACATATCTTTCATGGACTAATTTGCCATATAGATATCTTCTTTGATAAAACGTCTGTTCAAATCCTTTGTTAACTTTTTTAAAGATGTTGTTTGTTAGTATCGTTCTGTGTTTTCATATATTCTGGATATGTCTTTTGTCAGATATGTGTTTTGCAAATGTTTTCTCGCAGGATGGCTTTTAAAAATTCTCTTTAACATTTTAATTTGCAGAGCATAAGTTTTCCATTTTGATGAAGTTCAATTTGTTTTTTTTTTTCTTTTATGTATTGTGCTTTTGGTGTTACAGCATATACATTTTTGTCAAGCCAAAGGTCGTAAAGATGTTCTCTTCTGTTTTCTTGGAGATATTTTATAGTTTTTGGTTTTACATTTAGGTCTATGATCCATGTTGTGTTAATTCTTGTATATGATGCAAGATTTTTTTTATCATATTTGAGTCCAATTCTTTCAGTACCACTTGCTAAAAAGACATTTCTTTCTCTATTAAATTGCTTGACCATGTATACGATAGTCTACTTCTGTACTCTTTATTTGGTTCCATTGATCTATACGTCTATTCTTTTAACTCTACTACACCATCTTCATTTCTTTAGCTTTATAGTGAGTCTGGAAATGCATTTCAGCCATTGCGAATCCTTCAACTTTGTTCTCCTTTTTCAAAATCTTTTGCCTGGTCTGTCTCCTTTGCCTTTTCATATATATTTTAGAATTAGCCGGTTGACATCTCAAAAACAAAATACCCTACAGAGACTTTGATTGAGATTGCGTTGAATGAATCTACAGATTATATATTATATAACTACATATATTATACAATATATACATTCATATACATATGCATATTCATGTACCAGATGTTCTATAAGCAGCAGAAAAATCAATGACAATTGATATCTGTAGAACAATAACATTTACAATAATCTTATTTTATGAAAATCTAAGGGATTTGCATGTATAAGAATAATCAACATGTCCTAATTCTCTGGGGGAATTGATTTTCTAGAAGCTGCCAATGTGATAGTTGTCAAATTTAGTCTATATAAATCAATTCTTAGAATTTTTTCAAGATTTAGATTTTGTTCTGCAATGAGATCTCTGAAAAGTATCAAAATGAGCCAAATATTTTTTGTTGGCTCCATCTATGTTTCAAAGGCCTCATTTTAATTTGGAATTTCAAATCTGTTCTTCAATAAGACTATAAGAAGTTTTACATTAATTTTGCTTATAGGTAATATTTAAAATAGTATTATACCAGGGGAATATTTTGCTGTCTTACATGGGAATACTGGCATACATCATAATAAAACGTTATACTTTAACTGTATGTGGAGTTCACTTTAAAGTAGCTCCATATTATCCCAAAAGAAAACTTATTTTTCAAACTTCCTTTGTGTTCTAAACATTTCTCCTTGACTGATTTTCTCTCTGTTAGGCCAGGTTTCTGAACTGCCTGAGGATAATCCCTGAGTGCACCTGATGAGTTTCCTTGCACTGCTTCTAGAGACATCTTCATACTTCATGCTACTTTCAAGGGACGTGGTAGGAAGAGCCCTAAATTGTGCTGGAATCTCATATTTTGGCTCTCACTTTCTTATTCCTTGATGGCCTTTGTCAGGATATAAACAACCTGAATAGAGAGACTTAGGTATTTATTAATAATCTCTGCTTTTTTTCAATACCTCTGATGGACTGACACTTTAAGAGCCTGATTGAAAAGATTTCTAGAGTGAGATTCTAAAGCGAGAATTCATAACTCACCTCCTAGACTTTCTTCATACTTCTAAAATCTCAGTTTCTTACAGGTCCCTTCTTTCTGTACTGGCCAATTTCTGCTAGCTTTATTTTTTCTACTGCTGGGGATAGAGTTTCCCAGCAAGGCCTCATCGTGGTTTCTGTGCCTGAAAACTTTACCCTCTTCTTTAGCCACACTCAAAGCCACTCTGTGGTCTGATAAAGGAGCAGAGTACTTGAAACAGGATGTTCCAGAAAACGCAGAATATGACTTTACAATAACTATATAGAGAGGAAAAAACTAAAGGTTTTGATTGTCTAATCTATAGCCAAGAATTGTTTGAGAATTTACCTGTTGTGTGATTCAAAATGATTTTGGCAATTCTTATAAAAGGCGATTATTATTAGACCCCTAATATCCTACTCTGCTTCAGTTAATATAGCTTATACATGTGACATTATTAATATCTTATTCGCTTATTATTTGTCTCCTTCATTAGCATATAAGCTTCATGAAAGTAGAGATGTTTTCCTCACTACTGGATTCAACAAACCTACAGTTATGCTTGGCACTTAGTAGGTACTAAATGAGTGTCATCTGTTTGATGAATTCAAGAATGATAGAGGTAAATCATGTACCTAAAGTATTTCTTCCTTTGACTCTTATATGAGCCAATCAATCTGACTCTTTACGTTTCATCTAGGGAGTGAGCTGTGTCTTTCTACCCATAACAGTTAAGGCTGCTGAGACCATGGTGAGAAGTAACCAAAGTTCTACAGTGACGGAGTTTCTCTTCTCTGGATTCCCCCAGTATGAAGATGGTAGCCTCCTTTTCTTCATTCCTTTGTTCATCATCTACATATTCATTGTTATTGGGAATCTCATTGTATTTTTTGCTGTCAGGGTGGATACTCGTCTCCACAATCCCATGTATAATTTCATTAGCATTTTCTCATTTTTGGAGGTCTGGTACACCACAGCTACCATACCCAAGATGCTCTCCAATCTCATCAGTAAAAAAAGGACCATCTCCATAATTGGCTGCCTCTTGCAGATGTACTTCTTTCATTCACTGGGAAATTCGGAAGGGATTTTGTTGACCACCATGGCCATTGACAGGTATGTTGCCATCTGTAACCCTCTTCGCTACCCAACTATTATGACCCCCAGGCTGTGTGCTCAGCTCTCTGTGGGCTCCTGCATCTTTGGCTTTCTTGTGTTGCTCCCAGAGATTGCATGGATTTCCACACTGCCATTCTGCGGCCCCAACCAAATCCATCAGATCTTCTGTGACTTTGAACCTGTGCTGCACTTGGCCTGTACAGACACATCCATGATTCTGATTGAGGATGTGATCCATGCTATTGCCATCATCCTCTCTGTCCTGATTATTGCCCTCTCTTATATCAGAATCATCACTGTTATCTTGAAGATTCCCTCTGTTGAAGGCCGCCAGAAGGCCTTTTCTACCTGTGCATCTCATCTTGGTGTCTTTCTGATGTTCTATGGCAGCGTATCCCTCATGTACCTGCGTTTCTCTGCCACTTTCCCACCAATTTTGGACACAGTCATTGCGCTGATGTTTGCAGTTCTTGCTCCCTTTTTCAACCCTATCATCTATAGCTTAAGAAATAAAGATATGAAGATTGCAATTAAGAAGCTTCTCTGCCTTCAGAAGGTGTTTAATGCATTTGCAAGTTAATGCTAGGTCATAGGCACCTCTCACTTTGGATGTTAACCTAACCTACTAAACCATGAAATTAACATATAACTCATTCATTGTCACACTGATATTTTCTGTTTATGTCAGTTCTTCTTCCCATATACAAGTTTATTCTATTTACACATGTTCAATTAAGATATCATGGGCTACCTGTTTAGACTTACACAAATGGATAAATAATAGAAAGAAAATATGATGTTTAAGCCATTAAAATATATTTTATGAACTTTAGCTTTATTGTTATTAAATAATTATTCTATAGGCATTAGTGACAACTACAGGTTGTAAAATATAGTGGTTAAGAGCATGACATCTGTAGAACAGGTTAAGGTTTATATTTCACTGGTACCACATACTAGCTTTGTGACTTTGAACACATGATTAATTAATTTCTCTGCATCTTAGTTTTATCATCCATGAAATGGGTGTAAAAGTAATATATTTTAAAAGTAGAGCTTCATATGCTTATTATGAAAATGAAGGGAATTACTCTATATAAGTACTTGGATTAGTATATAACATACAGCAAGTGCAAAAATAAGTGTTAGCTGTTAATTTTCTTTGTCACTAATTACTAGCATTTGTTATGGATGATTTTAAGAATGCTACAATAAAGAGTCATATTTTAAAAATAAAAACTCATACTTTGGAACACTGAGTTATGATGATTATTCTAATGGTTTTGTTACTATTATTTTTCTGGGACCAAGTAGAGTTCAACCTTCATTTCAGTTTGGCTGTTTTGATGGAATTCATCCAATTTGCTTGAATTAAATTATTTGGTTGAAAGTAGTTTCAAACACACTCTGAAGAGATAGATGGGTGGATAGATGATAGACAGACAGATGATAGAGATAGATATGGATACACATCTTTTTGAGCTATTACTTCATATTTGTGTCTTCATTGTTATCTCATTTTGTTTTACATATTTCATTTTTGTTTCTTTTGAAAAGTGTTATCTGCATAGCCACCAGAAATTAATTTGCTAAAATGCAAGTTTCAATTTCTGTACTAAGATAACAGTTTAAACCTACATTTTTAGATTTTCTTTCACCAAAAATTGTAGAGAAATAAAGTCAGGACTAGATAAACTGTTAGATGCCCTAAGCACTGAAAAGTGTTAAGGATATAATAAAAAAGATTAAAATTTACATAAGGTTGCCCAAGGGCATTCATGATGGCTATCTTAGCACCCTGAAATACCATATATAACATTCCTTTCAGGAAAAAATAAGTAATAATGCACATGATTGGCTAAAGTTTCTAAAACTCCAGTTGAGTTGGTGTATTTGGTAGTTCAACAATGATCAAAGATGTATATTTAAAATCTAGCAACAACATCAGAACAAATGAAAAACAAAATAAAAATATTATAAGTATTGGAGAAAAAGAGTGCTCTCAGTTGATCCCCAAACTCAAATTGTTTCCTCAAGGATGAGTGTGTGTGAGATCCAGTTTAACACAATACTTATCTGCCAGATACTGGACAAGGAAATAGGAGAGAAGAACCCAGGAATTAAATGGATGGAATTCTACACATAACCTATGGAAAATATGACTAAAGCTTGGAAAAGCAGTTGCTGAGAACCATGGTCCCCTTGGGAACGCAGGATAGAGGGAATGGAATCAAACAGAATCATAATGGAGCTGTCCCTTGACCTGTGTTCAGAGAAGTGTGTGAAAAGTAAATGTGAAGTACACGAGCTAGAGAAATGATGAAATACCCAGGTAATCTCAGGCTGCCAAAACAAAAACAGAAAAGTGCAACTTCTTGGCATGACAGCAATCATCCATAGCTCATATTAGACTTCATGGCTGGTGCTTCCATATTTGCTTGAGCAATTAGATCTTTGACTCATTCTTCTCTAGTAAGTTTTTGTATCCACGTGTTTAGTCACACACACACACACACACACACAGACACACACACACACACACACACACAGATTGCCTTTAAAAAAATCACTTTAGGGGTTCCAGCCTGGTGGCGTAGTAGTTAAGTTTGCACGCATTGTTTCGACAGCCTGGGGTTCACAGGTTCAGATCTCAGGCACGGACCTATGCACCGCTCATCAAGCCATGCTGTGACAGCACCCCATATACAAAATAGAGGAAGATGGGCACAGATCTTAACTCAGGGCTAATCTTCCTCAGCAAAAAGAGGAAGATTGGCAAGGGGTGTTAACTCAGGGCCGATCTTCCTCACCAAAAACAAACAAAAAAAATCACGTTAGTCTTTCCCTACACTGTATGCTTTAAGGCCATTAACTGTGCAAATGCATAGCCCAATAATTACTTGAAGGATTACTATAATTAAAGAGAGACAGAGATAGAAACAGAGAGATTTGGGGATTGAAAGCAAATGATCTTTCATGAAACAGACTAACTCCAAACTAAAAAAAGAATTAAAATATTTCTCATTTAAACTTTCAATGAGTTCTGTGAGGATAGTATCTGTTAGTAAAAAATACTGACAAAAATCCAAAGGACATATTGAAGAATAAATTGAATACTGCAGAAAATGAAAATTATCACTTAGAAGACTGCCTGGATAAAATATTCCACAATTTAAAGGAGCTGCATGAAGAGCTACAGATTAAATACAAAGAAAGAATGAAATATATAAGGAATATATTCTTATGTTCTACATACTGTATATGTGATTATAGGAATTCCAGAAAGAAAGAAAGCAGACAGAGGAAAAATAATCATTGAAATTAAGAAAAATATTCCTGAGTTAAAGAATACTTGAATCATCAGATCAAAAGAGAGTGAAGACCTTAAGACCTGAAACTGTAAAACTCCTAGAAGAAAACAAAGAGAAAACTCTTCCTTCTCAGCTTTGATCTTGGCAATGATTTCTCGAAAGTGACACCAAAAGCATAGGCAACAAAAGCAAGAATAGACAAGTGGGACTACATCAAACTAAAAACTTCTGCACAGCAAGGGAAACAATCAACAGAATGAAAAGGTAACCTACAGGATGGGAGAAAATATTTGCAAACCCTATATCTGATAGAGAGTTAATTTCCAAAATAAACAAGGAACTCCTACAACTTAATAGCAGAAGAAAAAAACAAATAACCCAATTTAAAAATGGACACAGTACTTGAACAGACGTTTCTCCAAAGAAAACATGCAAATGGTCAATAGACAATCATCATGGAAATGCAAATCAAAACTACAATGAGATATCATCTCACACCTGTTATGATGGCAATTACCCAAAAACAAAAGTTAGCAAGTGTTAGTGAGGTTGTGGAGAAATTGGAACACTTGTACACTTTTGTTGGGAATGTAAAATGGTGCAGCAGTTATGGAAAACAGTATAGAAAGTCATCCAAAAATTGACAATAGAACTACCATATGATCCAGCAATCCCACTTCTGTGTATATATCCAAAAGAATTGAAATCAGGGTCTCAAAGAGATGTCTGCATTCCCATGTTCATTGTAGCACTCACAGTAGCCAACCTATAGAAACAACCCAGGTGTCCATTGTAAGATAAATTGATAAAGAAAATGTGGTATTGCATGCTGTGGAATATTATTCAGCCTTTAGAAAGAAGGAAATCCTGCCATTTGCAACAACATAGATGAGCTTGGAAGACGCTTTGCTAAGTGAAAACAAGCCAGTCACAGAAGGACAAATACTGCATGATTCCACTTATATGCGGTATCGAAGATAGTCAAATTAATAGAAACAGAGAATGCAATTATGTTTGCCAGGGGCTGAGGGGTGGGGAAAATGGGGAGTTGTTGTTCAATGGGTATAAAGTTTCAGTCATGATAGATGAATAAGTTCTAGAGATCTGCTATACAACATAGTGCTTATAGTTAAGAATATGGCATTGTGACTTCAAAATTTGTTGAGTGTAGATCTCATGTTAAGCGTTCTTAATGCACACAAAAAACAAAAAACAAAACAAACAGACCACACACACAAAAAAACACGATACAAGGAAACTCTGAGAGGTGTTAGATATGTCCTTTACCTTGATTGTGATGCTGTGTGATGGGTGTTTACATATGTTCAAAAACATCAAATTGTACACATTAAACATGTGCAGGTCTTTGTATAGAAATTATACTTCAATAAAACTGTTAAAAGAAGAGAGAGAGAGACTGTTTGATGCTATGCTAAGTCATTAGAAATACAATTTTTCCTGCTGAAACATTTGAATTTCATGAAAAGAATATTAGAAGAAGTCAGATGAGGAAACCAGGCCCCAAGTCATAAGAAGAAATGTTAGACAAAACTCAGAGAGAAGAAAAGTATGGTATGTCTTCCCATCCCAAAATCTGGTACATATTTCCAAGAAGATTATAGGATAAAATCAACTAGGTTTGGAAAAAAAATAAGAACTTTGAATTTTCAACAAAGCAGTGGATTGAACACACGAAGTGCAGAATAATCCTTTGACAAAAGGTGATATGTTGACTGTCAATAGAGAGGTCAATAGGACCAATGTGAACTGTTTAGGGTAGGAGAGATCCACATGTATTTGTAGCATGAGGAAAAAATGGCATTGTTCCTGCATTTCAATATTGGCACAAAACCTCAACGACGTACTTATTATGAAATGGTGCTATTTTCTATGAAATACTTTTTCAAGATGCTTTTCTGGTGTCAGTATATTTCCTTCAAGACTTTTCACATCTGTGAAGAGCAGGACCATGGCAAAACTCTTTTTTGCATGGTGCCCGGGTAGACTCATGCACAGCTGAAGTGATAACAATAGTGTTGGAGAAAGTGCGTACAATGTTTAGGAATATGAGTACAATGAAAAAAAAATTTATTGACAACTTTGATCTGGAAATCTAATGAGAGGAGAGTACAGTGGGGACTTTTCTGCTAATTAACCCATAAAGGAAAGTGATGCTGTCCACTGTGGTGCAGGGGAGGGGTCCGCTATGAAGCCCACTTCCCCCTCCTGCCTGTGAAGATAACTGTAAATCCCCTTTTAGAGGGGCTGAAGGGATATCAAGGATGAAGAGAGCCAGACAGACAGAGGACTCCCTGTGGTCTTTGGAAGAGGTGAGTGCAGAAGACTAAGGCTCAGAAAGAAAGAATTCATTCACCATGCATTAGAGTAAAAATCTCATGAGCTGAAGACTGCTTTATGAAAGATTGTAGAAGCTTCGAATGTTGGTGGGAGGTAATGGCAAGTTTAAGAGGAAATTTGACCTGCTGGGGTGCTGGGCACAGGTATATATGAAACAAGATACCCCATTTATGATGCCCTCTTTTGAAAGGTCATTTTGTCCAGACTTGATTAGGACTCTCATCAAAACTAAACTGTCGTATTTCCCTTTCCAAACAGTCCCGTTTTCTTTGCTCACTTATGCATGGCTGTCTTGTGGGTTTAATTATAATTGCACCTGGTGGCTTGGTTCCAAGTTAACTAATTTGACACCAACCCTTTTGTTCACGCCAACCCTGTTCTAGTTGCCGTAAGAGGTAAAAGACATTTACTACCCTAAAAGAGGAACTCAGCCCAGAGGAGGTAAAACAAGTAAGTTGATGATTATTATGCAACATGATAAACACAATGCAGAAACTCCGGAGTAATAATGCTCACTATTTTGGAGTGTTTACTATATCCCTGACACCACTCTAAGCATTTAAAATGCATTTACACATATTTGTAGAGGCAGTCAAGTGTCTGTGGGTTAGAGGATGTCATTAGAGATATAGTGCATAGATTGAAATTCTGATTTCGCCCTTTATCAGCTGGGAGTCCCTGGGCAAAGTATTTAACCTGCCTGTGCCTAAGTTTCTCATATATAAAGTGGAGATAATAATCTTATCTCATTAAAACATTATGAGCATTAGATGAGAAATACATGCTTGTGCTTTGGACAGTGCTTGCCACAGTAAGTGATTCAATACAGCACCATACTATACTATGCTATTATTATTATAAAGTATTAGCCATTCTCAGAACCTTATGAGCTAGTATTAACATTCTCTCCATCTTACAAATGAGGAATTAAAGGCATAGAAAGGCTAAGTAATTTAATGTAAATCACAAGGTTTGTAAGCCGTGGAGAGCATTTAAATGCTGGCAATTTGTTTTTGGCATCCAGACTTTTAACCGGTATTATATATTGTTTTTGTGTGAGGAGAGGAGGGGGAGGTATGCTACCTTCCAGTCAGAGGAAGTAGCACACACAGTATCGTGATTTCACAAAGCACCATGAACATTGGGATTGCAGGGAGAGTGGAGTTGGAGAAAGCTAGGAGATGAAGCTGGAGAGAGTTTAGAGTCAGATATGTTGGTTTGGAGCTTATGAAAGAGAGTTTGGCTGGAGAAAAATATTTGGAAATAGTAATAGTTGAAATCTTGTAAGTGGATGAGGTCACCAAGGGAGCATATGGAATTATAGAAGTTGGAGTGAATGTTGGGAACCCAGGGGACATAAACACTTGGGGAAGAGTTTAAGAAAAGCAACCCAGTTAATAGGAGAGAGAAGAGGGAAAATAAGAGTAAGAATCAGGATATGAATTAAAAATAAGTGAAACAAAAGAAAAAGCCAAAGCCAGAACCACCCCTGAGTGCCACTGGGAGTCACACCTATTGAGAATGAAATCACAGAGCAAAGGAGGAAAGCTTCGAGGAGAAGTAATAACTGTGTCTAGTGCCAGAGAGGACTGAATAGTTTCCATTAGTAATCAGCAAGCAAGGTGCTGCTTAACTTGGTCAGGAGAGCTTCCATGGAACAGTAGGGGAGGAAGCACAAAGCAAAGTGTTACAGGAGAATGAGAGGTGTCCTGAGTTAAACTTTATTACCCTTTTAAGAAGTTGCCAGTTAGGCAATGTTTAAGTCCTTTGCAGGTATTTACTTAACCCTACAACATCCCTATTAGATAGCTACTATTTTTAACCTCATTTTGCAAATGAGTACTTGAGACTGAAAGATTAAGTAATTTGCCAAAAGACACATAGGTAGTAATAGGCTTAATCGGGATTTCAATGTAGATTTCAGGTTTACATTCTAATCCCCTAGAACAGAGATCTTCAAAGAGGAATGTGCAAGATGGTCCAACTGGGTGGGAAGGGAAAATAGTATAAATTCTATTATGTTTATTTTTATTCATGCTCCTTACCTTTAAAATTTATTATTATATAATATAATATTTTGAATTACATCATGACATAATGTGTATAACATAAATTCAAATACTTATATTAGAGGTTAAGCTAAAAATAATTTTAACTAATTTGTGTACCATTGAAAACATTTGGAGACACCTATTTCTGAGATTGTGCCTCTGGAGGAGTAGGTGAGAAAAAAATATCAAATATTGGTCAATATGTTCAATCGTGTGAAATTAGGGAAAAAAATAAAACTTTGAAGTTATTGCTTGTTATTCATTCAACTTATTTAGCTATACATCTTCTTTTTTTCTCCAGCTCCTTGTGAGCCAGTGTGGGCCCTTTCCTTCATTCACAGGTAGCTCCGCTGGGGATATGGAGAATGGAAACCTATTGGCAGTGACTGAATATGTCTTCACTGGCTTTCCCCAGATCCAGGATGGTAGTCTCCTGTACTTGTTTCCTTTACTTTTCATCTGCGCCTTTATTGTCATCGGGAATCTAATGATATTTTTTGCTGTGAGGCTGGATTCCTGTCTCCACAATCCCATGTATAATTTCATCAGTATCTTTTCATTTCTGGAGATTTGGTACACCACAGCCACCATTCCCAAGATGCTCTCCAACCTCATCAGTGAAAAGAAGACGATCTCCATGACTGACTGCTTCTTGCAGATTTCTTCCATTCACCTGAGAATTCAGAGGGGATCTTGCTGATCACCATGGCTATTGATAGATATGTTGCCATCTGCAATCCTCTTTGCTGTCAAGTTATCAGGACCCCCTGGCTGTGTGCTCGGCTTTCTGCAGCCTCTTGCATCTTTGGCTTCCTCATCCTGCTTCCTGAGGTTGTAATGATTTCCACACTGCCTTTCTGTGGGCTCAACCAAATCCATCAGATCTTCTGTGACTTGGTTCCTGTGATGAGCCTGGCTTGTGTGGACACATCGATGATCCTGATTGAGGACGTCATCCTTGCTGTGGCCATCATCATTACAGTCCTAATCATTGCCTTGTCCTATATAAGAATCGTCACTGTGATCCTGAGAATTTCCTCTGTGAAGGGTCGGCAAAATGCCTTTTCTACCTGTGCAGGCCATTTCACAGTCTTCCTGATATTCTTTGGCACGTGTGTCTCAAGTACTTGCATTTCAGTGCCACTTACCCACCAGTTCTGGACACAGCCATTGTACTGACATTTACTGTCCTTACCCCATTCTTCAATCCCATCATTTATAGTCTGAGAAACAAGGACATGAAGAATGCAATTAGGAAACTCTTCTGACTTCAAAAAGAGTTGAACATGTCTGGAGGTTAATTCTGAGCCATAGTTTCTCTTCCGTTGTTTTAATGTTTCTCTAATAGATTAAAACATGAAATAACTCTATACCTAGTTCTTTGTCACACTGAACATTCTGTCTGTTACCCTGATTATTTTCCCTATATCTAGGAAAACACATCTACACTCTGTGTCATCTTTATGAAACTTGATGTGCGTATAATTAAGAACTTTATTATGGGGTTGAAAGTTTTGCTTGCTTTCTTTGTTTCTTTCTTCTGAAAAGTTGTAATTAAAGGAAAAATTCCTTACCCCTTTAGAGGGTTAGAATTGCACTTCAGAAGCTGGCCATATGCTTCAAGATAGTATGTCTCTATTCAGGTAATAGATCTTGGGAAAGTTTTCCATTTTATTATGGATCATAGATTACTTGATTAGGTGTGTTGAAAAAGCAAAAATAATACTTAAGAAAGTACATTATACTTTTATTTTTAGTTATATAATTAAATCTTCACTAGAATAATAATCATATATATATTTAGTAAGACTAAATTATTAATATTGTCAGATGTGTTCATAAGAAAACTACAATGTAGAATACTATTTATAGTAATACACTTTGGTACACATAGATATACACAGATATGAATTTTAGTTATTGCTTGCCTTTCCAGGGCTAAGCATTTTCATTGTCTTTAACATTTATAGTCAAAAGTCTTTGCATCTGTTGAATGGCGGGAATTTTGGTTTTTTTTTTTTTTTTGTGAGGAAAATTAGCCCTGAGCTAATGTCCATTGCCAATCCTCTTCTTTTTGCTGAGGAAGATTGGCCCTGGGCTAACATCTGTGCCCATCTTCCTCTATTTTGTATATGGGACACCACCACAGCATGGCTTGACAAGCAGTGCATGTGTCTGCACCCAGGATCCGAAACTGCAAACCCTAGGCCGCCAGAAGCAGAGCACACAAACTTAACTGCTACCCCACCAGGCCAGCCCCTTGAATGGCAGTTTTAAAAAACATATGATTCATTTAAGTTTTTAACTAAATAACTCTAAAATCTTTCCTCTCTTTGCCATTTCCAGTGCTGTTGCCTTAATTTGTTTTTATCATTGTTTACACACAAACATTATAATTATCTTTATAAAACATAAGTACAAATTTTGGTATGAAGATAGCAATTTTATCCCACAAGTTTAAATTTTCTTCCTCAATCAGTCCAATAAAATGACCAAAGCCAAATTCATATTAATTTCTTTAGAGACTCTAAACCCAGAAAGGGACACAAAACACAAAACAACCCTTTCTATCATACATCACATTAATCCCCCTAAAAACAAACAAAAAACTGTGTAAGTCAGTCCTGAGAAACAAGGAAAGGTGACTTCAATAGACAAAATTTAAATAATTTCTTAAAGTCATAGTGTATATGGATATATTCAAGGGAATTCAATATAGGCAAGAGAAGGGCCTATTTGGGATATATCTTGAAGCAATATTTTTGATAAAAATGTTGGGAATTCCAAACAGAACAATTTGGATTTCAATGGATATAGATTGAAACAGGGGTTAATTAATGGATATCTGGAATGTTTCTACTCATCAGGTGGCTGACTTAGATCTACTCTTCCTTTGGTGGATGGAATTCTAAGTAAAGTTGGGACATCTTAGCTTCAAAAGTCTGAGTTTAAGATTCTACAACCAACAGAGAAAAAAGACAATTTTTAGTGATTGCCTAAAAGTAAACTTTGGCTACACCCATATTTGCCATAAGAATTAAGGATCTGGGTCCTAACAAGGAAACCATTCAAATAAAAGTGTTGCTGCTAAATGCATCTGGGAGTGGAGAGGAGGCCTTTTGATATGATTACAAATTTCCATCCTGTATGGCATTTGACACTGTATGTAACGATTTTGAACATGAATCAGATTAATCACAAATAAAACAAACAAAAACTGATAAGCAAACAAAAAATTATACTGATGAAATCTCTACTTGACGAAGGACTGCACTTCATGACTTCGTGGTGGCCTCCGCAGGAAATCTGTATTCTTGTTCCATGCGCAACCAGAATTCAAAACTATGTTGAATCCTAAGTTTCCAGCAGCATGTGTTGGAAAAGAAAATGGACCACAGGTACAGGAGAATCCACAGAGACCTTGGAGCACGTGTAATACATTAGAGAGATGCTGCCACATACAAAAGTTTGCTATTGTTAGTTAAGTCTTACAGAACTTTCCAAACTAAAGGAAAACAAATCAAAAGATTTAAAAATGATTCTGTCTAAGTGTATTGATTTCTACAAATGTCACAAAGGGTTTGATATTGTGCAACTGTTTATACTTTTCTTGTGGTGCATTTAAAAAAGGGCGGGGTGGGGAGAAGAATGTTTTTCTTGCTTCTGAAAACAAGACATTTATTGGAATTAGAGACTAAACAGACTGTGCAAATATGTCCTTTCACACTGCTGCCATTGGTGCCCGTCTGCTAAGCAAACATGCACTTGAGTGACACTCTGGCAATTCTCTTTAGGATTCAAGCCCAAAGTTAAGGCTGGTCTGCTAGGTTACAAAAAGGGGGCACTGTTGTCATTCAACACTTTATATCTCTAGATGTCCTAATCCCTGGATAAGGACACATACACACAAATTAGTTAAGCAGTTGTTTTTCTAAAAGCAAGTTAAGTTACTCTCCTTCTTTGTTAATTTATGCTTTTTCTCATAGAAATGATTTTGTTTCTAGAAAGTGAACAGATGAGCCACAGATTATATCTGAAAAATAAATTTGCCAAATGCTGCTGATACTAAAAACAGTTTAGTTATCATGGGAGAAACATAGATAATCTAGATTAAATTGCACATTCAAAGGAGCATATAAAATGTTTCTTAGCATTAAATTTCTGTTACAGTACTACGCTCAAGAGAAACTTTAAGGAAAAACATCTTTCCTGATTATTTCCAATGGTTAAAAATAAACGTGTCTCACAAAATGGTAGTTAATATGAATTTCGTATTACAAAGTATTCTAATTTACCAAATTCCATACTCAGATGGAGGAAATGTCAGTGTTGTTGTCATGAGTATATTCAATCACTACTGTCCGGGCCCTAGATAAGGTATATGCTGTGCTATGCTCGTCTTTGTTGCTTATTGGCTTTGCAGCCTAAGGAGAACAGTGCTGGACTTCACCCCATTTGTTTTAGACCTTTGAAACAAAGAATATTTACTTTTCCTCCTTCCTTTATCACCATTTTGGAGAGATTCATTCTATTCTAAGGCAAGTTCCCTATATTTTACTGGTACTTCAGACGGATGATTTTCTTGATCAGGAGAAAACATGCACTGGCTGCTCTTTCCAAATCTTTGTTCACTGGTCACGAGCCTTGAGACATTTTTACATTTTTTTCCATCTACAGGTTTATTACAAAGAATATGATGTAAAAATAACCCAATGGAATAGATGCATACAGCAAGGTATGGAGGTGGGGTGGGTCATGGATCTTCCATGCCCTCTTAGTGCACCACTCTCCAAATCACTGTATTTCTAATGAGAAAACTTCAGTTTGAAAATTCATAAAATGACGCATTCTACATAATATAAAACTCACGTGAACTTTACCATAGGAGAGTAAGATGTGCAACTCTGTTTCTTCACTAGTTGGAAAAAAATAATTTCAGAAACGTGACCAATCAGTTTTTAATGTCTATATATTTTGTTTGCTTATTTTGAAGATACACATGTCCCCTATCCTACCCCCAACACTGTGTATGTATCTCTGTGTATATTTAGTATGTGCCACTTGGGGATTTGTGTGTGGGTGTGTGTGTGAGCATGTGTGTAAAAGCAACTTTACACTGGAGTCTGCATTTTCAGGTATATGATGCAACAATTGGATAGAGGTTAATGCAGTTTAAAAATGAGCATACTCTGTTAATAATAGCAAATATTTAACCATAACTTACCCTAATAAAGAACCACAAAACATAATTTTAAATATTCTAAATTTAAATGTATAATGAAATTATAGAAGACTTTTAATGGATGAAATGTATTAGTTTGTGATGGTAAGGTTAGTGATAAATAAAACATAACTACAAAATATAAAAATGCAATGGAAGAGGTAAAGAGAACATTGAACACTCTAGAAAACTAAACTAGGGATTTAAAATTTTGGCTTGAGAAATATAATAAAATTCAAAGGAGAAAAAGATAAAGTGCCCTGCAAGATTGATGACACAGATAAATCCTAGAAATGCAATATTAATGAAATAGAAATTCCAGAAAGAGAGAGTATAGTAGACTGAGGAGACTCCAAAATTCATAAAATGGTTATAATAGAAGAAATACCTTAAAACAAAGCCAGACAGAAAAATCATTTCTGTTTCTAACTAAAATGGAATAGCTTATATTAGACCTAACCTTTCACTGAAAATAACGAGGAAACTGGATAAAAGAGACAAAAAACTGCTTGGAGATATTGGACAGATATCAACACTGAGGCACTTAAGGGCCCAGATCATTGAAAGAAGAGAAACACACAGTAGAATTTGATATTCAGCAAATAAATTTTTATTCAGATGTTTTCCAAACATTAAGTGAAAATTTAGATGAAAGCAAAGTTGATCAGTGGAGAAGTTCCACTAAACTTGAGGTTCACGAGACTCAGAGTTTAAAGAGGGTGGAGCAAGGCACAACGTACTTGGGGCAGGAGGAAAATGAGAGTAGTAACTGAAAAAGGGAAAAGACTTTCCAAATTACCAGGCTATCAGTAGGGACTCTAGAAGGGCTCCTTTCTTGCTGAAAGACTATGTAGAAATGGACTAGCCTTTAACACTATTGAAGCCTATCTCTGTCAGCTAAATCCATGGTGGTTAAGTTAATATGTGTGACTGCTTGCCACAAGCAAAAGTCAATCCTCTTTGAGAAAAATAAAATAATGCATAGCCTCAGTTATTTCTATAATTTTCCATAAACAATTTCTGGCATTTGATTTAAAAATTACCTGAAAAAATGAGAGACAAGACCAAAAAACCAAAAATGGATGGGAGAAACAGACTTACAAGAGATCCAGATATTGGAGTTATCAGACATGGGTTTTAACTTGATTATTACGTTTAAGAAAATAGGGAATGTTTATTAATGACACAAGTGTCAATTCACCAAGAAGACATAATAAATTCTAAATTTGTATGTTTCAAGATTTATAAGACAAAAACTGGTAGAATTAAGCTGAGCAATAGAGAAATCCAGAATCATGGTGAAGCTTTGAAGAACAGTTAACAGACTGGATGTAAGTCATAAAATAGAATGCCTGCTTTGTGTAGCAGTTAAACAGGTATGTTCACAAAGGAAAAATTCATTGAAATATATTTTTATAATTTGTGCACTTTTTTGTACTTGAATTATGTATAATTAAACATTTTTTCCAAAAAAGCACAATTATATTTCCATTGGAGAGGGATGCTCTCTTTTAAATTTTAGTTAGCCAGCTATCTCTATCTTTTTCTTTATAGTTTTATGTCTTTGTCTTGATTCAGAAATTCTTCCCCATTATATACATATATATAATTTAAATATATATATATATATATATATATATACTTATTTTTGTTGTTGTTTCTTCTGTTTGTTCTTTAATCATTTTGAAGAAATTTTTGGATACAGTGCAAAGTAAAGATTTAACATTATTTCAGTTTTGATGGATATACTTATGCCCAGCTCTCATATTAAATAAATTGTCTTCCCAAGTGATAAAATACCATCTTTTCCTGCAAGAAATCTTTCATTTTTTTCACCCTATTTGTCTCTGGACTAGTTATCTGGTCCTCTAATTTATTGACCTATGCATATCCTTACACTATATTGATTGGATAATTGTAGCTTTATAATGTTTCAATATCTACCAATTAAAAATTTCCCTCAGTAGTCTTCATTTCCCAAATTTTTATGGCTATTTTCAGACATTTACTTAGTTACATAAACTTTTAAATTAGTAACTCATCCTCCCACAAACAAACTTCATTGAATTTGCTTTTGAATGGCAAAATATCTATTACTACATTGGAACAAACATTGTTTTATGATAATAAGTCTTCCTACACACAGAAGAATTCCATTTTTGACACAAATTGATATGCTCATAAAGTTTCTGGAGCTATTTCTTCAAGGCCAAGAAGTGAGAAGAAAATTATAGAAAGTTAAAAAAGAATGAGTGAAAGGAAATGGTATACAAGAAACACATACCAATCTTCAACATATTTTGTGGTAAGAAATAGGAAATTTAAACAGTTCAGCATCATCAATAGAAACAATTGGAAGGAGAACACGGTGTATGTTATTGGAAGAAAAAATTCAGCATTCTTCCATCTTCTTCTTTAGTACTGGCACACTTTTCCAAATGACATATTTTGATGGAAATTGTTCTATTTTCTATTGATTAATTTATTCACAATACTTACCATGCCAGTAGTCACCTTCGTTCTGTCTTATTTCTTGTGTTTTTGTAAAAATAGTGTTCTATCAAAGCTGTTCTTTGTATGGCACCCTCCCAATTCCATATCAAGGTGGAGACTGGCTGGTTAAATCATAATGTTGATGAGAAAAGGGGTTAACAATCATCACCAGAATTTGTAAGTCTTCCTTGGAGCACTGATTCTTTGTTGACCTGGAGATCTATTGAGAAGAAAGTACAGAGGTGCTCTGATAATTGACCCCATGAGAGAAAAGATAGCTTTCTACTGATTACCAAGGGATAAACCCTCAGTGGAGCTCATTTCCCCTTTAGTATTTTCCTTAAGACAGCTATAACTACCCTTCCAGAGAGGTTGAAAGAACATTTAGGAATGCAGAGACCCAGGGAAAGGGAAGAGTCCTACTGTATTTGGCAGAGGTGAGTTTAGGGTCACTGAGATCTGGGGAGAAAGTATTCATTTCCTATGCTTAGGATGAGATACAGGCTAAAGATTTAGTTTGGGAAGATTTGGAGAGGTTCGAATTTTGGCACTGGGCTAGGGCTTATGAGAAAGTTTCATCTTTGGAGCTCCGGGCTCTGTATATTTACAATCAGAAATAACATCCAGTTACTCAGATCTTATGATGGTCTAAGACATGAATGCTTATACTTTCCCTTCCTATCTGTCTTAATTCTGGATTTTTCTGGCTTTAATTATTTTTGTAAGTCTGATCCAAACCTATTCATTAAAAAAGAAGCTACTTTCAAGGGCTTAATACATGCTAGGTGTTGTGAAAGACAAAAGGCTGATCCTGTCCCAATAGAAGCTCACAATCTAGTGAAGTTAAACAAATAACAAGAGTTATAATAAAACATAGTAAGGTTTATGGTAGAGGCCCTTTGGGGGACACACAGATAAGAATAAACCCAGATTTGTGTGTGTGTGTATGTGTGTGTGTGTGTGTGTGTGTGTGTGTGTGTGTGAATATAGGGAAGGAGATGAGACCACAGCAGCAGTCATAAGGCTTCTGATAGGAGGCAGTAGCTGAGCTGAAACTTGAAAGCCTAGGAGTTATTTAGGTGAAGAAGAGTGAGTAAGAAAGCCTTCCAGGAAAAGGGTTACCTTTCACAAAAGCAATGGGCTAGGAGAAATCACAGCGAACTCTGAAAACCGCCAGAATGCAGCATGAGAGAGTGGCAAGTAGGGAATACTGGACATGTGGGTCTAAAGTTCAGGAAACATACCTATGCTGGAGAGAGAAATTTGAAAGAACTTAAAACTATGGAGAGCACGTGATCATCAACAGACAATATCGAAGGACATAATTTTAGGGACCACAGCAGGAACTTGGAGTACACAGCCATTTATACCATGGGTGGGTAAAGAAGATGAGTCCATAACACACAAAATAACAAAACAATGATACAACAAAACAGCTGAAAGGAAGCTTCCATATAGGAAGAAGGCAAACCTGGAGAGAGTGGTTTCATGAGAGCCAAGGGAGAAAATCTTGAAGGAGTAGAAATCAGTAGTTTCAGTAGCAAAAGTGCAGTCATAGTATAATAAACTTTTCCATTGTTTTGCAATTATTATGTCATTAGTTCACAGGACAGAAGTTTTCCATATAGTAGTAAAGAAGTCACACAGCAAGTGGTTGAGGAAAGAACAAGATCTAAAGGAAATATTGTTAATATTATTCTATCAGAAGGCTCTTCTAGAAAGGAAATGATAGCTAAACAATATTGAGCATTAATACTAGGCACTTTGATACATCAATTAATTTAATACTCACAACTCTGCACTAATATTTTTCAACTACAAAAGAAGATTCTGAGGCTCAGAGAGATTGTTTAACTTGTCCACTAACACTCAACTAGTAAGCAGCAGAATGATTATTCAGGCTCAGTATGTTTGAATTGAACCCATGGTATTAATCATGACACTAGACTCTCTCCTAAATAAAAAGATTAGAGATATAGGCCAGTTATTGCTTATTTTGAATCTGAGAAATGTTAAAATGCAAAAATACCAGCTAACCAAAATAATATTTACGTTTACAGGGCGTTGATTTCCTTCTCTGTCAGTTGGGTATACCCTCTCCCTCATTGACAGGTAGCTCTTCTGGAGATATGGAGAGTGGAAATCTATCAGCAGTGACTGAATTTATCTTTACTGGATTTCCCCAGCTCCAGGATGGTGGCCTCCTCTACTTTTTTCCTTTACTTTTCATTTACACCTTTATTGTGATCGGGAACCTAATGATCTTCTTTGCTGTAAGGCTGGATGCCCATCTTCACAATCCCATGTACAATTTCATCAGTATCTTCTCATTTCTTGAGACGTGGTACACCACAGCCACTGTTCCTAAGATGCTCTCCAATCTGATTAGCAAGGAAAAGACCATCTCTTTCACTGGCTGCCTTTTGCAGATGTACTTCTTCCATTCACTTGGAAACACTGAAGGAGTCTTGCTGACTGTCATGGCTATTGACAGGTATGTTGCCATATGCAACCCACTGCACTACCCAACCTTAATAACCCCTCGACTATGTGCTCAGCTCTCAGCAGGCTCTTGTATCTTTGGTTTCCTCATCCTTCTACCTGAGATTGTGTGGATTTCTACCCTACCTCTCTGTGGCCCCAACCAAATCCATCAGATCTTCTGTGATTTTACCCCTTTATTAAATTTAGCCTGTACGGATACCTCTGTGATCCTGGTACAAGATGTGATTCATGCTCTCGCCATTCTAACGACAGGTCTGATTATTTCTCTCTCTTATATCAGAATCATCATTGTTATCCTGAGTATCCCTTCAGCTGAGGGCCGTAAAAAGGCCTTTTCCACCTGTACTGCCCATATCGCCATCTTCTTGCTGTTTTTTGGCAGTGTGGCCCTCATGTATCTCAGATTCTCCGCTACTTATACACCATTCTGGGACACCACCATTGCTCTGACATTCTCTGTACTTGCTCCCTTTTTCAATCCCATTGTATATAGCCTGAGAAATAAGGATATGAAACACACTATTCAGAAGCTCCTTTGCCCTCAAAAGTTGTTCAATGTATCCAATAGGTAATTTAGGCTGCAGTTCTCTATACAAATGGAACTTCTTCACAAAATATTGACCCCCAAGAGGCTAAAATCTAAAAGAATTATGCGATTAGTCCAACTTTCTTTCCCACGAGCTGGTGTATACACTAGTAAAGAAAGTCCTCTGAGGATTTGAGAGTTGATAAAAATAACAATTCCACTCCTTACTTTCTAGAGTCAGTGGAATGATTTCTTTTCTGTATCTCTAATTTTGTTTGCTTTTAATTTACTCTTTTACTTCAAATTGGTTAATTGTATAAATATTAATAGTACTAGTAGGTATTACTTTTATTACTCAATGTCTTTTTTTGATATCTTCTCTGTCTTTACCATACTCTTAGTGTCCTTATATAGCCCATGCAGTGCAATGAGAGTATGTCCTAACTCTCCATGACACTAAGATGATTTGTCTAAGGCCTTTCAGTAAGTTACTGGACATGAAGAAGAAGCAAGGATTCCTGGCACCCAGACCATATACTTTATCCCACTATCTTTGTTTTCTATTCAGCCTTGCTGATAATTTAAAATACATGGACTGGTGTGATCTGCATGTGATGCTGTCATGAACAGGGGCTTCGTAGACTGCATTTGGTACTCTGTTAATTACTATAAAGAGCAATTGAGTAGATCAGATCCCTACCTGTGGGAACTTGCTATCTCACGTAGAATCAATGTAAGAGAATGTTAAGGCATAATAAATGCGTATATTTACATCTATAGTCAATAAAATTTATTAACGATTTGGTCCACCTCTAAAATATCATCTATTTTCCCTTCCATATCAGTGCTAAAATACATAGTTTGTATAGTACTTTTAGTATAATGCATATGTAGTTTGATAATATTTTAAAACTCAAAATTATATACTAAAGTTTATTCATTTTTCCATGTCGTATTTATAACCATCAGTTTAATGATGGCAGAATATTTCACTAATTGGATATTCAAATTATTTACTTTGAACCTTTATATTGTTTTCTGACTATCACCATTCTTATAAATATGGCAATTATCATTTTCTTGCATAAAGTTCTTTCCATTTAAAAAAATGGTGTTTCAAGATAAATGTCAAGGAGTGCACTTAAAGAAAATGTGCAAATATGTTTATAGCTCTTGGTATAAATAATTGCTTTTGCAAATGTTGCACAAATAATGCATTAATGTAACACTTTCAGTACAACTTCAATAGCATGACAACTGATATATAGATTAAATAAAAGGTCTAGTTATTCTGTAGAGCATATCAGTTCTATTACCGGCAGGTTGAAATTGCAGTACTACTCTAATAAGGAGGAACTGGGGTAAGTTGAGTTGTTGGCCCTGGTTCTTCACATCCCTGTGACAGAATTATAAATCCACAACCTTGCAATGAATGGATAGAGTATCCTTTCCTGCCCCACAACTTAGATTGGTCCTTTTCTTTATTTTACTATTGAGGTATTGATGGACATTACTGAAATTGAATTTGTGCCTTTGTAGGTGGATTTGTTCCAGGTAGTTGCTTCCCTTTCAGCACTGGACCTATATGAGACCCTGCCCCTAAGAGTCGCTGGTTCAGAGAATGAGAGACTTGTTGAGTTGTCCTGAACCCAACCTGCTTGAAGCCTGGTGCCTGGAGTCCAAAACTCAGAGTCTGAAGTCCAGCCTAACTCATTCTGTTACAGCTAAAAGACTCATGAATATGAGGCTAAATGATTATTGTTTTAATACCCATGTGTGAAACACTTAATAAATTACTGTACTCTACTGTGTATGGTCTTTGTCTGACGTTGTACCATCCTGAGATTGCAAAAATTTAATGACTAGTGCTTATTATTGAGTTTTAAGATATGCTTTTGTTAGTATTTTAGAACTGCATTGTTATTTTTTTAAAAAAAATAATTCCGTCATTTTCAGAAAGATTACCTGCATCAAATGTGTGGTTATATAACCACGCTGCCTGTTTTGAGTTTTAAGGAACTTTTACACATTAAAGGGATTTGAGATCATTTAGAAATAGAGCAGGTACTGAAGACCTGAAATTGGGTAGTGGGAGGAGAAGAGATGCAAGGAAGTCATTCTTTGGAAGTTACATTCTCCTTTTAACGCCACTTTTTCCCTCATTGTTGTGGCTTATAGTCATCTTGAACTTGATCTGTGCTTGAAAATAAAGTTACAGCATTAAAAATCTTTTAAGGTAAAATAAATGCTAAATACAGAAGCTCTTCAAACCATCTGGAAATAAGAAATACGCACAACAGATTGAAGAATTGTAGAAGATTCTCCTTTTTTGTCCTTGTTGCTTGCCATATGTACATAAGCAAAATGTTTTGGGTTAGTCCAAACATAGCACAAAATTCATATGAATTCTATGTGATATTCTGTAAGTAGAAATTGCTGTGTTAGGTAAATTGGTGAGTATGTCTTTGCCTGAAGCCATAATACCACTTCTTATTGCATATATATTTCATTTATTTTGGGTCAGAAAAGTCGTTATACTTAAAGAAAAGGATTCCTTCAAAGAAACAAGAAAATTAAGAAAACTTAGAAGAAAATTTGCAAATGACATAGACAAGCAATTTAAAAGGAGATAAACTCAAACAGCTAATAATAACATAAAGAGATGCTTAAACTTTTTATTAAGGCTCAGTGTTAGGGGGGTATAGAGACAAAGAAACACACATGCCCAGTTGATGGGAATCTAAATTGATGTAGCCCTTCTAGTGAAAAATCTGGTAGAAATTAAATTAAATTCAAGTGTATCCTCTGTCTTAGTGATCCTAGGAATATTTTGGAAAGAAAATTTAACATATGTTTATAGACTGATATGCATGAAGATTTTGTTTGGGTGTTGGGTAGTTGGAAGCAATCTATGCCTTATTATGGGGAAAGTAGGTACTTAAAATATGATGAATGACTATTCAGAGGACCATGAAGGTGTTAGATACTATGAACCTAAAGAACACAAAAAACAAATAATTGCTAAAAAATGCTGAGTAGAACAATCAGCAATACAAGGAAATCAATTCAATAGAATTTACGTAAACTAAAAGTATATGTACACAGAAAACAAATGTATGCTTAGAAGAATACATATAAAGAGAAGATATCTGTCAGATAAATTAAAATAGTATAGGGGAAAAAAGGAGGGGGAATGAAAATTAAGGAAAATAAATAAAAAAATAAATTTCAATATAAATTTAGAAGTAAACATGTATTTATTTTTTACAAAAAAAGATCACATGCAATCAGTGTTCTGAAATTTTGAGTTAACAACACACTTGTTTATGTCTTTCCAAGTCACAGCATAGAGATCTATTATTTCCACATAAAATAACTGCAGCATAATATTCTGTATTATGGTTGTACAACCATAACCGTAACTAATGCAACTATATAAATTTCTTAAACACAACTTTATATACTATTTGAAGGCAACCATTATCTGACTTTGGAATTGATGATATTAAGTTAAATGTAATCATGGGTTTTCAACTAAATGTGTTACTATGTAAATAACCAATGTCTTTTATAGAGTCTCATAAAACAAATACAATGCTTAAAATTATGCAAATCTTTAAATTCCAATTTAATTTTTGAAGTAATATTTTAATATTGGTGAGAAGGGTTGTAGCAGATACTGTTGGCTCAACTGTTTAATTCAAAACCCATACCCACACTCATTGTTCTTTATCCACTTCTGTTAAGAGGTTCTCACCACTGAGATATTGGCAAAAATCTACTAGAATTTCTGAGAGAGCTTTTGCTGATTGACTCCCAGTCACACAATTTTCTGCCTTGAATGTGGAAATTATACCTGGTACTTAGAGATTCATTTTGCAACTATAAGGAAAATCCAAGAGAATGAGTGGTCAATTTGGGATCAAATAAGCTAAGAGTATTACTAACTGATACAAGTATAAATTATAGTTTAATTATAGAGTTAGAGTCAATAAAGAGTCATCTTTTGAAGTACAGTATTAGCATTAAGTTGTCAATGTGAACATAAGATGTTTAGGAAAATATGTTTCTAGCTGTCAATTCCCATGTAAAATATGCTCAAAGATAAAAAGGTAATTTACTTTCCTAAAATTCAGTTTTGGGTTTCCAATAGTTATTTTCAATAAAGAAACCAGAACTTTCTAAAGAAGAGCTTATCCTATGATGGGGAAGGAGATAGTCAAAGAGAGAATGGAATATCTTGTGGCCTAAAAGCAAGGTCTCTTTTAATAGATTCTGGAGTAAAGGATAAAAAGATAAAAGAGAATTAAAAAATATATGTTATCAATTAAAAATAAGCTTATAAAATCTATATGTCCATAAGGATACTCAAAAAATAAGGTAATTCAATTTAAATGTATTTTCTCTTTAAATAATTAATATAGGTTATTTGAATTTATTCCCAAAAATATAACTCTTATAAGTAAATTCTATGAAGATTTAAAATATAAGGCTATGGATAGACTCTTGAGAAATTCTGTTAGATCCAGTGGCCATATGCTTATATGTTAAATAATGATAAAGGAGATTATAAAAAACATGTAGAAATGTCTTAAAGTTCTCACTCCCAGAAAAATTAGCCCTTCTAATAGATCATAATAATCCATGTTATTATCTTTATAACCTATAAGATAAATTCATATCAGGTTTTATCCGGAGACACATCTCAAACAAAGAAGTTACAGTTAAAAGACAGTAAGGTTTACAAGAGTTCCGAATTTGCCTACTTTCTAGGATGACTACAGCTATCTTCCAAATTACCAACCACCCAAAACTTAATCATTTTTATATCTAACACTAACCAGCTTCAGTCTTGAGTACTGGAAAGCTGAGTTTGCGATTAAAACTTCAGAAAAAGTGAGACACTTCTCTGATATCACCATTCCTCTAATAAAAGAAAATAGTTAATGATTTTGCCTCCATGGGACAGAGAAGAGCTTTTCCTGAAACATACTCTATAACACAGAGCATGGAGCTCAAGAAATAGTACCAGCCCAGTAACCATTTTTCTGCCAAACAAGACTCTTCTAATATCAGAGACCAGGACATAAACGCACAGCAGAGGCTCTGATTCCAGGCTTGTAGAGTTGAAATCTGGTTCTAACGCTTAGTTGTGTGACCCTAGACAGGATACTTAACCTCTCAATGCCACAGTATTCTCATCCGTAAAATTAGTATAACCACAATTCTTACCAAGATTAGGTGAGTTCATACAAATAATATTTCCTGGCCCATAGTAAGTGCTTAACAAATGTCTTTTATTACTAAGGTCATCTATACCTAATAACCTAGTCACCTAGTTTCCTTTCAGTAAACAAAGAATGTCTTTCTAAGGTATCTGTAACCACTAGCCTTTGGTCTTCATTTCTTTTTACTCATATCCCTGGGCTGCCAAATTCTCTTGGCAAATATTGCATTGCTATCTCTACTATTCTAATGACATCCCTCTCTTCTCAAGACTGACAATTCAGAGAAATCCTCTAATTTACCCTCCTCCCTTCACTCCCTCAATCCACACACATGAAGAAAAGTAACAAGAAGAGAAGGGCATAGGAAGAATCCTATTCCATGACTTAAGTGTATACTGTTCTTTTTAAAATAATAGAAGTTATTAGTTAAAAGTGGACCATAAAATATTCTAGGATCTTGGCTTTGTGAATTTCATATTAGAAACCTCTTATTAGTGTTAAAAGACAAATAGGAAGAGGAGATCTGGGGAAGTAAATAGACTTGATGTCTAAAATAAAAGGTAAGCTGTCAGATTCTGATTTCATAAGACAGTGAGTGTCACTTCAGAGAGAGCTTTGTAGAGAATAGGAAGACAGCATATTCCCTGCTGGCACCAGCACAGAGGACTCCCACTTTTCCTTCTGAGCCTTGTCTGTACGAGAGTGTGTTCTTTGGGAATCAAACAGAACTGGGATTGAATCTTCATATCACCATTTCCAGAGCAAGGACCTTAGGATGTTATGTTCTTTTAGACTTAGTTATACTTGGTGAACCCTTCTCTGAATTCATGAGGGAAAATTAATTGCCCTCTTCAAGCACGTCATTCTTGTATGTGTTAGAGAGCTTACCATTTTGTGATGTTTTGATTTGTCCCCATTTCTATGTTAGACAGTGACTTCTGAAGGAAATGAATCACATTACACTAACCTTTTTTATTCTCAGAAGTTTTGTGAATAAATGAAAGAAAGTGGAAACAATCTTGATAGGAATACCATACAAAGCTGTTAATTTGCTTTAACCTTTGGGAGGCTTCCCTGCCTGTCATTTCTCTTCCTGAAAAGGCCTCTGATCTCTATGCTCAACAAAAAGGCAAAACAAGGTAAAATCAACATTATTAGCTAAAACACTGGCTCCAAATTTCAATATGGAACTAGTAGGTAGAACATATGAAAGGTCAACTGATTTTCCCAAATTCAGCTGAATGACCTAGAAATAAGTAGGCAGGATATAAGCCCAGATCCCTCTTTTCATTGTTCCACCAATGTCCTCCCCTCTACTCTATCAACATCCTTCAAATCTGAGTCTTGGATATTCAGCATTTTGATTCATTTAAAAGCCAATCTAACCAGAAGTACCACAGAAAAGTAAGTAGAAAAAAAACCACAAACATTTACTCCAGTGCCTCAAGCTCCCAGACTATCTCATTTGTCCTGGGGATTGGAATTCCCCGGGATTTGGGCTCTCCTAATCACGAGCCTGTACTATTTTTCCTAATTGGAGCCATTATGAGAATGATTGCTTTCCCACTTATCTTCACTCACCTGTGTAGAATTCCCAAGAGAGTCTAGCTTCCCGTTCTAGTTATGCTCAGGAAAAGATGCACATATACACACATGTTGTGAGGAGAGAGAGCTCTCCAGGGAGAGTCAGATCTATATACCCCTGACTGATGAAGGAAGTGCAGTTTAGATGGAGGAGTCAGTGTAGAAACAGAGGAAGAGCAAAGGACATTTGTCTTAGTAGCTCTATATGGTTGACCACGTCAGGATAGGAAAAGACAGAGTCTTCACCCATGTCGATTCCAACTCTGAAACCCAACAGCAGCAAGGTGGGTGAATTAATTGATTTTGGGAAATAGGAGATATCCAGGGAAAGAACAACTCGTCTAAATAACAATAGATAGCCCGCCCGAGAGCGCATGCGAATATTGTGAGTACTGTTGGGAAGGTTGAGCAAGGAAGAATTAGGAAATATTTTTATAGGGCAAATTAATACAAAGTATAAGGGTTTCAATTACTAAATTTCCCAGGAAATGGGTGAGATACAAATGGGGCCAAAGCTCAAGGGATTGTTTTAAAATCACAAATGTGTATTGTGAATGATTTCTGAAATGTTTTGGGAATCAATATTTCAGGAATCAAATGAGATTTCCAGTTAGCTGTTAGGCATTAACATAATTGCCATTTGCATTAGACTCATCATTACTGAGTTTTGGATAAAAATAGAGGGGTGTTCAATTGGTAACGTCTAATAGTTTTTCTTTTTGGTTCAGATCTTCCTTATCCTTTCTTTGGCTTGACCACATCTCTTCAGGAGATTAGGGAATTAGGAATGAGTCTACTCAGAAGGCACCTTCTTAAAACTGGTTCAGTTTGTAGAACCCTGTCCTGACAGCCATAGTTAGAAAATGTCCTACTATTGAGGACATCAAGACTTACGGGAAAGATCAGATATGCATATGAAAAATCAAGAACACTTAAAAAGAAAAATATTTTAAAAGAAATACCTATCTATATCTTTCTATCATCTATCTATCTTTCTATAGATAGAAAGATATACGTCTATCACAGGGAATAGAAATAGAGCGACTAGAGACATGTGGAATTAGTTTGTTAAAACTAGAAAAGATGCATGTAGAATTTGGCTAGGTTAAAAAGGGGGCAGATGTTGAAAGGGAGATGAGGATATTTCAGGTAAGAGAAATTCCCTTTAGGAATACTCACAGGTCAGAAAATGAAAGTGATATGTTTGGAATAATAACAGGTTTGCCAAATTGGATTGATAATTAACAGTTTGCCATAGCTACAGGAGATAAGATGGCTTGTTTTCTACACAAATAGCAAAATTAATTTCAGTACAGTATTAAAGGAAGGTGATGTAGTTAAGAGTTTGATGGGGCTTAGTCACATAATCAATGAACAAATATATCCATAGCTAATATAAATAAGAAACTATTAATAAAGGGACTTTTCCTAATGCATACACAAAGCAGGATTATTAATCGATGATAGAAAATAAAGGGAGTTTATTATTTCCTATTTCAGTGATTAGGAAAGAGTCATCCTAGAGGATTTGAGATTGTCTCCTTTTTATTTTATTTTATTTTTTTGTGTGAGGAAGACCAGCCCTGAGCTAACATCTGTTGCCAATCCTCCTCTTCTTGCTGAGGAAGACTGGCCCTGGGCTAACATCCGTGCCCATCTTCCTCCACTTTATATGGGACGCCGCCACGGCATGGCTGACAAGCGGTGCGTCTGCGGGCACCCGGGATCTGGACCCCGCAAACCCCGGGCTGCCAAGCGCGAACTAAACGGCTGCGCCACTGGGCCGGCCCGAGATTGTTTCCTTTTTAAAGGAGGAACAAATTTGGAGGAATAGAATGGTGAGAATGTAAAACTTAAGTATAAGTGTGGAAGGGAATTCACTGATGCTCTGGCAAGAGTAACCCTGAGGGAATAGAGGCTTATGTGAAAAAAGTAAGACTGGAAGCAGACACGTTTGGAAATCCGTTACAATAGCATAAGCACTATGACCAAGCATCAAATTAGGGTGAAGACAATGGCAATAAAGATATTGGTGCTATAGCAAGTAAAAAATAAGTTAAGCAGATCTTGATGGTTAATTTGGTTTGAGAAATGAAGGGACAACACAAAAAATGAGTAAAGTTGGTTAGATGAACAAAAATAAGAAAGTCACGAAGGAAAACTAGTTGAGTGCTGGGGGTAAGGATGGTGTATTAGCTTGCCAGGGCTGCTGTGATAAAGTATCACAGACTCAGTGACTTAAACAGTAGAAATTTATTTTCTCACAATTCTGGAAGCTAGAAGTCTGAGATCAAGGTTTTGGCATAATTGCTTTCTTCTGAGGCCTTTCTCCTTGGCTAATAGATGACTGTCTTCTCCCTGAGTCTTCATATGGTCCTCCCTCTGAAATTGTATCCAAATTTCCTCTTCTTATAAGAACACCAGTCATATCAGATCAGGGCCCACCCTAATGACCTCATTTTAATTCAATTTAAATTTAATTTAATTATCTCTTTAAAGATCCTGTCTCCAAAACAGTCACATTCTGAGACACTAGGGGTTAAAATTTCAACATATGAATTTTGAGGGGACATAATTCAGTCCATAACAGGTGAAGATGGCAAGTTTGGGTCAAGGTGAACCTTCCAAGTGAAAGTCTCCTGAGGAAAATGTGGGACTCAGGAGGGAGATTCAAAACAAGGAATTTTGGATCATGTTAATTAATGAGAGTAAAAGACCAATAAAAGTTGATAAATAATCTTGAATAAATAAGAACTCTGTATGGAAGAGAATATGGAATGAGAAAAGAAAAAAAATGGTAGAATTTTGCGTTATCGCCAGACTTGTGGTGGAAGACAAATAGCTAAGGAGGGAAACCAGGATCCTGTGGTGTCAAATAGGCAAAAGAAAGAAAGACTTTTAAGGATCAGATGATTGACCTTTGGAGGTTAGTTGCAATGAAAACAGAGAGAGGCCATTGAATTTTCAATCCAAAAGTCATTGGTATACTTTAAGAAAAGAGGTATGGAAAGCTGAGCATAGAGCATTGATTCAAAGGGATTCAGGAGTGAATGAAGAAAATAAATGTGTATTAACACATCAGGAAAAAATGATGTTGATACAAAGAGAGAAACAGTCTGAGTAGAGACAATATTTTTCCCCCAAGATTTGGGCATATTTGATAACAGAAGAGAAGAAATCAATGAAAAAAGTGAAACAAGTGATTTTCAAAAGCAAATACATTAATAGAACAATATCCTACAATGTGTCGTGTTTAAACTGTGCTCTATAGAGCCCTACAGCTCTTCTCTCTCCACCCAACCAGCCCATACAATTCCACTAGAGCAGATCTGCATTTACTGCTTGATAATATTATTCAGTTTCCATTAATTATTTCATTTGATCGAAAGCTTCTGGTATAAAACACATATGAGATCCACTTTCCTAGAAGATGGAGAAGAGAAAGGATAGGAGGAGGTAGAATGGCCTATCTTTTGTGTGTGTGTGTGAGGAAGACCAGCCCTGAGCTAACATCCATTGCTAATCCTCCTCTTTTTGCTGAGGAAGACTGGCCCTGGGCTAACATCCGTGCCCATCTTCCTCTACTTTATACGGGAAGCTGCCACAGCATGGCTGACAAGCAGTGTGTTGGCAGGCACCCGGGATCTGAACCCGCAAACCCCGGGCTGCCAAGCGCGAACTAAACCGCTGAGCCACTGGGCCGGCCCCGGCCCATCTTTTTTTAAAAAGGAAAAATGGCATGCAAACATCACTATAATTTTTCTCCTCTGAATATTCTCTGAATCATGATTTACACACACACAAACATATATATATATAGAGAGAGAGAGAGAGAGAGGATTTAGAGGAAGAAAGGGGAGGAAGAGGGTGGAATTCACAAATGATGGTTTGTCTCTGTCATTAAAATATTCAGTTAAATCATATGCCAAGAATCAGACGAGGAACTGAGAATTCGAGGAAAGAATTTTGAAACAGTTGTGGGGATACTGTTAGGGAATCAATAAGATTTGAACACGGGAAAGAGCGTGACCTTGCTATTCCTTCAATGCCTTGTCTAGTTCTATGAGTGTCTAAACATAGTGGTTTTAAAATATGGTCTCCTGATCAGAAGGATCATCATCGTCTGGAAATTTGCTGGACATGCAAATTCTTTGTCCCTATCCCAGATCTACTGAATTAGAAACTCCTAGGCTGGGGACAAGCAATGTGAGGTTTAACAAGCCTTCCAAATGATTCTGATGCACGCTAAAATTTGAGAATCACTGGTCTAAAATATTGACTTGCTTTCTGACTGGACTTTTTTCTATATTACAACTTCAGTTGTAAGCATCTATGGAATATGGACTATTTCTTTCTTCCCTTATCTTCCGCTACATCTCCAATATAGGGATCTTCCAGAGGCTGACATTTGGTAAGTGTATTTATTCTACAGCTGATAGTAGACATCTCCTAGAAGATCTGAGTGCATTGAAAGTTGAAATCCTCATTTCCAACCTGGAGATGGAGAGCCCCAATCAAACCACTGCTCAGGAGTTTATCTTCTCTGCTTTCCCTTATTCCTGGGGAGACTCTATCATCTGTTTTGTTCCACTTCTCGTCATCTACATTTTCATTGTTGTTGGAAACCTGGTCATCATCACAGTGGTCCAGCTGAATACTCACCTCCACACTCCCATGTACTTCTTTATCAGTGCTCTTTCTTTCCTGGAGATTTGGTATACTACAGCTACCATACCGAAGATGCTCTCTAGCCTGCTTAGTGAGAAGAAGAGCATTTCCCTAAATGGCTGTCTCCTGCAGATGTATTTCTTCCATTCCACAGGCATTAGTGAGGTTTGTCTCTTGACAGCTATGGCCTTTGACCGCTACCTGGCCATCTGCAGCCCTCTTCATTATCCCACTATCATAAACCCCAAGCTATGTGCTCAACTGACTTTAAGTTGCTGTGTCTGTGGCTTTATCACACCCCTCCCTGAGATTGCCTGGATCTCCACACTGCCATTTTGTGGCTCTAATCACCTTGAGCACATCTTCTGTGACTTCCTCCCAGTGCTACGCCTGGCCTGCACAGACACACAGGCCATCATCATGATTCAGGTAGTAGATGCTGTCCATGCAGTGGAGATTATTACAGCTGTGATGCTCATTTTCATGTCCTACATTGGTATTGTGGCTGTAATTCTACGTATTCGTTCAGCTGAAGGCCGCCGCAAGGCCTTTTCCACATGCGTCTCCCACCTCACTGTCTTTTTGCTCTTCTTTGGCAGTGTGGCTCTCATGTACCTACGCTTCTCTGCCACCTACTCTTTATTCTGGGATACGGCCATCGCTCTGGGCTTTGCAGTTTTGTCCCCCTTCTTCAACCCCATTATCTATAGTCTGAGGAATAAAGAGATAAAGGAAGCTATAAAAAAGCACATGGGTCAAGCCAAAATCTTTTTTCATAAGACCAGGGACCTCAAGTAATATCTAATAGTTGGGAGTCTGTATAGTTGTTGGTTCCTTTTCATCCTCAACTCTCCGCAATCTGTCTTTATCCATCAGCCTTTTACTGAAACTGGTCTCTCAAAGGTCACCAATAAACAAAATTCACTAATAACTGAATTCAATAGTTTCTTTCAATCCTTATCCAATTTGACATATTGTTGGATCTGACTTCGTTAATTAAATTTTCTGCCACTCAATTTATTCGAGATGAATTCATTTTGTGTAAATTCTGAGTAAATATTTACTTTCATTTTAACACAGTCAAAATATTTGTTTGTAAGATATGGTAATTGAAAAATCATCTTCATAAGACTAAGTTTTCTCCATGGTACTTTCAATGGATACAGTTGAAGAATAACCCTAATTTCTAAATTGAGTATCCATGTGCTGATCAATAGCAATCTAGACATATTTCAGCGGGTTTTATTATGAATTCCATTCACCACTTGTACCTTGGCAATAGTACACAATATTAATTCGATGTCTGGGTGAGTAACAGGTGCAAAGGCCATCTTTGTGTGCTTGCATCCAGGAGTAATGAGCCTATGTATGTCAAGTTAGTGGAGGCCATTGTGTTGAACACCAAATCAACTTAATATTGATGACAGCAAGAAACTAGGAGAATGGGTAGACCTCTGTAAAATTGAGAGAAGGAAAATTGACATAAAGTGGTTGGTTGAAGTTGTGTGAGAGTTAACGACTATGGCAAAGAATCTCAGGCCAAGGAGGTCATTGAAAAATACTTTAAATGCAAGAAATCAGCATTAAAAATTTGGCTCTAAAAAAATAAGGCAACATAACGAATGTATTCATTAACTAATCAGTATTTTTTTCACGACAAATCAAAAACAGTAATCTTTGTTTTTACTGTAATCAAATGTATTGTACTTATTACTTAAGCAATAAATATTCATTGAATGAATAAACCAATACCACCATGCTGCATTCTGATTATTCCAGACAACTGATCAACCGTATTGGACAAAAACTCTCCCCTTTTCGGTCTTTCCTCCCTCATCTTTCAGAAGGGGGGACTCTTTTTTATCCTACTTTGTTTGAGCGTTCTTTATCTTGTTGACTCTTCTTCTTCTGTATGCTTCATAAAGGATGATTTTCTCTGGGACTCACACCTCAGTTGGGATGGGATAAAGCTTGTTATTATGCAAATGTTGCTAGATTTTCACCCTTTCCTAGCCCACCTACCTGAATCCTACAGTTATCAGCCTCATTTCCCCACTACTGGACCACAACCACTACCTCATCATCACCCCTACATCTTATGATACTTAAAAGTCAGATGGAAAGACAGAAGTGAAGGGAAAGGTCTTATAAGAAGAGGCAATTGCTATCTAATAAAGAGCTCAGATGGAGAAGAGAAGGAAATGAGAGAAAAGCCATAGGTTGTGGGTGGAGAGGTCTTGGTAAAAGAGTCTTCAGAGAATCCTTGGTGTAATAAAATAAGAGAAGAGAGAAAAGGGGATATGAGAAGTGTTCGGTTTAAGTAACGTATCTATTTCTAATGTTTTTCAAAAGATATGAGAAATGAAATTACTTCACTGAGTGACTAATTAATTATTTTTAACTGTACTTTTCTAAGTGCAATATTGTTACAGAATTGATACACATAAATCTCCAGTATATGAAAGTGTTACACAATTTTCATATCTGTTCTCCACTTTTTAATTTTGTGTTATATAACCCTTTCCCACATATTATCAATATCTCTAAAAATTAATATAGCTAAAACTACCTCCCTTACATTCATACTTTCCCACCTTCAAGCTGCTGTCCCAACTGAGGCTGAGTTATTTCTTAAAACTTAGATCTGATTGCTTTACTACTCTGCTTAAAAACCTTCTATGATTAAACCCACCCTCATTCCAAATTGTGAATGTAAATTAATTTTACTGGCTAACCTGTGTGTGCATGCGTGCGTGCACGTGTGTGTATGCTGAATAAAGTAAATTCCAAGCTGAGGCAAAAACAAAAGGGAAAGGAAACAGAAAAAGAAAGTTCTTAGTGTGTTAATACTCATACATTACCTTGTAAATGTGCTGTTAGTGACACACAGGATTAAGGAAACAAGTACCTTCTGACTGGGAGAAAACAAAAGTAGCTAACTCATTCTTGTTAATTTAGGTATATTTCTCTTACCAACAACTGTGCTGCATTTATTAATCATATTGTTGCTTGTAATAATAAAATACCATTTTATATATTAACAACTTTATATGTTCACAATTGCAATTATATATATTATAGCAATAATACAATTTTCCACTTATGGGCACTCACTATATTTAAGACACTGTAATAAATGTCTCCTATATATATATGTTACTTTAAAACAACCCTACACAATAGGTATTATTATCATTCTTGCTTTATAAGCGAGGAAACTGTGGCTTATAAGGGTAAGTGATTTGTCTAAGGACATACATTCAGTTAGAGGCTGAGCTGTGATTTGAACCCCTGTCTATCTTACTTCAAAAGCCTTGTTCTTTACCACCATTCTACATTTCCTAATACTGTGGCTATATTCTTGAGGAAACGGAGAGATCGGGAAGACCTGTTTTTCAGCGACGACACAGCATAGATAATCCCTGCTGTTCTTGTTAGTACTATTGAAATATTTCACTTATTTTTTTCAAGAAACTTTTAAAAATTATTTCCTTTGTGCAGGGTAAGTGCAGTAGTAAGTGTTGGAATAACATGGCTACAAGACACATTCCCTGATATCCGGAATCTCACAATCCAGAATCAAAGTGAAGGAAACTGGGTTAGGCACTTGAATCGTCTACAAAGAAGTTGAGAAGACCAAGAGAAGAGGTTGTTCCTTTCTTTACTCCTCCCCTTTTACCTAATCTCTTTTTTCCTTTTCTACTTTTCCTTCACATCTTTCTCTTTTGACTCTTTCCCATCTTTTCAAAATCTGGACTATGCTATCATCTAGGGACGTAATGAGTGAAGTAGAGGGTAGTCTCTAGAATAGCATCTTTAATTGTAAGTCCAATCATTTTCCTTAACCAATCTTAAAAGGAATGGGCTGTTTTGTTTTGTTTTGATACTCACACTCTCCAGATACTCTGGAAGAAAACTCAAGTATGGAAAATCAAGTTACTTATAATCTCTAAGAGGTCTGTGTTGGTGTGTGTGTTTTATCCCACTTGCCAGAAAACAGAAAAGTTCTCTGGACGGAGGTGAGTATGGGGCTTGATGTCAGAGAGCCCAAAGCAGTATGATGAACTGAAGAAAAAATATTTCCCTCCAAATGTAGCATGACTGGCTATGAGATAGGATCCAGAACACTTTGGATAAGTGAAAAAAAATGGCTTTGGCCGAATACACTGAGGAGGAAAAAGACATCTGTGTGTATTTGGTGGGTGCGCAAGGTGTGGGGCAAGTGAGAAAAAATATAACTTTCTCTTTCACTTTGTAGGTTGTACAGTACACAAGTAAAACCACTTCTGTTCACATGGGCTTGATGGCTTGGCCTGATTTTAATCAGAACTATGGCCTATAAAGCAAGTTTTTATTTGACTACCTCAGTTAATTCTCATAACAAACTTGTGTGGTTGATATTATCATCCCCACTGTGTAGATAAAAAAAAAATTGAGGCAAACAGACCTGCCTAAGTTCACAGCATTGGCTAATGATACAACAATTAACCAAAATGAGTCCAGACTTCAGATTACATGTTTTCCTCACCACAGCAACATTTAGTAGTACTGTTTTGGCATTGCTGATCATGCTATGCTTAAACTCTCCTAGTAAACACATTTTAGTCTTATTCATTCCTCTAGGGAATGAGACTAAATGATTTTGATTATAAGTAACATTTATTGTCTTTATGTGCTGGGCATGTAGTGTTTTCACATCTATTACTTTATTTATTCCTCACAACTTAACGAGATAAGTGATCTCATAATTTCTAGTTTGCAGTTGAAAACCCTGAGACAGAGCAGATGAGTAACGTGCCCATAAAAGTACTTGAACAAGGATTTGAATCTCAGCACTGTGACTCCAGAGACAATGGGCAGAACATCTCTGAAATTTCATTGCACTCTTTTGAGTGCTTCTTTTATGACACTGCTTGCTTTCTACCTTGAATTATCATTAATACATCCGACTTGAAGCACAGTGGCCATTCATTAAGATCTGCCTTGCTCCCTGTGCCTAGCAATGGCCATTACACAATAATGGCATCAATAAATGACTGTTGAATTGATTCATGACTTCTGATTTTCTGTATAATCACATCTATGAAGATTACAAAGGAGAAGATGCTAAGAATTACCTCTCCACTTCCGACATTTCCTTGCTCTTGTTTGACTTCTCAGCAGTTTGAATAACAGATTTTCAGAGCTTTGGCTATTTAAACAGAGTGTCTGGATTTCTAAGAAGAAGAGAGTGGTTGGTGCAGTTTTAAGTTAATTTATCTTATACCAAGTAGCATGAACATTCTAAAACTTAATTGCAGGCTGGAAGCTTTAAAATGTTGGTCATTATACAGCCAGGAAATTATACGTTTCTTTGATATTTTACTCTTAAGCTCAGAATTTCTCCCCACGTCACTAGTCTAACCTATTCATTTATACATATTCAAAGCCTGAATATCATATATATTATATGATATTTATATAGGCAATACGTCTAAAACTATACCAAAAAAAGACAAACATTTTTGCACTCATGGAATCTGTCTACCGAGTGGATGGTAGACAATAACCTAAGTGATATATAATTGTATACCCAATGGCAATAAGTGATGGTATGGAGAAAAGATAATAAGATAGGTTTAAGTAATAAGGACTTTTGGAATGGGAGTGTGATTAATTTTAAATATGGAAATCAGGAATGGCCTCCCTCAGCAGGTAATAGTTGAGTAATGACTAAAAGAAGTGGAGGCAAAGAAGTGCTGATCATGTAGATATTTCAAGAAAGAATGTTCTAGGGAGAGGGAATGGAAGTGCAAATCCTCTGAGGTAGGGACATTCCAGGTGACATGTGGATAGAGTGACTGGGGTGGGTGCGGAGAAGTAGATGACGAAGTTAGAAAAATCACTGTGGGGTCAGATTACATAAGAACTAAATTACCATTGTAAAGTCTTTTGGCTTTCACTTGGAGTGAAGTGAGAACCCACTGGAGGGTTTTCAGCAGAGATATTATTTAATTATTTTGTGACATTATTTAAGTTACCATTTCATAGGATTTCTCTTGTGGTGCTGAGGATAGATTGAAAGGGGCAAGGGCAGAAACAGACAAGTTTGTAGGCTACTGCAAGAATCCAGGCAAGAATTGATGGTTTGGACCAGGGTAGCAATGTGAACATTTTACGAAGTAGTTGGATTCTGGAAATGTTGATAAGGTGTCACTGAGACAGTTTGCTTACTGATTGGATGTGGGGTGTGAGAGAGAGGAGACAAGATTGACTCCGAGGAATTTGGCATAAAGAACTGGAAGAATGATGGTTCCATTAACCAGGATAAGGCATTTGTTTCATATACGTATTTATTTATTTCCTATCTTATTCTAAAAAGTATTGAAGATCAAGTTGTCAAGTACTCTCTCTAATTCCAGTTAAGACTTTCTCTTTCTCCACGTTATTTGCTTGTTCCACATAGGATGCATCCACCCAGAAGAACTGAATTTATTGTACTAATCTCAAGGAAAAAGGGAGATGACAAACTTTTCATCAGTTTTTAGAATTCAGGTCAAAATTGCCATAGGTGTGAATCCAACCTGCCCAAACATATGCTACTTGTCTCTCCATTTTCAATAAAATTCACTCCCATCTGTATTTACTAGCACTTATTAGTGCAAACATCAGGTTAAAACAGAGAATACAAAGTAATTGGAGAAGCATACGTGATGTTGTAATATTAGCCATGATATAGAAAGTGTAAAATTAATTGCCAAGGGAATACCACAGAGAGAAAAATTTAATCTCACTAGAATCATTCGTGGGGAGGTAGTATTTGAGCTGAACCCTGGTTTACTATTTTTCCGAGCAACAGAGGGGTTGATATAGAGGGAAGAAGGTGAAGGATATAAATTCTTTCTAGACAGAAAAGAAATATAAAGGGAAAAACTTCTGCTGATTATAAAAGTGTGGTCTTGGGCAATAGGCAAGTGACTATATAAGCTGAATCTCCTGGTGTGGTTGGCTAGGAGGAATACAGCAATTTATGTATTTGCAACATTGGCTCTTTTTTAGAGATCCCTTTCATTCGAGTGTATTGCAGAGCACATGGAACATGGTGAGCTCCCACCAAATATCTGAATGAACAAATAAAATACAACAAATGAATGAATTGATTATCCAATTAATTATCTAAACTCGTGGTGCAGGAATCTCATTTCTTCCTTTCTTTTGCCCCACAGCTGAGAGGATGACAAGTAAGAATCAGACAGAAGTAACTGAATTTATTTGTACTGGCTTTCCTCATTTGCAGGAAGATGACTGCATATTTTAATCTTTTTGCTCGTAATTTACCTGTTCATCGTCAGTGGGACCCCTATGGTCTTCTTTGCCATCAAAATGGATTCCCACATCCACACCCCCATGTTTTTCTTCATCAGTGTCCTCTCTTTCCTGTAGATCTGGTATACCATGACCATAACACCCAAGATGCTCTCCAATCTAGTCAACAGGCAGATGACCATTTTTCTGGTTTATTGCCTCTGAAGATGTATTTCTTTCACTCCCTTCTCATTACTGAAGTTTGCCTGCTCACCACCATGGCTATGGACAGATACCTAGCCATCCACAACCCTCTCTGTTACCTCACAGTCATGACACCTCAGCTCTACACTCAGCTGACCCCAGGTTGTTGCTTCTGTGGCTTCACACTACTCACTGATAGTGCTTAGATATCTACACTTCCATTTTGTGGTCCAAATCAAATTCAGAGTATCTTGAATCTGACATGTAAGGACACTGGCACAATTGTTCTAACCAAGGTTGTGGACTTTGAGCATGCTGTGGAGATCATCATTGCGACAATGCTTATGGTTTTGGCTTATGCTTGCTGTCACCGCAGTAATCCTACGTACCTGCTCTGCCAAGTGACACCAGAAGGGCTTTCTACCTGTCTTTCTCACATTGCTATTTTCTTGATACTTTTTGGAAGTGTGCCCCTGATGTACCTGTGCTTCTCTGCCAAGTATTCCTTTTTCTGGGACACAGCCATCAGCCTAATGTTTGCAGTGTTATCATCATTAACAATTATCTACAGTCTAAGTAAGGAATAAAGAGATCAAGGAAGCCATAAAAATGCACATGGGCTAATCTATTATATTCAGACATCTTATCAAATAAGACACAATACATACTCATTAACAAACTATATTTATGCCAATATCTATATTTTCAGTGTGTTCGCTGCTGCTGCATTTATTTTTTCCATGCTTTGACAGTAAATGGGATGTTAAGCCATTCTATCTTTATGAACTTAGGAAATGTCCTCAGAAGTTGATTAATCATAGAATCCAAAGAAAACGGGATGAGGACTCACAGTTTCCTTTTATTCTTTCTTTGAGTCCAGAGGGAGTAGCATAAAATTCCTGACATTTCCTGCCCTAACTTACTTAAACAGAAATAAACACATTTTTCTCCATGTTTCTATAACACATTTCTTGGGTTTCCATTTATTATGATTTGTATTCTACTTTATGTCACAGTTTACATGTGTTATGTGGACACTCTACTTTGTAAACTCCTTGAAAACAGTATCTTATTTTCTTCATCTCAACATTCCCAGTGCCTGTTAGAAGATTTTTGCCCATAGAAATGCTCAATAATGTTTTGCTAAAAGAATAAATAAATGATTAAACTAGTCTTTATCTCTTGACAAAATTAAAAATTATGAAAACTGTTATGTTATAGAAGAAACCCAGACCATTACTACATTCAACAAAGAATGGCAGGAGAGGAGGAGATAATGGGTAAAGACAAGATATATGGTATATTTGCACAAAAAGCAATTTTTTTTATTGTGAAATAAAGCCATGTCACAGAAAATCCACTCAAATTTCTATGACTGGCATACACATAGATGTTAAATAGGACTTTCATTGATATCCTAGGAATTTAGTCCCTTAAATATAAGAATTAAATTTCAGAGTTCAGTCTGATTGGCTGTGAAGGAAAATAATGTTTAGTCCTGGCACTTGGCTCCTAGTTTCCTTTATTCTAACAAGAAATAATATTTTTTAGTTAAGCTCTTTTTTCCCTGAGTGGGACTGTGTCACCAAACATGCTGTTTTTATAAGGTTTGTAAGGATTTAGGCTTATGTGTCTTCCTTCAGGGTCACTGTACTCAGAGATAATTATTGGTGGATGGGGACATTAAGCAATTTTATGTAAGATTTTCTAATGATACATTGGAAATCATTCTTTAAAAGAGAAGCACTTAGCTTTGTGAGAAATTATCCCATATTAGATCTTTGCCCTTTACATTCTGATTTTCAAATTTAATGATTTAGAGTAAAACGTGTGACTTGAAATAGTTGAAATATACATGGTTGGCATTGTTTACCTCGGTTAACAATAGCAATTCTTTTACTATGTGGATTTAAATACAAAGTGTTTTTAAACCAACCATCTGAACTGAATCATATAATAATTCCCTGGAATAGGTAGTTTAGTCCATACTCTCCCCACTATATGCTTAATAAAATTTAAGCAAATTTCCAGTGATCATCTGATCGTTAAATGGTGGAATCAAGCCTGTAAATTAGATGTTTCAGTTTCAAATACAAAGTATTTTCCGTTATCTCAAGCTCTCTTTCAATTTCAATCACATAGTTCATTGTAAAAAGGAAATATTGTGGGTTTTGGTTTTTTCTTATTCAATGCAGTAACACCAAATAAATAAAACAGAAAAATAATAAAATAAATAAGGGAGACTGAGAGATGATAATGGTAGGGGAAAAGGAGTTCTTTTTTTCCTTATAGGACTGCAAACTTAAATAATATTTGAATTTCCAAATACAGTTAAGGGACAAATGACTTTAGAGGACCTGAAGTGAGTTAAAGTGGATACAGTTAACCGCAAAAACGTCTTTTTAAAATTATTTTACCTTTTTTTTCTTGGAGTTTCTGAGCTCAAGAAAAGATCTGATAACTGAGCAGAGGCTGAGGCAAGCTGGGCAGTGCTGATTAAAATTGTGTGTGAAGTACAGATCTGCCCAGAGCTGATAACCATGACCAAAGACACAGCTCTCCAAATTATTCCCACCCTTGTAAAACTGGACGTGAGACTTCTCGTCAGTGAAGCTGTATGTAAGCAACTCCAGCTTCCTCTGTAACCTCTCAGCACTCATTTATGTTAGTGCAACATGCAGTTTGATAGATTGTATACCTCCATGGTATATGTCACGTATTCTTTACCTGAGTCTCCTGTAATCAGGGTCTTTGTGTGATCAGAGCCAAAAAGCATTCTTGGAAAACAACAAAAGTGGAAGAAGGTCAGAGGTCCAGGTATTAAGCCACTAGGGTTTAAGATTTTCTCATCATGTCCTTCCATCATTCTGAAGGAGACACGCTGATACTCCTAGTAATAATGGTAAACAGCGTTGGGAGACTGGAGAAACTACGCCAATCTAAAGGGACTGAGAAGATGGGGGTGGGGGGGGACTGAATTTAAAGTCAGCAGCTGCCAGAAGAAAGCCTGAGTGCTGTTAGAGAAACTTTTGCCCTGAACCTCTTGACCACAATGACTGAAACCACAAAGAACACTTGTTTTAGTGTATAAAACCTCATCTCTGTCTCCTGTGCACTTCCTCATTGCTACCTGCTCTAAAGACTATTGTTCTTATCTCCTTTCATTTTATTTCATGATGATCAGTTCTGGTGATCAGACCCCATTATTTCTTTGGCCATAAGGTTATCACATGGTTGGCACTCTTGGTGAGAATATCCTGGAATAGAACAACCAGAAATGTTGATGAACTAAAAGAAGACTGACTAAAACAGATGAGGAGCAGAGTGGCATGATGGCCATACTGATGTGGATTTGACTTTTGTTTAAATACTTGCAAACTAAACAACCAGGGGATGAGACTATCTCTCAGAGACTGTTTTCTCGTATAAAACTGGGGATGATAATACCTGTTTCGCAGAATCTTCTAAAGATTAGGAATTAATGTAAATTAATCATGTCAATATGTGAATTAAGATATAGTAGATTCTAATTTATGGTTTTTATCTCTTGGATAAAGATTAAAAAATGTCCCCTCTCCAATCCAATTCCAGATAGAGGTTCCGTGGTGAGTGTAATATAATGCACCCTCTAAGATTTGTGTTCCTGCCTTTAGTACCCAAATTTGACTTGAAAATAATGAAACTGCATGGAAAAGCAAAGTAATACTAGACTTTCAAAAAGAGAACTTAAAAGTCTCTCAGTTTCTTTGGGTGAGATGATCCAGGAACAGGGAAAATCAGAAATACAGAACCTCGATCTGCTCTGGTAGACCATGAAAGCTAGATCATTTACAGTGAAATTAAATTTGGCATGGATAGCCCCACAGCTTTGTAGGGATTTGAACCATCCCACTACTTTCCTTTTGTTGGGTTTGTTGCATTTTTGTAAAGTTGCCTAAAAGAACCATGCTTTTGGAGAAGAATTTCTGCATCCTTTTTTCTCCACTAAAAATAATACATAAAATAGGACGATTTTTATCTCACATTTTAGAAGTCTGTCCCATTTGCAAATGTTTTGTGACTTCATTAGCTTGTCAATAAGATATCCCAATTTTTGTTTCATGAAATACAAATAAATACACATATATCCTACTTCTTTTGTTCCTTCCATTTAAATGATTAGGGTACAGCTAAATATGATTTTTTAAAAACTAATCTGTGACCAGGAATGAAATTTTCTTCCTATTTTGACAAAGACTCTATAGCAAGAACTAGGATATCTTGTTGACTTAAAGGCTGTTCAAAATCTGCAGTTGGGTTTTGATGAAATTGTTGTTATATTTCCTAGAGATACATTGGAACAAGAACCCCTGAGTTCTTGTAATTTTGTATGAAGTCAGAAGAATGGACAACTGAGAATTCCTTCCTGATTTATGATTCTCAGACATAAAATCTAAAATTAATCAAAGAAACAAAACACAACCTTAGCACAGCCTCTTTATCTTAGATCTATAACTGTGTTTTTTCTTTGTATTTTTTCATCTAAAAACCTTGCTTTCTTTTTTTTTTTTCTAAAGTCCTACTGAGAAACTTTGAGAGCCATAGTCCACCCGAACCGCTGAGTCACCCAGCATCTGTGAAAGGTAGCAGCTGCCTCAGCTGAATCTGTCTCTGGAAGATAATGTAGATCTTAGCTGGCGGGATTCTGGGCCCAAAGGAGAGGCTTGTTTTTTTGGTTTCTGCCACATATGTAACATTTCTCTCATCTCTATCTGAATTACACCAGACCATTCTATGTGAATTGTTTCTCTTTCTTTCTCTCTCTTTGTCTCTTTTGGATACATTTTATCTTGCCAGGCTCTTGACTTTTAGGAAAAGCAGAACACTTTCCAAAGGAAGCCGTGAGTATAGAATTCTTTACAGTATAATTTGTCACTAATATAATTAGGAAAGCTGTCTCCTTTGAACTTTCTGTACTATCGTTGATAGGATGATTAAGAATCATTTCTTGCTTTTAAGAAGTAGAGAAGTTTAATAACTGTTTTTGTGAATGTCTCACTTTAAAAAATGACCTTGAGCTTGTGGCTATACAGCACCAAAATCCCACAATCATCTGTTTATGAGGGTTCCTATAGAGAACAACTAGGTAACTTGTAGCAAAATAATACACAATTAAGATTTGAATCTCCATAGGATGATTTAATTCTACAGCCAAACTGGTAAAGGTCATCCACAGACTAGCAATTATATTTAGGAGAATGGAAACTAAAATTTAAACTTTATATTGAACATTCTGGCTGAGGTAAGCTAGAGTAAAATGCACCTAAATCCAGATGAATGAAGGTGGACTCTATGGAAATTTTGCAGGGTATTGTCACAAATAGGTTGGATCTCAATATAAAGAAAGGGATATTTTATGTTGTCTGACAGTACAGCACTTTATATTGCAAAAGCCAGTTACTAATATACTAATAATTTGAAATTTGTAATAATTGGATAGAAGATGTGCTGAACTTTCAACTTGTAGTGTTTGTGAATAAAGCAAATAAAAGAGTAAATAACATATGAGATACGCTTTTAGGTAAGAAGAAAACATTTCCAAACTTTTGTGTATATCACTCATCAAGTTAATTGGAAGTCATTTTTAATTATTCATTAAATTATGTTGAGCATGATCAGTACTTGTGAAGACCTTTTTAGTCTTTGAAAACAATAAAATTACATTTCTTTTTTATCGATCTGAAACTCTGTGATTTTGCTAATTTAAACTTGTCTTCCATCATTAGTCCAAATTAATTCTATTTATAGAACTTAATCCATGTTGGCATAAGTTTATATGAAAAGTTGGAAGTGTTCTGAGTGGTCAAGATATTATTAGCCTAGATGGTAGCTATATATGGTTAAAATTATATAAATGTACTACAACTCTTCTAACAATAAACTTTTACAGACTTAAAGATATCTTAACATAAGTCCAACATAAGTAAATGCCTTGGAACATATGAAAGGGACAACATATTAGATATTTGAGAACCAGTGATAGATAGAAGCTTTTTAATTTGCAGGCTATGGCGAGTGGTGGGCCAAAGGTTCTGGAAACAGCGGAGGAGATCCAGGAGAGGCGTCAGGAGGTGTTGACTCGGTACAAGAGGTTCAAGGAGCTGGTTGCTGAGAGGGGTCAGAAGCTTGAAGAGTCCTATCACTACCAGGTTTTCAGACGAGATGCAGATGACCTGGAGAAATGGATCTTGGAGAAACTTAATATTGCAGGCGATAAGAGCTATGAAGACCCAACTAACATACAGGTCACTCAGTTCCATTGACTTTCCCAGAGCAGATCCTAGATCTCTAGGGAGGGAAACATTCTTGTAATGTAAGTGTATATCTGGTTAACTGTAAGGGGGTGATATAATAGAAAGATTAGACTATCTGTTAAGGACAGTAATTCTGCCTCTAAATAGACCATGTCTTCAACTTCTTAAGCCTCAATGCCTTATATACAAAGGAAACTCATTCTAGATAGCATTCTATGAATGTAATATTCATCTGAAGTGAAGCTATGGAAGAAAATGGTGACTGAGAAGTCAAGGAACTTATTCATGTGATTTCAATATTTTGTGACATTAAGGATGGAATTGAGGTGAAGAGATATCAGTGCTTCTGAAACAGCTGCTCTCTACTCTCCTCAGAAAGACATGAGTTAACCAGGGTTTTTTCCAAATGGCCATTCCTGTCCCTGTTAAGTCCAAACGAGAGGTCCCATGAGGAGAGGTTTGGTGGAAGCTCCCACTCCTACCTGTATTATGGCAAGTGGCATAGTCATGATCAGAAGAAAGGGTTACATGCCTAAAAGGGGCAATGGATGTCGGAGAAGGAGCACCTGGAACAAGGACAAAATGGTATCTATTAAATGGATCAATTTATATGTGACAACAATAGCATAATTTGGCATGCAAAAATCTCTCAATTAAAAAAGCCATTATTGTCATGATCATCTTCCTCATTGTGCTCCACTTTCAGTAGTATTTAGCTCTTCTCTTCTGAAGAAGAAAAACTCTGTTACATTCTTTCTTTCCCACAGAAGGCAACTGAAACTTTAAAATAATAGGATATTTAGTGGAAATTCCCCAAAAGCAGTGGAGACAGGAAAAAACCTTCACCTATTGTCCCTGAATGAGCCCGGGACCCTTTGAAACCTATGTGCAGTGGTTCTGCCTAGAGTGACCATTTCTTCTAGGATGTGATTCTTCCAACTATGGTCATGGGTTATAATTTAATCTAGATTGGGAGACAAGTAGTTCTGCCTAAAAGTAAAACAAGGAACAAAAGGACCTCTTCATGGTCCAGGAGACAAGGCTTCATTAGCTATAAACTCTGATTTCTAAACTTCAGGGGAAATACCAGAAGCATGAATCCTTCGAAGCAGATGTACAAGCAAAATCAAAGGTCATTCCCTACCTGGAAGAAATCAGGGCAGTTCGATTTACTGAGGGACATTTTGCCCATGAGGACACCAAGGTAAATGTGTGGTAGGGCTCTCGAATAGAAGTTTCTAATTGTCGATTATGTTATCAGGGTTTTAATTGATTATATTGGGTATAAACCTGGATGTAGCTGGCTTGGAATCAGGTCTTCTGCCTCTTCTACTGGGGTTGGGGCAGGAAAAATGATGAGATGCCCTCATATTCCTTGGGGTGGGGAGAAGAGCTATGATACAAAAGCTGTCATTGATGGCATCACATTCCTCTTTATGCCAGGCAGGATAAATTGGCTCAAGACCAAGCCCACTGCAACCTAGCTCCACATTTCCCAGATGAATTGGCTTCCCAAATGCCCTTTCTAATTATTTTTCGGACCTCAGATTCCTTGTCCCTTAGACTCTTCAAACAAGGGATGCTTTCCCATATGAATCTTCTCCGAAATCTTTCTCCCTTTGTCTATGATGCCTCTTTATCTTCAAAGCCCACATGCTGTAACCACTGTAGTAATTCTCCAAACCCTCATGGTCACTTCGAAAACTCTTAAAATCCCTTGTCTTCAGAAAATCTTCCTTGAACACTGAAGATCATCACCACTTTGGAGCCCATTATTAATGTATCAGCTCTTTTCTAACTTAGTCTATATACTCTTCCAACATGTTTTTATTGATATAGACAATTCAGGATCTTTTTTGTATGGGCCGATTTTTTACTTTTTCTTTTTAATTGTTAAGACAAATTTGTATTACATGTTTAAAAATTGGGACTGGTCTTTCCATATCTAGCATACGAATTCTACCCCATTTTACTGTCAACAAAATATGGTCAAGGAATACAGACTTTAACCAGTATAGAACCTTGTTAGAAAAAGGAATCTCTAACAAGAAAATCTCAAAACTTATTTCTTGATATAAAATAGAAATCATTTTTGTATTATTCACAGTTTTGTGTGCACCAATTCTCTACTTTAATTAAAATATTTGGGAAATGTTTGAAACATCTTCACATCTATCAGAATCACTGGGGCTATGTCAGATTGTATTGTGCAGGATTCCTAGAAAAATGTGGTCTACATGCTACCCTGAGCAATGGAGTAGTTGAAAGATACAAGATTCTTGAAGACATGACATAGACAATGACTTCAGTTTTACAAGATATGTACTACATGATCTTCTAGCTAACACGGCGTCAAAGTCCTCAACTATACAGTCTCAAAATCCTCTTATTGCTTTGGTGCCACTTATTTCCTTTGTAACCCAGCAAAATTGTAGCTGTTATACTTTCTGGAAAACAGTTCATGCTAAATTTCTTCTTTGACTTTGCCAGTGCTTAGAACCCCTCTGCCCATCATCTACCCATCAAAAGTCTATCTTTTTTTCAATGTCCAATTCAAATGAGCACTCTTCTATGAATCCTTACTCTATCTTATCTTAGTATTTTTTAATCACTTCATCCTCTAAAACCCCAAGGCATTTCTAAAAATTATTCTCTTATGGAAGATAATATATGGCTGGGTTTAATAGCTATTCCCAAACATAACCTATTACTTCCTTTAAATACTTGTTGAGTAATTAATGCACAAGTGAGTGGAAGGAGATATTTTTATTCAGGTCCATCTCTGCACAAGTCTCTGAGGCTGTGCCTGCTCCACAGCCTCAGTGCCTGAGTGGTTTTGCCTCTCCTCCCCAAAGGTCCATCTGGAGGAATTGCGCCATCTGTGGGACCTGTTATTAGAGCTGACTCAGGAGAAGGGTATGCTGCTGCTACGGGCCCTGAAGCTCCACCAGTACTTACAAGAGTGTGCTGACATCTTGGAGTGGATTGCAGACAAGGTATAGGACTAAATAGTACCTATATAGGACTTCCCACCTCTCTGTCCCAGGCACCCATGTAAATTTAATGCAGGCTGTTCATAAAGAAGTCAGTGTGTCTGTTCCTGAACTTTGTTCCTTGAAAAAAGGAGGAATTTTGGCAAAGATTTAGGAGCAGTCTGGAGGTTATTAACATTGTGTGTGGGGTGGGGGCGTAAGTCTAAAGGTATGGATCTGAACGTGGAGAAGGCAGCACTAACACAGAAACTGCATTGAATGATGATCTAGGCTTGTCTCTTTTCTACCGTCCGTGATCCTTAACTCCTTCTCCTAGATTTTTGCTCTTATCCTGGGTCCAGTTGACCATATTGCTCTTTCCCTAGTCCCTTGTCTCTCAGTGCCCATAACTATGAAGTTTTCTATTTTTCTAAATACCTAAGAATAATACTATAGTTAGGACCGAAGATTTACACAAGCAAGTGCTTAGCCCACTTCTTTTGTAGTTATTCAGTATGTTGAACTGAGTAGAACCAGAATGAATTTATTTTTATGTTCAAAATGTGTTTTACATTCCAAAATGTAATGGAATGCTTCCACGGGCCGAGGCCAACAATGTCCCTGGTATTTCTGAAGGGTTACTCTAAACAGCACTGTTCCCTGGGCCAGGTTGCTACCTCAGGAAATATACTCCTGCTCTGGCTTTTTCCTGAAGGGGTTCTCCCAGGCTCCACCAGTATCTCCTTCCAAATTGTCCTGGGAATGCAGGCAAGGATTTTGGCCATTTGACCTGTAAGAATTCCTAAATGTTGGCTGGCACCTCAGTAAACTTTCTGTGTCTACAGGAAGCTATCGTGACATCAGTTGAGCTGGGTGAAGACTGGGAACAGACAGAGATTCTACATAAGAAGTTTGAAGAGTTCCAAGGGGACCTGACAGCTCGAAAGAAGAGAGTGGATGGAGTGAACAAATACGCCAATGAGTGCGCTGAGGTGAGATGGGGAACAAAAGAGTCAATCTAGGGAAAGGGTCTGATCTTCAAGAAGAACTTCTGGCCATTGGTAGGTGGGACATGAGAGATATAGGACATTGGGAGAAAACAGAGGGATTCATTTCCCTGAAGTAACATGCCCAGAACAGTTTCTTCTCCTCTCTGGATCCATCCCTTGCCAGCCCATGGAAACGGAGGTGTGAGTGAGTGTGTGTGTGTGTGTGTGTGTGTCTAGAATTAAATCCACAGTGAGACGACTCCTGCACTGTGCAGTACACTGATTATTCATGTTTATGCAACTCTCTTTCTTCATGAAGAAGAACCATGAGAAGGTAGCGAGGAATATAAAATAATAGTGGGCTATCATAATATATATGATATCATTATATATGATTTCTTTGGGGGGGAAAGGAGGCAGATCTACCTTCATTTACTTAAGAGAATGTTTAAATAAATTTTCAATATCTGAGCAAATACTCAATGTGTGAATAATAACCCTAGTAAATGCAAGAAAACTGGGAAGCCAGTCTGATTTAATGTGTACATAAAGGAAGTAGAAATCCCATTAGTTAGCTATTATATTTTTCCATTTATGATTTCTGTGTCACTGCAGCTCTATAATGGGAATGACCTTTCTGTGTTAATAGAACCAAGACTACAGGATGAATGGGTACTAAAGCAGGAAAAACAACCTGTGTCTCAATTTTTTTCCAGGTCACATTTCCAACGGTCCCTAAATTTTCTCCCTCCACCACCACTCTCTTGTTGTGGAGATTTTTCAGTTATCTCTTACTATCTATGAAACTGCCACAAAACTTGAAATAACAAATATTTTATTTTTTTCATGATTCAGTGACTCAGCTGCTCAGCTGGGCAGTTCTCCTGACCTCACCTGGTGTTCTTAATTGGCTGCATTTATTGTCGACTCAGTTGGGCTAGAGGAGCTAAAACGGCCTTGCTCCCATGTCTGGAGCCTTGGCAAGGATAAGGAAGGCTTTCTCCAGGTGGTCTCTCATTTTTCAGTAAACCATGCTTCTTTATGTGTCAGTGTTGCAAGGAGGTGAGAATAGAAGCAGAAAAGCCTCTTGAGGTCTAAGTGCTGGAGCTCGGAGAATATCATTTCTGCCATATTCTATTGGCAAGCAACTCACAGGCCAACACAGATCCAAAGCATGAGGAAATAGAATCCACCTCTTGAAAGGAGGAACTTGTGGCAAAATAACTTGACCATTTTTTTCTAATCTACCATAGGAAGGATTAATCCAATACAGGTTATATTGTCTGCTCCTTTGGAGTGGGGCCCACACAGCTACAATAGAAAGGGCCATACATTCAGGAAGGAGAATGTAGAAAATTCTGTCTGGAGAGGCTTTGGAATGGTACGTAACTGGGAATAAACAGGGACTTGGGCATACAGAAACTACTCCAAATTGTCGAGTATCAAAATAGGCTGATGCTGCTAGTTTAATCTAGTATTCAAGAATCTCATTGTTTCAGATAGTGTATGTGTATATTATATATTATATGTGCATTCATGTGTGTATAATTATGAGATGAGAAATAGCTTTCATTAGAATCTAAGAATCAAAGGTATAAGGACCCTGGAAGAATTAAGAACCACACTATAAGAATTTTGGAAAATTAAGTCATATTTCACAAAGGGAATTTTCTCTTCTTCTCCTTGGTTTCTAGGATTTTCAGGCGATTTAGCAGGCATCAACAAGGTGGAGTTTTGAAAATAACCACATTGTTGGGCACCCTGTGTTAGTAGGTTAGGCCAGTGCTGTGGGCAAAAGATACAATATCTGGCAGGTTGGCTCTCTAGATTTCGGTAATGTGGGTCAGGTTAGAGCTAGGGAACAGTGCGAAGGTGAACTTCAGCATCTGGCCAAATGGTCCTTCTCCACTTCTGACAGAGTATGAACCAGTGTGAAATAAGAAGGGTTTAAGTGATTTTTGGAATAATCTCACCTTTGCATAATTCCAGCATTGGCTTCCTCCCACAGGAAAACCATCCTCAGCTGCCCTTGATCAAGTCAAAGCAGGATGCGGTGAATACTGCCTGGGAGCGTCTCTACAGTCTGGCTCTCCAGCGACAGAAAACACTGTCTGATGCTACAGACCTCCAGCGATTCAAAAGGTATGAATCTGGCCACCACAGTATAGGAAACTCTACAACAGCACCGCATTTGTTATTTGTCGTGGCCTCTGTCTACTGCTAGCAATTGGCGGCCAACATCTCAAACCAAAGAAGATCATGTGCTTGCCTTTAAGATAGCAAGGGAGGGGATAGTTAAGAAAACCGTGATCTGCCATATAGCCAAGTTTGTGGCAAATGGAGCTCAAAGCAATGAAAAGAACACTAGTGATTTCATGATGGAAGCTCTTCAGCGGCAAGAGAAGAAGATTAGGAATTAGATGGGATGGAAGGTGGAGTTGTGTAAAGACATTCATGAAAAGCTGATCCAGATATGGGAAGTATATCTGGAGGTTCAATAGTTAGGATGCTCAGGTCCCTACTTCTCAATGGAAACCATTAAAAGCAAGAATTCTTTACATTACTTTTTGCTAGTGTGTAGGGAGACAGGATAATTGTTAACTGTGTGGAGTTGGGTGGTTCGTGCTGTGTGCTCTGTTTGCCCTGGAATGCCTGCCATCTTCTTTTGTTGGAGCTCATGTGGATATCTGACAGGGATATGACCGAAGCCATCCAATGGACCAAGGAGAAGGAACCTCAACTCACCTCTGAAGACTATGGCAAAGACCTTGTTAGCTCTGAGGCACTGTTTCACAGTCACAAGAAACTTAAGAGGGACCTTGCAGTCATGGATGACAAGGTATGCCACTGTTGGAGGAAGGGCCAGCCTAATGAGCTGAAAGAGGCATTTAGTGGTCATCTTGCCTCCAGAGGACACAGTACATTCACTGTTTCAATGAAGGAGAAATTCTGTGGCCGTTGAATATACGTCTTCATTCTAGTTCATAACTTGTATGTGAATATTAGATATCTCTTATTTTTATTTAAATTACTTTTATTTAAATATATATATATTTTTCATATACTTGTGCTTTTTGTAATGCTTTCATGATTAAAAAACAGAAAAGGGGGCCAGCCTGGTGGCGTAGTGATTAAGTTTGCACGCTCCACTTCGGCAGCCTGGGGTTTGCGGGTTCGGATCCCAGGCGTGGACCTATGCACCGTTTATCAAGCCATGCTGTGGTACCATCCCATATAAAGTAGAGGAAGACAGGCACGGATGTTAGCCCAGGGCCAATCTTCCTCAGCAAAAAAGAGGAGGATTGGCAACAGATGTTAACTCAGGGTTAATCTTCCTTACCAAAAAAAAAAAAAAAATACCAAAAAAGATGTCTCCAAGAATGGTTTCCTAATCTCACTCAGTACACTGTGGCTAGAGAATCTTTCCTTTCATCTAATCATACTTTCTTCTGTTGCAGCTGAATCCTGTTTCCTTTTGTCCTTCACTCAGTAGATAAGGGAAGAAATTTCTTTTTCCCCTTTTATAATAAACATGGCGCTTACTAAATCCAACTTTGGGTCCTCTACTGAATCTTGGATAAACCAGTTCCTATACTTTGAGTAGAAATGGACACACTAGAACTTGGAGCAAGCTTATATTCTTGAATGATTCCCATCCTCACTTCTTCCCCTCACAATTTTACCCGTAACTTAAGCCAATTACTCCTGAGTGTCTACAGTGGAGTCACCTCACAGGAAGATCCCCACCTGCTGTGCTTTAATTTTACCTCTGTCCCTGAGTCCAGTTTCTGAAAACTGTTCCACCATTCTATTTCTTCTTTCATTCTTGCTCATTTTTTGTCTTTGGTCTTTTTTCCTAACAATGTAACATAAAATCCCATGATTTGATGAATAATGATAATGAAATCTTAAATCCTAGACAACTCCTAATTATAGTTGAGTATAATGAAAGGACTAGTGACAATATGTGGAAAGTCATCCATATTCATATTTTTGCCCTAGTAACCTTGCTCCTCAGGAATTGTACTCAAAATGATCTGGCATTAATGGAACTTTCTTGGCAGAAATATTTCTGGATAGAAATTTCTTTCTGATTCCTACAATAATATTTTTGGGAACAGTATAGAGGGTAGCAAAGGACAGACTTAGACCTAAACTTGCTCTGACACTTACTAGCTGAATGACTTCAAGCAAATAAAATCCTTTGCCTCTCAACTTTCACATGAAAGGGAAAAAAGAATACTTTCTACCTCATAGTATTATTAAAGGAAGACTATAAAACAGGAAAATGCATGTGAAGTGCTTAGCACAGTGAGAGACAAAAAGTGCTCAGTAAATTTTTATTATTAATATAGCACATTAGTATATAAATGTAAACATTTCACTATAAATGTATTGTTGATTGTCATTATTCATATGATTGTTTTGTTACATCCATCCCATAAAACTTTGCCAGGAGGAGTCAGAGTGCTTGGATTTCCCACGAGGTTTCTTTTTCATCCCACAGGTGAAGGAGTTATATGCCAAAGCAAAGAAGCTTAAGCTTTCTCATCCTTCGGATGCACCTCACATCCAACAGATGAAAGAGGATCTGGTCTCCAACTGGGAGCACATTCAGGCCTTGGACACCAACAGATATGCAAAGCTGCAGGCTTCTTATTGGTGGGAACACCCTCCTCTCTATTGCTTTCCCTATCTCTACAGGATCCAGGTATAAATAATACCAAAAAACAGAAATAAAAGAGTGAAAAGAGTAAAATAGTAAGAGACTCAGCCCTCCTCCTTGCTCACTAGAGGCAAAAGAAGTTTTAACTTGCTAAGGGACGTCCTTTGCTGGCTGATGTAACACTCAGCATGACACCTCCCCTCACCTGCACTCTTTCTGTCTTCCTCTGTTTGTATAGTTGTAGGATGCTATGAAGTGGCCCATGGGGTTGGAAAGGCAGCTGAAGAAATGTCAAAATCCTGGCTCTAGCAGAAATAAATTTCAATTTCTAAGTCGAAGAGCACAAAATAAATCCAAGGGGGCCAGCCCCATGGCCTAGTGGTTGGGTTCAGTGTGCTCAGCTTCAGCGGCCCAGGTACATGGGTTCAGACCTACACCACTCACCAGCCATGTTGTGGCGGTGAACCACATACAAAATAGAAGAAGACTGCACAGATAGTAGCTCAGAGCGAATCTTCGTCAACAAAAATAAATAAATAAATAAATAATAAAATAATTTTTAAAAACTCTAGAATTGTTTCCTGAATGTGGGTTACCTTGCCAAAAAATTGGGTATCATTTCAGTACTTAATTGTTATAATTAGTCATTAAATTACTAGAAAACTGTGTTTATCTCATTGTTATGATTTAAAATCAAATTGTGAGCATTTAATTTTTTGAATAGGTGACCATTTTAGTGAATTTTGTTGCTTACTAATAGGATTCAGGGTAAACTAAGATATATGAGGGCTCCTAATTCTAGCTGTAGTCCCCCTTTCTCACAAGGTGCTTCTGTTATTTATATGTTATATGCTTATTTATTGGCCTCATTGAGAGTATTTTACTCCACTTTATGTGCCTCTGGGGTAGGTGTGATCTTGTGATGTTGGAGATGCAATGCCCATGCGCCTCATCACACAATGACGCATCTACCCAAGGAATAGATCACCTGAAATGAAGGACTTGCAACCTGCACCACTAACAGAACCACAAGTACTTCAGGGGAATGGGAGCATTCGTACATCTTAGCTCAACCCAACCCTGACTCTTTGTTCAAAGTCGATTTACATCTAGTTTCTCTTTCCTGTCCTTTACTTTACATTTCCCTCAGGTACCAGAGGTTCTTATCTGACTATGATGAGCTCTCAGGTTGGATGAAGGAGAAGATGGCTCTGATCAATGCTGATGAGCTGCCTACAGACGTGGCTGGTGGAGAAGCCCTACTAGACAGGCATCAGCAGCACAAGGTAGACAGGAAAGGCCTCCCTAGTGGGAGGAAATGGGAGGTGCCCTGGCTCAATGCCAAGAATGTCGGAAGGTTTTTTTTGTTGAATTTTAAGACATTTTGCCTTGTGGCCACAGCATGAGATCGACTCTTATGATGACCGATTTCAATCAGCTGATGAGACTGGTCAAGATCTGCTGGATGCAAATCACGAAGCCTCCAAGGAAGTTCGGGAAAAGGTAATCTAGTTTAACAGAGTTCATAAAATTTTGATAGAAATTTAGCTCTCACTTAATTTCATAATAACATGATAATCTCTGAATGGGAAGAGGTTAGAAGTCATGTAAACATGTTAATAATATGGGCCCAAATTTCGCACTGCTTCCTTCGCATAGTGCTTTAGCTAAATTGAGTCATTTGAAATTCTCAGGACATGATGACAGCTTCCTCACCTCTGAGACTTTATTTCCTCAACCTACCTGCTTTCATCAATCTACCTTCTACCTAATTTGAAACCTCTGTACCATCTCACCTTGTCACATATGCTCTGTTTTATCACTTTCCTATGCTCACCTCTAGAGTGTAAATTCTATGAGGACTGCACCTTATTCATATTTGGGTTCCCTAAGGTGCCTAGCACAGTGGATGGCATGTGGCTGGCACCTGTGCCTGTTCTTCTCTTCTCTATACAACCTCAGATAAAACTGATTTTCCTATATCCGTGTGTCTTAAATTTACATGAAATGGCAGGAAAGCTTTAAACACTCACAATTCCACTGATGGAAGAACCAGCTTAGCTATTATCCTAACCTTCTGGATTACAGGGGCTCCCCTCAACCCCTTGAACCAGAGAGATTTTGCTTTAGTCACAGAGTCACAGGAACTTCTTGGGATAATAATTAAAATAAGATTTGCAGGCTCTTTGCATCTCATTAGATTCCAAGCTCAGCCTCCAGCACTATGGTGGATGAGGTTGAGATGACCATATTTTGAATCCCCTTAGAACTCTATTGAAACATTATAATATGAATTTCTATTATTAACAACTTTCTGCCAAAGCAATAAGGACCCTAAATTTACCTGTTGTTTTGGGATTCTGCAACTTCGTTCTATCTTTTTGATGGAGTTAACACAGCAGCTGTGTTAATAAGCTGGAATTTCTTGGCCAGATGTTTGGGCAGAAACAAAAGCTTTTATGGGCGAGAATGACATTTTTCTCTTTTCTTGATGGTTCTTATTTGCTTTCAGAGGAGAATGCAAATTTATCAGTCTGATATTTTAACTACTCAGGAGCTTGAACTTCACCAAATGTCCATCCTTTTTAGACACTGCACTTTTCTCTGGAGCACTTTGTATAATCTGACAATTACTTGAGTGATTACTTGCTTGTGGAATTATGTCCTACAATCCTGATCCCGCCCCCCCCCCTTTAAATCTCTGTATGGTACCATATTTTACTCCCTTGTTCTCCCAACCAAAATTAATATTTTCTTGTTTATTTATACATATGAAGTGTACTGTATCTCTTTTGTGATATTTGTCTCCTTTCTCCTATACTACAGTTATTTGCTTAGAGGTTGGAGCCTTAAGAGATAAGTCCATTTCCTGTTCATTTTTGTATCCTTCAAAAGACCTTGTATTTATTAGATGCCCAGTAAATGTAGGATAAAATTAATTCATTAAATATCTTCTTCATATGTAATCTTTTTCTTCCTAAAGATGGAAGTGCTTACCAACAACTGGGCTGCCCTGTTGGAACTGTGGGACAAGCGTCAGCGTCAGTATGAGCAGTGCTTGGATTTGCACCTCTTCTATCGCGACAGTGAGCAAGTGGACAGTTGGATGAGTAGACAGGAGGTAACAGGAGGGGCTCAGCAAGCATCCAAAACAGTTTCTCTCACTCCTCATTTTCCACCATGATTACTGTCAGCACCCTGAGTAGCATTTCTGTGGTCTGAAGCTTGTCCTGGGAACTGGAGGGTGATCCACAAGAAGAAAAGATTGACCCTCTCTATGAGGCTCCTACAATTCTCCATGGACCAATGTGTAGAAAACCTACCTAAATGCATAGCAGGGAGGCTTTAACCTCAACTGAACATGAAGAAAAACAAATATTTTGCAAAGGAGTCAGAAAGAGAAAATTGTGATGAGTTAGACAGAGTTAACCAGAAATTCCCTGGAGGAGGTGAGTGATCTTCTCAAGACAGCTTTGAGAGCTCAGACTGGTGCCTAGACTGGTCTGGAGAATCCTATATGGACAAAGGTGATAAAGTTGTATAAGAGGATTGCAAAGGAAGTCTGAATGTCCAGCTGTTTGATGTTAGTCTCTACCTACTGTACTACTTTGTACTAATTCCCACCTTGATCTCCAACCCCCTCACCTCCCTCCTTAGTCCTTGTCTTAGAGATATTCCAAAGAGAATGTTTCTCACCAATGAGGCACAACTGGGATATATCCTTCTGTCTTCTACAGGCTTTCCTGGACAACGAGGACCTGGGAAACTCCTTGGGCAGTGTAGAAGCCCTTCTTCAGAAACATGATGACTTTGAGGAAGCCTTCACTGCCCAGGAGGAGAAGATCACAGTAAGAAACGGGGCCTGGTTTTGGGCATTGGCTTCCTGTTTGTATATATCATTTCATACAAAAGCTATCCTTCAGTAGATTCACTGATAACTATAAGACATAATATGGGGATTATCTAAAAGAGCAAACGTCTGCAAAAATAATCATACCCATTTTTATCACCACATCTCTTATTCTAGAAAGCTTTTAAAGATTTCAAGCCCTTCATATTTTCTAATGAAGGACATGATTATCTTATTTTTTTCTGCAGTGTAAATGGAACTATTGGCTCCATAGTCGATATAGGATTATTACTTAAAGGTTAAAATGTTTGAAATTTACTTTTTTAGTGTATTCCTCTCCAATAATATCTCCATTTAGTTTCTATTCCTGTATGTCTTCATCTTTGTCTCTCTCATCTAATGCTACTACAGTTTTCCTCTGAACAATAATTTAAAATATCCCAGAAACTGGTCAAAGTATAAGCAGGGCTCAGAGAAGTGTGAAGAAAACTTTATTGGCCCAGTATACTCTGTCTTTGGCTGTCTCCTAGGATGGTGCTGGGTTTAAGCTCACACACACATATACCAACACCACCAGCAATAACAACAACAATAAAATCCCAAGTCTTCTCTGTTAACCTTCAGTCAATACAGAGCTTAATATGGTCACTTATCAGTCCACAGCACTGTTCTGCTGATTCTCATAGGTAATAGCTAACAGTGTATTGTTTATAAAATGCTATGATTTATTTTAGAGCAGTTTCTTATTCTCAATCAACAAATCCATCCTGAGCTCTAGCAATTTTGGGAGTTCATAAATGAATATGAGTAAAAATTCACCCCTATAATTTCTGACTCCTCTTTCCATGTAGCTAGAGATAAAAATGTAGATAAATATATATATATATATATATATATATATATATATATATAATATGATGGATGGATAGATAGATAGACTGACCATTGGACATGGCTATATCAATAGTGCTTCCTGTTGAAAATTTAAGAATAAATAAAATACTCACCTTCCAGTGACATTGCAATTCATTTACTCTAACCTAGACTTTAAAAATATTGTGGCATACAGCGGGTAATTAACTTGCCTGAAATATATATTTTGAAATCCAATTTATAACATAAACCAGAACTAGGACCTACATCTTCTGATCCTGAAACTTGTCCTCTTCCCACATTGCTACGCTTCCTATTTAAACAGCTAGCCAAACTGTAGCCACTTACTCAGTGGCTGCTGAAGGAAAACCACTCCGTTTTTTTTTTTTTTTTTCCCAGACCTTAAACAGGACTGCAACCAAACTGATTGACAATGACCATTATGATTCAGCAAGAATCGCTGCTATCCGGGATGAGGTATGTCCAAGGTCCCAGATGTACGTCTGCCTATCTGTGCACTGGGGTCAGAGAAAATGTTGGGGGCATGGTGATCAAGGTGGGCAGTAAATCTCATTCGTCCACATTTGGCTTGCTGACAGTGAGTTTGTTCGGTTTTTGCAGCTGTTGGATCGGCGGGATGACCTACGTGAAAGGGCTGCCATTCGACGCAGATTGCTGGAGGATTCATGGCTTCTGCAGAAACTGTATCAGGACTCAGATGACCTAAAGAACTGGATCAACAAGAAGAAGAAGTTGGCAGATGATGAAGAGTACAAGGTAGGCAGGATTTTCAGACCCTGGACATACCCATCAGAACTCAAGTTGCACGGAATTAGAGTCTTGAAGCTGAACGGACCATATTGGTCAGCTAGTGGGCATCGTTTTACAGATGAGGAGACAGAGTCTCAGAGAAGGGCAATGATTCCCTCAAGGTTATACATCCAGATAAAGGCCAAGAATCTAGGTTCTGGTTTTCCTATACCCTGCTGCCCCTCACCCCTTTTCTCTGGCATAACTTCCAATGGTCCTAAGCAGAATGGGGGAAGGGAGAGACTGCTCCTCAGTTAGCTGCTTATCATCCCTTGATCACCTCTTCTGCTCCCCTCTGCACCCTTATAGTAGAAAAATATTGTATCTAAGCCCATTGTACATTCAATTTTACTGAAAGCTACTGGGAACTTAAAAGTAACCTAAGAGTTTGGTGCAATATATACTTATACAATTTTGTTGCTAGAAGAGAACAACTCCTTATTTTATAGATGAGGAAATAAGAGATTTTAAAAGGAAAGTAAATTTCCCAAAGTTACCAGTTATTTAGAAGGCAGTTTAACATAAGCTTTAGAAGCATGAATTTTGGAGAAGGTGAACCTGTGTTTGAATTCTCTCCCTCTTCTGCTTTAGTTTATGTGACTTTGGGAAATTCCCGAATTATCTCTGAGCCATAGATTTCTCTACCTTGAGGTTGCGTAAAACAGATGTTTTTTACTCAAAAATTTTATATAATATAAACTATTATACACACATATATGTAGTCACAAACATCCAAATTTAGAGTCAGGGCTAGAATTAGTCTCTTGGTTTCTAGGCCAATATCTACTCACAATATTTACTTTTCTATATCTCATTCGGTTTTTAATGTATACCTCTGATCCTTTTGTTCTTATATCTTTATAGAACTATGAGCATCTTATCTGTACCTTTCATTCTGTGAAACTTGGTAATATGTGTTTGTATTCTCTAGAGAAGTTATGGTTCCAGTGTATACAGGGTAAATGGATCTTCTCTTTTTGGAGCAAATGGATGGATGGTTCATGTCCTAGGGCAGGGATGCAAAAAATTCATCTTTCATGACAGATCTGACTGATTGTTAATATGTGCATGGGGTGTCATATTCAAAAAGACCTTCAGGAAATATCTAGGCTGTGCAGAAATAAGGGCAGGGATTCATGAGCCCCGTTTGCCACATGTAGAGAAGAAGGGCTTGGTCACAAGAGTTTCCTAGGCATTCTCTGGCTCTGTACTTGGACAAGGACAGTTCTCCCTTGTTTTCTCTTCTTAATACAGTTATATTTACAGTAAGAAGTAACCCCCATACTCAAAATTTCTGCCCCTCATTCTTCAAGTAATGGTTTCCTTTTATTTTTTGTCCTGTCTCAGGATACACAGAACTTGAAAAGCCAGGTTCAAAAGCAGCAAGTCTTCGAAAAGGAATTGGCAGCTAATGAGACTCTGCTCAAAAACCTAGAAAAAACTGGCCAAAAAATGATTGAGGATGATCACTATGCCTCTGACATTGTAGCAGCTCGTGTGAGTGAAGTTGCCAGCCTCTGGAAGGAATTGCTGGAGGCTACAGCACAGAAAGGTTAGAAGCAGAGGTTTTGGTGAAAAGTTAATTCCTAAATTCTGAAACCTACCATTTTCATCTTACCACCTTGAATTTACCTGGTGACCTCTATGAGAAGGGATGCTACTCATTTGCTTCCTCTATTGGTCAAGAAGTTTTTAAAATCCAACCTAAATTTATCACACTATGTATTTACACAGTTTTATGCTTTCTTCATGTATGTAGATTTTTTAACTGAAATTATTTTTGTTTTCTTCACTTTTCTCCCATTTTTTTTTCTTTCCCTTGAATAAATATTCAGGAACCATGAACTCAGTATTGGCTCTGCACCTAAAACTAGTGTCCTTAAAATAGGTTTTATATATTTTGGTTCTAAAGACGAGACAAGATATTATAACCTAGGTTATTAAATTAGACATTAAAAGATTGTCAGTGCCACATGTGATGTCCCTACAATATTTTATTCTTATAAATAAGGCTTGATGACTTGTTACTTTTTTTGTGTATTTGAAAGTGTACAGTCTCTGCTGTAAGCTCTTAAAAAAAATTCCCACATGTCTGTTTGAATAGTCTCTACTTAGATTTATCCTCCTCTCTTACTTTGGAAAATTAATCAATTGTCATAATTAACACAAATAATGACATTCCCCCATCAATATTCCCCTTGTTATGAACATCATCTGTAGACATGATTCTGCCTTGGTTGTAGAAGAGATACATCATAGTGATTTTGTTGAATGTCATTCTGATTTTTGGTTTAGGAAAAAAATCCAGCTTGGCGGTAACAATAAGAAGTTCCTACTACTCTCCAATATCAGGGGTAGAGCAATTGCTTTGCAGATATAATGCAAATAATTTCTATAAGGTCATAGAAGAAAGAATTTAACTGAGAACAGTGTGGATAATCAGGACATTTTATGGAAGAGAAAATTGTGGGGCGTGATTTGTGATGAGGGACAAGCACTAAAAGGGGGCTAGCAAAGTTCTGAGAAAGACATTTATAAAAAGACACTTTAAAATTTCAAACTGAGCCAACCCCAAGTTTTATACTTCTATTAGAAAGTGCAGTGTTCGGCTTTGAATCTCTTTGAAAAGGAGGTCTCAATAGAGAGTAACAAATGACATATGAAAATACCTAACATGGCTAAAATCTAATACAACGGCACTATATCTCGCCAGGGAATAAAACTACTGTTTATCTTTGTTTTGAGATATTCAAAAACAAACATCATTTAAATTCTACAGATTTAAGATGAATTCTTGAATAATCACACATGAAACAGTTATGTATTTTTCCTACTGTAATATCAAAATATTATATTTCTCCTTAAGTTGATGGAAGCTATATTATTGTGCAATGAGGAGCAACTATGGCACCTGTCTTACACCTAATGTTTTCTCCCAGGGACTGAGTTGCTTATAGCTAACAAGCTGCTGCAGTTTGAAAACAATGCAGAAGATCTGAAGCACTGGCTGGAGGAGGTGAAGTGGCAGGCGGTCTCTGAGGACTATGGGAAAGGCCTGGCAGACGTACAAAATCTACTCAGGAAACACGGCCTTCTGGAGTCTGCTGTAACTGCTCGTCAGGTCTGGTGCTAGCTCTTTGGCCAATTGTAGGCCAATGCACCTGTATATGCTCTGAGCGCACTCATAATAAGTAGTTATTATTAAAAGAGACAGAGCAAGAAACCAAAAGTAAAAATTAAAAAATTTTGCTTGGTCAACTGCCTCGTCCCCACATCCCCTCTAATCCAATCATGCTCCTGGGTGCCTGGTGTCTTCTGTCAGAACCCCACATCTGATATAAGACTTTATTGACTCTTCTAAATATAGCTCTGTACTCTCAATCCGGAAACCTGGGTTTTATATGTAGCCTTGTTACTTGCTAGTTACGTGATCTTTCGTGTGTCTTTTCACACTTCTATAACCTTATCTGTAAAATAAGGATTTGGATAAAATTGCCTCTTATTGTTCTGGCATTCTGTAATTCCAAGTTTGAAAATACCTTTAATCCTACCATTTTTTTTTCAGTCAAGAAAATTAAAACCCATAGAAGTAAAGTGATTTCCCTGATGTCACAGAGAAAATTAACAATAGGGCAAGGACTATGAGGCAGATGTCTAGGCTCTTAGTTTCAGGGTTATTCCCTGGCATCCCACCAGACAATTACTTACAATAAATGTATCCAATAAGTTTCTAGAGTATAAATACTGTATGTGAGTTTCTGGAGCACTCAGTGGAAATCTACTTTCAGTTGACTCAATTTCTTGTCCCAGAAATCTCAGCTTGTATTTAAAAATGATTCTCCTATTCCTTAGAAAGTCCCACTGATCTGTCTTGTTAAAATACACTTTTATAATGTCAGCTCTTTGGTCACTCTGGGTGAAATGGGAAAGACAGAATAATCCATAGAATGCAGAAAAAGCAAAACAAACCCAGTTGCATACATAGCTCTAAGAATGGCTTGACAGGTCTTGAAATAAAGTAAAAGCTGGAGGTAGAAAAATCATGTAAAGATGGCTTTGAAATCTAAATGGAGGAGGACCATTTGCAACAGATTTTCAAAGGAGGGAAAAGATGAGATTTAGTGAAAAGTAAACAAAAACGTACAAAGAAGAGGAACAGCCTGTGTAAACATGTAACAGATAGAAGTATGTGAAAGTTAGGGCATCCAATAACCAGGAATTGGTTCTCCCAGTTGGGGCAGAGGCTAAGATATAATGCTTTCAAAGAACATTTTCAATAGGGAGTATTGAAGTTGGAAAAGATTATCAATGTCTTCTAGCTCAAAGTCCTCATTATACAGATGAGGAAACTACAATCAAAAAAGTGAAAGAGCTTTCCCAAGATCAAATGGCAATTGACTGGCAGCCAAGACTAGAAGCCACATCTTCTATCTCCTCAGTCTGGGGTATCTTGCTCTACATTAGAGGTTTTCAAGTAGTACAGAAAATCCATAATGATGATGATAATTATGTTTCAAAATCCCTCTATTACACTATGATGTTTTCCAAAGTTAATGTCTATCCTAAGAGATGAGAACAGTTGGCTAATGACAGATTTTAACTTTAATTCTTTATGGAGAAGTGAGTATATATTTTAAGAAGCTATTGATGGTCAACGATTTGTTCCAAATTGAGATGAGATAGATCAAACCTTTTATAGGTTGAGCACTGAATAACAAAATAGAAAAAATAAAACCAACGCATGCTGTTCATCTATCTCTTGAAGAATTTCTCTTATGTACCACCACTCCCACCCCAACAAACAAGCAAAACAAGCAAACAAAAATCCTGTGTACTGTGCTTCTGCCAGGCCAGTTATAGCTGACCTTACTAATAAAAATGGAGTGCATCTCTTGTATCTATTTTACCAAATAGGAATACGACTAAAATTCTATTTCTAGGAAGATCCTTCAAAATCTTGTTTCTGTACCCTCCTTTCTTAAATACAGCCCGAATGGGGACTGTGATTTACTCAAACTCACACTACTAGGCAGTGGCCAAGGCTGTGCCTTTGCATTTCTCTTTTTGAGGTTCTGACGTTTGTTTTTGTAACATCCCATTTCATCTCATAGGCATTGTTCCTGCTATGCAACACACTTAATCCTCAGAAGTATCCAAGTTATTTACTATTTCAGCTCATTTTAAAGGGAAAGAAAGAGGATAGAAGGCAAACTAAGACAGAAAAAGCCTCCCACTGTTTTCCTTGGGGCTACAATTTATCAACACTCCCAAACAACTAAGGCTCTGTAGTCTGGCTTCTCTGATTTCCTTGGCACGTTCTATAAATATTTTGTCCTGTCTAAAATGTGGTTTAAGAACTACTTTACTGTAAATAGCTCTTAGCTTCATGCAGTGGTCCTCAATGTAGCAACTCCTCCCACTCTATTTCACTCTATTTGATTAGTCCTAACATAGCACATATGGGCGCTGATTCTCCCCGTGATCCGCCCCCCCCAACCAAACTTCCATCTCTTTCTACTGAATGATGGATTTCCTGACACCCATTCTATTTCTCCCTCAGGATCAGGTGGACACTCTCACAGAACTGGCAGAATATTTTGAAGAAACAGACCATCCCAATGCTGAGGATATACGGGCAAGGCAGGAGTTGCTGGTGTCCCAGTTTGAAGCCCTGAAACAGCCACTGGCCACCCGGAAGAAGAAGCTCATAGACCTTCTCCTCCTACATCAGATCTGCAGAGACACAGAGGATGAGGAGGCCTGGATCCAAGAGACTGAACTCTCAGCAGCTTCTACCTACCTTGGTTAGTACAGCCTGAGCAGGCTGAGCTGTAAGGAGAAGACCAACGTCTGCAGGTTGTTTGAGAGCTATTGCCAAGGATAAAAAGGTTGAAGCAGTGGATAAAGTATGTATTTTTCTTCCATTTGGAAGCTCTCAGTTCACCATTGTCAGTGCCAGGACACTTGCATTGAAATACAAAACAAAGTGCGCATAAATATAATGCAAACTTAATATACGTATATTGGGGACATTTATGAGGGGCTTAACAATGGTAACAATGGAAGGGCTAATATAGGAAAACTTCCTACAAGAGAAAAGATCTCTGAAGGGAGGACAGGCATAGATAGTTTCTGAAGAGGCATGTAGTGTGAAGTTTAGGGAGGGAAATATTGGAGGGAAGAGAGGTGAAGCATGGATGGAAGACAGGGAGGATGAAGTAGACAGCTAGAATTGGGGATCTTAGAAGATGAAGAAAATTAACAATGCATAGTATTTATTATGTGCTTGTTAATGTTACCCAATGACTGAGCCACTTGTTTTGTTATTTCTAATCCTAACAAAGAAAACTTCAAAACAGGTAACAGTATGCCATTTTCATGGTGAAAAAACCCTAGGTTTAGAGAATTTAATAATTTTCTGACCCCTATGGAAATTAGTAATGGAACATTCTGCTTTTTACACTACAATATGCTGACAGAAAATTGGTTACATAATATTGGAAATTTGAGCTGAAGAGTTACTTGCCTTTCTACCTATTTTCCAAAGAGAATAGTGATTTATTCATTATCTTCTGTAGAATAATGAATTAAATTTTCTTAATACAAAGAGGCAAGGAGAAGAACAAAGCTGAGCAGAGTTAATTCAGACAAATGGTATAAATTTCAGGGAGCCCACTCAATGGTTAGAACCTCAAAGGGAGGAAATCGTAGGTCCAAGAGTTATAAAGAAGGAGAGTAGACTCTTCTTATCCCACACACTAGAACAATACCAGATCTTGAAATTATTTTTCTCTATAGGTAAGGATCTGATTGCCTCTAAGAATCTTCTGAATAGACACCAAGTCATCCAGGCTGATATTGCCAGCCATGAGCCAAACATCCAATTGATAACGGAGAGAGGAAACAAAATGGTAGAGGAAGGTATGTATGGCTCAGATTGAATCGCCCAATCATCTCTATATCAAACTTATGGGAAAAAGTTTGTTAGGGCTTCAAAGGAATTTTAAAATATCTGATCCATCTTTCCATCCAATGCAGAAATTCCCCTTGGGCATTTCTGACAGATGACTATACAATGTTGTTTGTATATCCTAATAATAGGAACCTCCTTACCTCATGAGCCAGTCATTTCTATTTTTCTGTAGAGCCAAAATTATCTAAATAAAATATTTTTACCCTAATAATCAATATGCTCTTTTATAGAAGTTACAGAATTCAGAATTTGAGTCACAAAGCCCCGTAAAACAAATCCTTTTCCCACATGGGAACTTCCAGATCTGTGAAGACATGTCTCAGGTTCCCAATGTCTTACAGTCTTTATGGCAAATAGCAACATTTCCTTAAATTTCTTACATTATATAGTCTCAATGTCTCTCTTTTTCCTGGCCTCCCATCTTCAGAAACTGTTACTGCTTAAACATGATGTTCAGAACCTAACATCATATGCCAGATATGGTATAAACAATGCAGATTACATTTGGATTTTTCCTCTATTAATTCAGGAATAAATTGCTGTCAGCCAGTGTCCAGCTATGAAAAGTATAATTTAAAATTCAGATTGCTGAGCAAAAATTCAGATCTCAAGAGTGTGTCAATGCTAAAAATGTTTATTTGGGGTCCCTGTTTACTATAGTGTGTCTTTTTTTTCCCCTTGAAATCTTCAAAAGTAATTGTAGATTTTTATCTGTTTCTCCTTTCAGTTCTACCAGATTTTGTTTCATATATTTTGAAGCTGATATTGCATGCATAGATATTTAAGCTTGTTATGTCTTGATGAATTTAAGTCTTTAACATTATGATATGGCCTTCTTTATCCCTGGTGATACCCTAAAGGCTCCTTATTGCTACTTTAATATAGCTACTTTAACTGTCTTTGATTCGTGTTTGCAAACTATATATTTCTCCATCCTTTTGCTGTTTCTAGCAAATTTCTTTTGCTAGAAAAGCACATTTCTTATAGAGAGCATATCATTAGGCTTTGCTTTTACTTTATGCATAGTGGTAATCTCTCCCTTTTAATGAAGTGTTTAGACAGTTTACATTTAATGCCATTTGCAATAATATGGATGGACCTTGAGGGTATTATGCTAAGTGAAATGAGTCAGACGGAGAAAGCCAAATACCCTATGATTTCACTCATATGTGGAAGATAAAAACAGCACCAAAAAACACATAGATATAGAGATTAAATTGGTGGTTACCAGAAGGGAAGGGGGGAGGGGGGAGAGCAAAAGGAATAAAAGGGCACATGTATATGATGACGGATGGTAATTAGTCTTTGGGTGGTTAACATGATGTAGTCTACACAGAAATCGAAATATAATTATGAACACCTGAAATTTATATAATGTTATAAACCGATGTTACCTCAATTTAAAAAAAAGCAATTATCAATATGGTTAAGTTTAAACCTAGCATCTTGCTGCTTGTTTTCTCTTTGTCCATTAGTTTCTACTTTCTTTGGATTAATTGTGTATTCATTTTGATTCCATCTTATCTCCATATTCGTTTATTAGCTATGGTTGTGTGGGGTGTGTGGGTGTTTATTCTAGGATGTTGATTCTCAGTTGTGGTTTTGTATCATAATGATACTAAGATGTTATTTGCCTTTCACACACTCATTATTTCATAAGTGTACAGTGGTTTTCTAGAGTCTACATGATATGTGATAATGTCATTGCTTCAATGGTTAATGGAATATATACTTGTGTATTCTTTTCTTTTTTTTTTTTTTGCTGAGAGTTATTTGCCCTGAGCTAACATCTGTACCAATCTAGCTCTATTTTGTATGTGGGTTGCCACCACAGCATGGCTGATGAGTGGTGTAGGTCTGCGCCTGGGATCCAAACCTGTGAACGCGGGCCGCCAAAGCAGAACGTGTCTAACTTTAACCACTACGCCACTGGGCTGGCCTCCAGTTGTGTATTCTTTTCTTTTAAAATTTTGTGTTTTGGTTTCTGATGTGGTAACCATTAATAGATATCACCATATAAGCAAAAGGTTTTAGGGGTCCTCAATAATTCTTAAAATTGTAAAGAAATTCCAGGAGCAAAAATGTAAGAGTCACTGTTCTAGGATTTAAAGTATAGATCTTTAACTTATCAGTCTTTCATATAGTATCTTGCCATTTCATGTGTATAATATGATCCTTAAATGGTACGTTTCTATTTCTCCCCTCTCATCCTTTGTACGTTGATGTCATACATTTTAATTTTACATGTTATAAACCCCAGCATGCATTGTTATTAATTGTGCTTTAATAATCCATTAGCTTTGAAAGAGATTAAGCAATGAAAAAAAAAGCCTTTTCTATTTACTCTCATATTGGCATTCTTCATTCCTTTGTCTACATTGATATTTTCACCTGTATAATTTTCCTTCTACATGAAGAACTTCCTCTAACATTTCTTGTAGTGCAGGTCTGCTAGCCAGAAATTCTCTAGGCTTTTATTGGTCTAAAAGACTTCATTTTTGCCTTCATTTTTGGAACACATTTTCACTAGATCTGAAAATCTTGGCTGACAGTGTCTTTCTTTCAGTACTTTAAAGATGCTGCTGCATTGTCCTCTGACTTGCAGAGTTTCTATGAGAGGTCTGCTGTCACTGCTATCTTTGCTCCTCCATATGTAATGTGTCTTTTTTCCCTCTGACTCTTTTAAGCTTTTTATCACTGGTTTTCAGCAATTTGATTACGATATAACTTGGTGTGATTTTCTTTGTTTCTTCAGCTTAGGCAATCATTGAGCTTCTTAGATGTACTTTCTTATGTTATTTCCAGGGGTGCCTTTATTCTGGAACTAATTTAGAGATTAATCTACTACTAAGGGATAAGACTTCTGAAGACCCTCCCTCATGCATTATAATATCTTTCCACTTTGGTGGGTGCTAATTTTAATTATTCATAGCCCTATGTAAGCCTCAGGAATTTTTTGGCCTACTGCTGTCCGGACATCCTTTCCTCGAGAAGTTTCCTTACACATGTGTGCAAAGGAATAATCAGTCAGATACTCTAGAGGGCCTTTCTGCATTATCTTCAAAGCTCCCTCTCTGGCTGTCTTGTCTTCTCCCAACTCTGATCTCTGGCTCCTCAACCCAGTGTGACTGCTAGTTCTGTGTGGGTTAGCCTTTCCAGCACTACAGCCTAGAACCTGCCCCAGACGTAAGCTGTGGCAATCGTAGGGCAAATATCATTTTTTCTCTTCTCTCAGGAGTCACAGTCCTCTGCCTATTGTCTGAAAATAATTGTATCTCACAGTCTGTTCTGTTTTGTAGTTGTTTAGACTGGGCGAACAATTCCTGTAGTAATAAATCCATTATGGGCAGAAATGGAAATCTGTTGAATTTTCTGTTTAGTCTAGAGAATACATGTTTTTGGAACTCTGAGTAGTACCTAGACATAGGTATTCTATTTTCAAGTCTGTGTATCATAGACTATACCACGCCACTCACCACCACACATACACACCTACCCTCCACTAGTGCCTATTGATGCTTAAACTCGCTTACAACATTCCAATTGCCAGGAACGTAGGTAAAAATGTCACATTGACCACATGCAGCATCATTCTCATGCCTTCCTTTCTCTCTCTCATGTCACCAAAAGGACAGAAGTATAGTGGACACTAATGAGGGTAACACTCACCTTTTCTCTAACTACTCCATAGGACACTTTGCTGCAGAAGATGTGGCCTCAAAGGTTAAGAGTTTGAATGAGAATATGGAGTCTCTCCAAGCTCGAGCTGCTAGACGGCAGAATGATCTTGAGGCCAATGTCCAGTTCCAGCAGTACCTGGCTGACCTACATGAAGCAGAAGCATGGATTAGAGAGAAGGAACCTATTGTAGACAATACTAACTATGGAGTTGATGAAGAAGCAGCTGGGGTAAGGTGGGCGTGGGAATGGACATTGCCAAATACTCACCAAATGGTACCAAATTAGACTGCGGGACAGCTACAGATTCTGTTAGATTATTTGGGGTTAATCTAGTCCAGGGTGATAACTTTTGGCCTTCATCAGCTGGGATAACCTCAGAGACAGAATCAATAGATTCCTTAGAGATTATCTAAACCCAAAAAGATATGACCAGAGATCCATGCCTGTCTTGGTCCCATCCTAAATTTCCCAGACTAAACTTGGGGTTTCACAAACCAACCATGGTTTTAAAATATAGCCACCTTAATTACTTTGTTGAAATAAAATCAGTCAGACATCTTGGGGCAAGAAGAACCTCAAAGATCATAATTACCCTTTATATCCATTTCTTTGTTTTGTTCATTGTCCTACGGTAAACCAGTATTCCACAAACCTTTTGCACTAGAAAGAATTGAAATGGGCATCTAATGTTATGCTAGTCTTTAATCCCACAAAGTAACATTATTAGCAACATCCTTTTTCAGCTGTGATGTGTGTTGACAGAACGCTTGTGCAATTTTGACTTTGCTTTGATTAAAGCAAAATATTGAAATTATTGTTTATTTAACTCCTATTTTCTTGATACTTGCAAATTTAGAGTTAAAAAGAACTTTACATATAGATGGAAAGTGTCTCTTACCAGGAATTAGGACAATGGGTATAATCCAAAATAATAGTTGAAAGACCCCCCCGGGATGGTTCGTATTCTTCCTATATTTGCTTCTGATGATCTTCCCATCAACAAATCCAGGCTCTTCTAAAGAAGCATGAGGCCTTCCTAGTGGATCTCAAAGCATTTGGAAATAGTATGCAAGCTCTACGAGATCAGGCAGAAGCGTGCCAGGTAAGAAGGACTTAGATGGCAAGAATCACATTCCCCACCACAGAGGAAAAGGAATTCTCTTTATTACTGGTTTTTACTTCCTATAACCCAGGAAACAATTGCAAAGAAAATACTAACTTCCATGATCCTTATAGGCAGGAATTATAGCATCTTTGTAGCATCTATAGAGATTTAGTCCAAAAGAAGTTCTTGATAAGTGTTATCATGAGTTCATTGATATATTTTTTGCTTTCCTTTTATATTTCCATTCTTCTTTCTTTACTACTTCCTTTATGTACATCTCTCCTTCTTAAATTTCTCCCTGATTTCTTTCCTTCCTTCCTTAGATTTTTTTATACCAACACTTACTAAATGTCTACCACATGCAAGTATGAATAAAAAATAATCCTGACTTGGGGCCGCCCGGTGGCGTAGCGGTTTCGTTCGTGCTTGGCAGCCCGGGGTTCACCGGTTCTGGATCCCGGGCGCCCGCCGACGCACTGCATGTCAGCCACGCTGTGGCGGCGTCCCATATAAAGTAGAGGAAGATGGGCACGGATGTTAGCCCAGGGCCAATCTTCCTCAGCAAAAAAGAGGAAGATTGGCAACAGATGTTAGCTCAGGGCTGGTCTTCCTCACCAAAAAAAAAAAATAAATAAATAAATAATCCTGACTTGCAGGGGAATTACAGTCTATTAGAGGATCATCAATTTTAGCAAATAAGTGCATATAATAGATACATGAACAGGAAAAAGAGTCTGAAAGAAAGGAGTGTTCCATTATCTTGAAATAAGAATACTGGAAGATAGGACCATTTTCATAGCTGAGGCAGACCAGTTCATCTGAGTTACTTATTTAAAAAAGCTGGTTTACTATGCAGACAAAGATGAGAAGGGCTTTTCTAGTCAATAAGCAATGAGAGCAAAGGCACTGAAGCACAAAGTAATCAAACATATTTGGGAAATGGGAAACACAAATGGTTGAGAATATGAGCATGGCTAGGATGCAAGGTGAAAAGGAGTGTCCTGAAGAGTGATGAAACTGCAATCAACTAAATGATGCAAGTGTCTCCTGTGTGTAGTGGAAGAAAAAAGGCAAACACCTCTTACACTCAATAAATTCTTTCTAATGAGAGGCTCTGAATTCATATACTGGGAGTAGAAAAGACATAGACACACCATGTCAAGTCATATGTATCTTTTACATAACTTCTGTGCTGTGCCTTCATCAAGCTGTGCACAGTGGGTGCCTAAACAAGAACAGATAGATTTACAAATTGTGTGTTTTGAGGAAACAGTACTTGAAGGATATAAAATCAGAGGGATCTGTAAGGGGAGGTATATCTTCAACTCCAGTCTGAAGAAAATGTGGGTCATTACTTATAAAGTACTTAAAAATTACTTATAAATGGGGGTTATATTTTGTTCATTCTCTCAGAGATACGATATTTGCAGAAAGTAAAATTTAGAGAAGACTATACCTTGGAGAGCAGGTTGCTTGCTAAAGAGAGATACAAGATATTTCATCTCAGTTGGACATTCTTGTACCGTAGATCACTCATCTCTAAAAAAGAAAGTCCACAACTCCTTGCCATAACATTGTAAAGGCCTGGGGGTTGGAAGGATTGTCAGTGGAGGCCCAGGGAATGGAGAAGGTGATGAGAGATAGTAAGTCTTTCACTATCTCAAACAATTTTTTGAAACATTGATGTGTATAATCCTTTATTACCTGCTGTAAGAAGTGGTGTCTTAGAGCATTTAATACGTTTTTGACGAACTACATACTCACTTGCTCACTCTGTGTTCATACTTCCCAGCCTGTCTGTCCCCCGAGAAGTGTTAGGGTGGAGCAATATCTCTGAAAATGACATATTGCAATCTCTCTGTTACCGGCAGCCATGCAAGAGGTTCCAGCCAGAGGCTCCTCTCTCTTGGCAGGCTCGGGGACAGCCCACCACTGGTTGGCTGTACAGGAAGATATTTCCAACAGGTAACTGACAGACATGTTCTGCTTCCTGTTTTTGTTCAGCAACAACAGGCTGCACCAGTGCAGGCAGCTGCTCAAGAAGAGAGAGTTAAGGCTTTATATGACTTCCAGGCCCGCAGCAACCGAGAAGTCACCATGAAGAAGGTTGATGTCTTAACTCTGCTCAGTTCCATCAACAAGGTGACTTCCCTTTCTAACTTTCCTTCCCATCAACAGGTGGGTTCTTCCACAGTCATCTCTCCCAACCTTACCAGATATCCATATTTTGGCCAGCCAATATTTTTCTATTGCTATCGCTATCAAATAACCATAATTTATTGAGTACTTTCTTTCCCTCAGATTTTGCGTAGGATCCTGTACATACATATGTTTTGGGATAACAATACCAGCCTTACAGTTAACCAAATGAAGACTCAAAGAGCTTAAGTAATTAATCCAAAGACATATAAGCTATGAGGGGAAATTCTGTAAGATGTTTTCAGGAATTATCTGTGCCTTTCTCCCTGTCTCTTTGTTTGTTCCTCTTCTTTGCCAGTGCTCCTAATGATGGAACAACAATGGCTGGGGTTAAGAGAATCTTGACCAAAGAGAAGTCTTTTGTCAACTTGATTTTCTTTAGACCTTATGCTTATGAGAGCAGTGATGTAATATTGGCTAGGATTTTAAATATATTTTTCATAAGAGCTCAAGTAATTTTTTATATTATAACATTAATTAATCTCCAAAAACAATTGGGAAGAAAAGAAGAGAGTTTGGGATATTGTTACTCTGAAGGTAAGTGAATTTTTTAGAGAAGCAAGATGTTTTATTATCAAATAAGCTATGTGCCAGCGCCCACTTCTCTTTGCTCAGGCTTCTCCATTTCACCACACTATTCTCTGAGGAGATTAACTCCAGAGTGGTTAGTATGCAACACTCCCAAAATACTTCGTGGGGATCACGGTGATACTTAAGCATAAAGCATTCACATAAGTGAAATTCAGGGCAACGCACAATTTTTAGGAGCTCTCGGGGAAAAGTTCTTGTACAATATTGTCATACACAGATGCTCCACCCACAGGAAGCCCAGTTTGATTCTGGCTCTGTGGATTTTTCATGAATTCCTAGTGGACAAAGTGCCCCAATCATTATGAGAACTGTCACTAGTTTTTGAAAACCTCATCAAATTAAGGGTCTAACATCAAATGCCAGATTTCTTGATTTCAGAGGCTTATCTCTGCAATTCTTGAAATTCATTATTTACCTTCTTTGTAATATATGAAAATTGTATGCCACCCATAAGTAAAGGTTTGCTTCTCTTGACCATTAGCCTATGCCTGTGCCTAGAGACTTAGTTCTGAGAGCTGAAGCCTCTCCTATTTGTGGCTTTTCCAAGAATTAAGGAAGGAGTGGGGATCTGCTCTCCCTTCAGGACTGGTGGAAGGTGGAAGCTGATGATCACCAGGGCTTTGTGCCAGCTGTCTATGTCAGGAAACTGGCCCGTGATGAGTCACCTACGCTCCCGCGGCGGCAGCGAGAAGAACCAGGCAGCATTGCCCAGCGCCAGGAACAGATTGAGAACCAGTAAGTTCTGGAGGCTGGAGACTGGACAGAGTTTGGCCAAACATTTCCTATTGGGCAAGACACTTCTTATGACTCTGCATCTGTTAAATTAGGGATGTCTTACAAATTTGCAGATTTTAAGAGCTAAAAGCAAACCTAGGGTCCTTCAAATACTTCAGTTTTGATATGAGGAAAGAGAACTCCAGAACCATTAAGTCAATTGCCTGAGGTCAGACACTCAACTGAGCCACATCTTCTGACTCCCTGCCCAACATTCTTTCAAGGTTATGGAAAGGTCTTCTGACTTTCATATGAACTTTGTTTACTATACCAGGCTGTTTCATATCCAGTTGTCCACAGGCCTGTGGAAATTTCACTTCTATAAAATGGGGGAGGGATGTGGCTAGTCACACTATTGGAACATTGACATTTTTATTATTTTTAAGTGGGACACTGCACATATGTCTGTCTGTTTGCAGTGCTGTTTTCATTCCATCTTTATTTCCTCCTCTCCTTTGCTGTTCTTCATTTGATTTTTCCTCTATCTCCTTTTTGTCCCTTTCATTCTCTCCCTCTCTCACCCTGTCTCTACTTTTTTGTGTTTTGTCTGTTTTTTGTTTCACCTTTCCTGTTCTCTTCGTTTCTCCACTCAGGTACCGCTCCCTTCTTGATCGGGCAGAAGAACGCAGACGTCGTCTGTTGCAACGTTACAATGAGTTTTTGCTGGCCTATGAGGCAGGAGACATGCTGGACTGGATCCAAGAGAAAAAGGCAGAAAACACTGGGGTGGAACTAGATGATGTTTGGGAGCTGCAGAAAAAGTTTGATGAGTTCCAAACGGTGAGAAAGATGAACCTTCTCCTCTAGACAGCTTTTTAAGAGTTATCATTGTTTCTTTTTATCTTATAACTCCTCCTAAGTAACATCTTAATTTTACATTTGCTAAATAGCCTCCCCAAAGCCACTGAGAGGTCCACATTTCAAATCTTCCTCTGGGTGTTATAGATGGAAAGAGGATGCAGAGGAAACTAGTCACTCTAACTTTGCAGCCGCAGTCCCTGCCACTCCAAATTCCTACTGGGAGTGCTGGTCTCCCTAAATCTTCCAAACTTGTCCTGTACTGTACTGCATTCCTGATGCCTAGGTTGACATGGGGTGTTTTGGGACTCTGTGTAAGGTCTAATTATGGGGTAGAAGTTGGGGTGGGAAGATGGGAATAACAACTGGACTTTACAGCTAGACAATTTCTAAGTTTCTGCCTACCTAAAACTCTTGCATTCTCCTTTATTCTCTCAGATTCATTCTATTATCTTAACTAGTATAAGTATAAACTCCTTCCTTCATTTTTTTTATGATACCTTCCAAATGGAATTCAAGGCAATAGATAGATGACAGATATAGAGATACAGATATATGTGTGTGTGTGTGTGTGTATATATATATATAGTTTATGAATAAATAAAAAAAGAGAAAAATAAAAGAAAGGGAAACAAGAGTAAAATTGTAAAAGAATACCAGGGTTGAGACTTCCATGAGAAAACTCATAGAAAGACCATTGTATAATGTAATGAACAATATCATCACCATAGACAAGGCGATGAGCTCCCTAGAGCTGTTTCTTACAACATGCCTTAATAAAAGCAACTCAATCAATGACATTCTATAGAAGGTGGAGGAGCTTGTACTGCTAGAAAAGAATATTATATGGCTCAGGTATAGAAGCCTCTGATGGTGTAATTTAATCTGTGGAGAGATTTTTAAGAAATCTAGGAAAATGGATGTACTCCATACTCCAGATAAATAACAGCTCTTTTGCCAAGTTTCTGATAGCCACCAGGTGTCAGGGAGTTTAAAGGTACTCTTATTTGTGGTAGATTAGAGTAGGGCAGTTTGTTGTGTATTGCAAGCAAGGTTAGCAATATGTTTTAATATTTAGCCAAGTTGAGGCAGAGATGAGCAGACAAGTCTGAAAGAGTCTTGAGAAGGGGATTTACACTGCTTTGGACAAATTTTTCCATCCAGGATTTGAAGACCAATGAACCTCGGCTGAGGGATATCAACAAGGTGGCTGATGATCTTCTATTTGAAGATCTTCTAACACCAGAAGGAGCTCAAATACGGCAGGTAAATAAAGCTCCTTCCATCTCTCCTCACTACTAGGTTGAGCTTTGGGAGTCTTCATTTAACTTAAATAAACTCAACTTCATATTCCACAGATCAGCTAGAACATGCAGAAGGTAATGGCAACATGGAGCTGACTACAGGGAAGGTCAAAGACAATAGTCCAAACAGTCCAGCTATGTATACATTTGAACTGACCTGAAATCCTTAAATTGCAACCTATACTCCACCTCCCTTTGACCACCACAGACACAAGAAATTCAGTGCTCAAATACATGATACAAAGAAAATGCAGATAAAGGAGCTATGATAGTGGGAAGGGGTTAATCAAGAAAGCTTTCTGGAAGAAAGAGGCTCTGATAAAATCTGATGAAGGAAGGAGGAGAATATAGCTTAGTAGAGATGGGGGAGGGGCATTCTAGACCTGATTCAGACTTGGACTTATGGTTCCATAAAAGATCTAATGAATGTTAATGAAATGTCTAGTCCAGCTCTCTGGGTTGTCATAAACCAGTGAGGATGAGTTCTCTGCCTCTTTTTGTGGTACTTGACATAGGGTAAGAGGGAGAAGGAATGTGCATAGGAACGATTTATTTACTCTCTGCAGAAAGTAGGGCTGTGAGAGGCTTCTTGATTTAGTCAATTCAGGACGTGGAAAGGTATTATATTTCTCCTCGAGAAACTTAACAGCTTCTAACTACCAAGGCAACATTTTCCACTTATTTTTCAGAGATTGTAATGTAGTCTTTGTGGCAGCAAACATCAATTGCTGCCTCAGGGTTGATGGCTCCATCCTGGAACATCAGTTTGGGAAGGAAGGTAATCCCTTTCTTAACTGCACTGGCATAAATGAGGCTCAAGCTCAAGCTTTCCATGAAAGAAAGAAACCCACGCAATTTCTGAAAGAGATAACATGAAACAATCTAGATTTCAACCCCATCTAGTCTTCAGACACCACTGAGCTATCAGAGTTAACTCCCTAGCTAAAGTCTGATATGTCTGCCTCTTTTAGGAGTTGAATACCCGCTGGGGCTCCCTGCAGCGGCTTGCAGAGGAACAGCGCCAGCTGCTGGGCAGTGCCCATGCTGTCCAGATGTTTCACAGGTGAGAATTTTAACCCTAAAAAGTAGTGCTGCTCTAGAACTTGCTCAAAAACCCCAAGTCTAATTACTATAGTAGAACCATAGCTATACCTATAACCCTTCTTCCCAAGGTAGAGGTAATAGGAGATCAGGTGTTTCAGTAGTACATTCCTCACTTGCCACATAGGATACCCCCAGACAATCAGGCAATTGTCTAGTGCCTATGCTTGGGCCCTGGTACATAATTAGCAGTCTATGTATGTTTTCATGAGAATGAATGAAACGTGAATTGGAAACAAGAGGTCTGAGTAATTGCACTTCCGAACTAGAAGTAGACAGTAGAGGGCAACAGACATTACATTGACTCCAGCTGTTGATTCAACAGTTCCTTATGTCTGATTTCCAAATCTGTGTCTACACTAAGAAACACACATGTAACTAAGTAAGCAAACAAATGGACAAACAAAATGGAAACCAAACACTTTCACTATATATAAATGTATTTTGGAATATTCAGAGAAGGTCAAACTGAAATGCAGATGAGTCTGATTGTTTAGAATGGCTTAAGATGGAAAGCCTTGAAATATAATAGTTAAGTATGTGGCTCTGCCATCAGGCCACCTGGTTCAAACATAGGCTCCACCACTTAGCAGGGGTATAACCCGGAGAAAATAGCCTCTTTAAGCTTCAGTTTTCTCATATGCATAATGGGAATGGTAATAGTAACTATGCCTCAAGTAGTGGTTGTGAAGATTAAATGAGCCTAAGTTCTAGTACGTTAAAAGGGTGGTGATGATGATGGTAGGGATGACTTCCCTGTGAGCCCAGCTCGTCTGCCTCTGGTACACATTATTGCTCCTAAACTCTTTACTCTCGTGTACCAGAGACGCAGATGACACGAAAGAGCAGATTGAAAAGAAGTGCCTGGCCCTCAGTGCTGCTGATCCTGGCTCAGACCTGTTCAGTGTTCAGGCCCTTCAGAGACAGCACGAGGGCTTCGAGAGAGACCTCGGACCCCTGGGGGAAAAGGTGAGACATGTGCCTCCAAGCTTTTCCAATACTTTCTTCTTCATGGTTATTCCTAACAATGCCCTCTTCTTTGGTTTTGTTTCCCAATCCTTTATTCTTACATTTCTCTTTAACTTACTCCATACTTGTTCTTGTACCCTGTCCCTAAGGCAGGGCCACTAAAAGGACATCCCCCAGGAACATTAACATGGAGGGAAAACATATTGGAAATGGACATCCTATTGTCCAAGTGCCTCTTTAGTGGGTTCCAAGTGCCCAGAATGTACAAAAGCTAGTTGGAGGCCAGCAGCCTAAGATAAACAGGAAATGGCCATATCCAGGATGGCCAGGACTATGCCTGAGCAGGGTGCAGAGCTCCCTTCACAAGTAATTGAATGAGCTTAATCCTGCTCCAACCAAAAAATGAACTCTGGAGCTTTCCAGATACACTCTGGGATAAATCAGAGGTGTTGTACATCTTGGCATTATTATGCAGAGCAAAAGGAAGCACAGAAAATGTCTATATTGGAAAGACCTTCACATTAAATTCAGGACCCTTGGGTCCCTAATTTATGTTGCCACTAACTAGCAGTCACTTAACCACCCTATCTGACAACCTTCTTATCTTAGAAAATGTATGGTAATGTCATTTTGACTACTTCATGGAGTTATCTGTGTACCAAAGGGTTGGTGTTATTTCATAAAGTAACGAGATGTTCTTGTACCTCACTGATGTCTATTTGAGAAGTGAGCACCACCAGGGCTCAGAACTGTTCTTTTGCTAGGATTCAGGTGTGACTCTAGGCTGATTATCAGAACTCTTGCACTTCCCCAGGTGACCATATTGGGGGAGACAGCAGAGCGGCTCAGTGAGTCCCACCCAGATGCCACTGAGGACCTGCAGAGGCAGCGAGTGGAGCTGAACGAGGCCTGGGACGACCTGCTGGGGCGTGCAAAGGATCGTAAGGAGAACCTAAATGAGGACCAGAAATTCTACCTGTTCCTCAGCAAGGCCAGGTAAATCGCAAAAGGCAGACTTACACCAGGTGGGGTGGGCAATTTTCATGTCTAGCCTCTGAGTAGAGCTTCTAGGAGTAGTCTGGGCACAGGTGCTCCTTACTGTTGGGTTTGGAGAGCACCTCTCTGTCCAGATCTTTCCTCCAGTAAGGCACAAAAATCTGAGGTTCAGTACTTCAAGCCATAAAATACTGAAGTTTGAAGGAATGTAAGCCCATCTAGGCCAAGTAAGTAAGCTTCTACAGAATGTATACTACATATAAAGTGCTCTGTCAGTAGGTGTAGGATATGAGGTTTTCATTCTACTGGAGAGGCAGGGAAGAATACAGATAACCATGGCAGAATGTAGTACAACCCAAAACATACATCCTGACAAATAGATGAAACCGTACAAACAAAAGCACAAGGATAAGAAAGGTACAGCATGTCCGTGAAGCAAGGGCAGCTAGAGCACAGGTTTTGTGTGTCAGAAGGGTAAGGAGAAGTAGCAGGAGATAAGCTTAGAAATGTTGAGATCAAATCCTGGAGAATTTTCAACACCTTGCTAAAGGGTCTAGACATTATCAGAGTCTAGCAAATATACACCTTATCTGTGGAACAGTTCCCACATTCTGCCCCATCATGTCAGTCTGCTAGGAGGAGCATTTAGGATTGAGAGCCCAGAAAGTATTAGCTCACAATGTAATACTTTTGCAGAAAAAATGAGGCAAATTTTGGCAAATGATTGTAGTTGCTCTTGGCAACCTCCTTCCCAATACATCATCTCTGGAAAGGTATAGTTTTTCACACAGTATAAATACATGACATCTGTACTCATTCCCCCAAATGATATAAACGTGCATCTATCTCTGTATGTGTAGATTCTACCTGGGCTTCAGATTCCAAATCAACGGCTGCCTCCTTTCCTCTACGCAGTCTTACTCTTCCATATTGGAAAAGTAATATTCCTGATCTCAGAGCAACTCTAATATCTCATTTTACCTCTTTATGACACTTAGGCTATTCAGGTTGTTTTTTTAGTGGTACTAGTGTCTACCTTTTCTTTGCTTTTTTTTCTTTCTTTCAATCTAAACAATAAGCTCCTAGAAGGCCCAAATATGTCTTTTTCACAATGTTTGGTATTTAGTAAGCACCCTATAAAACTTAGTTGTTTGAATAAGTGAATAAATGAATTTACAAAAGAAGACACTTTTCTGCCCTAGAGCTAATGATCCCTATTTAGCAAACGAGAGTAACTGCACTCTTTATGAGATGCATAATCTGACCATCATATATAATTTTAAGCAAATGCTTGGTTACTTGACATTTACCCTCTGGTGAAGATGGACCTTAGCCCTCCTTGTCTAACACCTTGATGGCTAAAAGAGTGGGAAACAGGCCCTGGTTTAGGCAACGGCGTGGAGTGTCTGTGTGTGAGTGTGAGTGTGAGTGTGAGTTTGTGTGTGTGGTGGGCAAAAGCATGGACTGGATTCTATCAGGAATAAAAGTAAAAGGAAAGACGTGCCTTCCCTGAGATTCCATAATAAGATAGGTCTCTAAATCCAAGAATGCACTTGAAAGGAATAGGAATCATTAGGAGTAATGGAATATGTATGGGTCCAGAATTCCAGTGTCTGGGTTCTAGTCCAGATGTCTGCTTTTAGTTGTATCATATGGGCAAATCACTTACATTCTCTCGGCTGACTTCCTCATCTCCAAAATGGAAACAAAAGAGTTCCCAGAATTCTGTACAAGATTATTGCAAGAATTGAAAGAGATAATATATGTGAAGAGATTTCAAATGCAAGGGATTGCTATTATTAAGTCATGCAGTGAAAATAACAAACCCCAAATCTGTGAAGCATGTAAAACCAAATAGAACGTGTTAATCTGGAAATGTTTTCTAGTGAGGAAAAAGCCCAAGGACAGACTGCTCTGTAGCAAGTTGAAAGGTCAATTTCAGTATGTCTATTTCTCTAGGGACCTACAGAATTGGATCAGTGGCATTGGTGGCGTGGTATCATCACAGGAGCTGGCTGAGGATTTAATTGGGACAGAGATCTTGATAGAACGACATCAGGTATGGCTACAAAAGCCATAGCCACTGATCACATGACCCCAAAACCTTCTCTCACTTTACAACTTTGGTGAGATGTCATTGGCCTCACCAGTCTCTTTCCCATTTTGCCCACAGGAGCATCATGCTGATATGGATGCCGAGGCTTCCACCTTCCAGGACTTAGAAGACTTTGGTACAGAACTTATAATCAGTGGGCACCGTGCCAGCCCTGAAATTGAAGAAAAGCTTCAAGCTGTCAGACTAGAAAGGGACCATTTGGAGAAAGCTTGGGAACAACGCAAGAAGATGCTAGATCAGTGTCTGCAGTTGCAGGTATAGGAAATTCCCAATCATTAAGCAGAATTAGCCTCAGTCTGTTCCTTCTATGCAAGTTTACATGGTTAGAACAGGCACTCATTTCACTGGACTTCTCATGCTGTCACCACAAGGATGTCTCTTGATTATCTGACATTGTATTCTCTGCTCTGATCATTTGGTATTCTTTGCTCTTATCTCTGTTAGAAGTGCCAAACAAAATGAGAGTCAGTCCTGGGCATGAAGTGGGGTTATTATAATTTATTTATTGATTGAGGGTTTGACTGATTTTTATTGATAACCGACTGTGTGCAGGGCCATGGGAAGACAAAAATTAGTAAGATAGTGTCCCTTTTCTTAAGAAGTTGAATTATACATGTAGACAGATCATTCTAGTACAGTGAGATGATTATTTATAAAACAAAATGTATGAATGTTTTGAGGCTAAATAAGAGGGAGTGATTAATGCTTTTGAGGGAAGGGAGTGAGAGTGTCACAGACTGCCCTGAAGGATAGTGTTTACTAGAGTCTTAAAGAAATAACCAGCTAGTATTCATCAGGTGTAGGATTTGGGAAATAGCACCCAAGAATGGAGTATAGTTTATATAAAAACATAAAATGTGTTTTCAGGGAAGAGTAAAAGTTCCAATATAGCTAAGATTCATGGTATGAATGTTTTTTGGAAGAATGTAAGCACCCCTTAAAGGATCCCTTATATCAATATCAAAGGAGAGGGGTAAGATAATTTCCTCTGTCCCGCTGGAATGATGTATCATTTACCTCTACCTTCATTCCCCACAGTTGTTCCAAGGGAACTGTGATCAGGCTGAGAGCTGGATGGTGGCACGTGAAAATTTCCTGAGATCAGATGATAAGGGTTTCCTAGACAGTCTAGAGGCCTTGATGAAGAAACGTGATGATTTGGACAAAGCAATCACTACCCAGGTAATAACAACTAGTACAAGAGTTCCAACAATAACTGTTAGTAATAATAAGAGAAATCTTACATGTGTCTTCAGTTTTATGATTTATAAGTATTTTTATTCCCATTTGCTTCTTACAGAAAACTCTGAGGTAGGCAGGGCAGCTTGACACTGTGGCTTAGTCTTACCCAAGTCACAATGTGGCATTGGATTTTCTTACTTTAAGCCCAGCCTTTTAAAATCCAACATTTAGAATTGGAGGTGACTTTATATACTGTCTATTCCAATGTCCCACCCCAGGCAGGAAGTGGGATATTGGCCATGGGAAGTGTTTGTTCTTTAAGGAACTCAGTACCACACAAGTAGCCCATCTCAGAATCAGTATTAATGCTTTTCCTCTTGTTGAGTTGAAATCCACCTCCTTGTAAGGCTTTTGTTCTTTGCCCCATGATTTTGCTTCTCTTCGTGAAGCCACAAAGAATACCTCTGCTCTTTTCTGGGAGGGGTCAGGGATTGCAACAAGGCCCTGATCTCCAGCCACCTGGGTTTTTTACTTTTCCTTTGTCTAGGAAAAGAAGATCACTGAACTAGAACATTTTGCTGAACGGCTCATAGCTGATGACCACTACGCCAAGGAAGAGATTGCTGCTCGGCTCCAACATGTGCTAGACAGGTCAGGCCTGAGCAATTGTTTAGTGAGTGACAGGAAGATGTAGCAAAGTGACCTCTTTGCAGGCATTAAGGATGGGTATAACATTCAGAGTTCTTCTCATTTATCACATCTTTTTTTTTTTTTTGAGAAGAAAATTCACTCTCAGCTAATATCTGTTGCCAATCTTCCTCTGTTTTTTTCCCCCTTGCTTGAGGAAGATTAGCCCTGAGGTAACATCTGTCCCAATCTTCCTCTATTCTGTATGTGGGTCACCACCACAGCATGACTTGACAAGCGGTGTAGGTCTGTGCCCAGGATCTGAATCCGTGCACCCGGGCCATCGAAGCAGAGTATGCTGGACTTCACCACTATGCCACTGGGCCAGACCCTTCTCATTTCTAGATGCCTAAAACTATCTTGAAACTTTAGGAATCTTTCTGACCTCATAAAATGAAGGACACAGAAGTTACCTTAGAAATTACCTGGCTTAACCACTGTATTTGTATTTGAAAATAATGAGACTGATTTTTATTGATAACCTACTGTGTGCAGGGCCATGGGAACACAAAAATTAGTCAGATAGTGTCCCCTTTCTTAAGTTGAATTATACATATCAATATATAAATAATGAGAAGAGAAGGGACAGGTTGGCAAATGGGAATACTCATGGATATGGTATCAGAGCTTGGGGGAAGGGGAAGGGGCAGAGAGTGATCTGGCCACTTCCTCCAGATGGAATGCTCTCAAAGCACAGCTGACTGCTGAGCGTACAAAACTTGGAGACTATGCTGACCTGAAACAATTCTACCGTGACCTTCAAGACCTAGAAGAATGGATTAGCGAGATGCTGCCCATAGCCTGTGATGAATCCTACAAAGACCCCACCAACATTCAGGCAAGTTCAAAATAGGAATCTTGGAAAACTTCAGCATGCCCAGATTGTTGGATAATTGGTCCCCTCCCTATACCAAATACTTTTTTACTGTTGAGGCCACTGTTTGTGACTTCAGGGACTTCTGAGGCAAATGTGGAGCAGGTCTACTAAAGTCAACATCACTTTGGTTATGATAGAAACACTAACTCTTCCTTTTAAATAGAATTTACCTTATCTTGCTTCTCTAAATAAGAGGGTAATTAGTTTCTGCTTTCCCTTTAGAGGAAGTACCTGAAGCACCAGACCTTTGAAAATGAAGTCCATGGCCGAGCTGACCAGGTGAAAGGAGTTGTCAGTGTGGGGAATTCCCTGATTGAGCGGAGAGCATGCGATGGCAAGGAAGAGATCGTGAAGGTAGGAGTTCTCAGGATGGGTTTGGGGCTACAAAGGCACACGAAGAGAAATCTCTTATTTTCCAATGTTTCCGTGTGTAGGGATATGAAATATGTTCTGTGGTTAGTAGTCTTTCCTCTGATTGTTGCACAAAGAAGGAGGAAAACAGTGATCCTCAGATCTTATCACTCCCATCACACTCAGTACCTAGAACTGCAAGAAAGCTTTCGACTGAATTCCTAAGTATTATCATGCTTGTTTTACATTTTCTATCCCTACTGCCAAGGGTCTTTTGGCATTTAGGCATCAGTTACTGTAATCAGCCCAGGACCCTTTCTTCAAATTTTCTTCTAATTTTCTTCCTCTTGTTTTCCCAGATTAAGCATAACTAGTTTAAAATGCATGACATTCAAGTACTGGAAGATTTTGACTAGTGTCTAATTCCAGAGCCTTCCTACATTATCCTTTCAAGTTGTCACAGGACCAGGATCCTAAAGACTATAATGACCCCTCAATTTCTTTGGGTTAGGGTCAATTGGAGGAGCTGGAGGAACACTGGGATGACTTGTTTAAAAGAACAATTGACAAAGGACAGAAGCTCGACGAGGCTAGTCGCCAACAGAGGTTCAACACAGGCATCCAGGACTTTGAGTTCTGGCTCTCAGAGGTAATTGCACCTGGACATGGTGGGGACACGGGAACTTAATAAAAACTTGTCAGATAAATGGATTTATGTATGAATGGTTTCCCTGACTGTTCTTGGGAAAAGTTTGAAGGCATAGTTGCTAATCTTTTTCTCCTTAAAGATAGTTCTCATCTGGCAGCTTTATTGCTTATTCTCCCATTTCCAGGCAGAGACACTGCTGGCCATGAAAGATCAAGGCAGGGACTTGGCTTCTGCAGAAAACCTGCTCAAGAAGCATCAGCTATTGGAAACAGAGATGTTGACCCGAAAAGTAAGTAGTGTTGGAATCCCACTCCTCTGGGCAGAATGGAAATGTTTCTGATTTTCCTCTCTTCTGTCTTAGGAGATCATTTGAGAACACGGCCTTGCAAAAGTGACCGAGTGTTCTCAGCCAGCAGTTATTATAACCAGGTCAAATACATGCATTGCAGAATTGTGACAGTCACTGTTAATCAATGATCATTGAACTATCGATTCCGAGACTCCAAGAAGTAGATCCTAAAGGCTATTTTTTAAATTTATCACTAAACTCACCATCTTCCAAAGCCACATATTTGATCTCTCTTTGAAAGAAATGGAAGTTTATTTTATAGAATTAGAGAGAAAAACAATAAAATCAGATGAGGATGTATGTAATGAAGTTGAACTACATATACACTCTGGAAAGTCTAATTCCATTTGCATCCTAATATCAAGCAGAGATTTGTCCTAGGAGCAGTGATAAACATGCGGGCAGGTACTAATTTTGTAGGGGAGAATTTTATATTATCAGTTTCATTTGGTGATACAGATACTCACAGAAAGGACAAGAAGTCAAAGGCATTCTGAGTTCAAGATTTCAAGATTTGATGATATTCCCTGTGACAGCACTAGGGGGCAGAGTTAGAATGAGAATAGACACAGAAGTGGCTGGGTGTGTTACAGAGTAGTTCTTGTTCAGTATTTCAGTCAATCAATGTGTCAAATTCAGTACTGTGAAGAAGACAGTCCTGTTTGGGGACAGAGTGCTTGCTCAACAAGGTCTTATTTTCTAGTTGGGGAGAGGAAGCAAATACATGGGAAACCATCTGAAGGAAGAACAAAACACATGAGGCCAAATGTGCAGCTTAAATAATGTAGTCATGCTGTCCGTATTGCCCTCTGAGCTTGGCCTTATCCAACCTGAGTTACAAGGGCATGAAGTCATATTCACCGTCCTCAAAAACAATTTATTTGACCCAGTCTTTGAACCTGAACCAACAGTGGTTAAAGTTGGGGATCTACCTAATGCCTGTACTATACTGTTCACTGAGCACACTGGGGCTTTCTAGGAGGCACTCCAGAACCTGAATCAGTTGGCTACTGATCTGCTCGCCAGTGGGACTTTCAATGTTGACCAGATTGTGGAGAAAAGAGATAATGTCAACAACCGCTTCCTGAATGTCGAGGACTTAGCAGCTGCCCACTATGAGAAACTGAAAGAGGCCCACGCCTTGTTCCAGTTCTTCCAAGACCTGGATGATGAGGAATCCTGGATAAGGTACGTACTGCCCAACTCACATTGTGTGGATAATCCAAGAGAACAGATAATCTACCAAACATGCTCCCACTTGATGCTGAAATGAAATACATAATTGTTTCTTGCAGTTGGTATTACTTCTTTATCGTGTGTGCCTTAGCCTAAAGTTAACATTGGCTTTATTTTTCCCAAATTCTCTCACTGGATGCAGGCAGAGGGAGACAAGCATGAAGGGAGCGGGGAACAATTCACATACATTCTGGGAACAAAATGAATGTTTCTTCTAGATAGTTCATAGAATGTGTAATGCTCATGAAGACAGCTGGGCATTTACAACTTACTCAGCTGATGAGATCATTGTCATTATTCTTTCTGTATCCTGTGTATCTTGTATGACACTGAACTGAACTCTGGACAGAGAATTTTACACAGTACCTGCCGTGGTCTCATTATGAATTCCACTTTTGTTGTAAAGAATATGATTGAGAAGGTCTTAGTATATCAAATTATTTTCTCTACATCCTATTGAACTTGCCTCATCATGTTCCTCTTCTACAAACCTGCTGATTCTTACTAGTAACCGATGAATTAGAGAGAAGCTTTGTACATAGGGCAACAAGTAGGACATTTTGGAAACCTTTTTAGAAACAGTAAGATAATATGACCTTGTCTATGTAGTCTTTTGCTGTGCTTCATGGTGAGGGTCCAACCTTTATGTTCAGAACCAATCCACCTGCCATGAATCCTATAGTATCAGCTCTTTATACCCATTCTACCTAAACTCATTATTGATATTAGCAGACAAAAATAATAAAGGCCATGAAGTTCATATATGTACAGATGTTTGTTTATATATGTATGTGTGTGTAATTTTCACTTTTTGTTTTGGAAAGAGAAACATTAGTGTATGTTCTTTAGCAAAGAAGGAAAGATACAGATGTGACAGGCAGGGAACTGATGGAAAGGCTATTACGGCTGTGCATATGCTGGGGATTAGTATGTTATTTTAATTTTTACATACTGGTGTAAGTCAGAAATTTTGCTGAAAGCCTCTAGCACTAATTATCTTTGTGATTATCATTACCAGAATATTCCAGAAGTTACCACCCTCCACCCCTAGCCACACACACACTCTTAGAAAACCGTTGTTCTAGGATGACATCAGATGTCTAAACTCTACATTTTTTGTTTTCTTCCTTGGTTCCAGGGAGAAGTTAATTCGAGTGAGCTCCCAGGACTATGGGAGGGATCTGCAGGGGGTTCAGAACTTAATGAAGAAGCACAGACGCCTAGAGGGGGAGCTGGTAGCACATGAACCTGCAATCCAGGTAGGAATAGTCAAATACAAGACCTGGAAAGATAGAGATAGTCAGAAATAGTAGTCCCTCATGTTATGGGTAAATAGGATAATGCTACAAAATGTGAAGGTGGCATGCCAAGGTCACACAGAGAGTCAGTCATAGAGTTCACAAGTGTTCTCTTCTCCACATTTTGTCTCCAATGAATAGAAGACTTCTGCACAGAAATCCGTGCTCTTCCCTGGAAGGAGCACTTTTAACACTCTAGGGCACAGTTGTTGGCAATTGAGATGCAGGTTGGGACATCTGGAAAAGCTGTACTTGAGCCAGGCCATATGGGAAGAAGGCAACTCTAGGTCTGGCTTGGCAACAGGGACACCCTGTGACCATGAATAATCCACAAAGCAGATCATGGAGAGTAGCCTAGTGCAAGCACTGAGGTACTTGTCCAAATACTTGGGGAAGTTTAGCGTGGTAGATCTTACTGCAGCTTTCTTCATTCTCCCAAGATGTTCAGGACCACCTCAAGTATCATGGACTTTATAAATGATCTGGAGGGTAGGAAGGGCTAGATACTTTGCCAGGAAACGATGACTAAGTGGGGAGAGACTGTGGGGGAATGCAACATGGAGGGGGGTGTGTTCTTTAGAATGTGCTGGACACGGCAAAGAAGCTAGGAGACAAGGCTGCTGTGGGGCAAGAGGAGATCCAGAAGCGACTGGCTCAGTTTGTTCAACACTGGGAGAAGCTCCAAGAGTTGGCCAAGGCTCGGTGAGTTGGGGATAGGAGGCTCAGTTCTCTTCCTGGGTTGTAGGTATTGGACTTAGCATTGACTGCTGTCCCCAACTACCCATCTCCTTTTATCTTCCAAGTCCCTGCTCAAATGCCACATCATCCATGAAACTTCTCCCCATCTCCCCCAGGAGGAAGTGTCTTTTATCATTGTTGCCCTACCTGTGTTATCCTTCATACCAGGTTATTCCTCACATGTCTGTTTTACTTTGACTATCTCCCCAGTTTTAGCACTGTGTGCAGCACTTAGTAATGAAAGAATGAAGGAACATATTTTCTCCCTTAGAGCCATATAGCCAAATAGAATAATTCCTGCCTGTAATGTCATGCTTGTTGGCAGTAGGAAGACCTGTCTTTCTGTGGAATAAAAGGGAGATTCTAGAATTTTGTGGTGCCTTCATTGTATAAGAACGGTGGTGCTCAGAGTAGAAAGGGACACTGCTTCACTGCTGTTACTCTTCAACTCTGAAATCTTGACACTTTTGTGTGGACAAGGCTTCCTTCCCCCAACAAAGATTCCTAGAGTAGATGATGCCGCAAAACTGAACGTCTGGAACAAGGGTCTCCTCTTTTTCAAGGAATTCAGCACTGCTGACCAGTAGGCACGTATCAGATTGTTCTGTGGCCCAGTCCACCGGTGGCTGCCTTGTGAGACTGTGCTACTCCACTGCACTCCCACGCTAATTAGTTTCTTCTTATCCTTTTCGGGGCTTACCACCCTGTTATAGAGGGCTTCAACTGGGAGAGTCTCTAGAATACTTGCAGTTCATGGAGAATGCTGAGGAGGAGGAAGCTTGGTTCAGTGAAAAGGAAGCTATGGTTGCCAAAGGGGATTCTGGAGACACATTGGCTGCTATTCAGGTGAGCAACAGGCCGGATGGATCAATTTTATTCTCTTTTAATTTGAATCATTTTTAAAGTCATTCATATTTTCACTTGTGAAATTATAAGCTTTCTCCTGGTGGGAGTAGATGATGGAAATATGACTAATTCTGCCAATTTTAAATACAAAAAATCAAGGTCCAAAGATGTAAGTGACTTACCCATGATCATAGAACCAATCAGGAGGGAAGGCAGGACTGAAAGCTTAGCCCCATGATTGTGCTCTGTCTGTGAGTTAAAGTCATCATGGTTAAAGGCCTGTCCTTATAGGGACAGATTTTTCTAAAGACTCTCTCAAATACTAATGTTGCACTGAATTGGAAAAATTCTTATGTCTGGCCATTGGTGGCAGTCTCTAGAAAATATAATTTTAGAAGGGCCTGGTGGGTAGAGTAGTTCCACGATTTAGAGACACTCTTTTAAATACAGAATTCAATTTCCCAGTAAAGAAATGTACAAGCTGTCAGTGTGATCTTGATTTAATATGAATTTTTACAGCTTTTGAGAGAGTGATTGTAAGATAATAGTGTTCTTGGGACCTTGCGAACTGTGCCTAGTAGCCTTAAAACTTAGGAATTTACCAAAAATTCTTTGTGGAGATAAAGTCACTTCTATGAGATGATATAAGGAAAGGCTTAGCTTGGCAAGAGAGAGCTTAAAACCTGAATAGCATATAATTTAAACTACCAAGTCCTCTTGTTTGGAAAGTCTTCTGGGACATGTGCACGCCACTGCGCATCTTCAAGCAGTTTAAAGTTTCATATCAAATACTCTCAAAGGCTTTTCTTTTTTTAAATTAAACTTTTTATTTTGAGAATTGTAGATTCACATGCAGTTATAAGAAATACTATGAAGAGGTCTCATGTACCATTTACCCAGTTTCCTCCAATGGCATCATCTAGCAAAACTATAATACCATATCATAACCAGGATATTGACATTGATACAGTCAAAATTCAGAACATTACCATCACCACAAGGATCCCTCATGATTTTCCTTTATAGCCACATCCACTTTCCTCCTGCCCCCACCTTAATCCCTGGCAACCACTAGTTTGTTCTACATTTCTATAATTTTGTCATTTCAAGAATGTTATATAAATGAAATCATACAGTATGTGACTTAGGGGATTGGCTTTTTCACTCAGCATAATTCTCTGGTGATTCATTCAGGTTAGTGTGCATGACAATAGTTCATTCATTTTTATTGCTGAGTAGTATTTCACGGTATGGATGTACCACAGTTTAACTATTCACCTGTTGAAGGATATCTGGGTTGTTTCCATTTCTTGGCTATTATGAATAAAGCTGCTATAAATAGTCATGTAGAAGTTTCTGTGTAAAGATTGTCTTTATTTCTCTGGAACAAATGTCCAGGAGTCTAATTGCTGGGCCTTATGGCAACTGCATGTTTAGTTTTGTAAAATAAGTAAACAAACAAATAAATAAAATGCCAAACTGTTTTCCAGAGAGGCTGTACCATTTTACCCTCTCACGAGCAATGTATGAGAGATCCAAAGTTTCTCCACATCCTTGCCAGCATTTGGTATTGCCTTCATTTTTATTTTTGGCAGTCTAATAGGTGTGTAGGGATATCTCATTGTGGTTTAATGCACATTTCCCTAATGGCTAGTGATGTTTAACATTTTTTATGTGCTTATTTTCCATCTGTATATTTTCTTCAGTGAAATGCCTCTTCATGTCTTTTGCCCATTTTCTAACTGAATTATTTGTTTATTTAACTATAGGAAGAACCTTAAGAGTTCTTTATATGGATTGTGCTTTTGGGTCAAGTTGAAAAATTCATTGCCTGGTCCTAGAACATGAAGATCTTCTCCTATGTCTTTTTCTGAAAGTTTAGACATTTACATTTTAATTTTAAGCCCATGATCCATTCTGAGCTCGCTTTTGTCTGATATAAGACTTAGGTCAAGGTTATTTTTTTTTGCCCAGGCATGTCCGATTGCTCCAGCACCATATGTTGCAAAAGCTGTCTTCTTACTGCAAAATAATTGCTTTCACACTTGTTTATATTATTATATTGTGAGGTTTTGTAGACAGCATATAGTGGGTTCAAATTTTTAAATCCACCCTTCCAATTTCCATCTTTTAATTAGTATATTTAGACCATTACACTCAAAGGCTCATTGTAATGAGAACTTTTAAAACTAACATACAAATTCCAAAACAGGTTTTACGAGACTTTATTACTAATAATCCTCATTAGTTACCTTAAGATTTCTATCCAGCTAGCCCTTCTATGTCATCTTTCATGAAGAAAAAATTGACTTTCTGCATTTTTGGTTTCCTGGGTCCATATAGATTGGCTAATATAAGAAAGGAGAGTTGTTTACTTATTGTTGAATTTAGCTTTTCTTCCAATTACCTCATCTTCTCCTTAAATAAAGAGACTTTATTTCATGCATTGTATAAAAACACACATATATTTTAAAAATGGCTAAATCACACAATCTTATATTGTGAATCCTCTGACCAATCTTCATTTACAGTTTCTGCATAAATATGAAATATAGTACAGTCATAAAATATAATGTAGCCCATCTTGTATTAAAAAAACCATCTTATTTTAATGCCTAAGAACACCATGTGTTAGAAATTCTTTTATTTTCAAAATGTGATAGTTAAAAAGTATATGTCATACGTTTCTGTTGAACAGAAACATTCAATCTGTTTCTTCCTTTAGCCTAGATAAGTATGTGATGTAGAAAAAAATTGGATGGAGTCAGCATGTGGTAACTGTGGATGGTAGTCGAGATGGCGATGGTGGTGAGGGCTGGTATAAATGACACTTAGGAAAATACAACAAAAGATGGAGAAGTGCTGCTCCTCGTGCCTCCTCCTCACTTCTTTCTCCATCCCACCAGCTACACAGACATCATGGTTCCAGAGAGCAGTTAGAAACAGAGAAGATTTAAATGATGTTCAAACACAGCTCAGTGTTCTCTTTAGAATCCGTTCGTAGTATACGGTTTTCTTGATACTTAATATTTTTCTGCTTGATACAATGTTCCATAGAATTACATACGTTTCAATATGGAGAAATCCTTATATATGACCTTGATCAACACTCTCATTCCAAAATCCAGAAAAGCTTAAGTTCACATAGTAAGTTAGAAGGAGTGACACTTGTATTCCCGTGACTCTTTTTTATTTCTGGAAAGATTGCCCTTTTTGGCAAGTGAAGAGTTTTGGGAGAGGAATTTAGTGGAGCTGTGCAGGAAGAAGTGGACACTCACTGACTCTGCCACGTTAACTGAAAGGCATCAAAGGGAGTCAGAAGGTGGGTGGGATGGATTGTCCAGCCTTGAATGCTTTGATTCTCGCTGACTCATTTATGCAGAGCTTGCTAAAGAAGTGTGAAGCATTGGATAATGACTTTGCCATCCATGAGACCCGAGTGCAAAATGTGTGTGCTCAAGGAGAAGACATCCTGAGCAAGGTGAGCGACTCCAGGGATTCTAGGTCACATTTTCATTTTCAAAAAGGGATTGGCACTAATATAGAATCACAAGCAGTACTAAAATCATACATAGGAATTTAATCATCTCCTTCTGGCTGCCTTTGTTTTTGTTGTTGTCAGCAAATAATTATCTATTCAATTGCTGTTTTCTGGAAATTCTTTTTGCAAGTTCTTATAGGTATACCTTTCAGATTTTCTAAATCCTTTGTTGATACTCTCACTCTTATTGTATGCAGAACATGGCATTTATAAAGATCTTATCACTTGCTTTGGTTATAGAGAATTGTAAGAATGTGAAGAAATTTTGTAAGCCTCTAGGGAGGAAGATGACTGGAAACCTCTTTGTAGTTTGAGAATCATTCTTTTATTTAAATGCTTGTTCTTACAAACCCTCATTGATCTAAGTGATATACAAAGAACCCTAAACAGAGATGACTCCAGCTAAAAAGATCACACTTATATGGACAATCATGAGAAGACTGTCCAAATGCTGGAGTGGAAATTAACCATCTAGGACATGGATGAATAATGGAATAATTATACTAGACCTCGAGGAGAGTAGTTATATTTGGAACAAGAGAGACGAAAACTTTTTAATTGTACTACAGAATTCACATTTCTAGCCCTGGACACTCATCAATATACCCGTCTGTCTCCTTCTCCCTTCAACTTTGTTGTTGCAGGTGGAAAGTCAGAACAAGGAGAAGATTTCTGCCAAGATAGACACTCTGAATGAAAAGATCCCTTCTCTGGCCAAGGCAATAACTGCGTGGAAGTTGCAATTGGAAGATGATTACGCCTTTCAGCAATTTAACTGGAAGGCTGATGTGGTAGAAGCCTGGATAGGTATGATGTGCCAGGGCCACGGTCCTTGGTTTGAGAAATGCCAATAAATTCCATTTATAGAATGGTTCCTGGGTCTTTCTCACTTACCTTGAAAAGAAAGATGGTCCCTTCATCACCCACTCTATCCTTCCTGGATACAATCACACTCACATGTGTGTAAACACACACAGACATATACACACACACAAACATGCTGGTGGGGTAACTAAGTACCATAATTCCAGATAACGTATTTGTTGGGAATTGGTGATTTCATATGTGATATTCAGAAAGATAGAGCCATGGCAAATATACACATTCTAGGAGATAAACTGTGTGTTTGATTACGTATAATTTATGTCTAATCTGCAATTTTCCTTTGTTCTATGAAATACTCGGAAGTTCTTTGGCCTTAGCTCTGTTTCAGTCAGTTTTATCCTATAAGTTCTATAGAAAATATCCACTGGTCCCCGTTGCTCTCATATTCCAATGAATCACCCACTTTGGGAGTCAGGAGGCTCTCTTGTGGCCTGTAGTAAATATTCCTTTTCTCCTTACCAAGGCTGATACAAGACCAACTATCTTCCCCCTCTAATTATGATCTTTGCTCTTTAGCTGAGAAGGAAAGAAGCCTGAAGATCAATGGCAATGGTGCAGACCTCGCTGCCTTCCTCACTCTCCTGGCAAAGCAGGTGAAAGCAGGGCTGCCTTGTTGATAGACACCAGTGAAGTCCAAGACCCACGTCACAGACAAGCTGAACACATAGGATTATTTTATTCCTGAATGTTGTGGTTTTATTGTCTGTAGGATGTGTAATATTGTTCCCTTTTCCTTCCTGATATTGATAATTTGCTGGTTTTTTTCTCCCTCTTTTCCTTGCCCCTCCCCTCCCTCCCCCTCTCTCATCAGTCTTGCTGCTAGGTGTTCATCATTGTTATTAGAGAACCAACTTTTTGCTCTTTGATTTTTTTCTGTTATATCTTTGTCTGATATTCCATTAATATCTTTTCATATCTTTATCCCTTTGTCTTACTTTCTTTGGGATTAATTTGACTTTAAAAACATTTCTTGAGATGGATATTTAGATTACCAAATATTTAGTTATTTTTCTTTTCTAATATATTGATTTAAGGATATAAATTTGTCTCTAAGTAAAGCTTTAGCTGCATCTCACATATTTCATGTCATTTTATTATCATTCACTTAATTTTCTGTCATTTCTAATTTAATTCCTTACTTAACCCATTGGTTATTCTATAGTGTATTGTTTGATTTCCAAATATTGGGAATTTTCTCATTATCTTTTTTGACATTTATATCTAGTTTAAGTCCACTTTATTTTAAAAACATACTCTATATTATTTTAGAAACTTGATTTACATCCAGTAATATTCTGTTTTGGCAAATAGTCTATGTACAATTGAAAAAAATATGCATTTTATAGTGGTTTATATTACCTCTCAGATTTTGATTGTTAATCATATTGTAAATACTTTGTTATTTTTATATATTTTGAGGCTAGGTTAAAAGTTGTGTTGACATTTATAATTACGAAATCATCTTGATGAATTGATACTTTTAATTATGAAATGTTCTTCTTTCTCTCTAACAATATATTTTGATTTGAAGTCTTTTCACATGCTAGTATATTATGCCAATTTTCCTTTGTTTAGTGTTTGCAGTGTGTATCTATTTCCATCCTTTAATTGTTTTTATTTTACATTTATGTCTTTATATTTCACTTTATTTTTGTTGATTTTATACATTTATATATTGCAAATTAAGTACCAGCACTGAGCTAACACCTACGTCCCATCACATAATTACCTTTTTTGTGTTTTGTGGTGAGAACACTTAAGATTTACTCTTAGCAACTTTCAAGTATATAATACAGTATTATTAGTTAAAATGAACATGCTGTACATTAGATTTCCAGAATTTGTTGATCTTTTAATTGTAAGTTTGTACCTTTTGACCAATATCTCCCCATCCCTAACCCCCCAACCTCCAGCCTCTGGTAACCACCACTCTACTCAGTTTCTCTAAGTTCAGCTTTTCCACATATAAGTGATGCCAAATAGCTTTTGTCTTTCTCTGCCTGACTTATTTCATTTAGCATAATGCTCTCAAGGTTTATACAAGTTCTTACAAAGGGCAGGATTTCCTTTATTTTTTGTGGCTGAATAACAGTCCATTTTATATATATATACATACACTGCATCTTCTTTATCCATTCGTCTGTTGACAGACAGGTTGTTTCCCTCTCTTGGCTATTGTGAATAATGCTGCAATGAACATGGAAGTGCAGAGTATTTTTTATAAATATCATGTAGTTAAGTATTGCTTTATTTATCTAATTTGATCATTTTATTGGAATAATGAGGCCATTTTCATTTAAAGTAATTCATGAGTTTTGATTTAAAGCTATAATTTAACACCCTCCATCACCTGATCCAACCCCTACTTTCTGGCCAGAGATTGAAATGATTCAAGACAAACTCAATTTTTTTGAGACTAGTGTTTTCCAGTTTGCTCCTACACCTAGGGCCTTTCAGGGGTTTCAACTAAACCTCTTTCACTGGGGCTGCTCCTGCTCCATGTGTCCTGAACTCAGCCCTGTGAGACCACAGAATGTGCTACTTAGCGTTTTAGAGTCTTAGCTATTGTTTTCTGCTTTGCTTCTAGGACTTGTGTCCTATACCGTTTAGGAATCTACAAATGCCTTGAGGGGAAAATACAGGCAGAATCTTGAGCCTACTCTTCTGCAGTTTCCTTTTCATGGCTCTTCAATTCTTGCTGCCCCAGTTCCCAGAACTCCAATTTTCGTCTCTTTCGCTCCATAAGATTGTCAAATGTTCTGAGAAGCTGCTTTCTCCTCAGTCTCTTATCCTGTACAGCTTATCCTTCAAAGGGAAAAGTGACAGGGAATGTTACTGCCTTACTTTAAGACTTTTCCCTTCTCTCTGGAATTTTGATCCCTCAAGTTATAGCTACCTGAGTTGCATTCTGATTTCTTTCAAACAACTGATTTTTTGTACTTTTATCCAGTAGTTAAAATTGTTCTCAGAGGGAGAATTGGTCAAATACAAGCCACTCTGTTAAAACTGGAAGTGGAACATCCCAAATTTTGTGATTTGGATATCAATATGTCCACAAAAATATCATTTTTATAACTGGCACCTGTAGGAGATCTTTTGTGAGTTTGAATACTTCCAAGATCTTTAGCAGTGCACTGCTACCAATGGAAACACAAAATCTAACAAGTGATATAAAAGAATCTTAGAAAGGATGCAAGCTGTAGGAAGGATTCAGTTTTGATTAGGAAAATTTCAAATATCATATCATGCACCTTAGAATATTCTCTTAATATTAACTTTACACTTAACCTAAAATCTAATTATAGAACATACACTCATTGGAATTTAACCATAATTCCAATCCTAAATGTTCACTTAAGTTTCTAAGTCATGTTTCCTTTTCTTTGGTCATCACTCTATTGTCTAGTCTTTATCTTGTTCATGATAAAAGTCTGGTGGAACCTAGGTGTGAATGACCCCTTGGAATCTGCATTATTTCTCTGTTTACAGCTTTTCTATGGGTCTTTCTCAGGACACTCTGGATGCCAGTCTGCAGAGCTTCCAGCAAGAGAGACTGTCTAAGATAACTGACCTAAAGGACCAACTGGTGGCTGCTCAGCACAGCCAGACCAAAGCCATTGAGGAGCGCCATGCTGCCCTGCTCAAGAGCTGGGAACAGCTGCTGGAAGCCTGTGCAGCCCACAGACAGAAATTGCTGGAGAAACAGCTGCCCTTGCAGGAGGTAAAAAAAAAAAAAAAAAAAAAAAAGAAAATCTATGAGCCGTGATCAGGCTTCGTTTATCTGTATATTAGCCATGGAATCCAGAAATAGATACTGGAAACATGTTTGGATAATCTATAGACGTTTGAGTAAGTACATTGAAAAGGATCAGGAATTCTTATTGAGAATTATTAATTCTTATTGAGCAAGAAGTAATTAATTTTTTTAGATTGATAGGAAGTTTTTTTTAGACTGATTTATCTGTTATTCAGTTAACTTGAGATGGAAGCCAGGCACATGTAATGGAAGAGGTAGGTGGGACAAGAGGGTGGAAGATCTTAGTGTATGGAAGAACTAAAACTGGCAGGGAGGAGTCAGGGTTGTCCTCGTGCTTTTCTCTAACTCAGATAAAAGGAACACTAGACAAGTAAACCTTGTATTGACCTTTGCTAGCTGGGAGAACTTGTATATGTCTTTGAACCTTGATTCCTCCATTTATGAAATAGGCTAATATTACCACCATCTCCTGCTGTTCTGTGTTATTACTATTAAAAGGGATAAGGGATCTGAAAATGCAGTATAAACCATTAAGTTCTATATCAATATAAGTGATTCTTTCTAGTACTGGTGCTAAGGTATTAGATATTGCTCACAAAAATATCAATAATAAAAGGAAGTCAGGATGGTCAGTGAAATCAGTGAGTACTGTTAGACCATAAGAATTATTGTACCTAACAACAAGTTCAAGTATGGAGTTAGGGGAATTAGGAAACAAACACAAAAATAAAAATCGGTCAGTCTGGACCCTTAGTTAATTTCTACTCTATTGAAGGACATGGAACCTAAAGAAATAAATCTTAAGTGAAAAAGTAAATCAATTAATGGATGACCTTACACACATATATAATCTACATAGGAAGATACTTCACATTCTGATTCTATTTTACTTGATTTTCAAATTGCAGAGTTTTATTTTATTTTCTGGTAATAAAATCTTTGTAAAATATTCAGTTGATCCATAATATTATGAAAATAATATGAAGTACTTGGGTTTTCATGACCTTCCTGTGTAGGGGTCATATTAGTTTTCTCTGTGTTGGTGTATTTTAGCATATAGATTGCTGAAATGAGTAAAGGGAAGATATAATGGTGTAAATACCTTTGTAATCTCCTTTTTATTTGGGCGATTTTTTCTTCCTTTTTAACTCCTATGTTTGGAGATGAAAACTCATTTACATACCATAAATCTCTTTGGAAGTCCAATGTGCTTACCCAAAACCTATGATACATTTTAACTCTAAAACTATTTTTGATTACCCACCGTTTGGAACAATCCAAGTTATTTCTCTCATTCAGAAATTCAGAGTCATTCAGAGCATATGGATAACTCCAGAGAGTAATGTAGGGATAGGGATATGGGTTAGAGGGTAGGAAATGGGTTTAAGCAGAGGCTTCTGGCATAAGATGAGCCCTAAACAAGGAAAAGGGAGGTAGGAAAAGAACTCAGTATAGACAAAGAGACAACAGAGAGGCATGGTTTGCAGAAGATCAGAGGAGAGAAAGAGGAAGTGGGTAGAAGATGGGATAGATTTGCCTATCTTATAAATGACTTGTTTATTCAATCATTTATCCGTTCATTCATTTAACACCTATTTTTGCATGTTTACTATGTGCTGAGTAGAGTTGGAGTACAGACTTCAAATGAAAAATCATGAAATCTTATCATTGAGAATGAACCTGGCCACTTTGGGAATCTTAGAGCTAGAATAACTAGAAGTCATTCACCCTCCTCACTTCTAGATGATGGAAGACTTGACTAATTACACACGGTGAGACCAGGACCAGGGCTCGTACCTTGAACTCACAGTCCATCCTTTGGATCACATGCTCCTCATTGGTTTTAGTTCTGCAGTCTTAGAGTACTGACCTCCAAAATATTGGAAGACAGTCGTTTTTTTGTTTTTTTTTTTTTTATCCTGTCTTCTCTCTTGCGGAGGGGCTTTATTGGGAAAGATGGAGATGTCTTTTTTTTCTCTGTAGGCTGAGCAGCTTTTCATGAAATTTGCACACCAGGCTTCAGCTTTCAACAACTGGTGTGAAAATGCTGAAGAGGACCTGTCAGAGCCTGTGCACTGTGTCTCCCTGAATGAGATTCGGCAGCTGCAGAAGGACCACGAGGACTTCTTGGCCTCGTTGGCAAAGGCCCAAGCAGATTTCAAAGATTTACTGGAGCTAGACCGGCAGATTAAGGCCTTAAATATGCCCTCCAGCCCTTATACCTGGTTAACAGTGGAGGCACTAGAAGGGATCTGGAAGCACCTATCTGACATCATCAAGGTAACTTGGGGCACAGCAGAGACTTTCTTTGGCTATAGTGAGCATGACCACTTAATTTATTTTCCAAGTTGGGGGATTTTAAGAAAGAAAGAAACATTATTAATAATTACACTGGGACAACAGTTAAGAAATGGGATTGTCTAAGAAAAATTTGGAAATACGTTCACAATAGGTATAGCCCCATGCCCCATAGTTTGACAATCTCAAACTTCTTGAGCAGTTGGATGTTGAGCAGTGATTAAGGAAGCAAACACAAACTCCAAGAGGTGGCTCTGAAAATGAATTATGAAAAGTTTATGAAGTTTTGTATATATGTTCAGAGTCTATATATTCCTCCCATCTAAGGCATTCCTTATTTTATGCACACCTCCAATAGTGCCTTTTTATGTGTTTGTATTTAACTTGTGTCTGTATACAATGATGTTCACCATAGAAACTATGGAAAATATGAAAAGTTTAACAAAGAAATATCACCCCACAATATTACCAATTTTAGATGGCAACTCTTGTTACTACTACCTTTCCCTTTAAGGCTGTTTTATTATTTCACCTGGAAAAAATTGAGAAAAAATTGAGAAGAGGAAAGATTTGCCTTTATTACAAGCTTATTTGTTACTGGGCTTGGTCTTAGAGACACCTCCAAGTACTTATGGGAAGTGACATAAACTTTCTTTACCTTTTGGAGATGAGAAGAGGTGGGCTGAAAGAAATAAGAGCAAGTAGGCACATGCCACTGGAAGACAAGTTAGATTTGGGAAAGGGAAGATGTGCAGCTGAGCCTAGGAACCAGTTATCTTACTGCAAAGAAAGATCTTCAATGTGTATCCCACTATCTGTGATTTGGGGTTTTAGGAACGGGAGCAGGAGCTGCAAAGGGAAGAGGCAAGACAGGTCAAGAACTTTGAGATGTGCCAGGAGTTTGAACAGAATGCCAGTGCCTTCCTTCAGTGGATCTTGGAGACCAGGTGTGCTGTGCTACCTTGAAACTCATGATCCCTATGTCACACACTCTGCTCACCATAGGCATGAAATACATATCTAAGGGGAGGAGGAGGGACTCCTACAGCATTTATGCTTCCCTAAAATCACCATATCCTGCCTGTACTTTATATTTGGAATTGACTGCTTTCTGAATCAATCCCTGCAAAATCAAGAAATGAGAACTTCATCCTTCTGCCCATTGTGAATGCTTCTGTATTCTGTCCTTGATACTTTCACTTTTTCTCCTGTTGCTTGTAATTACAGTCCAAAAATAATAACAGTTCCTTATGTTTGCATAAGACGTTGTACTTTACAAAGTGCCTCTGTATCCATTGCCTGACTTAACTTTCAGAGCAACCTTGAGAAGCATACAGAGCAGATCTTATTACCTTTGTTTGCAAGTGTGAAAAGAAGTTCAGTAGATAAATTGACTTGCTCAAGGTCACATGAAGTGTATTTATTGGCACAATCAGAAGCAGAGCCTACTGTGAACACCTAACATGAAGCTATTATGTTGGCTGCCTACTAAAGCTGTGATGAGAATCAAGTGAAATAATATATGCTAATTGCTTTTATTAAATGCAAAATGTTCTATACGTGAAAATAACATTTGTCATATCTTCTGGGACAAATGACCTGGAAAAGGGGAGACTTAGAAGGTGTAATATGTTAGAATAAATGGTCAAAATTGGTAGACCGTATCCAGTAGGTGGGTCAGAACTGTAGATTTTGAGAGTTAAAGTGGTGGTTTAGACAATTTATGATATATACAGTTCCTACAAATGCAGTGGTAAATCATGTGATGAACCAAAGAGACCCTGTATTATGGCTAGAAAAAGTCTGACAGAAGGCAGAGGAAACACAGCTCAGCCTCCTCTGCCTCTGGACTTGGTCCTCACCCCTGGTCAGCATGTGCCCAACACTCATCATATTGCCTGACACCTGAGCTCTTCATCCTAAAGCAAGAAGCTGCACTGAGCTTCTCAGTGGGGAGAAACTTTGGAAACAGTGGGTGGAACAGGTTCATATTTTCTGTCTATAAAAGATTTAGAATGTTTCACAAATTTGAAGAAAGAAGATTATTGAAGTAATCCATGTTAATATATGATTTCTCTTTTCTCTCGTCTGATTCCTGTTCCGGACCTCCATGTCCAGAGCTTATTTTCTGGATGGGTCAGTATTTTATGTTATAATGTTTGTTTTGTTATATTATTCTGGAAGTTAAGGAGACTTTAGTACTGAGGCATCTTTATCCCACCTCAATCTGCTGGTGCCTAAATAAAAATGTGGAATGAGAAGGAGAAGCACAGTATATATCATTCCAGCCCTACACCCCACCAAGTGGAGTCTTGCCTATGTTAGGTTAAGGTATATTTGAAAATCAGAACTAGAAGGGAGGTCGGGAAGCCTTCTTGTAGGCAGAAAAGAATGAGGGCAGGCCTTGCTTTCCTTCTCATATGTATGGCAGGGTTGCCAATAGACAGAAGGATTTGGTTTTGTGAAAATTCATTTCAGAGAGGGCATACAACTTGGAAGTATAAATAGAGAAGTATAGGGGCTTTAAGTTGGTCTGTCTCTGTGAAATGTTGACTTCTGATATTACGAGTAATGTTTTCCTCCGGTTCTTAACTAGATCTTTGCTTGAAGAAACAGGAACTCTGGAATCCCAATTGGAAGCAAATAAAGTAAGTAATGTGTGTTCATTAGCTGAGGATATTGACAGAATTACAAGGAGTGCAAGAAAAACCACTTAAAGGCAACCCTTTAATTAAAGGAACAAATGCAAAAGATCCTAGCCTACAACCTGGAACATCGGCAAATTTCTATTTTTTGATGTGGCAAGATAATACAATTGAATCTAGATGATCTCTTGACAATTGAGTGAAGCAATGGGCTAGAACAGTGTTTCTTAACCTTATTTTCATTATTGCCCTCAGTCAGGAGAAAAATTTAATCAATTTAAATACTAAAGAGTAAGATGTTGTCAGGTAGGATTGGTCTTTGGAGGGTCACAAGCCATTGTAATATCTAATAGGTAATGTTTTCACACCCATCCCCATTATCAGAACCAATTCACTCTTCCAATCCTTGGAGAAAAATATTCCCCTGTTGAGAAAGTGTGGCCTAGATGCAGAAATTTGGCATACAGTGTGCCTGGATGAGAGGAGCGGCCTGGGGAAGTCTGCCCAAGCAGATGAAAGAGGCCCAAGAGTGAACACTGGGAAGCTTAAAAGTGCAGATCATTCATGATGCAGATCACTGGGAGCTGATGATACATGGATCGTGGAAATTCTACTCTTTTCTATCTGCAGTATATGACTACTGACTCTCAGATGTATATGTTACATATTACCATAATGACAGAGATCATGTCACTTAACCTTCCCACCATTTTATAAATGAGGAATACAGAAGTGAAGTCATTTTCCTGAGTAGTTTATTTTTCACAGAGGACAGGAAGAGTCCTGAAAGTAATTAAAAAGGAGCAATGAGGGGAAACCCAAATTCATCAGCTTCTTATCTCCTCTATTATCCTTTGGTTTGGATCTGGCACCCTGGGTGACTGCCTCTTTTCTTCTCTGTCTTTTTCCAGAGGAAGCAGAAGGAGATCCAGGCAATGAAGCGCCAGTTAACCAAGATTGAGGACCTGGGGGACAACTTAGAAGAGGCTCTGATCCTGGACATCAAATACAGCACCATTGGGCTGGCCCAGCAGTGGGAACAGCTCTACCAGCTTGGGATGCGAATGCAACACAACCTGGAAGAACAGATACAAGCCAAGTACTGAGAACCTGTGGCCAGGGCTAGGGAAGGGTGTGGGTGGTATTAGGTGTTAGTAAATTAACTCCAAGGGCTAGAATTTAGGGGACTGGATAAAAGAGCTGCTTCAGAGATAGTACACTCAGCATCTCCAGAACCAATATTGTCTCTCTTTATTGACCCACAGAATGACTATTTCCCTTTGTATGGGAATCTATTATGAAATAGGAGACACTGTTCCCATCCCCCTCAGTCTACTCATCATCCAATTCTCAGAGTCTCTTCGCCATCTTATGTGATCTCTTCAGAAAGCATTCCCTTTCGTAAAATTCCCTCTAGAATGTCTAGATGCAAGAAATATTTAAGGTATGGAGCAGAATAGCAGAATTCATTTTTTTCTAAATAAATTAATTATATCAAAGCTTTAATTATATCAAGCTTTAGGTCTCCATAGCTTTTTGGCAGTGCTGTTATCTAGATCAGAGATTGGCAAACTTTTCCTGTAAAGAGCCTGTTAATAAATAATTTAGACTTTGTGAGCCCTATAGCCTCTGTTGGAAACTTAACTCTACTGTTGTGAAGAGAAAGCAGCCACAATAATTCATAAATGAATGAGCATGGACATGTTCCAGTAAAATTTTATTTACAGACATTGAAATGCATTTAACTTGTATGTTTAATGAAACATTCTTCTTCTTTTGATTATTTTCAACCATGTAAAATTGTAAGAACCATTCTTAGCTCATTGACTGTACAAATGCAAGTAAACAACTGGATTTGGCCCATGGGGTATAGTTTGCCAACTCCTGAACTAAATGACTCAAATAGCATAATACCCACTAAAATTCCTCTCTATTTCATATGGCATGTCTTTTGCTATTTTTAGGTTTTATTTCATGGACTAATTCATGTTTCCTTTTAGAGACACCAGAGGTGTGAGTGAGGAGACGCTAAAGGAGTTTAGCAAAACATTTAAGTGAGTATAACTTCATAGTTGATTGGTTCTTTCTTTTCCAGACCATTCAGAAAGAATCTCTAAATAACATTTTTTTCCCTCAATGTGACTTGGTAAGATCTTAAATGAAGGTCTAGATGTTATTTAGCTTCAAATCACGGTTTTTAATATGTCTGAGATTCCTGGACTTTAGAAAATACATTTCTCTCACGTTCAACATTTTATGCTTTTTGTTTCATCCATTAGGTTAAAAAAAGTGCAGAAACACAGGCAAGCTCTCCACTCAGTTGTCTGACAATCTTATGACGTGTTAATAAAGCCCCAGCTGATGCAACAAGAACTTTTCTTTTTGTTCTAATCTAGTTCTCTATTGAACTTGCTAGAATATTTTTCTTCTTTAGACACTTTGATGAGAATCTGACAGGGCGCTTAAGTCACAAAGATTTCCGGTCCTGCCTGAGAGTACTCAATTACAACTTGCCCATGGTGGAGGAGGACGAACCCGAGCCCCGGTTTGAGAAATTCCTAGATGCCGTTGATCCAGGAAGGTAGGAGGAAGACCAAGGGCCAGACCATAGCAGGGAATGGGATTTGGTGGGACAAGCACAGAGACTAGAATGAGCCATAAAATATTAAATTAACTCATCTTGAGAATAGGAAGATACAGACTACCATAAATGAATTGGGCAGCTTTAGGTGCCCTTTTAGGATTAGCTCAGAAGTTCATGGCACTAACTCCAACTCAGGCACCAATTCTGCAATTTGCTTCTTTCCTGGTTTATGTTTGATCTATGAATTTCAGCTGGTTCTGAGAATGGAACTTGAGAGGAAAATCCTTTCATGTATGTAAGGTGCTAAGGAAACATGGATGATTCAGACGCCAACTCGTGGGGGTGGGGTTGTTGTGTGCTAGTAAGGGTGTAGTAGAGTCATAGTAGGATCATGTTACTGTTAGAGACTAATTCTTTCTAATACCAAGGACCAAAGAAGACCATTAATAGAAGTCTTCAACTTGAAGAGCTTGAAGTATCTAGAGACTGGTGCTGATGGGAAATTCCCAAATTCTGTGTGGAAAGTTAGGCTGAATGACCTCTGTGGAAACAGAGGCTGGAACTTAAGAAACTGTTTATTTGGCTGTAAGGGTGTGAGGAGAGAGGTCAAATAGAGATCATAGCCCATGATCTCAGAAAGCTGAATTGGAAGAGACACATGGAGAATCTGGTGTCCCTCCATCCTGACACACTGGGTAGGATGAGAAAGGGGCCTGCCTTCCTCTCTGTCTTGAGGGGGCACCATTCCTAATCCATTTCTCCCACAGGAAGGGGTACGTCTCACTGGAGGACTATACCTCATTCCTGATTGACAAGGAATCAGAAAACATCAAGTCCAGCGAAGAAATAGAGAATGCTTTCCAAGCCCTGGCAGAGGGCAAGGCCTATATTACCAAAGAGGACATGAAACAGGTCAGCATCTAGTTGTGTCCACTCTCATTATGCTGTCATCATATTCTAGATTTCGCTCATCTCAGGTTTGGTTGCCTACTATAGGCAACTACCCTCCCCGCTAAACCTTTTTTTTCCCCCAGATATGGTCTTGCACTAGTTATCATTTGCTTTGATCACCACTTTGTGTTGTCTTGACCCAGCTCAAAACCCTACAGAAAATCTCTAACGACTATCAGGGTCAATCCCAAACTTACAACTCAGCTTTTAAGGCTATTTTTTATCCCATTTATTTAGTAAGCAGATTTAGGGAACGGGGTAAATAAGGTAGTCCAAGTGAGATGTGACTTTTCAGATAAGAGCTGAGTTGAAAAGATGAATTGATCTTATTCATTAGAAATTTTCGATTTATGAGAAAAGTGTGTGATAGGAACAGAGCTGGCTTTCTCTTCTAAAGTTTCTCCACTTCCTGGGTTTAGGGCATAATGGAAGCCCCAGCGAGCTAGGTATTTTAAATCCCTAAAACTGCATCTCTTTCTTTTTGTGTTTCAGGCCCTGACCCCTGAACAAGTGTCATTCTGTGCCTCACATATGCAGCAATATGTGGACCCACGGGGCCGAGGCCACCCTGCTGGCTACGACTATGTTGGCTTTACCAATTCCTACTTTGGCAACTGATAAACAGCTTTTCCTATATCATAGAAAATCTTGGCATGGTAGGAAGTATTGGAGAATGAGGGAGACAGGAATAGAGAGTGGAAAGATAGCCCTGTGTGTGTGTGTGTGTGTGTGTGTGTGTGTGTGTGTGTGTATTACATTTATTGCAGGACCTGAAAAAAATCTCAAGCTTGGGAGCTACAAGGCATTAACAGAGTTGGCTGTGGGCTTATTTTGTATGCAACTAGTCACTACTGAGGGGTGCCAAGCTTTCTATTTTTTATTTTTGGGGTTCAACATATCTTTATTATTTTTGTTTTGTTCTGCTTATAAAGTATTTTCTTTTTTAAAAAAACAATTATTTTTTAAAGTATTTCTTTTTAATAGGACATGTGAAATAAAATGTCATTGACCCAACTGCACTTCTGCATTTCTGAGAATTGTACTGTCATCAAAATACGGGCAACTAATTACACTGTAAATAAGGGCCGTGGTAGAGTAGATAGAAAAGATCCAAGATGATTTACAAAGAATTTCTCTGGAGCTTTGGAATATGTTTAAATTCTTACATTTGAAAATGAAATTTTGATATTCTGGGGAACCCCAATATTTTGATCTGTAAAATGGAACCTCACAGAGAAGACCAGAATAGCACCTATTTTCTTCGTAAACTCTCTTTTTTTCATACTTCCCTATTAGAGTGGATGTTATTACTCAAAATGGCAAAATTCCAGCATAGCAGGACTTCCTCTTATCCTCCATGTCCCCAGATTTCCTCTTCAATTTTAATGTGATGAAAGGAGTATTTGTTTTGATTTACTTCCATATCCTATTAGTGTAAGAGTAAGTATAATTGTTTATAAAATTAAGAATTAAGAAAAAACCAAGAAGAGGTGGTGCTATCTTCAAAGAATTTTCAGGTCAGGTTTGGTCTGAACAGGTTCGAATGCTGACATTCTGTCCTGACTTGTAAAAGTTGATGGTGTCATTTACTGGTGAGAATTCTTAGGTCATTGCTTTGCCTTGTGTGAAACTGCTCGTATCCTGCACAAACAATCTCCACCTCTCAACTCAGGTATATTGCCACTTGATTACCATCTTAAATCTCAGTGCCATCCTTTGCATAGAAATTAGTCAGGGACAAGTCCTGTCACAGAAGCCATTTATTAGAATTTGGGTTAAAACTGAAAAGCTATCTTTGCTGCTGATGTGTTTTTACTGATTTTTTTTTTTTTGGCTGAGGAAGATTGGCCCTGAGCCAACATCTGTGCCCATCTTCCCCTATTTTGTATATGGGACTCCTTCACAGCATGGCTTAATGAACGGTGTGTAGGTCTGTGCCTGGGATCCAAACCTGTGAACCCTGGGCCACCGAAGCAGAGCAAGCGAACTTAACCGCTATGCTACTGGGCTGGCCCCTGTTTTTGCTGATTTTTGCTTAAACAATTGGATACTATGGAATATGACAGTCAAAACGTATTTGAAAAAAATGTTCATAAATGTCTAAATTGTGTGGTTATGAGTTATCAAAAATGGTTACAGTTAAAAAAGAGCATAGCCCAATGGGTCATCAAAAATCAGGATCATTTAATAATACGCTTACCAAGTGTGGAGAATCTAAAAAATGTGTACTTGTCATAACCAAAGGCAAAGATGAGTATGGTTCCATTCTCCACCTGGCCCCTGCCCTGCAAGGCCTAAATCAGATTATTAGGCATGTGATGGGTCAAGGAAATGCTCTTTAAGGTAAATGAACATTTGTACCATCTTATAAAAGAGAGGCTAGAGAAGACAATATTTATCTGAAGAATCAACAAAAATGCCACAAGAAGATGGAACTGTCAGAGTTATATATTGCTCCTAAAATTAAATTCTGACCACCTATGCACTCAAACAAAAAGTGTTAATATAGGAATTATACATTATTTAGTTGGGGACTGTAAATATTCCATTTATAATATGACAATTAGAACTTTTATCAAGTTTCTCTCTTGATCTCAGGGTTAAGTTCCTCCTAATTGATACTTACCTTTTCTCAACCTTCTGTTCACTTACTTTAAACTAGAAGCCCTCACTTCTCATTGCTAATTCTCTTCTTTACAACACATAGATTGGAGGCTGCTAAGAGCCACAGCCCTATGGCTACATCCTGATTTTACTTTCATGATTCCTACTGCTTGGTTGGGTTTCTAAAACTCTTCCACTCCTAACAGAACACTCCTTTAACTTTGTATGGGCCTCTCTGATGCCAAACATTGGCCTGGAAGCCATCTGATTCTTGTTTCCTACAGCCTGACCCATTTCCCAGTATGCCCAAGTCTCTGGATCTAGAGACTTCCTACCTTCTCCAGTGAGATACTGTGCCAGGTAACAGCACTTTGCTCTTCTTTATCTGGTTATATCATGAAATATAAAATGATGCATACTGCTTGCTCTGGCTTCTGACAGCATCAACTAGGCAACAAATAGGACAGCCTAAAGTGAAACTATCTAGAAACTCCAAATAATAATAGATGGTTATATCATGTGCTTCACATATGGCAGGCTCTCTTCTAAAGACTCTCTATTCATCATCACAAAAAAAGCCATATAAAATAGATATTATTATGACTCCATTTTGCAACTGAGAACATGGAGGCACAGAAATGTTAAGAAGCTTACCCTAGTCCACACATCTAAAAAGTGGCAAGACTAATCTTTAAACTCAGGAAGTCTGACTCCAAGCCTCCGGCCTTTTTTTTTTAGGAAGAGTGGCCCTGCACTAACATCTGTTGCCAATCTTCTTCTTTTTCTTTTTTCTCCCCAAAGCCCCAGTACATAGTTGTGCATCATAGTTGTAGAAGCTCTTCTATATAGGTAGTCACCTCAGCACGGCTTGATGAGCAGTGAGTAGGTCCATGCCCAGGATCCAAATTGGTGAAACCCAGGCTGCTGAAGTGGAATGTGTGAACTTAACCACTATGCCACTGGGCCAGCCCCAGCCTCTGGCCTCAATTATCTCTTTAAAGGACCATAAGTTGGGCATATGTGGTCATGTTCAAATTGGGGGGACCTCTGCTTTGCTGTATGTGTATGTGTACATGTGTACCTGGAAGGAGGATTCTTTTTTAAGCATACGGTCACATTCTTAATCAAGGGAGGGAATTTGAATCATCTAGGGAGATTTTATAAACAATTTCTGCCTGCCCCTACCCCAAGTCAATTGTGTCAAAGTCTGTAGAGATGGCTCCCAAGAACACATATTCTGAAAATTCCCCCCAAGTGATTTTTATACCTTTCCATAGTTAAAACTGCTACATTTGAATGTTAGATGGACCTTTGAGTATGACTTTGCAGTTCTTAGAACATCTTTACCTAACATTGCTCAGTGTGCATTTAGGGAATGTTATGCTGGATGGACTGGATAGATTTTGGAAATAAATTTGCTCAAACTGGCTCAGTGCAATGGGGGGAATGATCCTAGAGTACACGGCCTTTCTCCCCTGACCCAGGCCCTTTCTGCCATCTGGACTAATTCTCCTACTTCTCCACAACCTGATCTAGCTTTCTTCCTCCCAAATTTGATCTCTTCCAAATTCTAGAGGATGCGTTTCTTGCCTGAGAGCATGAAAAAATATGAATTCCTATCTGAGCAAATATCCCCCCAATGCAATCCCCTCTCAAGTCTTGCCCCATGTCTAACTCATTGCTGAATCATGTGAATCCTACATTTTCAAAATGTCTGAAGTTTGTGATTTTCTTCAGTTTCCAATGCTACTATCCATCTTTGGGTGTCCTTGCCTTTCTTTAGGATGATGGCAGTGGATTTCTTACTGATCTCTTTGTCTCTGTTTTCTCCCTGCTGAGATCTATCATCCTCTCTGCTGCTAGATTAATCTTCCCAAACCACTTCCCCAATGCCACTCTACTCTCTGCTCAAAGGTTTACTGTGTCCTATCTCTCACTGCCAAAAGGATCAGGTCTGAAGCAAAGTATTCAAACTGCTCTCTGCAAAGAAGTTTTAACCTAATAATTTCTCCGTATCTCAGCATTTGTCAGTCATTTTCAAACATTTCATTGTCCCTCTGGACAACTCACTGCACTCTGAAACAGGCCTATATTGTCTTGTTACAGAGACTTTAGTTATTCTGTTCTCTCTTAGAATGTCTTTTCTTTCCACTTACTGCATTCAAAGCTCACCCATCGTTTAGGAGCAAGTTCAAGTACTACCTCAGACATGAAGACCTCTCTGATCCTCCCCTGAGAATAACCTCTTCCTAAACCAAAAGCCAATATCATTTTGCCTAGCATGTTATCAATAGTAGCAGCCAACATTTATTGGAAGATCATTATGATCCAGGTATTGTGCTAAGTTCTTTACATGCATGGTCCTATTTAGCCAGCAGTACCAACTATGAAGTTACAACCATTTTATAGATGAGGACATTGAAGCTGAGAAAGATTAAGTAACTTACCCAGGGTCACACAATAAACTGCAGAGCCTGTATTCAAACTCCTACCTGACAGCTGTGTGAATTCATTACACCTTTACTTATCCCTAAGAATGTCTGGCACCATGCATGACATATTGCAGGTGGAAAATGAAATAGACAGCATAGAGAGTGCCACCACAGATTCTAGAGGAGAGGATCCATGCTGAGGAGTGACCCAAGTGAGGAAGGTAGCTGACACCCAAGAATATGAGGCCATCAGAGAGCAACAGCAATTATAAAGGAAAATAGGAAATAAATATATTTTCTGAAATAGAATCTAGCCAATTAGGAGAACCAATTAAAAGGAAGAGGGCAAAGTAATAATGAGCTAGAGATACAATTATGTAAAAAGATGAAAGACATCCAGTGAGAGAGAGAGAAAATAATGTACCTTTCATTTAGTAAGGCATTCAAACTGATTTGTCAAACTGATATTCCCTGAGTTTCACATCTTGAAAGAACATTATAGGTTGGATAGTCTAATTATGTAAGGATTTTAGAAATCTCTACAGTATCCCTGATAGGGCTCCAGACAGCCGTGTTTTGAACTTGAACATTCCAAATTTCCCTTGTCTTGTTCAACTCAGTTAGAAAATCCTTATTGAATTGAGTTTCAGTAACTAGAGGTGGCATCTATGAGGATGAATATGAAAATTCACATTTTGAGCTCAGTGCAAGTTAAGCACAGAGAACAGAGCGGGAATCCCTGCCTCTGCATTCCCCAGCAGCCATAGAGGAAGTGCAGGAGGCAGGATGGAGCTCTCCCAGGGACTTGGGGTGAAACAGATTTGGCTAGAGGCCCTGAATATCTGACCCATTGGCCTAGAATCCTGTTCTATGTCCAGCCTGCACAAAGAAGACTGTCCCATTAGGCAGTCTTCATCTTTTACCCAGCAATCTCCTTTGGAAAGCATTAATCAGGGCTGTCTGCACAGCTTGATTCCTTAGACTATAAACAACGGGGTTGAGGAGAGGGGTCACCACAGTATAGGTGACAGCAATAAGCTGATCCCGCTCAAGAGAGTAGGTGGCTTTGGGCCTCAAATACATGAAGGAGGCACAGCCATAGTGAACAATGACCACTGTGAGGTGTGAGGTGCAGGTGGAGAAAGCTTTCCTCCGCCCCTCAGCAGAGAGGATCCTCAGGATTGCTGCCAGGATGTAGGCGTAGAGATGGTGATAAAAGAGAAGGAGATGAGGAGGACCAGCTCACTGAGACCTGTATCCCCACAGGCCAGGCTCAGCACTGGCGGTGTGTCACAAAAAAAGTGCTAGACCTCATGGGAGCTGCAGAATGTGAGGTGGAAAATGACCAGTGTCATTCCCAGCCCAAAGAGGTACCCACTCAGGAAGGAGGTGCCAACTAGCTGGGCACAGAGGGTAGGATTCATGTGGCTGGCATAGTGCAGTGGGGCACAGATAGCAACCTATCTGTCAAAGCCCATGGCAGCTAGGAGGAAACAATTGGTACAAGCCCATGAGGCAGAGAAGAACATCTGGGCAGCACAGCCAACATAAGAGATGGCCTGAACCTCCATGACCAGGCTGGAGAGCATCCTAGGGATGATGCCCAAGGTGTAGCAGGTCTCAGAGAAAGATAGGAAGGAAAGGAAGAGATACATGGGGGTGTGCAGATGGCTGTCCATCCTGATGACTACAATAATGAAGACATTGCTGGTCAGGGTGATAAGATACATGAAGAGGAACACCACAAAAAGCAGGAGTTGCAGCTCCCCAAAGCTGGAGAAGCCCAGGAAGACAAAGCCCATCCAGGAGGTTGCATTGGTGTGTCCCATTCTGAGTGACAGCCTTGACAGATCTGTTGATTCCTTCCACTTTGTCAGGAGACACCTAGCTTCTTTAGAAGGCGGGATGAAGGTGAATTCTCATTTCTTTGTGCCTGTTGTAACTTGAAAATGAAGCTCTGATTTAGACAGCAACCAAACTTCAGAAAGGTGTTTTTTACATTAGATACATAGATGTATGGATCCATTCTCACATGCCCTTATGCACATACACACGTAAAAAGATACACAATATGAACACACATGCATAAAACACATGCTTGACTACACATATGCAGGTGCATGTATACATACATACCACATACAAAGCACTCACATATAATTATGCACATTTCACATATTCAGAACTATGCACTCCACATTTACCATTAATAATCATATCCACAAATATATCAGGCACACACATACATTATAAATGCATATGTATTTAGATGGCACATAAATATGTTGGTATTTGTACCACACATGTATTCATACCAACATCATACATACACTGCCACATAAAAATAAACATGTGAACACATACATGCTGACTGTTAGAACTTGAGGTACAGTGGCTTGACTGATATTTTATAGATGAAGCAAGAGAACCGAGAGGGTAAAGTGACTTGCTTGAAGTCACACAGAGTCAAGACTAGAGAAAGTGTCTTGAGTCCTAATCTAACAGTATTTCCCCCAAACAATGATGACTCTTCTCAGACACTGTGGGACACTCACTAACATGAATACAGATTAAGAAACAGCTTGCTCAACAATAATCCCTTGTGTCTATACCACCCTTCCCCCAAATCCTTTTACATGTGAGTCTATGCTGAGCACTAAAGGAAAAATCAGGGCTCAGGGCAAGTTGTGCATCCCTCAGCCAGAAGTTCAGCCATCAGGTTCTACTGCCACTGAAAAATCTGCTGTGAACCAAGGCATGTGAGAGATTAGGCAAGGGAGGATTCTCCACTCACCTCAAGAGGTTCACAGTGAGGGCAAGTCCTGCTTTTCAGCAGCCATGCACCAGACTGCCCTCAGCAGGCCTTCCTGCAGGAGAAAAGACCTGAGATCCATCTCAGAAACTCTTATTCTGAGCAGAGTTATGTTCCCAAATGATACAAGGAAATCTCCTTCCACACCCCTAGCCCCAGGTGGTAAATCCTATCTGCTTCCATCAAAACAACTTCTCCCTCTGAGGGTTCTCCAGTCCCAGTGGGTGCTGTTTCAAGAAGCACATCTAAATGTGCTTTTTATTAGCTGGAAATATTCTTTTGGGGAAAGTAGAAAAGGAAATGTGAACACAGAGATGCTAGAATCTTGATTCAAAAATAATTTGTATATCTATTATGTGCTAAATATTATATTAATTATATTCGCATGTTAAATCTCTTTTAAAACTTAAAACTACCTCATGAGAAAGTGTTAATAGTTGCATTTTATAGAAGAGGAAACTGAGCCTGATAGAGTTTAAGTGACCAGTGCAAGATCACAGAACTCAAGATTTATGCTTTTAAATTCACAATCTAAGATGTATAGTAAGAAAACAGAAATTCACCTCCCCGTACTACTGTCTCAAGAGCTTGAGATGATCGTTTCTGATGAGTTTCAAGTTTCATAGTCTCATACACATATTCACATTTTGAAGGATATACTGATTGCTCTTAGGTTCCATTTCTTCCTGTGTCCTCGTCTACCTACTACACTTCTTTCGGACACGTCTTTTTAGAAGCAAGTTTATCTTATTTTCATCCTCTTTTTTACTTTTGTTTCTTTCCACAATACTGCAATATCTGCATCCAGTTTTCCAATCTACTTTCCACCACTCAGATCGTCCTGAAAAGTGATAACGTCAGAAAGTCCATCTAGGTTAATCACTTTATCTAACTCTTCACTCTCAACATGCATTTTTCTCTAATATACTAATGGTGTAATTATTATACCCCCAATACATATTTTCACTCACTCACTGATTCAGTAGAAACAATAATGATAATTGTTACCATGTTTTCAATGCCAGACATTTTGCTAACCTCGTTATATGAATGTAACACTTGCAACATTTAAAGATTATTACTATACGCTCATTTTTCAAATGAAAAAACTGAGGCATGGAAAAATTAAATAACTTACTCAAGATAACACAGTCAGTTGGTGACACAGTGGCAAGCGGACTCAAGAACTCATTCTCTTTTTTTTAATTGAGGTCACATTAGTTTATAACATTATATAAATTTCAGGTGTATGTCATTATATTTCATATTCTATAAAGACTGTGTCATGTTCACCACCAAAAATCTAATCGCCATCTGTCCCCTTACATACGTACCCTTTATCACTTTTGCCCTCCCCCCAAAACCTTTCACCTCTGGTAACCACCAATCTGTTCTCCATATCTATGTGTTTGTTTATTTCCACATGAACGAGGTCATGTGGCAATTGTCTTTCTCATTCTGACTTATTTTGCTTAGCATAATGCCCTGAAGGTCCATCCGTGTTGTCGCAAATGGTAAGATTTTGTCTTTTTTATGGCTGAGTAGTATTCAACTGCTACTACAATTACTATACAATATATTCAATTGTATACGTATATATATACCACATCTTCTTTATCGTCTGTTTATGGGCACTTGGGTTGCTTCCAAGTCTTGGCTATTGTGAATAATGCTGCAATGAACAGAGGGGTACATATATCTTTTTGAATTATTGTTTTTATGTTCTTTGGATAAATACCCAGAAGTGGAAGAGATAGGTCATATGGTAAAATTAAATTAAATTAGGTTAAATTAAGTTTAATTAAATTAAAATTTTAAAAAACACCTTTTAAGGTAAGTGATAGAATTGTTTTGTATGTTTGTGGTGGTAGTTCCATGAAGTAATGCATGTGTTAAAACTTATAGAACTGTACACCACAACACAATGAATTTTACTATATGTAAAATTTGAAAAAATTATAAAAACAACAAGAAAAACTTAAAAAAAAAAAAAGAACCCATTTTGTTAACTATCATACCATTCCTTATACCCTGTCTTGGTTAGGAGGATCCAAAAGATGAGTAAGATGTGAAAATTAGTATAACATTATGTAACTATTTGCTTTAGAGCTATTTTTCTTGCACTATTGTTTTAATTGTTGGTATAGAGATTAAAGCATGTATTTTTTAACTTAACAAAATGTACTTAAGCTTAATATTGAATTACTTCCAGTAAAGTACAGAAAATTTGCAATGGCATAGGTCCATTTGCATAAATCCACCAACACACTGTTATAATTTTTAAACAGGCATATGCCTTTTAAAAGAAATTAAGAGAAAGGTTATATCTGTGTATATAATATTTTATATTTGACCATACATTTACTGTTTGAGTCCTCTTCATTCTTTCCTGCATATCCAAGTTACCATGGGTTTTATTTTCCTTCAGCCTGAAGGACTTCTCTTAGTATGTCTTATAGTGTACATTTGCTAGCAACAAATTATCTCCACTTTTGTTTATCTGAAAATGTCTTCATTTTGTCTTTATTTGTGAAATATAGTTTTGCTGGATATAAAATTCTTGGTCAACAGAATGTTTTTCTCATCATTCAATATGCCATTTTCAATATCTCTGTCCTCCATAGTTTCTGGTGAGAATGCTGCCATTAACTGCATCCCCATTCTACTCTATGTAATGTTTCAAATTTCTCTTGCTGTTTCAATATTTTCTCTTTTCCTTAAGCTATCAGCAATTTGATTATGATGTGTGTAGGTGTGCTTTTTGTGTTTCTCTTACTTATGGTTTGTTGAACATCTTGAGTTTGTAAGTTATTGTCTTCCACCACATTTGGGAAGTTTTCAGCTATTATTTCTTTAAATATTTTCTTCCTTTTTATCTTTTTGTTTCCTTCTGATATTCCAATTGTGCATATGTTGGAGTACTTGGTATTGTCTCAAAAATCTCAAAGAGTTTGTTCATTACATCTCTATTTTTTTCCTCTTCAGGTCAAATAATTTCTATTGATTTACCTTCAAATTCACAGATTCTTTCTTCTATCATCTCCAAAATGCTGTTGAGCCCATTTTACGAATTTTTCATTTCAGGTGTTATAATTTTAAGCCCTATATTTCCAATTGTTTTCTAACTTCTGTTTCTTTGCTAATAGTTTTCACCTGTTCATTCTTTAATATTATATTTCTTTTTCATTCTTCAAACATATTTATAACATTTGATATGAATACTGCAAAATCCAAATTGTGGGTTCACTTCAAGTCAATTTCTATTAACTGATTTTTTTCTGTGTATGGATTGCATTTTACTAATTTTTTGTATAAGTAAACATTTTTGGTTGAAAACTGAACATTTTAGGTAAGACATTATTTTTTTTTGATGGTTATTCATTTTTCTTTCTAGTAAGCAGTTAATTCCCCTGAACTAAAAATGAAAAACATTTCTCACCTATTATTTGTAGCAGTTGATTTCTCTGCTCAAATTGTGTTTGGCTTTCAGACACTGCTTTATTTTTATTACTGTTATTAATTTTTTTTGGTCTGGCTTCCTGCGTGTCTCCACTGTGCATATATAGTTTAGCTGACAGCAAGTATTTGTGCAGACTATACTCTCAGACCTCGAGATTCTTCTTCTCTGTAGTTCTCTAAATTACTGGTTGCCCTGCTACTCCTGATTTCTGCTGTCTGACAACTCAAGCCAAAGAGAAGTTCACTTTCATCTCTTAGACTTTGTGGTGGTAAGAGAAGACATTCATTTAAAGGCACGTCAGACTCACAGATCTAACCAGGATCCATTCAGTCTTTCATGAGTATATTCCTCTTCCTTTTGTGTCGGTCTTTTTTCTCACTGGGCTCCCTGTGATCAGTCAGGACTTTGGGCAGAGATAATACTCAGATTTGGTATTTCAGCTGTTCTGTAGCTCGCTCATTTACAAAAATCCCCTCTTAAACTTCCAGTTTTTGTTCTTCTCTAAATTCCATTATCTGCCCACTTGGTGGAATGGGAGGTGGGGTGTATTGGAGACTACTCCTAGACAAAAAAGCTTAAAATTCCCAGTTCTTACTAATGTGACAAAATAGCAATACTTATTTTAAGATTAACTGTTTCTCAAATTTCTAATTGACATTGGTCACTTTCCAGTGACTTCAAATAATTGTTCTCAATGTTGTTGTCCATGTTTAATAATTTTTATCTGTGAAAGGAATCAGTGAGTCTCTTCATGCCACTATTAACTCCTTCTTTTCTATTTCATGTTCAAAATCCCCATTCACTCTATTTCTGGTTAAATATCCCACCCACTCAATCCATGCCTCAATCCAGGAGGGCCACCTGGTATTAGTTGGGCCAACCAAAGTATATTAATCTCTGGCTGCACTAACTGGTACAAGTGGTGGGCGGGTGAACAAAGTCAGACTAATAAATGTTTCTTTGTCTTTTACATTACTCGTGGTCAAAGAAGAAAAGAAGTGCAATAAGAAAATATTTCTAGCTTAATGATAATCATAACAAAGCACATTTACATTTGTAACATGCAGGAAAAATTGCTTAAAGGCAAATTTATAGATTTAAGTTCTTATATTAAAAAGAGGAAAGTATTAAGAGCATGGCTTATGCTTAAAAGTTAAGAATCCGATTTTTTTTTGGAAGAAAAGTCAAATTAATGAAAAAGTAAGAAGAAAGAACGTAATAAAGATATGAATAGTAAACAATATAATTGAAAAAATAGTGTCCGCAATTTGTAGAATTTGAGTCCTTTAAAGTCTTAGTGAAATGGATAAATCCCTATAACGAATGATCAGGAATAAACAGAAAATAGAAAAAGCAGAAATGAACAAGGGAGTGTTAGTTCAGATCCTATGGACAACTAGAGTATAAAGACATATTGTGAAGAAGTTAATGTCAATAAATATACTTAGATAAAAAGAAAAATTTCCCTTAAAAACACAATCTATCAAAAGTGACAAAAATAAATAGAAAATCTGAATAGTCCAATATTTGTTATAGATATTGATTTCTAACTATAAAACTTCCTGAAAAGAAAATGCCAGATTAAGATGGTATCATTGGTTAATTCTATCAAACAGTTAGAGAAAAAAGAAAAACAATATTACACAAATTCTTTCAGGAAATAAAATGTTGAGAACAATTCATATCTTGTATTATGAGATCAGAATAACACTGAAACTGAAACCTGACAAGCATGATATAAGAAAACAAAATTGCAGACCGCTATAACATATTGACATAGTTTCAAAAATATTCCTAAAAAATGTTAGAAAATATATCCCAGCAATATGTAAAAAAATATTTCAGGACAAAAGGGATTTATTCCAAGAATAAAGACTGATTTATTACTTAAAAATCTGTTAACATAACTCACTAAATTAGCAAAATGAAGGGTAAAAAGTAATCTACTCCTCTCAATGTTTACGGAAAATTATTTATAAAAATCAAAACCCATTTTTGATAAAAATTCTGTTTCTATGAAAAATGAAAGCTAACACCAAACCTTACTGTGAAATATTTAACTCTTTTTCTCTAAGATGACCACTCTTGTCATCTCTCTACAACATTACACTGGAGGTCTAAACCAGCACAATAATGTAAAAAAAAGGATGTAAAAGAAATAATGATTTGAAAGGAAAAATAAAACTCTCCATTTGTAAATGACATGACTGAATATTTAGAAAATCTTACTAAATCTACAAAAGGAGTTATAAAACCAATAAGCATTATTAGCAAGTTTTCCAGTCAATTGTTTTTCTTTATACTAGTTACAAAAAATATTTTTAAATGTCAATATCAGTAGCACCAAAATATAAAACACTTAGAATTATACATATATTGTATCATTAGTCACAATAACTAAAATATGGAAATAACCTAAATGTCCATCAATGGAAGAATGGATAAAGAAAATGTGGTATATGCATACAATGGAATATTTTTCATCCTTAGAAAAGAAGGAAATCTTGCCACTTGTGACAACATGGATGGACCTAGAGGACACTAATCCAAGTGAAATAAGCTAAAATAAACAAGAAACAGAAAGACAAATACTATATGATCTCACTTATATGTGGAATTTAAAATAGTCAAACTCATAGAAGCAGAGAGTGGAATGGTGGTTACCAGAGGCAGTGGAGAGGGAGATATGGGGAGATGTTTGTCAAGCACACAATTTGCAGCTACCCAAGATGAAAAAATTATGGAGAGCAAATGTATAGAATGGTGACTATAGGTAACAATACTGAAATGCATACTCGAAATTTGCTCACAGGGCATAGCTTAATTTTTCTCATCATATATTAAAAAAATGGTAACTATGCTGAGGTGGTGGATATGTCAACTAGCTTTGGTTATAGTGATTATTTCACATTGTATACGTATATCAAATTATCAGTTTGTACACCTTAAATATACACAATGAAATAGAAAAGAAAATCAAGACTTCAGACTCCACAAGCAATGTTATACCTTAAACATTATACTGTGTTTAAATATTTTAATAAAGACAAATAAAAATTGTTTTTAACTTATGAAAAAATCTGAACTCTCATGATCTGTGCATTTTGCTGTATGTAAAGTATACTTCAATTTAAAAAATATATTGATTTCATAATAAAAATTACAGATAATAAATCCTGATAAAGTCTTCTTAAATAATGACTACATTGAAAAGAAAATGAAAAAATATTTGGTGTTTAGAGAAAATCTACATTGTAAAATTACCTTGGTTTATGATTTTTTTTTTTTTTTTTTTTGTGGGGAAGACCAGCCCTGAGCTAACATCTGTTGCCAATTCTCCCCTTTTTGCTGAGGAAGACTCGCCCTGGGCTAACATCCGTGCCCATCTTCCTCCACTTTATATGGGACGCCGCCACGGCATGGCTAACAGGCAATGCGTCGGCGGTCGCCTAGGATCTGAACTCACGAACCCCGGGCTGCCAAGCGCAAACTAAACCACTGCACCATCGGGTGGCCTCATGATTTTTTTTTAATGAAATATTATGTTCAATGTTTGGGTGAGTCACGGTTCTCTGTTTTTGTTACTATCATAAACATAATTCTTATTTCCATTTTTATGGCAAATATGTGCTTAAATTAAATAAAAGATTAGATATAGTAGTTCCTAAAATATTACATATGTGCTTTGAGACAATTAAACCCCATTATATTATATTATCAATTGTGTCTCAACTATGAGTTGGTATTCTTTCTCATTTTAAAAGTTTCAGATGAGATGATTATTAGTCTTAGATCATTTATATCTGCTCTTTGGACAAGTAAATGATATTAAGCTGAAGACTGGAACTCTGGGAAATTAGGTTTTTCTGTTAAGTGCTCTTGTTTAATGAAATCTTGAAAAGACATGTCACCTATCAACTGCCAAAGATCGTTGTTCATTTCTTTGCAAAACATTTCCTTCTGGTCGCCACAGTTTCTGATGAGAAAACTGCTGTTGTTTAAATTGTTTTTCCCTGAAGGTAAAATGTCATTTTTTCTCACTGATTTCAAGATTTTTTTCCTTATCTTTAGTTTTCAGAAGTTACACTATGATGTGTCTTGGTGCAGATTTCTTTAGGTTTAGCCTGTTTCGTGTTCACACAGCAAAGAAATAAGAAGTCTCAGCAAAGAGGAGAGCTCATTACCAGCCTGCGAAGGTCCTAGCTCCCTATTTGCCCTTCTCTGACATCTCTCCAGCAAAGATGTTGGGGCACCTTGTTACAGTTTCATAAAGTTGAAAATCCAGCCTCCTCACTTGTCCTTTTTTGGCATAGGTGCAGGCGGGGTCAGAGTATTTTCTGTGGTGGTGGTTTGTAGCAAAGTGGTTATTCTCTAAAAGTGGTTTTCGTTCTGTCTTGAAAGGCTGCCCCCTTCCTGGTCCTTTGACTAGGGGGAGCAGGGTTTCTGTTTGTTCGTTTGGGAAGAGGTACTGTGATAATTGAAGTTTTCAAGTTGTTGACTTCATCAGCTCCGAGACTGGGAAACATTAGGCAACAAAAATACCCAGGGAGCTCACAACTATACTTACGCGCTGTACAATGATGTTTTGGGTCAATGATGGATCGCATATACGGCAGTGCTCCTGCAAGATTAGCACCATGCAGCCTAGGTGTATGGTAGGCTATACCATCTAAGTTTGTGTAAGTACCCTCTATGTTGTTCTCACGATGAAATTGCCTAAGGATGCCTTTCCCAGAACGTATCTCCATCGTAAAGTGACACATGACTATATATTGTTCTTTGGGTTCCAAAGTCCCTAGATGCTCTGTGTTACTTTTTCCAGTTTTTGGAGATTTCTTTTACATGTTTTATATATAATGCTCAGAGTTTTTAATTGTACTAGTGGGAAGAATAGGGAAAAATATTTCTGGTCCATCTTTGGAAGGCAGAAGTCCTATTGTTGTCAGCTAGATTTTATCACAGAGAGCTTTCTAAATCAAATGAGTGAAATCTGTAATTCCAAACTTTTCAAAGTTAGGTAAATAAAGGGATAGATATACGGATAGCTAAAGCATGTGTAGGGTCTGGGCCTTGTTTCCTCAGCATGAACCCACATGCCTTATTGCAATCATGGGTCCTCCCGGCCCCCTTCTGCTCAGGACACCAACCATCTGTGCAGGACACCCACCTACCAGGACTTGTAACAGTGTAGGGCCTGGCCAGCTTGGATCTTACTTTATCTCACTCAAAGAACATTGCAAAGGAACACAGAGCCCCTCCATGTGAGGTACTGTTGCTGGGAATGCTGGCGATAACCAGGAACAACCCCTTTTGGCAAGCACATAGCCTTTGTGCTCCCCCACCTATATAGGCAGCCCCCTCCCTGCCTACGGCAGCAGTGAGTAGTTCCATCCAACCAGCCACCACTGGACACTCCCTGTAAGTAAATCCCGATAAACCTATATGTCTCGTAGTCTGTCTCTGGGTCTTTTCTTTGGTCTCTCCATTACCTATCCCACACTGTTTGTACAACTGGGCACGTGGCCAGACAGCATGTTATAGGCTAAGAGGATTTTAATAAAAAATCTACTAGACAAGGTGATCAAAATCAATAGTATTCTTGTTTTCCCCAAACTTCTGAATATATATAGTTAGGCAAAGTGTTTAGAAGTTAATAGTTGAACAATCATAATTGACAGTCATTTGATAATAACTGGAAAATCTATTATGATAAACTTTCCAGAAACTGAAAAAATTGAAGGTTACTGATAGACAATGATATTTTTTTGCAGTCAAGTAGATTCCACAACCTTATTTTTGAGAAAGTAGGAAAAGGCACTGATAAAATTATTCTCCAATAAACTGTTAAAAATAACTTTTGATGATAGACCATTAGTCTATTCTTGAAATATAACTTGGAAGGAATTCAAAGAATTGACTGGCATAGTTTTTAAAGAATAGCAATATAATATTTTGGAATAAAATTGATTCTGAACAGTCTTATTTTAGCAAAAAGAAATATTATTCATGGACATATAAGGTAATTTTTTAAAGCACCATTTTCATTCAGAGATAATTTCACATTAAAATTTTAATTTTAACATTTAATCAAATTGTCTCTCTTACATAAAATATAGTAAAAATATTTAAAAAAATGAACCTATAAACAGTTTTGTTGCAGAGAAGTATGATAAAGTGATCTATCAAAAGCTTATAAGCAGAGAAGTTCAGAGAAAAACAAAAGATATATTTAAAAATGGAAGATGTGATAGAAAATTACTGTTGCATTTAAATTCCATTGAATACATTTGTAAAAAATGAGCTAACTAGCAATATGCTAAAATATCAATATATGCAGTATATGGAAATATTATATATGGGGAATTTTAAATATGTATATTGTATATATGCATATATTTATTTGTTCATCTGTTTATATCTCTGTTATATATCCTCTTTCTTTCTCTTTCTCTTTCTTTCCTACTATCCCCATATAAAAAAAAATATAGGCATCTCCCAATTTTAAAGGCATTTTCCAAGCAGATCTGAAATGACTTGAGGTGGTGGGAAAAGGAGACTAGCTTGGGGTTGTGCAGTGACAAGGGAGTGAAGGCAGGATGAGATTTCATGTGCAGAGGCTTGCATGGTTTGAATCTCCCACAGGTGACAAAGGAAGGGGAGTCAGGATTTTTTTATCAGCTTGCCCAGATGTGTGGCAAAAGGAGAAGAGGAAGGAGTTTAAAGGTTTAAGAGATGTCAGAAAACAAAAAATGGAGTCAGACTCTTTGTTCAACTCTGCAAATATCACACTGTGTTGATTAATGTAGCTATACAGTAGGTCTTAATATTGGAAGGAGTAAATATTTTCATTTTATTCTTCTTTTTCAGACTGTTGTAGCTATTTAAAGGCTTGTGACTTTCCATATAAAATATACAATAATTTTGGCTTTTCTGCAAAAATCCTTACTGGGATTTTGAAAGGAATTGCATTAACATATAAATCAAATTGGGGACTAATTTTGTTCTTCTTTTTCTAGTTTCTTGAGATAAAATTTATTTATTAGAGAATTTTCCTCTTCTCTAATGTAAATATTTAGTGCTATGAATTTTCCTTTTAGTACTGCTTTAGCTGCATCCCACAAATTTTGATACATTGTAATTTCACTTTGATTCAGTTGTATGTATTATTTTTATTTCCTTTGAGACCTCCTCTATGACACAAGGATTGTTCAAATTCCATGTGTTTGCAGATTTTCCTATTGTCTTTCTATTATGTATTTCTAACTTGATTCCATTATGGTTGGAAAACCATACTATCTTCTGTATGATTTCCATCCTTTTAAATTCTTTGAGGTTTGTCTTGTGGTCTATGATATTATTTATCTTGGTGTGAGGTGGAGGATGGGTTACTCCCTTGGCTCTGCTGGCAATGCTACTATGGGCAGACAAGGCCTGGCTGGCTTTTGTGAAGTGGGGACTGAGTTAGGATATCAGCTCTGCTGACACTTCAGATGCAGGCATATCAGGCTTCCCACCACCAGTGGCTATGGGTCTCCCTATTAAGTCTCTGTTGGGCTTCCCCTTTCCTGATCCTTTCCCAGAGAGAATGGACCTTATCTTTTACTTTACTTTTGCTTTCCTATTTTTGTTCTTTTTGCCTAGGCCTGTTGACAGTTTTGGGTTGCAAGTGGCCAGGTCCTCCACATCCCAGTCTGGGATATATGGGGAATAAAAAAATATCCTTGGGAACTCACAGTGGTATCATTCTTCAAGTCCTGAGGTCCTGAAGTCAATCCATATTCTCCTTCTAAAAAAATATTACTTATTTATTTTTTAATTGAAGTATAATTCACATATAATATTATATTAGTTTCAGGTGGACAATGTAATGATTCAATCTTTGTATATATTGTGAAATAATCACCACAATAAGTCTAGTTAACATCAGTCACCATACATAGTTACAATTTTTTTTTTATTCTTGTGATGAGAACTTTTTAAGATCTACTCTCTTAGCAACTTTCAAATATGCAATACAGTATTATTAATTATAGTCAATAATGTTCTCTGATTCACCTTGCAGAGTCATTTTATGATTGTCTGTTGAATTATTTCCAAGTTATTTAGTTGTATTTAGAGGAGAGAGCAACGAAAAGTGAATATATATCATGTTTTTCTGCAACCTGAATAGATTAAACTTTTCAAGAAATTGGCAAATTATTTTCCAAAATTCCAAGCTGTTTTATAATTTTTACATCCCCAACAGTAGTGTATGAGTTACAGTTCTTCCAAATCCTACCCAAAACTAGTATAGTCAATCTTTTTTATTTTTAGACCTTCTAATAGTGTGTAATAGAATCACATCGGGTTTTTAATTTGTGTTGCCTAATGACTGATGTTGAGCATCTCTTCAAGTGCTTATATTCCATCCACATATATTCTTTAAGTGTTTTCAAAATCTCATTATCATTATATTATATACTTTTGAAATATGTTTATTTAACCAATTTTATGTAGTCATTACATAATTGGAAGTGCTGGACTACAACAAGATATATCCCACCAGGAACTTGAATAATTTTTAGAACTCTTTCCTGACACTGCTCCTCCATGACATCTTTTCTGGCCACTCTGGTCCAGTTTGTCTTATCTGTTTACTGTTATAGTCTTCAACACACTTCGTATACAGTAGTCCACCCTTATCCATGGCTTCACTTTCCATGATTTCAGTCACCCACAGTCAACCACGGTCCAAAAATATTAAATGAAAAATTCCAGAAATAAACTATTCATAAGTTTTAAATTGTACTCATTCTGAGTAGCATGATGAATGTCACACCATCATACTTCATCCTGCTTGAGATATAAAGCACCCCTTTTTCCAGCATATTACACTACCCATGCTACCCTCCCATTAGTCATTTAGTAGCCATCTCAGTTATCAGATCGACTGTTGAGGTATCAAAATGCTTGTGGTTCAAGTAACTATTGACATCATCTGCTACTGACATCCAACCATTGACATCATCATGGCTTAATGATCCTCCTGGTGACATATTGTCTGAAGGTTCGTAGTAACCTAATGATACATCACAATGCCTATGTCATTCACCTCATGTTATTGCACCAGGTCTGTTTTTGCTCACCTCCCAGAAAGCCAAACACCAAGATGACAAGATTGTAGCAGAGAGAGGGTTTAATAATCACAAGACAGCCAAGTGAGGAAACGGGAAAATGAATCTGAAATCCACTTCTCGAAAATAGGGACACAGGGATATTTACAGGGCAAGGGGCAAGGTGGTCTGAAATGATTGGAGGTGAGGAGAGATTAGGTAATTGATGCCCTGTGCAAGGGTAGTCAGTCTTCATGCCTCCTCGTAGGAGACATGTCCACAGAATGGTAGCGACAGCATGCCCTGAGGGTGGAATTTTAACCTCTTGACATCAAAAGGTCGCATATCAGACATACATCTGCATGGGCCCAGTTGATGGGTTGGTGGTCTCAACCAGCCTGAAGTGGGAAAGGGGTTCCAATACCTGAAAAAATAGATCAAATACCCATTACCATGGTGATGCCGGCTCCAGGGAGATGTTATCTATAGGAACCTAGTGGGAGTCAGATAGCATATTGCCTGAACAGCACAATTAACAATGGGTAAGTTTATCATGCAGATTTAAGTCCTTCCCTTCTGTTCTGATGAGTTTCTAGGTAAGGCCATCCCCCCCTTCTTCCTGGTACAGGGAAGAAGACACCCTTACAAATGGAGATTTCCTTTACAAATGTAAGTATGTCTTACAAAGGGTAACCAGAACTAAGAATAGGCTTAGCAAGGACCCTCCCAGATACCTGGAGCTGTTTATGGTGATGGTCTGTTCTGGGGGCAGGCCTCCAATCCCAAACTCTATTGGTCAGTTAGTGGGGTTGGGGGTCAAAGTGTCCTTCAGGCAGAGACACACTTTGAGTTGGCCAATTCCTATCTCCCCCAGTCACTAGCCACTCAATCATCAATGGACAAGTGTTGGCCAGTTTAATTCACTTCAGCTCAACACATAGGCATTGTATCATTTCACAGAATCACAAAAAGTATGGTGAATACTGTATGGTATATGTTGAGAAAAAAGACCACATTCACATAACTCTTATTACAGTATATAGTTATAATTATTTCATTTTACTATTATTTATTGTTGTTACTCTCTTACTGTGCCTAATTTATAAATTAAGCTTTAACATAGTTATGTGTATAGGAAAAAAACATAGTATATACAGAGTTTGGAACTGTCTGTGGTTTGAGGCATTCCCTGGGGATCTTGGAACGTATCCCCCAGGGATAAATGTGGACTACTATAATTCACTTTTCATGGGCACTATCTTCTTTCCACCACTGAAGTATAAATCCCTTGTAAGAAGATACTATTCTTATACTTTTCTGAGTTCTCCCATACACAATCTTTAAACACTGTAAGCCCTTCTTAATACCCAGGAATGGATGATGAGAGGGAAAGAGTGTGTTTGTTGCATGTGGGAGAGCAAACTGAATGAGCATTAGGGATAAAACTTCTCATGCACTTTCCTCCCTGCTAAAACAAAATTTATGAAGAGCAAGAAGACTTGTTTATGGGCAGGATATGAATTCTGCAAGTTTTAAATCCCCAGAGATTCCCAGAAAGTTTTACAAGTCACAAGTTACACAAAGCCCTGTAACTAATGAGAAAAAATTACAAAGTTGAGTGGAAAAGATCTCCCGCTCTGTCTGATGAAAGAAGAGAGGAATTCCCTCAGGTCTCCTAACCAGAACCAAACCTCTAGAGCTCAGGAACCTCAGGCTCTGATGATAATCAGAGAATCTCTCTAAACTGGTAGAAGGAATGACTCTGAACCATCATGATGTAGTGCGTGGTGAGAACTGACCACAGCACATCTGGCTTAGCCTCAGACTCAGGTCAAAAACTCTAGAGTCGTAGAAAGCCAAAGCTTGCACCAAATCAGGACCTTTTTCTCACTTCCCAGCTGGAGAATCTTAGACTCAGAAGGCACAAGGACTTTTCCAATGTCACAAAACTAGCAGTGATAAAGTTAAGAATCCAGGCTCTTAGACTAGTGATTTTCATACTAAGTCAAAGTCTATCTCTTTTCAGTGGAGAACAAAGTATGCTTCCAACAGTGTGAAGAAAGTCCTGGAAGAAAATGACTATAACACTGAGTTGGCTTTGGAGCCCTGATAAAATATACAAGGTAGGAAACTATTCTAGATGGTTTGACTCTCTAGTAATCATAATTTTCTACAAAATTTTGCAGAAAATGTCACTACATTTTCTCCAAATTAACATTTCTCTTTGACTTTGGAAAGGGTGCATGCTTCTTTTGTCAGTGGATCCATATCCCCAATTAAATTTGATGCAAGTGGATTTGGCGACAACTTCAGAGGTAGGTGAGAGTAAGGTGGGGTATAAAACTCTCACCACCTCCACACAGAAATTCAGAATATGCCAGAAGTAGGTGGAGATTCTGACATTTGTACTCTACTGCTGTTGATCCACCAAGTAGGTATTTAGCACACAATTAAAGATAAGAATTAGATAAGAAAGGACCTTTCTTGGAATTTGTATTACTGATTCTTTGCATTTTCAAAATGCCTCTGAATTTAATGATGGGTTTGAAAATAATCTCTCTGGGCTGTGTTGGAGAGGATAGGGCATATTGTGTGAAATTAGGCTGTTCTGCAGGTAGTTATGTTAGAAAGAACATGGGTTTTGCACCAAGCACACGAGGTAGTAAAGCAACTTCTTGTTTTGCCTATATGTTTTTTTTTTCTCTTTGGTTTACTTAGTTAATATTTTACTTCCACAATCTATATAGTTGCCTTTCTTACAGAGTTACTGTGAAGAGTTAAGCAAATTTAAGAACCTTAGAATGTAAAGTGCTCTACGGATGGAAGGAATTTTTTACAATGGCTTGGGGATAAGCAGAAGACCACATTGGGACCTGGTATTTCTGAGAGGGAGAGAAGGTCTTCTGAAACAGTCCAGAATGCTTCAGAAAGCTGTTTGTAGGGTAAAGTGAAATAATAATCTGAAAATGTGGATTTGGATACCAAAAAGACAATAAATTTGGACACTAAGGAGGCTTCCACTAAAAGGGCTCATGATGGAGCTCAAGAATCGTTTAGACACTGTCTCTCATAATATATCCTTAGGCAAGAAGACAGAAAAATACTCTAGTGTTCTCTTTGGGAGATAATTACTCACAGATAAGAAGGTGTGGATACAGTGGGAGAAAGAGGGAAACAGGAAAAGAGGAAGAGGAAACATGAAAAGAGCAAGACAGGAGATCAGAAAAGATTGTCATGTGATTCATGTATGACCATGAAAGAATAAGAGTCTTGTCAGGTCTAAGAGAACAAGAGAATCAAAAGGACCTAAAAGGTAGAGTCTGTATGGTTGTGGATTATTTCTGGAAACATTTTCAGTTTAGACCATTTTTCTACTGCCTCTTCTGATTCTCAGTGACCAGCTAGATTCTGCCATGAAAATACTTATTTTTAGCATGAACTAAATTTAATTAGGAGTACAAAATCTGTTCATATCCAGCTCAAAATCAAATGCTGAGCAGTGTTAAGTAAAACAGAAATTGATTATAGCTTCAGCACATTTTTTGATGATTAACCTATCTAGCCAACATTTATTGGGAATTATTACCTTCTTAGAATGCTCTGTATTATCACCCTGGAAACACAGAAATATATGACAGAATCTCTTTCCTCAAGAAGAAAGCATTGATAAATAAAAAGAATATACAATTAAAGTCAAGACAGCTTGATTCTAGTTACAAATATGCCACTTCATAGATATGATTATCTTATTTCTAAAATAAGAAACATAATCAGAGCTGCCCTACACATTTCACAGCTGTGGTATGCACTTCACACTTATTCTGTGAAGAGTAAAATCAATACATCTTTCAAAGAATCTGGCAAAATGTAGACTCTATAAATGCTAGTTATTAAATATGTTGGCATGTGGGACAGGAAAAACAATAGCATGATATAACACAAAGCTGAAGGAGTGTGTTAAATATAAGGAAAAATAACAGAATGTAGAAGTCAGAGGAAGATGAAATTAAATCAGATGAAGAATTATCAAAAAATTCATAGAATGACTAGCATTGATCATTTTCAGATGCCGAGTTTGGCACTGAAGAAATGGACAAAATCTCAATTGCCACCTGCACTGTGCTTGCATAAAGGGTCTGTTCATCAATACTAACATCATACCCTAATTAATCACTATTAATCCTAAGAGTCCTGGGCGATCCTATCTTCTTTCTCTCTCCTCACAGTGGAGGAAAGGGAGGATGTTCTTTATTTCCTTTTAATATTTCAGGACCTAAATGCCCTCTCTAAGAATGACTTCAGGATACTCTGCCAATTGTAGGCCATTATCTAAGTTTGGTTCACTAATTATTATAAATCAACTATCAACCTTCACTAAGTAGATATTTACAGACGATATGTTACATGGAAGTTGCTGTGTTGGACCTTGACACTATTTGTCTATGAGCTACTTGGTACTCTTCAGTATTCAGAATCTGATTCATTTCGGGCTGTCCTGATGCACCTGCATCTCCTTCACTGGACAACAATTAGAAATTTTTTTCCCTATTGTATTACCAACCAAAAAAATTCTTTAAAAAAATAAGCCAGAAAAAGGCTTCTAGTCACATGAGTAATCAGTAATTGGTTGCTGAATAAAAGAGAAGTGAATGAATGAAAAATTAGGAAAACACATCACCTACATATACATGGTGTCTTGCTAAACTAAGTGAAGACTCAGTTGGTAATTGTAACTCTGATCATTTGTCTTATTCACATCACAATTTTCAAACAATAATGGAGACTTATATGTTTACTTGTTTCTTTCAGATATCAGACAGTCAAACAATGAAGATCAACCAGACAATCCTAAAGGAATTCATTCTTATTGGCTTCTCTCTTTACCCACGTGTACAGACATTCCTCTTTGTTGTCTTCTTTTGTCTCTACCTTCTCACCCTCACAGGTAACCTGGCCATCATAGGTCTTACTTGGGTGGACAGATCTCTCCACACCCCTATGTACCTCTTCCTTAGTGCACTCTCCTTCTCTGAGACCTGCTACACACTGACCATCATCCCCAAGATGCTGGCAGATCTACTGGCCCAAAATAGAAGCATTTCCATCATAGGTTGTGGCTTGCAGATGTTTTTCTTCTTGGGACTTGGTGGCACTAATTGTCTCATCATTACATTGATGGGCTATGATCGCTTCCTGGCCATCTGCAACCCTCTCAGATATCCACTGCTTATGAGCAACATGGTATGTGGACAACTTGTGGCCTCTGCTTGGGCTGGAGGCTTCTTTATCTCTCTGATAGAGACTGCACTGATATTCAGGGGCTCTTTCTGCAGCCCCAACCTTGTCAAACACTTCTTCTGCCATATGCGGGCCATTGTGAGGCTGAACTGTCTAGTTAGTGACCTCATAGAATTTATTATAACTGTGATACCAGTGTCAGGTTTGCTGGTCACCTTCCTGCTCATCATCCTCACTTACATTTTTATTCTTTCCACTGTTCTCAGGATCCCTTCAGCTGAGGGAAAGCAGAAGGCATTTTCTACCTGTGCCTCCCACATCACAGTGGTCACCATACACTTTGGTTTTGCGTCTATTGTTTATCTGAAGCCTGAAACGTCAGGGGGAGATAATACACTGATAGCAATCCCTTACACTGTCATTACCCCTTTCCTCAGCCCCCTCATTTTCACCCTCAGGAATAAGGACATGAAGAATGCTTTTACAAAGGTGCTTGGAGAGACAAGGTCCTTGAATGAATAGTTTTGGATTATTGCTGCATGGTTGACTGTCTCCAGAAGTCAAGGAAGCATCTACCTGTGACATCTGGAGGAGCCTGTACCATTTGTCTTTTTCTGGAGGCTGGCATATGGAGATCAAGTGACTGAGTCTGGGACCTAAGCCATCACAATTGTTTACTCAGTTGCTAAGGAAGTTGTCCAACTCTTCTACTTCTACTTCTTCTACTGTCCAACTCTATCTATTTTTACAACTACTGTCAGTTCTCCAACCACTTCTGTTTCTACTATGTGTCTCTGCAGATACTAGGCTTCTCTCAGTCAGCCTCTGGGTTTACTGCACCATTGATGGAATGGGAAAAGAACAATTGTGGAAGGAAAAAACAACACCTGTGACCACTACACCGAGATGTTTTCAAACGTCTAAAGATGTAAAGGATGAGGAATTTTTCTAGGCAACATTGGGAGGCACTGGGTTGCACCTCTCATGAAAGAATCCATTTATAGTAGGAGATACACTATACAGAAATCATCCACTGTCTACTTGTGTATATCTGGATCGATACCTCTATTTGTTAAGTGTCCATGCCATACTGATTACTACATATTTTGATAATACTTTCTGACTGTGTTCTTCCAATGACTATCAGATTTTAACTTCCGTAGATACAGGATATCTTGGAATATTGATTCAAACAAATAAACAGGATAGTAGAGCCTGCATGTTCTATGAATGAAGGAATCCACGGGTGAGGGCTGGAAATAACCCTTAATTTCTTTCAGATGACTATGTTCAAAGGCAAATGGTTATTAAAAATATAACAATGTCATGATATTGAGGGTTTAACAAAGAAAGCTATTTTGAAATAATTTTGGCAGACAAAATGTACAATAAAGGGAATCAGATCAACAGAACATCACTCTTGATATCACCAGGAAGAAAATTAGAAGCACTGTGGAGCTTATATCACAGTAGGTTAGTAAGTGGTCTTACTGAAATTTCAGACATATTGGCCTAGGGAATTTTCTGAATCCTTATCTCATTTCTGCTATAACCAAATCAGTGACCTCTCATGAAGGACAGAATTTTTCTGCCAGTGTTTGGTATACATAAAATATACGAAAAATGCTGGAATAATTTCTGAACTCCATTATTTACAGGAATGTTATAAAGATAAATGAGACAATGGATGAAAATTATATGTCTATACAGTGATTAAGGTTACCTCACACCACAACTCTATTTTCTTCCCTGGGGCCATTTCAGTGGCACATGTGCAAGCAGAATATTTACCCTCTTTAATTTGTGATCACTGCCTCTGTGAAAGAGCATTTTTTCCACATTTGTTCCATTCCTGAGAACTGATTATTCAATCAACAGAAGCTATAAAATCTTGGAAATAAATACTAACAATTTATCCACTCATGGTGGGTGTAGAAGATATGATGCTAAGTCTAGACTCAAGTTCCTGAAGTTGAATTTGGACAGATTAACCTGCATATACCTAATACGGTGACTGTGGCAGCAATTGCTAGTTGCCTACATAATATTCATTGTTAAACTACAAATAAGTAACTAAATGGGAGCTGGAAAATACTTACATGTTTAGAACTTAAGAAACACCTTTCTAAATAAATCATGAATCAAATAAGAAATCCCATGGATATTATAAAAAGTGATTTAAACTAGAGGAAAGGAAAACACTACAGGTTAAAACTGGTGGGGTACAACTTTTTAGGGTCTAGATGGAAATATATAGTCTTCAAAATGCATATTAGAAAACTTCATTGGCTGAAAATTAATAAGCCAAGTATTCTTCTCAAGAATTTAGGAAAGACATAACTAAATGAACAGAGAAAGAGTGTAAAGAAAGAAAAAGATAACAGCAGAAATTAATTAAATAATTAATAGTACAACATATAGTAGAACATAGTAGAACAACTCAAAGACTGGAATATTGAAAATGTTTATAAATTATATTATTCCCTGGTGAGATTGATAAAGAAATAAAGACAGAAAATAAAATAACAATGATGGGAATGAAAATCTGTGCATTTCTCAGATTACATAAACATAAAACATGAGAGAGTGTCATGAAGGACTTTGTGAACATAAATTTGAGAACTTACATAAAGTGCAAAGATTCCCATAAAATGCCTATTAAAACTGACTTAGGGAGAAATAGTTATTTAATTCTCAGAATATTGAATTTTAATTAATGTATTTCATGTTACAAAAGAAAAAAAAAACTCTAGGTTTTTAGCTTCACCAGTAGATGCTGCCCAACCTTTATGGTGGAAATTATGCCAAATTGCACAATATGCTTCCATGGAATAGAAAAGAATAAACACTCTCCAACTCCTTTTTTTGGCCAGTATAATCTAGAAACTAAATCTTGAAATCTTACTTAGGAACAGCGATACGAAACTCAATATTATCAAACCAAGTGTATATACTCAAATTGGATTTAGCCCAGAAATGCAAGGTTGGCATATTTGAAAATTAAACATTGTAATTTATCACATTATTAGAATATTAATCATATGTTTATCTTAATTGATGCAGAAAATTCCTTCGATAAAATGTAATATACATCCAGAGAATAAAAACCTCTTAGCATAATAGGAATTAAAAGGAAGTTCCTTAAAGTAATGAAGGTTTCCTGAAGAGAAATCTCTATCAAACTTCTTACATAATGGTGAGACATTTAAATCTGTCCAGGAAAATCAGGAACAAGACAAGAAAGCCTTCCGCCATCACTTCTATTCCATATTATTCTAGACAGTCAGTGTATTAAGAAAAGAAAAAGAAAAAGAGACACAAGGATTATAAAGGAAGAAAAACGGTCATTTCTCATGAATTATATGATTTTGTAGGTTAGAAATTCAAAATAATATGTAGATGAATTTATTAGAATTAATCATTGATATACCACTGCGTATAAGATATGTAAACAAATCAATTGGATTCCCACAAATTAACAATTGGAATATGAGTTTTAAAAATATATCATATATTAAAGCTTCAAAAATATCAAAACCTTAGGAACAAATTTAATAAAAGGCATACAAAGCCTCTGCAGAGAGAACTGGAAAGCATTATTAAAATAATTTTAAAAGAACTATGTGAATGATGAGATATGTCATTTCATGGATTAGAAGACTCAATGTTGTACAGATGTCTATTCTTCACATACTAATCTATGTTTCAAAGCAACCCTGATGAAAATCTCAATAGTTCCATTTTTTGTGTCTGAAACTATAAGGTGACTTAAAATTTACATGGATTTACAAATAGCTAAGACATTTCTGAAGAACAACTTAACATGATTTGTTTTACCGAATATCAAGACTCATCATGCAGCTACAGTGTGGTATTGGCACAAGTGACAAATAGACCAACAGAGTAGAAGCGAGAGCCTCAAAGACCCATGCTCACAAGAGCACCTACTTTATGAGAGATATAGCTTTGCAGAGCAGTGGGAAAGCAACAGACTTTTCAGAAGCTTATGCTAGGAAAATTGCACATCCATACAGGAAACACAAAATCCTCCTCCATAAACAAAAAAAGTCAATTTTTGGATATTAAAACCTAAATTTGAAAGGCAAAACAATAAAACTTTTAAATGCTGACATAAAATAATATCTTCAGGGGCCGGTCTGGTGGCCTAGCGGTTAAGTAGGTGCACTGTGCTTCACTGGCCTGTGATTCGTGGGTTTGTATCCTGGGCACGGGCAGACATACCACTTATCAAGCCATGCTGTGGTGACGAGGAAGATGGGCATGGATATTAGCCCAGGGCCAATTTTCCTCAGCAAAAACGAGGAGGATTGGCAACAGATGTTAGCTCAGGGCTAGTCTTCCTAACACACACACAAAGAATATTGTCATAATATCCTTAGGATATGGAAAGATTGTTTAAACTAGATATAAAAACCTTAACTAAAAATGAAAAGGTCAATTGATATTGAGAAATTTTGTTCATTTAAAAAGCACTATTCAACAAATGGACAGGCAAGCCACATAAAATTAGAAAGAAATTGAAGGAGTTGATTAATGTAAAATTTTAGATAGTGATTCCACTTGGAGGGAGGGGGCTGGGAGGGGGAGGGGCACATAGAGGGACACCTCACTGACAAAATTCTTTTCCTAGGTCTGGGTAGTGATTACAAAGATGTTTGCATCACAAAAACTCTAATTTCTGTGTTTCTTTGGATGGTTTTCTGAATCTATGTTTTATTTTATATTATAAAGATTAAACAAGAAATTCCATAGAATGAGAGAAAACATATACAACACGTGTAATTGGCAAAAGTGTCTTACACAGTGTATATAAAATTCCTACCAAAAAAAGATCGACAATTTAATCAACAGTAAAAATATTCAAGAGATATTAATATATCCTTCATTAAATAAAGTATCCAAACGTGCAATAAATATGTGAAAACATGCTTAATCTCATTAGTTAACAGGATAATAAACATTAAAACCCCAATGAGATACCACAATACATCCACTTACATTGTTAAAATTAACAGGCTGGATTAACAAGTGTTGATGAAGCTGTGGAGCAGCAAGAACTCCTGTGTGCTCCTGGTGAGGGTGTAGATTGGTTCAGTCACGTCAGAAAACAGTTTGGTATTATAGACTTATTTGGGAGATACCTGTGGTCTAGCTTTTCTTCTCTTAGATATACACTCTAGAGAACTGTGTGCACATGTGTAACATGAAACATATATAAGAATGTTCATAGAGGAAATATTTGCAATAGACTAAAGCTGGGAATTACTCAAATAGTCACCACTAGTAGAATAGATAGATAAATTGTAGTACATTCATTTTACAGTGTATTAGCATGCAGCAATAAAAGTGAATAACTATAGGTACATTCTTTGTTGTAGATGTGAAACTCTTTTGTTTCCTGATTAGACCGTATCTTTCTTTGACAATCTAAGAGACAGATTACAATTCAAGGACTTTGTCTCTAGCCTAATTTCTCACTAGATTTTTCTAAATTTTTGTCTATGAAAGTCCCTTAATGAGAAGCATTAAGATATTTTCTCTTGTCAATAAGGAATATAATAAGACATCCATGAAGAAATAAAGTAAGAGATCAATGGCTTCTGTTCTCATCCTAAATATGAAAAGCTTTCACTTGTTTCTTCTATGTATATTAAGCATTTACTCTGTTCAAGACATCGCACTAGCTATGGGGAAAACAAAAACACAAAAGATATGGTTTGTTCTCTCAGGAAACTCACATTCTACTTGCAGAGAGGCTGGACAATCATGACATAATTTGGATGAAGGTTTGCACAGAGATCTATGGGAGCACTCAGGAGACACAGTATCTATATAAGATCACTAGAAGCTTCAGTCATATTGTGGGCCAGTGTCCCCAAATGAGACTGCTCTGCCTGAATGTCTCAGCATCATTTAAGAAGCCCTCTAAACAGGAGAAAGATATAGCTAGGAGGAGCCCTCTGGGGTCAGAACAAACAGCAAACACTGACCTCAGGAACTATCCCTTCAAAGGAGCCTGAATTTGTCTCTATTATTCTGTGGAGCCATTTATGTGCCAAAACGGGGTTGAAAACAATGGAGCAACCAGCAGGCTAAAAGCTGAGCATGGTCAGGAAAAGGATAGTAAAAGTAAGTCCTATCAAAACCACTGCCACCCCAGGGTGAATGTGGGCATAACCGTGACTGTGCTCTGAGAAGCAACATCAGAGATTCGACACCATAGGAGGGTGAGGAGGATAGAATTCACTAAAATAACTGAGCCAGTAACTAAAAAATAGAAAAACAAATAACATAAACAAGACTCGGTGGTGTGTGGAGAAACCAGTAATTGGAGTTTCTACAACACATCATCTAAACTATGCAGTTTCCCAGAACAACAACAAAAAAAGAGACATGCAAAGAAACAGGAATATATGACCCACACCACAAAAAACATCAGGCAACAGAAACTGCCTGTAAGAGTGACTTGATGCCACATTTAAAAGACAAAATCTTCAAATATAATTACAAGTGATAAAGGAGTTACAAAAGTTGAAATGTTTCAGTTGAAAAGTACAATAACTGAAATGAAAATTCATTAAGAAGAGCTCAACAGCAGATTTGAACTGGTACAAGAAAGAATTAGTGAACCTGAAGGTAGAGCAATAGAGATTATGCCATTCGAGAAACAGAGGAAAAGAACAAAGGAAAATGAAAAGATCCTCAGAGAAATGTTGATCATCATTAAATACTCCAAACAGGAGTAATGGGAGTAGAAAAAAGGAGCGAAAAGGGAGAATGGGGAAGAAAACAACATTTGAAGAAATAATGGCTGAAAACTGCACAAATTTATTGAAAAACAAATCTGTACATCCAGGAAGCTCAACAAACTCAAGGAGAGTAAATATACAGAAATCTACAAACAGACACATCAAACAACAGAATACCTATTCTTCTCAGGTGCACATGGAACATTCCCCAAGATAGACCACATGGTATGGCATAAGTCTCAACAAATTTAAAAGGATACAAATCCTACAAAGTATGTACTCCCACAATAATAAAATGAAATGAGAAATCAATAACACAAGGACATAGGGAAATTCACAAGTAGGTGGAAATTAACATACTTCTAAATGGCCGATGGGTCTAAAAGGAAATCACAAGAGAAAGTATAAAACACTTTGAAATGAATGAAAATAGGGATACAACATAATAAAATTTATGAGATTCAGCAAACGCAGTGCTTAGAGGGAAATTTATTGCTAGAATTACCTATATTTAAAAAGAAGAAAGATTTCAAACAAGTAATCTCAGCTCCCACCATAAGACACTGCAAAAAGAATGGCAAACTAAACCTAAAGTCAATAGAAGGTAGGAGATAGTAAAGAAAAGAGTGAAAATTAATAAAATAGAGAGATTGTAGAAAAACAATTGAAAAAAAATCAATGAAACCAAAAGCTGGTTCTTTGAAAAGACACAAAATGGACAAACCTTTAGCTCAATTGACCAAGACAAAAAGAGAGAAGACTCAAATAATTAGACTTGGAAGTAAAAGAGATGACATCACTACTGACCTTACAGAAATAAAAAGGATTATCAATGAATAGTATGAAAAATTGCATATCAATGAATTAGATCACTTCAATGAAATGCACAGATTTTTAGAAAGACAAAACCACTAAAACTAACTCAAAGAGAAAATAGTCAATCTGAATAGAAGTATAACATGTAAAGTGATTGAGAATATCTAGTCTCTCAATATTTTTAGTAATAGAACCCTCTAGAACTTTAGCAGGATACACAGATGGCCAATTAGTTACTATATTCCTCAGCCTACTTTGTAGACAGGTTTGGTTAAGTGACAAGGTCTTACTAATGAGATCTAAGTGGAATTAATGGGTGCAACTTCTTTCTGCTTTCCTTCTGCTAGTAATGGAAAACCAGGTACCTTGGACTCACCAATGGAAGCCTTCTCCTGGGTGGATGGTAGAACCATTCCACTGGCCTGTGGCTTGTACAACTTGTGTAGCCAAGCTGTTCTGACAACCCTGCCAATCGTGTACTGCTTGTCACTGCACTATTATAAGGGAGAAATAAAATTCTATCTTATTTAAGCCATTTTAATTTTGGGGTCTTGGTGGGTGAGATCATAGCTACATTGTATTACTAAGATAATTGAAGAGACATTTATAAATCTCTTAGCAAAGTGTCCAGTATATGGTAAGTGCTTAGTAAAAGGCAATTGTGGTTTTGTTCCTGCATCCACAGGAAAAAGTATAAAAGCAGGTGCTTCTGTTTTATTTCACTACTAAAAATGCTTTCACTTGTTTCTTATCATTCCTTCCTCAGACTATTAGTCCCTTATCTTCCAGAAGATCATACTCGTGTGATTCCTTTCTTGGCCAACTTTTGGTCTTTTTCTTTCTTTGATCTGCCGCAGGCCCTTTCTTAAGCATTTCTTATTTATCTTTCTCTCTTTTTCTAGATTCTGTTCCTCTGGTTAAATCTATCAAACCTGCTTCTATCATATATATTAATTTTTATTACCTCCCAGACTATAATCTGAAGAGAGACCTAAGATCCAGACCAACATTTCTAATTTATTGCTGCATATGTCTGTTTTTTCCTCTGAGCTTAGCATGTCAAGACTGAATTTATCACTGATTTTCTCACGGTGTTCTTCATTTTGTGTTTTCTAAGAGTTAACATCTCCTCATAATTTTGGGCTGAAAACTCAGAGATAACTAATTCGCGAACTCTTTATAGCATCATCTAGTCCCTAGGTAAACTGTATTCTTCTTATAAATAAGTACTTATTTATTTGTTAAGTGAAGTATAATTTACATATAACATTATATTAATTTCAGCTGTACTTTGTAATGATTCAATGTTGTATATGTTGTGAAATGATCACACAATTAGTCTAGTTAACATTGGTCACCAGATGTAGTTACACATTTTTTTTTATTCTTGTGATGAGGACTTTTAAGATCTACCCCCTTAGTGACTTTCCAATATGCAATACAGTGTTATGAACTATAATTAATAATCTTCTCTTATTCACTTGCAGAGTAATTTTATGATTGTCTGTTGCATTATTTCCAGGTTATTTAGTTGTATTTAGAGGAGAGAGCAGAGGAGAGTGAATATATACCATGTTTTCCTGGAATCTGAATAGATTAAACTTTTTAAGAAATTGGCAAGGTATTTTCCCAAATTCCATGCTATGTTATAACTTTTCATCCCCAACAGCAGTGCATAAGTTACAGTTCTTACAAATATTAACCAGCACTAGTACAGTCTATCTTTTTTCATTTCTAGACATTCTAATAGTGTGTAATAGAATTACCTTCTGTTTTTAATTTGTATTGCCTAATGACTGATAATGTTGCGCATCTCTTCAAGAGATTATATTCCATCTACATATATTCTTTAGGTATTTTTAACATCTCGTTGTCATTATATCATATACTTTTGAAATATGTTTATTTAACTGATTTTATGTAGTCATTACATAATTGAGCGCTGGATTACAACAAGATATATTTTACCAGGAACTGGAATTCCAAGTGTGCTTATTTTCAGAAGTCTTTTCCAACACTCCTCCTGCATTATACCTTCTCTGACCGCCCTGGTCCAGTTTGTTTTATCTTGTCTCTTCACTGTTATAGTCATCAACACACTACAGCATACAATAGTCCTCCCTTATCGGTGGGTTCGCTTTCCGCAATTGCAGTCAACCGCAGAAAACCACAGTCTAGAAATATTAAATGGAACATTCCAAAATAAACAAATCATAAGTTTTAAACTGTGATCATTCTGAGTAGTGTGATGACTCTCACACGGTCCTGCTCCATCCTGCCTGAGATGTGAATCATCCTTTTGTCCAGCGTATCTATGCTATTATATATGCTACACATGCTACCCACCCATTAGTCACATAGTAGCCATTTCAGTTACCAGATTGACTGTTGAGTTATCACAGTGCTTCTGTTCAAGTAATCATTGACATCATCTGCTCCTGACATCCAACCATTGACATCATCATAGCTTGATGATCCTCCTTCTGCTATGTTGTCAGAAGGCCCATAGTAACCTAACGCTACATCACAGTGCCTATGTCATTCACCTCACTTCTGCTCATCTTGAAGGCACTGTATCATCTCACAGAATCACAAAAAGTAGGGTGAATAGTATATGGTATATGTTGAGAGAAAGAGACTATATTCACATAACTTTTACTACAGTACACTTATAATTCTATTTTATTATTAGCTATTGCTGTTAAACACTTACGGTGCCTAATTTATAAACGAAGCTTTAGCATAGTTATGTATGTGTAGGAAAAACATAGCATATAAAGGGTTTGATACTCTCTGTGGTTTGAGGCATTCCCTGGGGATCTTGGAACGTATCCCCCAGGGACAAAGGTGGACTACTATAATTCACTTTTCATGGGCACTATCTTCTTTCCACCACTGAAGTATAAATTCCTTGTGAGAAGATACTATTCTTTATACTTTTCTGAGTTCTCCCATACACAATCTTTAAACACTGTAAGCCCTTCTTAATACCCAGGAAGCCAGTCAGCGATGAGAGGGAAAGAGTGTGTTTGTGGCTGGTGTGTGGGAGAGCAACTTCAATGAGCATTAGGGATAAAATTTCTCACGCACTTTCCTCCCTGCCAAAACAAAATTTATGAAGTAGCAAGAAGACTTGTTTATTGGCAAGATATGAATTCTGCAAGTTTTAAATCTCCAGAGATTTGCAGAGTTTTAAAAGTCACATGTTACACAAAACCCTGTAACTAATGAGAACAATTTACAAAGTTGCGTGGAAAAGTTCTCCTGCTCGCTCCGGCTGATGAAAGAAGAGCGGAATTCCCTCAGGTCTCCTAACCAGAACCAAACCTCTAGAGCTGAGGAACCTCAGGCTCTGATAATCAGACAATCTCTCTAAACTGGTAGAAGGAATGACTCTGAACCATCATGATGTAGTGCGTGGTGAGAACTGACCACAGCACATCTGGCTTAGCCTCAGACTCACGTCAAAAACTCTAGAGTCGTAGAAAGCCAAAGTCTGTACTGAATCAGGATCTTTTACTGACTTTCCAGCTGGGGAATCTTCGACCCAGAAGGTCCAGGGCCTTTCCCAATGTCACAAAACTAGAAGCGATCAAGTTAAGAATCCAGATTCTTAGACCAGTGATTTCATACCAAGTCAAACTCTATCTCTTTTCAGTGGAGAACAAAGTATGCTTCCAACAGTGTGAAGAAAGTCCTGGAAGAAAATGACTATAACACTGAGTTGGCTTTGGAGCCCTGATAAAATATACAAGGTAGGAAACTATTCTAGATGGTTTGACTCTCTAGTAATCATAATTTTCTACAAAATTTTGCAGAAAAGTCACTACATTTTCTCCAAATTACCATTTCTCTTTGACTTTGGAAAGGATGCATGCTTCTTTTGTCAGTGGATCCATATCCCCAATTAAATTTGATGCAAGTGGATTTGGCGACAACTTCAGAGGTAGGTGAGAGTAAGGTGGGGTATAAAACTCTCACCACCTACACACAGAAATTCAGAATATGCCAGAAGTAGGTGGAGATTCTGACATTTGTACTCTACTGCTGATGATCCACCAAGTAGGTATTTAGCACACAATTAAAGATAAGAATTAGATAAGAAAGGACCTTTCTTGGAATTGGTATTGCTGATTGTTTGCATTTTCAAAATGCCTCTGAATTTAATGATGGCTTTGAAAATAATCTCTCTCTGCTGTCTTGGAGAGGATAGGGCATATTGTGTGAAATCAGGCTGTTCTGCAGGTAGTTATGTTAGGAAGAACATGGGTTTTGCACCAAGCACACCAGGTACTAAAACAACTTCTTGTTTTGCCAATATATTCTCTTTTTTCTCTTTGGTTTACTTAGTTAAACTTTTAGTTCCACAATCCATATAATTGCCTTTCTTATAGTTACTGTGAACAGTCAAGAGAACTTAAGAACCTTAGTGTGTAAATTGCTCTCCTGATGGAAGGAATTTTTCATAATGGCTTAGGGATAAGCAGAAGGGCATATTGGGACCAGGTATTTCTGAGAGAAGGAGGTCTTTTGAAACAGTCCAGAATGCTTGAGAAAGCTGTTTATAGGGGAAAGTGAAACAGTAATCTGCAAGTGTGGATTTGAATGCCGAAAAGACTCACACTAAATTTGGATACTAAGGAGGCTTACACTAGCAGGCCTCATGAGAGAGCTCAAAAATCATTTAGACACTGTCCTCCTACTATATCCTTAGGGAAGAAAACAGAAAAATATCCTAGTCTTCTCTGTGACAGATAATTACTCACAGATAAGAAGGTGTGGATACAGCAAGAGAAAGAGCGAAACAGGAAAAGAGAAAGGGTTGATAGGAGATAAGGAAAGACTGTCATGTGATTCACGTATGACTATGAAAGAATAAGGGTCTTGACAGTTCTAAGACAAGAATCAAAGGGACCTATAAAGTAGAGTCCATAGGGTGGTGTATTATTTCTGGAACAATTTATACTTTGGACCATTTTCCTACTGCCTCTTCTGACTCTCAGCGACCAGATAGATTCTGCCATGAGAATGCTCATACTTACCCTGAAATAAATTTAATTAGGCTTGGAAAGTATGTTCATCTCCGTGCTCAAAATCAAATGCTGATCAGTGCTAAATAACTAAGTAAAATGGAAATTGTTTATACATTCAGCACCTGTTTTGAAGATCAACCTATCCATTTATTGTGAATTATTACTTCGTTAAAATGCTCTATATTATCACCCTGAGAAATATAGAAATCTATGACTCAGAGACTCTTTCTGAGGAAGTAAGTATTGATAAATGAAAAGAATATACAATTAAGGTCAAGGCAGCTTGATTCTTCATTCTTACAAATATGCCATTTCATAGATACAATTATCTTATTTCTAAAATAAGTAAAATAAGCACAGGCGCCCTACCTATTTCACGGCCGTCCTATGCACTTCAGAGTTAGATTCTGAGGAGTAAAATCATTAAACATTTGAAAGAATCTGGCAAAATATAGATTCTACAAATGCTGGTTATTAAATATGTTGGTATGTGGGACAGGAAAATAGCCTGATATAATACGAAGTTGACGGAATGTGTTAAATATAAGGAAAACCACCGTGATCTGGAAGTCAGAGCAGGATGAGATTAAATCAACTGTAGAATTATTAGAGAATTCATAGAATGACTAGCAATGATCATTTTAAATGCCAACCTTGGCATTGAAGAAATGGGTAAAACCTCAATTGCCCCTGCACTATACTTGAATAAAAGGTTTGTTTATCAATAATAACAACACAATCTAATGAATCACTATTAATCCTAACGGGCCTGGGATATCAAATCTTCTTTCTCTCTCCTCACAGTCGAGGAAAGGGAGCATATTCATTACCTTCCTTTTTATTTCAGGACTTAAATATCTTCTCCAAGAAGAAATAACAACTTTAGACTTCTCTAACAATTGTAACCCATAGTCTAGGTTTGGTCCTCTAATTACTATACATCAACTATCAACCTTCACTCAGTAGATATATATAGACCATATGTTATGTGGAAGTTGCTGTACTGGACCTTGACTCTGCTTGTCTATGCGCTACTTGGTACTTTTTTCAGTATTCAGAATCTGATTCATTTCTGGCTGTCCTGATGCACCTGCATCTCCTTTATCTGGACATCAATTAGAATTTTTTCCCCTATTGTATTACCAGCCAAAATACCCCTTAAAAAATAAATAGACTAGAAAAGTCTTCTTGTCACATAAGTAATCAGCAATTGGTTGCTGAATAAACAAGAAGTAGATGAATGAAATATTAGGAAAGCACATCACCTACATATACATGGTGTTTTGCTAAACTAAATGAAGACTCAGTTGGTAATTGTAACTCTGATCATTTGTCTTATTCACATCACAATTTTCAAAGAATAATGGAGACTTATATGTTTACTTGTTTCTTTCAGATATCAGACAGTCAAACAATGAAGATCAACCAGACAATCCTAAAGGAATTCATTCTTATTGGCTTCTCTCTTTACCCACATGTACAGACATTCCTCTTTGTTGTCTTCTTTTGTCTCTACCTTCTCACCCTCACAGGTAACCTGGCCATCATAGGTCTTACTTGGGTGGACAGATCTCTCCACACCCCTATGTACCTCTTCCTTAGTGCACTCTCCTTCTCTGAGACCTGCTACACACTGACCATCATCCCCAAGATGCTGGCAGATCTACTGGCCAAAAGTAGGAGTATTTCAGTCATAGGCTGTGGCTTGCAGATGTTTTTCTTCTTGGGACTTGGTGGCACTAATTGTTTCATCATTACATTGATGGGGTATGATCGCTTCCTGGCCATCTGCAACCCTCTCAGATATCCCCTGCTTATGAGCAACATGGTATGTGGACAACTTGTGGCGTCTGCTTGGGCCGGAGCCTTCTTTATCTCTCTGATAGAGACTGCACTGATATTCAGGGGCTCTTTCTGCAGCCCCAACCTTGTCAAACACTTCTTCTGCCACATGCGGGCCATTGTGAGGCTAAAATGTCTAGACAGCAACCTCACACAAGTTATTGTAACCATGATCTCAGTGTCAGGTTTGCTGGTCACCTTCTTGCTCATCATCCTCACTTACATTTTCATTCTTTCCACTGTCCTCAGGATCCCTTCAGCTGAGGGAAAGCAGAAGGCATTTTCTACCTGTGCCTCCCACATCACAGTGGTCATCATCCACTTTGGTTTTGCATCTATCGTTTATCTGAAGCCTGAAGCGTCAGGGGGAGATGACACACTGATAGCAGTCCCTTACACTGTCATTACCCCTTTCCTCAGCCCCCTCATTTTCACCCTCAGGAATAAGGACATGAAGAATGCTTTTACAAAGGTGCTTGGAGAGACAAGGTCCTTGAATGAATAGTTTTGGATTATTGCTGCATGGTTGACTTTCCCAAGAAGTCTGAGGCATCTACCCTGTTACCTCTGGAGGAGCCTGTACTATTTGTCTTTTTCTGGAGTCTGGCATATGGAGATCCAGTGATTGAGTCTGGGACCTAAGCCATCACAATTGTTTACTCAGCTTGCTAAGGAAGTTGTCGAACTCTTCTACTTCTACTTCTTCTACTGTCCAACTGTATCTATTTTTACAACTACTATCAGTTCTCCAACCACTTCTGTTTCTACTATCTGTCTCTGCAGACAAAGGGTCTTTCATAGTGTATGGGAAGTTCCTACTGAAAAATAAAACAACAATTTAATCAAAAGCAAAAACATTCAAGAGATATTAATATATCCTTCATAAAAGAAAATATCCAAATGGCCACTAAATATGTGAAAAGGTGCTCAATGTCATTAATTGACAGGATAATAAACATTAAAACCCCAATGAGATACCACAATACATCCTCTTACATTGTTAAAATTAACAGGCTGGATTAACAAGTGTTGATGAAGCTGTGGAGCAGCAAGAACGCCTGTATGCTCCTGGTGAGGGTGTAGATTGGTTCAGTCACATCAGAAAACAGTTTGGTATTATAGACTTATTTGGGAGATACCTGTGGTCTAGCTTTTCTTCTCTTATATATACACTCTAGAGAATTGTGTGCACATGTGTAACAGGAAATATATATAAGAATGTTCATAGAAGCAATACTTGCAATAGACTAAAGCTAGGAATTACTCAAATAGTCACCACTAGTAGAATTGATAGATAAATTGTGGTATGTTCATACAGTGTATTATCATGCAGCAATAAAAGTGAATAACTACAACTGCATACTTCAGTGTACATGTGAAACTCCTTGTTTTTTCCTTTAGACCACATCTCTTTTCCGTAATCTAAGACACAGATTACAATTCAAGGACTTTGTCTTTGGCCTAATTCCTCATTAGATTTCCCTAAATGTTTGTACTATTAAAGTCCCTCAATGGAAAGCAGTAAGATATTCTTTCCTGTCAATAAGGAATATAGTAAGACATCAATGAAGAAATAAAATAAGAGATCAATGGCTTCAGTTCTCTACCTAAATGTGAAATGTGTTCATTTGTTTCTTCTATACATATTAAGAATTTACTCTGTTCAAGACACTGCACTAGCTATGGAAAAAACAAAACACAAAAAAATATAGTTTGCTCTCTCAAGAAACTCACATTCTACTTGGGGAGAGGACAGACAATCATGATATAACTTGGATTAAGGTTTGCATAGACATCTATGGGAACACTCAGGAGACACAGTATCCATACAAGGTCACTAGAAGTTTCAGTCATATTGTGGGCTAGTGTCCTCAGACAAGACTGCTCTGCCTCAACGTGTCAGAATTGTTTAAGAAGCTCTCTAAACAGCGGGAAAGGCAGACAGGAGGAGTCCTCCTGGGCAGAGCAAATCTCAAACACCGACCTCAGGAACTATCCCTTCAAAGGAGATTGAATTTGGTTTTATATTCTCCGGAGCAATTCATGTTCCAAGGCAGGGTTGACAACAATAGAGCCCTCAGCAGGCTAAAAGCTGGGCATGGTCAAGAAAGGGACAGTAATGGTAAGTCCCATCAAAACCACTGTCATTCTAGGGTGAATGTGGACATAACCAAGACTGTGCTCCAAGGAGCAACATCAGAGACTTAACACTGTGGGAGGGTGAGAAGGATAGAGTTCACTGATATAACTGAGCCAGTCAGTAAAGAAATAAAAAAGCATAAAACAAAAACAAGACCCAGGGTGTGTAGGGAAGAACCAGTGACCAGAGTTTCTACAATATATTTTCTAAAATACGCAATTTCCAACAACAAAACAAAATGAGACATGCAAAGAAACAGGAAGATATTACCCATTAACACAAAAAGTCAGGCAGTGGAAACTGTGACAGTAACTAGATGGCCATATTTAAAAGACAAACTCTTCAAATATAATTATAAATTATAAGGAAGTTATAAAGTTGAAAATCACAATAATTGAAATAAAAATTCTCTGAGAAGAGCTCAACAGTAGATTTGAATAGAGGACAGAATTAGTGAACCTGAAGTTAGATCAATAAAGATTATGCAACCCAAAGAACAGAGAGAAAAAAATGAAGAAAAAATGAGGAGATCCTCAGAGAAGTGTTGGACGCCATTAAACACACCAAAATAGGAATAACAGGAGTAGCAGAAAGAGAGAAAAGGGAGAAAGGGGGAGAAAAAATATTTGAGGAAATAATGGCTGAAAACTGCACAAATTTATTGAAAAACAAATCTGCACATCGAGGAAGCTCAACAAACTCAAGGAGAGTAAATATAAAGAGGTCTACAAACAGACACATCAAACAACAACAGACTCTACATCCTTCTCAGGTGCACATGGAACATTCCCCAAGATAGACCACATGGTAGGGGATAAAACGTCTCAATAAATCTAAAAGGATACAAATCCTACAAAGTATGTACTCCCACAATAACAAAATGAAGTGAGAGATCAATAACACAAGGAAATAGGGAAGATCACAAGTATGTGGAAATTAAACTACATACATCTAAATAACCAATGGGTCTAAAGAGAAATCATAAAATGTTTTGAGATGAATGAACATAGGGACACAACACAGTAAAATGTATGGGATTCAGCTAAAGCAGTGCTTAGAGGGAAATTTATAGCTATTAATAACCATATTTAAAAAGAAAGATTTCAAACAAGTAATCTCACCTACCACCATAAGACACTGCAAAAAGAATAGCAAACTAAAACGAAAGTCAACAGAAGGTAGGAAACAGTAAAGAAAAGAGTGAAAATTAATAAGATAGATTATAGAAAAACAATAGAGAAAATCAGTGAAACCAAAAGCTGGTTCTTTGACAGGGTTGACAAAAATGGACAAACCTTTAGCTCAATGGACCAAGACAAAAAGAGAGAAGACTCAAATTATTAGATTCAGAAATGAAAGAGATGACATCACTACTGATCTTACAGAAATGAAAAGGATTATAAATAACTACCATGAGCAATTGCATACCAATAAATTAGATAACTTTGATAATGTGGACAGATTTTTAGAAAGACAAAAGCTACCAAAAGTAACTCAAGACGAAATCGTCAATCTGAATAGAATTATAACAAGTCATTGACAGTATCTATTCTCTCAGTAATTTTAGTAACAGAACTCTCTAGAATTTTAGCAGGATACACAGGTGGCCAATTAATTACTATATTCCTTATCCTTCCTTGCTTCCAGGTTTGGTTAAGTGACTAAGTTCTTATCAATGAGATGTAAGTGGAAGTGATAGGTGCAACTTCTATGTTTTGCCCTTAAGAACAATGTCTCTCTTTCTGCTTTCTTCCTGGCTAGGAATGCAAAACCAGGTACCTTGGACTCACCAATAGAACCCTTATTCTGCCTGGATGGCAGAACCAATCCACTGGCCTGTGGCTTGTACAACTTGTGAAGCCAAGCTGTCCCGACAATCCTGCCCATCGCGTACTGCTTGTTACTGTACTATTATATAAGAGACAAATAAAATTCTATCTTATTTAAGCAACTTCAATTTTGGGGTCTCAGCAATTAAGATTGTAGCTACATTGTATTATTAAGATAATTAAATGAGATGTTTATAAAATTCTTAGCAAAGTGTCCAGTGTATGGTAAGTGCTCAGTAAATGGTAATTGTGGTTTTTTTCCTGCATGCGTAGGAAGAAGTATAAAAGCAGCTCCTTCTGTTTTATTTCACTACTAAAAATACTTTCTCTCGTTTCTCATCACCCTCTCCTTTCTGAGACTATTTAGTCCCTTACCCTCCAGAATACTATACTCTTGTGATTACTTTCTTGGCCAACTTTTGGTCTGTTTCTTTCTTTCAAATCTGCTTCTACCATATATATTAATTTTTATTACCTCCCAGACTATAATCTGAAGAGAGACCTCAGATCCAGGCCACCATTTCTAATTTATTGCTGCGTATGTCTGCTTCTTTCTTTGAGCTTAGTATGTCAAGACTGAATTCATCACTGATTTTCCCATGTTGTTCTTCATTTTGTGTTTTCTAAGAGTTAACATCTCCTCATAATTTTGGGCTGAAAACTCAGGACTGTAATTCTCCCATGCTTTATAACCTTATCTAATCTTTTGCAAAGTACTACTGTTTGTAATCCTATTATTTTGCAGTCAGAAACAAACTTTGAGAGGAGTGGGAAATTACTTCTACTAAATTGTGCTCCCTCTCCAGGATTGCATACTGAACAGGAAGTCAAAGTTATCTGTTTCCTTGGATGGTTTTCTGAATCTATGTTTTATTTTATATTATAAAGATTATACAAGAAGTTCTATAGAAGGAGAGAAAATATATACAACACGTGTAATTGACAAAAGTGTCTTACACAGTATATATAAAATTCCTACCAAAAAATGATCGACAATTTAATCAACAGTAAAAATATTCAAGAGATATTAATATATCCTTCATTAAATAAAGTATCCAAACGTGCAATAAATATGTGAAAACATGCTTAATCTCATTAGTTAACAGGATAATAAACATTAAAACCCCAATGAGATACCAGAATACATCCACTTACATTGTTAAAATTAACAGGCTGGATTAACAAGTGTTGATGAAGCTGTGGAGCAGCAAGAACTCCTGTGTGCTCCTGGTGAGGGTGTAGATTGGTTCAGTCACGTCAGAAAACAGTTTGGTATTATAGACTTATTTGGGAGATACCTGTGGTCTAGCTTTTCTTCTCTTAGATATACACTCTAGAGAACTGTGTGCACATGTGTAACATGAAACATATATAAGAATGTTCATAGAGGAAATATTTGCAATAGACTAAAGCTGGGAATTACTCAAATAGTCACCACTAGTAGAATAGATAGATAAATTGTAGTACATTCATTTTACAGTGTATTAGCATGCAGCAATAAAATTGGATAACTATAGGTACATTCTTTGTTGTAGATGCGAAACTCTTTTGTTTCCTGATTAGACCGTATCTTTCTTTGACAATCTAAGAGACAGATTACAATTCAAGGACTTTGTCTCTAGCCTAATTTCTCACTAGATTTTTCTAAATTTTTGTCTATGAAAGTCCCTTAATGAGAAGCATTAAGATATTTTCTCTTGTCAATAAGGAATATAATAAGACATCCATGAAGAAATAAAGTAAGAGATCAATGGCTTCTGTTCTCATCCTAAATATGAAAAGCTTTCACTTGTTTCTTCTATGTATATTAAGCATTTACTCTGTTCAAGACATCGCACTAGCTATGGGGAAAACAAAAACACAAAAGATATGGTTTGTTCTCTCAGGAAACTCACATTCTACTTGCAGAGAGGCTGGACAATCATGACATAATTTGGATGAAGGTTTGCACAGAGATCTATGGGAGCACTCAGGAGACACAGTATCTATATAAGATCACTAGAAGCTTCAGTCATATTGTGGGCCAGTGTCCCCAAATGAGACTGCTCTGCCTGAATGTCTCAGCATCATTTAAGAAGCCCTCTAAACAGGAGAAAGATATAGCTAGGAGGAGCCCTCTGGGGTCAGAACAAACAGCAAACACTGACCTCAGGAACTATCCCTTCAAAGGAGCCTGAATTTGTCTCTATTATTCTGTGGAGCCATTTATGTGCCAAAACGGGGTTGAAAACAATGGAGCAACCAGCAGGCTAAAAGCTGAGCATGGTCAGGAAAAGGATAGTAAAAGTAAGTCCTATCAAAACCACTGCCACCCCAGGGTGAATGTGGGCATAACCGTGACTGTGCTCTGAGAAGTGACATCAGAGATTTGACACCACAGGAGGGTGAGGAGGATAGAGTTCACTAAAATAACTGAGCCAGTAACTAAAGAAATAGAAAAACAAATAACAAAAACAAGACTCGGTGGTGTGTGGAGAAACCAGTAATCGGAGTTTCTACAACACATCATCTAAACTATGCAGTTTCCCAGAACAACAACAAAAAAAGAGACATGCAAAGAAACAGGAATATATGACCCATACCACAAAAAACATCAGGCAACAGAAACTGCCTGTGAGAGTGACTTGATGCCACACTTAAAAGACAAAATCTTCAAATATAATTGCAAGTGATAAAGGAGTTACAAAAGTTGAAATGTTTCAATTGAAAAGTACAATAACTGAAATGAAAATTCATTAAGAAGAGCTCAACAGCAGATTTGAACTGGCGCAAGAAAGAATTAGTGAACCTGAAGGTAGAGCAATAGAGATTATGCCATCCCAAAAACAAGAAAAAAACGAAGGGAAATGAAGAGATCCTCAGAGAAATGTTGATCATCATTAGACACTCCAAACAGGACTAATGTGAGCAGAAAAAGGAGAGAAAAGGGAAAAAGGGGATGAAAACAAAATTTGAAGAAATAATGGCTGAAAACTGCACAAATTTATTGAAAAAGAAATCTGTACATCCAGGAAGCTCAACAAACTCAAGGAGAGTAAATATACCAAGGTCTCCAAACAGACACATCAAAACAGAATACACATTCTTCTCAGGTGCACATGGAACATTCCCCAAGATAGATCACATGGTATGGCATAAAACAAGTCTCAACAAATTTAAAAGGACACAAATCCTACAAAGTATGTACTCCCACAACAATAAAATGAAATGAGAAATCAATAACACAAGGACATAGGGAAATTCACAAGTAGGTGGAAATTAACGTACTTCTAAATGGCCGATGGGTCTAAAAGGATATCACAAGAGAAAGTATAAAACACTTTGAAATGAATGAAAATAGGGATACAACATAATAAAATTTATGAGATTCAGCTAACGCAGTGCTTGGAGGGAAATTTATAGCTAGAAATAACTATATTTAAAAAGAAGACAGATTTCAAAAAAGTAATCTCAGCTCCCACCATAAGACACTGCATAAAGAATGGCAAACTAAACCTAAAGTCAATAGAAGGTAGGAGATAGTAAAGAAAAGAGTGAAAATTAATAAAATAGAGAGATTATAGAAAAACAATTGAAAAAATCAATGAAACCAAAAGCTGGTTCTTTGAAAAGACGGACAAAATGGACAAACCTTCAGCTCAACTGACCAAGGCAAAAAGAGAGAAGACTCAAATCATTAGACTCGGAAATAAAAGAGATGACATCACTACTGACCTTACAGAAATAAAAAGGATTATAAATGAATAGTATGAAAATTTGCATATCAATGAATTAGATAACTTCAATGAAATGCACAGATTTTTAGAAAGACAAAACCACTAAAACTAACTCAAAAAGAAAATAGTCAATCTGAAGAGAATTATGACATGTAAAGTGATTGAGAATATCTAGTCTCGCAATATTTTTAGTAATAGAACCCTCTGGAACTTTAGCAGGATACACAGATGGCCAATTAGTTACTATATTCCTCAGCCTATTTGCAGACAGCTTTGGTTAAGTGACGAAGTTCTTCCTAATGAGACGTAAGTGGAATTAATGGGTGCAACTTCTCTTTCTGCTTTCCTTCTGCTAGGAATGGAAACTAGGCACCTTGGACTCACCAATAGAAGAAACCTTATCCTGGCTGGATGGTAGAACCATTCCACTGACCTGTGGCTTGTACAACTTGTGTAGCCAAGCTGTTCTGACAACCCTGCCAGTCGTGTACTGCTTGTCACTGCACTATTATAAGAGAGAAATAAAATTCTATCTTATTTAAGCCACTTTATAATTTTGGGGTCTTGGTGGGTGAGATCATAGCTACATTGTATTACTAAGATAATTAAATGATACCTTTATAAATGGCTTAGCAAAGTGTCCAGTGTATGGTAAGTGCTTAGTAAAAGGCAATTGTGGTTTTGTTCCTGTATCCACAGGAAAAAGTATAAAAGCAGGTGCTTCTGTTTTATTTCACTACTAAAGATGCTTTCACTTGTTTCTTATCATTCCTTCCTCAGACTATTAGTCCCTTATCTTCCAGAAGATCATACTCGTGTGATTCCTTTCTTGGCCAACTTTTGGTCTTTTTCTTTCTTTGATCTGCCAACGGCCCTTTCTCAAGCATTTCTTTTTTATCTTTCTCTCTTTTTCTAGATTCTGTTCCTCTGGTTAAATCTATCAAACCTGCTTCTATCATATATATTAATTTTTATTACCTCCAAGACTATAATCTGAAGAGAGACCTAAGATCCAGACCAACATTTCTAATTTATTGCTGCATATGTCTCTCTTTTCCTCTGAGCCTAGCATGTCAAGACTGAATTTATCACTGATTTTCTCACGGTGTTCTTCATTTTGTGTTTTCTAAGAGTTAACATCTCCTCATAATTTTGGGCTGAAAACTCAGAGATAACTAATTCGCTAACTCTTTATAACATCATCTAGCCCTGAGCCAAACCATATTCTCCTTATAAAAATTTACTTAATCATTTCTTAAGTGAAGTATAATTTACATATAACATTATATTAGTTTCAGGTGTACATTGTAATGAATCAATTTTGTATATATTGTGAAATGATCACCACAATTAGTCTAGTTAACATTGGTCACCATACATAGTTACAAATTTTTTTTTTATTCTTGTGATGAAGACTTTTAAGATCTACCCTCTTAGTGACTTTCAAATATGCAATACAGTGTTATGAACTATAATTAATAATCTTCTCTTATTCACCTTGCAGGGTCAATTTATGATTGTCTGTTGCATTATTTCCAGGTTATTTTGTTGTATTTAGAGGAGAAAGCAGAGGAGAGTGAATATATACCATGTTTTCCTGGAATCTGAATAGATTAAACTTTTTAAGATACTGGCAAACTATTTTCCAAAATTCCAAGCTATGTTGTCATTTTTCATCCCCAACAGCAGCGTATAAGTTACAGTTCTTCAAAATACTAACCAGCACTAGTATAGTCAATCTTTTTTCATTTTTAGACATTCTAATAGTGTGTAATAGAATTACGTTCTGTTTTTAATTTGTATTGCCTAATGACGGATAAAGTTGCGCATCCCTTCAAGAGATTATATTCCATCTACATATATTCTTTAAGTGTTTTTAAAATCTCATTGTCATTATATCAGATACTTTTGAAATATTTTTCATTAACCAATTTTACATAGTCATGACATAATTGGAAGTGCTGGACTACAAGAAGATATATTTTACCAGGAACTGGAATTCCAACCCTTCTTATTTTCAGAAGTCATTCCCAGCACTCCTCCTGCATTGCATTTTCTCTGACCACCCTGGTCCAGTTTGTCTTATCTTGTCTCTTCACTGTTATAGTCATCAACACACTACAGTATACAATAGTCGTCCCTTATCGGTGGGTTCGCTTTCCCCAATTGCAGTCACCCGCAGTAAACCACAGTCAAGAAATATTAAATGGAAAATTCCAGAAATAAACAAATCATAAGTTTTAAACTGTGATCATTCTGAGTAGTGTGATGACTCTCACACGGTCCTGCTCCATCCTGCCTGAGATGTGAATCATCCTTTTGTCCAGCATATCTATGCTATTATATATGCTACACATGCTACCCACCCATTAGTCACATAGTAGCCATTTCAGTTACCAGATTGACTGTTGAGTTATCACAGTGCTTCTGTTCAAGTAATCATTGACATCATCTGCTCCTGACATCTAACCATTGACATCATCATAGCTTGATGATCCTCCTTCTGCTATGTTGTCAGAAGGCCCATAGTAACCAACCCGCACATCACAGTGCCTATGTCATTCACCTCACTTTTGCTCATCTTGAAGGCACTGTATCATCTCACAGAATCACAAAAAGTAGGGTGAATAGTATATGGTATATGTTGAGAGAAAGAGACTATATTCACATAACTTTTACTACAGTACACTGTTATAATTCTATTTTATTATTAGCTATTGCTGTTAAACACTTACGGTGCCTAATTTATAAACGAAGCTTTAGCATAGTTATGTATGTGTAGGAAAAACATAGCATATAAAGGGTTTGATACTCTCTGTGGTTTGAGGCATTCCCTGGGGATCTTGGAAAGTATCCCCCAGGGACAAAGGTGGACTACTATAATTCACTTTTCATGGGCACTATCTTCTTTCCACCACTGAAGTATAAATTCCTTGTGAGAAGATACTATTCTTTATACTTTTCTGAGTTCTCCCATACACAATCTTTAAACACTGTAAGCCCTTCTTAATACCCAGGAAGCCAGTCAGCGATGAGAGGGAAAGAGTGTGTTTGTGGCTGGTGTGTGGGAGAGCAACTTCAATGAGCATTAGGGATAAAATTTCTCATGCACTTTCCTCCCTGCCAAAACAAAATTTATGAAGTAGCAAGAAGACTTGTTTATTGGCAAGATATGAATTCTGCAAGTTTTAAACCTCCAGAGATTTGCAGAGTTTTAAAAGTCACATGTTACACAAAGCCCTGTAACTAATGAGAACAGATTACAAAGTGGCGTGGAAAAGTTCTCCTGCTCGCTCCGGCTGATGAAAGAAGAGCGGAATTCCCTCAGGTCTCCTAACCAGAACCAAACCTCTAGAGCTGAGGAACCTCAGGCTCTGATAATCAGACAATCTCTCTAAACTGGTAGAAGGAATGACTGTGAACCATCATGATGTAGTGCGTGGTGAGAACTGACCACAGCACATATGGCTTAGGCTCAGACTCAGGTCAAAAACTCTAGAGTCGTAGAAAGCCAAAGTCTGTACCGAATCAGGATCTTTTACTGACTTTCCAGCTGGGGAATCTTCGACCCAGAAGGTCCAGGGCCTTTCCCAATGTCACAAAACTAGAAGCGATCAAGTTAACAATCCAGACACTTAGACCAGTGATTTCATACCAAGTCAAACTCTATCTCTTTTCAGTGGAGAACAAAGTATGCTTCCAACAATGTGAAGAAAGTCCTGGAAGAAAATGACTATAACACTGAGTTGGCTTTGGAGCCCTGATAAAATATACAAGGTAGGAAACTATTCTGGATGGTTTGACTCTATTCATCATAATTTATAGTCACTACATTTTCTCCAAATTAACATTTCTCTTTGACTTTGGAAAGGGTACATGCTTCTTGTGTCAGTGTATCCATATCCCCAATTAAATTTGATTCAAGTGGATTAGGGGACAACTTCAGAGATAGGTGAAAGTAGGGTGGGGTATAAAACTCTCACCACCTCCACACAGAAATTCAGAATATGCCAGAAGTAGGTGGAGATTCTGACATTTGTTCTCTACTGCTGTTGATCCACCAAGTAGGTATTTAGCACACAATTAAAGATAAGAATTAGATAAGAAAGGACCTTTCTTGGAATTGGTATTGCTGATTGTTTGCATTTTCAAAATGCTTCTGAATTTAATGATGGCTTTGAAAACAATGGCTATGGGCTGTCTTGGAGGGGAAAAGGCATATTGTGTGAAATCAGGCTGTTCTGCAGGTAGTTATGTTAGAAAGCTTATGGATTTTGCCCCAAGCACACCAGGTACTAAAACAACTTCTTGTTTTGCCAATATATTCTCTTTTTTCTCTTTGGTTTACTTAGTTAAACTTTTAGTTCCACAATCCATATAATTGCCTTTCTTATAGTTACTGTGAACAGTCAAGAGAACTTAAGAACCTTAGTGTGTAAATTGCTCTCCTGACGGAAGGAATTTTTCATAATGGCTTAGGGATAAGCAGAAGGGCATATTGGGACCAGGTATTTCTGAGAGAAGGAGGTCTTTTGAAACAGTCCAGAATGCTTGAGAAAGCTGTTTATAGGGGAAAGTGAAACAGTAATCTGCAAGTGTGGATTTGAATGCCGAAAAGACTCACACTAAATTTGGGTACTAAGGAGGCTTACACTAGAAGGCCTCATGAGGGAGCTCAAAAATCATTTAGACACTGTCCTCCTACCATATCCTTAGGGAAGAAAGCAGAAAAATATCCTAGTCTTCCCTGTGACAGATAATTACTCACAGATAAGAAGGTGTGGATACAGCAAGAGAAAGAGCGAAACAGGAAAAGAGAAAGGGTTGATAGGAGATAAGGAAAGACTGTCATGTGATTCACGTATGACTATGAAAGAATAAGGGTCTTGACAGTTCTAAGACAAGAATCAAAGGGACCTATAAAGTAGAGTCCATAGGGTGGTGTATTATTTCTGGAACAATTTATACTTTGGACCATTTTCCTACTGCCTCTTCTGACTCTCAGCGACCAGATAGATTCTGCCATGAGAATGCTCATTCTTCCCCTGAAATAAATTTAATTAGGCTTGGAAAGTATGTTCATCTCCATGCTCAAAATCACATGCTGATCAGTGCTAAATAACTAAGTAAAATGGAAATTGTTTATACATTCAGCACCTGTTTTGAAGATCAACCTATCCATTTATTGTGAATTATTACTTCGTTAAAATGCTCTATATTATCACCCTGAGAAATACAGAAATCTATGACTCAGAGACTCTTTCCTGAGGAAGTAAGTATTGATAAATGAAAAGAATATACAATTAAGGTCAAGGCAGCTTGATTCTTCATTCTTACAAATATGCCATTTCATAGATACAATTATCTTATTTCTAAAATAAGTAAAATAATCACAGGTGCCCTACATATTTCACGGCCGTCCTATGCACTTCAGAGTTAGATTCTGAAGAGTAAAATCATTAAACATTTGAAAGAATCTGGCAAAATATAGATTCTACAAATTCTGGTTATTAAATATGTTGGTATGTGGGACAGGAAAATAGCCTGATATAATACAAAGTTGACGGAATGTGTTAAATATAAGGAAAACCACCGTGATCTGGAAGTCAGAGCAGGATGAGATTAAATCAACTGTAGAATTATTAGAGAATTCATAGAATGACTAGCAATGATCATTTTAAATGCCAACCTTGGCATTGAAGAAATGGGTAAAACCTCAATTGCCCCTGCACTATACTTGAATAAAAGGTCTGTTTATCAATACTAACAACACACTCTAATGAATCACTATTAATCCTAACGGGCCTGGGATATCAAATCTTCTTTCTCTCTCCTCACAGTCGAGGAAAGGGAGCATATTCATTACCTTCCTTTTTATTTCAGGACTTAAATATCTTCTCCAAGAAGAAATAACGACTTTAGACTTCTCTAACAATTGTAACCCATAGTCTAGGTTTGGTCCTCTAATTACTATACATCAACTATCAACCTTCACTCAGTAGATATATATAGACCATATGTTATGTGGAAGTTGCTGTACTGGACCTTGACTCTGTTTGTCTATGAGCTACTTGGTAGTTTTTTCAGTATTCAGAATTTGATTCATTTCTGGCTGTCCTGATGCACCTGCATCTCCTTTATCTGGACATCGATTAGAATTTTTTCCCCTATTGTATTGCCAGCCAAAATAACCCTTAAAAATAAATAGACCAGAAAAGTCTTCTTGTCACATAAGTAATCAGTAATTGGTTGCTGAATAAACAAGAAGTGGATCAATGAAAAATTAGGAAACACATCACCTACATATACATGATGTTTTGCTAAACTAAATGAAAACTCAGTTGGTAATTGGAGCTCTGACCATTTGTATTAGTCACATCACAATTTTCAAAGAATAATGGAGACTTATATGTTTACTTGTTGTTTCTTTCAGATATCAGACAGTCAAACAATGAAGATCAACCAGACAATCCTAAAGGAATTCATTCTTATTGGCTTCTCTCTTTACCCACATGTACAGACATTCCTCTTTGTTGTCTTCTTTTGTCTCTACCTTCTCACCCTCACAGGTAACCTGGCCATCATAGGTCTTACTTGGGTGGACAGATCTCTCCACACCCCTATGTACCTCTTCCTTAGTGCACTCTCCTTCTCTGAGACCTGCTACACACTGACCATCATCCCCAAGATGCTGGCAGATCTGCTGGCCAAAAGTAGGAGCATTTACATCATAGGTTGTGGCTTGCAGATGTTTTTCTTCTTGGGACTTGGTGGCACTAATTGTCTCATCGTTACATTGATGGGCTATGATCGCTTCCTGGCCATCTGCAACCCTCTCAGATATCCCCTGCTTATGAGCAACATGGTATGTGGACAACTTGTGGCGTCTGCTTGGGCCGGAGCCTTCTTTATCTCTCTGATAGAGACTGCACTGATATTCAGGGGCTCTTTCTGCAGCCCCAACCTTGTCAAACACTTCTTCTGCCACATGCGGGCCATTGTGAGGCTAAAATGTCTAGATAGCAACCTCACAGAAGTTATTGTAACCATCATCTCAGTGTCAGGCTTGCTGGTCACCTTCTTCCTCATCATCCTCACTTACATTTTCATTCTTTCCACTGTCCTCAGGATCCCTTCAGCTGAGGGAAAGCAGAAGGCGTTTTCTACCTGTGCCTCCCACATCACAGTGGTCATCCTCCACTTTGGTTTTGCGTCTATCGTTTATCTAAAGCCTGAAGCGTCAGGGGGAGATGATACACTGATAGCAGTCCCTTACACTGTCATTACCCCTTTCCTCAGCCCCCTCATTTTCACCCTCAGGAATAAGGACATGAAGAATGCTTTTACAAAGGTGCTAGGAGAGACAAGGTCCTTAAATGAATAGTTTTGGATTATTGCTGCATGGTTGACTTTCCCAAGAAGTCAGTGAGGCATCTACCCTGTGACATCTGGAGGAGCCTGTACCATTTGTCTTTTTCTGGAGGCTGGCATATGGAGATCAAGTGATTGAGTCTGGGACCTAAGCCATCACAATTGTTTACTCAGCTTGCGAATGAAGTTGTCCAACTCTTCTACTTCTACTTCTTCTACTGTCCATCTCTATTTTTACAACTACTATCAGTTCTCCAACCACTTCTGTTTCTACTATCTGTCTCTGCAGATACTAGGCTTCTGTCAGTCAGCCTCTGGGTTTACTGCACCATTGATGGAACGGGAAAAGAAAGATTGTCAAAGGCATAAATGACACCTGTGACCACTACACTGACATGTTTTCAAATGTCTAAACATGTAAAGGATGAGGAATTTTTCTAGGCAACATTGGGAGGCACTGGGTTGCACCTCTCTTGAAAGAAACCATTTCTAGTAGGAGATACACTATACAGAAATCATCAACTGTCTACTTGTGTATATCTGGATTGATACCTCTATTTGTTATGAGCCCATGCCATCCTGATTACTAAATATTTTTAGTAATACTTTCCCACTGTGTTCCTCCAATGGCTATCAGATTTTAACTTCTGTAGATACAGGATATCTTGGAATATTGATTCAAACAAATAAACTAGACAGTAGAGCCTACATGTGCTATGAATGAGGGAATCCATGGGTGAGGGCTGGAAATAACCCCCATATTCTTTAAGATGAATATGTTCATTGACAAATGTTTTTTAGCAAAATAACAATGCCCTGATATTGAGTGTTTGACAAAGAAAGGTGTTTTGAAATAATTTTGGCAGACATAAAATGTATAATAAAGGAAATCAGACCAACATAGCATCACTCTTTATATCACCAGGAAGAAAATTAGAAGCTCTGTGGAGGTTATATCACAGAAGTGTAGTAAGTGGTCTTACTAAAAATTCAGGTGTGTAAGCCTCCGGAATTTTCTTAATCCTTGTCTCAGTTCTGCTATAACTAACTCTGTGGGCTCTCATGAAGGACAGAATTTTTGTGCTAGGATTTGATACACATAAAACATATGAAAAGTTTTGGAACAATTTCTGAACTCCATTATTTAGAGGGATGTTATAAAGAGAAATGGGATAATGGCTGAAAATTAAATGTACATAGAGTGATTAAGGTTACCTTTGACACAACTGTATTTTCTTCCCTGAGACTATTTTTGCAGCACGTGTGCAAGCAGAATATTTACCCTCTTCAAACTGTGGTCACTGCCTCAGTGCAAGTGTATTTTTTCTACTTTTGTTCCACACCTGAGAACTGATTATCCAATCAAAGGAAGCTATAAAATCTTGGAAATAAATACTAACAATTTATCCACTCGTGGTGGGTGTAGAAGATATGATGCTAAGTCTAGACTCAAGTTCCTGAAGTTGAATTTGGACAGATTAACCTGCATATACCTGATACGGTGACTGTGGCAGGGATTGCTAGTTGCCTACTTAATATCCATCGTTAAGCTAAAAATAAGTAACTAAATGGGTGTTGGAAAATACCTATATATTTACAAGTCAAGAAACACACTTCTAAATAAATCAGGAATCAAAGAATAAATCCCCATGGATATTAGAAAAAATGACTTGAACTGGAGGAAAGGAAAATAGTACAGGTCGAATACTGCAGGCTACAGTTTTTAAGTGTTTAGGTGGAGATATATAGCCTTAAAATGTGTATTAGAAAAACTCACTGGCAGAAAATTAATAAGATAAGCATTCATCTCAAGAATTTAGGAAAGAAGTAACTAAATGAACAGAGACAAACTGTAAAGAAAAAATAAAAAGATAACAGCAGAAATTAATTGAATTAGTAGTATGCAACAGAGAAGCTCAAAAATGAAGGTTGGAATATTGAAAATATTAATGAATTATATTATTCCCTGGTGAGATTTATGAAGATATAACGACAGAAAAAAACAAACAATGATGGGAACGAGTAACTTGGCATTTCTTAGATCATACAGACATAAACAATCAGAGAATGTCATGAATGACTTCGTGAACATAAATTCGAGAACTTATGTAAAGTGTGAAAATTCCTATAAAACGCATATTAAAACTGACACAGGGAGAAATAGTTGTTGAATTCTCAAGAAATTGAATTTTAATTAATGCATTTCACATTAAAAAAATTCTAGGTCTTTTACCTTCATTAGTAGATTCTGCCAAACTTTTAATGTGGAAATTATGCCAAACTTGCCAAACTTGCCAAAATCTTGCATGAAATAGAAAAGAGTAAACACTCCCCAACTCACTTTTTTGGCTAGTATAATCTAGAAACTAAATCTTGAAATCTTGCTCAGGAATATAGATGCAAAAGTCTTAAGTAAAATATTATCAAACAAAATGTATATATTTATGTAGGATTTAGTTCAGAAAGGCACAGTTGGCACATTTGAAAATTAATCATTGTAATTTACCACACTATCAGAATAAAGGATATTAATAAAATGATTATCTTAATTGACATAGAAAAATCTTTTGATAAAATGTAATATCATCAAGAGAATAAATAAAACCTCTTAGCGTAATAGGAATTAAAAGGAAGTTCCTTAAAATAATGAAGGTTTCCTAAAAAGAAATCTCTATCAAACTTCTTACCTAATGGAGAAACATTTAAATCTGTCCAGGTTAAATCAGGAACAAGACAAGAAAGCCTTCTGCCATCACTTCTATTCCATATTGTTCTAGACAGTCAATGCATTAAGAGAAGAAAAGGAAAAAGAGACACAAGGATTATAAAGGGAGAAAGACATTTCTCATGAAGTATATGATTTTATATGTTAGAATATTCAAAATAATCTACAGATAAATTATGAGAATTAATAAATGATATATTGCTACTTACATGGTACATAAACAAATCAATTATATTGCCATAGATTAGCAAGAATTGGAATATGATTTCTAAAAATACGTCATATATTAAAGCTTCAAAAACATCAAAGCCCTAGGAATAAATTTACTAAAAGGCATACAAAGCCTCTGCAGGGAGAACTGTAAAGCATTATTAAAATAATTTTAAAAGAACTATGTAAATGATAAGATATACTATTTCATGGATTAGAAGACTCAGTGTTGTACAGATGTCTATTCTTCCCATACTAATCTATGTTTCAAATAAATTCCAATGAAAATCTCAGTAGTTTCCTTTTTTGTGTGTATGAAACTATAAGGTGACTTAAAATTTACATGGATTTACAAATAGCTAAGACATTTCTGAAGAACAACTTAACATGATTTGTTTTACCGAATATCAAGACTCATCATGCAGCTACAGTGTGGTATTGGTGCAAGTGACAAATAGACCAACAGAGTAGAAGCGAGAGCCTCAAAGACCCATGCTCACATGGGCACCTACTTTATGACAGATATAGCTTTGCAGAGCAGTGGGAAAGCAACAGACTTCTCAAAGACTTGTGCTAGGAAAATTGCATATCCACATAAGAAAAACAAAACTTTCCTCCATAAACAAAAAAGTCAATTTCTAGGTATTAAAACCTAAATTTGAAAGGCAAAATAGTAAAACTTTTAAATGCTGATATAAAAGAATATCTTCACGATATCCTTAGGATACAAAAAGATTGTTTAAACTGGACATAAAACTCTTAACTTAAAATGAAAAGATCAATTGAAATTGAGAAATTTTGTCCATTATAAATGCACTATTCAGCAAATAGATTGGCAAGCCACATAAACTTAGAAAGAAATTGAAGTTGATTAATGTAAAATTTAAGATAGTGATTACATTTGGAGGGACAAGGCTGTGTTAGTATAGAGGGACTCTAGGCTGGCAAAGTTCTTTCTCTCGATCTGGGTAGTGATTACAAAGGTGCTTGGCTCACAAAATAGTTCATGAGGTTATGTGTTTGCTTTGGATGATTTTCTGAAACTATTTTTTATTTTATAGTATAAAGATTAAACAAGAAATTCCATAGAATGAGAGAAAATATATACAACACGCGTAATTGGCAAAAGGGTCTTACATAGTGTATGGGAAGTTCCTACTGAACAATAAAACAACAATTTAATCAAAAGCAAAAACATTCAAGAGATGTTAATATATCCTTCATAAAAGAAAATATCCAAATGGCCACTAAATATGTGAAAAGGTGCTTAATCTCGTTAGTTAACAGGATAATAAACATTAAAACCCCAATGAGATACCACAATACATCCACTTACATTGTTAAAATTAACAGGCTGGAATAACAAGTGTTGATGAGGCCGTGGAGCAGCAAGAACTCCTGTATGCTCCTGGTGAGAGTGTAGATTGGTTCAGTCACGTCAGAAAACAGTTTGGTATTATAGACTTATTTTGGTGATGTCCAGGGTCTAGCTTTTCTTCTCTTAGATATACACTCTAGAGAACTGTGTGCACATGTGTAACATGAAATATATATAAGAATGTTCATAGAAGCAATACTTGCAATAGACTAAAGCTAGGAATTACTCAAAAATTCACCACTAGTAGAATAGATAGATAAATTGTGGTATGTTCATACAGTGTATTATCATGCAGCAATAAAAGTGAATAACTACAACTGCATACTTCAGTGTACATGTGAAACTCCTTGTTTTTCCCTTTAGACCACATCTTTTTTCCGTAATCTAAGACACAGATTACAATTCAAGGACTTTGTCTTTGGCCTAATTCCTCATTAGATTTCCCTAAATGTTTGTACTATTAAAGTCCCTCAATGGAGGGCAGTAAGATATTCTTTCCTGTCAATAAGGAATATGGTAAGACATCAATGAAGAAATAAAATAAGAGATCAATGGCTTCAGTTCTCTACCTAAATGTGAAATGTGTTCATTTGTTTCTTCTATACATATTAAGAATTTACTCTGTTCAAGACACTGCACTAGCTATGGAAAAAACAAAACACAAAAAAATATAGTTTGCTCTCTCAAGAAACTCACATTCTACTTGGGGAGAGGACAGACAATCATGATATAACTTGGATTAAGGTTTGCATAGAGATCTATGGGAGCACTCAGGAGACACAGTATCCATACAAGGTCACTAGAAGTTTCAGAAATATTGTGGGCCAGTGTCCTCAGACAAGACTGCTCTGCCTCAACGTGTCAGAATTGTTTAAGAAGCTCTCTAAACAGCGGGAAAAGGCAGACAGGAGGAGTTCTCCTGGGCAGAACAAATATCAAACACCAACCTCAGGAACTATCCCTTCAAAGGAGATTGAATTTGGTTTTATTATTCTCCAGAGCAATTCATGTTCCAAGGCAGGGTTGACAACAATAGAGCCCTCAGCAGGCTAAAAGCTGGGCATGGTCAAGAAAGGGACAGTAATGGTAAGTCCCATCAAAACCACTGTCGGGGCCGCCCGGTGGCGCAGCGGTTTAGTCCGCGCTTGCAGCGCGGGGTTCGTGAGTTCGGATCCCGGGCGCCCGCCGGCGCACTGCCCGTCAGCCATGCCGTGGCGGCGTCCCATATAAAGTGGAGGAAGATGGGCACGAATGTTAGCCCAGGGCCAGTCTTCCTCAGCAAAAAAAAGGGGAAGATTGGCAACAGATGTTAGCTCAGGGCTGGTCTTCCCCACAAAAAAAAAAAAAAACCACTGTCATTCTAGGGTGAATGTGGACATAACCAAACTGTGCTCCAAGGAGCAACATCAGAGACTTAACACTGTGGGAGGGTGAGGAGGATAGAGTTCACTGATATATCTGAGCCAGTCAGTAAAGAAATAAAAAAGCAAAAAACAAAAACAAGACCCAGGGTGTGTAGGGAAGAACCAGTGACCAGAGTTTCTACAATATATTTTCTAAAATATGCAATTTCCAACAACAAAACAAAATGAGACATGCAAAGAAACAGGAAGATATTACCCATTAACACAAAAAGTCAGGCAGTGGAAACTGTGACAGTAACTAGATGGCCGTATTTAAAAGACAAAATCTTCAAATATAATTATAAATTATGAAGGAGTTATAAAGTTGAAAAGTACAATAATTGGAATAAAAATTCCCTGAGAAGAGCTCAACAGTAGATTTGAATAGAGGAAAGAATTAGTGAACCTGAAGTTAGATCAATAAAGATTATGCAACCCAAAGAACAGAGAGAAAAAAATGAAGAAAAAATGAGGAGATCCTCAGAGAAGTGTTGGACGCCATTAAACACACCAAAATAGGAATAACAGGAGTAGCAGAAAGAGAGAAAAGGGAGAAAGGGGGAGAAAAAATATTTGAGGAAATAATGGCTGAAAACTGCACAAATTTATTAAAAAACAAATCTGCACATCGAGGAAGCTCAACAAACTCAAGGAGAGTAAATATAAAGAGGTCTACAAACAGACACATCAAACAACAACAGAATCTACATCCTTCTCAGGTGCACATGGAACATTCCCCAAGATAGACCACATGGTAGGGGATAAAACGTCTCAATAAATCTAAAGGGATACAAATCCTACAAAGTATGTATTCCCACAATAACAAAATGAAGTGAGAGATCAATAACACAAGGAAATAGGGAAGTTCACAAGTATGTGGAAATTAAACAACATACTTCTCAATAACCAATGGGTCTAAAAAGAAATCACAAGAGAAATCATAAAATGTTTTGAGATGAATTAAAATAGGGACACAACATAGTAAAATTTATGGGATTCAGCTAAAGCAGTGCTTAGAGGGAAATTTATAGCTATTAATAACCATATTTAAAAAGAAAGATTTCAAACAAGTAATCTCACCTACCACCATAAGACACTGCAAAAAGAATAGCAAACTAAACCTAAAGTCAACAGAAGGTAGGAAACAGTAAAGAAAAGACTGAAAATTAATAAGATAGATTATAGAAAAACAATAGAGAAATTCAGTGAAACCAAAAGCTGGTTCTTTGAAAAGACACAAAATGGACAAACCTTTAGCTCAATGGACCAAGACAAAAAGAGAGAAGACTCAAATAATTAGACTCGGAAGTAAAAGGGATGACATCACTACTGACCTTACAGAAATAAAAAGTATTATAAATGAATAGTATGAAAAATTGCATATCAATGAATTAGATCACTTCAATGAAATGCACAGATTTTTAGAAAGACAAAACCACTAAAACTATCTCAAAAAGAAAATAGTCAATCTGAAGAGAATTATAACACGTAAAGTGATTGAGAATCTCTAGTCTCTCAATATTTTTAGTAGTAGAACCCTCTGAAACTTTAGCAGGATACACAGATGGCCAGTTAGTTACTATATTCCTCAGCCTACTTTGCAGACAGGTTTGGTCAAGTGACAAGGTCTTACTAATGAGATGTAAGTGGAATTAATGGGTGCAACTTCTTTCTGCTTTCCTTCTGCTAGGAATGGAAAACCAGGGGCCTTGGACTCACCAATAGAAGCCTTATTCTGCCTGGATGGTAGAACCATTCCACTGGCCAGTGGCTCGTACAACTTGTGTAGCCAAGCTGTTCTGACAACCCTGCCAGTCGTGTACTGCTTGTCACTGCACAATTATAAGGGAGAAATAAAATTCTATCTTATTTAAGCCACTTTATAATTTTGGGGTCTTGGTGGGTGAGATCATAGCTACATTGTATCACTAAGATAATTAAATGAGACGTTTATAAATGGCTTAGCAAAGTGTCCAGTATATGGTAAGTGCTTAGTAAAAGGCAATTGTGGGTTTTTTCTTGCATCCACAGGAAAAAGTATAAAAGCAGGTGCTTCTGTTTTATTTCACTACTAAAAATGCTTTCACTTGTTTCTTATCATTCCTTCCTCAGACTATTAGTCCCTTATCTTCCAGAAGATTATACTCGTGTGATTCCTTTCTTGGCCAACTTTTGGTCTTTTTCTTTCTTTGATCTGCCGAAGGCCCTTTCTTAAGCATTTCTTATTTATCTTTCTCTCTTTTTCTAGATTCTGTTCCTCTGGTTAAATCTATCAAACCTGCTTCTATCATATATATTAATTTTTATTACCTCCCAGACTATAATCTGAAGAGAGACCTAAGATCCAGACCAACATTTCTAATTTATTGCTGCATATGTCTGTTTTTTCCTCTGAGCTTAGCATGTCAAGACTGAATTTATCACTGATTTTCTCACGGTGTTCTTCATTTTGTGTTTTCTGAGTTAACATCTCCTCATAATTAGGGCTGAAAACTCAGAGATAACTAATTCGCCAACCCTTTATAGCATCATCTAGTCCCGAGGTAAACTGTATTCTTCTTATAAATAAGAACTTATTTATTTCTTAAGTGAAGTATAATTTACATATAACATTATATTAATTTCAGCTGTACTTTGTAATGATTCAATGTTGTATATGTTGTGAAATGATCACACAATTAGTCTAGTTAACATTGGTCACCATATGTAGTTACACATTTTTTTTTATTCTTGTGATGAGGACTTTTAAGATCTACCCCCTTAGTGACTTTCAAATATGCAATACAGTGTTATGAACTATAATTAATAATCTTCTCTTATTCACTTGCAGAGTAATTTTATGATTGTCTGTTGCATTATTTCCAGGTTATTTAGTTGTATTTAGAGGAGAGAGCAGAGGAGAGTGAATATATACCATGTTTTCCTGGAATCTGAATAGATTAAACTTTTTAAGAAATTGGCAAGGTATTTTCCCAAATTCCAAGCTATGTTATAACTTTTCATCCCCAACAGCAGTGCATAAGTTACAGTTCTTACAAATATTAACCAGCACTAGTACAGTCTATCTTTTTTCATTTCTAGACATTCTAATAGTGTGTAATAGAATTACGTTCTGTTTTTAATTTGTATTGCCTAATGACTGATAATGTTGCGCATCTCTTCAAGAGATTATATTCCATCTACATATATTCTTTAGGTATTTTTAAAATCTCATTGGCATTATATCATATACTTTTGAAATATGTTTATTTAACTAATTTTATGTAGTCATTACATAATTGAGCGCTGGATTACAACAAGATATATTTTACCAGGAACTGGAATTCCAACTGTGCTTATTTTCAGAAGTCTTTCCCAACACTCTTCCTGCATTACACCTTCTCTGACCGCCCTGGTCCAGTTTGTCTTATCTTGTCTCTTCACTGTTATAGTCATCAACACACTACACCATACAATAGTCCTCCCTTATCGGTGGGTTCGCTTTCCGCAATTGCAGTCAACCGCAGAAAACCACAGTCCAGAAATATAAAATGGAACATTCCAGAAATAAACAAATCATAAGTTTTAAACTGTGATCATTCTGAGTAGTGTGATGACTCTCACACGGTCCTGCTCCATCCTGCCTGAGATGTGAATCATCCTTTTGTCCAGCGTATCTATGCTATTATATATGCTACACATGCTACCCACCCATTAGTCACATAGTAGCCATTTCAGTTACCAGATTGACTGTTGAGTTATCACAGTGCTTCTGTTCAAGTAATCATTGACATCATCTGCTCCTGACATCCAACCATTGACATCATCATAGCTTGATGATCCTCCTTCTGCTATGTTGTCAGAAGGCCCATAGTAACCTAACGCGACATCACAGTGCCTATGTCATTCACCTCACTTCTGCTCATCTTGAAGGCACTGTATCATCTCACAGAATCACAAAAAGTAGGGTGAATAGTATATGGTATATGTTGAGAGAAAGAGACTATATTCACATAACTTTTACTACAGTACACTGTTATAATTCTATTTTATTATTAGCTATTGCTGTTAAACACTTACGGTGCCTAATTTATAAACGAAGCTTTAGCATAGTTATGTATGTGTAGGAAAAACATAGCATATAAAGGGTTTGATACTCTCTGTGGTCTGAGGCATTCCCTGGGGATCTTGGAACGTATCCCCCAGGGACAAAGGTGGACTACTATAATTCACTTTTCATGGGCACTATCTTCTTTCCACCACTGAAGTATAAATTCCTTGTGAGAAGATACTATTCTTTATACTTTTCTGAGTTCTCCCATACACAATCTTTAAACACTGTAAGCCCTTCTTAATACCCAGGAAGCCAGTCAGCGATGAGAGGGAAAGAGTGTGTTTGTGGCTGGTGTGTGGGAGAGCAACTTCAATGAGCATTAGGGATAAAATTTCTCACGCACTTTCCTCCCTGCCAAAACAAAATTTATGAAGTAGCAAGAAGACTTGTTTATTGGCAAGATATGAATTCTGCAAGTTTTAAATCTCCAGAGATTTGCAGAGTTTTAAAAGTCACATGTTACACAAAACCCTGTAACTAATGAGAACAATTTACAAAGTTGCGTGGAAAAGTTCTCCTGCTCGATCCGGCTGATGAAAGAAGAGCGGAATTCCCTCAGGTCTCCTAACCAGAACCAAACCTCTAGAGCTGAGGAACCTCAGGCTCTGATAATCAGACAATCTCTCTAAACTGGTAGAAGGAATGACTCTGAACCATCATGATGTAGTGCGTGGTGAGAACTGACCACAGCACATCTGGCTTAGCCTCAGACTCACGTCAAAAACTCTAGAGTCGTAGAAAGCCAAAGTCTGTACTGAATCAGGATCTTTTACTGACTTTCCAGCTGGGGAATCTTCGACCCAGAAGGTCCAGGGCCTTTCCCAATGTCACAAAACTAGAAGCGATCAAGTTAAGAATCCAGATTCTTAGACCAGTGATTTCATACCAAGTCAAACTCTATCTCTTTTCAGTGGAGAACAAAGTATGCTTCCAACAGTGTGAAGAAAGTCCTGGAAGAAAATGACTATAACACTGAGTTGGCTTTGGAGCCCTGATAAAATATACAAGGTAGGAAACTATTCTAGATCGTTTGACTGTCTAGTAATCATAATTTTCTACAAAATTTTGCAGAAGAATCACTACATTCTCTCCAAATTAACGTTTCTCTTTGACTTTGGAAAGGATGCATGCTTCTTTTGTCAGTGGATCCATATCCCCAATTAAATTTGATGCAAGTGGATTTGGGGACAACTTCAGAGGTAGGTGAGAGTAAGGTGGGGTATAAAACTCTCACCACCTACACACAGAAATTCAGAATATGCCAGAAGTAGGTGGAGATTCTGACATTTGTACTCTATTGCTGATGATCCACCAAGTAGGTATTTAGCACACAATTAAAGATAAGAATTAGATAAGAAAGGACCTTTCTTGGAATTGGTATTGCTGATTGTTTGCATTTTCAAAATGCCTCTGAATTTAATGATGGCTTTGAAAATAATCTCTCTCTGCTGACTTGGAGAGGATAGGGCATATTGTGTGAAATCAGGCTGTTCTGCAGGTAGTTATGTTAGGAAGAACATGGGTTTTGCACCAAGCACACCAGGTACTAAAACAACTTCTTGTTTTGCCAATATATTCTCTTTTTTCTCTTTGGTTTACTTAGTTAAACTTTTAGTTCCACAATCCATATAATTGCCTTTCTTATAGTTACTGTGAACAGTCAAGAGAACTTAAGAACCTTAGTGTGTAAATTGCTCTCCTGACGGAAGGAATTTTTCATAATGGCTTAGGGATAAGCAGAAGGGCATATTGGGACCAGGTATTTCTGAGAGAAGGAGGTCTTTTGAAACAGTCCAGAATGCTTGAGAAAGCTGTTTATAGGGGAAAGTGAAACAGTAATCTGCAAGTGTGGATTTGAATGCCGAAAAGACTCACACTAAATTTGGATACTAAGGAGGCTTACACTAGAAGGCCTCATGAGGGAGCTCAAAAATCATTTAGACACTGTCCTCCTACCATATCCTTAGGGAAGAAAGCAGAAAAATATCCTAGTCTTCCCTGTGACAGATAATTACTCACAGATAAGAAGGTGTGGATACAGCAAGAGAAAGAGCGAAACAGGAAAAGAGAAAGGGTTGATAGGAGATAAGGAAAGACTGTCATGTGATTCACGTATGACTATGAAAGAATAAGGGTCTTGACAGTTCTAAGACAAGAATCAAAGGGACCTATAAAGTAGAGTCCATAGGGTGGTGTATTATTTCTGGAACAATTCATACTTTGGACCATTTTCCTACTGCCTCTTCTGACTCTCAGCGACCAGATAGATTCTGCCATGAGAATGCTCATTCTTCCCCTGAAATAAATTTAATTAGGCTTGGAAAGTATGTTCATCTCCATGCTCAAAATCACATGCTGATCAGTGCTAAATAACTAAGTAAAATGGAAATTGTTTATACATTCAGCACCTGTTTTGAAGATCAACCTATCCATTTATTGTGAATTATTACTTCGTTAAAATGCTCTATATTATCACCCTGAGAAATACAGAAATCTATGACTCAGAGACTCTTTCCTGAGGAAGTAAGTATTGATAAATGAAAAGAATATACAATTAAGGTCAAGGCAGCTTGATTCTTCATTCTTACAAATATGCCATTTCATAGATACAATTATCTTATTTCTAAAATAAGTAAAATAATCACAGGTGCCCTACATATTTCACGGCCGTCCTATGCACTTCAGAGTTAGATTCTGAAGAGTAAAATCATTAAACATTTGAAAGAATCTGGCAAAATATAGATTCTACAAATGCTGGTTATTAAATATGTTGGTATGTGGGACAGGAAAATAGCCTGATATAATACAAAGTTGACGGAATGTGTTAAATATAAGGAAAACCACCGTGATCTGGAAGTCAGAGCAGGATGAGATTAAATCAACTGTAGAATTATTAGAGAATTCATAGAATGACTAGCAATGATCATTTTAAATGCCAACCTTGGCATTGAAGAAATGGGTAAAACCTCAATTGCCCCTGCACTATACTTGAATAAAAGGTCTGTTTATCAATACTAACAACACACTCTAATGAATCACTATTAATCCTAACGGGCCTGGGATATCATATCTTCTTTCTCTCTCCTCACAGTCGAGGAAAGGGAGCATATTCATTACCTTCCTTTTTATTTCAGGACTTAAATATCTTCTCCAAGAAGAAATAACGACTTTAGACTTCTCTAACAATTGTAACCCATAGTCTAGGTTTGGTCCTCTAATTACTATACATCAACTATCAACCTTCACTCAGTAGATATATATAGACCATATGTTATGTGGAAGTTGCTGTACTGGACCTTGACTCTGTTTGTCTATGAGCTACTTGGTAGTTTTTTCAGTATTCAGAATCTGATTCATTTCTGGCTGTCCTGATGCACCTGCATCTCCTTTATCTGGACATCGATTAGAATTTTTTCCCCTATTGTATTGCCAGCCAAAATAACCCTTAAAAATAAATAGACCAGAAAAGTCTTCTTGTCACATAAGTAATCAGTAATTGGTTGCTGAATAAACAAGAAGTGGATCAATGAAAAATTAGGAAACACATCACCTACATATACATGATGTTTTGCTAAACTAAATGAAAACTCAGTTGGTAATTGGAGCTCTGACCATTTGTATTAGTCACATCACAATTTTCAAAGAATAATGGAGACTTATATGTTTACTTGTTGTTTCTTTCAGATATCAGACAGTCAAACAATGAAGATCAACCAGACAATCCTAAAGGAATTCATTCTTATTGGCTTCTCTCTTTACCCACATGTACAGACATTCCTCTTTGTTGTCTTCTTTTGTCTCTACCTTCTCACCCTCACAGGTAACCTGGCCATCATAGGTCTTACTCGGGTGGACAGATCTCTCCACACCCCTATGTACCTCTTCCTTAGTGCACTCTCATTCTCTGAGACCTGCTACACACTGACCATCATCCCCAAGATGCTGGCAGATCTACTGGCAAAAAGTAGGAGCATTTCAGTCATAGGCTGTGGCTTGCAGATGTTTTTCTTCTTGGGACTTGCTGGCACTAATTGTCTCATCATTACATTGATGGGCTATGATCACTTCCTGGCCATCTGCAACCCTCTCAGATATCCACTGCTTATGAGCAACATGGTATTTGGACAACTTGTGGCTTCTGATTGGGCTGGAGGCTTCTTTATCTCTCTGATAGAGACTGCACTGATATTCAGGGGCTCTTTCTGCAGCCCCAACCTTGTCAAACACTTCTTCTGCCATATGCGGGCCATTGTGAGGCTGAACTGTCTAGTTAGTGACCTCATAGAATTTATTATAACTGTGATACCCTGTCAGGTTTGCTGGTCACCTTCCTGCTTATCATCATCACTTACATTTTCATACTTTTCACTGTTCTCAGGATCCCTTCAGCTGAGGGAAAGCAGAAGGCATTTTCTACCTGTGCCTCCCACATCACAGTGGTCACCATCCACTTTGGTTTTGCATCTATTGTTTATCTGAAGCCTGAAACGTCAGGGGGATATAATACACTGATAGCAATCCCTTACACCGTCATTACCCCTTTCCTCAACCCCCTCATTTTCACCCTCAGGAATAAGGACATGAAGAATGCTTTTACAAAGGTGCTTGGAGAGACAAGGTCCTTGAATGAATAGTTTTGGATTATTGCTGCATGGTTGACTGTCTCCAGAAGTCAAGGAAGCATCTACCTGTGACATCTGGAGGAGCCTGTACCATTTGTCTTTTGTGGAGGCTGGCATATGGAGATCAAGTGACTGAGTCTGGGACCTAAGCCATCACAATTGTTTACTCAGCTTGTTAAGGAAATTGTCGAACTCTTCTACTTCTACTTCTTCTACTGTCCAACTGTATCTATTTTTACAACTACTATCAGTTCTCCAACCACTTCTGTTTCTACTATCTGTCTCTGCAGACAAAGGGTCTTTCATAGTGTATGGGAAGTTCCTACTGAAAAATAAAACAACAATTATTCAAAAGCAAAATCATTCAAGAGATATTAATATATCCTTCATAAAAGAAAATATCCAAATGGCCACTAAATATGTGAAAAGGTGCTCAATGTCATTAATTGACAGGATAATAAACATTAAAACCCCAATGAGATACCACAATACATCCACTTACATTGTTAAAATTAACAGGCTGGATTAACAAGTGTTGATGAAGCTGTGGAGCAGCAAGAACGCCTGTATGCTCCTGGTGAGGGTGTAGATTGGTTCAGTCACATCAGAAAACAGTTTGGTATTATAGACTTATTTGGGAGATACCTGTGGTCTAGCTTTTCTTCTCTTATATATACACCCTAGAGAATTGTGTGCACATGTGTAACAGGAAATATATATAAGAATGTTCATAGAAGCAATACTTGCAATAGACTAAAGCTAGGAATTACTCAAATAGTCACCACTAGTAGAATTGATAGATAAATTGTGGTATGTTCATACAGTGTATTATCATGCAGCAATAAAAGTGAATAACTACAACTGCATACTTCAGTGTACATGTGAAACTCCTTGTTTTTCCCTTTAGACCACATCTTTTTTCTGTAATCTAAGACACAGATTACAATTCAAGGACTTTGTCTTTGGCCTAATTCCTCATTAGATTTCCCTAAATGTTTGTACTATTAAAGTCCCTCAATGGAGGGCAGTAAGATATTCTTTCCTGTCAGTAAGGAATATGGTAAGACATCAATGAAGAAATAAAATAAGAGATCAATGGCTTCAGTTCTCTACCTAAATGTGAAATGTGTTCATTTGTTTCTTCTATACATATTAAGAATTTACTCTGTTCAAGACACTGCACTAGCTATGGAAAAAACAAAACACAAAAAAATATAGTTTGCTCTCTCAAGAAACTCACATTCTACTTGGGGAGAGGACAGACAATCATGATATAACTTGGATTAAGGTTTGCATAGACATCTATGGGAACACTCAGGAGACACAGTATCCATACAAGGTCACTAGAAGTTTCAGTCATATTGTGGGCCAGTGTCCTCAGACAAGACTGCTCTGCCTCAACGTGTCAGAATTGTTTAAGAAGCTCTCTAAACAGCGGGAAAAGGCAGACAGGAGGAGTCCTCCTGGGCAGAGCAAATCTCAAACACCGACCTCAGGAACTATCCCTTCAAAGGAGATTGAATTTGCTTTTACTATTCTCCGGAGCATTTCATGTTCTAAGGCAGGGTTGATGACAATAGAGCCCTCAGCAGGCTAAAAGCTGAGCATGGTCAAGAAAGGGACAGTAATGGTAAGTCCTATCAAAACCACTGTCATTCTAGGGTGAATGTGGACATAACCAAGACTGTGCTCCAAGGAGCAACATCAGAGACTTAACACTGTGGGAGGGTGAGGAGGATAGAGTTCACTGATATAACTGAGCCAGTCAGTAAAGAAATAAAAAAGCATAAAACAAAAACAAGACCCAGGGTGTGTAGGGAAGAACCAGTGACCAGAGTTTCTACAATATATTTTCTAAAATATGCAATTTCCAACAACAGAACAAATGAGACATGCAAAGAAACAGGAAGATATTACCCATTAACACAAAAGTCAGGCAGTGGAAATTGTGACAGTAACTAGATGGCCATATTTAAAAGACAAAATCTTCAAATATAATTATAAATTATGAAGGAGTTATAAAGTTGAAAAGTACAATAATTGAAATAAAAAAATTCTCTGAGAAGAGCTCAACAGTAGATTTGAATAGAGGAAAGAATTAGTGAACCTGAAGTTAGATCAATAAAGATTATGCAACCCAAGGAACAGAGAGAAAAAAATGAGGAGATCCTCAGAGAAGTGTTGGACGCCATTAAACACACCAAAATAGGAATAACAGGAGTAGCAGAAAGAGAGAAAAGGGAGAAAGGGGAAGAAAAAATATTTGAGGAAATAATGGCTGAAAACTGCACAAATTTATTGAAAAACAAATCTGCACATCGAGGAAGCTCAACAAACTCAAGGAGAGTAAATATAAAGAGGTCTACAAACAGACACATCAAACAACAACAGAATCTACGTCCTTCTCAGGTGCACATGGAATATTCCCCAAGATAGACCACATGGTAGGGGATAAAACATCTCAATAAATTTAAAAGGATACAAATCCTTCAAAGTATGTACTCCCACAATAGCAAAATGAAGTGAGAAATCTATAACACAAGGAAATAGGGAAATTCACAAGTATGTGGAAATTAAACAACATACTTCTAAATAACCAATGGGTCTAAAGAGAAATCATAAAATGTTTTGAGATCAATGAGCATAGTGACACAACACAGTAAAATGTATGGGATTCAGCTAAAGCAGTACTTACAGGGAAATTTATAGCTATTAATAACCACATTTAAAAAGAAAGATTTCAAACAAGTAATCTCACCTACCACCATAAGACACTGCAAAAAGAATGGCAAACTAAACCTAAAGTCAACAGAAGGTAGGAAACAGTAAAGAAAAGAGTGAAAATTAATAAGATAGATTATAGAAAAACAATAGAGAAAGTCAGTGAAACCAAAAGCTGGTTCTTTGACAAGATTGACAAAAATTGACAGACCTTTAGCTCATTTGACCAAGACAAAAAGAGAGAAGACTCAAATTATTAGATTCAGAAATGAAAGAGACGACATCACTACTGATCTTACAGAAATAAAAAGGATTATAAATAACTACTATGAGCAATTGCATACCAATAAATTAGATAACTTTGATAATGTGGACAGATTTTTAGAAAGACAAAAGCTACCAAAAGTAACTCAAGAAGAAATCATCAATCTGAATAGAATTATAACAAGTGATTGACAGTATCTATTCTCTCAGTAGTTTTAGTAACAGAACTCTCTAGAATTTTAGCAGGATACACAGGTGGCCAATTAATTACTGTATTCCTTAGCCTTCTTTGCAGCCAGGTTTGGTTAAGTGACTAAGTTCTTATCAATGAGATGTAAGTGGAAGTGATAGGTGCAACTTCTATGTTTTGCCCTTAAGAACAATGTCTCTCTTTCTGCTTTCTTCCTGGCTAGGAATGCAAAACCAGGTACCTTGGACTCACCAATAGAACCCTTATTCTGCCTGGATGGCAGAACCAATCCACTGGCCTGTGGCTTGTACAACTTGTGAAGCCAAGCTGTCCCGACAATCCTGCCAATCGTGTACTGCTTGTCACTGCACTATTATATAAGAGAGAAATAAAATTCTATCTTATTTAAGCAACTTCAATTTTGGGGTCTCAGGAATGAAGATTGTAGCTACATTGTATTATTAAGATAATTAAATGAGATGTTTATAAAATTCTTAGCAAAGTGTCCAGTGTACGGTAAGTGCTCAGTAAATGGTAATTGTGGTTTTTTTCCTGCATGCATAGGAAGAAGCTCCTTCTGTTTTATTTCACTACTAAAAATACTTTCTTATTTCTCATCACCCTCACCTTTCTGAGACTATCTACTCCCTTACCCTCCAGAATACTGTACTCTTGTGCTTACTTTCTTGGCAAACTTTTGGTCTTTTTCTTTCTTTGGTCTGCCAAAGACCCTTTCTCAAGCATTTCTTGAGTTCATCTTTTTCTAGATTCTGTTTCTCTGGTTAAATTTATCAAATCTGCTTCTATCATATATATTAATATTTAATAATAATATTTAATAATAACCAAAAGAACTGCAATTTGGGTTGTGCATGCTATGGCAAACCATAGACAAATCCAATCGACATGGAAGGGGAGCTGCCTTTACAGAGAAAAAGGAGTAGTAGGGAGGAGAGCTCAAAACAAAAGTCCATTGGGGAAAAGTAACAGTTCAGGACAGCAATAGCTTCTTATTGGCTGAGCTGCGGCATTCTTCATTGGCTGGGTTGTTGCTGGGTGGGGAGAGAAGTCTTCCCTCAGTAGTAAAGTGGTTTTACTTCCTGTCCAAGATGCAAGCTACTTTCTCTTCCTGTTTGGTGCAATTGACATGTGTGATAGGGCAGGAGAGCTCCCCTTACAGGCCTTCCTGATTCCAATTTAGTTAAGATTTCTTTGATTAATTCCCACAACTCCATTTGTGACAGCTCCACTAAACCAAGAAGCAGAGGAGCATTCCGTGCATGAATGGCAGTCAAGAAACCCAAGGTTGTGAGAGAAAGAAAACCCTAACCTTTTTAAACAGATTCAGATTTGAGCCAGGAATCAGGAATCTGAAATTACTTCTCTGCCCATTCTCCCTCCAATTATCCTGAAGTCTTCCCTGTGCATCCTTCTAGCCCAGTTCTATTCACAAAGGGATATAAAAAGGAGTGAGCAGGAAAAGATGCTTCCTCCATTGGAACCTGTAGACTTATGGAAGGGAGATAAAGCATCTCTCTCACACACATAATCACAGACAAGTGATATGGACGCAAAGGTGGATAGAGTTTGACAAATAATATTTTCACACACAAAAAAATAGACTAAATAGCCAGTCAGAATTAATTTACCTATGATTCTTTTCTTTACTGTTTTATCTCAATGGAATTTTAGATTTGAGTTATCATTATATCTGTCTGCTGATGCAGACAGCCTTTTCTGCCCCTCTGAAAATATGGTTTACAGAGGCACTACATAGATGGCACTTAGGAAATGAACTCAAGGACTTTATTCTGCTTCCCTCCAGGGCTATGTCCCTCCAGACCTTGCTCTTTCATTGTATCATGTATGATCCCTGAGGTGACTTGAACACAGTATCGTGGGGGAGAGGCAGGTCATCATGACAATGTGTCCTAAGGGGCTATATCCCTGATGATGAGGTGATAAGGGCTGGCTATTGCTGCCCATGTTTGCTTCAGGGCCTCATCTGTCAAGCCTCTGTCCTGTTTTGCCACAAAAGACTCAGAGACCAGCATGAAGTGACAGTTTCGTTGAAGAGCAGCTGGTGCTGACTGCACTTGCCCAGAAGCAACAGGTAATCAGCCTATGACAAACATTCAAAGACAGAGTATGTGAGTGAGTGCAGAGGAAAGACAATCAAAGAACTAGGTACACGTCGGTGAGAAATATTATCCTTACTCAGGTTAGAGCCTTCATCCATTTCCTGTGGCTTCCAATCCCTCATAATCCTGAAGATCTCTTGAATTTCTCCAGATGTTCAATCGGCTTAAAATCCGAAAAAGATTAGTCATCCAAACATCTCATACTGAGTACTCTGGTATTTTACTCATATCCAAATATTTATGATTATGGAGTTGATGCCTGAGAAATACACTTGAAATGTTCACAAATGTAAGAGATATTTTTAAGTTCCATTGAAGTGAAATGCTGCAGTTCTGTGAAGATGACAGGAAATTGTATATGGAAAAGGGATATCCAGAGAGCAATGGTCGACAGTAGGAGAGAAGGGGCTAATCTTGGTATGTTTAGAGAGTAGCACCCTCCTTACCCTAAGACCAGGACCAAAGCCATACCTGCCAGATGCAGTCCATATCTACACAGCCCAAATTCAAATGAGATTTTTAAAAAACTGTATTAAATTTGACTGCCATACACAGATGAGCCAAAAAAACAAAACAAAACTTTGTTTTTACATGAATGAATTTATCTGGCTATACCCATGGACATCTAATTATTTCCATGGAGGATGTATAGGATATAATTAAGTTTGCTGCTATGCCTCCAATGGCCAGATTATTGAGTTTATCTCAGCTTCACAATTTCTTAGATGAGTACTTGAAAAAAATTCACTCATCTCTCTGTGTCATTTATAAATAGAGATAAAGGCGCTTAAACTCATTGAACTTTTTTGAGGATTAAGCTACTGTATGAAAAGTCCTCAGTGCTTGCAGATAGGAATCAATTTTCTTATTATGATTTCTCCACATGCCATGTGGACACAGACTAAGACAGTAATTACAGTTGTTCCAGACAGTCCTTAGTTGTCGATTCACCAAGTCCTTTGCTGTTCTTCACCAAGTTCTAAGTAAGTTACAGTTATTCCATCTGTGATGATGAAGTGAAGAATTCAAAGAAAACAAAATAAACAATTTTCTCTGAAAATGGGATATGGCTGTGTACAAGGCCCTGCCAATGAGTCTCTGGATGAAGATTTGTGTGGCTTCCTGAGGAAGGCCATTGGGGCCAGGCAATGTACTGTTCAGACTTCATTTATGGAACATCTAGGAGGTGGAGGTTAGACAGGAATTCAGGCAGTTATGCTGCTATTAACAGCCAACTGGGGAAATCCAAATGATGTCTGCATGGTTTCAGGACCACAGAACTATGGAATCACCAATATGTTCTAAAATAAGTATGTTTCACATTGTGGGCAAATCATCCTCACCTAAATTGTCTCTTTGATTGTCACATAGCCTAAGGAAGCGGGAATCACAGCAGCAGCAGCAGCCCTATTTGATAGATTGAAAAACAGGCTCAGCCTTCCACCTCTGAAAGAAGGAAGGAATATCAATTTCTTGAGCTCCTAAATTATCACATTACGTATTATTTCTTAGGTCATTCAATAAAGGTTTACTGGGTACCTATTATGTGCAAAGCACTGAACTTAATGAGGGTAGGGAAATGAGTGAGAGTTTCTGCCCCTGAGGAGGAAAAATCCAGGTAAATAAGTAATTACTCTGTTAATAGAGTCATAGTCACAATAGCAGGTGTGAGGGATCTCCTGGACAAAGTCTTCACAGAACTGATGTTTATGACGTTTATTCATGTGCAAAAGTCCAGAAGCTGAAAACAGAGTGGCGTCTTAAGGAACTCTGACTTGATTGGAGGGTTAAACAAGAGTGAAAGGTGATAGATGTGGAAGGGAGGGTGAGCATGAAAAGGAACATTCAAGAGAGAGTAAAGGTGAATTGTACAACACCATCAGCATCATTTAGTCCTGAGAAGATCTATGGGTGCAGAGCTGCTCTTGGTTCTAAGAGGAAATGCAATGAGAGAATCCTCAAGATCTTCCTCATTAATTCTTATTTGGAACCTAAGCTGTCAAATGAGAAGGCTGTGTTTGCAGAGCTTATCACTGTGTGAATGTTAAAATTTCAGGCTCATCTGCCCTGATGGCAGAATGCTGCCCCAATATAAAAACCTTGTAGTGCTAGTAGAGGAGGAATTTTGTTCCAAGACTGACAAAGAAGGAAAGACATAGACCAGAAGTGAGAGCGAACAACAAAAAAAGATGCAAATAACAAAAGCTCAATGCACGCAATTCACTGATATGCTCAGAGCTACCAGAGAGATCTGAGTACTGTGATTCAGAAGCAGTCTGTCTAGGAGGGCTTCTCTAAAGGGAGGGCAGATTTGGAGCAGAGTATAGATAAAGGGGAGAGATGGTATCTGGCAGGGATTGAATAGCAGGCCAGTCAGAATAGCAAAAGGCATTCCGTTTTCAACAACTTATCAGGAAACCTATGAGGAGGAGGATGCAAAGTGATATTGAGGAGTGGGGAGGAGTTAGGGTCACGGGCACCTCTGGGCACAAAGGACCCTACTTGCAGGCTTGCATTTGAATGAGCAGACAATTTAAGCCAGAGGGGTCTGCAGAGTGGGACCAACTTCAAAAAACCTTGTGAACCAGATAATGAGTTTCCTGGGCTGCTTCCACTCTCCACCCTATTTTTAAACAACTTCTTTCCCCTGCACCCCACGACTGATCCTGGGCCAAGCTGGAATTTCAACCAAATCTCATGCAGTGCTACAACTGGAAAGAACGCTAGTTTGCATTCAGTTTGTGTAATTTACAAAATATGTATCTGAATTAAGCAAATTATTCAGGATTATACAAATCAAGACTGAAACTCATCCCACGATTAATTTTTGAGTATCTACTATGTTGAGATAGTGCTCTGTATACTGAGAATAGGGGGATGAAGATGGGTCCCTGTGCAGACTTTCTGTCCTTGCTCAGTCTACTTCAGCATCTGACTTCCCTTACCTTGGCTCATTGGAGTTTCCAGCCATCATTTTTCAGTTTTTCCATCCTCTATTATTACTTAGCCCTAAGGCTTGTTTTGCTTCCTTTCTAACCTGTCCTCACCCTTACCACCCATTCTCCTCTCCAAACTCTGTCTCAGATTAAGTAGCTGACATATTAAGTCAGTTTTCTAAACCTGGATTTATGTGCACTGGAGAATGAAAAGGAATTTCCAAGATCCAGGTATGAATCGTTCTGAAGGAATCATTCCCCGATCTTCAGCTCCCATATCAGCTTTTCTTAAAATTGATCTGCTTGAGAAAGTATTTCTTCTCCTCTCTCAACTTCCTCTCACAACTTTTTCTCTGTCTGTACAAGGGAAGGCATAACTGAATCTTACTGTGTGGAAGTGCCCTAGAGGGTAAGTTAGTGCCAACGTCAGTGCCGAGAAAGTGAATGACTAATAACTGGGTAACACATCGTTTTACAAGCCAGTGGTTTCCAATCTGTTTCTTTCAATACAATTGAAATGGAAACTAATTGAGCCATCAGCTGATAGAGCAATAAAAATCATCTTGATGATAGATCACTATGTAATTTCCGACACATGACTAATAGAAAGTTCAAATAATTTAGTGCTATTACTATAACAAAACAACTTCCACTCCCCAAACTATGGTATATCAATGCCATTCGTTTATGTGAACTAGTTTCCTCAGTGTTTATATCTCCAAAATGAAAAGTAAGAATGGAATTGAAACCTTTCTCATTATGATAATAAATAGTCTTCATGGATGTAACAAGAACTGAAAAAAGTGCAATCCACATTATTATAAAATGGTGTTCCAATAAGTTTTTAAAATGCTATCTAATGTATTATTTAAAATGTGTGATATATGTCTATTGCCCTGGTGAAATTTATGCTAATTATACAATAATACCTAGAAGAAAATCTTTTTTAAAACATTTATGGCCAAGAGTACAGGAAACAAAGAAATCCATGTAGATAGATAGGTAGATAGGTAGATAGACGGTAGATTGATAATAGATAGATGATAGAGATAGAAAAATCAATAAAAGGCTTGCAATTATAAAAATATATTACAATCCCATGAATTATGAGTTCACTAAGAAAAATAACATAAAATTTCCATTGTTTTAAAGATACCTGCACTCATGTAATTTTTAAGACAAGTATTAACGGGCATCATAGCACCAATATTCAGATTTCCCTGAACGTATGAAACAGTGACATAATAGTTTCATTTAAAATGTTGATACTCACATGCAGTAGAAATTAGAATCCCTGCAACCATTTTAATGTATGATAAAAAAGTAGACGTCAACTTTAAAATATGCAAGCTGATAGATTGTTTTCTAAGTTGCTTAAAGGAAAAAAAAATGTGAAGACAAGTTCTTAATTTCCACCCAAAATGAAAATGCTTGATGGTATCTAACATGTGATCCAATCTCAAGTCAGATTCACAATTTTGCAAGGTTCCCTCTGGAGATGCCAGGCCACTGGCAATATTGTAGGAGCCTGGAGAGGCACACAGGGATGGTTGGGAGACATATGATGCATCTTCCACTCTGATGCCTCACCAGCTGTATCAGTTTTCTGTGACTCTTGTAACAAATTACCACAGATTTGGTTGCTTAAAACAATAAAGATTTATTCTCTCACATTTTTTGAGGCCAGAAGTCTGAAATCAATATCATTTGGCCCAATTCAAGGTGTTGGCAAGGCCATGCTCCCTCCAGAGGCTTTAGTGGAGAACCCATTCCTTGCCTCTTTTAGCTTCTGGTGGCTGCTGGCATTCTTTGGCTTGTGGCTACATCACTCCAGCATCTTCAAATCTGTCTCTGTCCCAGCTTCACATTGCCTTCTCTTTTGTGTGTCTATTTCAAATTTCCCTCTGCTTCTCTCTGATAAGCACCCTTGAAATAGCATTTAAGGTCCACCTGGATAATCCAGGATAATCTCCCATCTCGATATCCTTAACTTAATCACATCTGCAAAGACTGTGGTATGATGTAACATTTACAGGTTCTGGGAATTAAGACATGGATTTTTTTTTTCAACCAACCACATCAGTCCTGAGAATGAGACAATCTAATTCTAGCACAGAAAATGTACTCAAAAATACTTGCAAAATGAATGGAAAAATGATTCCTTTCTGGAGCAATACACCTTTATCTCCTCTATACTGAATTATTTCTCCAACTGTGAATGAATACGTCCCAAACCAACCTCCATCCTCCCATGCTGCCTTGCACTATAACTCAAGTAATGTCTTTGAGCTACTACTTCCTCTTAGTCCAATTTCCCTTGAGAAATAAACCCTCAGGCTTCAGCTTGCTATCAGTCCTTCTTTTATTAATTCATTCAACAAACAATGAGTAAAGGTGCTATGGGGCTTAGAGGTTTGTGGGAAGTGAAGGAAAAGCATGTCCTGGATTAAAAAAAAAAAAACAAAAACAAAAAACCCACAAGAATTGAAATATTAAGACTTTTTCTGAAATCACTTAGCATGGATTTACTAAATACCCACCGTAGTTAAGATTGCTAAATTATTGAATATAGCCTCAAGTCTGAGAACTTTTCCCTTGAGGTGGGAGATGAAATGGCAAAGTGCAGGAACAAAACAATGTAATAATAATTAATAATATACCATTGAGCATCTTCAGAAGGTTGTAGTCTGTGAGGGGATGTTACAGGTTTGGTCCACCTGTCTTTCAACATCTTGTTCTTTTTCAGGTAGTCAAGTGGACAGAGATCATGAGAAATTGGAGTGGAGGCTACGTAGCAGAGTTTATTTTGGTGGGCTTCCCTACCTCTCCACCCCTCCAGCTACTTTTATTTGCCCTCTCCCTTGCAATTTATCTGTTGACATTGTTGGAGAATGCACTCATCATTTCCACAATCTGGCTCACTCCAAGCCTTCACTGCCCAATGTACTATTTCCTTGGCCATCTCTCCTTCCTTGAGCTGTGGTACATCAATGTCACGGTTCCCCGACTCTTGGGAGCATTTCTTACCCAGGACTGTAGAGTCTCCTATGTAGGTTGCATGACCCAACTCTACTTCTTCATTGCCTTAGCCTGCACTGAATGTGCCCTGTTGGCAGTCATGGCCTATGACCGCTACCTGGCCATCTGTGAACCCCTTCGTTATCCTAGTCTCATGTCTTCCAGCCTGGTCACTCGCCTTGCTGCTTCCTCTTGGGGCAGTGGCTTCTTCAGCTCCATGATGAAGCTTCTTTTCATTTCCCAATTGTCCTACTGTGGACCCAATATTATCAACCACTTTTTCTGTGATATCTCTCCATTACTTAACCTAACCTGCTCTGACAAGGAGCAAGCAGAACTAGTAGACTTCCTCCTGGCCCTGGTGATGATTCTACTCCCTCTGTTGGCTGTGGTTTCATCATATGCTGCCATAATTGCAGCCATCCTGAGGATTCCTACTGCCCAGGGACGCCACAAAGCCTTCTCCACTTGTGCCTCTCACCTGGCAGTGGTTGTCATCTACTACACTTCCACTCTCTTCACCTATGCACGGCCCCGGGCCATGTACACCTTCAACCACAACAAGATCATCTCTGTGCTCTACACCATCATTGTACCATTCCTCAATCCAGCCATTTACTGCCTGAGGAACAAGGAGGTGAAGGATGCCCTCAGGAAGGCAGTCCTGGGCAGATGCCACTATCCCAGGGATGTCCCAGATTGATGTACAACAGAGCTTGGCACGAAGGAAGGAACAGGGTCTTAATAGTGCCACCTCAAGGAATCATAGAATAGCCTTAAAGGGAACATAAATATCAATTAGTACACAGTTTCTCTAAACAGTGTTTGAGAATGTCCTGACACAAATGAAAGTTTATGAATCATCGATCTTGTATAGCTAAGGCTGCAGTAGCTACGAGAGAGTCTTCTGGGCATTTTTTAAAATACAAAGTCCCAGAAAAATCTGTGGAGAGTCTATGTCCATGACTATGTTGATTATGTCTACGTTGCAATCCTGCCATGCATAATTTTCAACTCTCTAGGAACTTGTTTCCTAGACAGTTTATAATTCCCTACTATAGACCAAGCCTATTATTTTATAAGTGAGAAAATATAGGAAAAGGGACTTGCTGGTGGATATGTCAAAACAAAATGATGTAGGCTTTATTGTAGCAGTTTCAAAGATCCAAATCCTCAAACCCCACTTACATGAGAAGTCACACACACAAAAACTAAAGAATTAAAACTCATATCACCTAATGAATACTATTTACCTCTATAAGTTTTATACACACTGCAAGTCAAAGGAGGAAGAAAATGTAGTGCTGATATTCAGCCAAGTGTGCACAATGGATATTCATCTAAATATTCATCTGCATCTCCCTTCTTTGACTCTCAGTGTGATGTGAAGCCAGTTGACCTAATGAGTGTTGATTAGATAACAGACAAAATGCATTGGCACTTTTCCAGCACTATGGCCAGCTTCTGTTTCAACTAATTGGTGCCTGGGTTATTCCAGTTGTCAAATATTGTAAATTTTGCCCCTGGGGCAAGTGACCACAAGAACAGAAAATGTCTTAGTAAGAGACAAGATGAGGGAATGAGAGATGGGACGCAGACATCTCTGCAGTGAGTGGGATGCCTCAGGTTCAAAGCTTGACTTATAGACATTCTTCCAAGTTCTCTTGATTTTTGGAAACTTGTTTGAATTGCTGAGAGATTTCACATCCTGCCTTCGGGCTAATTTCTGAACATCAGAACCAAATTCAATGTTTCTTTATATGTGGGATATGTAAAAGAATTTTAAAAAGTGCCATTGAATAAATGCTCATAAACATAAATTCATCAGTCAGTGCACATTTGCCTATTCTAAACTAGGCTTTGGAAAAAAAGGTGATTGTCCATTAAAGAAAACTACCTGATTAAAAATCATTTTAGGTGTCCCAGTATCTAAAATAAAATAATCAAAGAAGAAAAAGAAATCTGATACTTTAAAAAGTTTAACTTGCTTTATTTTCATGAAATTTCTAAAGTCTTTTAAAGAAACATCCCTGAGATGGGCTCAGTTTACCTTCCATTCATTACATTTTCTTTTTCTTTCATAGAGTTATGAATGCATGGAGCTTTATAGTTAAGAATTCTGCCCCTAGAACCAAGAAATTTCAGTTTGACTCCAGTTTTACTACTAACGAGTCCCTCTTATAATGAAAATAATGTCACCTACCTCATATGCTTGTTGTGAATATTAAATAAATAGGTATGTGTGAGTAAAGGGTTAACAAAAATCTTTTCTTTTTATAGATAAATTTTACCTTGAATTAACTTTCCTTTTTTCCTCAGCTTTTTTGAAGTATACTTGGCAAATAAAATTGTAAAAATTTAAAATGTGCAATGTGATGATTTGATATACATGTATGTCGTGAAAGGATTCATCTTGGGTTAACTTTCTAGCTCTAGTCGCTTGGAAGCCTGATAAATGTTACCAAGCAACAGCGACACTGCTTATGGTATAAATAACCCCTGGTTAGTAAAAGTCCTCAGGACTGGGAGAATCATGCAAGAATTATAAATATGTAGTGATAAATTGTAGCTTTGTGCTATTTTTGTAACTTGGCATGTCTTTTGCAGGGAACTCTGGAAGCTATGCATGCCCATGAAATTGTTATAAGAGTATTGGCTCTTATGGGGCTTGACGATTTTAAGTCAAGGTGGACCAAGTGCCCCTGTGTGTGAATCTCATTTCCTCACACCTGCACGATGACTTTGAATCCCAGACATTAGTCTCTTGTCTGCTTTCAGCACTCCTTCCACATAAGAGAAATTTGTGATGCTGCCCTGTTGTGTTTCTATCCTGTATTTCCCTAAATGAAATTAATGCTAAGTGTGGCCTTGGTTAGTATGTGAGTTTGATTGTTTGGTGAAGCCTGAAAAGATCTTCTGGTGTATAATAGTTAGCTCACAGTAAGCATTCAATAAATGCTAAGCCCCATCTTTATTATTGTTTTGTCATTAACAATATGACTATATACTTTCTAACAGATGGGCCTGTCCTATTAGTCACACATCAAGCTCACTCTTATTCAAACTGAGATTGGAAGATTGACTGTATTCTCTAGGACATCTGTGAAAATCAAAGCTCCAGGCATGCTTGTGTAACTAGGTGAAGGTAATAAATTGCCTAGAAAGTTAAGCATTTCCAATTATCTGATCTAAAATAATTCCAACGTGTCATCGGGTTGAGTCAGTGAGGTTCAAACTCCCTTTTAAAAGTGGGCAGAACATATCATAATTCTTTGTTAGAATATTAAATGTAGAACATTACTCTCCTCTTAGCCATTTTGGCCTCAGATTTTGTGCTTGATTTTCATTTTCTAGATATTTGCTTACACATTAAAAGAGGAAGAGCTAGAAAATGTCAATGGGTACAAATGCTATTTGTATGACTGTTTTCATGTCACATTCTTTCCCAGTGGGGAATGACAGCCCTCCTGATTTGTTTTTCCTCCAGTGTGAGAGATTCCCATGGTCTGTTAATTGATGTAGATAGTTCATTTCTCTTTGCTGTGATAACCCAATTTTTTTTCAAGCTGAAAACATGCCCAACCCAGGCAATGAATCTGCAACTCTTTGCCATGTGTTTGATTTTCAGCTTTTCATGTTGCTAGGAGTGGTCATATATTCTCACTTTTGTCAGTTAAAATGTAAGTGGAATTCTGTTGGAGAGGCTTTCATTTTAAGAGAAAAATGTAGCTGGCACTGGTGCTTCCTCTTTCCTTTGTTGAACTTGGATATGATACCTGGAGTTCCGCTAGCTTCTATGAGGTAACAAATACAAGGAAGAAAGGTCAGCATATTGAGGCTGGAGATGCAGAAATATATGAAAATCATGAGCCTTTGATAGAACGGTTGAGAAGTTGAATCAACACCAGGAAAAACCTACATCTATGTTTTTAAATTGAATGACAAAAATTAACTCCCATTTGTTGAGGTCACTGTAATTTGTGATTTCTTTTATTTTCAGCTTAATATACCTGATAGAATATATTTATTTAATTTTTGCTTTGAATTCTTTTGGAATATTTCAAATAAGTTTTAGCTTTAGGTTTTTTAGACTTTTTCAAATGAAATATATTTTTCTAAGTTTCCAGAGAAAGATCGAGACTCCTCCCCCCAAATCTTATATTTTGTCATTCCATCAAGTGTGATATTCATTTATCTCTTTAAACTTGTAATTCACAGGTTAGGCCGAGAAAGGCCAGTTATTTCCCAGATACTACATCTACAGTTCAATAGCCACTACCAAGTCAGTTTTATTTTATTTTTCCGTATTCTATTTTACTTTGTTTTGTTTTACTTATTTTTTTGGGTTATGAATGTGTATTCATTGTAGCCAAATTTTTACCAGGGGTGGATAACAGAAAGGGAACAAAGAGATAGCATGTAGTCAAGTTAATTACGATTCTTTAAATGAAATTAATCTCTTAAAAATAGCAGCACTGTTCATCACAATTCACTAAGAATATTCTTGGATTTAAAAAGAAAACAAATTATGTAATTTTTATTCATAAAACACTGCATAGAAAGCACAAAATATGGTTATCTGCCTCAAAATTTTTCTAACTTGAGAGGAAACAAAAAATATACAATTTTCAGAAATAATTATAAAATACAAGGAAAAATATGCTCCCACAGTAAACCTTAACTTGATCATTTAAAAGTTAGTCTATTTCTCCTTACCAAAGCTAAATTCATATTTATCCTAAATATTTCTCCAGAGCCAGACTGGAGATATTATAGTGTACAAACTCTGTACTTTTTCTCACTCATCTCAAAGGTGTAGTCTCTTCCTATTTGTCCAATGTTATCCCTAATTAACTGTTTTTTCCTTCTGTGACAGGAAACAATAAAGAATGAACTTAGAATTCTCTCTTTGCTTAAGCACTCAGAGTTCTAACTACAGTGTTTTGTACCAAGAAATGATTATAAAGTTATATAAGGAAAGACCACATTTTGTTTTTATCAGTTCTAAATTCACAGTGGTAGTTGGGAAGGTAAGATTTGTTTTAAAATTCCAAGATAGTAATTGTAGTTTTGTCCATAAATCTCCCCATGATGGTATTTAATCAACCAGGTCCTTCTCCTGCGCCCTGTCTTCCTCTGCATTGAAGTCATACAGTTATTATGTCATAGAAATAAAATGGGACTCTGCTCAATTCATTCATTCCCTCATCCAACAGATTTCTAGGTGCCTACTAAGTACCAGGCGCTGTACTAGAAAACATTGAGTTGGACGGAGTCCCTGCCCGTGAGGACTCTTAGTATAGGAATTTTTTAATTAATTTTTAAGGGACTTAATCTTCCTGTCTTCCACCAAATTTTGCCAATTAAATGAATAGAATTTTTATTTAAGAAGTAGCAAACAGCGGACTCCACCTTTAGTTTAAAATGAAGACTGGAAAGATGAAACAATCCCTAGAGAAGTAATTATCTCATGAGTCACATTAGAAACAGCTTCATTATTTCTTTCAAATACTTAGGAAATTTCAAAATTGCCAAAAATTCTTTTGTTCACATGCAAGCATATTACAAAGGAAATTGGAAATTAAATTAGTTAACTTTTTGAACACCTTCATTTTGCTAGGCATGATACAAATACTCACAAATAATAGCATGAATTTATATGCCGTTTATTATGTGGCAGGTGTTCTAAACACCTTACACATATTAACCCATGTAATGATCACAATAATTCTAAGATCTGTACTATTATTATCCCACATTCCAAAAAAAAGAATGAGACGTATATTAACTTTCCCAAGGTCATATAACTGGGACATGGCAGAGCCAGGTTTCAAACCTAGGCACGCCAGCTACACAGCCCATGTTCTGAACTACTACTTAATGCTAATTTTTAATGTTAGTATCATTAAATTTAATTTACTGTTAGTATCACCTTTTAAAGATGAAGAACTTTGGATAATCAGACAGGTTTGAGAATTTGTTTATGTAATGGAGCTAACAAGGAGCAATGAAAACCCATGTTTTTATTTTTATTGAATATATTTGACATATAACATTGCATCAATTTAAGGTGTACAACATGTTACTTTGATTCATTTGTATATTACAATATGATTGCCTTTGTAGCTATATTTATCACATTACATAATTATAATAAATATCACTGTCTATATTCATTACACTGTGCTTTAGATCACTATGGCTTGCTTATTACTCATTGCAAGTTTGCACCCTTATCTTTTCTCCCCACTGCCCATTTCCTGGTAACCACCATTTTACTCTCTGTTTTTTGCAAATTTGACTATTTTTTTCTTTTTTAGATTCTACATATAAATGATATCATATAGTACTTGTTTTTGTCTGACTTATCTCACTTAGCATAATGTACTCAAGGTCCATCCATGCTGTTGCAAATGGCAGGATATCCTTCTTTCTCATGGCTGAATAATATTCCATTGTGTATGTATACCACATATTTTTAAAATATTTTATATTTTTATTGAGGTTACATTGGTTTATAACATTATATAAATTTCAGGTGTACAAGATTATATTTTGACTTCAGTATAAATTGTGCCATGTTCATCACCAAAAATCTAGTTGCCACCTGTCACTGTACACATGTGCCCTTTTACCCCTTTCACCCTCTTCCTGCCCCCTTCCCCTCTGGTAATCACCAATCTGTTCTCCATATCTGTGTGTTTGTTTGTTTTTCTTCCACATACCAGTGAAGTCATGTAATTGTCTTTCTCCGTCTGACTTATTTCACTTAGTGTAATATCCTCAAGGTCCATCCATGTTGTTGCAAATGGCACAATTTTGTCTTTTTTATGGCTGAATAATATTCTATTGTATATAAATATATACCACATCTTCTTTATCCATTTTTCCATTGATGGGCACTTAGGTTGCTTCCAAGTCTTAGCTATTGCAAATAATGCTGCAATGAACAAAGGGGTGCATATATCTTTTTGAATTAATGTTTCTGTGTTCTCTGGATAAATACTCAGAAGTGGAATAGCTGGATATTTTTTTATTTTTATTTTTAATTTTTTGAGACATCTCCATACTATTTTCCATAGTGGTTGGACCAATTTACATTCCCACCTGCAGTTTATGAGGGTTCCTTTTTCACCACATCCTAACCAGCACCTGTTGTCTCCTGTCTTCTTCTTTTTTTTGTTTCGTTGGAAAATTGGCTCTGAGCTAACATCTGTGGCCAGTCTTCTTTTTTCCTTTTTTCTCCCCAAAGTCCTGGTAGATAGTTATATGTCACAGTTGTACATCCTTCTAGTTGCTCTATGTGGGACACTGCCTCAGCATGGCTTGGCTGAGTGGTGAGTAGGTCCGCGCCCAGGATCCAAACAGGCGAACCCCAGACCACCAAAGTGGAATGCATGAACTTAACTGCCATGTCACCAGGCTGGCCCCCTCCTGTCTTCTTGATGATAGCCATTCTAATAAGTGTGAGGTGCAAATCAAAACTGTGTTTTTCTTCATTGAAAGCCATGTCTTCTTTCTGTTGCATTTCACAGGAATTTTTAATTTTCTATATCAGGTTTTCTTTCTCTAAATCAGGGGAATGCTATTAAATCTCTTTTTCTTATTGGCTGGAGTTTTGATAAGAGAGGAGGTTCTGGTTCTTGAAGTATACCAGCAAATGCCTAAGGGCTGAGTAAAACTATTACAGTAAAACTGTTTGAAATGACTATTGACCGATGACCAGAATAGTTCCTGACACTTAGAAGATACTCAGAGAATATTTATTGAATAAATGAATAATCAGGCCCCTAGAGATTGGTAACACAGAATATCACCAAAGAACCACTAAGGAGCTAGAATACTATCTGGAAATAAAGTATTTTTCTCAGTTTTCTGTCAAAGAAATTTGCCTTTGTAATTTTTTTATTGAATTAGAAAATAATGAAGACTAAATAGTGATCATTCCTAGAAATATGAACTAGGTCCCTTGTAATCTGAGAATTTTCCTTAAGGGAATTCTGTTACTTTAATAAAGAACTTAACCATATATTTGGGAAGGCTATTTTATCTTGACTACTCCTCATCTTTCCCAACTGCAGAAAAGTACAGGCTATTACACTGGTCCACATCCTTACCATAGTAACGCATGTCAAATCCCCACAAATCCTTCTCATTTTCTGCTCTTTCCTGGGTCTGTGGTTCTCAGGCTAACCATCCCTGTGTGTGCAAGTATCGTAACCCATGTGCAGGGTATACCCCTAAAGAGATAATTGTCCAGTTTCCATGCCAGTATATTTTCTATACAGTTTCACTACCTTCTACCCTCTCTGAATACATTTAAATGCTTCTGAATGTGTATTATTTACAGATAATAAGAGTAAATATACCTATAGTCTTACTCTTTTTTGAAAATACAGGTATTGTCTGAATGTGGTTTTTTTTAAATATCTACTCAGTTACTTACGCATGACAGTCATGTTGTGTATGGAGTTGTTACTTTGTGTGCACGATATCTGAGTGTGTTTGAAGTTTATATGTGTGTGTATGTACTCATATACTTGAGTCTCCAAATAAGAATGATCATCCCCCAGAAAGAGAAGAGGACACACACACACACACACACACACACATTTTTCCCTCAACTTCCCCAGAGTCTGGTGGGAAGGAGAGCATTGTGCTTCAAGTCACTCTAAGATCTCTCTGTGCCTCGAGATTCCGCTTAGCTTGCTAGCTCTTCTCTTAGTATTTCTGGAGGATTCCCTTGAGCCCTAAAAAGGCCAAATACTTTCCTGAGGGCTGTGTCTGTTGGGAGGTTCCCTGTGGGTGGGAGGGAGTTAGTTTATGCTCCTCCAGTAGCTTGGAGGTAGGCAGAAGAACAAATAGCTCCATTCTGCGCCTTCTTCAAGGTGAGCAGAGACACAACAAGACTTTCTCAGAAACTGTCGAGGCTTAGCGATATTCCCTTCCTCCTCGCAGTCTACATGATTTCTTCCCTTTTCTCAGTGTAAGCTGGCCATGCCTGACAAGGCTGGGAAAAGAGTCATAATTTACATCATTGAGAAAATGGTGAGTTGAGCAAAGACTCTCAGATATTCCAAAAGGGGAATTTGGCCAGCTTTTAATTACTTATTACTATGAAGGGAAACAGGGGATAATTGAAAACAATTTTTATTTAAACCATTGATTCTTCAGAGCTTTCATTTTATTGATTTTTAAAAATAGTTTGTCTTCTATGAGCCTGTGATGACTAGGGTAGCAACAGTGTGTGTTTGGGGAGTGAATTTAGTACATACAGAGATTAATTTCAATTCAACAAAGATTTTTTTGGCACCTTTGCCATATGAAAAATGTTGGAGAGTCAGAGGTATGTGTAATATAGATTCTCATGTCATTTTAAGACTCTACTGTAAGAACCCACTCTAGAGGAAATAGGCCTGAGTCTCTGCAATTGACAAATGGTCTGCTCTCCCTAAGACACCTCAATTTACACACCTCATTGCCACAGCTCAGCTCTATGCCTTGCAAGGTGCAGAGTCCAGGTGTACTCTGACTTACACAGGAAGAGAGAAAGTGGAAGAGAAAATAAAATTAATGTATGAGAGTACACAAATGAATATGTGTTTGTAAGGGGTGATGGTGAAATATAGGTATGTGAGTATGCGTGTGTGTTTTCATGTTAAATAAAGGCAGGAGGTGGCAAATGTGATGGTGGTTGCAGTTTTGATGAGTTATGATTTCTTAGAAGACAAAAGAAGATTTCACTCCTCTCCATAGTACCACAAAGGGAAGAAGGGAAGATTCCCTATCACTTATGCTGTTTATTCCAAAACTGCACCATGTGGTCACATTTATCCTCAATTTGAGATCCTGAGATAAACTGCAAAGATTAGTCATGTTCAAAATGAGACCCACAGAAATTAAACTACTTTCCTAAAACTACTGACATGGGAAGAAAATTATTTCAAAACATAAGCCATGATTTTAGAAAGTTATAAAGGGTGTAGGGGACCAGTGATGTGAAATATGGACTTTTTTTCCCTCAAGTATTCAAAACCAGCTCATAGTAGAAACTGAGAGGTGCAGAGGGGGACACTATGCGACAGCTAATTATTATGAACTGCTATAAACTTGGAAACTACAATGCATATAGCCCTGGGCATATTTAGGGGTGCTGGGAAAAAGGAGATAAACTAGAATTATATCCTTTTAAAACTGATTTAAAGCAGTAAAACTGTGTTTATCCCTTTTAGAAAATGTCTTCCCATTGAGGGTCAAAGACTGATATGTCCACCTCTGACCAACCTGTATCTTTTTCTTATCTCCCTACGGGAGTTTGTTGATTGAGCACAAATGATTATCCTGTCACATCTGTCACTACCTGTGTCTCACTTTGGAGATTTCTGGGAATTCAGTTTGGCCAGATCAATCCCCACAGAGCTGGCATGGCAATTTTTAAAATGCCTCCATTGTTGGGAGTGCTTTGACCACATAAGTTTTCTCACTAGTCCCTCACTTCTAGTCTAAGGCATCTGTTTCTCCACAAGCAACAGAGCAGATTCCTCCCCAGTCCCAGCATGACCACTGTGCTCATTGTCTGTGACCTATTGGGAAAGCCATCCACACCCTCCCTGGGAAGTCAAAGCCAGAGCCTCCTGCTCCTCTTCATAGGAAAGCTCAAAGGGACGAAGCTATTCCTATTTCCCGTTTTCAGAATAAAATTAAGCCTTAAAACCCATGTGTTTTTTCCACAGCCTTCTGAAAGTGCTCCCCATTAAATGCCCCAGTTAAACTGAAATTATCTAAGAAGGATGACCACAAACTTCAGGGGAATTAACAACTTGATTACACACACACATATATGGGAGAGAGAGAGAAATGGCATGGTTTAGTCTAAAAAAGGAAAGACACGAGGACATGAGGCAAGGGTGGTGGTGGAGGAGACTGAGGAGTAAATGGACCTGACAGCTCTTTTCATAGAGTGAGAGGCCATCCTTTGAGAAAGTAATAAGACATGCTTTGCAGCTCCAGGTGACAGAACCAGAACCCACCAATGTGGCACATTATGTTCCATGGGAGAAAACCCTGCATCTCCTAATCAGAAGTTTCTTTTGTTTTTTTAAGTATAGCTATATTTGGAGATATTGTTTTCTGCTCCTGGAGAGGATCAGGCAAAGCTCAAGTGAATACTTGGGTTTACGTACTGGAGATTCACAAAATCTGCAAGGAGTTAAATCATATGGCCTATCAGGTTCTTTGCAGATCTAAGATCCTGTGTTTCTAGAGCTGAACGTACCCCTTCTACTTCTTTAGTAGTGTGTGTGCGTGCGCATGCGCGTGTGTAGTTAATACTATGGACTATTAACTGTGAAAGGTATTGAAATACAGCCTTTTTGAAAAACATCATGATTGTAAGTCTCACACTAACTTTTAGAATTCTGTTCAAATCAAGCTAAAATTTAAGATGACTTGTCCTTCTTGCACTTACATTATTAGTCCATAAAAGAAATTAAACTGAATGGAGTGTGTAGGATAATCAGATATCAAAGCTTGCCAGGGACTGAAATGTTATCATCAATATGTTGCTACTCTGCCACTATACAGTTGTTTGACATTGGGAAAATCATTTAAGCACTCTGGAATTCACTTCCCCTATAAGAAAAAAAAATTGAACTAAAATCCCATGGGTTTTAAAATACTATTATTCTATGAACTAAGTCCACAACGGATAGCTGAGAGTTGGCTACAAGGAATGGGGAGATGGTATAAAGCTGCTGCTAGGTAATATGTTTGAGGTCCAGAGTACTGGAATCTTCACCTGGCTCTTGGCTCTCATTCTGGCAATTTGATTCTTCACTCCCTAAACTTTCATTCCTCAGACAGGGTGCTTCTAAAACTGTTTCAAAGGTATGACTTAATGCTCAGAAGAAGAAAAAAAAAAAAACAACTCACCCAACTCATAGGTCACCCTCTGCCTACTCTTACAGAAAAAAACAGTGGGGAGTAAAAAGAAATTTGGGTATTTTCTTTCAATTATGTCATTAAGCAATTAGCTGTGTGACATTGAACTAGATATTTAATATCTTTGGGTCAAGTAGGCATTATGACATTTGTCCTAGCTAACTCCCTGATTATGAGGATTAAAAGAAATAATGTACTTTCAGATAATATAAAGTGATATGCAAATGTGAGGCAGCATCTGGCTGTGAAAACACTACCATATATTCAGCACATCCTCCTCAGGGATCCATTTGCTGTAGAACATCTGTTGGAGAGAAGGCTGTTAACTATGAGAACCTTGCTCTCTTCCTCATATGTCTGCCATATGGACTGTATAAACAGTCTTGGAAGCTGCTAGATATGACTAAGATGATCTAGCCTTGGAGATTTGGAACCTAGATCCCTTACTATATTTAAATTGCATGTGACTTTTGGCAAAGCATAATACCTCCTTGTACATTGATTTCCCATTTATCAAAATGCAACAAATTTATCTTTAATATATATAATATATATTATATAATAGTATTTAATTAATATTATTAAGACTATATAATATATAATATTACACATATTATATATGTATATATATTAGATACATAATATGTATGTACATGTATATTATATATATGGAGACTTTTGAGGATCAAATGTGATCATACTGTACTTCCACTTGGTTTCCCTTTTTATTTGACTACAAGAAAGCTCAAACCTAAGTTCCATGTTTAAATGACAAAACTGCTCAGTCGATGTTCTTGATATAATACTGTGTACTCCCTTCTTTAATCTTTATTTCTTTGTATCTTTATTCTCTTCTCAATCATCTGGTGTTACTGCATCTGTACTTTTACATTTCTGTTGGAAGTAGAGGAGGAATGAAAGAATGCATAGTTCTTGTGACAAGATCCCCCACTTTATTTATTAATTTTTAGTCTTAAAATTAAATAAGCTGTTTTTATTTTCAGCTTTAAGTCTAAGGCGTCTATTCTGAGGATGCAATATCTATTGCTAAAGTCCTGAGACTATATTTCATTCTCTTACTTGCTAGTCATTCTTAGGACAATGTAATTAGGCTAGAATTCTTCTTGGGGGCACTGGAGAGGGTTCCAGGAAGAAAGGACTTTGGGGTATAATTCCCTGCCTGTACATTTCTGGAATATAAAAATGCATCCAAGGAATAAGCCCAAGGACACAGTTCTGGAGACTGGTATTTTATTACTAAGAATAAGGAACTGCCTCTGGTACTACCCCTCAGTAGCGAGAGACATGTTAATTTCATCTATCCATTTGAAAGGATGGAAATGTGGTGAGAAAAGCAAGAATGAAGAAGGGGCCTAAACTATTCATAAGCAGGTTTCAATTTGGTTGGACTCAGACCCAGAGATTTAAAGAAAGCAGGCTGAAGAAAAAGCTAGGGAGATTCACAGACCTTGCCTTGTTTATAAGCTCCACTGTCTCACTGCCTAGTGAATCCTAGACTGTGCTGAGCGAGGCCAAGTTTTGTGTTGAGTTCGTGTGTGTATGTGTGTTAAGGTGCTGTATTCCAAAAGAAAAGAAAATGGTTTGTTGAATTTGAACTATTATAAATTGTTTGCCTTTTTTGGTTATCTGCATCTGTTCTTCTCTCCAAACATGGATAATTAAGAGTTGACTATTCTGTCTTTCTTTAGGATCCTGAAGCTGACATCTAAGTAGAAAGAGGGAAATGGATGGGATGGGCAGTAGCGTTCCAGCTCTTTCACTCGATGACCACTTCCTCAGGAAAAAAAACATAGCCTTTTCCAATTGTCTCACTTGTTTATGCCACAAAACAAGGTTGTTGATAAACAGAAAATAAGAGTAACTGGCTCTGGAGAAGGGCAGAAGTGAGAAATCAAGCAGTAGGGAATAGAGAAAGATTGGAAATGGTAAGATGTTTAGTGTCCAGTAGGTTTTGAAATAAGTCTCAGCCCCACATAGAAGGAGGCCATTTGTTTTGCTGAATTGCTGGACAGGAAAGCAGAAGTGTCACTAATGGCAGAAGGCATCTCAGTTCCCCATTTTTTCTAACATTACTTTCAAACAAGTTATGGGTTCTTTAATCTAATATCCTTGGAAAGGTCCTACAGTCCTCTCCCCCTTTCTCATTAACAATGGCTGTTTTTTCCACCATTTAGATCTTTGTTGATTTTTTTGGCAGGGCGTTCGGGGTGTTAGTAGTGTATCCTGGAAAGGTAATAGCAAATATCCATAGGAATTTAAACTCTAAAGTACATTAGCTGCTGATAAAATGTGATGTAATTATATTACATCCACTGTAGAAATAAAATAACTAATATTCCAAAGGCTCGTGTAACATGTTCGCCTAGCTAGAGTGGGACAAAAGTGGAATTTGAATGTACTTTTTTCAAACTCCTAATGAAGCACTCTCTACAATGGACTACATGGAAGGAAATATTTATCTTTTAAATTATCCATTCAATTTTCTTCTCTGAAAAGCTGGTGAATATTCATATCAAGTTTGCTGTGAATCCTGTGTGATTGCTCTAACATTGCATCACTCAAGCTCTACAACCTTGTTAAATAGGTCAAAGAAACAGGAGGATTCTCTTCATTTTACAGATAAGTGGGATCATGCAGATTTTCCAGAGCCATACACATTATACCTGGAGAAGAGCAATTGAGTATCCTCCTTCCTTTCCGTGTGCAGTAGGTGGGAATGTCTTGCCTATAGTTAAAGGGTGGTATGAAGGCCCTCCTTTTATGCCCAACAGTGATATGTTGGAAAAGCATAGGACTGGGAGTCAGGAGGTTCCAATTTCACTTCTGTGTAATCTTAGGTGAGTTATCTCTCTTGGTTTAATTTGAAAAAATTAAAATATAAGCTTCCTAAAGGACATTTTTTTTCTCAAAAGTTTTGATTTTAATCATACTTCAGAAGGATGCAAAGATATAAAGGAAGGAGAGCTTCCATTGTGATGAGTTTGCTGGTGGTGGGCTCTATCAATGTCAATAACCATAGGCTGGGGCTTGGGACATGGAAGAAACTGATTTTGTCTGTACCCACAGCCAGCTCCGATCACCAGGATGCTGAAAGTAGATAACCGTACAGCGACAACACATTTCATTCTTCTGGGATTTCCAACACAGCCAGCTTTCCAGCTGCTCCTCTTCTTTGTTTTCCTGGCAACCTACCTGCTGACACTACTGGAGAACTTTCTTATCATCCTAGCCATTCACAGTGATGGACAGTTGCACAAGCCCATGTACTTCTTTCTGAGCAACCTCTCTTTCCTGGAGATGTGGTATGTCACAGTCATCAGCCCCAAGATGTTGGTAGACTTCCTCAGCTGCAACAAGACAATTTCCTTCAATGGCTGCATGACTCAACTTTACTTCTTTGTGACCTTTGTCTGCACTGAGTACATCCTCCTTGCTGTCATGGCCTTTGACCGCTATGTAGCCATTTGTAATCCACTACGCTACCCGGCTATCATGACCAACCAGCTTTGTAGTACACTGGCTGGGGGATGCTGGTTCTGCGGGCTCATGACTGCCATGATCAAGATGGTTTTCATAGCCCAACTCCACTACTGTGGCACACCTCATATTAATCACTATTTTTGTGATATTTCTCCACTCCTCAATGTCTCCTGTGAAGACACCTCACAGGCTGAGCTGATGGACTTCTTCCTGGCCCTCATGGTCATTGCTGTTCCCCTTTGTGTAGTGGTGGCATCTTACGTCACCATTCTCATGACCATCCTCAGGATCTCTTCTGCCCAGGGCCGCCAAAAGGCATTTTCCACCTGTGCCTCTCACCTGACAGTTGTAATTCTCTTCTATTCCACAACCCTTTTCACTTATGCCCGTCCTAAGCTTATGTATGCCTACAATTCCAACAAAGTGGTATCTGTGCTCTACGCTATCATCGTCCCACTCCTCAACCCCATCATTTACTGTCTGAGGAACTGTGAAGTACAGGCAGCCCTCAAGAAGACCCTACTTTGCAAAGGAAGTCGACCCAGGGAAGATGCAGCTTTGAGCAATTAAAAAACTTAAAATCAGGAAATGATTACTAGATAGTTCCTCCCACATTCTTGGTTTTGGTTGTCTATCAACCTCCAGTACTTTAACACTGCTGTGTATATGTCTGTGTGTGTGTGTGTGTGTGCATGCACAAAAATGGCTAGAGAACCATATCCCAAAGAAGTAGCCTCTACTTCTAGATCAGCAGACAAGTTTTAAACATTTTCCAAAAATTATTTGAAATGAAGCAAATTTTTTTCTCCCACTAAAATACAAACTCCATGAGAGGAGAGACTTTTGTTTGTGTAGTTTACTAAAATATCATCTATACATTCAACTGTGTCTGGCACATCATAGGTGCTTAATAAAAATATTCATTGAAAGGATAATTGAATAAATACGTGTTTGAATACAGAAGATAATGGGAATTGTGAATACATTTTGACTTTTTGGCCCTCCCAGTCCCTCCTTCCCTCCCTCCCTTCTGATTGTTTTTGTTCTACCTTGTAATTTTCACCTGTTTTCTTCCCTTCTGTCACTCCTTCTCTTCTCTCTCTCTCTCTCTCCCCCCCTTCCCTCCTTCCTCACTTTCTCTTATCCCTCTATTTTTCCACAGAGACATTGGCACATGTTCTTTTAAATATAGCCACCATCTCATATTAATTTACTCATTTGTAGATTAAAAAAACATAGCCTTTTCCAATTGTCTCACATATTTATGCCACAAAACAAGGTTGTTGATAAATAGAAAATAAGAGTAACTGGCTCTGGAGAAGGGCAGAAGTGAGAAATCAAGCAGTAGGGAATAGACAAAGATTGGAAATGGTAAGATGTTTAGTGTCCAGTAGGTTTTGAAATAAGTCTCAGCCCCACATAGAAGGAGGCCATTTGTTTTGCTGAATTGCTGGACAGGAAAGCAGAAGTGTCACTAATGGCAGAAGGCATCTCAGTTCCCCATTTTTTCTAACATTACTTTCAGACAAGTTATGGGTTCTTTAATCTAATATCCTTGGAAAGGTCCTACAGTCCTCTCCCCCTTTCTCATTAACAATGGCTGTTTTTTCCACCATTTAGATCTTTGTTGATTTTTTTGGCAGGGCATTGGGGGTGTTAGTAGTGTATCCTGGAAAGGTAACAGCAAATAGCCATAGGAATTTAAACTTGAGTGAAAGCCCAAGCTTTGTGAAGACCCAAGTAAAAATTTAGGAAACATATCATTGTTTTTTCAAAATTTTAAGCAGTAAAAGCAAAGCTTTTCTGTATTTCCTTACCATAAATTTTATTACCAACTAGTTGTCACTTCTTATATTACAGTTAGCTTTTTAAAAATCAGCTTTGTAAAATATAATTCCATTCAATAAATTTCACCTTTTTAAAGTATACTGTACTGTTTGATGAATTTTGGAAAAGTGTATAGTTGTAAAATGACAGCAATCACTATATAGAACATTGCCATCATCCCAAAAAGTTTCTTTGTGTCATTTTTTCTTAAATCTTACCCATACTCCGAGGCCTAGCCACTGGCAACTGATATGCTTTTTGTCACTTTAGCTTTGCCTTTTCTAGAACTTCATATAAATGGAATCATACAATATATAGTCTTCTGTGTCAGGTTACTTTCACTTATCATAATGCCTTTAAGATTCTTCCATGTTGTTACATATGTTAGTTACAGGAATTGCTGAGTGCTATTCCATTGTGTGGATAGAACACAATTTGTTTTTCTATTCACCAGTTTATTGATGTTTAGGCTGTTTCTACTTTGGAGCTATTGTTAATAAAGCCGCTATGAATGTTTAAGATAAGTTTTGTTGTGAATGTAGACTTTAATTTCTTTTCCGGAGATGAGGTTTGTTACAGTATTGTTACTGGGTAGTATGATAAGTTTCTGGTTAAGTTTATGAAAAAGATGCTAAATTTTCCAAAGTGGCTGAACCATTTTACATTCCTAAAGCAACGTATGAGAATTCCAAGTGACTTACAACCTCACCAATGGTTAGTAATGTTAGACTTTTGATGCGGTTATTTTAGAGGGTATACAATGGTAGCTCATTGGTTGTTAACTTGCATTGCCCTAATATTGAGCATCTTTTCATTTACAAATTTGCAATTTGTAAAACCTCTTTGTGAAAGTATCTAATCAAATATTTTACCCAATTTTTAAATTAGGGTTTTTTGCCTTAATCTTGTTATTAATTAAGCTTAAAGAACTCTTCTTATACTCTGATGCAATTATTTGTCAGATATATGTTTTGTTAATATGTTCTCCCACTTAGTGGTTTGCCTTTCACTTTCTTAAAAGAATCTTTTGAAGAGCAATTTATTTTTTCCCAGTTTGGAGGCTAGAAGCCCAGAGCAAGGTCCCAGCCAGTTCAGTTCCTAGTGAGGACTCTTCCTGGAGAGGCAACTTCTCCCTGTGTGCTCTCATGGTGAAGAGACAGCACAACCACATTTAATCTTGATTACCTGCGTAAAGGCCCTCTCTCCAAATACAGTCACATTGGGGGCTGAGGTTTCAACATATGAATTCTGAGGGGACATTCAGTTCATCAGAAAGACTGTATAGAATTGATATTATTTTCCCCTTAAACGTTTGGTAAAATTCACCAGTGAACTAATCTGGACTGGGAGATTTATTTGTAAAAATGTTTCTAACTATAAATCTATGTTTTTAATAGATACAGGAATATTCAGGTTATTGGTTTATTCTTGAGTGAACTTTGAAAGTATGTCTTTCAAGCAATATGCCCTTTCGTCAAATTTATCATAAAGTTGTTCATAATATTTCCTTAAATGTCTATAGTATATGTAAAGATAGTTCCTCTGTATTGCCTACTATTGATCATCTGTGTCTTCTTTTACTTTCATCAATTTCACTAAAGATTTATCAATTTTATTGATTTTTTCAACAAAATTGCTTTTGATTTGATTGGTTTTCTATTAACTTTTCTCTTTACTATTTCATTCTTTGAAGGAGATACATATATATATATCCCTTCATATGCTTATTTTCGATATACTGTAATTTGTCCATTTTCTCATTTCTTAAGACAGAAGTTTAGCCTGAAGTTCCCTTGTTTGTATTAAAAGCATTTAATGCTATAAATTTCCCTCTAAACACTACTCTAGCTGTATCCCCCAAATAATTTTGATATGTCATGTTTTCATTTTATACAGTTTGAAATAATTCTAATTTCCTTTGTGATTTTTTTCCCTTTGGCTTATGAGTTATTTAGAAGTGTGTGATTCAAGTGTAATGTATCTGATATTTTCCAGCTATCTTTCTGTTATTGTTTTCTAGTCTCACTTAATTTTAATCAGAGAACATCCTTTATATTAATTAAATTTTCCAAAGTATTTTGAGACTCTTTCATGGCCATGCATATAGGGTATCTTGGTAAGTGTTCCCAGCACACATGAAAAGAGTATGTATTCTGTTGTTTTCAGGTGGAGCATTCAGTAAATATTAATTAGGTCTTATTGGTTAACAGTAGAGCCAAATTTTTTTATATCCTTACTTATTTTAGGTATACTCGTTCTATCAGTTCCTGAGACCGAAATGTTGAAAAATTGTGGATTCATCTATTTCTCATTCATTTTCATCACTGTTTTACTTAATGAATTTTCAATCTTTGTAATTATATGGATATACATCTGGGATTTTTATGTCCTTTTGATGAATTGAACACTTTACTATTCTGAAATATACCTTTTATCTCAAGGAATATTTCTTGTTCTAAAATTAACTATATCTGATATTAATACCATCACTGCAGCTTTTATTTCATTTGTTTCTGCATGACATATATTTTTCTGTCCTTTTACCTTCAACCTACCTGTGGTTCATAATTAAAATAGGTACCTTATAGATTGTATATAAGCAGATCTTGGTTTTTTTATATGATAATCTCTGGTCTTAAATTTTTGTCCCATTTTTACTGCCCTCTTAAATTAAGTATTTCTTTGTGATTCCATTTTATCTCACTTTTGGCTTATTAGTGTTTGCTTTAAGGCAATTTTCTGTGAGAATGGAAATGTTCTATGTCTGTGCTGTCCAATACAGTGGACACAAGAACATGAGGCTATTATACATGAAAATGTGGCTAGTGAGACTGGAAAACTGAATTTTTAATTGTATTGAATCTTAATTAATTTAAAACTAAATATCCAAATGTGGCTAGAGGCTATTTTATTAGATAGCCCATCTCTAGGTATAACATTACATCTATAACTTATCACGGCCACTATTCAAATAATACTATATCATTTTATGCATAGAGAAAAACCTTATAACCCATTCCTTGTACTATCATGACCATATATTTTACTTTTATTATTCTAAAACCTGCAATTCATTGTTACTATTTTTTGCTTTAAGCAATCTTTCAAGGAGATTAAAAAGTAAAAGCAGGGGCCGCCCGGTGGCGCAGCGGTTTAGTCCGCGCTTGGCAGCCCAGGTTTCGCGGGTTCAGATCCCGGGCGCCCGCCGACGCACTGCCTGTCAGCCACGCCGTGGCGGCGTCCCATGTAAAGTGGAGGAAGACGGGCACGGATGTTAGCCCGGGGCCAGTCTCCCTCAGCAAAAAGAGGAGGATTGGTGACGGATGTTAGCTCAGGGCTGGTCTTCCTCACAAAAAAAAAAAAAGTAAAACGAAGTGAATTTTATATTTACTGATTTATTTAGCTTTTTATTTTCTCATCTAACCTTTGTGTGGATGCAAATATTTATCTGGTAACATTTTCTTTATTCCTGAAGCTATATTTTTAATATTTGTGTATAGTGCAAGTGCACTAATGATAAATTTTCACAGCTTTTGACAGAGTGATTAAGACTTTACTTCACCTTCATTTTTGGATCTATTTCTCTTTGGAATAAAGAATTCTGAGTTGACATATTTTTCCCCTTTGTTTCACATTATCCATTATCTTCTAGCTTGCACCTTTTCAGATAATGTCATCAATTATCCTTATCTTTATTTTTCTGTATGTAATGTCCTTTTTCTCCCTCATTATTTTTAATATTTTCTTTTCATCATTACTTTTCAACAATTGGATTCTTATATACTTTATTTTCTTTTTTAGTCTGCTTGAGATGTGTTGAGCTTCTTGGATCTGTCATTTTACAAGTGTTACCCTGATTTGGAAAATTCTCAGTCTTTTTGTCATCAAATGTTATTCTGACTCCCTTCCCTCTCCTCCTTCTGCGACCTTAATTATGTGCATATTTGACAGTTTTATAGTTTCCCACAGTCACTAAGTCTTTGTATTTCTTTTTTAAATTTTATTTCTGTATATGCTATATTATGGAGAGTCCCTATAGCAATGTGTTCAAGTTAACTAACTTTTTCTTCTGCGGTGTCTGCTGTTTGCTCTAGTAAAGTGTTCATCAAAAGGACACAAAAATCAGTGTATTTTTCTCTTCAGATAGTATATATTTTCATCTCTATAAGTTATACTTAGGTCTTTTTTACATCTTCCATATATCTCCTCACCATGCTCATATTTTCCTCTACCTTCCAGATGATATAGAATATATCTATAATGACCATTTCAGTGTCCTTTTCTACTAATTCTCTCATCTCTGTCATTTCTGGATCTGTTTCTACTGATTAATTTTTCTCCTGCTTATGGATTATATTTCTCCTGCTTCTTTGAATGTCTAGTGTCTTTTAATTAGATGCCACAAATTGTAGATTTTACATTTTTTGCTGCTGGATTTTGCTGTATTATTTTTAAGTCTGATTGTATGCTGTTCTTTGACATTGTGACTTAAAATCAGTTCAATCCTCTCAAGCCTTCTTTCAAGCTTTTTTTAAGGTGCATCAGAGCAGCCTTTAGACTACTCTTGATTTATTTCCAATACTAAGGCAATATCATTCTGATGATTCTACCTTGTGTCCCATGTACTACAAAGTCTTTCTACTTTGGCTGCTGGGAACACACACTCTCCCTGTGTGAGCTCTAGGAACTGTCTGGTTCATTGTTTTCAGTAGTTCCTTCCCCATCTTCTGTGAGAGGTAGTTTCTTCTCATAGATGGGTATATCAGCACTCTGCCAAAGACTTGATGGAATCCCTTTGCAGACAGGTAGAATTCTCTCTGTGTGCTAATTCCTCTCTAGTTCTCTGTCTTTAAAATAGACCCTTTGTCCTCCCTGAACTCCAATCTCTGTCTCCTTAACTCAGTGAGACTGCCTAATACTCCTTGAATTCCCTTTCTGCCAAAATTTTTAATAACTAAACTTCTAACTTTTAGTAAATTTGTAAAACATATTTTTGTCTCACTCCATCACGGTCACAGACTGATGTCTAATACTTGTGTCCTGTGAAATATTTGGTTAATACCAAGACATAGCTGTTAGAATAATATAAGTTCCCAGCTGAAGTCGATCAGAGACCACTCTTTCCTCTTTTGACCTATTAACCCCCATCCTCACTTTCAGTATTTTTAAAACTAAAGTTAGGCTCCTCTTGGGATCTGTTATTGGGGTCCACTTTATTAATTTTGCACTCTGGAAACTGCTTCCAGGTCATAAGGTAGAGAAATTGTTTCTATTCTATCAGGGACCACATCACATGCTGCCTGTTGTCCAATGTCTGAAAACTGCCGTTTTGTGTATTTTTCCCAGTGTTTAGCTTTTTAAGGTAGATGTTCAAGTCCAATTTCTACTACTTCATCTTAGTAAGAGCAAAAGTTATTTGCCTTATTGATATTCATTAAGTTACTCAATGTCATATATACACACACACATATATAATTTTAAATTAAAATATCAAATATATGATATTTTGAAAGCAGGAACAATGTTGCTTTCACCTTTGTATCTTCCATCACATAACAGGTGCTCAGTAAATAGTTGAGGAAAGAGTAATAATTGATAGAATCCGAAAGCTGGGTTTATTAATTTATTAAATTGATAGCAGTCAGCTGATTCCTCCCTCCTTCATTTTCCAATATCTATACTAAGACTGCTTTTTCCTAACCTAAAAATTTTCATAAATCAATGGGAAGTAAAAATGTCTTTCTCTAAGATCAATTGTCTGAGTTCCTTCGAGCTTTTCTTTAGGGCTATATGTTGGAGGGTATCTGTGGTTTGGTATAATCAACCTGAAAGTGTCCAATCCGAGAAAAATTAGACACATTCAAATTTTGTGTATATTTACATAATGTCAGCTCCTCAATCCCTGTTGTCCAAGATGGAAAAAAACCTCTGATTATATGAAGAGGGACTTGGGGAGCACCAATAAATAAAGATTAGATAAAATGCAGAGAATATGAAAAGGAAGTGGTATTTGAGAAAACTAAAAGGGTTTACATCTACTGGAACAGGAATGAAGAAAAATATCAAAAAATTGTGCAACTACATTTGTGAATGCAGTGACAAGAAGAATAGGGAGTTTCAGTCTGATACCTTGTTTTTCTCTAAAGTATGATGCAGTGTTGTCAGGTGGCATTGTGTTTGGAAGGAATGAGAGAGAGAGAGTTATAGAAGAGGAGAGGAGTTGTTTTAAGTAGAAGTGAGCATAGTACAATACCTTCTACAAAGAATAGAAGGTTTATTTATTTTTTTTTTAGAAAAAGTGTAAGAATTTTACTAAATAGTTTTGGGGGTTCATTTGAGATGTTGATTATCGACTCATTGTAATAAACTGGTTTATTATATAATTTTCTCCAGGAGCTTTCAACTACTAGAGGCAAATAAAATAGTTAAATTACTGGGTTTTTAAAGGTTGAGGTTTTGCCATACAATATTCATCTCCTCTTTTATTACTTAAAGTAACATTTATTATTATTTTTGTGTGTGTGAGGAAGACCAGCCCTGAGCTAACACCCGTTGCCAATCCTCCTCTTTTTGCTGAGGAAGACTGGCCCTGGGCTAACATCTGTGCCCATCTTCTTCTACTTTATATGGGACGCCGCCACGGCAGGGCTGACAAGCAGTGCGTCGGTGGGCGCCCGGGATCCAAACCTGCGAACCCCGGGCTGCCAAGCGCGGACCAAACTGCTGCGCCACCCCCTTAAAGTAACATTTAAAAAGGAAAAGTATCTATAATGAAACTCTGAGGATAGTAATCAGGTGAGATGGTTTGAAGTTCTGACTGTAGAATCAGGAAAGAAGCTTGATGAGGAAGAGATGAGGAGAAGAGTGTTATAGGGAACAGACCATCTTCAGATGATCTCTAGATCTGGGAAACATTACCCTCTGTATCTTTTCCTGCTCACTTAATTTCATCATACTGGGTTTTTATTAAAACAAAGAAAAGAGGAAGTCTTGAACAATGGAACATAGAACATGAGAATTAAGAGTAGTTACAAATAGCATAATTGTTATGTGGGTATCTTTGCCACAAAAGTGACTTATTAGAGTTATGTGGTAGAGGGCACGAGAGACTGGACAGAGAACAAAATTATAGCATCTGACTCTGTGACAATAGAGGGGACTTTTCAAGCATCTCAAAACATTTCTAATTCCAGTTCACAGAGTCATGTCTAATTTTCCCACAGGCTCCTGATTCCATCATTCTAATTACCGTCAAATTGCCTAAATCCTGTTGCAGTCAGGGAATTCCTATGCTATCACAAATGAATCTGTTCTACTTTACCCACCAATCTAACATTCTTTCCATGAATGTACTTTGTGAAAGGATGGGTTATTACTTTTTAGAACTCACAGATGTTGGAGAAGAGCATATATTCTATGATTCCCATGATGCAAGGGAGCAGAAATCAAGTGTGAGGGCTTCTAAATTGTAACTTCTGTAGATTGACTAAGTGATTTTATTTTGTGGAGCTTCTAAGACAAAGATGGAAAACATCTAACCATATCACCATCACTCTCACAACAAGCCTTTGGCAGACATTGCTGTTTAATCATAGCACTCTTTGCCATTGAGCATAAATTAAGTATTGGAATCCATGCAGCCACTATGAATTGTGTTTTCACACAATACAAATACTGTTTACCATTCAAGCCTAGAATGGAGTTATATGAGATAATCAGTAGGCTGGATATTATAAATGAGGTATGAAAAAAACTGGATATTCTGGCCTAAAGTCAAAGGTAGAGATTTAAGGAAACAAATGCCAACTATGAGATTGCCTTAAACAACTAAACTAAACTAACCCAAATAGGCTTCTTAATGATAGGACTGTGGATATATAATATAAAATCCTTTAGTCTGAAAGACATAAAGGGTCAGAGAAGAGCTGGTAAGGAAATGATAGGGAAGCAACTTAGCCTGTGTTAACATAAAATTGACTTCCAGAACAAGGAATATAATTTTCCTAAATCACCTGGAGTTGCACCCATTTTCTGGTGACTCATTTGAAGAATGCTGTTAACAAAATGGAAAGTATCTTGAGAATAATCCAGAGAAAGATGACCAGGATTCTGAGGGGTCTGTGAAATCTGATATGTCATGAAGATCAAAGGAGATATCAGCTAGGTTAAAGGTGTTATAAGGGAAATATATTACCCATCTTCAAATATTTGAATTGCTGCTGTGTAAGTGAAATATTAGATACAAGATACATATCTCCAGAGACAATAACTAGGACCAAAAGGAGGAAGATTTATGGAGGTGGAACTTTATAACACTTAGAGATATTTTACAGTGGTATGACTTCCTATTTAGCAGTCAGTTTAGAGGCTGGAATACTGTCTGTGAGACTCCTGCAATGACAGAACAATTGGAAGCGATAGTCTTGGGTCTTTCCCAACACTAATAGCCCATGATTATATTAATAATTTTCAATTAGATTTATTCCATTTTCTCCATGAATTTTTGTGAAAAGCTCTACTAAGATTTTCTTAAACCACTGAGAAGTTGTGATGGCTAAACCTTCTATACTGAATCACCATTCATAATATGCTACTTATCCTTCTTGGAAGAGACTAAAATCATTCTTAAGTATTCTGAAAAGCAAAATACTTACTTGTGCAAGTCTAGCAGTGTTTGAGACTTGCATCTGATTAACAATTAATGCAAGTTTAAAACTGCACTCCACAAAGCCTATCAAAATAATACTATGAAGAAGCTGGCACTATGAGGCTATAAAGTGCTATGTAAATGAAAGACAACAGTGTCATCAACTTTATAATTATTGCTGTGTCCTCAGAAAGGATGTTTTCACAGATGTGAAGTATTCTGATTACAGAGCTTTAGGATAAAATCCTCCTCTGCCAATCACTTTCCAAATGGCCATCTGGACATCTTTGTTCCTGAAGCTATACACTGTGGGGTTCAACAATGGAGTCACAACTGTGTAGGTCACTGTCACAAGCTTATCTTTGCTGGATAAGTACTTGGCTGATGGTCGCAGGTAGACAAAGGAGGCACAGCCATAGTGGACAATGACTACAGTAAGATGGGAGGCACAAGTGGAGAAGGCTTTTCGCTTGCCTTCAGCTGAAGGGATCCTCAGGATGGTACAAACAATGAAGCCATAAGAGATGCAAATGAAAGTCAAGGGAACCACTAGCGCTAGAACTCCACCAATGAAGATGACCAGTTCATTGATGTAAGCATCAGTACAGGCAAGCTGGATAACTGGTGAGATGTCACAGAAGTAGTGGTTGATCTTGTTGGGGCCATAGAAAGGGAGTTCAAAGACTAGGAGGGAGCCTATCAGTGAGAACAAAAAACCAATCACAGCACAAGTGGCTGCCAGTTGTCCACATACCTGCCAGCTCATAAGGATAGGGTACCGAAGTGGATGACAGATGGCAGCATAGCGGTCATAACCCATGAACCCAAGTAGCATGCAATTAGTGACAGCAAAACCAAGGAAAAAAAACATCTGAGTGGCACAGTTAATAAATGAGATTGTTCTGAGCAGAGACAAAAGATTCATGAGCATCTTGGGTAGGATAACAAAGGTGTAGCATGTCTCAGAGATGGAGAGGATCCCTAGGAAGAAGTACATGGGTATGTGGAGGCTGCGATCCAGGCAGATGACAGTGACAATGGTGATGTTGCCACACAGGATAATCAGATATAGGCACAGAAAAACAGCAAAGAGGATGAGCTGCATTTCTCCAAGGCTGGAAAATCCCAGCAATAGGAACTCTGTGACAGAGGAGAAATTAGTTTGGTTGACTTCATCCTGGAGATTAACCTACAGAAAACAGGAATGAAGGAACAGACTGTTTACCCTGAAAGACACTGATAGTTACTTTCCACTACGGATTCAAGAACAATAAATAGAAGAGAGAAGGACTAATGCTAGTGGGAAATGTCCTGTCGATCATGTCAATTCATGGAATTGTTTTAAAAAACTCAGATTACATCTGTTTCCAGTGGCATTTCTGTGTCTCTTACAGTGTTTAAGTTTAGGTAGTTTTTTCACACCATCTACTTCAAATAGCAATTAAAGAGTGAAAATGTCTGAAAACTTTCTGTGTAACAATTCTAAGTCTGTCATTTATTTTCTGTGTAATCCTCTGTGCCTCACTTTTCTCATCTGTAACATAAAGATACTAATAGCACCTCTCAGCTAGGTTTCTTATGGAAATTAAAGCACTTAGCAGAGTACATGCACATTGTAAGCTTTTAGTAAATATCAGCTTCTGTTAAATATGTTATTTAATTTTCAGGAAAAGGTTGCCAATTTTCCTTAAGTTTCCTTCTGGAGGTGCTTTAAGCACATCTCTGCCTCAGATTTTATTATTTTTTTAAACCCATGATTTTATTTTCACAAAACTCCTGGACCAACATTCAAACCCAATTACTATGTGTGCATATTTTTAGTGACAATAATACTATGTTGACTTTAGTTCATCCTTTCCCCTAATCACACCACCTGTTTGACCCACTTGATAGAGTGGAGTTGGAAGGGACCTTACTGCATTTAAGAAGCTCTAGAGAAATATAAAGTTCTCACAATCATGTTGGTCATTGACCTTACTAACTGCCTACCATTCTGCCAAGAAGATAGACCTGATTTAGAGTTCTGCTGTAATTGTAGTTTTTAACTTTAAAAAGAAATAAATCCAACCCATCAGGCCTTTCGTCAATAAGAGCCGTTATATCTCTTCTCATTTTACCTAGATTTCAACAGAACTCATCATTGCCCTGAGCACACCTGACCTCGAGGAGTTTCAGCTCCTCCAATTTCTCCTTGCTAAAGGATGGGGACATTCTTTTCCCCTTATTTCCACTGAAATCAACGTTGAATTTAATAAAGTAATGAAAAACCATCAAAAACAACCAAATAATTGAAGAAAATGAGAGCACAGAAGTGGAATACAAAATGAAAATTCTTTAGCTGATGTAGCTCAATCCAAGAGACCAACTGACTGCTGATCCTACACGTTTGAGCTGTATTTCCTTCATCCACACCATCTCTGAGTGTTTTCTCTGGGTTCCCTCACATTCAAAATAGGTCTGGAAACAGGAGTATCAGTTGCATGTTTCTAAGTGGAGCACAGCAACCAGTAGGCTGGTGGGTAGCTATGACACGTTCTCTGAGTAGACAAGTCACCACTTCCATTAATTTATTCATTCATTAATGTGTTAATTTACTGGTAAATTAAGTTAATAAATATGTACATTTAATAAATATTTATTGTCTATATTACATAATTTTCTTGGGTTAAGTAAGCAAAGTACCATTCTTAGCAGGAATGATGCTAAATCACCTTGCCTTTTCCACCAATTCCTCTCTCCTCTCCCCAGATGTGCCAAGAAAAAAAAGGTAGTTTTTCCACAGCAAGACTATGTTTCTTCATCTTGAAGCATCTTACCTCTGTGCTTTTGCTCATCTTTCCCCTTCACCTGGAAAACCTTTACCCACTTTCCGTCTATTCTTGATCACCCAAATAGAAGCTGCATCTTCTGACTACCCTGGTCTCCAATGATAAGAGTGATATGAACTTTCCATTCTCTTAAATTATTTAGCAACTTTCTATTGTGTACTGGAATGTATCATGGAAGATAGCAGCCTCTACTTTCTCATATACCAGAGTATAAATGCCTATAATATATAAAAACAAATTGCTACTTGAAAACTATTTGTTTAATGAATTGATGACTAAATATTTCATTTTTTAAATGGCATCTATAAAAGGCATTATTTAAGCTCATGAAAGGGATGATGAAATTTTAAACCTTAAAAGGAGGTATCTGAGAACAGAAATCCTGCCCACAATCTACGCGATCACACTGCATAGTTATAATTGTATTAACCACATATTAATCTGTCACACTTCCTAAAATTATCATTGGTGACTGGCACTTCACTATCAGGAGACCCAGACACTATCTTCACTCAATTTTACACATAAAATAACCCAACAGAGGCTATTTCCCTATGTTCCCTAGCACATAGCTATTAGAATCCAGTGAAACCCAAAAATCTTCTAATCAAGTTAGACTCAGAAATTAGTATTACTACCACCACTTCTATTCTGAAATGGCTTTTTTCTATTCCTTTCTACTACTGACATCTCAAAGCCTCAAAACTGTGTGTTCCCACCTTCTCTGCTGAGAATTCTGAGAAGCATCCCCCAAAGCACCATCGAAGAACTTTTGCCTCGTTAGTTGTGGCACCAATGTGCTGGTTTATATTTATACTTTCCAAAACTCCAGGGAGCCATGATTACCACATTGTTTTTGGCACAGTTCCAATCCTTTCAATGAATAAAGAGGATGCAGAAAACACAATGGATTCCAAATCTCACGGGTCCAATAGGATAAAAAGGGAACAGGAAACAAACCTGACATTGGCAATTCGTCCCAGGTTGCCCGGTAGCTCATGAGGAGCTGAAGACTGTTGCAAATTAAGGAAAAAGAAGTGACTGTGGAAAACCCACACTACAGGAGGTAACGGAGGGCTATCGTTTTTGAGGTCTTTTATGTGAAGGAGAAACCCTTTTCTTCCTTGGGCTTCATCAGGGCAAATAAAGCCTCGCTTTATTATTGTAAAAGAATAGTCTATGTTCATATAAACCTCACAAATTCAGTTTCTGCACCAAGGAGAGGGGCATAGGAGCATAGTGTGAGAAATGAGGGAAAAAGTGATATCTCAGCCGGCAAAACTGAGACCTTGAAGAACGAGAGCAAAGAGCAGATCTGAGGATGGGCTTCTTAGTGCATCTTCCTGAATCAGCATTTCTCCACAGGATGCTGGCCAAGTCCTCAGCCTTGATGCTGTGTAACTCTTTAAAGAAAGCTGTTCAAAGACCTCTGAGCTTTTGAGCAGGAATAAATCTGAAAAATACTGCAGTTAGTCACATTTTTAGAATTACTTGACACAATTTTTGTGGGCTTAGGAGCTGCCCCTCATCTCATTCTCATGCACTTGAAGACACTTTTCTTGGAAGTTAAACGTAGTCACTCTTTTTTATTAGAGTTTAAACTCAAGTTTCCAATAAACTTAGTATGAAATATATTTCATTTCAAATATTTCAATGTGGTTCAGGCATGCAAGCAAAAAATAGCTCTGGATATTTTTTAATTCCACATTCAGAGAAAAATATGCAAACTAACCTGAAATTGAGACACTTTGTCTCCAGGAACATTTTGTCTGTAAGTGCTGTGTATCACCCTTATTGAATTCATCCCAAACCACCAGGTCCACACTACTCTAAAAGTGGTTTCCTTGGCTTTTCCAGTGTAACCAGGCAACACTCCCAAGGATGTCATAGGAACAATATGAAGCATATATTTCACTTACATTTTTCAGCAATCGCTATAGGAAATCAATTCTAATTTCTGTATTTACATTCTTTAGGATTCTGTGAGGTGAAAGCTCTCAAGAATCTTCATTTCCATTGCTCCTCTCTCTACTCCAAAGACTAAGGAAGAGAAAAAAAAAAAAGTGTTGCATTGTATTAAAGTAAGGAAATAAAGATATTAGGTGAAGAAAAAGAACATGATGTATATCAAAGGTGGAGTTAAAAATCTTTTAAAAATATGGGATCTCAAAGAAGAAAAACTAAAACAAAAAATTTCTAATACATAGTATAAGAAAACATTACTGATTTGAAAAAGAAATTTGTGTATTTGGTATAATGAAAGCGATTGTTAGATGATACTTAAACTTCAAAATTACTGTGTAATATAAAAAGTAATTAAATATAGTGGTTAATTTTATGTGTAAATTTGACTGAGCCATGAGGTGTCCAGATATTTGATTATATATTATTCTGGGTGTGTCTGTGAGGGTGTTTCTGCATGAGATTAATATCTAACATCAGAACATCAAATGCTGAGTTGCATGCAAATTGTGAATCACAGACTATGGTATCACTAGTGGCTCAATTTATCTGTTTTCTTAGCTCTCTTTTCTCTTCCATTTCAATTTCATCCTCTGCTTGGTTTTCCTCATGAGAGTAGAAATGAAAAGCAAATCGAGGTCATTTTCTTTTATCTTGCTTACGGCTGCAAAATAATAAAAATCTGAGCGTTGAGACTGTATTGCAAGATTTAGATTCAGTTTCTGTTCCCAAGTTTTGTGATTATTCTTTGTGTGTGTGTGTGAGGAAGACTAGCCCTGAGATAACATCTGTTGCCAGTCCTCCTCTTTTTGCTGAGGAAGACTGGCCCGGGGCTAACATCCGTGCCCATCTTCCTCTACTTTATATGGGACACCGCCGCAGCCTGGCTTGACAAGCGGTGCGTCGGTCCACACCTGGGATCTGAACCTGCGAACCCCAGACGCTGAAGTGGAGCGTGCCAACTTAACCGCTATGCCACTGGGCTGGCCCCCCACAAATTTTGGGATTATTGAAAGAAAGCTATAAAAATGGTGACACTAGCAGCAGCAACAGCAGCAGCAGCAACAGTAATGTTTCCTTGACCTATGGTTTTCAGCTATTGTCACATATTCTTGAAATCAATAATTCCAGTGACCGACTCTTGACTCTTTCAAACTTTACTAATTTGTAGGCACACAATTTCTTGAATTAAATTTCCCTCTTAAAATAATTATATAATTTTATATTTCCTGCATTAATTTCAAACTGAATCAGAGACTAAGTAATAATTAGAAAAGAATTTTTAATTGCATAAAAATATTTTATTAAAATTATGGGGTTAAACTTTCATAAAAGTAAAGGAAAGTAGTAATTCTGCTTCTGGTCTCACTGAGTAAGTCCCTAGTAGATCAACCCTCCTGAAGATAACAACCACAAAAACTGGAAAAAAAAAACAGAAAGGAAAACTATCTGAAGGAACTGGAGATAAGATAAAAGCAGACAGATCTAGAATGTGATCAACACTTGGAAGAAGGTAAATACACAGGATGAGTTTCTCTTTGATACAACTTTTAGCTTAAATGAAAGCCACAGTCAGCACTCTTTTTGAAAAGAATAAAACTCAAAAAGAAAACCAACAGACTTTCTGTCATGAAAAACCAGAGGATAGAGTTTGGAGTAACCAGAACAGCTGAAAGGTGAAGAGAGAATCCTGGAAATGAGAGCAACAGAGAGAGAGCTTCAAATTCTATGTATTCATTCTGCCCAAATTTCTGGCTGATCTCTGAAGCACATATGTATGGGAAAGACTCAGTGCAGCCCAGAAGTATGAAATAATTAACCAGAGATTTGAACTACCATCCAAGAGAACAAAATTTCAATTTACTTGCCTTCTAAAACTAAAAACACCAACAATTTCAAATTAATATAACAGAGTCTCTACAGCATAATATTCACCAGTTTGCAGTTTAAACCCAAAATTATTTCTCATAAGAAGGACCAGGAAAACATGGTCATTCTCAAGAGAGAAGGCAGTCAGTATAGATTTAATGAGATATAATTCACTGTTGAAGTTAGTAGACCAAGATTTTAAAATCTAGATATGTTATGATAATTATGTCCAGTGATGTAAAGGAAAATGTGCTTACAATTGATAAGTATATAAGAAATCTTAGATGAGAAATAGAAACCACTAAAAAAGAGCTAAAAAAATCATAGAATTGAAAAAAGTATTATCTGAAAAAAATACTTTAATGGATGAGATTAGCATCAGCATGGATACAGCAGAGGAAAGTAACAGTGAATGAGAACATAGATCAATAGAAATAATCCAATGTGAAGAAGATGGAAAAAAAATTTTTAAAAAGACATACAGAGCCTCAAACACCTGAGGAACTGTATTAAATGGTCGAACACATATGTAATTGGAGTTCTAGAAAAAAAAAATAACCTAAAGAATATGAAAAATTATTTTAAAAAATAATGGCCAAAAATTTCACAGATTTTCTTAAAGACATGAATTTATAGATTCAAGAACTCCAACAAATCTCAGGCAGGACACATGTAAAGAAAATCATGCTTAGGCACATCAGAGCCAAACTGCTAAAAATAAAAGATAAAAAGAACATCTTGAAAGCAGACAAAAAAAAAAAAAAAAAAAGAAGCATCACACAAGGAGTAAAATTACTGCTGACTTCTCACCAGAAAGCAAGGGGCAAGAAAACAATGGAACACAATCCTAAAAACGATGAAAGGAAAAAAAAAATAATAAAACTACCAATTCAGGATTATATTTTCACTGAAATTACTCTTCAAGGTTGAAGGCAAAATCAAGACATGTTTACATAATAGAAGACTAAGAGAATTTGTCCCCAGTAGATCTGTACTACTTGAAATACTAAAGGAAGTTTTTAAAGCTAGAGGGAAATTATTGTTGCTACATGCCTTCAAGTCAGCTCTAACTCCTGGCAACCCTATGAATGTGTGTTGTCCACAATGTCTTGTCCTCAACAGCTCTACTCAGCTTCTGTAGACTCATGCCTACGGTTTCCTTTATGGAGTCAATCCATCTCATTCTTGGTCTTCCTTCTTTTTCTGTTGCCTTCTACTTTTCCCAATATTATTGTCTTTTCCAAAGAATCCTGCCTTCTCATGATGTGGCTAAAGCAGGATAGCCTCAATTTTATCATTTTTGCCTCCAGCAATAGTTCAGGCTTAATTTGCTCTAGGACCCACTTGTTCAACTTTCTGGAAGTCCAGGGTATCCATAGAGCTCTCCTCCAACATCATATTTAAAATCAGTTTTTTTCTTGTTAGCCTTCTTCAATGTCCAGCTTTCACATCCATACGTAGTAATTGGAAATACAAGGGTGTTGGTAATCTTTGTCTTAGTCTCTAATCACACTTCCTTACACTTGATGATCTTTCCTAATTCTTTTATTACTGCCCTTCCAAGTCTAAGTCTTCTCTTGATCTCTTGGTTGCAGTCTCCATTTAAATTGATGATTGAACCAAGGAAAGCAAAATCTTTAACCATTTAAATGTCTTCATTGTCTACATTAAAGTGGTGTGGTTCTTCTGTAGTCATAATTTTTATCTTCTTTATGTTCAAATGCAGTCCTGCTTTGGCACATTCTTCTTTGACTTTCATCAGAAGTCATTTCAGATCATTGCTGTTTTCTGCCAGTAAGATGGTATCATCTGTGTATCTTAGATTATTGATATTTCTTCCACTAATTTTTACTCCTCCTTGATCTGAGTCTAGTCCACCTTTTTGCATATGTGTTGCATATGATTAAACAGATAAGGAAGTAAAGTGCACCCTTGTTTGACATCTTTGCCTATAAGAAATCATTCCATCTGTCCATATTGTATCCTGACAGTGGTTTCTTGTCCGCTATATAGGTTACACATCAGGACAATCAAGTACTGAAGCACACCCACTTCTTTCAGAGCAGCCCATAGCTTTTCATAATCCACACAGTCAAAGGCTTTACTACAGTCTGTAAAACATAGACTAAGCTTCCTAATCTAGGTTTAAATTTCTATTTGCTTTCTGAATCTTCTGGAAGAGACCTCTTATTCTTTCCTTTTTTTGTTTGTTTGTTTTCTTCTATCTCTTTGATTGGCCTTTATAGTACTTTTAAGGGAAATTATATCAGACAGAAAATCAAATAGTCAGATGTCAGAAAGTGAATATTTTCATTTTCCTCTTGGCTAGGGCTTTCTGAGTAAAGAAACCTGGAACCTAGCTTAAAGGACAAGCCTTGAAACCTAAAATATAGCTACATAATCAGTGAGAGATTTACCTTCCCAGACTTATGTGTTTACATGTCAAAAGGGGATGAAACCTACAACCGTGGAACCATTTGTTTATACGCCAAAGGATTGCAAATAACAAAGGAGAAAATGTTCCTCTCTCTGACAGGAAGGAAGGATAACAACTATTCCACTCATATAAGCTTCCAGATTCCTAATTTCAGGGTTTCTCTTATGCAGTATAGACACCCCTATGCGTAGGGTGACATCTGGCTCTCATCACATAATCCCGGAAGAATTAGGTCACTAGGAAACTATTCAGTTATTGCTGTAAGTAATAATAATCTATCCTAGCTCCCAAAATGTCATGTTTACTTTCAGGATAATATGAATAAATATAGGTATTAAAGTTCATCTTCAAGAAGAAATGATGAGCATTAAAATTATAAATGTTTGCGTCAACAAAATATTTTTTCTTCTTAATTTCTTTAGAATACTTATGAATAAAGCAAAAATTATTACATTTCCCTATGGGCTTTTAATGTATAGAGATATAATACACTTTAGCATGAAGGATAGGGTGGAGGTAAATGAATCTTTGTAATTTCAAAGCTTCTACATTTCAGGTGTAGTCACAAAATATTAACTCTAAGTAGACTGTGAAAATTAAGGATGTAATTGCATTTCACCTGTAAACCTTCCTTTAATTGCTCAGATTGTGATACTGGAATATTTCTACCTCACCAGCTGACACAATATTAAGTTTTGTTAGTAGAAGTGCCAAAGGGATGGCAGAGTTAGAAGGGGATTCTCTCCCTGGTTCTGGTGAGCTCTCCTCTGCCTGGAGGCTAACAGCATGTTGGACACACAGTAGCACTCCCTACGAGGCAGTTTCAGAAGTACCATCCCCACAAGGTATTTTTCCAGAAATTTCCATACTGAGGCACCTGCCCATGGATGACTTCCTCTACTACCCCCGGGGGTGGTTTCCCAGCCACTTCTGATTACAGCACCTCATGGATGGCTTCCTCCAGGAACTAAGAGAGCAGAATCCACAGGGAATTGCATTGACTGAAAGACTTACTTATCAAGCTACACTTAAAAAGGCAGTTTGGTATTAGTATAATAATAATAATAATAATAGATCAAAATAGGGTGTCCAGAAATAGATTCACATTTGTATAGTAAATAAGTTTTCTACAACGCTGCCAAGGCCATTCAATGATGAAAGGATAATCTTTTTAACAATAGGGCATTTGGATAGAAAAAAAAATCTTGCCCTTTTCTCACACCATATGAAAAATTAACTGGAAAAGAATCATAACCTGACTGTAAGAGCTGATATTATGAAACTTCTAAAAAATAATATTGGATAAAATCTTAGTGAGCTTAGATTTTGCAAACATTTCTGAAATATGACACAAAACACATAAATTATAAAAGTCAAATCAATAAATTGGACTTTATCGAAACTAAAGAAAACTTCTGCTGTTTGAAAGACACTTATAGGAAATTAAAAGCAAATCACAACATGATGAAAATGTTTGCATAATATAAATATGACAAAAATTCCTAGAAGATATAAAGAACTCTTATAATTCCATAAGAAGACAAATGATCCAATCCAAAAATTGGAAAAGGAGACATTCCAATTAGGAAATGGATAAAAGATTTGAGAAGGCACTCAACTAAAGAAAATATAGAGATAGCCAATAGACACACAAAAAGATATTTGATATCTTTAGTCATCAAGGAAATTCAAATTCCAACCACAACTGGATACCATTATGCATCTACTTGATGGATGAAATTAAGACCGACAAGTTTGACTACATCAAACAGCTGATAACTCTCATACATTGCTGTTGAGAGTGTAAGATGGCAAAACTATTTTGCTTAATTGTTTGACAATCTCTTATAAAGTTAACACATATCTACTATGTGACTCAGCAAATCCACACCTATATATTTGCTTAATAGAATAAAAAATATCTCCATATAATTATGTAAATGCATGTACACAAATGTTTGTGCAGCTCTATTCTTAAGAGCTGAAAATTGGGAAAATACTAAATGTCCATCCTCAGGTGCCAGGATAAACAAATTGTCTTATATTTATACAATGGAACAAAAAGAATAAAGTACTAAGCACACAGCATGGATACATTTCAAAAATATGCTGAGTGAAAGAAGCCAAAAAAGTAAAAAGTGCATACTATGTAATTCTATTCATAAGAAATTCTAGTATTGTCAGACAATGTTGTATTGACAGAAGGCAATCACTGGTTTTCTGAGACTGGTGGTGGTATAGGGGACTGATAGGGAGAGGGCACAAAGAAAAATTTTAGGGTGATGGAAATGTTTTATATCTTGATCATAGTGACGGTTGCATGCGTGTATATATTTGTCAAAACACATCAAACTATTCACTTAAAATGGGTGTCTTTTATTGTATATAAATTATGCCCCAGTATATTTGGTTAAGAGATGAAACATAAACAAATGAACCTCACAGAATAAATAAAAGCTAGTGCTTTAAAGCTTCTAGAAGCAAATATAAGGGAAGGCTTCTTTAATCTTGGTTTAGGAAAATGTATCTTAGACAAAACACAAGAAGCACTAAACATAAAAGAAAAGATTATAAGTAAATTTAATCAGAATTAAAAAGCTCACCATTATCAAAAGACCCTTGAGAAAACAGAAATGTAAGCTACAGACTTGGGGAGTATGTTCACTATACACACACACACACACACACACACACATATATCTTACAAACAACTTTAATCCAGTGTTTATAAGTAGGTACTAGAATTCAATAATTAAAAAACAGTCTTATTAAAATGTGCAGAAGACTAGAACAATTTACTAAAAAGATACACGAATAGCCAATAAGAAAAAGAAAAAAATTGTTCAACAGAATTAAATATCAGGGTAATACAAAATAAAACTAAATGAGATACTACTACTTACCCCACTGGAATGACCTATATATTAAAAAAAAAAAAACAACACTGGCAGTACCAGAAGTTGGAAAGAATATGAACAACTGGTGGTGGTGTTATGTGGCACATCCACTTTGGAAAACGTGTCGGCAGCATCTTACAGAATTAAGTATATATCTACCCAGACACATAAGAGAGAGGAATGAAAACAAATGCCCACAAAAGACTTTTACAAAATAAATTCATGGCAGGTTTATGCATAATAGCCAAAACTTGGCAACAAACCAAATGCCTATCAAAAGATAAGTGAATAAACATATTTCTACATATTCATACAGGGAAATCCTACATAGCAATAAAAAGAACAGACTACTGTGAAATATATGTATAAATATTATTCAGTGATAAAAAAGAAAATCTTGCCTTTTGCAACAACATGACTGGACCTTGAGGGCATTATGCTAAGTAAAATAAATCAGATCGAGAAAAACGAATACTGTATGATCACACTTATATCTGGAATCTAAAAAAGATGAACTCAAACACATGAAGAGGAGAATGGTGGTCACCAGGGGCTAGAGATTGAGGGAAATGGGGAGATGTTGGTCAAAGGATTCGAACTTCCAGTTATAAGATGCATAAGTTCTGGGAATCTAATATACAGCATAGTGACTATAGTGAACAATACTGTATTATATATTTGAAAGGTGCTAAGAGAGTAGATCTTAAATGTTCTCACCACACACACACCAAAGAAGATAATCACGTGAGATGATGGAAGTGTTAACTAACCTGATTGTGGTAATCATTTTGCAACATATACGTGTATCAATCATCATCTTATACACCTTAAAGTTACACAATGGTATATGTCAAAAAAAGAAATCAATACTACATTGTCTCAAGGTAGGGAGTCAACTGGAAAGTGGCACGAAATAACTTCTGGGGTGACAGAAATATTGTATTTCTGGATTGATGTGGTGGTTAAATGGGTGCATGTATTTGTCAAAACTAGCAAATAACTTACACTTAAAATACTTGAATTTTATTTATGTAAATTATTTCTTAATTTAATAATAGGATAAGGGAAAAAGTGAATACCAAAGGGATATTAAGACCCCCAAGACCACATTTTAAAAAACTGAATCAACAAAATATACTCAATGAACTCAAAATATGGTATTAAAAATTGTGAAAGAGAAAGCAGAGGAAAACAACTTCTGCTGGTAGTCCTACCATCAGGAGAAAAACAAGAACAAAAAAACAACTGCACATGGTAATAACTTAAAAATCAATTGGCCAATCTGAGAACATTAGCCCAAACAAGGAAAGTTTACAGGTTCCAGTAGACAATTGAATATGTGCTGATGACAACATTATAGGAGCTCTACAGTTATGAAACTAGGAATATTGTGGTAGACCAGCCTCCCCGTCTAAGCGTACAAGAAAACCAGTCTCACATAAACATTAACTCAGAAAAAGATCATACTCAGATCCCATATGAAGTTATTCTATATAAAAAAGACACATCAGTACAACGTTGCTATAGGAATAACTGTTTGCCTACGTGGTGAAAACCAAGAAGCACTGCCCAGATTCTCCTTCAAATCAAGGACTTGCTGCCTCAGTTGATGGTAGCACTGTGGGTAGGCAGGCTTCAGCTGTCTGCATCTTCAAGCACTTTGTCAGCAACATAGACACCTCACCCAAAGTAACAACGATTTCCTGTAGCAACCGACACCCAAACACTGCTTGATGTAGGTTTACAAAGTCCTGGCCATCTTGGCCCAACTCAGAACACCTCTGAATGGTCATTGTACTACAGAGTTTACTGTTGGGTCAGCTGAGGCTGTCGCTAGTGTTACACTCACCTTGACTTCTGTCTCTGCCCAATACGTCCCCTTATTTTACAAGTGTTAATCCCATGCATTTATTAATAAACATCCTACGTGCCCAGCTATCTCAGAGTGTGCTTCCCAGGGAAAACAACCTGCAAGAGCCTGGAAGATATGCTCACAAAATAGATGAAAATTCTAACCAAATATTTCAAAATAAGCTAAGAGAAATTAAAGATAAGATAGAATATGTGAAATAATAGCAAAGATCAGAATTTGAAAGAATTTAGTTATGAGTGATTAGAGGAAGAGAAGTTTTGAAAAGAGGGGATAGATCAGGAAGCAGTAAGAAATGAAAAAAAAAAAACATTTCATAAACGAAGTGAAACTTGGAAGAACGTAAGACTGAGTAAACATTATGGATAAGGCCGTAACAGAGAAAGCAGATATAAAGAGAGGAAAAACTAGAGAAAGAATAAAAAGAATTCTACAGAATACATTCTCTAAAGTTCTGTTATGAAGTTTGAAACCAGGTAAATACTCATACATGATATTAGAAACCACAAGAGTTGTTTCTGTTGGAGAAGAGGGAGTGAGTAATGAGGTATTTGTAATACACTCAGCCTTACACTTCTGCGGGATCTACATCCTGGGATTCAACCAACAGTGGGTCTTGTAGTTTATATTACAATACTGAATGTTTAAGATCTCCAGTTGGTTGAATCCATGGATGTGGAACCCGCGAATACAGAGGGCCAACTAAGGAACTTGAGCATCCTAGGAATTTGGTACCCGCAAGGGTTCCTGGAACCAATCCCCCATAGATACCAAGGGTCAACTGCATTCTATTTTTTGACCGATTTTGTTCACTTTGTGATAATTTATCGATGTGCCAATAATGATTTGTACCCTTTTCTATCAGTGTGCTTTGTTTCCATATAAAAAGTGAACATGATATACTCTTCATTCATGGGTGCAATATATTTTATATGAGGATATTAATTACAATATTTTGTATTCTATGCATATTTTATATTTCATCTTAGAGTTTTTTGGTCTTATGTTTTGATCTCTCTGTTTCATGTTCAAGGCTTCTTCAAATGTCTGGCAAGTCTTGAATTTTTGAATATATTCCAGGCTGTGGCTCTAGAAAGCTTGTTAGAAACTCTCTGTACATGGATGGACCTTGTGAACTGGTGAGTTCTAATGTAGGAGAGTCAGACAGAGAAATGTTACTCATTTTGTTTAGGTAATCCCTAACTTCCAGTCACTTCCTGCAGAAAGACATCCTCCTGTTTCCTAAAGGAATTAAGATGAGCTGCCACCTTCAGGGGTTGAGTGTGGGAAAGAGACTGGTGACGCTCCGTGCTACAGGAGCATCACACACAATCCTCTGTTTTAAGTGCATCTCCTCTCACTCGCCTCAGTTCTGCCCGGTATCTCTAGTCCAGAACTCCTCCGGTCTGATTGCCATAAAAGAAAGCCTCCAATCTTACGAGAGGATGGAAGAAATATAAAGCAATACTACTCAGATGAAAGACTGCAGTCTAGCATTAATCTATGAGCTCTTTGTTATCAACCTGTAATGAGACAGGTATAGAAACTGAATGTAAGTAGTAAGCAACTTTTAGAGAATTTGATATTACTGAGACATCCAATCACATTTTTTGGAACAGAGACTAGAACAGTTCAGGAGTTTTTCATTTCATTTTTCTAATAATTCATTTTTATTTTACTGAAGCATTGGCTTGTGATGAATGGAAAAAGAAAACTAATCGGTCCTTCACTGCAGATGATTTGAGAAGCACTGATCCAGAAGCTGTGTTCCTTATTAAAGCATTAAACCAATCTTCCTCTTTTCAGTGTCACCTGGGAGGCTCAGTTGTGAGGAGAATGTCCAGATACAGTTCTGCGCCGTGAATTGGTTTGTTTCTGGTTGGTTTCCCACCATCTGCAGGTGTATTTTAAGCTTTCTCTCTTCTGTTTAGAACCATTTTTTTTTGCCTCTATAATTTTTTTGTATCTCCTGTGTGCCGTCCTCTACTGTTTGCCTTCTTGATGAATGTTCTTATGTTTTTTTACACCTCTGCTATCATTTTACCGGGTTTAGGGATAGCATATATATGTTAAATCACAGAAGGTTTATTAAACATTAGAAAACAGATTTCATAACAAAATTTATGTCAATATTACTCGAAATAGAATGAAAAGCTGATAAACACAAAGACAGTGAAGTATTTTAATTCAGCACTATGAAACCATGACAGATCACATACACACAAAACAAATAATGATACTGCATACTAACATAGTTTAATAAATGAAGATTGTATTCATAATATGCATGTTATTTGAATCTAAATGAAAATACTTCACCAGGAATACTTTGGAAGAAACCGATTAATAAAACTCAGTAAGTTCTAAATATAGAAGTTAAACCAATCACATTTGCTAACACACAAAAACTATAAATAAGTAACAGAAGTTATTTAAATATCAGCAAGGAAATATCTATAATAAATAAACATTTCATTCTTAAAAAGTACGTGATCAATAAGTGACAATTGCAAACCAGTTGGGGAAAAAAAAAGAACAGAACAAAATTGGAGATGGCCAATGTTGTATATAAAGAGATATGTAGTGCCTCAAATGCCTTAATTTAACTAGTAAGAATGAAAATAATATAAAAGAACTTAATTAAAAACTGAAAAAAGGGAGACAAAAATAAGAATGAGGTAGTAATTTAAAAATAAGAGAGCATTATTACATTTTATACACTTTAATTTGAAAAATCTAAATAAAATTAACAAGGAGAAAACAGTTACATTTTACCCTGGAAATGGAGGTCACACTTGAAATATGAACTTTATTTTATGCATTATGCTTTAATAAGAATATTGATAAGCTGCAGCATATCCAGAGGACTGAACACAAGAAGATGAGGTGTCGGAAATTCAGGTCATACGAGTAATGGGAAAGGTTCAGATTATCATTCTAACTGTCTCAACATCTGTGAACCAAGGTTAGACTTACTGTCTGACACAAGAGACCGAAAGTATGATAATCACAGAGAGGGAAATATCAGCTAAAATGAGAACTGAAAATGACAGGAATATACATGTATTTATATATATTTCATGAAGTCATTGATATCAAGTCACTGCAGGCTGATTTCCCTTGGATGTACAGATGAAAGAATTTATGTGCAGGTGAGAGGTAGGATGAGATGACCAACAAAGTCATTCTCTCTCTAATATTATATAGTCTGATGATAAATTGAAACTGGGTGGCTCCCTCTTCTGAATAAATTCAGTGTGGAAGGCCATGCAGACATCTTCTTCAGTCTGACATGGGACCGGATGGTTATTGTTTCCTATTAATTTAAGAAGCATATCTTCTATATTACATAATGTGTAGTTCAAAGCAGTGGTCAGAAAAGGCGTCCGCAAATATTATTTTGGGAGAATCAAAGAAATAAAAGGTCCTTGCAGAAATGTGCAAAGGCTTGATTAATATAATGAGTCACATTCTGTGCAGTATTATATTTTATGTATACTTCCTTTCATATTATCCACTACACACAAACATAAGCCCTGTAATTACAAAAAGGAAATTTATATTCTCCCTATTTTCTGCATTTTAAAATATAGATTCAGAGAACAATCATAGCTTTGTTAAACCCATGACCTAACCAATGTCAAACTTAAATCTTATAATTAGTAGTAACGTAAATTTTTGCCCTTTTATGTCATACTCCTAGATCTAAGCAACATTCAGGCCTGAGCACTCTATTTCAAGCTGCACATAACCTAAAAAAAGGGGTACAATCAGACATTTTGGGCAAATAGACAAACATAGGGAAGAAGTAATGGTTAAGACCCTTCTGAGAATGATAAATCTGGAGAAAGGAGAGGAGTTATTCTTTAGTGACAGATATTTTGCTGTCTCCCTTAATCTTTACAGCAATCTTGAGATGAACATATTACTATGCTTCCTTGTCATAAGAGAACATTAAGGTCTCACGGTATAAAACAACTCATCCAAGTCCACCGAGTTATACAGATAAATAGACTAGAAACTGTTATGAGTTAAACAATTAGTGACACATTTGGCCCAGATGGGTGAGTACTGTTGAAAATGTTCTAATTATAAAGTCTTAAGAGGAAACCCTGTTTTCCCAATTATTTTCCAAATGGCCAGCTGTACATCTTTGTTCCTGAGGCTGTATACCATAGGATTCAACAGTGGGGTGACGATAGTATAGGTCACTGTCACCAGCCTGTCTCTGCCTGATGTATATTTGGCTGAGGGTCGCAGGTAGACAAAGGAAGCACAGCCATAATGGACAATGACCACAATGAGATGGGAGGCACAGGTGGAGACGGCTTTTCGCTTGCCTTCAGCTGATGGAATCTTCAGGATGGTACAGACAATAAGGCCATAAGAGACACAGATGAAGATGAAGGGCACAATAAGCACTAAGACCCCACAGATGAAGATGACCAGTTCAATGATGTAGGTTTCAGCACAGGCGAGACGGATGACTGGTGAAATATCACAAAAGTAGTGGTTGACCTTGTTGGAGCCACAGAAAGGGAGGCTAAAGACCAAACTTGTGCCCACCAGAGATATTAGGAAGCCACTAACAATACAAATCCCTGCCAGTTGTCCGCATACTTTCCAGCTCATAAGAATGGGATAGTGCAAAGGCTGGCAGATGGCAGCATAACGATCATAACCCATCACTCCCAGAAGCAGGCAATTAGTGACAGCAAAACCAAGGAAGAAGAACATCTGGGTGGCACAACTCGTGAAGGAGAGTGTCCTGAGTACAGAGAGCAGATTGATAAGCATCTTGGGCAGGATAACAATGGTGTAGAAGATCTCAGAGGTAGACAGGACACACAGAAAGAAGTACATGGGTGTGTGGAGGCTGGGATCCAAGCGGATAACTGAGATGATTGTGATGTTTCCACTCAGGATGATCAAGTAGAGGCAGAGAAAGACCACAAAGAGGACAAGCTGCAGTTGCCCAAGGCTGGAGAAACCTAGCAGGAGGAACTCAGTAACGCAGGAGGAATTGGCCATGGAGAGATGATCCTATGCAATAAAGGCAGTATGATCAGGAGCAGAAACCTTCGGAACTGAGAAATCAGGGAGGTTTACCCTTCATAAAGTAGCTAGCACCAGTCTGTTACGAATGAGAAACAACAGGCATGGGAGAGAAAAAAAGATGACAAATTAGCCAAAAACTATCCTAAATTAATATGCATCCACAGTGCTTTGTTTCTGCCAATGATTTTAGCCATGAATTTGAGAACAAGTGTCCACACGAAGTGTACAGATATTTGCTCAAATAAAGCCTATCCTTCACGCCCCCTGTTTGCAGTCTTATGTAGTCTCTGCTTAATTTTTTGGTAATCTAATCCTCCAAAAATCCTTAGTCTATATTAACTATGATTTAAGTAGTCATAGTTTTATCCATATTACTGATAGTTAAGTTCTAGAAGCAATAGCACCAATTTCTGAAGAGCCTCCTCCCATCTGCATTTAATACATTCCTCATCTAAGGAAACATCCATTGGTCTGTCTTTGTGTTACTTGCCCGTAAAGAACACATCTCCCCTTCATTACTAATCATATACCCCATTTCCATGCAGTCATTCATTAAAATTAATTTGGTTTATAACTACTGCTACTACCTTAAAGACAGTTTTTCGACTTCTCTACAAAATCTTATAGGACACTATGCCTGATTTTCCCTTGCAGAAAATTCATGGCTAGAATAATTTAGTTTTGCTTCAGCATTCACTGGTTACCCGTATGCTTATATGTCTTACCCTTGATATAACTGACTTGGAGACCCCACAGACCTTGCTCCCAGTATCTATCTCTGTATTCCTGAGTAGGGAGGCTCAGATACTTGTCCTAAGGCCTCTGGCACAGTTATGATTACTGGTACTAGATTATATATATTTCAGTCCAAATGTTCTTATCCTCTCCCACCCCCTGCCCAAGTCTGTTCCTTCACCTGAATTTTGTATCTCTATAAAAAGTTTCAAAATCTTAGTCATCCAAGTTGTACATTTCTGAGACAAGTTTAAACACGTGATTTTTCTTATCTTCCACATTCAACCTATTTTTATTCTGTAATATATCTAGTATCCATTTCTTCCTTTCTGTAAGAAATTAGCTCTTGCCCAGACTACCACAACAGCATTGTAAATAGACTCCTTGGATTCTTTGTGTTCCTTCTCTAAGCCATCCACCACAATAGCAGCAGAGTTGTCTATCTATAAGACAAATATAGAAACCAAGATTATTAACAAAACTAAATGACCCCTCAATTATCTATAAATTTAAAACTTTCATACTTTCTGTTGATTTGAAAACTGACTGAGTACACAAAGGGCAGGAGAGATCAAAGAAATAGAGCATTCCAGATTAGTAGATGACAGCTTTAATAAGCAAGAGAACTTACATATGAGGTTTCTCTTAGGTGGCTGCAAGATGAGTAGACCTCCACATCAGCCCACCAGTTTCTTAAAAGTTTATATAAAGACCTTGACGGGTTCAGTCATGTATGCTGTCCAGATAGTCCCAACAACACCTTACTCTCGCAGGCCTGTGTACTTGGAACAGCTCCCACTGTGGGAACCATGGGCAGAACGCACATTACAAGGACAGGGGAGGGGGCGAGGAGCCTCTGATTGCCCGATCTAGCTCACAGATCAACTGCCAGTTACATCCTCTTGATGACCTCCTCCAACATTTTCCCAAATGTTCATTTCCACTCATAACTGCCATTTTAGATTCCTTCACATGCACTTTAGCATTGAGAAATTTTGAACAACGATGTCATTTTTCACACTACCTCCTAAATCTGGAAATAGTCCATGCTTTATGCTTATTATTGTTTTACTTCTTTTAATTTTACAATCTTCTTTAAATTCTCAGTTTTTTTAAAAAAGGTACTCATTGAATCCTTTCCACAATTTCCTAATTGTGTTTTATCACTTTCTCTGGGTTTCCTGAGCAATCACTAGAATTCTTACTTGCTTTACCACCAGTAGTATAAGCTTGTCTCTGCCTCCACAAATTATAACTTACCAGAGACCAAAAACTGCATCTCAATACATTCAATAATACCTAATATACACCAAGTGATTGAAAACTGGTTGAAAAAATAAATGAGCAATGATCTCAGTTTCTCTTCAAATTACTTAAAGACTCCCTGGTAGATGGCATTTGAATCCAAGCAGTTTTCAAATTTGTTCCCTTAAGATTAATCTAACATACACTATTACCCTTCTGCTTCAACATTTTGCAATGAAAAATTTTCTCTGACATCATTCTCTGAATGCAGAGACAAAAGATCCATTAAAAATTGCTACTATCTCATTTTCAATTTTGATTATCAGCTGGTCTCCTCCATTATCTCTTTTTAAATTTTTTAATTTTAAAAACACTTTATTGTTGGTCTTGAAGTCCTTTGCAAATAACAAAATTTACATTATTTTTTCTCTTTTGCTTAGATAAAGGTTTAACAAAATTTTAAAATTGGACTAGAATCAAAAGCTTGAACTCTTATTTTGATATTTTGAATTGCCTTATCTCTGAATGTTTTAAATAAGAAATACATACCAAGCATTTGGCTGGAAAAAGCCCCCACTAGCATTCTTCCTGAGATATCATCTTTATCTTCCCAATTTCCTGGTCTCCTTTCTTTGGGTATTTTCTCTTTTATAGGATCATCTCCAGAAAGAATAGCAACTAGTTATCCAAAGAAAGTTGGAGTTCCTGAAAGGAAAGAAAGGCCACATTACTCAATTGCTATTCCACGACCCGCCCCCCACCCCATGTTGTGCCATCTACTTTTTCAAGTTCCTCCATGAAACCTATGTGGGAACTGAAGTTTGAAAATAAAATTCACTAAGGAAAACTTTGAGTCCACTTAACCCAGTCTAGGATGCTGCATAAAATATTTGGTAAATAGGAGACAATGTCCTGGGCTTGGAAAGGAGGGTATTACATAATCAGAGCAAAGCTTTGGAAAAATAAAAAAAGAGGAAAATAAAAGGAAAACTTGGGCAATTAAATTGATGTGTTACCAAATGAAAAGAGTGAATTGATTTTTCATTATCCTGCTCAGTAACTCTTCATTTCCTATAGAGTAAAGCCAATTTCCTTAAGCTGGTTAATAAGAAAGCTAATTCTCATCCCCATCTACACTTACAACCCCATCGTCTATATCTTCATCACACAGGAACTGTGCTGAAATACAGTTTCCTATATATGCCTTTGAGTTTCAAGACTCTATGCTTGAGAGAGAAAGAAAGAGAAAGAGAGACCTCAGCCTCCAATATCTCACCTTCTTTTGTGGCCCACTCATTCTTTACCTTTTTTAAAGTCACCAATTAAACTTGCTCTAATCTCTCTTGGGAGAGTTTACTATTCCTAGTGTATTGAAAGCTTAGTACATTTAAAGCACTTGTTTCATATGTCTTTATCAAAATACTCAACATGTTGTATCAAAACGTCCTGTTTGTCTCCACAATGGACTTGAGAGCCTCAATGATAAAGACCATAACTTAGGTTAAAAAAATAAAAGCTTATCCTGTGGCCCTACTTTGTTTTTGACCTTGATCTCCATCTTTATTCTTACATTCTTCACCATACAACTGTCCTTTCTGTCATTTGATCACATTTCTTACTTTCTACCACTAATAACCAGAGGTAAACAGATCATTGGCTCATGGGAAAACCCAACAATTTTTAAATATGACATACAAATAAATGACTGGATTGTCACTGCATTTCTAAATAAGGAAATCAAAGTTCCAAAATAAAAATTAAATTTCACATTGCTTCCAATTGAAGGTTTAGTGACATGCAGGTGTCTTCATTCTTAGACACTTTCCAGAAACTTCTATGAAGGTTTCTGGGTGAAATTTGCCAAAATTGTCTTCCCTGTCATAATGCCCCAGGGTTCTTCTATTTTTCACAAACACTCTGGACCACTATAAGAATACTATCTACATTACACCATAGAAAAATATCACCTCTGCCTTTCTCCATGGGCAGTTTAGTCATTGCCCCAATGAGTATCAGTAATGGTCTTTCGTTTTTACATTAGCTGTGGCCTCAATGCCCAGGTTGGTAGTTGAGATCCTTATCTCCATAGGGAGCTCATTACCACATTGTGCCCAATACTTGTCCATAATTTCCCTAACTAGCAAATAGAACTTTGTTAAGACACCATAAGAATTACTTGGCCAAAGAGAAGATCCTTCCTAATACACCATGGGGATTAGTTGGTTTCCTCTTAAAAATTCTCTGGATTCTCATTAGAGGTGGAGATTTTCTGGGCACCATTTGTTAAAACAGACATCAATGGAACGACCTCCTTTGAGTTTCCCTACATAATGACTAAATTTTTATTCTCAGGTTGGAGAAAAAGATCCATTTCATATTCTCACTTCTGAAAGCCAGAACAGGGAAGAAAGATACAAAGAACAGAGGGCAGACTATCAGAATGGAAGAGGCAGAATAAGTCTTCAGACACAGGGAAACATATTAGTTCCTGGAATATAATGTAGGCATGGTAAATATCTGCTCAATAAGTAAAGAAAGAAAATTTGAGTTACAAAGAACACTGTGATAGTGCCCTGGTACAGGTTTTAGCCAAGACTTCTCCTTCAGTAGAACTTCCTCGTAATTTCAGGATGCATATTTATTCTCTCTGTCAGTGAGTTTGACACTTGTGCTAGAAATGGGGCAAATGCTAGACACTCACGGGTATTTCTATTAGGGGTTCACATGAACTGCTCTTGTATGAGTTATGTCAGAGATGCTACAGGGATGGGACAGTAAGAGAAAAGCCCAAGTTATTAATTAAAAATTTGATGAACAGGACTTGGTGGTTTCTCTCTACTTCAGTTATGTCAGAGTTTAGGATCATAGCTAGATTTTCAGGAAGTACTTTGCTAAGAAGCTTCACCCACAGGCTTTATCTTCCTCTAGAAGTGCAGAAGATTAAACATATCACCATTTGTTAGACTTCTCAGTTAGAAAGATGATGTATATACTTCTTGCCTACTTATCTAGGTAGGTTGAGTGATTCCTTTGACCAACAGATTGTAGCAAAAGTGATGCTGTATCAGTTTATAAACCCTGAACTCTAAAGCCTGGCATCTTCTACTTCTCTGCTCACTCTGTCTCTTTGAACATTCATTTTTGTACTCTATCCATCATGTTTTGAGGAAACCCATACAGCCTTTAGAGAATCCAAGTAGTGAGAAACCAAGGTTCCTAGTAAACAGCCCCAGATAAGCCAAAAGGTAACATGAACTAACCAGCCACATAAGTGAGCAATCTTGGAAATGGATCCCTCAGTCCCACTTGAGCTACCCACACAGAACTTCACAAAGTGCAAATAAAATAGCTCCCACGAAATCCTGCAAAACTGTAGATTTGTGTGCAAAATAAATACTGTTGTTACTTTAACAACTAAAATTATGGCTAGTTTGTTATGCAGCATTAAATGACTACAATAGATTTTGGTATCTAAAGTCAGGGTGCCGTTGTAATTAAAACATATGGCATTGATTTTGGAATTCATGGTAGGTGAATCTAAAAAGGGTTAAGAATTCTGTTACTAAAGATGGAAGAGCCTGGAGGTAACTGTTGGGAAGCATTTGAAGGATAGAGAGAAAAGTGTTATTACAGTTTGGTAAGAAGAGAATACTTATTATGCCCTGTTGGGAAATTTGGCATACCATAGTCTGCAAAAAAAGGAAACATTAGTGAAATCATGAGACTTTATGCAGAAATTTCTAGGAAGATCATAGAAAGTGCCAATCAATGATAAAATATGAGAAGAAAGATATGAACAAAAGTAGATGCTGTTAGGTTTTTGAGAAGAATTTAGAGGAAATATAAAAAATCCAGAACCTGCTGGGTTTGAAAATAAAGTTGTTTCTCATCCCATCCCCAATTTCTCCTAACAAAGATTATCAAAGTAAGAAATGTCTTCAGGGATAAGATTAAATCCAAGATGCTATCAAGAAACCATTGCCTCGGGGTAAAGATCTCAAGAATGTGACTCTACAATTCTTGGTTAGAACTCAGAAATATTTAAGTCTATACCAAGTAAGGTTTCTAAGTATCCTAATGCCATAGATACTCTAAGTTAAACAATAGCTCTGTTTAAGTGTCTTCAGGGAATTGTCATACTGTCACCTCAGAGGTAGTCCATAATAAAGAAAGAAATGTGGGTATGACTTTTGTCTAATGGAATTAACTTTATAAATTGATATATTAGAAACTCACAGTTTTTTAAAGAAATTATATCAACTTGTGCTAAAGAGGACAGAGACAATAAAAATGAAAAGACTTTAAGTCCTCCAATGTTCTTCCATTCACGAATCATACTGAGAAAATTACTCATCTACAAATACTGGCTGTGTCTTATAGATAAGGAAGAATTATCAGAGAGTGGGAGAAAGATTCCACAGGTTAGAGCGAAAAGCCATGGAGAATCATTCACAGGAAATAGGAATGGTTTGTAACCAAGGGATTGACAACATGTGCCCAGCTGGATTTCAGAATTTTTATGGACCACTGAGTGCTCCATGCATCATTTTCCCTTTTTTCAAGAAGGAGTGTCTGTTGCAGTTATCCTATGCCTATCTCACCATTGTATTTTGGATATGTCAGGAGCAGATAACCTGCATCTTTAGTTCACAGAAATTCAAATTGAAACTACACCTAAACTACACTATGTGTACGTGGACTTGATTTAAATGACAAGATCCTAGATCTTGAGTGAGAGCCAGTCAAATGCTGCCATCAGATGAGGTTTTGTGGGGTCTTGGGGGAAGGTGAATATATATTGCAAGTGGTGAGAATGTAAGCAATTTATGACCAGAGGGAAGATTATACAAAACTAAAGACAACCACAAATACTTTGAGCCTCTTCCCAATGAGATATGTATGCTCTTTATCCCTTCCCCTGAATGTGGTTGGTCCCATTATGGCTGGTTTGACCAGTAAAATACATCATTATGGTGCTAAGCCTTAAAAGACTAGCAGCCTCCACTTCCTGGATCTCAGAACATTTACTGTTTGAACCCAGTTACCATGCTGTGAAAAAAATCCAAGGAATTCCATGGAGAGGGCCACATGGAGAAGAATTGAGGCTCCCAGGCTACAGTCACAGCTCAGCTCCTGACCATCAGCTTACACCACCTTGCCAGCCATATCAGTGAGCTATCATAGAAGTGCTGCCCAGTTGACATTATATGGAGCAGAGAAAAGTCATCCTCATAAGCCCTCCCCAAATTGGAGATTAATGAGCAGAATAAATAATTATTGTTTTTTAAATCACTAAGTTTTGGGGACATAAATATTCCTACACTTTTATGTGTACCCTCAGGTGTTCTATTTAGCTAGGTAAAGCAGTCATTTATTCAAATAAAGTTGAGAGGCATTTATGAGTCATCTATTGCATGCTGCATACTGTATCAGGGACATAGATAATAACGAGAGGGCCCAATACAATAGTATGACAAAATATTTCCTCTCATATTGCTAATAGTCTGATAGAGGAGATAAGATAATGGACATAAAACCCCGAGAAAGTCAGAACTCAATAAAAGGCATAAGTTCAACCTAAATTGCTTTGGTGTTTTGAAGAACGGAAATCAGGAAATATTTCATGAAATAGGTGAAAATGGAGGGATATTTTGATGGAGACAGGTTTACATAGAAAATAGAAACGCAAGCTACAGACTTGAGGAATATATTTACAATACATATATCTTACAAACAACTTTAATCCAATATTTATAAATAGGTACTAGGATTCAATAATTTTAAAAGTCTTGTAAAAATTGGCAGAAGACTAGGACAGTTTACGAAAAAGATATATGAATAACCAATAAGAAAATGAAAAAAATTGTTCAGCATAATTAGAGATCAGGGTAATACAAAATAAAACTAAATGAGATGCTATTAACCCCACTAAATGACTAGTATATTAAAAAAAATTGGCAGTACCAAATTTGGAAAGAATATGAAGCAACTGGTGAGGGTGTGCGTGGCACACCCACATTGGAAAACATTTGGGTAGCATCTTACAAAGTTAAATCTATATCTATCTAGACAAATAAGAGAGAGGAACGAAAGCAAATGTCCACAAAAGACTTTTACATAATATGTTCATGGCAGGCTTATTCATAACAGCCAATAAATGGCAACAAACCAATGCTGATAAACAGATAAGTTAATAAGTATATTTTTGCATAGTCATACAGGGGAATCCTAGAGAGAAATAAAAAGAACAAACTACTGTTAAAATATATATAGATATTATTCAGCAATAAAAAAGAAAACCCTGCCTTTTGCAACAACATGGATGGACCTTGGGGCATGATGCCAAGTATAATAAGTAGGACAGAGAAAGATAAATACTGTATGATCTCACAACTGGAATTTCAAAAAACTGAACTCACAGACATAGAAATTAGAGTGATGGTTATTAGGGGCTAGAGGTTGGAGGAAATGGGGAGATGTTGGTCAAGGATACAAACTTCCAGTTATAAGAGGAATAAACTCTGAGGATGTAATGTATAGCATAGTGACCATAGTTAACAAAACCGTGTTATATATTTGAAAAGTGCTAAGAGAGTAGATCTTAAATGTTCTCACCACACATACACACAAAAAGGTAATTATGTGAGGTGATGGAAGTGTTAACTACCCTTATTGCGGCAACCATTTCACAATATATACATGTACCAATCATCATCTTATACACCTTAACGTTACACAATGCTACAAGTCAAAAAAAGAAATAAAATACTGTGCTGTCTTGAGGTAGGGAGTCAACTGGAAAGTGGCACAAAATAACTTTTGGGGTGACAGAAATATTGTATTTCTTGATTGGTGTGGTGGTTAAATGGGGGCATGTATTTGTCAAAACTAGCAAATAACTAACACTTAAAATACTTGAATTTTAGTTCTGTAAATCATTTCTTAATTTAAAAATAAGATAAGGGAAACAGAGAATGCCAAACGGAAATTAAGACCCCATGGCCACATTTTAGAAAATCAAATCAAGAAAATATACTCAATGAACTCAAAACATGGTATTAAAAATTGTGAAAGAGAAAGCAGAGGAAATGAACAGCTTGTTCTGGTAGTCCTAATATCAGGAGAACAGCAAGCACAAAAAAGAACTGCCAACTTTAAATAAGTTTAAAAATCAATTGGCCAATCTGAGAACATCAGCCCAAACAAGGAAAGTTTACAGGTTCCAATGAACAATTGAGTACTGATGACAATTCAATTGAATTGAATTCTGATGACAACACAAGAGGAGATCTACAGACATAAAAATAGGAATGTGACAGACCAGCCTGTTCTTCTAAGAGTACAAGAAAACTAGACTCACGTAAACGTGAACTCAGAAAAAGATCATGTTCAGATCCCATATGAAGTTTTTATATAAACATAAAAAACCTGGCAATACAATATAGGAATAACTGTTTTCCTTTGTAGTGAAAACTAAGATGCACTGCTCAGATTCTGCATCAAATCAAGGACTTACTGCCCCAGTTGATGGTAGCGCTGTGGGTAGGCAGGTTTCAGCTATTTGCCTCTTCAAGCATTTTGTCAGCAATATAGACACCTCACCCAAAGTAACAACTTTTCCTGTAGCAACCCACACCCAAACACTGACTGATGGAGGTTTACAAAGTCCTGGCCATCTTGGCCCAACTCAGAACACATCTGAATGGTTATTCTACTACAGACCTCACTGTTGGGCCAGCTGAGGCTGTCGCTAGTATGACATTCAGCTTGACTTCAATCTCTGCCCAATACATCCCCCTTATTTTACAAGTGTTAATCCCATGCATTTATTAATAAACATCCTACATGCCCAGAGTGTGCCTGCCAGGGAACACAACCTGCAAGAGCCTGGAAGATATGCTCACAAAATTGATATAAAATTCTAACCAAATATTTCAAAAAAAGTGAAAAGAAATTAAAGAAGTGATAGAATATGTGAAATAATAGCAAAAATCAGAATTTGAAAGAATTCAGTTATGAGTGCTTAGAGGAAGAGAAATTTTGAAAAGAGGAGATAGATCAGGAAGCACTTAGAAATGAAATACAAGCCATTTCATAAACAAAGTCTAAACTTGGAAGAACATAAGACTGAATAAATGTTATAGATAAGGTCATAACAGAAAAAGCAGATACAAAGAGAGGCAAGGACTAGAGAAAAAATAAAAATAATTCTGTAGATATATTCTCTAGAATTCTATTGTTACAAAGTTTGAAACTGTCTAGATACTCCTGCATGATACTAGAACCCACGAGAGTTGTTTTAGTTGGAGAAGAGGGTGTGAGTAATGCGGCATTTCTAATGCAATCAGCCCTCCATATCCATGGGTTCCACATCTGCGGATTCAACCAACAGCGGATCATGTAGTATGCACTGCAGTACTGTATGTTTACAATTTGCCATTGGTTGAATCCGCGGATGCAGAACCGTGGAAATGGAGGACGGACTGAGGGACTTGAGCAGCAGCAAATTTTGTTATCCGTGGGAGGTCCTGGAACCAATCCTCCCCGGCCACCAAGGGACAGTTGCATTCTATTTTTTGACCTATTTATGTTCACTTTGTGATCATTTATTGATGTGCCAATCATGATCTGTACACTTTTCTGTCTGTGTTTTGTTTCCATAGAAAAGTGAACATGATATACTCTTTTTTTCACGGATGTATTATATTTAGTAAGAGGATATTAATTATAATATTTTCTATTCTATGCATTTTTTAATATTTCCTCTGAGAGACCGTTGCTCTTACATTTGGATCTCTGTTTCATGTTCAAGGCTTCTTCAAATGTCTGTCAAGCCTTGGATGTTCGAATCTTTTCCAGACTGTGACTCTAAAAGGCTTGTTAGAAACTCTCTGTACATGGGTGTACCTTATGAACTAGTGGGCTCCAATGTAGGAAAGTCAGACAGAAAAATTATGTTTCTCATTTTGTTGAGGTAACTGCTAACTTAGAATCAGCTCCTGCAGAAAGAACTTCTCCTGTTTCCTAGAGGAATTAAGACTGTCAACTTCTGGGGTTGAGTGTGGGAAAGAGACTGGTGATGCTCCGTGCTACAGGAGCATCACACGCAATCCTCTGTTTTAAGTGCATCTCCTCTCACTCGCCTCAGTTCTGCCTGCTATCTCTAGTCCAGAACTCCTCTGCTTCATTGCCATAAAGGAAAGCCTCCAATCTTACCCTAGTACAGAAGAAATAGAAAGCAATGCTGCCCAGATGAAAGTCTGCAGTCTGGTGCCAATTGATGAGCTCTTTGTTATCAACCTGTAACGAGACAGGTATAGAAACTGAATGTAAGTAGTAGCAACTGTTATAGAATTTGATATTACTGAGACATCCAGTCAGTGGACACATCTTTTGGAACAGAGACTAGAACAGTTCAGGAGTTTTTCATTTCATTTTTCTAATAATGAGTTTTTATTGTATTTTGCTGAAGCACTGGCTTGTGATGAATGTGAAGAGGAAACTAATCTGTCCTTCACTGCAGATGATTTGAGAAGCACTGATCCAGAAGCTGTGTTCCTTACTAAGACATTAAACCAATCTCACTGTTTTCAGTGTCATCTGGGAGGCTTAGTTGTGAGGAGAATGTCCAGATACAGTTCTGTGCCATGAATTGATTTGCTTCTGGTTGGTTTCCCACCTTGCACAGGTGTATTTTAAGCTTTCTCTCTTCTGCTTAGAACCATTCTTTTTTGCCACTATAATTTTTTTGATATCTCCTGTGTGCTGTCCTTTACTATTTGCCTTCTTGATGAATGTTTTTATGTTTTTTTTACCCCTGCTATCATTTTTGGATTTAGAGATAGAATATATATGTTAAATCCCAAAGGTTGATTTAGCAGTAAAAAATAGATTCTATAACAAAATATATGTCAATACTGCTAGAAATGTAACAAAAAGCTAATAAACACAAAGGCAGTGAAGTATTTTAATTCAGCACTATGAAACCATGACAGGTCACATACACACAAAACAAATAATGATATTGCATACTAACATAGTTTAATAACAAAATTAAGGTCACATCCATAATGTGCATGCTATTTTAATCTAAATGAAAATACTCCACCAGGAATAATTTGGAAGAAACCAATAATAAGCTCAATAAAATCTAAAAATAGAACTTACACCAATCACATCCACTCACTAAGATACAAAACTATAAATAGTAACAGAAGTTATTTAAATATCAGCAAGGAAATAGCTATAATAAATAAACATCTCATTCTTTAAAATATGTGATTGATAAATCACAATTGCAAATCTGTTAGAAAAAAAAAAGAACAGAACAAAATTGGAGATGGCCAGTGCTGTACCTAAACAGATTTATAGTGCCATAAATGCCTTAATTATTTAACTAGTAATAATGAAAATATAAAAGGACTTAATCCAAAAATTGAAAAGTGGGAGACAAAAATAAGAATAAAGGTAGTAATTTAAAAATGAGAGCATTATTGCATTTTATACAGTTTAATTTGAAAATCTAAATAAAATTAAGAAGGGAGAAAACAGTTACACTTTACCCTGGAAATGGAGGTCACACATGAAATAAGAGCTTTAGTTTTATGCATTATGCTTTAAAAAGAATATTGATAAGCTGCAGCATATCTAAAGGACTGAACACGAGAAGAGCAGGTGTCTGAAATTCAGGTCACACAAGTAATGGGAAAGGTTCAGATTATCATCATAACTGTCCCAAATATCTGTGAACCAAGGTTAGACTTACTGTGTGATACAAGAGACCGAAAGTATGAAAATCATGGAGAGGCAAATATCAGTTTAAAGGAGGGGAAATAATAATGAGAGCTGAAAACAACATTTTGTGAAGTCGTTGATATCGAGTCAGTGCAGGCTGATTTCCCTTGGACATACTGATGAAGGAATTTCTGTACAGATGAGAGGTAAGAGGAAATGACCACCAATGTCATTATCTCTCTAATATTATATAGTCTGATGATAAATTTGAAACTGAATAGATCCCTCTTAATAAATTCAGTGTGGAAGGACATGCAGACATCTTCTTCAGCCTAACATGGGACTGGATGGTTATTATTTTCTATTCATTTATGTAGCATGTCTTCTATGTTACATAAAGTGTAGTTGAAAGCAGGGGTCAGAAAAGGCATCCAAAAATATTATTTCTTTTGGAGGATCAAAGAAGTAAAAGGTCTTTGTAGACATGTGCAAAGATGATTAATATAATGACTCTTACATTCTGTGCGATTTATATTTTATGTATACTTTCTTTCATATTACCATTATGCACAAACAAAAATCCTATGAAGTAAAAAAGGAAAATTATATCATCCCTATTTTCTGTATTTTAAAATTTAGACTCAGAGAACAATCACAGCTTTATTAAAGTCGTGGCCTAACCAATGTCAAGCTTAAATCTTGTAATTACTAGTACAGTAACTTTTTTCCTCTTTCTGTGATACTGCCAGAAGAGAGCAACTTTCAGGGCAAAGCACTTCATTTCAAGCTGGACATAACCTTAAACAAAGAGTATAATCAGAGATTTGGGGCAAACACGCCAAATGCAGGGCAAGACAGAATGGTTATTAAGACACTTTTTGAGAATTATAAATCTGGAGGAAAAAGCAGGGGAGGGGAGTTATTCTTTAGTGACAGATACTCTGCTGTCTCCCTTAATATTCACAACCTTGAGATGAATATATTACTGTGCCTCCTTTACACAGGAGACCACTGAGGTCCCACAGTGTCAAACAACTCATCCAAGTTCACACAGTTATACAGATAAATGGAGTAGAAACTTTTATGAAATGTGTGTGTACTGTTGAAAAATGCTCTGATTACAAAGTCTTAAGAGGAAACCCTGTCTTCCCAATTACTTTCCGAATGGCCAGCTGTACATCTTTGTTCCTGAGGCTGTATACCATGGGATTCAACAGTGGGGTGATGATGGTATAGGTCACTGTCACCAACCTGTCTTTGCCTGATGTATATTTGGCTGAGGGTCGCAAGTAGACAAAGGAAGCACAGCCATAATGGACAATGACCACAATGAGATGGGAGGCACAGGTGGAAAAGGCTTTTTGCTTGCCTTCAGCTGATGGAATCTTCAGGATGATATGGACAATAAGGCCATAAGAGATGCAGATGAAGATGAAGGGCACAATAAGCACTAAGACCCCACAGATGAAGATGACCAGTTCAATGACATAGGTTTCAGCACAGGCGAGATGGATGACTGGTGAAATATCACAAAAGTAGTGGTTGATCTTGAAGTCACAGAAAGGGAGGCTAAAGACCAAAGTTGTTCCCAACAGAGAAAATAGGAAGCCACTAACAATACAAATCCCTGCCAGTTGTCCGCATACCTTCCAGCTCATAAGAATGGGATAGTGCAAAGGCTGGCAGATGGCAGCATAACGATCATAACCCATCACTCCCAGAAGCAGGCAATTGGTGACAGCAAAACCAAGGAAGAAGAACATCTGGGTGGCACAACTCATGAAGGAGAGTGTCCTGAGTACAGAGAGCAGATTGATAAGCATCTTGGGCAGGATAACAATGGTGTAGAAGATCTCAGAGGTAGAGAGGACACACAGAAAGAAGTACATGGGTGTGTGGAGGCTGGGATCCAAGCGGATAACTGAGATGATGGTGATGTTTCCACTCAGGATGATCAAGTAGAGGCAGAGAAAGGCCACAAAGAGGACAAGCTGCAGTTGCCCAAGGCTGGAGAAACCTAGCAGGAGGAACTCGGTAACGCAGGAGGAATTGGCCGTGGAGAGATGATCCTATGCAATAAAGGCAGTATGATCAGGAGCAGAAACCTTCGGAACTGAGAAATCAGGGAGGTTTACCCTTCATAAAGTAGCTAGCACCAGTCTGTTACGAATGAGAAACAACGGGCACGGGAGATAACAATAACATTATAAATTAACCAAAAATTATCCTAAATTAATATGCATCCGCAGTGCTATTTTTCTGCCAGTGATTTTAGCCATCAATTTGAGAACAGGTGTTCACATGAAGTGTACAGATATTTGCTCAAATGAAGTCTATCCTTCAGGGCAGCTCCTTGCAGACTTATGTAGTCTCTGCTTAATTTTTTGGTAATCTAATCCTCTAGAAAACCTTTATCTACATTAATTATGATTTTAAGTAGTCATAGTTTTGTCCATATTGCTGATACATATATTCTATAAGGCATAGCACTAATGTCTAAAGATGCACCTCCCACCTGCTTTTAGTACATTCCTCATCTAGAGAAGCATCCATTGATCTGTCTTTGTGTTGCTCACCCTTAAAGAACAGAGTTCCCTTTCACTGCTAATCATATACCCCATTTCTATGCAGTCATTCATCAAAATTAATTTGGTTTAGAACTACTGCTGCTATCTTAAAGCTAGTTTTATGATTCCTCTACAAACTCTTGTAGGACACAAGTCTTGATTTCCCCTTGCAGAAAATATGTGGCTAGAATAATTTAGTTTTGTGTCAGCATTAATGGGTTGCTCATTTGCTTATATGTCTTACCCTTGATATAACTGACTTGGACCCCAACAGACCTTGTTCCCAGTATCTGTCTCTGAATTCCTGAGTAGGGAGGCTCAGATACTTTTCCTAAGGCCTCGGGTACGGTTATTATTACTGCTATTAGATTATATATGTTTTAATCCAACCATTCTTATCCTCTTCCACCTCCTGCCCAAGTCTCTTCCCTTTCCTGGATTCTGTTTCTCAATAATAAGTTTCCAAATCTTCTTAGTCATCCAAGGTGTAAATTTCTGAGATACATTTAAGCACATGTTTTTTCTCATCCTCCACAACCAATCTATTTTTGTTCTGCAATGTTTCTAGGATCCATTTCTTCCTTTCTGCAAGACATTAGCTCTTCCCCAGTATATTATGAGAGCATTATAAGCAGACTCCCTGGAATTATCTCTTTCCACTATAAGCCATCCTCCACAATAGCAGCAACATTTTCTTTCTTTAAGACAAATACTATCATATTAACAAAACTAAATGACCCTCAATTATCTAGAAAGTTAAAACAACTATATTCTAGGTGTTTCATACTTCTGTTGATTTGCAAACTGATCTAGTACACCTAGGGCCGGTAGAGACCAAAGAAAAGGATGACCACTTCTGATTGGTAGATGGCAGTTCATAAGCAAGGGAACTTACATATAATGTTTGTCTGCATGGCTGAAAGATGCATAAATCTCCACACTCGCCTGCCAGAATCTTAAAAGTTTATATAGATGCCTTAATGGGGTTCAGTCATGTATGCTGTCCAGATGGTCTCAACAACACCTTACTCTCTCAAGGCTATGTACTTGGAACACCTCCCACTGTGGGAACTGTGGGCAGGACATTCATTCCAAGGACGGGGTAGGAGGTGAGGAGTCTCCAATTGTCCGGGTCCAGCTCAGAGGTCAACTGGCAGTCACATCCTCTTGATGACCTCCTCCAACATTTTCCCAAATGTACTTTTCCACTCATAACTGCTATTATATATTCCTTCACTTGCACTTTAGCATTGAGAAATTTTGAACAATGATGTCATTTTTCATGCTACCTCCTAAATCTGGAAATAGTCCATGCTTTATGTTTGCTGTTGTTTTTTTTCTTCTTCTTCTAATTTTGCAACCTTCTTTAAATTCTCAGTTTAAAAAAAATGTGCTCATGGAATCCTTTCCACACCTTGCTATTTATGCTTATTTATTCTCTCTGGGTTTCCTGAGCAATCACTAGAATTCTTACTTGTTTGTCACCAGTAGTATAAGTTTGTCTTTGATTCCACAAATTATAACTGACTAGAGACAAGAAATCACATCTCAATATAGTCAATAGTGTCTAAAATATACCAAGTTATTGAAAATTATTGACAAACTAAATGAGCAATGATCTCAGTTTCTCTTCTAAATTATTTCAAAACTCCCAGGTAGATGGCATTTGATTTCAGGGATTTTCCAAACTTATGCCCTTAATATTAATCTAGCATTCAATATGAACCTTCTGCTTCAACATTTTGCAGTGAAAATCTCTCTGATATCATTCATTAAATGCAGAGACAAAAAATCCATTAAAAATTGCTGCTATCTCATTTTCATTTTTGATTATCAACTGGTCTCCTCTATTATCTCTTTAGCTAAACTTTTTCTTTATTGCCAATCCTCCTCTTTCTGCTGTGGAAGACTGGCCCTGGACTAACATCCATGCCCATCTTCCTCTACTTTATATGGAGGATGACTGCCACAGCATGGCTTGATGAGTGATGCATAGATCCATGCCCAGGATCCAAACCTGCAAACTCCAGGCCGCCAAAGCAGAGAGCATCAACTTAGCCACTATACCACCGGGCCGGCCCCTAAACTTTTTAATTTTAAAAACACTTTGCTGTTGGTCTTGAAGTTCTTTGCAAAAAACAAAATTTATACCATTATTTTCTCTTTTGCTTAGACAAAGGACTAACAAAATTTTAAAACTGGACTAAAATCCAGAACTTGAACTCTTATTTTGATATCTTTGAATTGCCTTATCTCTAAACATTTTATTTGTTTTTTGTTTGTTTGTTTGTTTTTGTGTGTGGGGAAGACCAGCCCTGAGCTAACATCTGTTGCCAATCTTCCCCTTTTTGCTGAGGAAGACTGGCCCTGGGCTAACATCCGTGCCCATCTTCCTCTACTTTATATGGGACGCCGCCACGGCATGGCTGACAGGCAGTGCGTCGGCGGGCGCCCGGGATCCGAACTCGCGAACCCCGCGCTGCCAAGCGCGGACTAAACCACTGCGCCACCGGGCGGCCCCTAAACATTTTAAATAAGAAATACACACCATGAATTTGACTGGAACAAGGGCCCCACTAGTATTCTTCCTGAGATATCATCTTTACCTTTCCAATTTCCTGGTCTCCTTTCTTTGGATATTTTCTCTTTTATAGGATCATCTCCAGAAAGAATAGTAACTAGTTATGCAAAGAAATTTGGAGTTCCTGAAAGGAAAGAAAGGCCAAATTACTCAATTGCTATTCCACGACCCTCTCCTCCTGCCACCCCACATTGTGCCATCTAGTTTTTCAAGTCCATCCATGAAACCTATGTGGGAACAGAAGTTTGAAAAAAAAAACTCACTATGGAAAACTTTGACTCCACTTAACTCAGTCTAAGATACTGCATAAAATATTTGGTAAATAGGAAAGGATGTCCTGAGCTTGCAAAGGAGGGTATTACATGTTCAGAGTAAAGCTGTGGAAAAATTAAAAAGAGGAAAAGAAACGGAAAAATTGAGCAATTGAATTGACATCTTAACAAATGAAGAGAGTGAATTGATTTTTCATTATCCTGCTCAGTAACTCTTCATCTCCTATGGGGTAAAGCCAATTTCCTTAAGCTGCTTAATAGGACAGCTAATTCTTATCCCCATCTACATTTACAACCCCATCCTCTAAATCTTCATCACACAGGAATTGCACTGAAATACTTACAGTTTCCTGTACATGCCTTTGTGTTTCAAGACTCTATGCTCGAGAGACAGAAAGAAAGGGAGAGATCTCAGCCTCTGATATCTCACCTTCATTTGAGGCCCACTCATTCTTTATATTTTTTGAACTCACCAAGTAAATGTTCTCTAAGCCCTAGGGAGAGTTTGCTGTTCCTAGTATATTTAAAGCTTAGTACATTTAAAGCTTGTTTCGGGTGTCTTTATCACAATACTCAACATGTTATATAAAATATTGTTTTTCCTGTTTGTCTCCCCAATAGACTTGAGAACCTCAATATAAAGATCATACCTTATTCCCTTTGTATCCTCAAAACTTAACCCAGTATTTAAATAAATGAGATAAAAGCATTTAACGAATAAATGAAATAGTCCATTAATGAGTTAATAACAATTCCAATTATTTCATTTTATAGCACAGTGGTCGTCTTTGCACCACCTTGTACCTCCTAAGCAAAAACAATTTCTATGTTCCCCATACGTTCCATATTCTCTATAAATTTTTCTATTCTTTCTTTCTAAGTCTGTATCATGTATCCTTCCTATGAAATACTATATCCTCCTTCTGAAAAAAGTAAAAGCTTATTCTGTGGCCCTGCATTATTTTTGACCTTGGTCTCTATCTTTATTCTTATATTCTTCACCATACAACAGTCCTTTCTGTCATTTGATCACATTTCTTACTTTCTACTGCTAATAAATAGAGTTAACAGATCATTGGCTCATGGGAAAACCCAACAATTTTTAAATATGACACACAAATAAATGACTGGATTGTCACTGCATTTCTCAATAAGGAAATCAAAGTTCCAAAATAAAAATTAAATTTCACATTGCTTCCAATTGAAGTTTTACTGACATGCAGGTGTCTTCATTCTCAGACACTTCCTAGAAACTTCTATGAAGGTTTCTGGTTGAAATTTGCCAAAATTATCTTCCCTGTCATAATGCCCCAGGGTTCTTCTATTTTCCGTAGGTCTTTCCTTTCTACATTAGCCGTGGCCTCAATGCCTAGCTTGGTAGTTGAGATCCCTATCTCCATAGGGAGCTCATTACCACATTGTGCCCAATACCTGTCCATAATTTCCCTAATTAGTAAGTAGATTCTTGGTAAGACACTATGAGAATTAGTTGGCCAAAGAGGAGGCCCTTCCTAATATGCCATGGGGAATAGTCTGTTTCCTCTTAGAAATTCTCTGAGTATTCAGAGAGATGGAGGTTTTCTGGGCACTATTTGCTAAAACAGACATCAATGGAATGACCTCCTTTGAGTGTCCCTACATAATGACTAAATTTTTATTCTCAGGTCGGAGAAAAAGATCCATTTCACATTCTCACTTCTGAAAGCCAGAAAAGGGGAAGAAAGATACAAAGAACAGAGGGCAGACTATCAGAATGGAAGAGGCAGAATAAGTCTTCAGACACAGGGAAACACATTAGTGCCTGGAATATAATATAAGCATGATAAATATCTGCTCAATAAATAAAGAAAGAAAATTTGAGTTACGAAGAAAACTGTGATGGTGCCCTGGTATAGGTTTTAGCCAAAACTTCTCCTTCAGTAGAACTTCCCCCTAATCTCAAGTGGCATATTTATTCTCTCTGTCAGTGAGTTTGACACCGGCTGGAAATGGCGCAAATGCTAGACACTCGTGGATGTGTCTATGAGGAGTTCATATGAACTGCTCTTGTACAAGTTGTGTCAGAGATGTTACAGGGATGGGACAGTAGGAGAAATGCCCATGTTATGTAAAAACTTGATGAACAGGACTTCGTGGTTTCTCTCTCCTTCAGTTATGCCAGAGATTATGATCATGACTAGATCTTCAGGAAATACTTTGCTAAGATTCATCCACAAATTTATCTTCCTCTAGATGTGCAGAAGATTAAATATAGTCACACTTTTTCAGACTTCTCATTTAGAAAGATGCATATGCCTCTTTCCCTTGAATCTAGGTGGCTGAGTGACTACTTTGACTGATAGATCCTAGCAAAAGTGACACTGTATCAGTTAATGAATCCTGGACACTAAAGTTTGGCATCTTCTACTTCCTGCCTCTTCGAATATCTATTTTTGTACCCTAGCCACCAAGTTTTGAGGAAGCCCATACAGGCTGTAGAGAACACATATAGTGAGAAACCACGTCTCCTAGCAAACAGCCCAGATAAGCACACAGTCAAAAGTTAACATGAACCAATCAGCCACGTAACTGAACAATATTGGAAATGGGTCTTTCAGTCTCAGCTGAGCCACTCAAACTGACCTCACAAAGTGTAGATACCAGGTGTCCCCATGGAACTCTGCCAAAATTATAGATTTGTGTGCAAAGTAAATAATTGTTCTTATTTTAACAATTAAAATTATGGGCAGTTTGTTATACAGCAATAAAAAACTACGACAGAAGGTGGTATCTAAAGTCAGGATGCTGTTGTAATTAAAACTTAAAACATAAGTATTGATTTTGGAATTGATAGTAGGAGAATCTGTAAAGGCTTAAGGATTCTACTCCTGAAAGGTGGAAGCGCCTGTAGGCAACTGTTGGTAAACATGTGAAGGACAGAGATAAAAATGTTATTTTAGTTTGGTAGAAAGAGAGTACTTTTTTGGGAAGTTTGGCATATGATAGCCTGGAAAACAGAAAAAGCATTTACTGAACTCATGAGACTTTCTGGTGAAATTACTAGAAAGATTATAGAAAGTGCCAATCAATGATAAAATATGAGAAGATATAAACAAAAGAAGGTGTTGTTAAGTTTTTGAGAAAAATTTAGAAGAAACATAAAAAATCCAGAACTTGCTGGGTTTGAAAATAAATTTGTTTCTCATCTCATCCCCAATGTCTCCTAACAAAGAGTCTCAAAGTAAGAAACGGCTTCAGGGAGAAGACAAAATCCAAGATGCTATCAGGAAATCATTGCTTCAGGATAAACATCTCAAGAATATGGCTGTAAGATTCTTGGTTAGAACCCAGAAATATTTGTCTATACCAAGTAAGGTTTCTAAGTATCCTAATCATATAAAACCTCTAAGTTAAACAATAGCTCTTTAAGAAGCTTAAAGGAATTGTCACAGAGCAGCCTCATGGGTAGCCCATAATAAAGGAAGAAATGTGAGTGTGACTTTTGTCTAATAGAATTAATTTTAAAAATTGATACATAAGAAAAAGTTTTTCTTTAAAAAAAGTTCAAACTTATGTGAGCCAGTCATTAGGGGTAATAATGGAAGGAATCATTTCCATCTCCCCTCACAGTGATTCCCAGACTTACATATCCTTGTTATTGGAGAATGGGCACAATACGTTGTTTGCTAGTTCAGGGTATATACTGCCTTGAGTAGACACATGGACTCCATCAGGTGTTGTCACACAGTTGGTGCTATAACTAGGCCTTCAGTAAGCCATTTCATTGTTCTATCAGGTATTTGTCCTTGTGAGAGATGAGATGCATACATGACGCCAGGTTTCCCAGCATTATTTACTAAATAATCATCATTTTCTTACTGACTTATTAGGTGACTTCTGCCAAAGACCAAGTTTCCAAATATACATAGATCAATTTCTGAGCTCTCTTTTCTGTACATTTGTGCTATTTATCTTTTCCTATTTCAGGAGCATGCTCTTTTTGTTACTAAGGCATCTTACTACTTGGAAGAGGGAGCCCCTATATTACTTGTCCTTTTTCAAAATTGTCTTATTCTTCCATGTAAACTTTAGAAATTTGATGGTCAGGTTGCCTTGACAATTCATGCTAGGATTTGAATTGGAACTACATTATATCGATTTTGGATTAGCTTGGATGAAATTGACGATTTTGTCATTCTAGTAAAAAAAATTGAAATATAGCAAGCAATTTAATGATAGAGCTCAACTAGATTTAAGATACTTGTTAAAAATTTAGGTTTTTGCAGAACATCCCAATATTCCTAATTAGAATTTCTATGGACAAGAACCTGAGAAGATGAATTTGTAATTAACTCCTCTTTTGACTTTATAAACACTAAAATTGAGAATCACTGGACAAATACCAGTTTTCTGACTTAAAATTTGATTAAAAACTTCCACTTGTTATCTGCATTACTGTATTAATGGTGGTGATTTCTCCTTCAGAATCCATCACAGATGGACACAATGTCCAATGGGAACATGGGCTACTTATACTAATGGCTCCTACTCCCCAGGTTACTCAACTAAGGCTACCTTTGTGAAACTGGTGATATTATTTTTCCAAAATAACCTTGACTTCTAATTGACCCAAGACAATGTCTCCAGGGCAGTAGATCTGGCCTCAGGAGTCCAATAATCACAGTACATGCTTCTAATAACCACACCCCATGTTGGTCACCAGAAATTCCAAAGATAGTGACTTTGGCTGGAGGAGCTGAGAGTCCCTATGGATAGGGAGACTACTTCTACTGATGCGGATGAAAGCTTCTATCCCAGAGCAAATTCACTCTCTACTACGGTTACTTCTTCAGGTTCTCATCTTTGGCTTAGAATCTACTTGTGAAAGGATGCCAGCTACTGAATGACTGCTTCTGTCTGAACTGACAGGAGGAGAGCAATGTAGGTACTTACTGAGCAGGGGGAATATTGATCCAGCCTGGGGCTTTGTGGGGCCTACACCTAAGTGATGAGTAGTGTTGAGAACACCTCCCCCTCAACCCCCCATGGAGGTCAGTCGAGGCAGTTCCAGTAAGAGGCAACGTTACGAAGGAGAATCAGGGGCACTTTTACTCAAAGTACTAAGAGTGATTGGGCAAGGTCTGTACAGTTCTCTGAATTGTTCTTAATGCTCAGACTGGGTCATTTTTGCTCCCAACTAGATTTTCTTTTCTTTTCTTTCCTTTCCTTTCCTTTTCTTTTTGATAGGTTAACTGATAGATTAAATGAAACATACTTTCTAAATCTCCACTTGTCTCTCTGCTGTGTACTAATGGATACATGTTTGTAGCTAGAATTGAAATCTCATATTCAAACTCCATTTTAATAAGGCAAATTCAGGATTTTTATGTGTATCTAAGAAGATAAAAATTCCACTTCTCTACTCTGTGAGGCTGTCTACATAATTTTCTGTTAATTGATTGATGCTTTCCTTACTACAACTATTTGAATATATCAAAAGTTTTGCATCTGAAAAATATGTAGATTTGCTCCCTCTTTAAGGTACCCAGTACCCTCAAGTATTGGGTCACTATTTAAACCCAGATTACATAAAAATCCCTGTGGAAGGTCTAAAGAGTTAGAAGAATAAGATGCAGAAGTGTCATCTACAAGGATCATAACCTGAGTTCCATCCATAGGTTCTGGAATATCATAAGGGGGCTTTTGGGATTATTTAAGTAGAGAGTCTTGGACTCCCTGAGTTGACACAGCTCTTAGAGGTCAGCCCTCAACTCTTAGCCTAAGTCAAAATTCCTTCTCCAAGAAATTGTTCAAGGAACCTCTGCTTAAGTACTTTCCATGCATCCTAACAGTTTATTACAGTTATTGCTTCCCCTATCCTTTTTAATTTTAAAATCAGGAGACTGAATACCCAAGTTAAGTGTCTTGCCCAAATTTACACAAAGCTAGATCTAAAATATACATCCTCTTATTCCAAATTGAGGGATCTTTTCCCTTAATTTTATAGCCTGCGAGTATTTGGCTGGAAGACGTTTTTTTTACCCTTTTATCTTTCTACCCATGGCACTGATATAACATGCAGCAGGGGTCTCTGCTGTCTTCTTGAGCAGATGGGGTCTGCCTTCTCAGATGAACTGTGCCACTGGGTCTCCATACACAATGAAAAGGGCAAATATATCAACCATACAATTCATTTAGACTGTGTGGTTATATTAATAGTATGCAAAAAAATACACATAACTGAAATCAGCTGTCCTCAAGGGATTGAGTGACAAATAATCCAAACAATTTTTTTGAGTATTGAGTAGATACAGGCACTCATTCAGAATCAGAGAATTCCAGCTTCTGGGGTCTACTCTACACATTCTCAGTGGAGTGGGGGTATAGTGGGGATTAGACAGGAATTAGTTGAAAAGAGAGCCAGAAAAATCTTGGGAAATTGATAAAACAAGGATAAGCAATGACCATAAATTTAGATTTCCCTCAGTGTTTTGAAAAAGGAAATCATTTGTCCAGGGAAACTGTCTCATTGATTTCCTTCTTTGTTTCTTTATATAGAAAACATGCAACTAGTATACACATATATATATGTATGTAATGGGGATATACATGATATATACATCCATTATATTTATATTTTAAACAAATATCACTATAGTTACAGAATGAAAACTTCCTATGTGTGTTAAAGATCTTTAAAATCAGCATATGTGAGTATCCTAAAACTGACTTCAAATAAATAAGGACCAGTTTCAGGTAAGTAAGAAAGAACAAAAATCATAATCTCCAAATTCTAAGGATAGATACAATAAGTTTCATAAATCTCCAATCATTTAACTCAGAGTGTAGAAAGCTAAGGTTTGCTATTGACTAGAAAAACGCAAAAACTAAAAATTCTGGCAGCAGATGCAAATAATTCCTCAGCATAAAATGATGTAAAAGTAAATAAATATACTGAAAAGTATATAAACAAAGACATGATACAACCAAGAAATGCTGGATTATTTTGCATCCAGCAAATTACTTTCTTTACTTCTTAGGCTTGGACAGTTGGGAAATAGACGCATGAAAATATTACCTGATATCAGGCCTAAAAATGACTTTAGAAATAATTTCTTCTAGCAGTTTGAAAACTGTTGTTAGTAGCAAATATGTAAAAAAATTTGTTGAGTTAACAACATAAAAAAGACATCAAGCCTTTGATTTATGTCAGGGGATTGAAACCTGGAAAACTGACCAACTGTCCCATTCTCTCTCACTCTCTGTGACAAGTTGTGAGTCATTTTTGCAAAACTATTTCGATGAGTTTCTCTAAGGCACCTAGAATGGGAAAAGTGAAGTGTGTTGCAAAATGTCATAAAGTAAAAGAGTCTTTTTCTGCCACCCTGGTGACTGTTCTCTTCCTGAAAAAGGAGACATTTTTCTTTAAACTAATGGTATCTTCTGTCCACCTTTAGCTCAGCGCTCTAGTTTGTGGAGCTCCAGTAACGTTTCTAATTGATCTCCTGCTAGTCAGTCTGTCAAAAAATCACACTAAAGGGTTTTCTTTTTTCATATTGATTTGGGTGTTGACATAAGATTATGGTAATAAATAATTGACATGTTATATGATATTCATATTATATACCTTAGTAAATAATGTCATCAATAAACACAAATCCCCTCACACTTTTGCTCAGAGATCATCTAATTCTTCCTCTCCCTTCACATTTTATGGGTGAATAAAGGAAGGTTCACTTGTTTCTGTCTGAACACTACTGCTTCTTTCATTCCACGTTCTGATCAAGTTCAGATAGTTGAGGTTAACCATATTTTTCACTTTTGGAGAGCTAGCTTCCCTGGGCTTGTAGTGAGCAAGAAAAACACATTAATCCATAAGTAAGATGTAAGAGAAAACTATTAGATAATTCCTTAATCCTTGGCTAGACAAATGACATGTTCTTAGTCTTAGAGAAAGCCTCCTAATGGGTTGTCAGTTATTCCATTGCATATTTAGCCTTAATTCTTATTTTAGCAGACATTTTTAAGAAGGAGGTCCACCAAACATCCAGAAATGCCTTCCACCTGCAGAATTTGTGCTGAGTTTCCCATACATTTCTACTCTCCTCTCTGGATCCTGCTCTCTGTCTCCGTCCCTGACTCTCCTGTATAGAAGCGCTCTCCATGGAGCGGGTCAATGAGACCTTGGTGAGAGAGTTTGTCTTCCTCGGCTTCTCACCTCTGGCCAGGCTGCAGCTGCTGCTCTTCATTGTCTTTCTGCTCCTCTACCTGCTCACTCTCGGCACCAACGCCATCATCATTTCCACCATTGTGCTGGACAGAGCACTGCACACCCCCATGTACTTCTTCCTCGCTGTCCTCTCCTGCTCTGAGACTTGCTACACCTTCGTCATTCTCCCCAAGATGCTGGCTGACCTGCTGGCCCAGAAGAAGACCATCTCCTTCCTGGGCTGTGCCATCCAGATGTTTTCCTTCCTCTTCCTCGGCTGCTCTCACTCCTTCCTGCTGGCAGCCATGGGTTATGATCGCTACGTGGCCATCTGTAACCCTCTGCACTACACAGTGCTCATGGGACATGGGGTGTGTGTGGGACTAGTGGCTGCTGCCTGTGCCTGTGGCTTCACTGTCTCATTGGTCACCACCTCCCTGGTATTTTTCCTGCCCTTCCACTCCTCCAATCAGCTCCATCACTTCTTCTGTGACATCTCTCCTGTCCTCAAGTTGGCATCTCATCACTCTCGCCTCAGTCAGTTGGTCATATTCATGCTAGCTGTGTTTGCCTTGGTTATTCCACTGTTACTTATCCTTGTCTCTTACATCCACATCATCTCTGCCATTCTAAAAATTCCATCCACTGTTGGAAGATACAAGACCTTCTCTACCTGTGCCTCCCATCTCATTGTGATAACTGTTCATTATGGTTGTGCCTCTTTCATCTACTTAAGGCCCAAGTCCAATTATTCTTCAAGTCAAGACATCCTAATTTCTGTATCTTATACCATCCTCACTCCATTGTTCAATCCAATGATTTACAGTCTGAGAAATAAAGAATTCAAATCAGCCCTTCGAAGAGTAATGGGCCAGACTTCATATCCTGTTAATTAACGAGCCAAGTTTTAGCTATTCAGTTAACTGTATGCCTTTTATGTAAAATATGTGCTTTCAGACATTTTCTCCATTAAATGTAGAACAGACTGTAACATAAGAACATTTACATATGAGGAGAATGAGGCTCAAAGGAGTTAAGACATTCTCGCTTTCTACCATCAATGATACTCAAAGAAGGCTATGCAGATGTGGGAAAGAATTACTCACTTTTAGAACAAATTTCATCATATTTCACTGCTCTAAAGATTGGTCATTCAAAAGGAAACATGCAAACTGATGAGAGCAAAGATGCATCCAAGCTGTTTAGTTACAAGGAACAGAAGAAGAAAATCTGACTATCTATTCCTACCCCTCCTACTATCAGTGTTCCCTTTCCTGAAGATGACAGGCAACCTTGGTCCCCTCCATTCTACAGCAAACCTTAGTGGCCTTTTTGGTTCCTGATTCACCCCCTCAAACTACCTATTGAAATCTTTATCTTTACTTAAGATTGTTCTGTCCTTCCTTTGTTTGAGAGTAGAAACTCAATCGGAGTTCACTTCCTATATATGTCTATGTCCTTCCCACACTATCCTGACTTAGCTCTCATATTCAGTCTCCTGAAAATCATGCCTATTTATTCTCTTCAAGGCAGCTACTAACATTGACTAATTGCTGAAGTATCTCAAGTGATCTAAGCAAAGAGATTATGATAATGTTAATAGGGTAGAGTGCTAAAGTTCTCTAATGGCCAGAAAATCCATGGAAAAAACCTTCTGTGACTCCCATTGCCATACAGAATGAAGCCAAGAGTCTTCTGTTAGCAAGCATTTAATATCTAGTCTCTGCCTACCTCTCTGACATCATTATTTTTAACATTATTATTATTATCCATTTCTCATATATGCCTAATTATGCATTCTGAAGCTAATCAATTATCTCCTGGTGTTCAAAGTGGCTTGATTCTGTATTCTGCCATGTTTTCTCATTTGCTGCTTCTTCTCTTTGAAATAGCTGCTCTCTTTTATTTAATTTTCATATTTTATCTCATATTTCAAGACAACCTCAGATACTTTCTCACTTTCTCTCTTAAGTCTTCCTTGCCTCCTTGTGGCCCTCTGCCAATGGTATTAGGCTCTGCCTTCTTTGTATTGTCATAGTATCCAGGATATATTTTTATTATATCTCATTATTTCAATAAATATGTATTTATTGCTTTAATATGTACCAAATACTGCTTTAGCTACTGGACATTGATGATGAAAAAAATATGTGTGGTCTCTAACCTCACAGACCTGTGGTCTGGTTTGAAAGAGTCACAGTAAAGAGAGAAATTCAGGGGAAAATAATTTACCACAAATTGAAGTCTATTCTCTGAAAGAAAAAAAAATACATGCAGGAGTTAGGGGAGAGAATATTAAAAGAAACCTAATTTAGACTGAATGGTGTGGAGCTGGACTCCCTGGAGAACTGACATGTAGTCTACAAGTTGAAGGGTAAGTGCGGGTCACTATGTAAAGGGAACTATTTGGGAAGATCCTTTTAGAAAGAAGGAACATGTACAAAAGCCCTGAAACAAGAAAGAGCTGGATGAGTTGAAGGCAAGCAAAGGCCACATAACCATTTTTGTCGATCCCTAGAAAGATACTGAATTTCCTGAAGGCATGGATTTTATATTAAACGAAACCTGTTGGCCCTGTTCCTTCTATAGTGCCTGGAATAAAAGGGATGTTGGTATTGTGAATAGCCTTGACTATTCTGCCATTTTCTGCCCCAAAGCTTGCTCAGCCACCTTCATGCCCTATGTTAGTGTATGTCAACTCTATTCTGTCAGGTAGCCAGGTCATGCCCCTGAAAGTGACTTTTGCCACTCTTTTTTTCTCTTCCTTACACCACACATTGAATCAGCCAGTAAGTCCCATAGATTCTACTGGCTTATAGGTTTTTCAGTCATATCCCTTCTCCATTTCAACAGTCTCATCCTGTCTCCTTTGTACCACTTCAAGAACTTGAAAACAGCAGTAAGCAGGATAGCTGGAATTAACCCAGGTCTCTGATTTTTCTTAGTCTGGTTCTCCTCCCACCTTGCCATTGCTGTCTGTCACCCCTTGTTCTTGGTCTCCCTTGAAACAGAGTTCTCTAAATGTGGTGGAAGGTCAGTGTTGCAAGGGGATTTCTAGACAACTTTTTATAAGATGGCTCTAATGTCAATCCTAGGAATTAATGCTTGCTTGGAAACTTCATTGGTATGACCAGAATTTCAGTCCCTAGGACTCTCATCTGTGGAATAGACTTTGGTATTCTCCTCTATTCTTTCACTGAAACTATTCTGAGATCTAAAGGAATTTTTTCCTTCAGGAGAATGGTGGGAAGATAAAGCCAGCAAGACCTCCAATTCCTATTTTATTTCCATCACAGTAATTTAGCTTAACTCTGTTCAACAGCTGCAGTCTCCTTGACCAAACCTGTTCAGTCATTTCGCCATTGTGCCTTTGTTCACAAACGGAGGAAGTGAAGTAGAATGAAGGCATCTGTATAAATCCAATCTTAATACTGACAATGTCACTTAAGAATAAACTGCACATTTGGATTCCTGTAAACGTAGGGACTCCCACAAATTTCTATTTCAGACAACATGGAACAGAAAGTCTGAAAATCTAATTTGTTGTTCTGTCCTGACAGCTGTATGTCCTTGGGCAAGTGGTGTATTCTGTCTGAATTTCACTCTCCATAGCTGTAATAATAATTTACATATTTGCATTGTCTTATGTTTTACAAACTTTTTGGTGGGGGGAGTGAGGAAGACTAGACTTGAGCTAACATCCATTGCCAATCCTCCTCTTTCTTTGCTGAGGAAGACTGCTCCTGGGCTAACATCCATGCCCATCTTCCTCTATTTTATATGGAATGCTGCCACAGGATGGCTTGACAAGCAGTGTATCTGTCTGCACCCGGGATCCGAACCTGCGAAACCCCAGGCCGCCAAAGCAGAGCACGCAAACTTAACCACTACACCACGGGGCCTGCCCCTTACATTTTTAATAGAGCATTTTGTTTAAACATCACAACACTTTCCTGTAATAGTTGTTATCAGTCTCATTTTTCATATGAAGTAATTTCAAACTGGAGAAATTGTTTCTTGTACAAGTCACACAAATGCAAGGGATAGAACTGTGACTTAAAGCATGGACTCACATGATCCTATATCCCTTGCTTTAAACTAGCTTGCTGTCCCTCACCAGGCCAGTTGTTGGCTATCTGGCTCAACTCTCTGAGAAGACAGTTGTAATAAGTGTTGTGAGGGGTTAGAAGAAAGTCCAAATTAAATTCACCATTTTCTGCCCTCAAATTTTCTCTGCTATCTTCATGCTGTACCTTGGTCAACCATTCACCCAAGCATCCAAGCCATGCACATGGACGTCATCTTCACCATTTTTTTTTCCTCACACCACACGTTAAATCAGCCACTAAGTCCTATAGATTCTATTGGCCTAAAGTTCTTCAATTACATTTCTTCTCCATTTCCATAATAATAACCATTTTGTTTCCTTTGGATCACTGCAAGAATTTCAAGCCTGGTGGACCCCAATCCATTGTTCACACTGCTGTCAGGGATATCTTGGGTTGTTGTGAGGCTTAAATTATATACAATATGTTCAACACTGAGGACAGCATCTGCCACTTACTAAGCACTATTTCAATGTTAATTATTATCATCATCAATGTCATCATCTTTCTAAAATGAGAATCTCATCAGATAAATGTTCCAGATTATAAATCCTTCAATAGCTGCCAACAGATTTGAAGGTAGATTTTTAACTCCTTAACCAAAGAACTCGCTGTTCCAAATGGTGTTCTGTTTCATGCCTCCTCACCTGTACATACATTATTCCATGTTTTCCTGAAATTTATTCTTTGTATTATTTGTCTACCCACTACTCAGTTTTCAAATATTCACACAAGCACAACCTCCTCTAAGAATTTTTTATTTATTTCTGCAATCTAATTCATATTTCTTTTCCAAATGCTCTCACAATGACATGCAAATCTCATATTCATCTCTCTCTCCTAGCCCCCCATCACGGCGGACGCAGTCAGTGCTTTCCTTGCTTCTTCCATTGGGAGTTAAATTTCCTAAGGAAGACTATCCTTGTTTGAGCCCACACCACCTGATTATAACACATTTCATGATAGAAGTAAGAACTTAGCATATACTTTTTTAATGAATAAATATGTATATGGTGTCTCCTGGTCCTGCTGCTGAGTACTTCCATGCTACATTGCATGCCCCAGATTGGATTTTTGCTTATATCACTGCTGGATCTATTCCAGTCCATTGCTCTGTTATTTCTCAAAACATACTCCTCTCATTTAAAATAGAGGCTTGAGTGCAGGCTAGAAAAGCACAGGAAATTCTTGCCTCCAAGCAAAGGATGAAAAACAGGAACTGCAGGAGGATGCCTATAAGAGGGGGTTATCAGGTCTTTTCTGCTGATAGTGTCCAGCAGTGCCCAGACTTCTAATGAGTCACTTCACTAGGCTGTCTAAAATAGGAAACTAACAAATTCCGCTAGTCTATTGCATGGTTTATCTTTCGGCAAGAGAGCTTCTAGGTCCATTTTCCCCTTGGATAGTTTCTAATTAAGGGAGGGCAGGACATCTATCAGGAGCAAGGTGATAATGTCTCCATAGGGTGCTGGGTAGTGCAATTACCCAGCAGGGCATCTACACTAATGCTGATGACCAGAAAAATGCCTTTTAATAAGATTCATTAGGGTTGTAGCTGGGTCAGGCCATTCAGAAGAGGCACAGTGAACATCGTTCTGAGGAGTGAGGTGGTGCTTCTTCTGTTATTAGTTTGAAATTTTTTAAGAGAATGAAAGGGATATCTGTAATATATTGGGAGTGGTGCTATTTGTGACAAATTACTTGTATGTTTCCTTAAAGCCCTTGGGCCATGATTAGGAGACAGAATGATTGCATTCCACTGTACCCCAGGTCTCACATTTTGGGGAACATGGAGCTCTTTCACATTGGTGACTTGGCTCTTTATTTCATAGTAAAGAAAATGACTCATTAAATTATCTACAATCTTATAGCACATTATGCCATCTCAAAGATAACTACTTATGTCTTTTATCTTATGATCAATTCAGAAATTGTTGAAGATATTTTTAGAATTGTGGTCTATGCATACATGATAGTGAAGGATCGAGGGGTGGTAATAGGGAGAGTAGCTGGATGGGGAGACAAGACAGCGCTCAGGTTGAGGTCTGAAGGTTAGGAAAAAAAGGAAAACATTACAGATATTGCAGAATGGTCATTAGAAGTATCCATAGGATCAATCTCAAGAAGGAAATATTTAATTACTGCTCTTATAATTCTGGGCAACATTTTTCACTTGTGCTGCGTTTAATCCTCATAATATCCCAAATTGCAGAAGAGAAAATTAAGACTCAGGAAGAGTAAATTACTTACTCAAAGAAAATGCTGAAATAAGAATGTGAATTTGTGCCTTTTTACTTCATATCTAGTGCTTTCTTCACAATATAAATCTTTCTCTAGCTTCCTTTGCTCATTGGAAAAACTTTACCAGGTACATGACAAATGTCAGCAAACCAGTTGCAATGATTTGTTCATGTATAAATTTGTTCAGTTATTGATTTCCTCACATAGGTTTTGAGTACTTGCTATTTTCTGGGAACTCTGATGCTGATGGGGTTAGAGAGACGCATGTGAATACATGGTGCCTGGCACAGAAGTTTTGTCAAATGAACAACAATATGGTGTCTACCTTCTAAGATCTCAAGTTGTCCCGGGCAAGAGAGATCATTATCTAGAATTATCTAAAATGTGAGAAGTTCTAGTATATATGTTTCTTGAGGTCAGGGATCTTTATTTTGTTCACTGATACATCTCAAACACCTAATGGAGTAGCTGCAACTTAGTATGTACCCAATAAATATTTGTTGAATTCAAAGAAAGGCTATGGAAGCCTGATTCGGGAGCCAATGATTTGCTTTTTCCTAAGAGATTAGAGGATCTGCCTGAACACAGGAAAAGGTATTGCTGTGATATGACATGGCTCACTGCAAGCTCAATGAAATACATGGTGTTCCACATGACTAAAATATTGGGATGAAATCAGGGAGCTGGAAGGGATGAGTTTTGAGTGTAGGAAGAAACCAAATTATCACGAGCCTTTTTATTTTCTGGTAAGAAATATGGGATATTACAAAGTTTTCAGAGATTATTATAGGGTTTTGAGTAAGAAGATAATTGGTTAAATGTAAATTTTAATGTCCCTGCAATTACCACTTCTTCCCAATTGAACTGTTTCAATACCCACTTTCTATTTATTCTCCTATTTCTTGCCGCCTTGTCCAAGCTGTTCTCTGTGTCTGCAGTGCCATGCCTCTCATTCTCAGGACCCTGTACGCTTGCTGCCCAAATAACTCTTGAGAATCATCTCCTCCAATTGCTCTTCTTAGGCCAAAACAGTGGAGGCAAAAAAAATTATAGATTCCTACCTTGAATGGATTTGTCTCTTCTAATTTCCCCTTTCAGATCCTACGATGAGAGAAGATAGGCAAACAATACTGAAAATAAAGAGTACCATGGATATTTATTTTTCTTTTTAGAAACACTGAAACTCTTAAGATTCCAGAGTGCTGCCTCAACAGAAGAAATCAGTCTTGTCAAAAACACCAGATATGGGAATCAGGGGCCTGAAGAGGTAAATAAAGTTCATTTTCTAACAAAGCTGTCAGCCCATTGTGTTGTGTATTCTATGTTCATAGTTCTCCCTGCAAGACAAAGTAGGGAATATAATTTAATTGCCACTCAGCGTGCAAGTGCACACGCACATGCAGACTGAAACAGAATATTCACTTTAAACAAGGACTACTCACACTTTGTGTACTTCCCCTGAATATCTTCTCTCATCTACGCTATTTGGGTTTAAAACTGCTGGTGTTGACCACTAGCCGGATTCTATCATCTCAGTGATGGAATAAGCATAATGTTTCAAAATCACTGTCCTAGAATGACTGTTTTGTTTGGAAAGGAAAGAGCCCAGCAAAAAAAAAAAACACTAGTCAAAGAAAATAATGCCACTGATACAGCACTTCCTACAAAGGAGGTGCTTTTTAGGTACTTTACATGTTAACACATTTATCCTCACAACAGCCCATTTCCCAGATGAGAAAACTGTAACATGGAGGGGTTAAGTAAATTGTTCAAAGCCAAACAATCACTAAATGGAAAAATGGAGACCCAAATCCAAGTTAACTGCTTCCAGATTCCATACTATCATCTATGCAACAATACTATCTCTCTTTAACCTAATACAAAACCCTAAGAAAAGTCTGTTTTATGACTTCCAAATGTTCCTTACTATAAATACATCTATATGTATAAATCTGTTATAGTAGGGTAAATTTTCAAAAATGGAATTAATGGAACAAATAGGATGAATATATTCGAGGGTCTTGATACATTTCGCTAAATTTACTTTTTTTCCCACATCATACATTTAGTTTTAAAAAAATATTTCCAGGGTATCCTAGGTTCACTTAATAGTCCTTGTCTATCACCATAGTTCTGCACAGTCAGAATTTATGACCTTGAGGCATTGCCAGATCCACAAAGAAAAACACAATTTTAATCCTTAGGTGCTAGTCAACCATTTTGGAATAATTTTACAACAATGGCTGAGAAACTATTCGATTTTAGAGTAACTTCCAGCTAACCCTCCAAATTAAGCCAAACACATTTTGCTGGATTTCTTTACATAAATTTATAACCAATTTACAATCCAACTAATAAGTTGCTAGTCATATAGTGCACATCACCAGTGCTAATTTGACGAGTCTAAAGGTTCTCTCAGTTTAATTTTAATTTGCAGTATATTTTAAATGAACTGAAACAAATTTTTATGTGTTTAATGTACTTTATTCCTATTTTACAAACTGTGTGCTGTGTGCCATTTTCTACCTTAGAGTTTAGTTATTTTCTCCATCATTTGTAATGTTTTATACTAGTACTAAAATTTTGATATTTTTGGTAATATTCCATTTGTTTGTTTTCTAATATTTTTGATTGTGCTTTTGTTGCAAATGAATATCTAACTTTATACAGTCGAATTACTGGTTATTTACTACTCTTTGATAATATGTTATTTTCTTTAAGCTTAGCTTTTCAATTTTTCTTTCTGGTGACATATTTTTTCTCATACTTTTTTAATTTTACTGACATATCCACAAGATCTTTTCAACATTATGTGAGTTGAAGACCTATACTGACTTTTTTCTATTTCTTAAAAATCTTCTATTGAGTATTAATATATGTCAAAATAGTTTAGATGGCATTGACATATCATCTCACATTTGAAGGTTTGTTGAAATTCTCTATGAAAAAATAGTGGCACAGTGTCTTTCATGAGGGGTACCTCTATACTAACATCCTCTACTTCTTCTAAGAAAATTTGCTTATATAGCTATTTTTTTTAACTGGATCATATCTCAGAATTACTTTTCTAGAAAATGGCTCATTTCATCTAGACTTCTAAATTTCTTTACAAAGATTTGTACAAATGATTCTATTATGAAATTTGGAAATTTCCTCCTTGAAATGATTATATCCTTTGTCATTTTCTACTATAGATATTTATGCTTTCTTTTATTTTCCTGGATAAACTGTAGTAGTTTGTATGTTTTGTCTATTTTTTTCCAAGAGGTTATATATATATGTGCATGCACGCATGTATTCTAGTATTTTTCTGTTTTTCATATCATTATTTTAAATTTTATTTGTAATATTTTTTCTTTGTATTTCCCTTTAATTCCTTGTTCTATTTTTTACTTTCTGATGTTTTGTAATGATTATTAATTTGAAAATTTTAATTTAAATGTACAAATAAGCTTTAAATTTCCTCTCATCACTGCTTTCAACCTAGCTCTAATATATAGAGTATAATTGATATTATTTTCTAGAACTTATTTATTTTACTTTGTATCTACCCTTGGCCCACCAGTTGTTTAATAATATATTAAAATTCTCAGGCAAGAGATCCTTTTTGCTTTCTTACCCATTAATAATTTATTATATTGGGACTAGGGGAGATTGTTTGTATCCTTTCCACTTTGTGATGTTGGTTGAAGTATCTGTCATGACTTAATAGTCAATACTCATAAATATTTTATGTGTCTTGAAAAAAAGTATATACTCTTTTATTAAAATACAAGTTCAATATACACCTATAAGGTGCACTTTAGGTCTTTAGGTCTCTTAAATGCTTAATTATAATTTTCTTCTCAATCTGTTTTAAACAGAGTGGTTTATTAAAGTTAAAGTTAAGTGGTTCACTAAAACTTATTAGTGTGTCTGCCTGTTTCTCCTCGTAAACATTTTATATCTTCTTTCTTATGAAAGTAGCACCTGTTTTGGGGGGGGGCATACATTTATATCTATTACAATTTCATCATGAACTGTAGCTGTTAGTGTTAAAACTGTCTTTGCCATTGTTTTTGGTGTTGTTCATGTAATCTTTCTGTTCTGAATTTTAAATTGTCAGACATCAGGATCACAACTGGTGCTTTTTTGGTTTCTGTGTGCTGGGTATAATTTCCCTTCTCTTCATTTTTCAGCCTTTCTGAATTATGTCGTTATAAGGTTATATAGTGCATAGAGTTAAATTCTGCTTTAAGACTATGCCTGATTTTTTAAACCTTTAGTCTGTTCATAGACATTCCCTATTTGTTTGATCAGTTTTAAATGATGGCCACTGAGTCTCACTATTATATATGCGACAAGAAGTAAGCTTTTCCTACTTCACAATTTCTCACTTCATTTCCATCTTATTTTTCAAATGTGTTACTTAAATATTAACATTTACAAAGTATGTTTCCATCCCTTTTCCCACTTGTTTGGGCCTTGGATCTACAGTAGGTATATTTATTCAATGTCCACCACTTGTCCCTTGGTTGGAAGACCCTCCAGACAACTCTTGGTGAATAGAACTCTTCGCTTAGTGACGTCATCAAGAAAAGCTAGTGTTTTCATATTCCTAAAGCGTTAGCACATTTAAAACTATTTTTCTATATCTTTAATATCCAAGGACAATATGTCTGTGTATAAAAATTCTTGGTCAAATTTTCCTTCCTTGAATTTCTTAAAAATCTCAACACTCAACATGTATTTTGTATTGCTGCCAAAAAATATGATTTTGAAATGATTTTCTTTTTATTGTTAGTGATCAGAATTTTTGTTCAAAGGCAGGTAGTTTTTCATCATATTTAAGTGTGATAGTTTGAGTAGGGTATGTCTTAGACTTGACTGCTTTTAATCAATGTTCATAAATATTTGGATAGTCATAAATACAAAAAGGGTGAAAGGATGAAGAATCATTTGAATGCATAGTTGCTGGTCTTTTATTCAGGGAAGCTTTCTTTAATAATTTTAAATGTTAAGTTTTTTTCTTATAAAGACTCCAGTACTTTGCATGTTGAATCTGCTCCGTATTTCTTTTATGTCTGTTACTTTCTCTTTAATCCTAATTAAAGTATTTTTCTATTGCATTTAAATATATTTAACTAGTGTTGGTCAGTTTTGCCAGAGTTTTCTTATGTTTGTGGTTGTTTTTGTCTTGTTATTTTCTTTTGTCATATTTTCTTGTACAGTTGTCATTTGCTGAACTTTATCAAATTTTTGCATGATTTGATTCTTTTTCAAGTCTTCAGGTTTATTCTTTCTGTTTGTTCCCGCGTGTTTTATCCTATGTTGCTTTGGGCTTTTTCCTTTTCCCTAATCTTGATCAAAGATACTTTTCTCCCAGAGAAATACTTGCTAACACATTGAGTAAAAAAGAAATTTAAAAAATTATTTTTTTTCTACCTTTTAGAAATTGAGGGGAGGTTTAGATGCGTTGTAAATAGAATACATTTGATATAAGATAATTTACTTAATGGGATTCTTTATGGCTAAAAAGTGTGCTTGTTTTCCTTAATTATTAGTTTTTTATTTATTCTTGCTAGAAAATCAAAAGTAGTTGATGTTTCTTTGCTGTTTTACTACAGAAAAGATCTTTCAAACCCCTGACCCCAATTTACATTGCTTTTCATGTCCCCATGACCCATATACAATGTTTTTCCTAAAAGTAGTTTATGTATAAGAATTCAATGACTCTATCACAGACTATGTTTTCTATTATGTATGGTAGACACCACGTGTATCTATAAATAGAAATGACAATGAATAAGAGAAGTGAAAGAGAAAGGTGGTGGGGATAATTCTGGTCACTTCAGAAAGTGGTTATTCTGCTTATAAACACAGATAATGAGTCATTTGACCTCATCAGTTTGAATCTGCTGAAAAATTAGTCTGCTTATTTTTCCTGAAAATCAATATCGTAGTTGTTCAAAAAAGGGAACAAGTGACATAAATAGTTATAATTCACAATCTTAACCCAATCTATCTGTATTCAATTTCATAGACCCTATCTACCAACCCTCTGTTCAGATATACAATCTTCTTTTCTTTTTTTGTGTGTGTATATTTATGAATATATTAAGGGGGAGTTGGAGATAGAATAGGGCATTGCTAGCATGGTAAACTCTACGTTGTCGGGCTGAAAATGCAAATAATTAATAATTTATAATTACTTTTGCAAAAGATTTCTGAAGATCTGTGATGTGTTCCAGGAACACTTAAAGATCCCGGGGAAGGACTAAAATAATTAATATTAACTGGATCCTAATGCACCAAAGACCTCTAGTTAGTGATTCAAATAGAAACATATACAAAAAAAATTAAATCACCAAAATGATATCTATGAATTTCACCCAAAACCTTATTAAAAACAGCTTAATATACCAAAAATTCATGCATTTTGACTGCAAAAGTTGATACAGTTGTGTAATCATCACCACAATCCGGTTTTAGAGCATTTTCATTATCCCAGAAAGATACCTGTTGCCTGCTTGCTGTCAAATTCCATTCTCCTCTAGCCCATCGTCACGACTACTTTACTTTCTACCTGTATAGATTTTCTCTCACTGGACATTTCATAGAAATGAAATGTGCAGTGTAGCCTTTTGCACTTGGTTACTTTTACTTAGAGTAATATCTTCGCAGATAATTTATATTATGGTATGTACCTGTAGTTCATTTGTTTTTATTGCCGAATAGCATTCAATTTTTGTTTATTCATTCATAAATTGGATAGATATTTTCCTCTTTTGGCTGTTGTGAATAATGCTACTATGAACATTCACATAAACGTCTTTGTGTGGATAGTCATCTCTTTGGTAGATTCCTAGGAATGGGATTGCTGGGTCATAAAGTAAGTTTATGATTACCATTATAAAAAAATGCCAAACTATTTTCCAAAGCGACTGCACAATTTTATATTTACACTGTCAATATGCAAGGATTTTAGTCTCTCCCTACCCTTACCAGCATCTTTTAGTGTCTATCTCTTTAGCTACAGCCACTGCAGTGCATGTTAACAGTCATCTCCTTGTGATTTTAATTTGCATTTCCCTAATGACTAACAATGTTGAGCATATTTTCATATGCCTATTATTAGGCACTGATAAACTTTATTGAAATGTCTGTTTAAAGTGTTCGCTCATTATAACTGTGTGTTTTTCTTATCACTTATAATAATTACTTATGTTTTTGAGTACAGATTTCTTATCAGATACATGTTTTGCAAATATATTTTTTTCTGTCTGTGGTGTGCTTCATCATTTTCATAATGATACCTTTTGAAGTGTTTATTTCTGGATTCTCAATTCTATCTACTCTTCTGGATGTATAACTATATGCAAGTACCATGCTGTCTTAATTACTGTATCTTTACATTGTTTTGAATTCACAAATTATAAGTCCTCAATCTTTGCTCTTTTCCACAATTATTTTGTCTATTCTGGCTTCTTTCCATATAAATTTTATGATTATCTTGTCAATTTTTACAAGCAATGCCTGCTGGGCTTTGATAAGATTGATGTTGAATTTACAGATCAATTTACTTAGAATTGCCTCTTGCTAATATTGTCTTACTACCCATGAACATGGACGCCTTTCCCTTTATTTAAGTCTTTTTAATGTTCTAAAAAATATTTGGTAGTTTTGTGTGTATATGTCTTGCACTTCTCTTAAATTTAATCATAAATATATATATGAATATTCATATTGCTATTGCAAATAGAATTGTTTTCCTTATTTCATCTTTGGATTGTTTGTCACTAGTGGGAGTAGGCAGAATAGTGGCTCCCCCAAGATGTCCATATACTAATTCCTGGGACCTGTGACTATGTTAGGTTTTTACATGAAAAAGGAGAATTAAGGTTGCTAATCCTCTGACCTTCAGATAGAGAGATTACCTTGTATTATTCTGGTGTATCTGATGTAATCACAGGGTTGTAAAAAGTGGGAGAGAGAATCAGAGAGTCAGAGAAAGAGATGTAACTTTGCTGGCTTTGAAGTTAGAGGAGAGGGACCATGAACCAATGAATGTGAGAGGCTGCCAGAACTGCAAAAGGCAAGTAAAAGGCAAGATTCTTCCCTAGCACCTCCAGAAAGGAATACAGGCCTGCATATCTCAGATTATTACATCCATGTACTGAATATGTTTAACTTTTTCCCTCTTCTTTGCAGGTCTTGGCAGAAAACCTCACCACGGTCACTGAATTCCTGTTGCTGGATTTTTCAAGACTTGGTGAAACTCAGCTTGCCCTCTTTGTGGTTCTTCTCTTTCTGTATCTTGACATTCTCAGTGGTAATGTCACTGTTATCAATGTCATCCAAAAGGATCAAAGCCTCCACACTCCAATGTATTTCTTCCTTAGCATCCTCACAGCATCAGAGACCTTCTACACCTTTGTCATCCTACCCAGGATATGCATCAATCTCCTCTCTGTGGCCAGGGCAATCTCCTTCATCTGCTGTGCCATTCAAATGTTCTTCTTCCTTGGTTTTGCTATGAACAACTGCCTGCTATTGGGAGTGATGGGTTATGATTGCTATGCTGCCATCTGTCATCCTCTGCATTACCCCATCCTTATGAGATGGCAGGAGTGTGGAAAATTGGAAGCTGCCTGTGGGATTGGAGGCTTCTTGGCCTCGCTTGCAGTAGTAAATTTAGTTTTCAGCCTCCCTTTCTGTGGTGCCAACAAGGTCCACCACTACTTCTGTGACATCTCCCCAGTCATTCGTCTGGCTTGCACCAATACAGATGTTTATGAATTTGTCATATGCATCTGTGGGGTTCTTGCAGTTGTGGTCCCATTTTTGTTCATCTGTGTTTCTTATGTCTGCATTCCGAGGACAATCCTAAAGATTCCCTCTGCTGCAGGCAGACAGAAAGCTTTCTCCACCTGTGCCTCTCACCTCACTGTTGTTATTGTTCACTATGGCTGTGCTTCCTGCATCTACCTGAGGCCAACAGCAAAGCATGTGTCCAGCAAGGACAGGCTGGTGACGGTGATGTATACCATTGTCACTCCATTATTAAGCCCCATGGTATACAGTCTCAGAAACAAGGATGTCCAAATTGCTCTCAGAAAAGTTCTGGGGAAGAAATGATCTCTAAAATTAAATAATTGAAATATTATTATATTTTACTTTCTGTAACAAATAATGACCCTTTTTCATACGTATATTATATCTATAACCAATTCATTGAAATAATAGTTCTCTGTAAGATGTGTGTCACAAAACATTTTTCTCCTCACAATCTCTTTAAATTCAGTCTGTCGGGTATTATTTTTCAGCTTCTGAGATGGAATTTCAGGTGTTCCCAAATCTAAATGCCCAGTTCACTGTAATATCAAAAAGACTACATCTCATTTAATACTAAAGTTTTCCCGTTTCTCTGGTGTTAGTATTCATGAAGCCTACATTGGGGCCAATGGAGTTTCACTTAATTATTAGCTCTGTCAGCTACCACTTCTCTCTCTACTAATTTTCATGACTGATTCTCAAGGTTTACACTGGGAAGAGAGAAGGATAGGTGGAGGAATGTTCTTACTTGACTGATACTGTCATGTTGTGGCAATTGTGCTCTCAGGACTTTGCGGAAAGACTGAGTCTTTCTCACATGCTGAACTTTCATGGGTTTCTGGATGCATTTCATACTTGGAGCTTTTACTAACTTTCTTGTGACGGGGTTGAAGCTGCCTCTGGCTGACAGCTTGTGAATTTGTCTCTTAATTCTAAGAGTTCACCAATTATCTGAGTCATGTCTCTTTTGGAGGTTCTTAGGTAAATCCATTTTAAGTGATTCCAGATTGACTTTTCCTTTGAAACTAGCCCATATCTGATCTGAAAGAAAATTTTGTGCTTCCCTGCCGTCCCATACTCTGATGAAGTGCAGACATCTCCCTCTCTGCTCTGGTGTTTCACTCTAATAGCCACAGACTCCTACATCCAGATTTCTCACGTAATATCAGGTAGCAATCCACTCTGTACCTTTAACCCCAGAGGATGCATATCAAAGTCTTGAAGTAGTTCTCCTTTTGAGGGAAGATAAAGTATCAAGAACTTCAGTAGCTTCCTTCAGGAACATATTTCCCTCCCTTTTTAACAGAACTTTTTTATTTTTTTAAAGTAGTTGGCATGTTTCCCTCCCCTTGCTTTTGTGCCTCAGTTAAAACTAAGACAGAAAGACTCCCTTTTTTACATTATGTGCCACTATAACCCACTTTTTCTTCTAGAAAAAGATATTATGATGGGGTTTATTGGTAAATATTGAGTCCAAAAAGTGATTTTTTTGTAGGAAGAATCAAATAGTTGGCCTGACCAGTGGCATAGCCACGGCTAATCACCTTAATCATTCTAGTCCACATCTTGCAACAGACATTTCTTTGACATACTGTTGAGAACAATATCCAAACATGAAACTATCCTCATGCACATAGGTGGGGGAAACTTGCTTACAATTTAAGGAGTTTACAGAGTATCTAAAGTCCACTGAGAGACCTAGTTCATGAGATTCCTTGTTCATTGCCAAACTCATCTAAATCATTTCATTCTGTTTTTACCATTTTTGTCCCTTCTTTTCAACTTTTGGCATTTTGTTATATTGTTCCTTTTTACCTGCTTGAGAAATTACTTATATCCTACTCTCAGAAATTTATATGTTTTATAATTTGATTATATGGCTGGAGAAATTGGCATTCTTGCAACTATCTACTAGATTTCCTTAATGGATTTAACTTCCCCTTCAAAGTTGAATTTCAGAAAAACTCACCATGGGGTAAACAGAGATGCTGTTCTGTTTAGGATGCACCTGCAATTAACTGGAGCAGTACAGTTTTATTATATCACATTCATTTAAAAAAATAAGAAGAAGGTACTGTGCAGTCTAGATTTTAACGTTTCTGAATATAGAGTATGTAGACATTAGGAAAATTAAATCTATTCTGTAGGAAGTAGCAGTAAATATGCTACTAATTATTGTTTAAATCACTAAGTTTGGGGGACATAAACATTGCTGCACTTTCATGTGTACTTTCAGGCGTTCTATTTTAGCTAGGTAGAGCAGTCATTTATTCAAATCAAGTTAAAAGACATTTATGAGTCACCTACTGCATGCACATACTGTATCAGAGATACAGATAATAATGGGAGAGGCCATTACATGGGTATGACAATGTACTTCCTCTCATATTGCTAATGGTCTGGTAGAAATAAAATAAGGACATAAATACCTGAAAAAGTCAGAACTCAGCAAAAGGCATAAGTTTGGCCTAAATTGCTACAGTGTTATGAAGAATGGAAATCAGGAAATACTTCATGAAATAGGTGAAAGTGGAGGGATACTTTGATGGAGACTGGGTTATATATTGAACAAAAGGAGGTAATGGCCCTTTTGACTGAGAAATTATTTAGTTTCTAGGCCAGCACAGGCCCCATCTCCATGAGGACCCCACCTTAGAAGTACTAAATGGAGGAATCTGATGTCCAATGAGGTGAATTCAAGTTTATCTTTTATTACACTTTTAAGTAACTATAACTGTAATTAAGAATGCAACTAGTATGTAAGCATGGCCAAGATGGCCATTTTTTATCACTAAAAATTATTTTTATGTAAAAATACTATTCTTTTCATTTATATTCTCATATTATATTATGTATATTTTTGTTAAAGATGATTTCCATTTTTTATGTTTCTGCTAATTAAAAAAGTCACTTGGGAGATCCACACATGAAGAAGATAATGGGAAAGGAGACCCATAAAGTAAGATAAATAAAAATTTTAAAAATCACATTAGTGTCAGGCTACTGTAGGAAATATTCTATGCACTAGGTTAGACACACAACTCAGTCACTTTTTATTAAAGTTGGTCAAGGTACTAAGAAAAAGGTGCATTTCTGGAGCTGTCAGCATATTTACTGCTACTTCCTACAGAATAGCTTTAATTTTCCTAATGTACATTCTCTATACTCAGACACTTTAAATTCTAAACTGCACAGTAGCTTCTCCTAATTTTTTTAAATGAATGTGACATCATGAAACCGCACTACTCTAGTTAATTGTTGGTGCATCCTAAATAGAACAGCATCTCTGTTTACCCCATGGTGAGTTTTTCTGAAATTCAACATTAAGGGGCAGTTAAATCCATTAAGGAAATCTAGTAGGTAGCTGCAAGAATGCCAATGAATTTCTGGTGAAAAGATAATCTTTTCAAAATTTTGCATTTGGATAGATAACTCTTGCCCTTTTCTCACAACATATAAAGAATTAACTGCAAACGGATCATATCCTGACTGTAAGAGCTAATATTATAAAACTTCTAAAAAATAACATTGGATAAAATCTTAGTGAGCTTAGATTTTGGAAACATTTCTTAAATATGGCACAAAACACATAAATTATAAATGTCAAAATCAATAGACTGGACTTTATCAAAACTAAAGGAAATTTCTGTTCTTTAAAATTCAATGATAGAAAATTAAAAGCAAACCACAATATAATGAAACTATTTGCATAATTTACATGTGACAAAAAAACCCTATAAAATATAAAGAACTCTTACAATTCAGTAAGAAGACAAATGATCCAGTTGAAGAATTGGAAAGGGAGACACATTCCAATTTGAAAATGAATAAAAGATGTGAGAAAGTACTCAACTAAAGAAAATATAAAGATAGCCAATGAAAACACAAAAAGGTATTTAATTTTGTTAGTCACCGAGGAGATTCAAATTCCAACCACAACTGGATAACATTATGCATCTACTTGACGGATGAAATTAAGACTGACAAATTTTACTGAGTGTGTCAAGCAATAGATAACTCTCATATATTGCTGTTGAGAGTGTAAGATGGCAAAACTACTTTGCCTAAGTGTTTGGCACTCTTATAAAGTTAACTTATATTTACTATGTGACTCAGCAATTTCACACCTAGATATTTACTTAATAGAATGAAAAATATCTCCATACAGTTATGTAAATACATGTACACAAATGTCTGTGCAGCTCTATTTCAAAGAGCCGAAAATTGGGAAAAAATTTAAGTTCCCTCTTCAGGTGCCTGGATAAACAAATTGTCTTATATTTATACAAAGGAACAAAAAGAGTGAACAACTAAGTCACACACAGCACGGATAAATTTCAAAAATGTGCTGAGTGAAAGAAGCTAAAAAGCAAAAAGTACATACCATGTGATTCTATTCATATAAAATTCTAGTATCATCAAACAAAGTTTTAGTGACAGAAGGCAACCATTGGTTAGAGACCCGTGGTGGTCTAGGGGACTGACAGGGAGAGGGCAGAAGGGAACATCTGCGGGGGATGAAATAGTTTCGTATCTTGATCATGGTGCTTACATGGGTGTACATATTTGTCAAAACACATCAAACTATTCACTTAAAATGGGTATCTTTTATTGTATTTAAATTATGTCCCAATATATTTGGTTAAGAGATGAAACATAAACAAATGAACCTCACAGAACACATAAAAGCTAGTGCTTTAAAGCTTCTAGAAGCAAATATAAGGGAAGGTTTCTTTAAACTTGGTTTAGGAAAATGTATCTTAGACAAGATACAAGAAGCACTAAACATAAAAGAAAAAAAATTATAAGTAAATTTAATCAAAATTAAAAAGCTCACTCTCATTAAAAGACCCTTGAGAAAATAGAAAAGTGAGCTATAGCCTTGGGGAGTATATTCACTATACATAGATATATTCATTATATATTAAGATAGCTATATATATATCTTAAAAACAACTTTAATCCAGTATTTATAAACATGTACTAGAATTCAATAATTAAGCAACAGTCTTATTAAAATGGACAGAATCCTAGGACAATTTACTAAAAAGATATATGAATAACCAATAAGAAAATGAAAAAAAAATTCTTCTACATAATTAGATATCAGAGCAATAAAAAATAAAACTAAATGAGATACTACTACTTACCCCATTAGAATGACTAATATATTAAAAAAAGAAAACTGGCAGTATCAAAAGTTGGTAAGAATATGAAGAAACTTGTGGGGATGTTATGCGGCACACCCACTTGGGAAGACACGCGGGCAGCATTTTATAGAGTTAAATATATACCTACCCAGACATATAAGAGAGAGGAATGAAAACAAATGTCCACAAAAGACCTTTACAAAATATGTTCATGGCAGGTTTATTCATCATAGCCAATAACTGGCAACAAACTAAATGCCTATCAACAAATAAATGAATAAACGTATTTTTGCATATTCATACAGCAGAATCCTACAAAGCAATAAAAGAAAAACTACTGTGAAATATATAGATAGATATTATTAAGTGTTAAAAAAGAAAATCTTGCCTTTCGTAACAACATGGAGGGACCTTGACAGCATTATACTAAGTAAAATAAGTCATACAGAGAAAGACAAATACTGTATGATCTCACTTATGTCTGGAATCTACAAAAGCTGAACTCATAGACATGAAGAGTAGAATGGTGGTTGCCAGGGGCTAGGGATTGGGGGAAATGGGGAGATGTTGGTCAAAGGATTCAAACTTCCAGTTATAAGATGCATAAGTTCTGGGAATCTAATGTACAGCATAGTGACTATAGTTAACAATACTGTATTATATATTTGAAAGATGCTAAGAGAGTAGATCTTAAATATTCTCACCACACACACAAAAACAAAATTATGTGAGATGATGGAAGTGTTAACTAACCTTATTGTAGTAATCATTTTGCAATATATACATGTGTCAGTCATCGTGTTGTATACTAACCTTATACAATGCTATATGTCAGTATGTCTCAATAAAGCTAGGAAAAAACAAATCAATACTCTGTTGTTTTGAGATAGGGAATCAGCTGGAAAGTGGCATGAAATAACACTTGGGATGACAGAAATAGTGTATTTCTTGATTGGTGTGGTGGCCGAATGGGTGCATGTATTTGTAAACACTAGCAAATAACTTATACTTAAAATACTTGAATTTTACTTACATAAATTATTTCTTAATTTAAAAATAAGGGAAAAAGTGAATACAAAAGGGAAATTAAGACCCCCATGGCCACATTTTAAAAAATCAAATATACAAAATATACTCAATCAAGTCAAAATATGGTTATGAAAAACTGTAAAAGAGAAAGCAGAGGAAAACACCACCTTCTTCTGGTAGTCCTAATATCGGGAGAAAAACAAGAACAAAAAAGAACTGCCAATGGTAATAACTTAAAAATCAATTGGCCAATCTGAGAACATCAGCCAAAATAAGGAAAGTTTACAGGCTCCAGGGAACAGTTGAATACTTTCCAATGACAACACAAAAGGAGATCTACAGATACAAAACTAGGAATGTTGTGATAGACCAGCCTCCCCTTCTAAGAGTATAAGAAAACTAGTCTCACATAAACATGAACTCAGAAAAAAAGCATGCTTAGATCCCATAGGAAGTTATATATTAAAAAAAGCAGTACAACATCACTCTAGGAATAACTTTGCCTCTGCAGTGAAAACCAAGACGCACTGCCCAGATTCTGCTTCAAATCAAGGACTTACTGTCACAGTTGATGGTATCACTGTGGGTAGGCAGGCTTCAGCTGTTTGCCTCTTCAAGCATTCTGTCAGCAACATAGACACCTCACCCAAAGTAACAACAATTTCCTGTAGCAACCCACACCCAAACACTGATTGATGCAGGTTTATCAAGTCCTGGCCATCTTGGCCCAACTCAGAACACCTTTCAATGGTCATTGTACTACAGAGCTCACTGTTGGGCCAGCTGAGGCTGTCGCTAGTGTTACACACAGCTTGACTTCTGTCTCTGCCCAATATGTCTCCCTTATTTCACAGGTGTTAATCCCATGCATTTTTCAACAAACATCCTACATGCCCAGCTATCTCAGAGTGTGCTTCCCAGGGAACACAACTGGCAAGAGCCTAGAAGATTTGCTCACAAAATAGATGAAAACTCTAATCAGATCTTTCAAAATAACCTAAAAGAAATTAAAGAAGTGCTAGAACATGTGAAATAATACCAAAGATCAGAATTTGAAAGAATTCACTTATGAGTGATTAGAGGAAGAGAAGTTTTGGAAAGAGAAGGGATAGACCGGGAAGCAGTTAGAAATGAAATAAAACCAGTTTCATAAAGGAAGTCTAAACTTGGAAGAACGTAAGCCTGAATGAACATTGTGGATAGGCCATAACTGAAAAAGCAGATACGAAGAGAGGAAAAAATTGGAGAAAGAATAAAAATAATTCTCTAGAATACATTGTCTAAAGTTCGGTTGTTATAAAGCTTGAAACCAGGTAAATACTCATGCACGATGTTAGAAGCCACAGGAGTTGTTTCTGTTGGAGAAGAGGGAGCGAGTAATGAGATGTTTCTAATATATTCGGCCTTACGCATCCACGGAATCCGCATCCCGGGATTCAACCAACAGTGGATCGTGTAGTTCATGCTACAGTGCTGTATGTTTCAGATCCTCAGTCGGTCGAATCTGGGAATGAGGAAACCGCGGAAACGGATGGCGAACTAAGGAACTTGAGCGTCCCCGGAATTTGATATCCACAGGTTTCCTGGAACCAATCCCCCACAGACACCAAGTGACAATTATATTCTACTTTTTGACCAATTTGGTTCACTTTGTGATAATTTTTTGATGTGCCAATCATGATTTGTACACTTTTCTGTGTGTGTTTTGTTTCCATAAAAAAGTTAACATGATAAACTCTTCTTTCATGGATGCAATATATTTGTATGAGGATATTAATTATAATATTTTCTATTCTATGCATTTTTTATATTTCCTCTGAGAGTTTTTTGCTCTTACATTTGGATCTCTCTGTTTCATGTTCAGGCTTCTTCAAATTTCTGGCAAGCCTTGGATGTTCAAATATATTCCAGACTGTGGCTCTAAAAGGCTTGTTAGAAACTCTCTGTACATGGGTGTACCTTGTGAACTGGTGGGCTCCAATGTAGGAAAGTCAGCGAGAGAAATGTTAACTCATTTTGTTGAGGTAACTCCTAACTGACAATCACCTCCCGCAGAAAGAAATCCTCCTGCTCCCTAAAAAAATTAAGATGAGCTGCCACCGTCACGGGTTGAGTGTGGGAAAGAGACTGGTGCCACTCCGTGCTACAGGAGCATCACACGCAATCCTCTGTTTTAGGTGCATCTCCTCACACTCGCCTCAGTTCTGCCTGGTATCTCTAGTCCAGAACTCCTCTGCTTTCATTGCCATAAAAGAAAGCCTCCAATCTTACCCTAGTACAGAAGAAATAGAAAGCAATGCTGCCCAGATGAAAGTCTGCAGTCTGGTGCCAATTGATGAGCTCTTTGTTATCAACCTGTAATGAGACAGGTATAGAAACTGAATGTAAGTAGTAGCAACTTTTAGAGAATTTGATATTACTGAGACATCTAGTCAGTGGACACATCTTTTGGAACAGAGACTAGAACAGTTCAGGAGTTTTTCATTTCATTTTTCTAATAATGCATTTTTATTGTATTTTGCTGAAGCATTGGCTTGTGATGAATGGGAAATGAAACTAACCAGTCCTTCACTGCAGATGATTTGAGAAGCACTGATCCAGAAGCTGTGTTCCTTACTAAGACATTAAACCAATCTCACTCTTTTCAGTGTCACCTGGGAGGCTCAGTTGTGAGGAGAATGTCCAGATACAGTTCTGTGCTGTGAATTGGTTTGCTTTTGGTTGGTTTCCCACCATCTGCAGGTGTATTTTTAGCTTTCTCTCTTCTGCTTAGCACCATTTTCTTTTGCCTCTGTAATTTTTTTGTATCTCCTGTGTGCTGTCCTTTACTATTTGCCTTCTTGATGAATGTTCTTATGTTTTTTTTTTAACCCCTGCCATCATTTTAGTAGGTTTAGGGATAGAATATATATATATATATATATTCTATATATAGAATATATATATATTTCCAAATTGTGTATTTAGCATTAAAAATATATTCCTTAACAAAATTCATAAGTCAGTATTGCTAGAAATATAATGAAAGGCTAATATACATGAAGGCTGTGCAGTATTTTAATTCAGCACGATGAAACCATGAAAGGTCACATACATATAAAACAAATAATGCTATTGCATAATAAAACAATTTAATAACAAAATTAAGATTGCATCCATAACATGGGTACTGTTTTAATTTAAATGAAACACTTCATCAGGAATAATTTGGAATAAACCTATAATAAACTCAATAAACTCTAAATATAGAGCTTACAACAACCACATTTGCTCACTAACACACAAAAAACCTATACATAAATAACAAGTTATTTAAATATCAGCAAGGAAATATCTATAATAAACAAATGTTTTATTCCTAATAATATGTGATTAGTAAATGACAATTGCAAACCTGTTAGACAAAAAAGAACAGAACGAAAGTGGAGATGGCCAGTGCTGTACTTAAGGAGATATGTAGTGCCATAAATGACTGAATTATTTAACTTGAATGAAAATAATATTAAAGCATTTAATATAGAAAGTGATAAATGGGAGACAAAAATAAGAATAGAGATAGTAATTTAAAAGTAGGAGAGCATTATTGATTATTTTATACCTGTTAATTTGAAAATATAAATAAAACTAACAAGGGAGAAAATAGTTACATTTTACCCTGGAAATGGAGGTCACACAGGAAATATGAACTTTATTTTATTCATTATGCCTTAGAAAGAATATTGATAAGCTGCAGCATAGCCAGAGGACTGACACAAGAAGATGGGTGTCTGAAATTCAGGTCACACGAGAAATGGGGAAGGTTAAGATCATCATCATAACTGTCCCAAACATCTATGAACCAAGGTTATACTTACACTATGACTTAAAAGACAGAAAGTTTGAAAACCACATACATGGTTTTAATAATAATAATAATAATGAGAGCTGAAAACAATGGGAATGTACATTTTGTGAAGTCATTGATATCCAGTCAGTTCAGGCTGATTTCCCTTGGAGTTAATGATGAAGGAATTTCTGTACAGGTAAGAGGTAGGATGAGATGAGGAACGACGTCATTCTCTCTCCAATATTATATAGTCTGATGATAAAGTGAAACTGGGTAGCTCCCTCTTCTTTGTAAATTCAGTGTGGAAGGCCACGGAGGCATTTTCAGCCCGACATGAGACTGGATGTTTATTATTTTCTATTCATTTATATAGTATATCTTCTATGTTACGTAATGGGTAGTTCAAAGCAGTGGTCAGAATAGGCATCCAGAAATATTATTTTTTTGGAGAATTGGAGAAATAAAAGGTTTTTGCAGAGATTTGCAAAGTCTTGGTTAATATAATGAGTCTTACATTATGTGTAGTTTTATATTTTACATATACTTTCTTTCATATTATACGTTAAACACAAGTAAAAACACAGTGAAATAAAAAAGAAGAATTACATTATCCCTATTTTCTGTGTTTTAAAATTTAGATTCAGAGAACAGTTGTAGCTTTATTAAAGTCATGAAATAATCAATGTCAAGCTTAAATCTTCTAATTACTAGTACAGTAACTTTTTTCCTCATTGTGTCATACTCCTAGAACTAAGCAACATCCAGGCCTGAGTACTTCATTTCAAGCTGGACATAACCTTAAACAAAGAGTACAATCAGCAATTTTGCGCAAGGAAATCAAACATAGGGCAAGAGATACTGGTTATTAAGACCCTTTTTGAGAACTATCAATCTGGAGAAAGAAGAGAAGGAGGAGAGTTATTCTTCAGTGACAGTTCCTTTGCTATCCCCCCTTAATCCTTACAACAACCTTGAGATGAACACAATACTACGCCTTCTTTACATAAGAGAACATTAAGGCCACACGGTGTCAAACAACTCATCCAAGGCCACACAGTTACACGGATAAATGGACTAGAAATGTTTATGAAATGTGTGTATACTGTTGCAAAATGTTCTAACTATAAAGTCTTAACACTTAAGAAAGAATTAAGAAAACCTTATCTTCCCCATCATTTTCCGAATGGCCAGCTGTACATCTTTGTTCCTGAGGCTGTATACCATGGGATTCAACAGTGGGGTGATGATGGTATAGGTCACTGTCACCAACCTGTCTTTGTCTGATGTATATTTGGCTGAGGGTCGCAAGTAGACAAAGGAAGCACAGCCATAATGGACAATGACCACAATGAGATGGGAAGCACAGGTGGAAAAGGCTTTCCGCTTACCTTCGGCTGATGGAATCTTCAGGATGGTACAGACAATAAAGCCATAAGAGATGCAGATGAACATGAAGGGCATAATAAGCACCAAGACCCCACAGATGAAGATGACTAGTTCATTGATGTGGGTTTCAGCACAGGCGAGACGGATGACTGGTGAAATATCACAAAAGTAGTGGTTGACCTTGTTGGAGACACAGAAAGGGAGGCTAAAGACCAAACTTGTGCTCACCAGAGATATTAGGAAGCCACTAACAATACAAATCCCTGCCAGTTGTCCGCATACCTTCCAGCTCATAAGAATGGGATAGTGCAAAGGCTGGCAGATGGCAGCATAACGATCATAACCCATCACTCCTAGAAGCAGGCAATTGGTGACAGCAAAACCAAGGAAGAAGAACATCTGGGTGGCACAACTCGTGAAGGAGAGTGTCCTGAGTACAGAGAGCAGATTGATAAGCATCTTGGGCAGGATAACAATTGTGTAGAAAATCTCAGAGGTAGAGAGGACACACAGAAAGAAGTACATGGGTGTGTGGAGGCTGGGATCCAAGCGGATAACTGAGATGATGGTGATGTTTCCACTCAGGATGATCAAGTAGAGGCAGAGAAAGGCCACAAAGAGGACAAGCTGCAGTTGCCCAAGGCTGGAGAAACCTAGCAGGAGGAACTCAGTGATGCAGGAGGAATTGGCCATGGAGAGATGATCCTGTGCAATAAAGGCAGTATGATCAGGAGCAGAAACCTTCGGAACTGAGAAATCAGGGAGGTTTACCCTTCATAAAGTAGCTAGCACCAGTCTGTTACGAATGAGAAACAACGGGCATGAGAGAGAAATAAAGGATTGCAAAATAACCGAAAATTATCCTAAGTTAACATGCACCCGCAGTGCTATTTTTCTACCAGGCATTTTAACATTGAATTTGATGACAAGTGTTCACACGAAGTGCGTAGATATTTGCTCAAATGAAGCCTATCCTTCAGGACCTCTCCTTGCAGACTTATGTAGTCTCTGCTTAATTTTTTGGTAACTTAATCCTCAAGAAAACCTTTATCTATATTAATTATGATTTTAAGTAGTCATAGTTTTGTCCATATTGCTGATACATATATTCTATAAGGCATAGCACTAATGTCTAAAGATGCACCTCCCACCTGCTTTTAGTACATTCCTCATCTAGAGAAGCATCTATTGATCTGTCTTCTTGTTCCTTGCCTTTAAAGAACAGTTCTCTTTCATAACTAATCATATACCCTATTTCCATGTAGTCATTCATTAAAATTAATTTGGTTTAGAACTATGGCTACTGCCTTAGAACTAGTTTTATGATTCCTCTACAAACTCTTATAGGACACCAGGCCTGATTTCCCCTTGCAGAAAATGCATGGCTAGAACAATTCAGTTTTGCTTCAGCATTCACTGGTTGCCCATTTGGTTATGTCTTACTCTTGATACAACTGAGTTGGAGACCCAACAGATCTTGTCCCCAGTATCTGTCTCTGAATTCCTGAATAGGGAGGTTCAGATGCTTTTCCTAAGGCCTCCGACACAGTCAATATTACTGGTACTAGATTATATATTTTTTAATCCAAATATTCGTATCCTCTTCCACCACCTGCCCAAATCTTTTCCTTCACCTGGATTCTGTTTCTCAATAAAAAGTTTCAAAGTCTTCTTAGTCATCCAGGCTATAAATTTCTATGACATGTTTAAATACATGATTTTTTTTCATCCTCCACATCCAATGTATATTTGATCTGCAATACATCTAGGATCCATTTCTTCCTTTCTGCAAGAAGTTAACTGTTGCCTGGACTATTACAAGATCATTATAAACAGACTCCCTGGATTATATCTCTTCCCTCTCTAAGCCATCCTCCACAATAGTGGCAGAGTTGTCTTTCTATAAGACAAATACTGAAACAAAACTATTAACAAAACTAAATAGCCCCTCAATTATCTATAAAGTTAAACAACTATATTCACAGTCTCATACTTTTCTGTTGATTTGCAAACTGACTCAGTACAGAGGGCACAGAGAGATCAAAGAAAGAGACAGACTACTCCAGACTAGCAGATGGCAGTTTGTAAGCAAGGGAAGTTACACATGAGATTTGTCTTTGGTGGCCACAAGATGAGTAGATCTCCTCATCCACACACCAGAATCTTGAAAGTTTATATACAGGCCTTAACGGGGTTCAGTCATGTATGCTGTCCAGATGGTCTCAACAACACCTTAATCTCTCAAGGCTATGTACTTGAAAGAGCTCCCACTGTGGGAACTGTGGGCAGAACACACATTCCAAAGATAGGGGAGGGGTTGAGGAGCCTCTGATTACCCAGGTCCAGCCTACAGGTCAACTGGCAGTCACATCCTTTTGATGACCTCCTCCAACATTTTCCCAAATGTTCACTTCCACTTGTAACTGCTATTATATATTTCTTCACATGCACTTTAGCATTGAGAAATTTTGAACAATGATGTCATTTTTCATGCTACCTCCTAAATCTGGAAATAGTCCTTGCTTTATGTTTGTTGTTGCTTTTCTTCTTCTTTTGATTTTGCAACCTTCTTTAAATTTTCAGTTTAAAAAATATATATACTCATTGAATCCTTTCCACAATTTCCTAATTGTGTTTTATCACTTTCTCTGGGTTTCCTGAGCAATCACTAGAATTCTTACTTGCTTTGCCACTAGCATTATAAATTTGTCTTTGACTCCACAAATTATAACTTACTAGAGACCAAAAACTGCATCTCAATACAGTCAATAGTATCTAACATACACCAAGTGATTGAAAACTTGTTGAAAAACTAAATGAACAATGATCTCAGTTTCTCTTCTAAACTATTTCAAAACTCCCACATCAATAGCATTTGATTCCAGGGATTTTCCAAACCTGTGCCCTTAATATTAGCCTAGCATTCAATATTAAACTTCTGCTTCAACATTTTGCAATGAAAAATCTCTCTGATATCAATCTCCAAATGCAGAGACATAAGATTCATTAAAAATTGCTGCTATCTCATTTTCATTTTTGATTATCAAGTGGCCTCTCCATTATCTCTTTAGCTGAACTTTTTAATTTTAGAAACACTTCATTCTTGGTTGATGTTCTTTGCAAATAAAATTTATATTATTGTTTGCTCTTATGCTTAGACAAAGGTTTAGCAAAATTTTAAAATGGGATTAGAATCAAGAGCTTGAACTCTTATTTTGATATCTTTGGTTGCCTTATTCGTAAACTTTATAAATAAGAAATACAGACCACGCATTTGACTAGGACAAAGTCCCCCCCAACATTCTTCCTCAGATATCATCTTTACCTTTCCAATTTCCTGGTCTCCTTGCTTTGGGTATTTTCTCTTTTACAGGATCATTTCTGGAAATAGTGACGAGTTATTCAAAGAAAGTTGGAGTTCCTGAAAGGAAAGAAAGGCCACATTACTCAATGACTATTCCACGACCACCCCACCCCTGCCACTTCACAACGTGCCACCTATTTTCAAGCTCATCCTTGGAATCTATGTGGGAACCGAAGTTTGAAAATAAAATTCACTGTGGAAAACTTTGACTCCACTTAACCGAGTCTAGGATGCTGTATAAAATATTTGGTAAGCAGGAGAGTGTCCTAAGCTTGGAAAGGAGGATATTACAGGTTCAGAGAAAAGCTTTGGAAAAACAAAAAACAAAAATGGAAAAATTGGGCAATTAAATTGTCCTCTTAACAAAGGAAAAGATTGAATCGATTTTTCATTATCCTGCTCAATAACTCTTCATCTCCTATGGGGTAAAGCCAATTTCCTTAAGCTGGTTAATTAGACAGCTAATTCTCATCCTATCTACGTTTACAACTGGATCCTCTAAATGTTCACCACACAGGAAATGCACTGAAATACTTACTGTTTCCTATATATACCCTTGTGTTTCAAGACTCTATGCTTGAGAGAGAGAAAGGAAGAGAGACATCTCAGCCTCTAATATCTCACCTTCTTTTGTGGCCCACTCATTCTTTACATTTTTTAAAGTCATCAATTAAACCTTCTCTAATCTCTCTAGGAACAGTTTGCTCTTCCTAGTATATTTAAAGCTTTACATTCAAAGCTTGTCATTATCAAAATAGTCAACATGTTATATCAAAATTATGTTTCCTGTTTGTCTCTCCAATAGACTTGAGAGCCTCAATGATAAAGACCATATCCTATTCCCTCTGTATCCTCAAATATTTAAATATGTGAGATGCAAGCACTTGATGAATAAATAAATGAAATAGTCAATTAATGAGTTAATGATTATTCCTATTAGTTCATTTTATAGCACATTGGTCCCCTTTCCACCACCATGTGCCTTCTAAGCAGAAACACTTTCTATGTTCCCTGTACATTCCATGTGCTCTATAAATTTTTGTTTTCTTTCTTTCTAACTCTGTATCCTGTATCCTCCCAATGAAATACTATATCCTCCCTATGAAAAAATAAAAGTTTACCTGTGGCCTTGCTTTCTTTTTGGCCTTGATCTCCATCTTTATCCTTACACTTTTCATCATACAGCTGTTCTTTCTGTCATTTGATCACATTTCTTATTTTCTACCACTAATAACTGGGGGTACATAGATCACCGGCTGCTGGGAAAACCCAACAATTTTCAAATTTGAAATACAAATAAACGACTGGATTGTCATTACACTTAACAATAAGGAAATCAAAGTCTGAATATAAAAGTTAAAATGTTACATTACTTCAAACTGAAGTTTTAGTGACATGCAGCTTTCTTCATTCTTCAGATTTCTATGAAGGTTTCCAGGTGAAATTTGCCAAAATTACCTTCCCTGTCATAATGCCCCAGAGTTCTTCTATTTTCCACAAACTCTCTGGACCAGTATAAGAATAATATCTACATTACTCCATAGAAAACCATCACCTGTGCCTTTCTCCCTGGGTAGGTTAGTCATTGCCTCAATGAGTATCACTAATTGTCTTTCCTTTTTACATTAGCTGTGGCCTCAATGCCTAGGTTGGTAGTTCAGATTCCCATCTCCATAAGGAGCTAATTACCACATTGTGTCCAATACTTGTCCATAATTTCCCTAATTAGCAAGTAGAACCTTGATAAAACACTATGAGAATTAGTTGGCCAAGGGGAAGACCCTTTCTAATACACCAGGGGGATTAGTTCGTTTGCTTTTAGAAGTTCTCTGGGTACTCATTAGAGAGATGGAGGTTTTCTGGGCACCATTTGTTAAAACAGACATCAATGGAACAACCTCCTTTGAGTTTCCCTACATAATGACTAAATTTCTATTCTCAGCTTGGAGAAAAAGATCTATTTCACGTTCTCACTTCTGAAAGCAGGAAAATGGGAAGAATGATAAAGAATAGAGGGCTGTATATCAGAATGGAAGAGGCAGAATAAGTCTTCAGACACAGGGACAATACTTGTTTCTGAAATTCAATGTAAGCATGATAAATATTTGCTTGATAAATAAAGAAAGAAAATTTGAGTTATAGAGAAAACTGTGATAGCATCCTGGTATAGGTTTTAGCCAAGACTTTTCCTTCAGTAGAACTTCTTCCTAATTTCAGGTTGTATTTATTCCCTCTGCCAGTGAGTCTAGACACTTGGGCTAGAAATGGGGCAAATGCTAGATACTCAAGGATGTCTCTAGGAGATGTTCATATGAACTGCTCTTGGATGCATTATGTGAGAGATGCTACAGGGATGGGACAGTAGGAGAAAACTCAAATTATTAAGTAAAGACTTGGTGGGTTCTCTCTCCTTCAGTTATGTCAGAGATTGGGACCGTGGCTAGATCTTCAGGAAATACTTTGCTAAGAAGATTCACCCACAGGCTTTATCTTCTTCTAGATGTGCAGAAGATTAAATATAGCCACACATTTGTAGACTTCTCAGTTAGAAAGATGATGTAAATGCCCTTTTCCCTTGAATCTAGGTAGGCTAAGTGACTACTTTGACGAATAGATTGTAGCAAAAGTGATGCTCTATTAGTTTATAAACCCTGGACTCTAATGCCTGGCATCTTCTACTTCCTGTCTCTTTGAACATCCATTTTTATACCCTAACCACCAAGTTTTGAGGAACCCCATAAAGCCCTTAGAGAATCCACATAGTGAGAAACCAAGACTCCTAGCAAACAGCCCCAGATAAGCTAACAGCCAAAAGTTAACATGAACTAACCAGTCACAAAGTGAGCAATCTTGGAAGTGGATCCCTCAGTCCCTAGCCTATGATGTTAAAAGTCAGAATAGTTGTATTTGTGGAAAAGGAAGGATGTCAGGGATGGGAGAGAACACGCGGTAGATACAAGGGTGTGTTCATTTAATAACTCTTTGAGACAGTGAGATAGACAGTTATAATTTTGTGCCCCTTTCTGTACACACATCACACTTTAATAAAAAAGGTTTGTTTATGAAGCCAAGGGGCAGGCTATCCCTAGAGTGATTTGTATAGAACTGGGCTCCTCCTGGGTGGTGCTGCAGCCCTGAGTTCTCAGAGTCCCACTCCCTCTCCTGGGCCCAGCTACTTCCCCAGTCACACTTCGTTTGAGGGGAAGTGCAATGAGGAAGAGATGAGCAAACATGACTCCAGCCTTCTTAGAACATGCCTGGATCCCAGCCAGAGCAGTTGCAGTCAGATTCCTCCCTGAGAAGTGAAAGTTTCAACACCATCTATCTGGGCTGTGGCGGTCCTTAGAGCTAATCTGTGCAATGCTGCCCCTGCCCTTTCTCTGTCTAGCACGTCTCACCCCAGACCCCACAGCCCCTGGGCTGCACAGCCTCCAATGCGTCCTTTGGAGTTCCCTCAGAAGGCACAGCCAAAACCCGAATTTAGGGTCCAAAATGAACTTTAGGGCCCAGGCCCACTCCTGTGGACAGTGATTTGAAGGTCCCTGCTCCCCAACACATTTGACCCCCAAATCATTCTAATCTGCTTCTAAGATGCCTGAAATAATTCATTTATTCACTCAACTAACATGTTTTGAGTACCTACTCTGTTGGGCACTTTGTCATGTGCTAATCACAGCTGTAATTAATATTGCTTCATGTGATAGATTAGGCTCCATGAGCCAAGGGGCCGTGTACTCACTACTGAATCCCCAGTACCTGGCCCAGTGCCTCATACAGAGCTGCTCAACACATGTCCAGGGGAGGAATGGGAATGGAGAGGGAGATGTTATTGTGAGAACAATTAGAATATTTTACAACAGGATGTAATAATATGGTTAAATGTCTTGAATACATGTTCCGATAAGTTGAAAAATGTTGAAGTCTCACTAAGATCCCTGTTATGACAATGAGAAACCCTCAGAAAAGGGTCACATGACAAAACTTTATCATCTTGAGCCAGCCCTGATGGCCTAGAGGTTAAAGTTCAGTGCATTCCACTTCAGTGGCCCGGGTTCGGTTCCCAGGTGCAGCCTGGAACCATGTCTGTGGCCGTGCTGTGGCCGTGGCTCATGCAGAAGAACTAGAAGGACCTACAACTCGAACATACAACTATGTACTGGGGCTTTGTGGAGAAAATAAAACAAACAAACAAAAAAACCACCAAAAACAGGAAGATCAGCAACAGATGTTAGCTCAGAGCGAATATTTCCCAGCAAAAGAAAGCCAAAAAAAAAAAAAAATCCCCACAAATATATAAAACCAACAAAACAAACTTTATCATCCTATCTCAGGATTCTCTACCTCACAACCTATTTGATTAATTAAAGTCAACAAAGTATTACTGAACAGTCTCTTCTGGACTCTGATTACAAAACTAAGTGAGATATATGCCCGGCCTCCGAAGAGCTGAAGGACACGAGCGTTCATTTAGGGCACTTGTTATAACAACGTTTTTCTAAGCACTTTATATACCATATCTCATCTAATCCTCACACATCCCCACGAAGCAGGCACCACTGCTGACTTCATTTTATGGGTGAAAAACTGAGAAACAAGATGTTAGTTAACCTCCTCAAGGCCTCAGAGGTGGTTCCTGGTTTAAAATCTAGAACAGCTGTTCCCAGTGAAACTCTCCAGCAGACAGATAGACTCAAATAATCCCAGGATTATTTGAAGTATTCATTCATTCAATAAATATTTATTGAGGGTCTACTTGTGCCAGATACTGTTCTAGATGCTGAAGATACAGCACCAACAAAACAGACACAAGTCCTGGCCTCAAGGATCTTACCCTCTAGTGAGGTAGAGAGGAGCCTGGGAGACAGAAAATAAGACAAATAAGTAAACAGTGTAGTACGTAAAACGGAGACGAGTACTACAGAGAAAAATAAGGGGAGTTGCAGGATGGCAGGGTTGAGGTTTTCACTGTGGAAGGCATCACTGAGGAGGTGGCATTTGAGCAGAATCCTGAGGGGTTGAGGGAGGAAACCACACGGCAAGGTGTGCTGGGGGGGGGGGGGGGTAGGAGCAGCATTCCAGGGGGAGAAAACTGAGTGCAAAGCCCTGAAGTGGAGGTGCTCCAGCACCAGCGGCCAGTGTGGCTGAAACGCAGCGAGCAAGAGAAAGGGGAGCTGGCCAGGGACGCCAGATATGAAGACCAGTGTAAAATGTATGGCTTTTACTCCGCGTGAAGTGAGAAGCCTTTGGAAGACTTTTGCAAAGCTCAGACATAACAGCTGAATATAATACACAATCCTGATTGGATTCTGCATCAGGAAAAACAATGCCATACAGCACAATATTGGGAAAATTGGTAATATTTGAATATGGACTGTATATTTGCTTGTATCCATTTTAAATTTATTAAATTTGATAATTGTGCTGATATGATATGGTATGATATGGAAATGTCCTTGCTCTTAGAAGATATGTGCTAAAATATTTAGGAGTAAAGGGCATGATGTCTGCAACTTACTCTCAAATCATTCAGCAAAAATTATTATTATTATATATTTATATACGCACACATATACACAGAGAGAAAGAGAAACAAAGCCAATGTGATAAAGTGTTAACAACTGGTGAATCTAGGTGAAGGAAATACAAGAATATTTCTATTATTCTTGCAACTTCTCTGGAACTCCAAAATTATTTCTAACTGAAAAGCTTGAAAATTAAAACAAATAAACAGAGTAGTTTCAGTCCGCTTACACCAGGCCAGGCCCACATGGGACACAGCGAGAAAAGAGAGAAGTTCCCTAAGACCAAAGTCCACCCCTCCCTGTGCGCATGGAAGATCCTGAACCCTGCTCCCCCGCTGTGGAGGAATACTACTGGACATACTCAGCCGACGTGGGCCAGTCGGGCTCCTGCTGGACTCAGAGGAACACAGCCGTGTTCTCAGTAGCGCAAGCGGGAGTCTGCTCTGTTGCGGATGCAGCCGGTGAGCGTGCCGTTGCGCAGGGGTTCAAGCTCCAGCTGGACTCCCTGGTCGCTCCGTGTGCCTTGTACACCACAGCTCTGTCTGTGCAGACGGACGTAGTGAAGTGAATGAGTTGTAGGAGTGAGTTGGAAGCCCAGACCTGAGATGCTTCACGTAGCTGCGCTCCCTGCCTCATTGCCAGGCTATGCCCATGTGCCCCTGGCCCCGCTGTCAGATCACTGGACCCAGAGGCAGCTTGACATACTCAACTCGCCTCTGCAGCCTGAGTAGCCAAGGGGTCTGTCACACATCCTCTTCGGCAGGAAATGCCTCTCCTCCCCTTCACTGCTCTACGTTGCATGCCTCAAGCACGCCCCTTCGGACTTTAGGCCTCCCAGATGCATCCCTGTCGCCATCTCCGTCAAAAACGTTCCCCAGGGTTCACTCTTCTTCGCCCCATTCTCCGTCTCCTTTCCATTGGCCTTTTGGCCTGTGCAGTCCTCTGACACCCGACCCTCCACACCTCTGCCCTTCCCTTGCTTGCACGTTTCCCTGATGCGAGCCTCTGCTTTGGCATTCTCTCGCCCCATGAGTGGCCCGTGTTTCTGCCTAGCATGCAAGATTCATTTGGATGCTAAGGCTTGTAGCTCCTCTCCATCAGTCTCCTCTCAGTGTATTAGGCGGACTAAACGCTCCACAACTAGTGTCTCTGGGGAGAAAAGGCTGAAGATGGCAGTAGTTCTGTGAGAGTGCAGTTCAGCTTGTTGCCCAGAACATGTGAGGAAAAGCTATCTGGAACTGTTGACAGAGACTCGGGAGAGGATATCGTGATGAGGGTCTCGCCCATCAGGCAGATGTTCCCGGTGGCTCAGGAAAGCAAGTCAGGTGGTTTCACCAGACCCCACCTGGGGTCTCCTGGAGTGGTGCTCATCCGGGATCCTGTTGTCACACTGAGGATATGGATGTCCCTGTGCTGGGACTGGACACTGGGTCCTAATGTTCGAAGGGGGCATCCGCTTAATGTGACTGGCCCTTTCTGAATTTCTTTCTAGAAAAACGTACTGATCATGAGGAGGAGGAAGAGCGAGACCGCAGCTGGTCCAGGTAAGTCTAAAGAACCACGGGACTTGATGTCGGGGACATCTGGTGATCGCGGATCCAGGGAAAGCAGAAAGGGCTGAATAGACACATTTCGCCCGTTCGGACCACCGCAGTGTGTCCCTTTGCCAGCGTTGTGTGTTTTCACTGGGGTCCTCCTCTAGGCCAGTTGATTGCTCTCTCTCCAGTTTAGTCACCTGCAGTCAGTTGAGCTAGGTGTCCTAGTCAGTCCGAGGATTGCTTGCTGTCCCCCTGCTCTGCCTCTCCCGCGAACCGGCATAGGACGAAATTCTACCTCTGCCCGTTGGGCATCACTGCCACAGTGGCCGGTATTTCTTGGCCGAGAAGATGATTAGTCCAAAACATCCAGAATGGGCCCCGGGGTTTAGACAAGGAGACCTTGAGGCTTCAAGATGTCTAAGAGTCTCCAGTGCTGGCAGAGCGCATGTTCACTTGGCAGCTGCGTGTGCATCTCAAGAATGTTTAGGCAAACGTGTTGACGCCACGTTTCCGGTTTTCTGGGTGTATGTGTGTCGTGACTCTTGTGTCCTGGGGGAGCTCAGTCTCCTTCCTCCCGAGCTCGTTTTCTGCTCGGTGCTCTGAACAACCTCCACTTGCCCTCTCTCTCTCTCTCTGTCTCTGTGTCTGTGTCAGTGTCTCTGTTGTTCTTGTCCTCTCTCTCGTCTTCCCGTTTCCACTGCACTCTGTCCCCAGAGAGAGGAAGATTCTTTGGTCTCCTGATGACCACGTCCCATTTGCTTTCTGTGGACAGATCCTTCTAGCTTCCCTGGAAAGCAGCTCTAGGACTGTGTTTCCCAAACCCTCTTGTTTCAACTTGAGTCCTCCCTACTCCACCAGGTTGAGCAGGGAGGCATTACTACCATAGTGGCCGGTATTTCTTGGCAGAGGAGGCGATTAGTCCAATACATCCATCATGTGCCCCGGTGCTTAGAGAAGGAGCCCTTGAGAGTTCAAGATGTCTAAGAGTCTCCTGTGCTAGCAGATCCCGTGTTCACTTTTCAGCTGCGTGTGAATCTCAAGAATGTTTACCAAAAGTGTTGTCACCCCCCCCTTCCTTTTTCTTGGTGTATGTGTCTCTTAGCTCTTCTGTCCTGGCTGAATTTGGTCTCCTCCTTTAGGAGCTTGCTTTCTGCTCAGTACTCTGAGCAATCTCTGCTGGCTCTGTCTTCCTCTGTCTCTTTATTTGTGTCTCTTTCTCTCTGCCTTCATCTAATGATCTTCCTGTGGCTTCTACTCCCTTTGCCACCACATTTGTGTCCAAATAGTGAATGTTTCCTGTTTCTCCCCTGATTCTTCCTTCCCTATTTTTGTGACCACATCCTTTTTCCTCCCATCTAAACCAGATGTCATATTCTGTGTTCTCAAATCCCCTTTGTTTAATCATCAGTTCTCCCTATCCCACCAGCCTCAGCAGAGATCTGCTGTTTATGAAGGATTACGAAGTCCCGCAGGACTTTCTGGATGAATCATATGTCACTCGTACCATTGACCATGACCTGTCATCCTCCTATAGGCCTTCCAGAAGTTCTTCACTGGCATTTGATGAACAGGACCACCTCTCAGCCCTGGAGGAATAGGGTGAGTACTCCCGGTGTGACAGGCATCAAGTCCTACTGGGTCCCCCGGATGTTCTTTGAATCCCCTAATGTGTACTGTCTGAGAGATGCATCCCTGCAAACAGGTTCTGTCCGTTTTTTCTGGGTGAGTTGTGCTCTTGGAGTGAATTTTAAGCAGGCCTCCTGTGGTCAGACAAGTTTCTTGTCTCAGTCTCTCCTCCTGTCTCTTGGCATATCTCACAGCTGCAGGCTGTTCCTATGACGTCAGGTCCGAGAGGGGAAATAGAGGGACAATGGAATACTCTCAGCCGTCATTATGCCACCTGGAGTAATCTGTGTAACACATCTCTGTTTTTCCTCATCAAACTTCTCATACTCATGACATGATGTTGCTTCTCGTATTTCCTGAGGAGTTTTGTAAAAACTCTATAGCTTTCAGAGAAGTTTGCGGTCTGTTCCATATCTGCAACATCTATTATTTTGTTTCAGAGCTCAAGATTTTTCCCCTGGGGTGCCCACCTCCCTCTGAAGCATTTAGATTCCAGATCCTGAACACCAAATCCTGCCTGTGTCTGTGGTTTCAATGAAGCCAAAGCTCTCTTTCTGATTTTTCATCCTCCACTCATGGCCCCTTTTCCATCCTTTGTGCAACACCATTTCTTCTGTGTGTGGGTAACAGTTTCAATCCTGTGTCTAGTCTCAGTGGTATAATCTCATGTAAACTATCAGCAACCTGTGTACCTGATGGTGGTATCAGCCTAATTTATGAGCAAAGCAGAGTGGTTCCCCGGTCCATCATCTCCAGAAAGTCCTTCCTGGTGAGCAAGATCTTATTGGGGCAACAATTTCACAGAGTCTCTAGATGAAAACCCAGTTTCCATTTCCTCTCATGGAGGCTATTTTTTTGTCTTCTCATCTGGGAGGAGCAGTTGGATTGTTAGGAGACTTTACTCATCAAATCATCTTGTAGGAAGAGTAAGAAACTGTGATGTTCCCTACTGTCTCTGACTCTTTTATAGTGAAATTGGCTATGGACAATGTGTCCCTCCACCTTTTTGGGTCGGTAAGTGCCTTTTCACACCGGGACCATTCTCTTTCCTGTTTCCCATTCTTCCCCGAGGTACAAAGGATCAAAGTCTTTCTGAGGATCACAATTCACAAAACAAAAATGTAACACACATGTTCTTTTGCATCTGTTGTATGCCCATGCCCCTTAGCAAGCGAGCTCCATGGATGCTATAATCCACTGGGTCCTCACGGGGACGCTCTCAAGTAGGTGTGGTATCTCATGTTAGAGCTGAGGGCGCTGAGGTTTGGGAAGGTCACTTTACTAGCTCAAGACACCCGGCCCGTGCCCAGTGGGACATAGGCCCCTCATGGGCCTGACTCCCCTGCTCAGGCCCTGTCCCCTGCTCTCCACAGTGAGACTGTCAGGGACTAAGCAGGGATGGTGCTCACCCTCTTCTTTTTACTTTGTTCCAAGTTACGTCAAACAATTTTAAACTTAAACGGAAAAGTTTGAATACTGGTGCAAAGAACTCCTTTGGCTCCTTACGTAGATCTGCCAACTCCTACTGTCTCAGTGCACTGTGTCCTGTGAGCACAGCCAGAGGCTCCTCCAGCCCCTGTAGGGGGAGCTGCAGCTCCATGAGGCGCTGTCTCCATGGAAAATGGTCAGGGCTGAGAGATCTGTGTCTCTCACTGCCTCCTGCCCTCAGGGGTTCTCTGCTCTCACTCAGGTTTGTCCTTGTGTCCTTGTAAAGCTGCACAGCTCTGTCTCAGTTACCCTGACAGCCAGGGCTGGGTTCCCATGAGGAGGATGAGAAATGCTCAGACACACCTCTCAGAAGTGTGATGTGTGTGACAGGGCACGGCCTTGCCAGGGCATCATTGGAAATGCACCAGGAGAGGACAAATTCCCCCGCAGTGGATGAGCTGAGATAAATGAAGGGAACCTCTCAGCTCTGCACGGATCCATGCTGTGTTGGGGTTCACTGACGACAACATGTAAACGGTGTGTATAGCAGCAGTGGGGCTGCAGGCGGTCTGCTCCACCCCATCCTCTGTACAGGGAGAAACCCTGTGGAAACAGTGGAGAAAGAACCTAAATAATAATTTGATCTTTTCTTGAAGGCTTTTGCCCACCTGCCAAACTAATAATATGGGACAGCACTTCAGAAGTTCGATACAATGTTTTCCCTTTTCTCCTGCAAATGCAAAGAATATCATAGCATAGGTTTAATCAAGCCCAGGAGTTGGGAAAAGAAAGAGAAAACAACATGATGCAATCACCCATGAGAAATAAAACAATCTTAGATGTTGATTCAAAATAACATTTGACAATGGGGATACCTGGTGTTGGCAGTTCTTTTACAGAGCAGATTTGTTAATTTCAGAGGGTTTACTCTTTAACCCCAATATGATTATCATAAAATCTTACTATATGTCCTAAATTATAATGATTAATAACCTGCACTTCAAGGAAACATGGAGGGTGCACCAGCCCGAGTGAAGTGCTTGTGGAAAAAGACCTGGAAGCTAGAAAAGGCACGTGGTGCAGGGCTGGGGTGGGAGGGGGCAGGCTGACTGCAGAGGATTTGTATAAGGGAGGTGTGGGAAGGGATGCTGGAGAAGAAAGAGGGGGCAGAAGAGAGAAGGAGGGGTGCAAAGAAAGGGGAGGAGTTGAGAGTGTGTGTAGCAGAGAAAGGAGAGGAAGTTCTCACAACAGAGCAGGTATGGGATGAAACAGGATTTGGGGTAATAAGAGGGTGACACATTGGAGGTGAGGAGAGGATTGAATTAGAGAAGCAGTTAGAAAGAGGTTGATGAATCAGTGATAAGAGTCAGGCAGAATATGTGATCTGGAAGACTAAGTGGTAACAGACACACAGAGACACTTTTAACAAACAGTGAAACAAACCTTGCTGAGAATGAAGATGTGTAGAGGGCTGGAGACAGGAGAGCCCACCGCAGTGTGGAGCAGGCCTTGTGGGCCAGGACCCTGCCTGAGGCTATTTGAAGTCTTTGGTTAGCCCGCTTGCTGAGAATATGTATTCGTTTCACGGTAGAAATATACACATGTTCCAACAGGGACAACTGCCAAGACCCCACTGAGGGGCGTGTGACACAAGGACTGTGCACTCTGTTACCTCCCTGAAGAACCACAAAGTCTGATTCTGTAGCAATTCTGGCCCCTAAGTTTCCAATAAGGGACTCAGCCCTCTAGCTCATTTCCTACACCTGCTACTACCCCGTGTGGCAATAGAATATATATATAAATATATATGGGGGGGTGAAGGGCAGTCAAAAATTACAGACAAAGATGGTCAAAAGGCTGCAGAACTTTGCAGAAATTCTCGTAACTTGGTCCATGTTCTAGAGTTTCCTAACACCCTTTTCTACTGGACCTGAAGCCTCGAGGACATACATTTCCCCTGTTCCTTTATTCCTGTGGGTACACATCCTCATCACTTTCTCTCCATCTCCTGAGGCCTCTCTAGAACCTTCTCTCTAGGCTATAGGACTAAGTTAATAAGAACAGATTAATAGGCATGACTTCATCTGCCCATCCAAAGTCCTCTGGACTCAGCAGGTGATTTTTCACCTCAGAGACACTGCAGCCTGGCACCTGCCATCTCAGCATCCCCAGGCACACACATAAAGGTGACATCTCCTTCCTCTACATGATGCCCACGTTTGTTGTTTGGGTCCCTGGATGTTTCACTGACAAGCAGGGACATCAGAAGTGGGTGGTCTGAGAGGCTTAGTAACAGAAAACTCAGATTGGTCCTACTGAAACCTCTGCTCCTTTCAGCTCCCACCAAGAAGGCCTGTCACCAAGGGCTTTTGAGTCTCCGAAGGCCAGAGCTGCAAGCTTCACAGGCACAGCTGCAGCCAAGTACCCGGGTGACCAGTTATCTGCCACTGCAGCTGGACCAGTTTGACTGTGGTGATGGCAAAGCCGGGCTCGGACTTTCCTCCATCTGGAGCTTTGCCGCCAACACTCCTTCCGGAAACCAGTGGCCGCTCTTCCAAGGTAGGAGAGAAAAGGAGAATATGAAGCTCTGGTCCATTGTTGGTCATCAGCGTGGGGGGTGGAGACAATGGGGCTCTCCCAGACCTCCTGGCAGTCTTGTCATCTCTGGGTTGTGTGAGAAAGATCAACAAAGGGGAAACTATGAAAGTGTCTCGATTGGCTTCACCTCACCCGTGGACGCAGTGGCCTTTCTTGTTCTGGCCACTTTGCTTATTCGATGTCCCTCTTTAGTGGAGGAGTAAGTCACAGTAAGATCATGAAACACAATGGATCCTGTTGGCTGTGGTTTTATTTTCAGAGCTGGGTGTGGATGCCTCTGCCGGAATGAAGACGCCTCCCAAGCTGGAGAGTGTTGCTCTTGAGGGCGGGGCTGCCAGCAAGCAGGAGTGTCAGGTCATTGCCAACATTCATGCCTCCAGTGTCCTGAAACACAATATTCTGAAGAGAAAACTGCTGTTCAGCAAGTGGAGACTAACATGCAGTTTCCCTGGCCTTCAGCTTAGGGTCCTGAGGTAATCACACTGGTGGCTCTTAGATGTACTTATTCCTTGTCGCTCTCTAGCTAAGACTGTAGCTCAGTCTCACACTGTTTTCTCTTCCTCATTTGTTCAGTCCAACAGCTGATGCGACCTCTGTCTGGTCTTCCCTGTGTTTTCCACTGGGGCTGCCACCCTGCCAGGCCCTTGCATCTCCATCTCCAGTTTGCACTCGGAACTCTGCTGTGTTCCCTCTGCTGCTGTCCTGATATTCCCTCTCATCTTTCCTCTTAGCCGTGGGGAAACCTGGCCCCAAGGTCCTCATATCACAAAAGGATCATTGAAGGCACTGAGCACCTGGTACTTTGCCTGAAATCACACACTTTCTTGATTTCTTTGCCTTCCCTTCCCAGCTTCCCCCACTCCACTGCCTCTTTCTTCTTAACGAACCAATCGCACATGGATCCTCCTCCTGCATCTTTCGGGGAACCTGACCTAGGAAAAACCTTAACCCTGGACTTCTCCGTGTGAATAAGAAGTGTTAAAACTGAGGACAAAGAGCCCAGATTACAGAAACTAAATTAGAACCGAGTCACGGGTGGGAGTGCCACACTGACCTGGAGTCCCGTTTCTCCTCAGCCCCTGATGTGCAGGCCTGTGCTCATCTGCATGGGGCTTCCAGGGACTCCGTGTCCCCACCTCAGGGCCTCCTTGGAGCTGGCACTAACACTGCCATGTGATAAGCACCTGGTGAAATTTTAATTAAGATGAATGCCTTGACCTCATACCTGGAGATTCTCATTTAAATGGTCAGGAGTGGGGTTTGGGCTTCAGTAGATTTGAAGAGCTCCCCAGTGATTCTCATATGCAGCTAGACTTGAGAAGGACCATTCCTCTACGACGATCTCAAGTTCAGCATAGAAATGCCCTATTTCATTGAAAAGGCTGAATATCCATCAGCCATTGATGGAATTTGTATGCGTCTCTCAACAGTACTATTTGTACAACATGGAAAAAAAGTGAGAAGAAAAAAAAGTAGATGAATGGATTAGACTTTTAACCTCCCTACTTGGAGGAGAGTTTCTGAAACTTTTCTGAATACAAGATCAAATAGGAAATAAGCATTTCATTGAAACCCAGTGTACAGAAAACAAGACCTCCCTGATTGTACATAATAAAATTTAGTATTTTCTTTAATAGTTTTCATATAAAACTAGAAATTCATATTGCATCCAATTGATTTCAAGCCCAATGGGTTCAGCACTACAGTTTGAAAATTTTAGTATTGATCAATTTTTGTCATTAAGTAAGATCCCAAAGAGAATCATTACGTTCATTCCCCTAAAGAGAATATCATAGCAAATAAAAACTGAAAGTTAGGAAAAAGATTGTATTTATGCTTCTTTATGCCACTCTTTACACTGGCATAAAAGACTAAGTAAAGAATCTTTCCCGAGGCAGTGCTTTGGGGAATAATGGGTGGGTGGGAGAGAATCTGGTCAAACCAGTTGCTTTATGCTTCCCCTTCAGAGTTTTTGAGGTTGAGAACTCTAGATGTGGAGAGTATCCCTAGAAATGCCCTAAGGTGTATCCTGGTGTGAAATCAATGCCAGAGAATGAAGGAAAATGAGTGGGGCCATGGTTACCCTCCCTGCTCTCTTTTTTCATGAGGAAGATTAGCCCTTAGCTAACATCTGTTGCCAATCCTCCTCTTTTTTGCTGAGGAAGATTGGTTCTGGGCTAACATCCGTGCCCATCTTCCTCTACTTTATATGGGTGGCCGCCACAGCGTGGCTTGATAAGCGGTGCACATGTCTGCGCCCGGGATCTGAACCCACAAACCCCAGGCTGCCTAAGCAGAGCACACGAACTTAACCAATATGCCACCAGGCCGTGCCCCCTGCTCTCCTTTTGCTAATTCCATTTTGAGTTTCTCCTTTTGGGGTTCTTTCCTCAGTCCTTTTGGAGACGAATTTCTCTGTGAAGCCTTATTCCTTTCCAGCCAAGGCCAATCAACAGCATCTACTGTCTGTTGACACCTCCAGATTGGAGCCTTTCCTCTCACCTTCCCCCACATTCTGCACAGGGACCTGGGTTCTGCTTCCAGGGTTCTCAATAACAGCTCCAGTGGCTTTGGTTAGTCCTTAGCCCCTTGGCACTACAACTCCTCCTCTGTAAAAGGTGGAACTGGATTTGGATGTATTCTGAGGTCGCTGGTGGCTCTCACATTCCAGGACTCTCCTTAGCCTGCCCCTCCTCCTCAGGGGGCTGGGACACAGGGTTAAAGAGGGTGTGTTTCTCTGCCAAGGGTCCTCTCCTCTGACAGGAGTCTGTTTCTGAATGTGTGCAATGAGTGCTAAGCACGTCCCTCCCTGGGGGGTGAGAAAGCCGTCACGATGCTCCAGACGAAGGGGATTCAGGAGTGAAGTGGCTGCTGAGGAAAGGGTGGAAGGGGTCTGGCTGAGACTCTGCAGCAGCTTTGAGCTGGGATATGGCCAGGCTCCCGGTGGGGTGAGGACAGGGGTCCCTGGATGCTGCCCCACAGCCCGGATGTAAGTGTAGGGAGGCATTTCTTCTAACTGTGGATCTCACTTTCCCCTTCAACCACCTGTGGCTCCCAGCTTCAGCTCCTCCTCTCAACAGGAGCTCGGCTTCCTGCTGGCCTCTGTCACCACATAGCCATCCCTCCACGCTCAGCTATCAGCAGGACCCAACAAAGACTCACATTTAATTTTTATTTTATTTATTTATTTTTTGAGGAAGATGGGCCCTGAGCTAACATCTGTTGCCAATCTTCCTCTTTTTCTTTTTCCTCCCCAAAGCCCCAGTACATAGTTGTATATCCTAGTTGCAGGTCCTTCTAGTTCTTCCCTGTGGGATGCGACCTCAGCATGGCTTGATGATTCGTGAGTAGTTCCGTGCCTAGGATCCAAACCGGCGAACCCCGGGCCTCCGAGGCAGAACGCACAAACTTAACCGCTACACCACTTGGCCGGCCCTTAATTTTTATTTTATTTTTTTCTCTCAGATACCAAGAACTCTGGAACTAAGAAGAGATATTGCTGACTTGAAAGAAACTGCATCATAAAAAGAAGCTTTTCCACTCGAAAAAAATTTAAAACAGCAAATCAATTTAGACCACTGAAGGGATCTTTTCCTGAGGTTGAACATCACGACCACAAAGCACTCCCGAAGATTTTTACTCCAAAGCCTGTTTTGATGGGAGAAACCCCAGCCCTTCAGCCTCCAATTGTGATAATCACTAAGGAGACCAATGCCTAGACCCACACACAGTTATGAGAGACCTTAGCCCTTCTCCTCTCAGTTCCCATCCTGGACATCGCCAGAATGAGGAGCAACCGGCAGCAGACAACATGACAAACCGGGCACTCTTTGCCGCCACACGGGCTGTGCTAGGAGCAGACGGCGTTAACTAGGCTGAGTTCTCGCTGAAAACGTTTAGCCTGAACTGAATCATGAGGCGGTTACCGGTCAACTGCAGAATTTAGACCACTGAACAAGAGAACTGGCCTGTCCTTCTGCAAACAGTCAGTGTCACCACAAATAAGATGACAAAAAGGAGAAGAGATATTTGGGGTTCCAAAGGTCTAAAAAGGTTGTGTTACTATATTTCTTTAGTCCGTTTGAACCAAAAACATCTCCTCACCTTTTGTTGTTTTAGGTGGTGGTGACACTGCCTTGTTTGTGGAGGGCAGAGCAGTCGTCTGGCTCAACGGTCTACATGACGTCGTTGTCTGACCACTTCCTCACCAGGAAATTCAGGCCGACCCTCTTGCCAAGAACACTACATAGTTAACGCTCTGTGCTGCCCAGTGCCGCCCACCTGGAGACCAAGAATGTCCAGTTTATCCTTCACTATTATGGCCATACTAGCACTGGTCAGTTTGTTTGGAGGGGCCTACGAGATCTGTTCATTGTGAAGACACATTTTTTTCTTTCTATTATTAGTAAGTAATTTGGTGAGAGGTACTTTGAGAGTGTATGAATATCCTCTTCTCTGATGATCTTTCTCGAAAAATTTTACCGTACCTTAGTGATCCCAGATATGTCCGTTACCATATTCATATTTGTGCATTGGAAATTTTGTAATTCATTCATACCTATATACTTATATTTGCTGGCATTGTGCTGTGAAAAAGAACATTCCTCCCGCCTCCTACCATTAAAATTTTTGTTTTGAGTATCACTGTGGACTTGTCAATTTTTTCAATTTGATGTTATAAATCATTATCGTCGTGACTGGGTGGATATAAATATAAATTAATATAAACATTCTTCTTTCTCTTCTTCATATTCATATCCTACACTCTCCCATACATTTTAGGCCATATTAGCCATATGTAGTAGATTGTATTTACTATATTTCTTTCTCCACATTTCTGTGTGTGTGTGTGTTTTATTTGATATTTAAGAATTTATAGCTAGTGTTCTGTATTGCACTGAATGTTTTTTGATATCTTAGTCTCTCATTAACTTGTCAAACTTCTAATATTTGTTTTATGAGTTTGAAATGACATCTTCTGCCTGCAAACTGTTACCACTGTGACCATCAAGTACATTTACTCTATTTTCTCTTTTCTTCCGTCTTTCCCCGCCACTCATAGAATTATTTCAACCCAGTCAAAGGTATCCCATTTACACACTATTTTTCTCACCTTCTCCCCTCCTAGATTTTTGTTTTAGATCTACAAGTAAATACAGTCAGTGGTGACCAGCTGTTCAAAAGTCCAAGTTGACTCAGTTATCTCTTCTTGGGTGGAGTTCATCCTGAAAAGACTCCTCAAGCTGGAAGCAGGATTCCCTGAGTGTTGCATGTAGGACACTCTTGTCTGCTGCCTTGACACACGGACCCTTTAGTGAATAGAAAGTATTTGCACACAATGACTTTTCTTGAGTTTTTATAAGATATTGTTTGCTTTGTATGTTCTGTTGAGATGTAGAATGTAAATTGATTTTCTCTCCATTGTATGTGAATTGGCTTCTTTGGGGGGCAGAGAGAGCTCTGGAGCTTCAGGAGGATTTTTTTTTTTTTCATTTTCTTTAAAATCTATCAGTTCTAAGAGCATAGGTCTTAGAATTAAGCCCTCCAGGTCTATTTCTCCCTGGTATCTAGACTTTCTCTCTGATCCTTTCTCATCATCTTTTCTTCATTTCTGTTCTGTTTGCTGCTTTCATTTCTTTATTCAATGTCCCTTATAGTATTTTTAGACAAATATGTTGCCCTTATGAATCTTGCCATTTAGCCTATTTTTCAGAGAATTTTTCCTTCAGTTTTTCCCCTAAGTTCTGCCAATTCTAATTTCTGATTTTCTGTTTCTTATCCACTTCTCTTTTGAGGTGTGTATTTTTTATGTGAAGTTTTGGTTTTTTCATGTCTACAAAGGCTTTGTTAGGAACATTTAATTCAGATAAGGATGTCATTTTAGAGTTTTCCTATGTTTTGTGATTGATTTTGAGGGAAATCGTGTCATGAGCTGAAATCTTTGATTCGCTGTTTCTGTTCTTCTCTTCTGTCACCTTGGAATACATGTCTGCTATGTGATTTTTATGGTAACATGCCCAGGTTTACCTGAAGGAGAAAGAAAAGTTCTGTGTAGGAAAGGATGGGTGCTTTGAGTGTTTAGTGGATTTCTTAGGTCTGGATCTCTCTCTTTGGTGCATTTACTCTAATAGGTGTAAGGTTTTGGGGATACGTGTGGTATCTTCTGATTCTGGGATCCTATTTTCTTCCAGGAGGACCTTTAATTTCTACCAGTTGCTTCAAATAGATTCACAAAGACTGCCAATTCAAATTTAGAACCACAGGGTTTTTATTGAACATTTATCTTTCATCTGAACCTCCTTTCTCTAACACCAAACATTTTGTGATAAGGACACAGGGAGTAATAGAATTAGAATACCCCACAATGTCTCATTTGCTTTTGCCCACATGATATAGACAAAAGAGTAAAGATAATAGCAAAAACACCACTAGCCACACAATTGAGAAAAACGGTTTTGTCCTGGGGTATAGATCAATTATTGTTTTCAAGTCTCTTGGAATAGTTCTAATCCATGCGGTTGTTCTACAACAGGATTACACAATTAGCTTCGTGTGTTACATTGTGTCTTCAATGTCTGAAGGCCAAATTTTAAAAATTTAATTTAGTTTTATAATTATGTCAGAATGAATACAGTTTGCAACTCATATCTAACCAAGCAAGGTATACTCAAAATAGTCTAGCCTTGACACTGAGATCGCAAGCTTCTCAGAGGCCTGCATGTTGGTGAATCGGGGACTCCTGGTCTCCACAGACGCTGGATTCTGTAGCCAGGATTGCTCTTTCTGGTTGAGTTGGGGAGGAAAGGATGAGATTTCCTGGAGCCAGTTTCAAAGCTTAGCCCAACAGCAGCTTTAGTGTCCAATGGAGAGTCAGGAGCTAGAAATTCTGAATGAGATCTGAATAAGTTAGAACAGAATAAATTAAAATTCTGAATGAAATAGGCAATTTAAATAAAATACAGTACTTCTAATTGAGGTCTCACACTGTCGACCCCAAAACTAAGACAATCACTGATGAGTGAGCTAGCCCCATCCCAGGTTCTCACTCCCTCCATTTACCGGCAGACAGACATGGCGATTACTAGACTGCCCTGTGAAGACTCCTCGTGGTCCAGGATTTAGTGGACACAGCTCTGCGTTTTACCCCGTGGCCCCAGAGTGACCCTAACGACGAGGTGGCATTGGCTCGGTCGCTGGGTCCCTTGGTGGCGGGGAGGGGGCTTCCGATGTTCAGTGGCGGGCCGCGGGGGCGCAGGCTCTGTCACCCTGATATGTCTGCATCGTCCTTGTGGAGCGCGCCACTCAGAGAACCCGGTTCCTGCGTCCCCAACGCCCGAGGAAGAGGCGGGGGAGCGGGGGGACCCGGCTGGGAGGCCCAGAGGGCGGCAGGAACTGGAGGGACGCGGGGACCCAGAGCAGCGCGTGGCCCGCGGAGCTTCCCTCCTGGGACGGAGACCTTCCCCTCCCGAGAGCGGGGCGGGGACGCGGAGCGGGACGCCACGGGCCGTCACTCCGGGCCTGAGGCGCGAGCCCGCTCTCCAGAGGAGCCTGCCCGCGGGCCGCCGAGGACACCACGGCCGGCTCGGCCTGGAGGGCGAGTCCGGCCGGGACCGGGACTCGGGGCCGGAGTCGAGTGCAGGGCGCTCCCGGGGACACCGCCGAGCCGCCGGCCGGCCCGCGCGGACCCCGGAGGATGCCCGGCCGTCCCGGTCCCCGCGCCCAGGACGCGCTCCGCCGGTCCCTCTGGGTTCGCGCGTCGGGGACGGAGCGAAAATCCGCTCCAGCGACGGGGAAGGGCTTCCAGGCCCCGCGCGATCCACCTGCTCCGCGCGTTCCTAGAGCTCCCTGCCCTCGGGTGCACCTTCTGGCGGAAAACAAAGTTCCTTTCCTTTTCTTTCCAGTTGTCCTCTTCCCACCGCCGGGGCTCTGATGGTCCCCAGAGCAGGACTCGGGACTTCCTGGAATCCCCCCTCCTCTTCCTCTCTCCTGTCGCCCCCCCCAGTTCTACCCCCATCCCCTCTCTCTCCTCCCGTCTCCCTCACCACCCATTTCCCCCAGCTCCCTCCATCCTCTCCTCTCCTCCCTCCGCTCCTCTTGCCCCCCACCCCCGCACTGTCCAACCGACGTGGGAATGGGCCACCACAGTCTGAGAGGGCGATGAGGGAATATGTCTCCCTGGTCAGGACCCTTTGGGGGGTCCTTGTTGGGAGACAGAGTTGGCCCCAGCTGAGTGGCTGAGCGTCCACAGCCAGTCCTCGAGTCTTGGGCAGGACGGGCTGATCCAAGGCGACTCCGTGCCTGGGGTGACCCCAAACGGGAAATCTCTAGGGACATTGAAACCACCGGGAGACCTTGTCCTCTGCCAGCCCTTCCAGTGGGAGGACCGCGGCGCCTCCTTGTGGCCCCCCAGGGACCGCGTGCTGGGATTCGCCTCACCTGGGATGCTGCAGGGGCTGGTCCAAAGAAAACCAATCCAGGCGCCCCTTGTAGACGTGGGAGAAGGTCCACGGGACAGAGGCGCTCACCCAGAAATTGTTTCCACCTGCCTCCGGGCGGTGTCCGGAGCCCCAGCGCCGCCCACGCTTGGCCTCCACCCCGGGGGCGCTGCGGACTCCCGGGCACCAGGGCCTCTGGGGAGTCTCAGCGCCTCTGACCGCCGAATCGTCATCGTGTGGTGCGTCAAGAGCCGCCTTGCCCGAGGGAGAGCTCCCAGTCCAGGGGCCAAAATCCCAGGAATTGCCGGCTTCACTCGGACACAGAGAGCTCTCCTCTATTACGAATCGGATTCGAACTGAAGGTGCCCTGGCCCCTACACGTCACACCGTGAGCACAGCGCCGCCCACGACCTGCGGTGGTGTGGTCGGTGCGAGTAGGTGACAGCGTTTTCTTCTGGGCTTTTCCCTCTTCCCCGCTCCCCTCTTCCCTCTCCCGCCTGAGGCCCCGCAGCGTCCTGGCTGGGAGCTCAGTGCGGTTCCAGGTGGTGCCCTCTGGCTGTTTCCACGATGGGAACATTTATATGATGCAGCTGTCAGTATAAGTTTTGCAGCACGGCCACTTTGGAAAGGCTTTCACATCCTCCCATTCTGGGGTTCCTCTAGGACGAAAAACTCACAGTCCACAGGGAACTTTTTGGTCCCTCCCACACCTTGGGGCAGCGCGTTAGTGGCACAGCCCGCTGGTGTCCTTCCCACGCGCATCCCCCCGGGCCTGGGGGGAATCCAGGTGAGCGCGACGGGGAGACCGCGGGAAGAATGGCAAATGTATGACTTCAGCCCAAGAGGCTGTGGTCGTCACCTGAAGCTGGGCGGCTTCAGAGGTGGTAAGGAGCAGGCGGGGAAGGCGGTGGGCCTGGCGTTGGGGCCTCGAGTGTCCACTCAGTCATGTCAATGCCCCAAAGCGCTCAGTGTGGAGACTCAATGTCTCCAGCGCCCATGGGTTTTCCATGTGTTTTCAGCAGAGGATGGAGGGTTTGGGAAGCACGTCTCACCCCAGGGCGATAGTATAAGATTTTATGACACTGGGTCTCTGTGGTATAATCACTTGGCGCGTATGGCTGTTACCTGAAAGGATGGTGGTTCAAGCCCACCGCGGGACCTTCTAGTCTTCGCTTTAGGTAACTTTCCAGCTTCCGAATCTCAGAATTGACCAAAGCCTCGGGGGCTGCTTGGACCTTGCAGGCAGCGCTGTGTCTCTCATTCCTGCCCTCGCTCTCCGCTGCTCTGCAGGCACAGGTGGGGCAGCCGCGCAATCTCCGTCCTGAGTGTTCACCGAGTCCTGCCCTGCGCCATGGTTTCTCCTGGTCCTTATCAGATGCCACTGGTCTCACTGCACCACCTGGAGCACCGAAGCCGCCTTGACCTGCCTGATCCGACATCTGGATTCAGGGGGAACTACCAGGGCCAGAGGCTGAAGGCACAAGCGTGGATCACCAAGTGGTCAGACTCCAGGTTGGTGCAACTCAACACTCAGTATTAACCACACCGTTACAGAATGCCACCCACACTTCGATTTGGGTGTGGTATCCTTTATAAAAAAATTAATAGACATTATTTTTTATTGAGGTAACGGTTTATAACATTATATAAATTTAAGATATACATCATTATATTTCTATTTCTGTGTACACAACATCATGTTCACCATCCAAAGAATAATTACCATCCGTCACCATGCACGGATGCCCTATTACTCTTTTCACCCTCCTTCTGTCTGGTAATCACATGGTGTTTGACTTTCTCTGTCTGACTTATGTTGCTTAGCATAATACCCTCAGGGTCCAGCCATGTTTTCACAAATGGCAAGGTTGCATCTTTTTTATAGCCGAGTAGTATCCCATTGTATATAGATACCACATCTTCTTTACCCATTCATCCATTGATGGGCAGTTAGGTTGTTTCCATGTCTTAGCTATTGTGAATAATGCTGCAGTGAACATAGGGGTGCAAATATCTTTTTGCATTTGTATTTTCAACTTCTTTGGAAATATACTGAGAAATGGAATAACTGGATCATATGTAGTTCTAGTCAACTTTCTGAGGAATTTCCATACTGTTTTGCATAGTGGCTGCACCAGTTTAAATTCCCACCAGCAGTGTATGCGGGTTCCCTTCTCTCCACATCCTCTTCAACACTTATTATTTCTTGTCTTGTTAATTATAGCCATTCTGAGGAGTATGAGGTGGTATCTCATTGTAGTTTTCATTTGCATTTCCCTGATAATTAGTGATGTTGAACATCTTTTCGTGTGCCTGGTGACCATCTGTATATCTGCTTTGGAAAAATATCTGTTCAGATCTTTTGCCCATTTTTTTAATTGGGTTGTGGGTTTTTGTTGTTGAGTTGTATGAGTTCTTTATATATTTTGGATATTAACCCCATATCGGATTTATGATTTGCTAAAATCTTTTCCCAGTTGGTGGGTTGTCTGTTCATTTTGTTGATGGTTTCCTTTGCTGTGCAGAAGCTCTTTAGTTTGATGTAGTCCCATTTCCCGTTTCTTCGTTTTTTCTTTTGTTTCCCTTGCCTGGTCAGGTGTGGTATTCAAAAAGATACGGCAAAGTCTGATGTCAAAGAGCATATTGCCTATGTTTTCTTCTAGGAATTTTATGGTTTCAGGTCTTACATTTAAGTCTTTGATCCATTTTGAGTTCATTTTTCTGTATGGCATAAGATAATGGTCTACTTTCATTCTTTCACAGGTATTCAGTTAAGGAAACTGAGACTTTGATATATGAATAACTTTCCAAGGGTCAGGTGAATTTAGGGAGCCATCATTTGGGCCAATTTCATCTACTTCCACAGCTTGGATCTTTAACCACTTCACTCTACAGATGTGGGGCACAATGAAAACAATGACAGGTGAAAACTTGCCCAGCTCAGAGATCTCTGTGGTCACTCCAGGGTGGAAGGGAGAACAATTAAGGTAAAGTCACCTTCTCAGAGAGGTCCTTTCTGACATTCTTCTATTCTGGAGTTGGGGCTGCTCCTCTGGATGTCCTCATCTGCACACTTAGCACCTTGCACCAAAATAGCCTGTGGGTTCCACTACCTGCAGCTGTAGAATGGGGCTCATCTGTCTTCTCTATCACTGTACCCCTAGCCCTTAACCTAAAACCTAATACACATTCAATAAATATTGTTGGAATGAATGCATAAAGGAATATGTGAAAAAGAAAAAATGTTCTCTTATCTGTCCCAAAACTGGTCTGTGCACTCCGATATAAGAGGTCAGTCACATACAGGGCAACACCAATCAGAGCTGAAAATTTATTCAAGTTCCTTGTTATCTTCTCCAGTTGGAGGAAGGGCAGCTGAGAGCAATGAGAGGCAGAGACATCTGCGTTTGGGGATAGAGAATGGGGACGAGGGAAAAAAATGAAGGAAGAAGAAGATAGAGAGATACTAACAATTTCTGGCCTAGGACCACATAAATCTAGTTTAAACAAAGATAAACCTCCCAGATATACCTAAAGCAAACTTCCCCTTCCTCACCCCCTTTTTTTGTGCTTCTTCCCTTTCTCCTCCTATTATTCCTTCCTGTTCTTCCTCTTCTAATTTCCCCAAGGCCCCAGGGAATTTGGACTTCATATTCTAGCAAGTGAGAAAAAATTGACATTTGGGGTGGGGAGAATTGGAAGGGCTTGCATTGCAAATCCTCAGCTTTGCATCCTGCAGGAAAACACTATAAGATGTCTAAGATTTAGTCATGGGTCGGGACTGATGTCATCCACATCCTATCTGTACCGATAACACATTGGGGCAGCTGCAGCGTTACATTAGGTAAGCAGACACTCAGGATAGGTCCGACGTTACAGTTCTTCCCTGCAGCCTACCCCCTCTCACCCCAATCAGATGCTCCAGCGCCTCAGACATATCTCTGTCAGGACATCAAGTCTTTCCTTAAACCTCTCCGTGAAGCCTTCCCTGATACCTCCACCCCCAGGCAAAGCTGATGGCTTTCTCCTTTGACCTACTGCTGTAGTTTGTCTGAACACTAATTACCATATGTATCACACTGTAATTTAGTTGTTTTATTAACTTTTGTTTACAAATAATTTAAAATTTACAAAACATCACAAAAATAAAAATTGTACAAAAACACACATATACCCTCTACCTAGATTCACCTATTGTTAATATCTTATCCCATTTGCTTTATCATTTGTGCACTCTCTCTATACACACACAGACTCATGCACGCACACACATTTTTTTTCTGAACCACTTGAGGGTAAGTTACATACATCACGGGCCTTTACCCCTAGATAAGTGTGAGCTTTCTAATAATAGGAATATTCTTATGTATAACCACAGTACAATTATCAACTTCATATCATTAACTCTTGTTAATGTAACTGGTATTTTCCTAGGGTACACCAGCGGGGAGGGGGTGTTATACTGAGTTGGCATTCACGGCACTGGCTTTCATCCCCTCCTATAGTTGGGAGACTTCCTGTCTGCTTTGAAGTCCATTATCCCCTGGGTGTGTCTTACATGTGCTAACAAACAAGATTTCTCCATCCACACACTCCCAGACCGCCTGGCTCCTTCCAGCACTGTCCACTACCAAGACTCCAGCAGCCCACAGAACCTATGATTTGGCATCCCTGCCACCACTGCTGCTGGGCCTGCTCTCCAGGACCATTGCCGATGTTCAGGACACTGCTTCCTCTCACTCCCAGGCCTCCAGCACCTCATCTCATGCTGTCCAAGCTGCAGGAGCCACTGTGTTCAGTGCTGAAGAAAGGAAGTGCCTCTCTGCTCCTATGATGGGACCAAAGCAAGACTTGTTTCCAGGTGTCACAGTGACCTGAGTGAAACTGCTCTTTCAGTGTTTCTTCCAGAACCATCTCTCTTAGACCCAGACAGGAGCCTAAAAAGGTGAGGATAGGGGATAAATATAAGGGACACTGTACTACACTCTGATTGACCTTTGTCTTAGAAATCTGAGCAACTATTACTGGAACAACTGTGTGAGTTCCTTCTCAGGAAGCTTCTGAATCCTTTTATTTGAGTATTTCTATAGGTATTTGCTTAATAACTATCTCCTCCTCCATGAGGACAGGGACTGTATGGGTTGTCACCATATCCCCAGGACTAGACAAAGCACCTGGCACACAGTGGTTCCTCAATCTGCATTAGTTGAATGAAAGAAATTGACTCCACATGGTATGAAAAGACACGCTTGAGTGCTCCACTGATCCAATAATTTCTAGGAAGGATGACGTCCAATGCTAAATTGAAAATCGTCTTTTCTTTGTTGTAATTACTCTATGCCATGTTTCCAGCATCACATATTTAATAAAAGTTCTAATACACACAATAACCTGGGGTTTGCCAGTGCTTTAGGGAACAAGGAAGAGATGTAGTGTGCTATTCGGGACAAAGCAGGCCAGAGAAAAACAACGCAGCCACGGTGACAGCAATGATAAGGCGCAGATGAGAACAGGATTGGGCTGAAGAGCAGACTTACCCGGAGGAACATGGGCCCAGATGACGATAGGATCTGAGGAAGCCACCTCTGGCATTAGGTCTCCTCTGCATGTCACAAAACACTGTTTCCAGGAATTACCAGGTGATCCCCTGAGTTTTTAAACTCAATGCCTTCCACCACTGTAAATTATCACCATGATGTTAATCCAAATTTCTAGATATTTCTCTGGTAATAAAACAGGTTTTTTAACAGGACCCAAAATTTCATATAACTGTCCTATAATATAAAATATTTCTAAAAACTAAAGTGATAACAACTGCATGAAAAATAAGTAAAGATTATTAGTTAAAGCATGCAAATAAGTTTCAACTAAGTATATTTACTAGTAAGTATGTTTTCAGTACCATCTCAGTATTATTATTTATTTATCTGTGACAAAAACTGGGAAATCCTAATTGTTGTTCTATATTACAAAATGTGCCCTGGAAATTCAAGAAATAAAACCCATTCCATTTCCCCTAGAACAAGAATCCCCGTGAAAGGTTGTTCTCCCTCCAATTTTTGCCATTGTCCCTGATGGTTGTTGGACTGGAAAGAGGAGCCTGGAGAGAGATATTCACACCTGCCTCTAGCTCATGGTGTGAACGCAGACTGGTTCCCTCACTTCTCTAGGGGTCACTGTTAACTAGAGCTGGGGGCTTGATGAGAACCACAAGAGATGAGGAAAATGCAAATGTCACCTGCACTCAACAGTAGGTGTTCTCACTGTTACCCCAGGGACACTTGTTACTGTACCTAAGAAACTTCATGGTGCACGTGGGAGCACATTTTCAATTTTTACTCCGAATGAGAAGAGACTTTCTCAGCCAACGATGCTTAAAAATCCTTCCTACCTCTCTGGCACAGGAGAACTGGACTTCAGAAATTGTGATAGGTTAGTATGTGAGAGATACTCAGGGGTCCACACTCTGGAGCTGCACAACAGCTTTAACTAGAGCTTCAACTGTCTTTCTCTACATCTACCCAAGAGGAGTCATTAGTCGGCATATGAGATGATAAGCATAATTTTTTCCCTGGTGAAGTGAGTGGTGTTCCTACTAGGGAAGGGTTAGGAACACTGTACGGTCTTGTCCTGGGTGTGATCATCTGGGAAACTTACAGGCCTAAAGCTTGGCAGGGCACCCCCAGCCTGGGACTCTTGAGTTCTGCCACTTAAAGGAAGGTTCTTATCCTGATTCAACCGAAAGGAATGCTTAGTTCTACAATGGAATATTGTCATGTGGCTCGAGTGACTCTCAGGCAAGGTTTTGGATGGAGTGTCTAAATGCAGAGAGCTGGTGCTTCACTGAACTCAAAGGATGAGTTGGTGAATGATTTGTGCCTGCTCGCAAATAAACATGTGTGGTAGATTTCAGTCTGAAATTGGCTTTCTTTTTAATATATCATTGATGGGTGAGGTTGTGGAAAAGGAGACCCATCAACTTCACCTACCTTAAATCAGTGGAGGCCACCTATGTCTACCAAAAAGAACCTGACCATTGTGAACATCCAATCAGTTCACAACACCACTATATACCCTTAATGGCTCATTGTCTATAAATCTGAATCAGGAACTGTGACTCTCTCTCCAGAGTGACTGTTCAGATTGTCTCATCGAATCGATCTCTTTGACATCTCTATATAGTCATGAGTCAAAGTGATAGTCAAACTATCAGCTGAGACCATGCTTGTTTTTATTCACTATCCTCTCCTCAGTGCCTGCCACATAGTAGTTCAATAAAAATTGTTAAATGAATGCTTTAATAAATGAATGTGTAAGCAAAATGTTTCCAGCCAGGATGTCCCCAAATTCAAATCCTCCAACCTTCTTGGGACACTCTTCCCTCTAAAACTGAAAAAAAAAAAAAAAAACCCAGAAAATCCCCTGGCTCTAGTTCCTGATCCACATAGTATAAAAAAACCCAGCACCCTCTCTGAGATTTCAAGGGATTCCCGGGGGCTTCTCATAGTCACCTCTGGCTCTGACTTCCTATTGTAGCTGGACTCTTAACCCAGCTCACATCTCTCCTTCCACAGCTGTTTTCTTCCCTCTACTGCATGTGAGACCAAGTATTGAACCACCACTTTCATCTGCAAAGCATTACCAATGCAAGGCAGTTGTGTAGACTGTTGCTGAAGGATTTGGATAACAAAAAGGAATTACCTCACAGAAAATAAGTAAAAATGAGATATTAGACATCTCTGGCCTAATGTTTCTCAGCATCCCTGCAACAAGGAATTTCCTACTGGCTGAGTTTCCTCCCCAGAAGAGTGACCCTGCCTCTGACTTCTAGACCTATCACTGGCTCTCCCCAGCTTCCACATCAATCACCTGCCAACTTCCAATGTTGTCTTATACAGTGAGGCCTAGCTCTTCTTTGCTGACCCATCTCCTGTCTAGGCTGGGCTTTCACAACCAAACATGCCTATTGCGATGTGTTTCCTAACCAAAGAGTTTGCACTCCTTCTAGGCCATGCTCTGGGCAAGAGCATTTACTGACTATCTTCCATGAGCCAGGTGTTGTAATAGATGCCAGGATATAAAGAAGAATAAAATATGGTTTCTATACTAAAGGGGCTCATTTGTCACCTCTTAACCTCATCATCTAGTTTCCACAACCCAGATGTCTGCCTGCGTGAAAATGAAGTAAATCTCCATGCTCTGTTTCAACATCTTGTACTATGTTAATGGTAGTCAGGAATCTTTTAATCACAGGTAATAGAAATCTATCTCAAACCACCATAAGCATAAATGGCGGAATTTGTTAGCCACATCACTGGGAGGTCTGGGGGTAGAGCGAGGGGTATGATGGGATAAGTACAGGCCCAGATGAAGTCAACAGGGCTCTCTCTTTCTCAGGTCCATCTTTACTTCTGCAGTCAGGCTGTCTCCAGGAGCAGGGAAAATGGACGTGTAGACTGGCTGCTCACTCTATGCGGAGGGCACAGCCGGGATACTTGAGCACACGTCTCTAAAGCACAGGACTCAGAGCAGGAGCCCCTCTTGTCTGGGCCTAAGAACAGTACCGACCATCAGTTCTAGCTGAGTTAGAGGACTCAGGCTCAAATCCTGCTGATTCTGCCTTCTGAACATCAAAGTCTTCAACCTTTGCCTCTCCATTCCCTGCTCTCACTGCCCTTCCTTTCCTTCACTGGTATGGATCCCAAAAAACATCTTGTAAGATTCTGTAATTCTCTGACACCAGCTGGGTGTCGTACGATTCAAATCAATTCTGACCCTATCTACCGGGAGATAGCATCAGATCCCACAGGTTAAGGGCTCAGTACTACTGAGTGCCCCCTCCCCCACTTCAGATGCCAGTCACAAGTCCGGGTTGTCCTCTGTGCTTCTGACCAACTGGCTATAGATAGGATGTTCTGACGACCCTCTCCCCATGTTCGATTAATTTGCTAGAGCAGCTCACAGAAATCCAGAGAGACATTTTGCTTACTAAATAACCAGTTTATTATAAAAGGATATAACTCAGGAACAGCCAGATGGTAGAGATGCATAGGGCAAGGTCTGGGGAAAGAGCATGGAGCTTCTGTGCTCTCTCCAAGCGCACCACTTTCCCCAAATCTCCGTGTGTTCATCAACCTGGCAGTTCTCCAAACTAAGTCATTTTGGGTTTTTATGGAGGCTTCATTACATGGGCACGATGAATTAAATCATTGGCTATTGGTGAGTGATTCAACATCCAGCCCCTCTCCCTTCCCCAGAGGTGGGGGGTGGGGGAGGTAGGGGTGAGACTGAAAGTTCCAACTCTCTAATCACTGGGTTGAGTCCCTGGCAATCAGCCTTAGGTGACCTAGGTGCTTTCCTAAAGTCACCTCATTAACATAACAGAAGACACCTTTATTGCTCTTCTCACTTAGGAAATTCCAGGGTTTTAGGAGCTCTGTGCCAGAAACAGGGTTGAAAACTAAATATATATTTCTTATTATAAATCACAACATCACACCATCTCTTGGGTAAATACCTGAAAAGTCTTCTGATTCTAAGTTACTCAAATGACAACCAGAAATCAGTGGATCAGAAAACTTACAAGGGTAAAACAGACTAGAAAGTAGATTAGGCAAATTTACAGATCCAGAAAGAAAATATCCTAAACCTAGATTCCAGGTACATCTTTAAGCACAAGTGAGACCCTCTGAAGCAATAAGAAGACTATTCACTCTTATATTCAGCAAATATTTCTTGAACACCCTCTGTACTTAATGAATACTCATTGCTTTAGGGCAGAATTTCTTAACCTTGACACCTGACATTAGGAGCCTGTGAATTCCTTGTTGAGGGGAAGTGGGAACTGTCCTGTGCAGGGCAAGGATGTTTAGCAGCATCCTGGCCTCTGTCTACTAGACGCCAGCACCGCTGTCCCCAGTCATGACAAACAAAAGTGTTTTCAGACGTCGTCAAATGTGCCCATGGTCGGGGGGCAAAATTGCCCCCAGTTGAGAACCGCTGCTCTAGACTTGGGGATATGTGGGTGAGGAAGAGAGATAAGGTCCCTGCTCTCAGGAGCTTACATTGCAGTTGGGGCGCACATCATAAATAAGTGAAAAATTAACAATGTTCTTTTAGAGAGGCATAAGTGCCGTGAAGAAGGTTTTCAAAGGTGATGGGATGGAGTGACTGTGGAGTGTGGGGAATTCTACACATTCACGGCCAGGGAAGACCTCTCTGAGGAGGTGACATCTGAGCTGAGAAATGAAAGACATGAATATCCAGCCTGGGAAGAACTACAGAAAAACCATTCCAGGTAGAGGGAACAGCCATTTCAAAGGCCCTCTGGGGACAGGGAATCAAGCAGAAGGTGCAGACCTTGTGTAGAATATTGGACATGGAAGAACTAAGAAAGATGGTTTTAGTGGCAGCATTTGCAAAGAAATAGATACATGTCCTAAGTCTCCATTTCCTAGACACACGACATCACCTCCACAGACTGTGGAACAGGGAGAAGATAAAGCAACTAAATCACATTAAAGAAATTAGCCCAGGCAAGTGGGCTGGGGGAGAGTTTTGAATAGAATGGTGCACAGAAAGCTGGAAGGGCCCCTCACACATAACAAGCGAGTGCTGAAGGGTGGCGACATGGAACCCCTGGACTGGTGAACTGGCAACAGAGGGTCAGTCATGTGAAGGGTAAAGGCTCAGCCCCGAGAGGGAGCCAGAACAAAGGATGTACATGTCATCAGTCAGGAACCAAGCCAGGTGATGGGTATCCAAATCTCCAGCCACCTAAGGCACCAGTGGGCTGAGACTACAGGTGAATCTTGAGTATTTCACGGGCGGCGACACCAAGAGCAACAAGACAGGCCAAGTCTAAGGGCTGCAGCAAGAAGTGCTTGGCACTAAATCAAAATCTATAGGGCAGGGAAGGATTTTAAATAAGATTTGGAAGCCAAATTATAACAAGAGAACAGGACCAAAACAGAAGCATGTCAGGACGACAGTTGGGAGCTGTGAACAGCCACGATTGTCGGTGCACGGGATGCATCTCATGGGCTCAAAGGTGCGGCTGGAGTTCTGCCAGTACACACCGACAAAGCCGTCCTGGCTGCTCAGAGCGGGCACCTGTTATGATTGGTTGTTGCTCATGCCGTCCCCGTAGGTAGATATTTGTAACATCACTCATTTAAAGAATGGGGTTATTCAGGGCACTGGGCAAAGACGTAAAGGAAAAGTTACAATCCCCGTCTTACTGTGCTTACAATCCAGAGGAAGGTAGACCAAAACCAGCCAATGGCGGTGCAATGTGAAATGTGCTATGGCGGTATGCCCAAGGCGTGATGCAAGCACAAGGAAAGCAGGGGCACTAGGAGTGCTTCCCGGAGGAAGTGACCTAGGAGCTGCCGGGTGGTACCCAGGCCTGCCTGGTGGATGGAGAAAGGAGGGCATTGCAGACAGGGTGGCAGCACGGGGAAGGACACCCACACTTCTGGCCTATGAGTTGGGTAAGGATGGTAGGAAAGCTCTCTGCAGCAGGTTTGGAGAGTGAGGTGCTAGAACATAACATTAATCTTTAGGGGTTTGGGCAGTTTTATTTTATTTTTATTTTTCATAAAATTATGAGAGGTAGCACAAATATTAAAAGGTGCCCAAATTATCAATGTAGTATAGTATAATGAATGATTATAAAGTAAATTCCCTTGTAACCACCACCAGATCAAAACACAGAACTCCTTTTCTGGTTCTCCTTTGCTGTCACAAAGTTGAATATGAATTATACAGGAAAATGATTAAGTTACTGACTAGACGATTAAAAACTTATGAAATCAAGTGTGTGATCCATAGTCCTGAGGCTACACTGCCCTTGTTATCATTTTTAAAACTATACCATTATATGTTCTTTTATTTTTATGTAATATTGCATTAATTTATACACTTAAGAAAGGTTTGTCTCCAAATAAAAAGGAGCTGGGAAAGAAGCTACAAGAAGCAGCACACCAGGTATTTGGTTTGTTGTTTGGGTTTTGTGAGTTAATAGAAAATACATATATTGGTCTCTGCCCCTGGTTGCTGGCACAGATCTCCTAAAATGCTTGTAATTTCCTAAGTGATAAGAGTATCTCTGGTTCAATTATTCTGTCTTTGACTCCATCCCTGACACAAGGCTCCTAAAACCCTTGTAAATTCCTAGGTGTTAAGAGCACTAGGAGCATCTTTTGTTCTAATGAGGCGACTCTGGGTGGGCTCCTGGATGGCTCCTGGATGGGGGCTGGTCACCAGAAAGACCAAGCGATGGTTAGAAGCTTGGAATTTTCAGCACCACGCCCCCGCCCCTCCAGAGAGGGGGGACGGTTGGAAATGGATCATGCCTGTGTGAGGAAGCTCCATAAACACCCCAACAGCACAGGTTGTGGGGAGTTTCCAGGTGGATGACACATCCACACTGGGAGGGGGCCACACCCCAACTCCACAGGGTCAGAAGCTCCTGCACTCAGGACCCTCCCAAACCTCGCTCTGTGTATCTCTTCATCTGGCTGTTCTTCTGTATCCTTGATCATATCCTGTAATAAACTGATAAATGTCAGTGTTTCCCTAAGTTCTGTGAGCTGCTCCAGCAAATTAATCAAACCCGAGGAGGGAGTCATTGGAACTTCTGATCTACAGCCAGTCGGTCAGAAGCACAGGTGGTAACATGGGCTTGTGACTGGCATCTAAAGTGGAGGAGGGAGCCGTCTTGTGGGAGTGAACCCTTAACCTGCGGGATCTGATGCTATCTCTGGGTAGATAGTGTCAGAATCGAGTTGAATTGTAGGACACCCAGAGGGTGCTGCAGAGAATTGCTTGATGTGAGAAAAACCCTCACATTTGGTGACGAGAGGTGTCAGAAGTGAAGTGTTCTGTGTGACTGGTAAAGGAGACACACAGGAGAGAAAGACACAGGAGGAAAAAACCAGTTGGTTTTCCAACACAGTTTTTTAAACAGGAGGAAAATGAACTTAGAGCAGAAAGCCAGCAGAAAAGGAGCAGCTGAAGAAAGATCAGAGATGTCCTCTTGGACGACCTCCAGGATGAAGCAGTGATGTCCCAAGCACACGGGGAAGGACTGGCCACAGAAAGGAGGAGAGCACCCCGGCACAAAGTAGAGGTGAATGTGTTGCTCATGGGAGTAGGTGAGGTAGGTGGACATCGGGGAATCCCTCACTAGCGTCCCCAGCACTGGGGGATGGTTAGCAGTGTTGGCAGAATCCCTCACTGGCGTCCCCAGCACTGGGGGATGGTTAGCAGTGTTGGCAGAATCCCTCACTGGCGTCCCCAGCACTGGGGGATGGTTAGGAGTGTTGGCAGAATCCCTCACTGGCGTCTCCAGCACTGGGGATTGTTAGTGGGGTTGGCAGAATCCCTCACTGGCGTCTTGCTTTTCTTGGAGAAGGAGGGTGTAGGTGACAGAGGCTGTGATGGGGGAAGAGGACCTTGAAGAGATGGTGAAGGTTTGGAATCAGTCGGGAAATGGGAGAAGCTGTGGATCAGGAACAAGGATTCCCAGGACACTGAGATTGGAGGCTCTGAATCTGTAGTTGCTCTTTGTTGTTGAATTTTCTTCCGCATCCCTTACAGCCCAGTGTGGGAAGGAGGAAGAGGGTCGGAGTGAGTCAGTGATGGGGCTGGGGGCTGGGGTGAGGTTGTGGGGTGGGTACAGTGGAAAGGCAAGGGGGCAAGGTGCTATGGACGGGGTACTGTGATTGATACAAAAAGACCTCAGTCCCTGTCCCAGAGGGCTGTATATGCCAAATGGAGAGACAAGAAAGGCCAGTATGGAAAGATAACTCAACACAAGTTCTCACGTGCTTGGTGAGAGATGGGAGAGGCCCAACAATGAGAGCTGGGTTATTCTGAGGGGAGAGCCCACAGCAGATTCCGGTGGTCAGAGGTGGCCCCAGGGCTGCTGCCACAGCTGCTGCTACTGCTCAGCAGCTTCAGGGCCCCTCTTCCGGTGGTGAAGAACAGGGTGAAACACGAAGTCTGCAGAGGGAGGACAGAGGACAGGTGATGACTCCACTGCCTCCTCAGGAAGAAGTGGGCAGCCAGCACGGAGGATGGTCAAGCAGACCATCTGACCCAGCAGTGACTCCCACTCAACCCTGAGCCCAGGTGCAGGAGCTGCAGGCTCCAATCCCGAGTGGTGTCCACTCAGCTCAGCCTCCTCTGGCCGGGACCTGCTGGTGGGAGGAGCGGGGAGGCCTGAGCGCCTGGAGAGGGGGCAGGGAAAGTCTCAGAGCAGCATAACTTCCACCAGCAAACAAAAGGATGTTGAGGTTTTCTCAGCTTGGGGCTATGCCGCCAGGCTTGGGGTGAAGGCAATAGAAGGGGTTCCTCCTGGGCCGGAGTGAAGAGAGCCCAGTGAGATCCACAAGTGCTGGGGCAGGGCTGGCCCCACTCAAAATCCTGAAGGAGATAAAGTCCTCCAGGGCTCACGCCACACTTCACCTCCTCTCTTCTGCTCGACCTAGCCTCACTTCTGGGGGCTTCCTACTGACCACATGCAACCCCCTTACCTCTATGAGACATACCTGGCCCCTGGCCCGCTCCTTGTACTGGGGACCTGAGTCATCTCATTATAATACTCTCCTCCTCCAAGAGAGCAAATGCCTTTGCCTTTCATGGTTCCCTTCAAACCCTGGGTTTTCTCTACTTCTGTTCAGGCTGATCCCTCTGCTTAGATTGTCCTCAACCTTATCCCTATCTCTTGAAGGGCCTCCTTCAAGGCCTCTTCCCCAGTGTCCCCACCTGGAAGGAACCTCTATTTTCTCAGCACCCTCTGTACCCTAAATGTAACCTGCCCTGACACTTGGCATTTTCTGTCTTCCCTTGTAGTTACTGTCATTGTATGTGTCTATTTTCCTCTAACTATCTGAAAGAGTCTTAAGGATAGAATCACTGTCTGTTTCATCTTTGCTTCCCCACAAAATCCTGCATAGTTCTTAGAACATAGTAAGGGCTTAATGAAGCTGTTTAATTAACTAACTTGTTAAATTCCGGAATGCATCTCAGGTAACTTCCAGAAATGACTCTGACATAGGAATTTCGTGAAGAATACCAGGAAAGCTATGGAGTTGTGGTTCCTTTGGCTTTGACCTTGACCTTACAGGCTCCACACCCCTGCACTTTCATTTCCCGTTATCAGGCCCTCCGAATGAAAAGCCAGGGGCCCCAAAGCAACAGGGAACTCTCAGTCACTTTGGAAAACAGCTTGGCAGCATCTGCTGGAGGTACATACTCATACCCCATGATCCTACTCCTAGAGATATACCCAACAGTCATGTATGAACAAAAAGTATGTACCAAAGGCTCAGAGCAGCCTTATTATAATAGAAAGAAAAAAAAACCTGGAAATGACCCAAAGGTCTGTCAATAGTAGAATGGATGAATAAACCTTTGTATAGGCACACAGTGAAATACTACACAGCCACGAAAATGATCAGCTACAAGTAATAACATAGATACCCCTCATCAGATGTTGAGCAAAAGAAGCCAAACACAAGAATACATACCACAGGCTTCCCTTTACCTACAGGCAAAACTTGAGGCACCCAAGCTGACCTCACAAAGTGCAGACACCAGCAGTCCCCACAGAGCCCGGCCAAAATTATAGATTTGTGTGCAAAACAAAGAATTGCTGTTATTTTAACAACTGAAGTTATGGGTAGTTTGCCATGCAGCAATAAATAACTACAACAGAATTTGGTCTCTAAAGTCAGGGTGCCGTTGCAATTAAAACTTAAAACATATGGCATTGACTTTGGAATTGATGGCAGGAGAATCTGTAAAGGCTTAAGCATTCTGTGACTGAAAGATGGAAGAGCCTGGAGGCAGCTGTTGGGAAGCATTTGACGGACAGAGAGAAAAGTCTTATTACAGTTGGTGAGAAGAGGATCCTCATTATGCTGCTGGGAAGTTGGTACCATAGCCTGGAAAGCAGAGAAAGCATTTAGTGAAATCATGGGACTTTAAAGGGAAATTTCTAGGAAGATTATAGAAAGTGCCAATCAACAATAAAATACAAGAAGATAGATATGAACAAAAGTAGCCACTGTTAGGTTTTTGAGAAGAATTTAGAGGAAATGTAAAAAATTCCAGAACTTGCTGGATTTGAAAATAAAGTTTCTCATCCCATCTCCTGTCTCTCCTAACAAAGATTGTCAAAGTGAGAAATGGCTTCAGGGAAAAGACGAAATCCAAGATGCTATCAGGAAACCATTGCCTCAGGGTAAAGATCTCAAGAATGTGGCTGTAAGACTCTTGGTTAGAACTCAGAAATGTTTAAGTCTATACCAAGTAAGGTTTCTAAGTATCCTAAAGGCACAAATCCTCCCAGTTAAACAATAGCTCTTTTCAAGTGTCTTCAGGGAATTGTCATACAGCAGCCTCACAGGCAGTCCATAATAAAGAAAGAAATGTGGTTGTGACTGTTGTCTAATGGAATTAATTTTATAAATTGATACATTAGAAACCCACAAAGTTTTTTAAAGAAATTATGTCAACTTGTGCTAAAGGGGACAGAGACAATAAAAATGAAAAGACTTTAAGTCCTCCAACGTTCTTCCATCCAGGAATCAGACTGAGAAAAGTATTCTTCTACAAGTACTGGCTGTGTCTCACAGATGAGAAAGATTCATCAGAGTGGGAAAAAGACTCCACAGGTTAGAGCCAAAGCCATGGAGAATCATTCCCAGGAAATAGGACTGGGTCCTGAATAATGAACTGGCAACATATGGCCAGCTGAATTTCAGAATATTTATGGACCAGTAACTGCTATGTGCCTCATTTCCTCCTTTTCCAGAAGGGAGTGTATGATGCAGTTATCCTATGCCTGTCGCACCACATTTTGGATATGTCAGGAGCAGATAACCTGCATCTTCAGTTCAGAGGACTTCAAATTGAAAGAAACTACACCTAAACTACACCGCATGTACCTGACTTGATTTAGATCACAAGATCCTGGACCTTGAGCCAGAGCCAACCAGATGCTGCAATTGGATGAGATTTTGTGGAGTCTTGGGGGAGGATGAAAATATATTGCAAGTGGTAAGAATGTAAATAATTTATGACCGGAGGGAAGATTATATAAACTAAAGATAATCACACATACTTTGAGCATCTTCCCAATGAGATATGTGTGCCTAATGTCCCTCCCCCTTGAATATGGATGATCCCATTATGACTGCTTTGACCAATAAGATACACCATAATGATGCTATGCCTTAAAAAACTAGCAGCCTCCACTTCCCGGATCTTAGAACATTTACTCTTTGAACCCAACTACCATGCTGTGAGAAACTCCAAGGAACTCCATGGAGAGGGCCACGTGGAGAAGAATTGAAGCTCCCAGTCTACCTTCATAGCTCAGCTCCTGGCCATCAGTTAACACCATCTTGTCATCCATGTGAGTGAGCCATCTTGGAAGTGGGTCTTTCCAGCTTAGTCAAGCTGCCCAGTTGACATTGTATGGAGCAGAGACAAGTCATCCTCAGAAGCCCTCCCTAAATTAGAAATTAATGAGCAGAATAAATAATTATTGTTGTTTTAAATCACTAAGTTTTGGTGACATAAATTTTGCTACAGTTTCTTGTATACTTTCAGGTGTTCTATTTTAGATAGGTAGAGCAGTTATTTATTCAAATAAAGTTGAGGCATTTATGAGTCATCTACTGCATGCTGCATACTGTATCAGGGGTACAGATAATAATGGAAGGGGCCAATACATCCGTGTGACAAAATACTTCTTCTCGTATTGCTAATAGTCTGGTAGAGGAGATAAGATATGGACATAAATACCTGAAAAAGTCACAACTCAGTAAAAGGCATAAGTTAGGCCTAAATTGCAATGGTGTTTTGAGGAATGGAAATCAGGAAATACTTCATGAAATAGGTGGAAATGGAGGGATACTTTAATGGAGACCAGGTCATATATTGGGCAAAAAGAGGTAATGGCTCTTTTGACTAAGAAATTATTTGGTTTCTAGGCCAGCACAGGCCCCATCTCCAGGAGGACCCCACCTTAGAAGTACTCAGTGGAGGAATCTGATGTCCAATGTGGTGAATTCAGGTTTATCTTTTTCTGTATTTTTATGTAACTATAACTGTAATTAAGAATGTAACTAGTATGTAAGAATGGCCATGATGGCTATTTTTTTATCACTACAAAAATATTTGTTGTAACAGTATTATTCTTATTTATATTCTCTTATATTATATTATATTGTATATATTTTTGTTACAGATAATTTCAACTTTTTTATGTTTCTACTAACTAAAAAAGTCACTTGGGACACCCACACATGAAGATAATGGGAAATTAGATCCATAAAGTAAGATAAATAAAAATCAAAAATCACATTAGTGTTCGGCCGCTGTAGGAAATATTCTATGCACTCGGTTAGACACATAACTCAGTCACTTTTTATTAAAGTTGATCAAGATATTAAGTACAAAGTGCATTTCTGGAGCTTCCTGCTTATTTACTGCTACTTCCTACAGTATAGATTTAATTTTCCTAATGTCTACAGACTCTATATTCAGAAACCTTAAATTCTAGACTGCACAGTAGCTTCTCCTAATTTTTCTTAATGAATGTGACATAATAAAGCAGCACTACTCCAGTTAATTGTAGGTGCATCCTAAACAGAACAGCATTTCTGTTTACGCCACAGTAAGTTTTTCTGGAATTCAGCATTGAGGGGAAGTTAAATTCATTAAGTAAATCTAGTAGGTAGCTACAAGAATGGCAATTAATTTCTCCTGCCATTATAATCAAATTATAAAACATATAAAATCCATGATAGACGGATATAAGTAATTTCTCAAACAAGTGAAAAGAAACATTATAACAAAATGTCAAAGTTGAAAAGAAAGGGTGAAAATGTAAAAAAAGGGTGCAATGATTTAGATGAGATTGGCAATGAACAAGGAACCTCATGAATTGGGTCTATCAATGGGCTTTAGATACTCTGTAAACTCCTTAAATTGTAAGCAAGTTTCCCCCATCTATGTGCATGAGGATAGTTTCATGTTTGGATATGGCTTTCCACAGATTGTCAAAGAAGTGTCTGTCGCAAGATGTGGACTAGAATGATTGAGGTGATTAACTGTGGCTATGCCACTGGTCAGGCCAACTATTTGATTCTTCCTACAAAAAAAATCACTTTTTGAACTCAATATTTACCAATAAACCCCATCATAATTCCTTATTCTAGAGGAAAAAACAGGCTGTAGTGACACATAATGTAAAAAAGGGAGTTTTTTCTATCTTAGTTTCAATTGAGGCACAAAAGCAGAGTGGAAAATGTGCCAATTACTTTCAAGAAATAAAAAAGTTCAGTTAGAAAGGGAGGGAAATACGTTCCTGAAGGAAGCCACTGAAGTTCTTGATACTTTATCTCCCCTCAAAAGGAGAACTACTTCAAGACTTTGATATGCATCCTCTGGGGTTAAAGGTACAGAGTGGATTGCTACCTGATATTACGTGAGAAATCTGGATGTAGGAGTCTGTGGCTATTGGAGTGAAATACCAGAGCAGAGAGGGAGATGTCTGCACTTCATTTGACTGTAGGATGGGCAGGGAAGCACAAAATTTTCTTTTGGATCAGATATGGGCTAGTTTCAAAGAAAAAGTCAATCTGGAATCACTTAAAATGGATTTACCTAAGAACCTTCAAAGAGGTGTGACTCAGAAAATTGGTGAACTCAGGATTAAGAGACAAATTCACAAGCTGTCAGCCAGAGGCAGCTTCAACCCTGTCACAAGAAAGTTAGTAAAAGCTCCAAGTAGGAAATGTTTCCAGAAACCAATGAAAGCTCAGCACGTGAGAAAGACTCAGTGTCCAACATCTGCAAAGTCCTGAGAGCACCATTGCCAGAGCATGACAGTAACAGTCAAGTAAGAACATTCCTCCACCTATTCCTTCTCTCTCCCCAGTGTAATCCTTGAGGATCAGTCATGAAAGTTAGTAGAGAGAGAAGTGTTAGCTGACAGAGCTAATAAATAAGTGAACCTCCATTGGCCCCAATGTAGGATTCATGAATTAAAGAATACTAACACCAGAGAAAGGGGAAAATTTTAGTGTTAAATGAAATTTAGCCTTTTGGTTATTACAGTGAACTGGGCATTTAGATTTGGGAACACCTGAGATTCCATCTCAGAAGCTGAAAAATAATACACTACAGATTGGATTTAAAGGGATTGTGAGGAGAAATATATATTTTATGACACACATCTTACAGAGAACTCTTATTTCAATGAATTTGTTATAGATATAATATGCATGTGAAATAGGGGCATTACCGTTGCAGAATCTAAAATAAAGTCATATTTCAATTATTTAATTTTAGAGATCCTTTCTTCCCCAAAACTTTTCTGAGACTAACATGGACATTCTTGTTTCTGAGACTGTATACCATGGGGCTTAATAATGGAGTGACAATGGTATACATCACCATTACCAGCCTGTCCTTGCTGGACATGTGCTTTGCTGTTGGCCTCAGGTAGATGCAGGAAGCACAGCCATAGTGAACAATAACAACAGGGAGGTGAGAGGCACAGGTGGAGAAAGCTTTCCGTCTGCCTGCAGCAGAGGGAATCTTTCGGATCGTCCTCAGAATGCAGACATAAGAAACACAGATGAACAAAAATGGGACCACAATTGCAAAGACCCCACAAATGAATACAGCAAATTAATAAACATCTGTATTGGTGCAAGCCAGCCGAATGACTGGGGAGATGTCACAGAAGTAGTGGTGGACCTTGTTGGCACCACAGAAAGGGAGGCTGAAAACTAAATTCACTAATATAAGTGAGGCCGAGAAGCCTCCAATCCCACAGGCTGCTGCCAATTTTCCACACACCTGCCATCTCATAAGGATGGGGTAATGCAGAGGATGACAGATGGCAGCATAGCGATCATAACCCATTACTCCCAATAGCAGCCAGTTGGTAACAGCAAAACCAAGGAAGAAGAACATTTGAATGGCACAGCAGATGAAGGAGCTTGTCCTGGCCACAGAGGGGAGATTGATGAGCATCTGGAGTAGGATGACAAAAGTGCAGAAGGTCTCTGATGCTGAGAGCATGCCAAGGAAGTGTGGAGAGTGGAGTGCCATTGGAGTGTGGAGGCTTTGATCCTGATGAATGACACTAAGAATAGTGACACTACCACTGAGAATGGCAAGATACAGAAGGAGGAAAACCACAGAGGGCAAGCTGAGTTTCACCAAGTCTTGAGAAACCCAGCAACAGGAATTCAGTGACCGTGGTGAGGTTTTCTGCCAAGACCTGCAAAGAAGAGGGAAAAAGTCAAATGTGTTCAGTACATGGATGTAATAATCAGGAGGATGCAGGTCGGTGTTCCTTTCTGGAGGTGCTAGGGAAGAATCTTGCCTTTTACTTGCCTTTCCAGTTTCTGGCAGCCTCTTACATTCATTGGTTCATGGTCCCCTCCTCTATCTTCAAAGCCAGCAAAGTTACATCTCTTTCTCTGATTCTCTGATTCTCTCTCCCACTTTTTAGAATCCTGTGATTATATCAGACACTCCCGAATAATACAAGATAATCTCTCTATCTGAAGGTCAGAGGATTAGCAACCTTAATTCTCCTTTTTCATGTAACCTAACATAGTCACAGGTCCCAGGAATTAGTACATGGACATCTTGGGGGTGCCATTATTCTGCCTACTCCAACTAGTGACAAACAATCCACAAATGAAATAAAGAAAACCATTCTACTTGCAATAACAAAAATATACATATATATGTATTTATGATTAAATTTAACAAGAGAAGTGCAAGACATACACAAAGAAACTAAACACTGTTGAAAACATTAAGAATTAAATAAAGGAAAGGACATCCGTGTTCATGGGTTGTAAGATTCAAAATTAGTAAGAGGCAATACTGAGTAAATTGATCCATAAATTCAACATAAATTCTATCAAACCCCAGAAAGTTTTCCTTGTAAAAATTGACAAAATAATCATAAAATTTATATGGAAAGAAGCCAGAATAGACAAAATAATTGTGGAAAAGAAGAGCAAAGATTGAGGACTTACACTTTGTGAATTCAAAACAATGTAAAGATACAGTAATTAAGAGAGCATGGTACTTGCATATAGTTATACATATAGATTGAGGGATAAAATTGAGAGTCCAGATATAAACACCTCAACAAGTATCATTATGAAAATGAAGATGCACACCACAGACAGAAAAAAATATATTTGCAAAACATACATCTGTTATGGAATTTGCGCTCAAAAAATATAAGTAACTATTATTATTAAGTGATAAGAGAAACACACATTTAAAATGAGCAAACACTTTAAATAGACATTTCAACAAAGTTTATCAGTGGCTAATAGGTATATGAAAATATGCTCAACATTCTTGGTCATTAGGGAAATGCAAATTAAAACCACAAGGAGATGACTGTTAACATGCACTGCAGTGGCTGTAGCTAAAGAGATAGACACTAAAAGATGCTGGTAAGTGTAGGGAGAGGCTAAAATCCTTGCATATTGACAGTGTAAATGTAAAATTGTGCAGTTGCTTTGGAAAATAGTTTAGCATTTTTTTAAAATGATAATCATAAACTTACTTTATGACCCAGCAATCCCATTCCTAGGAATCTACCAAAGAGATGACTATCCACACAAAGACTTTTATTTATGTGAATGTTCTTAGTAGCATTATTCACAAATGCCAAAAAAGCAAAATATCCAAGTTTCTATCAATTTATGAATTTATAAACAACAGTTGAATTCTACTTGTCAATAAAAACAAATGGCCTACATGTACCTACCATAATATAAATGATCTGAAAATATATTATGCTAAGTAAATGTAACCAAGTGCAAAAGCCTACACTGCAAATTCCTTTTCTATGAAATGTCCAGTAAGAGAAAATCTATACAGGTAGAATGTAGAGTAGTTGTGACCATAGATTAGGGGCAGAGTGGGATTTGACAGCAAGCAGGCCAGAGGCATCTTTTTGGGATAATGACAATGTTCTAAAACTGGATTGTGATGATGGTTACGCGACTCTATCAACTTATACAATCAAAATGCATGAATTTTTGGTATATTGAACTATTTTTAAAAAGTTAGTTTGGATGAAATTCATAGATATCATATTGATGATTTCATTTTTTGTGTGCGTGTGTCTACTTCAATCACTAAGTAGAGGTCTTTGGGGCATTGGGATCCAGTTAATATTCATTATTTCAGTCCTTCCCCGGGATCTTTAATTGTTCCTGGAACACATCACAGATCACAAAAGTTTCTTGTAAATGTAATTATGAATTACTAATTATTTGCACTTTCAACCTGACAAGCTAGAGTTGCCATGCTAGCAATGCCCTATTCTATCTCCAGCTCCCACTTAATGTAGTCATAAATATACACACAAAAGGAAGAGAAGATTATGTACCTGAACAGAGGGTTGGGAGATAGGTTCTACTAAATTCAATACAAATAGATTGAGTTAGATTGCAAATTACAACTGTCGTACTTGTTCCCCTTTTTGAACAACTACAATTTGACATTCAAGAAACATAAGCAAACTGATTTTTCAACTGATTCAAACTGATGACCAAATGACTCATTATCTGTATTTATATAAAGAATAACCATTTTCTGAAGCGACTAGAATTATCCCTACCACCTTTCTCTTTCACTTCTCTTACCCATCATCATCTCTATTTAGAGATGCACGTGGTGTCCACCACACCTAATACAAAACATAGTCTATGGTAGAATCATTGAATTCTGATACATAAACTGCTTTTAGCAAAAACATTGTATTTGGGTCATGAGAACATGAAAAGCAATGTAAATTTGGGTCAGGGATTTGAAAGGTTTTGTTCTGTAGTAAAAAAGCAAAGAAACATAGACTACTTTTGATTTTCTAGCCAGAATAAATGAAAAACTAATAATTAGGGAAAATAAGAATACTTTTTAGATATAAAGAATCCCATTGAATAATTTATCTTATATCAAATGTATTCTATTTACAGCACATCTAAACCTCCCCTCAAGTTCTAAAAGGTAGAAAAAAGAATTTTTAAAATTCCTTTTTTATTCAATGTGTTAACGAGTATTTATAAGGGAGAAATTTATCTTTGATCAAGATTAGGAAAAAGTAAAAAGACCAAAGCAACATGGCATAAAACATGCTGATAAACCAAAAGACTAAAAACAAAAAATAAAATCATGCAAATATTTAATAAAGTTCAGTAAATGACAACTGTACAACAAAATATGACAAACGAAAACAACAACAGAAAAACAACTACAAACAGTAGAAAACTCTGGCAAAACTGACTAAATTAGTTAAACATAATTAAAGAAAATAGAGAAATACTTTAATTAGGATTAAAGAGAAAGTAATAGACATAGAAGAAATACAGAGCAGATTCAACATGCAAAGTATCGGAGTCCTTATAAAAAATACTTAATATTTAAAATTATTAAAGAAAACTTCCCCAAAATAGAAGATCTGTAACTACACATTCAAGTGATTCTTCATCCTTTCATCCTTTTCATGTTCATGACTATCCAAATATTCACGAACATTGATCAAACCAGTGAAGTCTAAGACACATCCTACTCAAACTATCCTACTCAAATGTGAGGAAAAACTACTTGTGCTTTTGAACAAAAATTCTCATCACTAACAATAAAAAGAAAATCATTTGGAAATCATATTTTTTGGCAGCAATATAAAATACATGATGAGACTGTTGAGATTTTTAAGAAATTCAAGGAAGGAAAATTTCACCAAGGATTTTTATACACAGACATACTGTCCTCGGATATTAAAGATATAGAAAAATAGTTTTAAATGTACTAGTGATCCAGGAATGTGAAAACCACTAGCTTTTCTTGATTAAGTCACTAAGTGAAGAGTTCTATTCCCCAAGAGTCGTCTGCAGTCTTTCAACCAAGAGACAAGTGGTGGACACGGAATATATCTACCTACTGTAGATCCAAGACCCAAAGAGGTGGGAAAAAGGGTGGAAACATATTTTGTAAATGTTATGTACTTAACACATTTAAAAAATAAGAAGGGAATAAAGTGAGAAATTGTGAAGTAGGAAAAGCTTATTTTTTGCTGCATAAATAATAGATGACACTCAATGGCCATCATTTAAAACTGGTCCAACAAATAGGGAATGCCGATGAAAAAAGACTAAAGGTTTAAAAAACCAGGTATACTCGCAAAGCAGAACTTAACTCTTTGCATTATATAAGACACAACTATAAGAAAATAACTCAGAAAGGCTGAAAAATGAAGAGAAGGGAAACACAGAAACCAAAAAAGCAAGAATTGTGATCCTGATGTTTGACAATTTAAAATTCAGACTGGAACATTACATGAACAACAACAAAAACAATGACAAAAGATACTTTTAATGCTAACAGCTACAATTCATAAAGAAATTATAATAGATAGGAATTTATGTTCCACCCTAAAACACAGGTGCTACCTTCATAAGAAAAAAGCTATAAAATATTTACAAGGAGAAACAGGCAAACACACTAATGAACTTTAGTAAACCACTTAACTTTAACTTTAATAAACCACTCTGTTCAAAACAGACCAAGAAAAAAATTATAACTAAACATTTAAGAGACCTAAACAACAAAATCAGTAAAATATATCTTATAGGTATATATTGAACTTGTATTTTAATAAGAGAGTATATACTTTTTTCAAGATACATAAAATATTTATGAATATTGACTAAGTCACGATAGAAACTTCAACCAACATCACAAAGTGGAAAGGATACAAACAATATCCCCTAATCCCAATATAATAAATTATTAATGGATAAGAAAGCAAAAAGGATCTTTCACCTGAGAATTTTAATATATTATTAAACAACTGTTGGGTCAAGGGTAAATACAAAGTAAAATAAAGTAAGTTCTAGAAAATAATATCAATTATACTCTACATTTAGAATATGTTGTCTAAGTTGAAAGCAATGATGAGAGGAAATGTAAAGCTTAATTATACATTTAGATAAAAATTTTAAAAATAATAGCTACAAAACATCAGAAAGTAAAAAACAGAACAACAAATTAAAGGGAAATACAAAGGAAAAAATAATAAAAATAAAATTTAAAATAAAGATAAGGAAAAAGAGAAAAACACTAGAATACACGCATGCATGCACTCATATATTACCTCTTTGAAAAAAGTAGACAAAACATACAAACTACTACTACTTTATCCATATAAAAAAAGAAAGCATAAATATACACAGTGAAAAATGGCAAAGGAAAGAATCATTTCAAGGAGGAAATTTTCAAATTTCATAATAGAATCATTTGTACAAATCTTTGCAAAGAAATTTGGAATTCTAGATGAAATGAATAATTTTCTAGAAAAGTAGATCCCAGATATGATCCAGTAAAAAAAAAAAGCTATCTAGGCAAATTTTCTTAGAAGAAATAGAGGATGTTATCTTAGAGCTACCCTTCAAAAAAGACACTGCCATTATTTTCTCACAGAAAATTTCAACAAACCTTCAAACATGAGATGATCTCAATGCCATCTAAACTGTTCTGACATAACAGTAATTCAATGGAACTTTTTTAAGGAATAGAAAAAAAATCAGTTTAAATCTTCAACTCACATAATGTTGAAAACCTCTCGTGGATATATCAATAAAATGCAAAAAAATTTAATTATTAGAAAAATATGTTACTAGATAGAAAAACTGAAAAGCTAAGCTTAAAGGTAATGACAGATTATCAAAGAGTAGTAAATAGCCAGCAATTTGACAGTATAAAATAAATAGTTACAACAAAAGCACAATTGGAAATATTAGAAAACAAACAACAAATGGAATATTACCAAAATATTATCAAAATGTTAATGCTAACATAAAACATCACAAATTGATGGAGAAAATAACTAAACTTTAAAGTAGAAAATGGCATACAACACACAGTTTGTAAAATAGGAATAAAGTACATCAAAGGTATAAAAATTTGTTTCTATTCATTTAAAATATACTGCAAATTAAAACTAAACTGAGAGAACCTTTAGACTCATCAAATTAGCAGTGGTGATGTGCACTATATGACTAGCAACTTGTTAGTTAGGTTGTAAATTGGTTAAAAGTTTATGCAAAGAAATTCAGCAAAATGTGTTTGGCTTAATTTGGGGGTTAGCTGGGAATTACTCTAAAATCTAATAGTTTCTCAGCCATTGTTGTTCAAAATTATTCCAAAATTGTTGACTAGCGCCTCAGGATTAAAATTATCTTTTTCTTTGTGGATCTTGCAATGACTCAAGGTCATAAATTCTGACTGTGCAGAACTATGATGACAGACATGGACTATTGGGTGAACTTAGGATACACTAGAAATAATTTTTAAAAAATAAACATATGATGTGGAAAAAAAGTAAATTTAGCAAAATGTATCAATACCCTTGAATATATTCATCCAATTTGTTTCAGTAATTCCATTTTTGAAAATTTGCCTTAATATAACAGATTCGTGCATATAGATGTATTTATAATAAAGAATATTTGGAAGTCATAATGCAAACTTTTGTTAGGTTTCTGTATTAGGTTTAAGAAATATAGTGTTGTTTCACAGATGAGAGTATGGAATCTGGAAGCAGTTAACTTGGATTTGGGTCTCAATTTTTCATTTAGTGACCATGTGGCTTTGAACAATTTACTTAACCCCTCCATGTTATAGTTTTCTCATCTGGGAAATGGGCTGTTGTGAGGATAAATGTGTTAGCATATGTAAAGTACTTTAAAAGCACCAGCTACATAGGAAGTGCTATATCAGTGGCATTATTTTCTTTGACTATTATTTTTCTTGCTAGGCTATTTTCTCTCTAAATGAATCAGTCATTCTAAGACAGTGATTTTGAAACTTTATGCTTATTCCATCATGAGATTATAGAACCAAGTTAGTGGTCAACACCAGCAGTTATAAAATCCAAATAGAGTAGACAAGAGAAGGAGAGAAGACATTGGGAGAAGTACACAAAGTATGAGTAACCCTTATTTAAAGTGAATATTCTGTTTCAGTCTGTGTGTGCATGTGCACTTGCACGCTGGGTGGCAATTAAATTATATTCCTTACTTTGTCTTGCAGGTAGAACTATGAACATAGAATACACAACACAATGGGCTGACAGCTTTGTTAGAAAATGAACTTTGTTTACCTCTTCAGGCCCCTGATTCCCATATCTGATGTTTTTGACAAGACTGATTCTTCTGTTGAGGCAGAACTCTGGAATCTGAAGAGATTCAGTGTTTATAAAAAGGAAAATAAGTATCCAGGTTACTCTTATTTTCAGTATTGTTTACCTTTCCTCTTTCATAGCAGGGCCTGAAAAGGGAAATTAGAAGAGACAAATCCACTCAAGGCAAGAGAGCATTATTATTATTATTTTTTACCTCCACCGTTTTCGTCTTAGAAGAGCAATTGGAGATTATTTTCAAGAGTTATTTGGGCAGCAAGCGTTACAGGGTCCTGAGAATGAGAGGCATGGCACTGCAGACACAGAGAACTGCTTAGACAAGGTGGCAAGAAATAGGAGAATAAGTAGAAAGTGGGTACTGAAACAGTTCAATTGGGAAGAAGTGGTAATTACAGGGACATTAAAATTTACATTTAACCAAGTATCTTCTTACTCAAAACCCTATAATAATCTCTGAAAACTTTATAATATCCCATATTTCTTACAAGAAAATAAAAAGGCTCATGATAATGTGGTTTCTAACTACACTCAAAACTCATCCCTTCCAGCTTCCAGATTTCATCCCAATATTTTAATCATATGGGAAACCATGCATTTCACTGAACATTCAGTGAGGCATGTCATATCACAGCAATGCCTTTTCCTGCATTCTGGAAGATCTTCTGATCTCTTAGGAAAGGGCAAATTATTTGCTCCTAAGTCAGGTTCCCATAGCCCTTCTTTGAATTTGACAAATATTTATTGAGTACATACTAAGCTGGAGCCACTCCATTAGGTGTTTGAGATATATCAAGAACAAAATAAAGATCCCTGCCCTTATGAAACATATATACTAGAACTTCTCACATTTTAGATAATTACGTAATGATCTCTCTTGCCCGGGACAACTTGAGATCTTAGAAGGCAGACACCACGTTGTTGTTCATTTGACAAAACGTATGTGCCAGTCACCAGGTATTCACACATGTCTCTCTAACCTCATCAGCATCAGAGTTCCCAGCAAATAGCAAATACTCAAAACCTATGTGAGGAAATCAATAATTGAAGAAATTAATAAGTGAACAAATCATTGCAACTTGTTTGCTGACATTTGTCATGTACCTGGCAAAGTTTTTCCAATGAGCAAAGGAAGCTAGAGAAAGATTTATCTTGTGAAGAAAGCACTAGATATGAAGTAAAAAGGCACAAATTCACATTCTTATTTCAGCATTTTCTTTGAGTAAATAATTTACTCTTCCTGAGTCTTAATTTTCTCTTCTGCAATTTGGGATATTATGAGGATCAAAGGCAGCACAAGTAAAAAATGTAGCCCAGAATTACACATAAGAGCGCTAATTAAATATTTCATTCTTGAGATTGATCCTATGGGTACTTTTAATGACCATTCTGCAATATCTGTAATGTTTTCCTTTTTTCCTAACCTTCAGACCTCAACCTGAGTGCTGTCTTGTCTCTCCATCCAGCTACTTTCCCTATTACCACCCCTCGATCCTTCACTATCCTATATACACAGACCACAATTCTAAAAATATCTTCAACAATTTCTGCATTGATCATAAGATGAAAGACATAACTAGTTATCATCTTTGAGATGGCATAATGTGCTATACAATTGTAGATAATTTAATGAGTCATTTTCTTTAAGCTATAAAATAAAGAACCAAGTCACCAGTGTGAAAGTTTCATGTTCCTCAGAATGTGAGACCTGGGGTGCCATGGAATGCAGTCACCCTGTCTCCTAATCATGGCCCAGAACCTTTAAGGAAATGTCCAAGTAATTTGTCACAAATAGCACCACTCCCGGGATATTTAGATATTTGTCTCATTCTCTCAAAAATTTTCAAACTAATAACAGAAGAAGCACCACCTCACTCCTCAGAACGATGTTCATTGTGCCTCTTCTGAATGGCCTGACCCAGCTACAACCCTAGTGAGTTCTATTAAAAGGCATTTTTCTGGTTATCAGCATTAGTGTAGATACCCTGCTGGGTAATTGCACTACCCACCACCCTAGGGAGCCATTACTAAGTTCCTCTTGAAACAAGTCCTGCCTTCCCTTAATTAGAAACTATGATCCAAGGGGAAAATGGATCTTGAAGCTCTCTTGCTAAAAGATAAACCATGCAATAGACTAGGGGAATTGGTTTATTTCCTATCCTAGACTCCCTGCTGAGGTAACTCACTAGAAATCTGGAGGCTACTGGACACTATCAGCAGAAAAGACCTGGTAACCCCCTCCCTCCCATGGGGCCTCCTGCAGTTACTGCTTTACAACCTTTGCTTGGAGGCAATTTCCTGTGCTTTTCCATCCTGCACTCTAGCCTCTATTTTCAATGAGGGGAGTATGTTTTGAGACATGACAGAGCAACCGACTGGCAGAAATCCAGCACTAATAGTAGCAAAAAGCAAATCTAGGGGATGCATTGCAGTGTGGAAGTAACTCAGTTGCAGGACCTGGAGACATGATTTACATATTCATTCATTCCAAAAGCATATACTAAGTTCTTACTTCTATCATGAAATAAGTCATAATCAGATGATGTGAGCTCAAATAAGGATAGTCTTCCTTAAGAAATTTAACTCCCAATGGAAGAAGCAAAGAAAGCACTGACTGGGTCTGCCATGATGGGGGGCTAGGAGAAGTATATGAGTATAAGATATGCGTGTCTCTGTGAGAACATATGGAAAAGAAATATGAACGAGGCTGTAGAGGTTAATAAAATTTTCTTAGGGGAGGTTATATTTGCATGAATGTTTGAAATTGCAGTAGTGGGTGGACAAACAATGAGAAACAGATTTCAGGAAAATATGGAGTAATATATGTAAAGGTAAGGAGGCATGAAACAGGACACCATACGGAACAGCAAATTCTTTGGTTAAGGAGTTAAAATCTACCTTCAAATTTTAGCAGCTACTGAAGGATGTATAATCTGAGACATTATCTGTTGAGATTTTTCATTTTAGAAAGATGATGATGATAACATTGATGATGCTAATAACCAACACTTCAATAGTGCTTAGTAAATGGCAGAGACTATTCTAAGTGTTGAACACATTTTATATAATTTAATTTGCACAAGAACACTATGATATCCCTGACAGCAGTGTGAGCACTAGATTGGGGACAACCAGACTTGAAATTCTTGCTGTGATCCAAAGGAAAAAAACAAAAGATTGTTACTGAGGAAATGGAGAAGGAATGTAGTTGAGGGACTTTAGACCAGTAGAATCTATAGGACTTAGTGATTGATTTAATGTGTGGTGTGAGGAAACAAACAAAAAAAAGTGGTGAAGATGACTTCCATGTGCATGACTTGGCTGCCTGGGTAGTTGGAGTTAACATTGACCAAGATACGGTATGAAGATAGCAGAGTAATTTGGGGGGCAGAAAATGGTGAATTTAATTTGGACTTTCTCACAACAGTTATTAAAACTGTCTTCTCAGAGAGTTGAGCCAGATAGCCAAAAACTGGCCTGGCGAGGGATGGCTAGTTTAAAGCAAAGGATGTATAATGGGGTCAGTCCACGGTTTGAGTCACAGTTCTATCCCCTGCATTTGTGTGACTTGGACAAGAAACAACTTCTCCAGTTTACAAACTTCAAACTTGAAAAATGAGACTGATAATAACTATTACAGAAAAGTGTTGCGAAGTTTAAACAAAACACTCTATTGAAAATGTTTGTAAAGCATAAGACAACATAAATACGCAAGTTATAATTACAGCTAGGGAGAATGAGGTTCAGACAAGGTATGCTACTTGCCCAAGGACATACAGCTGTCAGGACAGGACAACAAATTAGATTTTCAGACTTACAGTTCTATGTTGTCTGAAATAGAAATTTGTGTGAGTCTCTTCCTTTACAGGAATCCAAATGGAGAGTTTATTCTTTGAGTGATGCTAGTGGTATTAAGATTGGATTTATACAGATGCCTTCATTCTACTTCACTTCCTCCCTTTGTGAACAAAGGCACAATGGTGAAATGACTGAACAGGTTTGGTCAAGGAGACCGTAGCTGTTGAACAAAGCTAAGCTAAATTACTGCCATGGAAATAAAATAGGAACTGGGGTCTTGCTGGCTTTGTCTTCCCATCCTTCTCCTGAAGAAAAAATTCCTTTAGATTTCAAAATAGTTTCAATGAAAGAATAGATGAGAAAACAAAAGTCCATTCTACAGAAGAGAATCCTAGGGACTGACATTATAGTCATACCAATGAAGCCTCCAGGCCAGCATTAGTCCCTAGGATTGACACTAGAGTCACCTTATAAATTGTTGTCTAGAAAGACTCTTGCAACACTGACCTTCCACCACATTTAGAGAACTGTCTTTCAAGGGAGAACCAAGAACAAGGGGTGACAGCATGGCAAGGTGGGAGGAGAACCAGACTAAGAAAAATCAGAGACCTGGGTTAATTCCAGCTATCCTGCTTACTGCTGTTTTAAAGTTCTTGCCATGATACAAAGGAGACAGGATGAGACTGTAGAAATGGAGAAGGGATATGACTGAAAAACCTATAAGCCAGTAGAATCTATAGAACTTACTGGCCGATTCAGTGTGTGGTATAGGAAAAAAAATAGTGACAAAGGTCACTTTCAGAGGTGTGGGCTGGCTACCTGAGTGACTAGAGTTGACATTCAGCAAGACAGGGCATGAAGATGGCTGAGCAAGATTTGGGGCAGAAAATGGCAGATTAGGCAAGGCTACTCATAATACCAATGTCCCTTTTATGCCAGGCACTATAAAAGGAACAGGGCCAACAAGGTTGTGTTTAATACAAAATCTCTGCCTTCAGGAAATTAAAATTCATTCTAGGGAGAGAGAAGAAATGGTTATGTGGCCTTTGCTTGCCTCTAACTCATCCAGTTCTTTCTTGTTTCAGGGCTTTTGTACATGTTGTTCCTTCCGTCTAAAAGGATCTCCCCAAATAATTCTCTTTGCCTATTGACTCCTACTTACCCTTCAGCTTGTAGATTACATGCCATTTCCCCAGGGAGGCCAGCTCCACACCATTCTATCTAAATTAGGTTTCTTTTATTATTCTCTCCCCTAGCTCCTACATATACTTTTCCTTCGGAGAATAGACGTCAACTTGCGGTAAATTATGATTCCCTGAATTTATTTCTTTACTGGGTCTCTCTCAAACCAGACCATAGGTCTATGAGGACAGAAACCACACATATTTTGTTCATCATCAATTTCCAGTAGCTAAAGCAGTATCTGGTACATATTAAGCAATAAATAAATATTTGTTGAAATAATAAGAGATATAATAAAAATACATCCTGGGCGCTGTGAGAACACAAAGGCAGACCTTGATAACATTGGGAGAGTGTGACAGGGAGACAAGAAGACTTTAGAAAGAAAGTGAGAGAGTATCTGAGGTTGTCCTGAAATATGAGATAAAATATGAAAATTAAATAAAGGAGAGGAGCTATTCCAAAGAGAAGCAGCAGCACACGAGAAAACATGGCAGAATACAGAATCAAGTCACTTTGAGGACCAGCAGACAATTGATTAGCTTCAGAGTGCACAACTAAGCACACATAAGAAATGGATAATAATAATAAAAAAATAATAATGCCAGAGAGGTAGGTAGAGACTAGGTAATAAATACTTGCTAACAGAGGACTGTTGGCTTCATCCTGTGTGGCAAGGAGAGTCACTGAAGGATTTTTCCATGGATTTTCTGGTCATCAGAGAACTTTAGCTCTCCACTCCATTAATATTAACTCAATCTCTCTGCTTAGATTACATGAGATACTTCAGCAATTATTCAATGTTAGTAGCTGCTTTGAAGAGAATAAATAGGTATTATTTTCAGGGAATGAATATGAAAGCTAAGGCAGCATAGTATGGGAAGGACATGAATATATCTATAGGACAGAGACTCCATAATGAGGTTCCAATCTCTAACAAAGGAAGGACAGAACAATCCCAAGTAAAGACAAAGACATTTCAATAGGTAGATTGAGGGGGGTGAATCAGGAACCAAAAAGGCCACTAAGGTTTGCTGTAGAATGGAGGGGACCAAGGTTGCCTGTCATCTTCAGGAAAGGGAACACTGATAGTAGGAGGGGTAGGAATAGATAGTCAGATTTTCTTCTTCTGTTCCTTGTAACTAAACAGCTTAGATGCATCTTTGCTCTCATCAGTTTGCATACTTGCTTTTGAATGAAAATGACACAATTTGTTCCAAAAATGAGTAGTCCGTTCCCACATCTGCATAGACTTCTTGGAGTATCATTGATAGTAGAAACCTAGAATGTCTTAATTTCTTTGAGCCTCATTCTCCTCATACGTAAATGAGCTTATGTTACAGTATGTTCCACGTTTAAAGGAGAAAATGTGTAAAAGCACACATTTTGCATAAAAGGTATAAAATTAACTGAATAGTTAAAACTTCACTCTTTAATTAACAGGATATGAAGTCTGAACCATTAATCTTCGAAGGGCTGATTTGAACTCTTTATTTCTCAGACTGTAAATCATTGGATTGAACAATGGAGTGAGGATGGTATAAGACACAGATATTAGGATGTCTTGACTTGAAGAGTAATTAGACTTGGGCCTTAAGTAGATGAAAGAGGCACAACCATAATGAACAGTTACCACAATGAGATGGGAGGCACAGGTGGAGAAGGTCTTGTATCTTCCAACAGAGGATGGGATTTTTAGAATGGCAGAGATGATGCGAACATAGGAGACCAGGATAAGTAACAATGGAATAACCAAGGCAAACATGCCAAGCATAAATATGACCAACTGACTGAGGCGAGAATGATGAGATGCCAACTTGAGGACAGGAGAGATGTCACAGAAGAAGTGATGGAGCTGATTGGAGGAGTGGAAGGGCAGGAAAAATACCAGGGAGGTGGTGACCAATGAGACAGTGAAGCCACAGGCACAGGCAGCAGCCACTAGTCCCACACACACCCCATGTCCCATGAGCACTGTGTAGTGCAGAGGGTTACAGATGGCCACGTAGCGATCATAACCCACGGCTGCCAGCAGGAAGGAGTGAGAGCAGCCGAGGAAGAGGAAGGAAAACATCTGGATGGCACAGCCCAGGAAGGAGATGGTCTTCTTCTGGGCCAGCAGGTCAGCCAGCATCTTGGGGAGAATGACGAAGGTGTAGCAAGTCTCAGAGCAGGAGAGGACAGCGAGGAAGAAGTACATGGGGGTGTGCAGTGCTCTGTCCAGCACAATGGTGGAAATGATGATGGCGTTGGTGCCCAGAGTGAATAGATAGAGAAGCAGAAAGACAATGAAGAGCAGCAGCTGCAGCCTGGCCAGAGGTGAGAAGCCGAGGAAGACAAACTCTCTCACCAAGGTCTCATTGACCCGCTCCATGGAGAGCGCTTCTATACAGGAGAGTCAGGGACGGAGACAGAGAGCAGGATCCAGAGAGGAGAGTAGAAATGTATGGGAAACTCAGCACAAATTCTGCAGGTGGAAGGCATTTCCAGATGTTTGGTGGACCTCCTTCATTCCTTCTGAAAAGTGTCTGCTAAAATAAGAATTAAGGCTAAATATGCAATGGAATAACTGACAACCAGTTAGGAGGCTTTCTCTAAGACAAAGAACTTGTTATCTCTCTAGTCTAAGAGGTTTCCCATATATCTTATTTATGGATTATTGTGTTTTTCTTGCTCCCTACAAACCCAGGGAAACTAGCTCTCCACAGGGGAAAAATATGATTAAGAAATTAAAGAATTTAAATTAAAGAAATAAAAAAATTCAGCTATCTGAATTTGATCAGAATGTGGAATGAAAGAATGAGTAGTGTTCAGACACAAACCTGTGAATCTCAGTTTATTCAACCATAAAATGGGAAGGCAGAGGAAGAATTAGAAGGTCTATTAGCAAAAGTGTGAGGGGATTTGTGTTTATTGATGACTTCTTATATGCTAAGGTGTGTGGTATGAATGTCATTTACCTTGTGTCAATTGTTCACTACAATAATCTTATGTCAATACCCAAAACAATAAGGAAGAAGAAAACCCTTTAGTGTTATTTCTGACAGACTGACTAACAAGAGATCAAGTAGAAATGTTACTGGGGGTTCTGCAAATTAGAGCACTGAACCAAAGGTGGAACAGAAGATAACATTAGTTTAAAGAAAATTTTCTCCTTTTTCAGAAAGAGAACAGTCACCAGGGTGGTAGAAAAAGACTCACTAACTTTATGGCATTTTGCAACACACTTCACTTTTCCCATTCTAGGTGCCTTAGAGAAATTCATAGAAATAGTTTTGCAAAAATTGCTCACAACTTGTCACAGAGAGTGAGAGAGAATGGGACAGTTGGTCGCTTTTCCCCGTTCCAATCCCCTGACATAAATCATAGGCTTGATGTCTTTTATATGTTGTTACATCAGTAATTTTTTTAATATTCTGCTACTAACCACAGTTTTCAAACTGCTAGAAAGAATTATTTCAAAAGTCATTTTTAGGCCTTGTATCAGATAATATTTTCATAGGTACATTTCCCAACTGTCCAAGCCTGAGAAGTAAGGAAAGTAATTCTCCGGATGCAAAATAATCTAGCATTTCTTGGTTGTATCCGGTCTTTGTTTATATACTTTCCAGTATATTTATATACTTTTAAATCACTTTATGTTGAGAAATTATTTACATTTGCTACCAGAATTTTTTAGTTTTGCATTTTTCTAGTCAATAGCAAACATTAGCTTTCTAGACTGAGTTAAATGATTATAGATTTCTGAAACTTATTGTATCTGCCCCTAGAATTTGGAGATTATAATTTTTGTTCTTACTTACTAGAAACTGGTCCTTATTTATTTGAAGTCAGTATTAGGATACTCACATATGCTGGTTTTAAAGCTCTTTAACACAAATAGGAAGTTTTCATTCTGTAACTATAGAGACATTGTCTTAAATATAAAGGATGTATATACCAGGTATATCCCCATTATATACATATATATGTGTATACTAATAATACGTTTGCTGCATCAAGAAACAAGAATGGCAAATCCATAAGACAGTTTCCCTATATAATACCTCCACCTGAACAAATGGATTTCTGTCTATTTCAAGATGTGGAAGGAAATCTAAACTTCTAGTCATTGTTTATCCTTGTCTTATCACTTTCCCAAGACTTTTCTGGATCTCTTTTCAACTAATCCCTGTATACTCCCCACTATACCCTCGCTCCACTGAGTATGATGTATAGAGCACACCACAGAAGCTGGAATTCTCTGATTCTGAATGAGTGCCTGTATCTACCCAACACTCAAAAAAATTGTTTGGATTATTTGTCACTCAGACCCATGAGGACAGCTGATTTCTGTTAAGAGGATTATTTTTTACATACTATTAACATAACCCACAGTCTAAATGAATTGTGTGATTGATATATTTGCCCTTTTCATTGTGTGTGGAGACCCAGTGGCACAGTTCATCTAAGAAGGCGGCCCCCATCTGCTCAAGAAGACAGCAGAGACCATGTTATATCAGTGCCATGGGTAGAAAGATAAAAGAGTAAAAAAATAAAAAAGACGTTCCAGCTAAACACACATAGGCTGTAAAATTAAGGTAAAAGATCCCTCAATTTGGAGTGAGAAGGTCTATATTTTACATCTAGCTTTGTGTGAGATACTTAATTTGGATATTCATTCTCCTGATTTTAAAATTAAAAAGGATAGGGGAAGCAATAACTGTAATAAACTGTTAGGATGCATGGAAAGTACTTAAGAAGAGGCTCTTTGAACTATTTGTTACAGAAGGAATTTTGACTTAGGATAAGAGTTGAGGACTGACCTCTAAGAGCCGTGTCAATTCAGGGAGTCCAAGATTCTCTAGTTAAATGATCCCTAAAGTCCCCTTATGATATTCCAGAACCTATGGATGGAACTCAGGTTGTGATCCTTGTAGATGACACTTCTGCACCTTATTTTTCTAACTCCTTAGATGCTCCACGGGGATTTTATATAATTTGGATTTAAATAGTGACCCAATACTTGAGGGTACTTGGTCCTCCTTAAATAGGGAGCAAATCTACATATTTTTCAGATTCAAAACTTTTAATATATTCAAATAGTTATGTTTAAGAAAGCATCGATCAATTAACGGAGAGAAAATAATAGCCTCAGAGGGTAAGGAAGTGGAATTTTTATTTTCTTAGATACACATGAAAATCCTGAATTTGACTTATGGAGGTTAAGTTTGAGATTTCAATTCTAGCTAAAAACATGCATCCATTAGAACACAGCAGAGAGAGAAGCAAAGATTTAGTAAGTATTTGTTTCATTTAATCCATCTGTTAACCAGTCTAAAGAAAAGAAAATCTAGTTGGGAGCAAAAATGACCCAGTCTGAGCATGAAGAATAACTCAGAGAACTGTACAGACCTTGCCCAATCACTCTTAGTACTTTGAGTAAAAGTGCCCCTGATTCTCCTTCGTAACCTTGCCTCTTACTGGAACTGCCTCGACTGACCTCCATGGGGGGTTAAGGGGGAGGTATTCTCAAGTGCTACCCATCACTTAGGTGTAGGCCCCACAAAACGCTAGGCTGGATCAATATTCCCCCTGCTCAGTAAGTACCTACATTGCTCTCCTCCTTTCAGCTCAGACAGAAGCAGTCATTCATATCTGGCATCCCTTGACAAGTAGATTCTAAGCCAAAGACCAGAACCTGAAGAAGTAACCGTAGTAGAGAGTGAATCTGCATTAATAGAGGCAGCCTCTCTATCCATCGGGACTCTCAGCTCCTCCAGGCAAAGTCACTATCTTTGTTCTGGTGACCAACATGGGGTGTGGCTATTAGAAGCATGGACTGTGATTATTGGACTCCTGAGGCCAGATCTACTGCCCTGGAGACATTGTCTTGGGTTAATTAGAAGTCAGGTTTATTTTGAAAAAACAATATCACCTATATCTCAAAGGTAGCCTTAGTTGAGTAAGCTGGGGAGTAGGAACCATTAGTATAACTAGCCCGTGTTCCCTTTGGACATTGTGTCCATCTGTGATGGATTCTGAAGGAGAAATCACCACCATTAATACAGTAATGCGGTTGCCAAGGGGAAATTTTTCATAAAATTTTAAGTCAGAAAACTGGTGTATTCGTCCAGTGATTCTCAACTTTGATGTTTATGAGTCAAAAGAGGAGTTAATTACAAATTCATCTTCTCAGGTTCTTGTCCATAGACATTCTAATTAGGAATATTGGGACACTCTGCAAAACCTAAATGTTTAATGAGTACCTTAAATCTAGTTGAACTCTATCATTAAATTGTTTGTTATCTCACAAATATTTTTTACTAGAATGACTTGATATAAAGTTGTCAATTTCACCTAAGCTAATCTAAAATCAATATAATTCCTATCCAAATCCTGGCATGAATTGTGAAGGCAACCTGACCATCAAATTTCTAAAGTATACATGGAAGAATAAGACAATTTTGAAAAAGGGCAAGTAACATGGGGGTTACTCTTACCAGTAGTAATATGCCTTATCAATAAAAGGAGCATACTCTGGAAACAGGAAGAGATAAATAGTACAAAGTACAGAAAAGACAGCTCAGAAATTGATCTATGTATATTTTGGAACTTGGTCTTTGATAGACATGACCTCACTAGTCAGTAAGAAAACTATGTTTATTTAGTAAATAATACTGGGAAACCTGGCTTCATGTGTGCACCTCATCACTCAGAAAGAGGTGTCCTGGTAGAACAATGAAATGGCTTGCTGAAGGTTCAGTTATAGCACCAACTGTGTGACAACACCTGATAGAGCCCATATGTCTACTCAAGGCAGTATATACCCTGAACTAGCAAACAATGTATTGTGCCCATTCTCCAATAACAAGGATGTGTAAGTCTGGGAATCAGTGTGAGGGGAGATGGAAATGATTGCTTCCATTATTACCCCTAATGATTGGCTCACATAACTTTGACCTTTGTAGTTTAGAGGTTATTCCCAAAGACGTGTTGCTTCTACCAGGAAACACAAAAATGGAGACTGAGACTTGCCCTTGGCCACTTCAGTCTACTTTGTTCTACCATACAAGTAATCTACAGGCAGAAAGGGGCTTATTACACTAGCTAGGTTAATTGATTCTGTTTTTGTTATGATTGCTGCAGAACGGATTTTATTTTTCTGAAAGTATTTTGCCCAATATAAGCATTTAAACTTAACTTACAGATCTGTAAGTTATAGATAGATCAATCATTTTTATGAGTATCATTTAGAATGATGAAGACAGCTAAATATTTCAATGAATATGTAGACTTTTTAAAAGTACACTTATTCTAAATTTTTAGGTTATTAGTTCCAGAGGTACACATCATTTGTTTCTCATCTAAATATATTGATTTTCTTGATGACAGAGCCAATACAGTTTTTTTCTCTTTTTAAAAAAATTTTATTTTAATTTTTGAAAATTTTTTCCAACTTGACAAATAAAACTTGTATGTATTTAAGGTATAAACATGATGTTTTGATATACATATACATTGTGAAATGACTACCACAGTAAAGCTAATTAACATATCCATCACATCACATAGTTACTATTTGCGTGTGTGTATATAGTGAGAACACATGATCAACTGTCTTAGCAAATTTCAAATATACAATACAGCATTATCAACTAGTCACCATCATGTCCTTTAGATATCCTGACATTATTCATCCTTCATAACCAACCTTTGTACCCTCTGACCAACATCTCTGCAGTTCCCCCTCTACTGGCAACCACAAGTCTACTCTCTGCTTTTATGAGGTTTTTTTTTTGCTTGTTTAGATCCCACATATAATTGAGATTATACAGTATTTGTCATTCTGTGTATGGCTTATTTCATTTAGTATAATGTCCTCCAGGTTCATCCATGTTGTCACAAATGACAGGTTTTCCTTCTTTTTCGTGGATTAATGATATTCCATTATAGATAGATATAGATATAGATCACATTTTCTTTATCTATTTGTCCATCAATAACACTTAGGTTGTTTCTATATTTTGGATATTGTGAATAATGTTGCAGTGAACATAGTGGTGCAGATATCTCCGAGATACTGATTTCGTTTGCTTTGAACATATACCTAGAAGTGGGATTGCTGGATCAGATGGTAGTTCTAGTCTTAATTTTTAAAGGAGCCTCCATACTGTTTTCCATAATGTCTGTACCAATTTACATTCCCACCAACAGTGTACCAGGGTACCCTCTTCACCACATCCTGGCTAACACTTGTTATCTTTTGTCTTTTTGATAATAGTCATTCTAACAGGTATGAAGTAATGTCTCCTTATGGTTTTAATCTGTATTTCCCTGATGATTAGTGATGTCGAGCACCTTTTCAAATACCCGTTGGCCACTGATCAGTCTTATTCTGAGAAATGTCTATTCAAAACATGTTCCCATTTTTAAAATTGTCTATTTGGGTTTTTCACTATTGAGTTGTTTGAGTTCCTTATATATTTTGGATACTAACTCCTCATCAGATATATGGTTTGCAAATATTTTCTCCCATTCTATAGGTTGCCTTTTCACTCTGTTGATTGTTTCTTTTGCTATACAGATGCTTTTTAGTTTGATGCAACCTCACTTGTCTGTTTTTGCTTTTGTTACCTATGCTTTTGGAATAATATCCAAAAAACCACTGCCCAGACTAATGTCATGAAGCGTTTTCCCTATGTTTTCTTGTAGTAGTTTTATGGTTTCAGGTCTTGCAATTAAGTCTTCAACCCATTTTGTGTTGATTTTTTGTATACAGTATAAGATAAAGGTCCAATTTCATTCTTCTTCAAGTGGGTATCCTGTTTTTTTCCAAACCATTTATTAAAGACACTATACTTTCCCCATTGTGTGTTCATAGCACCCTTCTTGAAGATCAGTTGACCATAGATACATGGATTTATTTCTGGGCTCTCTATTCTATTCCACTGGTCTCTGCACCTGTTTGGTGCCAGTGCCATATTGTTTTAATTGCTGTAGCTTTGTAGTAGATTTTGAAATCAGGAAGTGTGATTTCTCTAGCTGTGTTCTTATTCAAGATTGCTTTGGCTATTCAGGGTCCTTTGTGGTCCCATATGAATTTTAGAATTGTTTTTTCTGTTTCTGTAAAGATGCCTATGGGATTTTGATAGGGATTGCATTTAATCTGTATATCACTTTGGGCAGTATGAACATTTTAACAATATCAATTCTTCTAGTCCATGAACACTCGGTGCCTTTCCATTTATCTATTTCTTCTTTTATTTCTTCCTCAATATTTTATACTTCTCAGTGTACAAGTCTTTCACCTCTTTGGCTAAGTTTATTCCTAAGTATTTTGTTCTTTCTGTTGCTATTGAGAATGAGATCATTTTCTTAATTTTCTTTTTGGATAGTTCATTGTTTGTGTATAGAAATGACTGATTTTTGTGTGTTGATTTTGTATCTTGCAACTTTGCTGAATTTGTTTATTAGTTCTAATAGTTTTTTTTTCTTTTTTCTTTTCTTTTTGTGAGGAAGACCAGTCCTGAGCTAACATCCGTTGCCAATCCTCCTCTTTTTTGCTGAGGAAGACTGGCCCTGGGCTAACATCTGTGCCCATCTTCCTCTGCTTTATATGGGATGCCGCCACAGCATGGCTGACAAGCCGTGCATCAGCTGGCACCCAGGAGCCAAACCCATGAACCCTGGGCTGCCAGAAAGCGAACTGAACTGCTGCAACACTGGGCCGGCCCCTAGTTCTAATAGCTTTTTTGGTGGAATTGTTAGGGTTTTCTACATATGTGATCATATCACCTGCAAGTAGAAATAACTTTATTTCTTCCTTTCCAATTTGAAAGCCTTTTGTTTATTTTTCTTGTCTAATTGCTCTGGCTAGGACTTCTAGCACTGTGTTGAAAAGAAGTGATGAGAATGGGCACCTTTGCCTTTACCAGATCTTAGAGAGAAAGCTTTCAATTTTTTTTCCCACTGGTGATGATTTAGCTGTGGGCTTTTCATATATGGCCTTTATTATGTTAAGGCAAGTTCTTTCTATACCCAATCTGTTGAGAATGTTAATCATGAAAGGACGTTGAACTTTGTCAAATGCTTTTTCTTCATCTCTTGATTTGATCATGTGTTTTTTCTTTCATTTTGTTAATGTGGTATATCATATTTATTGATTTGCATATGTTCCACCATCCTTGCATCTCAAGGATGTCTCATTTGACAATAACATGTAATAATTTTAATGAGCTGTTGGATTTGGGTTCCTACTATTTTGTTGAGGATTTTTGCCTCTATGTTCATCCAGGATATTGGCCTGTAGGTTTTCTGTGGTGCCTTAGTCTGGCTTTGGTATCAAGGTAATATTGACCTCGTAATATGAGTTTGAAAGAGTTCCCCCTTCTTCTGTTTTTTGGAATGTTTTAAGAAAGATTGATATTCTTTGTGTGTTTGGTGGAATTCACCCATGAAACCATCTGGTCCTGGGCTTTTCTTTATTGGGAGATTTTTATTACTGATCAATCTCCTATTTGTTATTGGTCTGTTCAAGCTTTGTATTTCTTCTTGATTCAGTTTTGGTAGATTATATTTTTCTAGGAATTTATTCATCTCTTCTAGATTATCTAATTTGAAGGTGTACAGTTGTTCATAATAGTCCCTTATGATCTCTTCTAATTCTGAGGCATATGATGCAATGCCTCCTCTTTTATTTTTTATTTTAGTTATTTGAAAGTTCTCTATTTCTTAGTCTAGCTAAGGCTTTGTCAATCTTGTTTACTTTTTCCAAAAAAAACAGCTCTTAGTTTTTTGAACTTTTATATTGTTTTTCTAGTCTCTATTTTATTTATTTCTTCTCTAATCTTCATTACTTCACTCCTTCTGCTAACTTTGGGCTTAGTTTTTTCTTCTTCTTTTAGTTCCTTAAGATATAATGTCAGGTTGCTTATTTGAGATCTTTTCTTTTTTAATGTAGGGATTTATTGCTGTAAAATTTCCTCTGAGTTCTGTTCTGCTTTTGTTGCATCTTATAAGTTTTAGTATGTTGTATTTTTATTTTTGTTTGTCTTGAAGTATTTTTAAAATTTTCTTTTGATTTCCTCTTTGACAAAATAGTTGTTCAAGAGTGCATTGTTTAGTTTCCACATATTTGTGAATTTTTCCTTTTTATTTTATTTTTTTACTGTTGTTGATTTCCAGTTTCATTCTATTATGGTCAGAAGAGATACTTGGAATGATTTTGATTTTCTTGAATTTGATAAGGCTTGTTTTGTGATGTAATGTAATCTATCCTGGAGAATGTTCCATGTGCCCTTGAAAAGAATGTGTATTCTTCTGCTGTTATGTAGAAAGTCCTACATATTTCTGTTAGATCCATTTGTTCTATATCCATGTTTGGTTGTGCTGTTTCTTTATTGATTTTCTGTCTGAATGATCTGTCTGGTATAGAGAGTGGGGTATTGAAGTCTCCTACTATTATTGTATTGTTGTCTATTTCTCCCTTCAAATCTGTCAACATTTGCTTTATATATTAATGTGCTTTGATGTTGGGTGCATATATATATTTATAATTGTTATAGCTTCCTGTTGAATTAACCCTTTAATCATTATATAATGACCTTCTTTGTCTCTTGTGACAGTTGACTTAAAGTCTATTCTGTCTGATATAAATATAGCCACCCTTGCTCTTTTTTTGGTTACCATTTGCATGGAATATCTTTTTCCATCCCTTCACTTTTAGCCTGTGTGTGTCCTTAAAACTAAAGTGAGTCTCTTGTAGGCAAGATATGGTTGAATCTTGGTTTTTTTAATTCATTCAGCCACCCTATGTCTTTTGTTTAAAGAATTTAATCCATTGATATTTAAAGTGATTAGTGATATAGAAGGACTTATTCTTGCCATTTTGTTCATTGTTTTCTGTTTTGTAGTTCCTTTCTTCCTCTCTTGCTGTCTTCCTTTGTGAATCCTATTCAAGGAAAACTAGAGTTGCTACTACACTACTAGGGCAGAGAAGAATATGTCTGGAATCTAGGAGAGATGATAGGGCATATTCTATTACTTCACATACAAAGGCAAACTTAATACATGATTAAAACAACCTAATTTAGGCAAAATCACTAATGGCTCAGACCCTTCAAAAAAGTTGAGATGCTAACTGAGCTCAAAAGAATGTTGAGTAGGTGAAGAAAAAACGTCATAAATAACTATAACAGTCTTGCGATGAGTTACAGAAGGGAGGATTGTAGTAGCTGTGTTTTTTTTCTTGCTTGCCTAATTATGTGCATATTTGTATATATTAACCATAGCTCCCTTTTTCTTAATCTACTGTTATATATAAGGTGTGTTGTTGATGATAAACCTCCTAATTCAACCTTTAAAGTAAAGGCCATCAAAGAATAACTAACTGGTGGCACTCTGTCTCCCTTTTCTGGAGATGAATGTGGGCACCTCTTTGTATGAGGCATATTTGCATCATGTTAGTTACTACTGTTTGGAAATTTAAACATGAACAAAAGTTTATGTATGGAAGCTGAATATCCAAAAGGGAAAACTGTACTGGTTATATATTGTTAATTCTTAATATCATACATATACTTCTAAGGTCTTCTCTCTACTGTACTCTACTGTAGAGATAGAAACCCTGAAAATCCTGGAGTCTGTTTTCCAAATTCCTTGCCAGAAATGTTTTGTAAATGAGAGACATTTATGAAATATTTGGATGATGGAAGAGAAGGAAGGTCATTTTTTTTCTGGGAATATGTTATGCCAGCACTTGTCAAATGGTAGATGTGGGCTTTTGCCCTTGACATTCAGATTTCCTGAGAATTACTCCTCAGTATTGCTTCAGCCAAGACTATTGGTTGGGGCCTTCCTACAGTCCTTTCAATTCTGAAAGTCAAGAATAGCCTTCCTGACAGTCATTCTCCCAACCTTCTAACAGATATGTAGTCATGGATTGCATAATGACGTTTCGGTCAAAAACGGACCACATATATGACAATTGTTCCCTAAGATTAATATTATATAGCCTAGGTGAGCAGTAGGCTCTACCATCTAGGTTTATGTAAGTACACTCTATGATGTTCACACAATGACAAAATTGCCTAACAATGCGTTTCTCAGAAGGTATCCCTGGCGTTAAGTGACACATGACTGTATACTTCCTCTAGCAAATCTTTCATTACTTTAAATATCTAAAGTGGATTCTGATTTACTCTCAGAAAGCAACTATATATAATCCTACCTCAATTTTTGCAATAGATGTGGAAGCTTTAATTTTTTGGTTTATATGTGCAATAACTTTATAAATGCCATTTTATTTGACAATACAAAATTCGCTGAGTTTTGGTATTATAAACAGCAAAATGAAAGTGTTCTTTGAGCAATTGTTAATCATCTCCTTAGCACTATCCACAGAATGAAATTGCTGAGTCAAAATCTATTCACATTTCAAGTTTTAATATGCATTGTATTGGCAAACAATCTCTGCAAAGGCTATGCAAATTTATACTTTTACTAATTATATGTGAGTACAATTTCAATTTTTCCATGACATATGACATTTTAATCTTTTAAGTTCTAGCCAAGATGAAAGATAAAGATTATATGTTGTCTCATTTCACATTTCTTTAATTACTAGTAGGGATAAAACATTTTACATAAATTTATCAGATACTTTTATTCATCTTTTGGAAATTTTTTATCTATATCATTTTCTTATTTTTCTTCTACCTTTTTTTCCTTTATAGATTTGTAAAACTATTTGGTTCAAAAGTTATATTTGGACTTTGAATTTAAAAGTGTTCCACTTCATCTTTTATTTTATTAGAATACTTTTTACATTTAAAGTTAACCTTATGTAGATTTAACTTACAAACCATAAAATGTTCCCAATTTAAATGTATAGTTTGGTGAGTTTTGACAAACACATACACTCAAGCAACAACCACCCCAATCAAGTTATAAAACATTTCTACAACTCCCAAAACTTCCCTTCAGTCCATTTGTGGTCAATGCCACCTAGCCCTGGCCCTAGAAAAAGACTAATCTTGTTTTTCATTGATATGGTTTGGCCTTTTCCAGAATTTCATATAAATGGAACCAAACAGTATGTTCATTTTTGTGTCTTGTTTCTTTCATTTACCATAATATTTTTGAGACTCACATTGTTGCATTTATCAGTTCATTCTTTTTCTTGCTTAATAGTATTCCATTTATGAATATACCACAATTTATTCATCTGGTGAAATGTTGAAGGACATTTGAATTATTTCCATTTTGAGGCTAATAGGTATAAAACTCTTATGAATATTAGTTTCCAACTAATTTTGTAGGCATATAAGTTCATTTATCTTTGGTAAATACCTAGAATGGAATGGCTGTATCATTTGGAGATTTGAATTTAACTGTTTATAATCTCCTAAACTGGTTTTCAAAAAGCTTGTATCATAGTTAACTTCCAGCAGCAATGCATGAAAGGCCAAGTGCTTTCACATCCTAGCCAACTCTTGCTATTGTCAATATCTTACACGTGTAGAATATTTGACTAAACTTTTGTTATGTATTTCCTTGAAGACTAATTATATTGAGTATTTTTTCATGTGCTTTTGGATATTTCTGTCTTGTTTTGTGAAGTGTGTGTTTCAATCTTTGACTTTATTTTAACTTTGTCTTCTTTTTCTCCTTTGTAAGAGATGTTTCTGTGTTCTGCATATGAGTCCTTTGTCGGATATATATTTTGCAAACATATTCTCTTACTATGTGGTTTACCTTATTTTTGGTTTTTTTGTGTGTTTGTTTTTTTTTTAGGTGCAGAAGATTAGACCTGAGCTAACATCTGCTGCTAATCTTCCTCTTTTTGCTAAGGGAGATTGGCCCTGGGCTAACATCCGTGCTCGTCTTCCTCTATTGTATGTGTGGGATGCCTGCCACAGCATGGCTTGATAAGCGGTGCATAGGTCCACGCCTGGGATCTGAACCTGTGAACCCTGGACCGCCAAAACGGAGTGCACAAACTTAACTACTATGCTACCAGGCTGGCCCCTCTGGTTTACCTTTTCATTTTATTGAGCATACATTTTTAATAACAATTTTAGTGAAATATAATGTGCATACCATAAAATTTGCACTTTTGAAGTGTACAGTTCAGTGGTTTTTAGTATATTCACAGAATTGTGCAACCATCAACATTATCTAATTTTAGAATAGCAGAAGTTTTTAATTTAGATGTAGTTCCTTTATTTTATCTGTTTATGATTCATGACTTCTGTCTCCTGTCTGATAAATATTTGTCTAGTCCAAGTTGCAAATTTTCTATGTTTTCTTCTGAAATTTGTATAGTTTTCATATTTTTTAGTTAAATGTGTATGAGGTGAGGCAAGGGTCAAGGTTTATACTTTTCAATATGTATATCCAATATTTTCATCACAATATGTTGAAAAGACTATCCTTTTCTCATTGACATACCTTGACAACTTTTTTGAAAATCAGTTGGCCATATATGCATGGTACTATTTCTATATTGTACATTCTGTTCCATTGATTCATGTGCCTATTCTTATGCCAATATTACTTGGTCAATATTGTTCTATGGTACGTCTTGAAATCTGGTTCATCTGTTTCTAAATTGTGTTCATTTATTGCAAATGTTTTCATCTCTTTCTAAATTGCTCTTTCTATTCTACGTGCTTTGCATATCCATATAAATTTTAGAATCAACTTGTCAATTTTGAGAGAAAACATGCTAGGATTTGTATTTTAATTGTGTTTAACTATAGATCAACTTGGAGATAATTGTCATGTTAACAATTTTGATTCTTTCAATCCATGAATATGGTACATTTCTACATTTATTTAGATCTTCTTTGGTTTTTCTCAATACGTTTTTTACTTTTCAGTGTACCTTAATAATTCATACTTTTTGTGGCATTTTACATTAGCTTTTGTAATTTCATTTTCCACATATCATTGGCGTTGTAAAGAAATACAGTTCAGTTTTGTAAATCGACATGACTTTTATTCTTTGTATAGCTTATGCCCTTGCTAGATTCATTTACTAGCTTTTTTTTTAGCTAAAATTGTTTTACTATGTTTTTCTTGATTATTTAGAATTTCCATTTAAACAATCACATTTTCTGTGAAAAATACAGGTTTACTTCTTTTTCAATATGATTTTCTTTAAATATTTCTTTTCCTTGCCTAGGACACTCAGTACAATACTGAATTGAAGTGGTGAAAGTAGACATTCTTGATTTGTTCTTGGTCTAAAAATTACTTAACATGTGCACTTAATGACACAGGATGTGTTCTACCTTTGCAAACAGCCTATGCACACTTGATAAAAAATGGTTTTCTATTATTGTTGCATGTGGGGTTTTATATATATATCAGTTATGTCAAGCTTTTTGATATTGTTTAGGTCACATAATTCTTACTAATTTTTTTCTATTTATTTTATAAATTATAGAAAGTGAAGTGTTGAAATCTTCATCTATAATTTTGAAATTGCCTGCTTCTTTTTTTCTGCCTGTCACTTTTTTCTTCCTGAATTTTGAATTTTTCTTATGAACTGCATATTTATTTTTGACCATTAGAAATTTTCATTGAATTTTCTTTTCTATCATTAAAAATATTCATCTTTACTTCTGTTAGTATTCCTTATGCTGAAGTCCACTTTATCTGATGTTAATATAGTCACTCTGACTTCCTAACGATTAGAGTTTTCATGTTTTATTCTATACTCTTACTGTTATCTGAAACTTTATATTTAGAATAGGTCTCTTACAGAATAAATGTAATTGGATCTTACTTTTTCTGTCCAACTCTGATAATCTCTTTGTGTCATCTCTTCTTTGTTCCTGGTTTCCCCTTTCCTTGACTTTGGGTTAGTTGAGTATTTTCTATTATTTATTTTATCTCTTCTATTGTTTTATTAGCTATTCTTTTGTTTAACTTTTGTGGTTTTTTCCAGTGGTTTAAAATATGTGTCTTTAACTTATCATAGTCAATCTTCAAATAATATTGTAACATGTTTGTTTTCATTTCCCCTATTGAGTTTTGTGGTATTTTGCCATATATTCTATGTTAAGTGTTATAAATCCATGTTACATTGTTATTTTGTGCGGGTTTTTTTTTATTCTTTATGTATCTGGCTATCTTTAAAAACATTGTAATTGAAAAAATATTTTATTTTTCCTGAAATGTTTACCATTCCCACCACTCTGTATTACTTCAAGTAGATCCAAGTTTTGGCTCGCAATCATTTCATTTGAATTTAAAGAACTTCCTTTAAGATTTCTTTTGGAGAATTCTGATGACTAAAAATTCTTTCCAGTTTTGTTTCTCTGAAAAAGTCTTTATTGTACCTTTATATTTTATACCTCTATATTTGAGAGATAGTTTCTTTGAGTATCAAATGCTAGACTTTAAAAAAAATTGTATACGGCTTTAACTTTTTTTCGAAAAACGCTGTAGTGTTTGGCAGCTTTCTTCCAACTGTACATAAGGTGTATTTTATTCTCTGGATGCTTATAAAATTTTCTCTTCATCACTTATTTTAGCAATTAGATCATGATATTTATTAGTATGGTTTCCTTTTTTCATGATATATAAATACACTTTATTTTTGTTTATTTTTTATTGCTGTAACATTGGTTTATAACATTATATAAATTTCAGGTATACATCATTATATTTTTCATTGAATATATAGTACTTTGTATTCATTGAACTTCCTAAACTTATGGATTTATATTTTTTATCAAATTTGGAAATTTTCAGCAGTTATTTCTTCCAAAGATTTCTCTGCCTCCTATACTGATACTCCATATATGTGTGTTTTTAAACTTTTTCTCTTGTTCCACTAGTTACTTAGACCCTCTTTATTTTTTAAGTCTTTTTTCTCTTTGTGCTTCATTTAGGATAGTTTCTATTGCTATTTCTTCAAGTTTGTTGACTCTTTTTTTCAATGTCTAGTCAATATTTAATCATATCTTGTAATTTTTTAGTTTTGATATTATATATTCTATTTCTACTTTATTTCCACTTCATTCTCTCATATGTTCTTTGTGTATACTTATAATGTTACAATTTTATTTTGGCAAACAGCTATCTTACTTTGTAGGTAGCTTATTTCTTTCAAGGATTTATTTTTTACTTTAATATGATGTATTTTACCTACATTATACTGTATATATTTAAAATGTACAATTTGATGAGTTTCGATACATGTGGTATATGTAAAACTATCACTACAAGCAAAATAGTAAACATTTCTTTTCATGTCATGAACTTTTGCAATCCCTCCCCACCTCTATCACAGTTCACAATCACTGATCTGCTCTCTGTCACTGTAGTTTAGTTTGAAATTTTCTAGAATTATGTATAAATGAAATAATACAGTATTTATTCATTTTTGTCTAACTTCTTTCACTCAGCATCATGATTTTGAATTTTGTCCATGGTTTCTTGTGTATCAGTAGTTGTTCCTTTTTATTGCTCAATGAATTACATTGTCTATATATGCCATATTTTCTTTTTCTTTTTTTTCTTTTTTAGTTTGGGCTACTACATGTAAAACTACTATAAATATTTGTGCATAAGTATTTATATGGACATATGTTCCATTCGTCTTGAGTAGATAAATAGGTGTAGAAAGGGCAGGCCACCTGGTAGGTGAATGTTTAACTTTTTAAGAAACTACCAAAATGTTCTGCAAACTGGTTGCAATTTTATATTCCTACCAGCAGTGAAAGACGATTCCAGTTGCTCCACATTCTTTTTCAATACATAGTATTATCTGTATTTTGAGTTATAGTCATTCTAAAGGGGTGTAATGGTATCTCATCATTGTTTTTGTTTGCATGTTACTGTATTGAGCTTCTCTATTCTCTGCTTGTTGGCTGTGTGTGTGCGCATATGAAAGAGAGAGAAAATCTGATTTAATACATTGCCCATCTTTAAAAATTGGGTCATTAGTCTTCTTATCATTGACCTGTAAGTATTCTTTATATAAACTGGATACAAGAAGTCTTCTGTCTGGTATAAGTGTTGCAACATTTTCTCCCAATCTGTGGTTTGCTTTTCATTTTCTTAATGATGTCTTTCTAAAAGCGAAAGATTTTAATTTTGATATTTTGATAAAATCTAATCCATCTTTTATTTTTGTTTTGGTTTGTGCTTCTTTGTTTTCTTTCCAGGAAAACTTTGCCTACATTAACATCACAAATATTTTCTCCTAGGAGTTTCATTATTTTAATTTTTGAATTCAGGTGTATAATCCATCCAGAGTTAACTTCTTCTGTATGGTGTTATTGAAAGTTTGACATTTATTTCTTTACAACGAGTATATCTAGTTTTCCTGGCATTATTCATTGAAAAGACTTCTTTCCTCATTGAATTGTCTTACACCTTTGTTGAAAATCAATTGATTACATATGTGTAATGTACATATGTTCAGTCTACATATGTGTAGACTGAAACTTACTTTTCAGTTTTGTTAAAGCTGTTGAAAAAGTGGCCTTTACTGATGTCTAGTTTATCCTTATTACTAAGGCATGAATTTTTAAGTTCTTTATTGACTCTCTCAGATATTCTATGATGTCTTTCCATTCTAGCTAGTTGGAATTCAAACATCTCTCAACTCTGTTTGAGTTCTAGGGATTGCGTAACTTAGAGCCTTCGAGTAGGTCTTTGCTCAGTCTTGTAGAGTTTCCTCTTATGCTTAAGCATCTTAGTATTCAGGTCATATGCAAAGGTACCCATATGGATATTTCTGGAACTCTTTCTCTAAACTGACCCACCTCTCTGATATTTTGCTCCACAAAGTATAGTCGCTTTAGATTCTTCAAACTCCAATTATACTCTCCTCAGTTCAGCAGGACTACTGTGCTCTCTTTAGGTTCCTTCTGTAAAATAGGAATAATATTGCCTGACCTGATGAGGTGATCATGGAATTATATGAGTTAGTGAATGGATAATGATGGCTTCCTAACAGATGTTCAGGAAGCTGCTGTTAATATTAGAGTTGGGGTATGAAAAATGGGTAGAAAGGAAGGCTTCCTGTTATAATCCTTCAGCCCTTTTCTGTCTAAAATGACGTATCAATTCAAATAATTCTTACTCCTAAATATTTCTGTTTTCTCCTCAGAAATGAGGTTATACTGGAATAAGACTCTTTATTTGTATTAGCACATGTCACACATATATCAACTGAAAACCTTACATTTCTCAAAATTAAAAATTAAAACACAAGAAATCTATGCTTTCTTCCCTCTTCAAATAGCAGCAAATCTTTGAATCCTTCAGGAAGAGAAATATTGTTGGAAGGAGGGCTTTGAGACCCGCTGTTCTTGATACTGGATGTGAGAACTGTGTTCCCTCCTAGCAATGCTGCAGCACCCTGTGCTTGTCCCTGTCTTAGCCCACTTTGCCTTTTGTAATTCTCTGTTTATTTCTCCATCTCCCTTCTGAACACCATGCTCTTTTCAGACAGAGGCAGTAGTTCTAAACTTGCTAAGAGTAAAAGAAATCACCTGGACCGACTACAAAATATTCCCAGGCCTCACCTCAAATATTTCTTAATCAGAGGATCCTGGTAGAACCCGGCAATAGGCATCCTTCTGAGCCTTCCTACACCACAGGAGGCTCAGGTGTATGTGGTCCATAAACTGCCATTGTCACGGACTATGCCATTCTCATCTTTGTGCAAACCTCCCCACCAAAACAATTACCAGAGTGCCTGGAATATCATCGATACTCAATGCAGTTGATTAAATTAATGAATTGATGGATGCAGGCATGAATGTCTGCACTGATTAATGTATTTAAAGAAAGGAATCTAGCAGATAGAGAAATGTAGACAAAGTTAGAGTTTGTGCCCCCTTAGAATGCAGGCATAACTAAGATGCATATAGCAGGAGAGATATAGAAAAAATTATCTCGCTTATTCAAGGAGCACACTTGAATGAGAAGGAGGAAAATTACATGAAATTTGTCAAGAATGGTCTTTATTTAATCCCTCAAAACAATTAATCTATACCCAGAATCTATAAAGGTAATGATTAAGGGAGTTGTCATTTATTACTTCCTTCAGCAAATGAAACTTTGAGCCAAATTGAATGACCTATGAAAAAAAATCATAGTGTTCAAAGCTATCCATCTTCTACATGGATCAAGTAAACTAGATCATTTATTCGATTCTTTTTTTCTTTCCAAGTTGTTTAATGTCTAGAATCAAAAGAAGTACCTCTCTCCAAGGCTTCAATCCCCTGGAGTGCCCTAACTCTATAAGACCCAGGGATTTTGCTGGAGCATCTGTCATCAGGAACACAGAGGTGCTAAGATCAAGACTGTCCACTTAGCTCCAGCTCAGCTACCAATCAGAGCTTTTGTCGTTAAAGGCTCCTAGCCCCTAGACTTTCCCCGATCAATTCTGGAAGAAAAATACTGCCTGATGTTCTCACAAATTGTGCTTGTTTTTCTTTCCTTTTTTATACTTTGATGGGGTACAGGATAAAGAGACATGGGATTGTGCTAGAACTCTGCCTATAAATGTAAGTGCTTCCTTTGTATTACAGTTGCAGGACCACTCTTTCCTCTTAGCAATATCATTTGTCAATCCACTCTACAAATGTTTTGGGCAGCAAAGAAAGATTCGGAGGCAGGAGAACTGGTGGACACCATGCACAGGTGGAGCGGATCATGGACAGGGATAGAGACCATGTGATGAGGGCAGAGATCCAGCTGAACCAAGTCCTGCCATCTGAATATGAAGACAGGGTCAAGTTAGAGAAGGATTAAGACAGTTAAAACAGCAAAATAGTCCTAAAATAGGCTTCAACTAGGAAAGAGGAGGAAGCTGCCTGAATAGCAGGACAGATACGTACTTTAGCAGAAGGAAAAATGTATGTTATAGATTGAAGGTGGAAGAATGGGAGATAGGAGTAAGTGGAAGGGTGGAGCAGACTGCCTGCATGAGGATCACACAGAGTAACGAAGACATTGATCTATTTTCTAAGCCACTGGTACACACAGTACAAAGGAAATATTAAAAATAGGACCCAGGTTAATCAGAAGACAGAGACTTGGATGGAGAAGTTTAGGATATTTGGGATACAGTCTCACCTCTGCTGCTAAATAACTACACAACCAAGATGTTTACATTTTACTTCTTCAGGCCTCAGTTTCATCCTTTGTAACAGGAGAGGGTTGGACTAGATACTAACAGTTAACACTTACTGAATACTTATTATGAGTCAGGAAGTTAATTGTGAGCATTTGGTACTCACGAAAAATGTTTGGTTTCTGCTTTTATTTTTCCCACTTCAAATTAAAACCTAAAACATAAGGGCATAAAGCTGGTCAGTGGCAGAGCCATGGTCCCAGCCTAGGCAGCCTGGCTCCAGAGCCTACAATCTTTCCAGCCTCGTTATGCTTCCATTCCAGTAAATGATCTCAGAACAAATTGAGAGAAAAGTAAATGCAAACAGTAATCAAAGACTTAGAACTACTCAGGGAAGTCTTTCAGGAAATAAATGTTAAGCTGGGGTTTTGTAGGAGGGATAAGTGTTAATTGTGAGGGACAAAGAACAGTAGGTAAGGAAATGTCATGTTATGTGTAGATACAGAGAGACAGAAATTAGTTATGTATGATAGCTATAGGCCAGCCAGTTTGTCTTACAGGTGAGGGGCAGAGATACGATTCAATGCTCAGGACTAAAACACCTAAGACAGTGATTAGGACAGAGAATTCCAGAAATAATGTCATGAGAAATAATTGAGAGAAGTAATAATGTTAGGAGAAAAGTAAGACCCATAAAAAAATATGATCATTTTATTCTAATCACTAAAGAGCTTTCATTTATTAAAAGAAATGAAATGTCTGTTGAGTGTCTGCAGAGAACAAATCTAGAACAATGGGTGGATATTTTAAGGAGGCATAGTTCATCTCAGAATGAGGTTCTTGCCAATTAAGCTATCTAGCAAGAGAGCAGCCTGCTTTATGAGGCAGTGGGCTCCTTATAACTGGACCTTGACTATGGTGATTGGATAATACTCCTCAGATTTATATAAATAGGTTCACAGAATTGGGTGCTGATTAAGAAGATTCCTGAGCTTTGTTCTGATATAAAGATAGTCCAACTGACTAAAGCTAGTATGAAGCTTTCGACATTATGTGACCTCCAGATCAAACTATAGATCTTCCTACTAACAATGGTGAGAATTGTTCTGAAAAACATTACGGAGGCAACAGAGATTGAGGTACAGGCCAAAAGAAGGGAGGTCTCAGCCCAAGCCTCATCATGCTCTGAGCATAATTTGAGCCTTAATTGGGTTCTTACTCCCAAATTCCCATGTACTCATGACAAGGGAAATCCCAATACGTGGGATCATTCTAAGTCCATCCCAAAGGCTTCACAATTGATCATGGGTAAGTAAATCTCAACACTTGTAAATAAATGAAAATATTTCATTACATCTAAGCAAGCAGTATTTGAGTCAAGTATATGAAGGACTGGATAGATCACTTTTCATTTGTTTTTATTTTTTCTGATCAGATTTTCATAAGGTGACTTTGAAGATAAGTGATTTCCATGGACTGTTGCTCTCATGTAAGTTAAGCAAATGTAAGTTGAACCTCAGTTTCTTCTTCCATAAAATGACATGATTAAATGAGATGAGTTCTAAATCACTTTTTGATTTAACACACTATGTGTGAAACTTCTATACATAAGAATACAAAGAATGGAAACAACTTACAAAAATAAATTTCTTGAGATATCTTTGAATTGGGATATTACTTATGTCACTATTCCTCATGCCTCCTGCTTTTACCCCTTCCCCTGATCAGTGTTCTTAATTTGTTTGTTACTCCTTTTTCCAGACAAGTATTATCAGCTTTGTACAGAAACACAGATATGGTTTCTTTGAGGGCATTTCACTTTTGTCAAATTCTTTCTGTTCTCAATTTCAGGATGTTTGAATCTGATTCCACTGACCAATGAGGAGACAGAACCAGAGCATGGTCTCTGAGTTTATCCTCATAGGCTTCTCAAACCTGGGGGATCTGCAGATCCTTCTCTTCTTTATCTTCCTATTGGTCTACCTGACCACTCTGATGGCCAATGCCACCATCATGACTGTCATTCGTCTGGATCGGGCTTTGCACACCCCTATGTACTTCTTTCTCTTTGTCCTCTCCTGCTCTGAAACCTGCTACACCTTGGTCATTGTACCAAAGATGCTGACCAACCTGCTTTCCACAAGCCCGACTATTTCTTTCTCTGGGTGTGCTGCCCAGCTCTATTTCTTTGTGGGCTTGGCTTGTACCAACTGCTTTCTAATTGCTGTGATGGGCTATGATCGCTATGTCGCCATCTGCAACCCTCTCAACTACACACTCATTGTCAGCCGTGCCACCTGCATGCAGTTGGTTCTAGCCTCCAGCCTCTGTGGTTTCCTGATTTCTGTGGTTGTCAACGTCCTGGTGTTTAGTGTACCCTTCTGTGCCTACAATCAGATCAACCACTTTTTCTGTGACATTTCCCCTGTCATAAAACTGGGCTGCATAGACACCAATCTGAAGGAGATGGTCATCTTCTTCCTCAGCATTCTGGTGTTGCTGGTTCCCTTAGTGTTGATCTTTATCTCTTACATCTTCATTGTTTCCACCATCCTCAAGATCTCCTCAGTGGAAGGACAGTGCAAGACCTTCTCCACCTGTGCCTCCCACCTCACAGTGGTCATTATCCACTATGGCTGTGCTTCCTTCATCTACTTGAGGCCCACATCCCTGTACTCCTCAGATAAGGACCGGCTTGTGGCAGTGACCTATACTGTGATCACCCCACTACTCAACCCCCTTGTCTACACACTGAGAAATAAAGAAGTGAAGATGGCTCTGAGAAAGGTTCTCAGTAGGTACTCATTTCCCAAAACTGTATGAGTGAGTTGATAAGTCAGGTAATTTATACTCATGAAACTCTCCTGGATAGAACTGCAATTTGATAAGCAGATCTATCCTTTTTTTGCCAAAAAAAGAAATAAGGACTTCAGGTTACCTTGATTCTTTTCATTGGGAAATCCTTCTTCATATTTAGCCTATATTCACTATAGAAACTATACTATTTCGTCTCCAGAAAGTTATGTGAATGTGGAAACTTTCAAGGACTCAAGCCATGCTACTTTCGTGCATTGAAAAATGTCAGTTTTCTTAGCAAAACACTGCAAATGACACATCAGCTTTCTGAGAATGCCCAGACTATTGATATTCTTCCCACTGAAGAAAAGAGTAGAGAATGTCGTTCAAGTCTCTGAGTGTACCTATATATTTTTTAAGGTTTAAAAAAATATATTTACAATAAATGAAGTATTTATAGACAAAAAGGAATAAAAATTCACTTACATATGGATGAGGAGGGCATTAAAGTTCTAAGTGGCTGATGGCAAAGTAAAAAACATACAGACTTTGGAATCACAAAGACCTGGGTTTGAATCTTGATTTGCATCATTTTCCAGCTAAATGCCATGGGCCAGGCTTAACCTCTCTTATGGTCAGTTATTCCCTATGTAACATGAGACCCTTAATACCTCCTCAGTGAGGCATTGCAATAACTAAATCAACTAATAGTCATAAAGCAATTCCATGTTTGTCTGATAGAAGGCATTAAAAAATATTAGTTCTCTTTCACCTCCCCTTCATTTTCCTGTTTTCATTCCATAAACTAGGATTCTACATAATGTCAAATACTGTGTGAAAGTAAGTTGACCATTCGAGAATTCTGTTTATGCATCTGCTACTATGTACAATGCATTAAAGTAGGTATTTTAGGCAAAGAATAAAGTGCAGTCTTCTCTTTCTTTCATGCTTCACTATAAGAAATGATCAAATTTCAGCCACCTGTATAGGTGCATCATAGATATTTAGCTGAGTTTACTGTGGGTGTTGTTAAAAGTGTGTTCTAATAAAACAACTAAATTTTTGTCACTTTAAAAAAATATTTTATTGAGGTAACATTGGTTTATAACATTATATAAATTTCAGGTGTACATCGTTCTATTTCCATTTCTGTATGGACTACATCATGTTCATCACCAAAAGTCAAGTTGCCATCTGTCACCATATACTCGTGACCTTTAAGCTCTTTCACCTTCCCATTCCTTCCTCCCCCTCTGATAACCAATCTGTGCTCTGTGCCTATGTGTTTGTTTGTTGTTGTTGTTGTTTTTATCTTCCATATGTTAGTGAAATCATATGGTATTTGGTTTTCTCTGTCTGACTTGTTTTGCTTAACATAATGCCCTCAAGTTCCACACATGTTGTCACAAATGGCAAGATTCCACCTTTTTTATGGCTGAGTATATTCCATTATATTTATATATCACATCTTCTTTATCCAAACACTTTTTTATCCATTAAAACAACTAAATTTTATATGATATTAATTTCATAAGTTTTCATTTCTCAGCCTTTTGTTTGAGCATTATGTGATTTAGGAGTTTTTTCCTTGGGAGGGTCACATAACTTAGATTTAAAGTAAGTTTCCTCACATACTTGATGTCTGAGTGTATACCAATAACTTAAACTCTAGAAACTGAGAAACATTAAAATAGGGTTGTTAAAGGATTAAATGAGGAAATGCCTTACAGTATATCTAGCACATTGCTTTGATACATAATGTGCCTTTGCTAAATTTTAAGACTTAATGTTATTGTCATTATATGTAATCTTGAGGGACAAAAGAGGAGATTAGAATGCAGAACAAAAGAATAAAAGAGAAAGAAAAGCTAGGATTTGAAGAACAGAGAAAAATCAGAAAAAGAGTAATAAAGGAATGATACCAGGCTTAGTTTATTTTCTTTAAGCCAACAGTGATTTTTTTTAATACAAAAGGAAATTACATTTCTGTGAATCAGCAGAAAAGAAAATCCCTATGTCTAGGACTATGGACTGTATAAATGCAAAGAACAAGAAAAACCAAAGTAATTTTTAAAAAGCACAAGTCCAGAGGATTTACATTTCCAATTACCAAACCTAGAATAAAGTTATAGTAAAAAAGATAGTATAATATTGGTGCAAGAATACATGACTTGAACAATGGAATAGAAAAGATAATTCAGAAAAAAGCTGATACATATATAGTCATCTAGTTATGACAAAAGTGGCACTGGAATTCAAGTCCATCCTCCTGTATTTGGAATGAAATACAATCTTGAAAAAAATAGCACAAGGTAGGGGCCGGCCCAGTGGCGCAGTGGTTTAGGTCGCGCTTGGCAGCCCGGGGTTCCTGGGTTCGGATCCCTGCCGCCGCCAACGCACTGCTTGTCAGCCATGCTGTGGTGGCATCGCATATAAAGTAGAGGAAGATGGGCACAGATGTTAGCCCAGGGCCAGTCTCCCTCAGCAAAAAGAGGAGGATTAGCAACAGATGTTAGCTCAGGGCTGGTCTTCCTCACCAAAAAAAAATTAATACTAATAAAAAAAATTTTAAAAAGAAAAAAAATAGCACAAGGTCAAATGGATATTCACAAGGGAAGAAAATGAACCTTTACCTCTATCTCATACCATACACAAAATCAGTTCCAGATGGATATTAGAACTAAATGTTTAAGGTCAAGCAATAAACTTTTTAGAATATTTAAAAATAAATTTACGATCTTGTGGTGGCAAAAGTTGCTTAAACAGAACACAAAAGCATTACTCAGAAAGGAGAAGATTGATAAATTATACTTTATTAAAATTAAGAACTTTTGTTCATCAAAAGACTTCTCAATAGAGTGAAAATGCAATTTTCAGAGTCAGATATTTGAAGAGCACGTAACCAATAACGGACTGATATCCAGTATGTTAATAATATTTCTGTGAGTAAATAGAAAAAGAGATATACTCCATTTTTTAGTGGGCAAAATATTGAACAAGACTTTCAAACAAAGAGGAAATCCAAGTGGCTGATTAATTTAAGAACAGGAGCTCAATCTCATTAGTATCACAAAAACGCAAGTACAGTTGTACACGTATACTAGAATGTCTCAAATGAAAATGAGTTACAATATCATTTCAGGCTGACGTTTATCTTCCTAACTGCACAGCAGGAAGAATCTAGAGGATGTGGAAGGAGAACTGAGGAAAGGAGAGCATATTTGACTCTCACGCATTGTTGCAAATGTGGAGCAACTGGAACTCCCATACAATACTGGCAGGAGTATAACTCAGTACAACCACTCTGAAAAAGGATTTGGCAGAGTCTAGCGTGCTGGAACGTATGTATACTTTCATTTAGTATTTGCTGTGTAACGAACGACCTCAAAGTACAGTGAGGTAAAATTCTTGTCTTTTTGTGACTGGTTTATTTCCCTCAGGAAGAGGGGAGTTGTTTAATGGTTATAGAGTTTCAGACTTGTAAAATGAAAAAGTTCCAAGATCTGTTGCACAACAATGTGAAGATACTTAACACTATTGAATTGTACACTTAAAAGTGGTTAAGATGGTAAATTTTATGTTGTGTCTTTTTACCATAATAAAAAATTATCTCTTGCTGTGTGTCTGCAGGCTGACTTAGGGTTGGGTGAACGAAGCTGAACTCAGCTTGATGACTCTGCTTCAACCTGCATGCATGTCTCTTGAGTTTGGACCATTTGGGCAGGTTGGGATCAGATCTGAGCCAGCTATAGTAAGTTTAGAGCCCAGGTTAAAAGGGCAGAAGCTACTTAGGGAGAGCTTGTCTCATGGTGATAGCAGAAAACCTGCAATGCTTCTTTTGACTAAGGCTTGGAACTGGCAAACCATCACTTCTGCCCACATTTCATTAGCTAATGTAAAGCCCAACACCGCACCCAAAGTTTACAGGTGGGAAATCATACTCTGCCTCTAATGAGAGCAACTGCACAGTCACATAGCAGAGGACATAGTAAGGGATAAAGAGCTGTGGCTAAAACTTCAATATGCAACAGTAAGCCATAACCCAGCAATTCCACTGGTAATGTAGACCAGATAAAGAGTCATATGTTACTAAAGGGCATGTTCAACTATGTTCTTAGCAACACTTTGCATTATAGCCCAAACCTAGAAATAACCTAAATATCCATCAATAGTAGAGCAAACAAATTGAAGTACATTCATATATTTTAATGATATACAGCGGTCAAAATTTAACTACAATTAACATCATGGGTAAATCTCACAAACATAATTTGAGTGAGAGAAGCCAAAACAAAAATAATATATACTCTATAATTTCATCATAAATTTTAAAAATTGGCAAAGTCAATATATGGTGATAGAAATTAGAATAAAGACTCCTCAGGCAAGGAGATAAGCAATGTTCTACTTCTAAATCTGGTCATGGATATTGTGTGTGTCACTTTGTGAATTCAGTATATACTTTGATTTGTGTAGTTTTATGTAGTATGTTGCACTTTAATAAAATGTACTTAAAACTTAGTAAAGAATCAAGTTGAAAAGGCTACATTGAAAACATAAGAGCAAAGGAATACTGTATAGTTTAGGATATATGGATAGAAAACATTTGGTTTTGTAATATATAGGATATAATTGTTTCCTACTCCATAAATACATTAATACTCCATGAGGTCAAGAACTGTACCTCATTCATCTTAACACCCCCTGAATGTCCAGAATACTACAAGTTGTAGAGTAGTCATTCAGAAAATATATATTTGGTAAAGTTTTTGAATGTGTTCTGCTTATAGCAGAGAGTAGAATGGTGATTGCCAGGGGCTAAAGGAAGGGGGAAATGTGGAGATGTTGGTCAAAGGGTACAAAATTTCAGTTATGCAAGATAAGTTCTGGAGGTCAACTATACAGCATAGTAACTACAGCTAACAACACTCTTGCATACTTAAAATTTGCTAAGAGGATAGATCTTATGTTAAGTGTCCTTACCACAAAATAATAATAATGATAATAACAGTAATAATAATAAAAATGGCAGGAGGAAACTTTGGGAGGTGATGGATATGTCTGTGGCCTTCGTGGTGGTGATGACTTCACAGGTGTATACTTATCCCCAAACTCATCCAGTCGTATACATTAAATATGTACAGCTTTTACATGTCAATCATACCTTAATAAAGTAGTTTTAAGAAAGTAGTGGGAGTGAATGATGGACATCAATAGCAAAAAAAAGTTCAGCATTCAGATTCAAATATATTAAATTCCACTCTTCTTACTTCTTCATGGGCATTATTTCGTGTTCTCAATTATTTCTTGCTCTTTCTTTTGTTCTCAGTATCATTATTTCTTTGTCTATCAGTTACTTGATGAGTTCTTACGATGCACCAAGCCATTGTTAGGGTTCTTCAATATCCATTCACATGGTTGGAAAGTGATGTTGAAGTCACATTTATTCCTAGTTTAGCCACAAGGAAGGTGGAAATGAAAAATTTTGGAGATTAGAAAATAAATGATGGTATTTTTTTAAACTGAGAGATTAATTATATCATTGGGGTAATGCTGTCTGTGACCATTATTTCTTCCAACATTCAGCACATATTTATTTAGTGTCTCCTGCATACACTATACACTATATTACACTACAAATATACACTACTATATACCCTACAATACACTATATCAATTTCTGAGGAACAGAATAGAGAGGTAGAAAACATGAGCTCAGGGATTAGGATGATGGGATGAGCCTCCTTTCAGCTAATTCTGACCATGGCCTTCACTGTAAAAAGCAGCATTGCTCAATCTGCCCTCTCATCCTGACAGGAAACTACTTCCCTAATTATAAGTACAAAAAACACTTTAAGCTAAACCAACATGTTTTATAATGCACCTATCATCAAAAATTATCTGCATAAATTACCTTTTTGTCCCTTAGGTAACATGTAAAATTGAGAAATGAACTCAAAATTAGCCAAATTTTCTAAAATTATTGCATCTGAGAGTGGCTTAGAACATTCTGCTCCCCAAGCCCTAATGCCTGGGCCCTATTTTGAGCAATTGACATTTGGTGATTTGCATTTGTTTTCCACAATCAACTCAGCTGTTAATTAAACCCAGTGCGACGTCTCCATGGCAATGACTGGCATCAGGAGACCCACAGAAGAACTGCCACTACCAATAAATACGATAAAAGTGCCAACTCCTCTATGGTCACTATTATATGTGTCTTTGGTCAACTGGCACAAAATGACAGAAGGAAACTGCTAGCATTTGGTCGGGGTCGAAGTCCCCAGAACATCATCGCGTCTCTACCCCTGAGTAGAGATCAGTAGCTTCTGTCCCATTTTGACCTTTCCCCTTTCTCCACTTCAGCTTGGATTCTGTCTCCCATAGCCTCTGTGCCTCTGGCTCCTCTCAGGGAGAGGGAGAGGCAAATGGGAGCCCACCTATGAATAACAGACATCCATTCTGGACTGAGCGCCTTCAACATTGAAAAACTGGACAATGGACAGAGAATGAGAATCTATCCCCCAGCAGGACCTATGTCTTCACATCTCAGGTAAGAGACAGAGAAGGAGGATGGGCCCCTGCTGGTTCAAGGTCAGTAAAACCAGAGACAGCCACAGTTAAGGATGTGGACTTCAAATAATGCTAACCAGGATTATTTAAGCTTCAAGCAAATTTCTGCAAAGCTATGCATATAAATTTTATACATGTTCTGAATTAACTGACTCATTGCTCTTCCTAAATTTGCATAGACACTGTCTTGTTCTGATTTAATTCAACAGGGCACCCAACAATATTTTAATTACAAAAATTTTTGTTTTATTATAGTAAGAACACAACATGAGATCTATTCTCGTAATAAGTGTTAAAGGACACAATACCATACTGTTAACTATAGGCACACTGTCGTACAGCAGATCTCTAGAATGGATGCATGTTGCATGACTGAAACCTTATATTCATTGAACAGCCACTCCCATTTCCCCTTTCCCCTAGTACCTGGCAACCACCATTCTACTTTCTGTTTCTATGATTCTGACTCTTTTAGATAACTCATATAAGTGAAATTTGTCCCTCTGCAACTGGCTTATTTCACTTAGCATAATGTCCTCCAGGTTTATCCAGGTTGTTGCAAATGGTAGGATTTCCCTTTTTTCAAGGCTGAATAATATTGTATGTGTATATCCACAAAATCTTAAATAACCTTTTTTCAGAAATGATTGCATTAAGTGCGATCTAGACAAAGTTCCAATATCTAATACAGGTCTAAGAACTGAGTGCTCTGCAAATAACTATAGTGGACAGATAGAAAGACACAGAAACCCACCCCTTGGGAACACAAAATCAGAGACAGTCAGAAACGCTACCACAAGATCACAGAAAACAGACTCAGGAAAAGAACAGATGAGTAACTGCAATACACAATGAGGAAGTTATTATCTTCATAATAAACATCTTCAGGAGGCAGCATAATACTGTGGGCCTCATATTCATCTGAAAGACAAAAGACCTCTGTTCTTTCTCTAACGCATCCATTCAGTTGCTTTCTGCTCTTGGGATCTCCATAGTACTCTCTGAAACTCAATTTCTTTATCTGTCAAATGAGACTACTAGGCTAGATCTTTAAGATCCCCTTCAGCTATAACATTTATGACTCCAGCTTTCTGGAGATCCTCCTGGGTAAGAGACAAGGACTAATGCAACATACCTTTCCCAGTCCTGTAAAGGGAGATCGTCTTTATCCTATTAAATCCTTTCTGAAACCAGTGGAGTGCACCAGGCAGAATCAAAGTAACATTCTCAAAACTGTTGGCCCCTTTTCAATTCTAAATTATAATTACAAAACCAATATTTGTGTAACACTTAACTGTTGCAAAAATATTTTCTCATTCATTTTGGAGAAACCTTGAAAGTTAGGTTAGCTGGTATCAGAATGAACCCCATCATAAAGATGAGGAAATTGATTCAGACATATCAAAGTCCAGAAGCTAATACATGGTGAAGTTGTGACTTCAACCCATAACAAAATTGTCACAGAAATCCTTTTCTATAAATATCTTCATATGGAAAATGGGTAACAGAAGACTACTTTCCCTTTCTCATCAACACACACATGTATACAGATACACAAACACACAGATTATGCTCCTACACCAGTCAGATCTGTGGTCTAGTGCTAGTTCCACCAGCTGTGTGAACTTGAGAGAAGTCCTCAAACTCTTTGATTCTCAAAGAGAATCTTTGATTCTTTGATTCACATTGTATTTCTAAAAGAGGGATCTAAATTTTGGTTGATAAACTAATACCAACATCGGGTCCTATTTTTCTTCCTGGAAACATCAAAAGGAATACTGTTAGACTGATAGACTGGATGATCCTCCCCGAAGAACTTAATTGAGCTATTATTATTTTTTTAATTGTCATTATTGTTGTTTTGAGTGTGTGACCTCAATGTGGAGTTTATGGTAAAGAAACAAAAGAAGGGAAAGGGGAGAAAATAAGTGTTTCTTGTTTCACAGACCCGTGTAAACTTGTAAATGAGAGTCTGTGTGTTTATACAGCAAAACAGCAGGTACTTGTTCAGTTCTGAAGGGCCAATCAAGATTAAGAAAAAAATGAATCAGCTCAATCATAATGTTTACGTAAGTAATGCCACTAAAACTCAGGCCATAGTTTTATTAAAATGCTTACAGGTGATATTCAAATGCTATTTGTTCTACAAAGCCTTCCATGAAGTTATTTGTTTTTTCCACACGATTTTCAGGACATTTTGTTTGTATTTCTTTTATAATGTTTATGATAATCCATCTTGTAATGTGGCTACCTGTTTGATTCTCTGTCCTCTGAGAAAGGAACGATGATTTTATTCATATTTATATCTGCAGTGTTTAAGACATAATAGAAATCATGAAGTCATAAAGTGTGAGAATTATGAAATAATCTATTCCAGTCTTTAAGAGCTCAATAAATAGTTGAGGTTGATACCTAAATATGTAGATAAAACATAGTGCATAAAATATGTATGAACTATATAGCATCCATAATGAGAAACCCCTAAGTTTTTATTTATATGTGACTAAGATTAACTACAATTTTATCTTCTAAGTTTATCCTACATCCCCCCAAAAAATTAAAAAATTAGGCTATCTCCATTGTTTTCTACCAGATGTAGATAACCTGCAGGGTTGACTGGGACTACAGCAACCAGACACCAAAGGACGTGCATGGTACTTCAAGATCAGCGACCCTTGCTTCCCTTGCAGGGCAGAACAGGACTCCATGGAAAACCAAGTTACTTTCAATCAGGCTTGGAGAGCCTCAGGGAAATGCTAATCCCTCTTCAGTTTTCCCTCCCTGGGAAAGAACAGAAAGGGCGGTTTCAGCAACTTGCATTGAGTTTAAATGCTCATTACATCATTGATGAAAATATTTCTGATCCCAATCCCCATAGAACAACAATAAAGTAATGAAAGGCAAGTATTTATTGAGAAGTCACTACTTATTGAATTAGTCTCTTTCATTCATATGATTTCAATTAATTTTCACTATAGCCCTGGGAGGCAGGAATTACTTTTCTCACCATACAAATGAGAAAATGGGACATAGAGAATTTAAGATCTTACCATTGGAACATGCCAGTGCCAGGATAAAAGCCTACATCTGTTAAAGTTCAAAAGCCATTTTATTCCTACGTTACTCCACTTTACATAGGCTTGTAAGGGTAAAATTCAAGATCATATGTGTAGAGATTTATAAATAGTCCTGAGAATTTGGCATCCTGGAATTAGAAAGATTATAGTATACTAGTAATAAATATACCTTCTAGGCAATAAAAATCCTTGTGTTAGGCATTGAGCAAAGAGTCAGGAGAATAAGATGGAGGAAGAGAAGGACACTTGTCCCTTTCACAGGGCATGTGTAGGGGGTGGGAGGGGTAAGTATGAACTATGGAAAGAGAAAACATCAGGGACCAGACAGCACTCTCCCGGAAGCCAGGAGAGGCAACTAAGAGTAGGAGTTTAGGTGTAAGGAGAACGATAACGAAAGCTGTTGATGATTACATATAAAGTTGTATATAAATGTAGTGTATTCAGACGGCTTATTTTGCAGCTGCAGGAAAGTGGAAGAGTGTGAGGACAAGAAAGACAAATAGACAAGAGTTGCAGGATAAGTGAGAGTGCGAGGCTACGAATCTGAGTAATAGCCACATCCTGGGAATGGAGATGAAGGGATAGTTGAATCTGAGAAATGTCAAGAACATTTTGCCTGTGGTGTTAGAATAACTGTGGAGACTGAGAGTTGGAAGCACACTTTGCCTGATTGTAGATACTTCCTTACATTTAAAGAAACTGGAGGGAAAAGGAATAGTGAGTTTGGAACTCAAAATCGGAGAACTCATACCCTGTGATGATCAATTTCCTGTAATTCTACTAATTTTCAGGCATTTCTTGGGGCACCATCTCCTCTTCTCTCTCTCAGATTGTCTCCTATGATGTACCTTCCATGGAGCGGGTCAATGAGACCTTGGTGAGAGAGTTCATCTTCCTCGGCTTCTCACCTCTGGCCAGGCTGCAGTGGCTGCTCTTTGTTGTCTTTCTGCTTCTCTACCTGCTCACTCTCGGCACCAACGCCATCATCATTTCCACCATTGCATTGAAGTGCTGGACAGAGCACTTCACACCCCCATGTACTTCTTCCTCGCCGTCCTCTCCTGCTCTGAGACTTGCTACACCTTCGTCATTCTCCCCAAGATGCTGGCTGACCTGCTGGCCCAGAAGAAGACCATCTCCTTCCTGGGCTGTGCCATCCAGATGTTTTCCTTCCTCTTCCTCGGTTGCTCTTACTCCTTCCTGCTGGCAGCCATGGGTTATGATCGCTACGTGGCCATCTGTAACCCTCTGCACTACACAGTGCTCATGGGACATGGGGTGTGTGTGGGACTAGTGGCTGCTGCCTGTGCCTGTGGCTTTATTGTTGCCCAGATCATTACATCCCTGGTATTTCACCTGCCCTTCTACTCCTCCAACCAATTACATCACTTCTTCTGTGACATCTCTCCTGTCCTCAAGGTGGCATCTCACCATACCCACTTTAGTCAGATTGTCATCATCATGCTTTGTGCACTGGTCCTGGTTATCCCCCTGTTATTGATCTTGGTATCCTATATTCGCATCATCTCTGCCACTCCAGTTCCCTTCCACGTTGGGCAGGTACAAAGCTTTCTCCACCTGTGCTTCTCATCTCATTGTTGTCACTGTCCATTATGGCTGTGCCTCCTTTATCTACTTAAGACCTAAATCCAACTACTCCTCAAGCCAGGATGCTCTCATATCAGTATCCTACACTTTCCTAACTCCGTTGTTCAATCCAATGATTTACAGCTTGAGAAATAAAGAGTTCAAATCAGCTCTTCGTAGAGTTGTGGGAAGAACAATTTTCCTGCCACAACCTTAATCTAGACCCTGCTCTTTCCAAGCAATGAAGCACAATGTAAATCGGGAAAAATTCCCAGAGCAGAAATGATCAACCAATTGAGCATAGTGTTCAAAAACAGAGTTAATTTCTCCTTCACTTCCAAATATAAAATTCAGAAAACACAGCTTCCTGCCATGATCACATGAATTGTTGCCCATTGAAGATTTTTCAATTGAGGGGAAAATAATGGATGGCTATTATAGAAAAATTTGTACATGTTCAGAATTCTAGGCCCTGGCGAATACTATTACCCAATCTCAACCAGACTAGAAACCAATCTTGCAAAATATTGTACAACCCTAACTTTGTATTTTAGGGAACTGCATAGTTCCTTTCTCAATATTTCTTCATTTCTGGATATTTCCTGAATCTCGGTCTTTCAATATAGTCAGATCACAATTTTGTAATGGGATAGTGTTTGTAAATTGCCTGTTACAATGTTTGAGGCATAAGATATATCCAACTAATGTTTAAGTAAGAAAACCATACAAAAAGTTATCCATTTCTGTGTTTCTAAGGTATTAATGGGAGGTGATTTTTTTTTTCTAATTTTTTATGCACTGTATAAATCTAAGTTTGGTCAGAATTCCTTGAAGATATTCACAGGGGCACAGGTAAAGAGAAGACAAAAAATCACACAGATTGGCCAAGAAAGGCAGGCTTAAACCCATTTCATTCAACATTCACCACACAGAAAATACCGTATAAGGAGCAAATAGTTTCTGTTTTCCATGCAACTCAGGAGTCTGCATGTGCATTTCAGGCCAGAATTTGAGTTAGACATTTTCAGTTCTCTCTTCTTTTGGCAGGAGTGAGAGCAAACAGGGAGTTCCATGCAGAGAGCTGCCTCCTCACTTTATATTTCTTTTCAAGATTCATTTGTCCATAAGAGTCTTCGGACTGAATTATTTTGTGTCTAAGTTTTTTCCACCAGTGTCCTCATCAATGACATATACCTTCCAGGGGTTGAAGCAACTAACTGGGATGTTTCATTTGCAGGCCCTGTTTTATTGTGGGATGTTGAGCTTGTGTGCCAAGTATGTAAATCAACCACGTTTCTTCCACTTCTTTGAAGCTTGAGACTTGCTGAGGGAGAGGCCTGAAGATCAGAGAGACTGAAGCAAAATTAATTTCTTTGGTCAGCAAGTTCTCTTTTCCTTAGGCCAGTTGCTCAGCTCAGGCCTCCAGCCTATCAAGTTGTCTCATGAAAAGGAAATGAATTGATAACTCCTAATGCAAACCAGTTTAATGTACTAAATGTTCAAATCTGCACTGTGTGCTACTATTTAAAAATGTTACTTTATTTGCACTTTAGAGCAGCCCTGGGAAATGTATATAATGATCCATATTTTATCGATGAGAAAACTGACACTCAGAGAATTAAAATGTCTTGCCTACTAATGAGTAGAATTGATACTGAGCCCACATCATCTGCTTCCTTTATTAATACCCTACAATGCTTTCACATGGCCCTTTACGGAAACTACGACTTTTTAAATTAATAGAGGGTAGAATGCGTAAGTATTCATCTTTAAGAGTAGAAGACTAAACCATCTGACATCTGTGGAAAAGATATACTCTTGAGCGTAAGATAAATGACCTTCATATCATACTGTGTAGCTAACCCCTGTCATAACGCAATACAGTATTGAGGGAAGGGAAATAAGAAAACCTGCCGCTTTTTGCTTCGTTCTTTTCCAAGACCTGTGAATACTATTATTTGGAGTCAGATAACAGAACACTGACACGTGGGTAGAATCACTGTGTGTTAAAGGTCATGTATGTCAGAATGACTCTCCTTCTGGCATTTTATCTGTGCTCTTTTTTTTTTTCACATGACCACAGAATAGTTTGACGTTGGGCCTGCACTTATGGGTTAGAACTGAACATCTTGCTCTCTTTCTTCCTCTTTTCTCACACACGCATACACACACACACACACCCTTAGTTAACTTTAGCTCCACTCTTAATAGACATATGTAACTTGCAGGAAAAGTAGTAAGATATTCAGATTTGGGGTTGGCTTTGGTGAGAAAGCAGAGTCCTTTAGGCCCTCAAAATAGGCCACGTATTCCAGCTGATCTTACAGAGAAATCTGCACTTGAGTTTCAGGCATAAAATTCAGCCAATAATAATGATTTGGCATTTTTATTTCCCATCCATCATCTCCTATGTATATATCTCTTTTGAATACACCATAGGAAAGGCTAAACCAAGGCAGAGTTAGGGATTAGGGAATTACCATGACTTTGCCCATAATATAACATAATAGCACTAAATCCTAATAGGATTTGTAGCCTATCAGGTTGGCCTTGTGTATTAGGACTGATTTTCTAAGACACCCTTTAACATTGAGCAGACCAATCAAAATTCAAAAAAAAAGTAACTTGAAGAATATCAACCTATGTTATCTACAAACAAAGTACAGAGGAGTGAATTAGAGCTGAGAGATAACAGTTCAATAACCACCACAGAGGCATTTACACTGAGGAAGATGAATAAGTTTGCACTTAGCCACAAAGATTCTCCCACCTCAAGGATATATATTTCACATAAGTCGGTGCAAGATTATAAAAAGAAATACAGATTTTTGCTTTCCTATTTATTAATATACAACAATCTGAACATCCACAAAGATCAAGAGTTGATTAGGTTGATCGGGTAAATACACTCAGAGAAAAAACCAATGCATTATATTTTTTCTAATTTAGTATCTTCCCTGATGATTTTAATGATATATTAATAGTTGCACACATTTTTAGAAAACCAGCCATTGTAAAATAAAGTATTTAATTCCTCCTGGGCTAGCTTAGTTCTGGACATCATTCCAGGACATCTTTCATTTGAGAAGACAATTCCTCAGAAAAACACCCATGCACATTTTTATATGTGTAGAGCCATCCTCTTCCTACTCTCGTTGCAATTGAAATGTGACTGTGGCACAAGTGTCCCTGTCTCAATAGGGCATTGAGCCCAATGACTAGAAATATAGTCAGCATACATGTAATAGGAGGAGAATAATCAGTTCATGGCAAAAATGGGGTTCTAGAAATCCCCATCTTCTACCAAATCATTCCTAGTCCTTTCTGCCCTAACTGACTCAGCTTTCATGTGTTAGTTCAAATCCATTCAATGGTTCATGAGATGACTTCCTATATTATTTCCCCCCAAAACCTCTGTACTTCCTGAGGTGATTTTTCCAACTGTTCCACTTTAGCTTGAGCTTCCCCTCGTGGAAAACCTTTTGGAACCTGATTTCTCTCTTTGCTTCTTCACTCCTTATGTTTCAGTCAAGAAAGTTGCTCATTTCCCCTGATGACTCTTTGTTAGCAAGGTGGAAAGAACTTGTATCAAAACATAATGCAGTCATCATTCCCAGGAGATGCGATGGCATGACTGCAGATCAGATGTATCTGTGCTCCGCAAGAGAGCAAGAGAGACATCGTTGGTGATGATCAGTGGTGCAACCACTCAGGATGAGTTTGTAGAAGAGGTGAACTCTACAAAGTAGTGATGCAGGGGAGTAAAGAGATGTGCTGGATGCCCTGTATGTGCCCACAGGGCTCTGAAAGTTTAAAAGTAAATCCATGAATAGCCTACAAATGAGGATATCAGGAGGAAAGAAAAGGGTAGGTCTGAGATATATGAGTTCTATTAGGAGCTCAACACAGCTTTGTTAAAGGCCAGTGGAAGGTGGTTGCAAAATGGGAAATTTAAATTATTCACTTCACAAAATACCTAGAAATATATTTAACAATTTCTATTCAAGACCTACTAAAATGAGGCCATGAAGAAAATTTTCTAAGGAATACAGAATAAAACTTGAATAAATACAGAGACACAGTTTATACAAGGATAGGATGTCTCAATTTTGTAGAGATACTAATTAGTCCTTATTTCATCTTTAAATTCAAATAAACTTCAATCAAATATCTACTTTTGATATTGTGATAAATATCCCTGAACTTCAAATGGAAGACTAATCATAGATTAATATCCAAGGATATTCTGAAGAGCAGTGATAAGAGTTGCCCTGCTAGAAAGTAGAAAGCACCATAAAATTACAATCATTAACATACTGTGATATTAAAGCAAGCTAGACTCATAGATCAAAGCACAGAATGGAAAATCCAAAAGTGATATTATTATGTAGCAAAATAATTGAAGAAGGATTATTTTTAAAGCAATGGAGTTACGCACATTGTTCACTATTAAAAGGATACCAATTAGCTCTGTTTCACAATTTATTCTAAAATAAAATTGATCAGATATTATGATATTTCTAAAATTATACTAAACTTAAAAGAAAATTTAAGTACATTTAATCTTGTGGAGCTCTCTAAATATGAAAACAGAAGTAATAAGCATAAAGGAAATTATTTGAATGTGTAAATTATTTATTTAACAATATCAATTAGTTATTAATCAAAATAAAGAACAAAATGAGCAAAAATATTTAAACACTTATTAACGATAAATAATTACTTCTTTAATATATAAAGACATTTAAATGGCACAAAGATAAAGTCAAACAATTTAAAAAATAAAAAGTATGAATGAACAAGCAATTCAAAAAATAAAACAGAGCCAATATATGGAAAAATTCTTTTAAACATCCAATTATATAAGCAACTGAATTGATGCAACTTAAAATAAGGAATTATCACTCTGAATCATTCAGATTTTTTGAATTAATGATTTTATTATTTTGGGGATGGAAAATGAAGTTTCCTCTTACACGTCCACTCACTGTGGGCACTGGTACATGCTTTCTAAAAGTCAATTTACAATATGTATCAAAAATCTTAAAAATGTGAGTAGACCCAGATAGCACTTCTGAAATTTCCCAGAAGTAATGATAAACAAGCATAAGGGCTATATCACAGGGTGTTTTTTATTTCAGTCACAGTACAGTAAAAAATACAAAACTCAAAAGTCCGGTAATTGTAATACTATGCAATAATTTGTGATTTATTGTAGATCTGTATTTAATGATATGGAAATATATTCACTGTGTATTCTAAGTATTAAAAGATAGATTATAAAATGGTGCATATGATATAATCTCACTTTCTAAACATATTATATGTTTACTGGGGGTTCCCAAGACCACCCCCACTTGGGAAGACTCACTAGAAGGACTCACAAGACTCAGTGTACAGTGCTCACAGCTAAGAGTGATTACAGGAGTTTCATGAGAATACACACGCAGTGAAATCATTAGACACAGGTGGCATCTGGAAGAATCCACGTGCAGATTTCCTTATGCTTCTCCCTCCGATGAGGGTCACACAGAGTGCATCTTTTCCCAGAAACAAAAATGCACCAATATATGTGACACGTTTATGCCCAGGGAAACCCATTAGAGACTCAATCTCCAAGGATTTTATTGGGCATCAGTCACCTCTGCCTAGTATGTACCAGAAATCCACATTCTTTGTACAAACAGATCAGGTAGAGTGAGCCACCTTCATGAATTAGGGAAAGTTTTGTGTGTAAGGGACGGCTAGCCAGCCAAGTTCCCAGATGCCATCCAAGGGCCAAACCTGCAGGAAGAGTTGCTAAGGACAGCAGTTCAGACCTGCTATGTTAACTCTTTTCTGCACAGTGTGCACGTGAAAAAGTCAGGAAACCATGTGGCAAAACCTTTATAGAGGTGATATCTGAGTGGTGAGAGAATAGATGGATTTTATTGTTTTATTATATTTGTCTTGTAAAAGGTTTTACTTTCATAGTCCTTAATGAGGAGGCTACTCGACAGCAGTAAAACGAATGGATTCTAGAGTACATCACCAGCTGCGCCACCCTGATGTTTTTCTTGATTATACAGTCCAAACTGCCTGGTACTGGTTATGGCCATTTTGCTATCAGGCACTTCACTTGGCACTGACTGGACACTGAATGACCCTCCCATGTGAGTTTGCAGGTACAGAGAACTTCATCTTCATTTTTCATAAATGTAAATTTTTTGGACTCCCACATGCACAATAACATCATTTGCAAATAATGACAATTTGATTCTTCTTTCCAATCTTTATTCTTTTTATTTCTTTTTATCATCTTCTTATACTCTCTGGGGCCTCAAGGAAAATACTGAATTGAAGTGGTATTAATGGGCTACTGGTATTTACCTCAAAGGGGAAACTTCCAATATGTTACTAGTAGATTTGATACTTACTCTAGCTTCTTTGTAGATAAACTTTGTTAGACTGAGAAATAGCTTTCTGTTTCTAGTTTGATAAAACTTTTGGTTATGAATGATCACGCGATTGTCCTTCTTGAATCAGTTAAAGTGGGGGATTATGTTAAAGTTTTTTAATGTCAAAAAAAGAATCCCTTGAATTTGGGGGATTAAACTCAATTTAGGTCATTTTGTCTTATCTTTTTAAAATATGTGCTAATATGTGGTGTGTGTGTACATTGGTATGAAATTTTCATCCCCCCTGCAATTCTCATTGAATTTTGATATCAAGATTATGCTGGCCTCATAAAATGACTTGGGAATTTTTCTCTCTTTATGTTCTCTGAAGAATTTGTGAATCATTGACATTATATAATTTTTGTTGAAGCCATCTGGGCCTGGATATTTCTCTAATGAATGGGTTATAAATGATTCAGTTGTTTAATATTTATATAAATGCACATTTTCTTCCAGAATGAGTCACGTTAAGATTTATATTACTAGGAATTCATAGATTTTCATCTAAATTTTACATATCTATATATAGCATTTTCCCCAGTATACTCTTATTAACATGTTATTCCCTGCAGCGTCTATGGTCATATCCTCATTATCATTCCTGATAATGTTTATTGAGTTTCACTTTCTCTAATCAATCTCACTAGAGATTTGTCAATTTTCTCAGTCTTTTTCAAAAGACCAATTTTCACTTTGTTGATCGTCTGTATTTTTAGTTTGTTTTCTATTTCAATTCCTACATTTACTAAAAGCTTTCTTTTCCTTTTTTTTTCTTTTTAGATATTTTTTCTAATGTACTATTTTAAGGTTTTACATGTAGCTTTCAGTCCTTCTTCCTTTCTAATGTAGGCTATAGATTTCCTGCAAGTTCTAGTATAGCTGAATCTCACAAGTTTTCTTGTGCAATAGTTTTGAAATATTTTCTCTCTAAAATAAGATTTCTTCTTAGACTACTTGTTACTTAGAAGTGTACTTCCTAAGTTCCAAACATGTGGGGGATTTTCTAGTTATATTTTCTATTCATTTCTTTAATCAACAAATATTTACTGATTGTTATATATCATGCATCCTTCTAGTACTTGACATGGATCAGTGAGCGAAATGAATAAACATCTCTGCCTTTGTGAGGTTTTATTTTTTTTCTTGTTGATATATAGACTGTATGCTAAAATCATGCTCTGTGTGATTTTAATCCTTTGATGTGAGTTGAAATTTACTTTATTGTCCAGTGTATAGTAAATGGCCCATGTGCCTTTGAAAAGGATATATATTCTGCAGTTGTTAGATGAAGGATTTTGCCATTTTTTTCCCCTAAACAAAATCTTCATCATTGTTCAATTCTTCTATATCCTCACTAATCTGTGGTCTTCTTTTCATATCAGTTACCAGGAGGGATATGTTAAACTTCCCACAATGATTGTGGATTTTTCAATTTCTTCCCTTACTTCTCTTAATATTTATATACCCGTTATATAAATATTATATATATTTAAATTATGGTGGCTTCCTAATGAATTAACACATATTATAAACCAAACTCCTTTATCACTGGTAATGTTTTTTGCTATAGAGCCTAACATGTCACACTTTAATATAGCTACACTATATTTGTTTGTTTTTTTGTAAGTCTTGAGGATATATTTTTATTGTGGCATCTTATTAGTCAACCTTTACTAGATTATTCTCCAGTAACAAACAATTCTAAATTCTAAATGGCTTACAACTACAAAGATTTATTTCTTGAGCATGTGCTTTGGATATTAGATGGCTGCACCTCTGCATTATGGCTCTACTTCTTTTCTGTGATCGAGGATGAAGAAACAGCCCTTATCTGCAGCAACTTGTTCTCATTGTAGAGGGAGAAAGGGCGGGTTGATCCATGCCTTAGCTCTTAAAGCTTCTGCTGAAACGTGGCCCACATCAGCTTTTAAGTTTCCTCAGCAAAGCAAATCTCATGGTCAAGCTTGATGTCAATGAGATGGTTAAATATAAATTTCCCCACAGTGAAGCACTGTAGGTCAAATTGCTGTGGTACAGAGATGTATAATACTGTTACGTCAAAAGCAGTAATTTTCCACGGTATCTATGGTCAAAAGATTGGCCTGAAATTTTCTTTTATTGTATTATCCTTGTCAAGTTTTGGAGTCAATATTGTACTGATTTTCATTATACACATATTCACTCCAGATCCACTCTCTTCCATCCTTCGCCCTGCTTTCTTCCACAGGAGGCTGACCTGTATGGACTATAGTAATAGGATGTAATTATAGAGGAGATAAAAACTAGGATGCTGCTAACCCCAGGTTACTCCATTGTCCATGGGATTCTCCTATGCCTTGACTTTCCTCAATTTCAATGTGCCATTTATTTTCTATGGGGACCTTGGTTGATACAGTGATTGGGAGCAGAAGTGACTTCAGAAAAAAAAGTCCTCCAAAAGGGAACTAGGATTGGGTGGCTTATGTATCTAAGAGTACACAAAAAACCTCCTTGCTAGGGTGAAAAGAGATGAGTTCATCCTGGCATTTGATGCCATCTCAATTACCCAGACAAGCAGCATGGAATGAATTATAGAGGGAGGGCAAGATGTTGGGCAATCATACAATTTTCACTTAGATAGCATGGCAATAACCATGATTGAAGAGAATTTTTAAGCTCCTGGCTATTTTACAATTGTTGAGAGTGAACATAGATAGACAAAAATGAAGTTACATGTAATGAATAAACAATTTAAAGATATGTGGAAAATAAGAATGTCCACATTGGAGATTTGAAGGAGTCCACATAATCTGGAGTCTTAGAGCAGCAATGGCTGAGGGAGAAGCTCAAAGCCTAAGTGCAAATCTAGCTTGTAAAGCTCAACCTGACCAGAGCTCCTATGCTAAATAAGAAATGCAACCTTGAGACATGGGATGGATACATTTCAGCAGATCTGAGAGAGGCTGAGACCTTGATTCTCCAATTCCCTTGGACCACCTCTGTCTGTTGAGGAATATTACCCCTCCACACACACACATCTAAGGGAATCAACCATTCTCTGCATAAAAGACTCAGTGGTTGCACCTGGGTCATTGCCCTGTCACCTCACTTTGATTCTGGGCCCACAACAGGAACTAGATCACAATGTAAACTGGGGAAAGAATCATCTCTCTAGATCCTTGCTTTTCCTCGGATTTTGACCTGGAAATTCCTACCTTACTTTCAGCTAATCAATATATTTATGAGGATTTTAAAAATATTTCCCCAACAATTTCAGTTGTTTTCGGAAAGATGGTTTGCTCAAATAACCAGACTAGTCACTACCAGAAATAGGAGTTCTCAGCCTTCCTACTGCTCTTTTTCCTTTGACTGTCCCAGGCACAAACATTCAGTAGTTTCTACCTAGCTTTCTTATTCTCAGCGTTTTTGTTCATAAAGTCATTGGCCAAATCTCAGTCCTGGTTATGTTCAAGAGGATCTTCACTGTGGGGTGTTGATTTTTCTAGCTGTCCTGTTGTTCGTTGACACTTGCTTCGTTATACCCCTTAGTACACATTGTTATGCTTATGCCTGTCTTCTCTACTAGATCAGATGGATTCATGTCATTTATTTATCTTTGTATCACTGTAAGGCCTAATGCAGTGCTTTCCAGATCACAGCACTCAGTGAATGGTGGCTGAATAAAAGTCATTCCCTAAATAATTCCCTGAAGGGAATTAAGAAATCTAGTTGTTTGACTTTTTATTCAGGCTTTGGATCTAGAAGCGGGACAGAGACTGACTACATAATCCCCCAAAGTGTTAAGTGTGCCTACATTTACCAACCCCTACCTTCCTTTACCAAATCAGTCTTCACATAAAGCTCCAGGCTGAAGAACTTGGTTTCTCTTAGCATCTCAGCGTTTTGTTACATTTTAGCATGACAGTATCTAAACTCCTCCATGCTAAAAGAATGCTTATTTGCATTTTTAGTGCTTTAAAGAGATAGAAAGTTCTCTTCCAGTCTGAATTATTCTCTTCTGGCATTAAATAATATGTCCTTGTCCAAGTTCAGTCATTTATTTTCTCTCTTGCTTTAGCTCTCCCTAAATCTCAGAGGGCCCTAGTCCTGAGAATCCCAGAAGGCTATAAATACTCTCTAACGTAATTATAGAATCTGAATTGACATATGAATATAGACTGGGCTATTTTCAGCCTCTTATTTAAGACGTAAAAAGGTTTGGACATCTAAGTGTCCAAATAAACCCTTTATGAAATGTTTTAGTGACTTTTTTTTCCAATCATTTAATCTTTCAGGACAGATGGCATTGCTTTTACAAGTGACCTTCTACTGCTGCTTCTTTCAACACTCTAAAGACCTACAAGACTGTGAGTCATTAAACTCAAAGTCATATGTCAACTTCCTTGATCATTTGAACATAAGTGGGTAAGTGAATTTTCTTTGAATGTCAAGGAACCATTTTCCATCAAGGATTTCAAATTTGAATGTATTTGCATAATAGTTTTTATTATTATGACAAAGATTCTGCACCAAAGTAAAACTTTATTTGCTTTTTCTTAAAATGAAAGAAGCTTCCACTCTTTGAAAGTGCATACCTATGTAAATGGAAACACATATACACATATACCACCCCTCATATGAAATCGAAATGCTGAGAAATCAAGTAATAGAAGTACGTAGGCGGGCAGGAAAGCTCATCAGCTTAGATTTCTCTTTTCTAAAAATGATGATTTTGAAAATAATTTTTAAAATTTAGGAATGATATTGATTATAGTAGAGGAGCAGAGAATAAAAAAATCATGGTATATGAGCCAACTCAAAAACAAAAGGAGAATTAAATCATGCCATCTTTTATTAAGTTTTGGTTTAGAGTCTATTACATGTCCTGTACTGTGGTGGGGGCTGCAGATGATTCAGAATACACTGCTATGGCCCCTGCCCCAAGGAAACAATCAGTGGAGTGGAAGAACATTATATACATATGGAATGTCATATATATATGCAAATTAATTATAAAGTAATATAAGATAGTATCTAACCTATTCACCAAACAAGTATGACTACAGGATCTCAAAGAGTCATGAAGAGAAAGAGCATCTCTGTGGACTCTAGAAGTCAGGGAAGGTTTATTGGAGAACATATGACACGAAGGGGATTTGGATACAGAAAACAATAGGCTATGCAAGTGTATGAAACAGCATGAGAAAAAGTATAAAGCATACTACGGTTGTGGCCAAGAATACAGTCTATCTTAAATAGAAACAAATTTTTGTTTGAATCACAGAAAAAGGAGCCGATGATTTAGAGCGACGTTGAGAGCAGTTTGATTCACAAAACTGTGATTAAAATGAAGCAACATCCTCCTGACCTTCCCTCTTTGAGTGTCTTCACCACATCCTTGACTTACCTGTTTTGCTATTCTTTTTGTTCTTTTTTCTTGTCTCCCTAATCTGAGGCTTAGATATAATAATTCTTATATTGTAAACTTTGAAAGTTCAAGAAAATTGGAAATTTAAAATTGGATTATTCCAGAAAAGTCGGAAATTATAAAATGGGTTTAACTTGAACAAGCAGCATGGAACCATGTTTTAGTCCCTCGGAAAAAGTCTGTGGGACAAATACTCTTCTGACAACGTAAAGAATGAGTGGCATAAAATGTGGTAGTTAGAAAGTGGATTAGAAGTTAGAAGACTTAAATTCTGGTACTGACTCTACTACTTGAGCATAGTATCTAGTTTTTTTAGATTCTATTCAGGTCAAAAACTTTGAGCCCATAATAAACTAGAAACTATGTATATGCTAGGGATTTAGCTATCAATAAAAACCGTTGTCCCTGCCCATAAGAAGCTTATAATTTATAGAAGGAGCAAAATATATAAGGAGATGAATTCAATTCAACATGTTAAGTGCAAAGATGAGGATGTGCACAGGTTACTTTGCTCAGGAGAGGGGATGTAGTGCACTCACTTTACCTATGACACGGAGACAAGGACACTTGTGCTGTCTATCAGGTTGTGAGGGTCGAAATGAGGTAGCTTATGTGAAATCATCTTGTTTTCTGCAAAGTATGATACAAATGAAAAGGGTTATAATAGCAGGTGTGTGGAATTGTCTAAGCAAGGAAACCATCACAAAGACAACAAATTGCAAATGTACATAAGTGTGTCATGTCAAGCAACTGTTAACATTTTATAACCATTAAAGTAGCCAAGTTGGGAGATGTTGAGTGATGCAGGGACTATACCTGCATTCTCCTGAATTTCTGAACCTGATTCTGAAAGTGAAAATGATTAGGACTCTGGATGCTTTTTTTTTTTTTTTTTATGAAATGGGTGCTATTTCTAATGTGTTAACACTTATAGCATAAAATAGATTAGACTTAACAATCTCTCTATATAAAAGCACATATTATGCAATTGCACTGTATAGAATTAAGGGAAGGAAATGTTTGAAGTTAGTTCCTGAGAAATTTTGCTTTCAAGAGGCACTTACTACTGCTTCCTCCCATGTTTTAATTGAACTATGCACTGCCAGAAAAATTTGCAAGGGTGTGATGTGGAGAGAGCATTGGAGAGACGGTCCTTTTCCTGATGCAAACCAGGGCCCATGGTGTCGCCGTTCTGTCTCTAAGAACTAAAGTGCCATAAATAGCCCCATTCAAAATGGAATAATGGAAATGAGTTTACTAATCATAGCATGAGAAGTCTCCCTTTTCCCTCAAATCACCACTCCCATCCGAATCCTCTAAGATGCCTTCTGATGTAGATCAAATGATGTATTGGATTCTCTGACTGGTCTCAGCCAGGAATTGTTGTTGAACTTAAAAAATAATGTTTTCTATTATTATTGTACCTGCCTGCTGATTGTATTTGGTCACTGCTATGTGCTTTCCTTACTTACCCCCATCCCAGCAGGCCATCCACAGTGACTACCAGTGATCAGAGGACAGTGTTTCATGCTACCAATGATCATCTGCACAAGCAGATCTTATAAATGCCGTGCATAATTTAGATATGTGGATATTCTAAAAGTAATTTGTTTTTCATTTTGGAAAAATAATAACATCATGTTTGGAAGCAGCAGGTTGTTCTTATTTATGTTTGGACTGTAGCCAAAAAGAGATGGAAATGTTCTGGGCTGGATTAAAAAAAAAGTGAAGTAGATTTAGGATCATCAAATTAAAATATCCTTATTGTTAAATATTTGTAAAATATAAAAATATATCATAAATCAAACCAGAATCACCTCTAATCTTATCATAAAATGGCTTTGTGTTTGCTTTTTCTCTTATTATACTAGGAGAATTTTCTCATGTCCTTATATAGTCTTTGGAAATATCAAATGGTTGCTTCTTTTAGTCTTTGTATATTTCTGTGATATAGATAATCATTCTCCTATTATCAGAGATTAACCATTTCTTATAAAAATTGTCAAAGGGAATATCTATATCTAGATAGATTGAGAGAGAGAGAAAGAGACAGAGATCTATCAGTATTCTGGGTCTAAAAATATGATGCTTAGAGTGAAGGCATTGGGAAAATGTTTTTATTACAACAATAATTATCATTTTGTCTTCCCTAAACTCATTCCCAGAAAGTTATTGAGATGAAAGATTTCAATAAAACCACTGTGGTTTCACAGTTCATCCTGGCAGGCTTCTCTAGCCTGGGTGAGCTCCAGCTGCTGCTTTTTGTCATCTTCTTTCTCCTGTACTTGACAATCCTGGTGGCCAATGCAACCATCATGGCTGTTATCTGCTTCAGCAAGACTCTACACACTCCCATGTATGGTTTCCTATTCATCCTTTCCTTTTCTGAATCCTGCTACACTTTTGTCATTATCCCTCAGCTACTGGTCCACCTGCTCTCAGCCACCAAGACTGTCTCCTTCATGGCCTGTGCCACCCAGCTCTTCTTCTTCCTTGGCTTTGCTTGTACCAACTGCTTTCTTATTGCTGTGATGGGATATGATCGCTATGTGGCAATTTGCCACCCCCTAAGGTACACACTCATCATGAACAAAAGGCTCGGATTAGGGTTAGTTTCTCTGTCGGGAGTCATCGGTTTCTTTATTGCTTTGGTGGCCACCAACCTCATCTGTGACATGCCTTTTTGTGGCCCCAATAGGGTCAACCACTATTTCTGTGACATGGCACCTGTTATTAAGTTGGCCTGCACAGACACCCATGTAAAAGAACTGGCTCTCTTCAGCCTCAGCATCCTGGTAATCATGGTGCCTTTTCTGTTAATTCTCATATCCTACGGCTTCATTGTTAACACCATCCTGAAGATCCCCTCGGCTGAGGGCAAGAGGAAGGCCTTTGCCACCTGTGCCTCCCACCTCACCGTGGTCTTCGTCCACTATGGCTGTGCCTCCATCATCTACCTTCGGCCCAAATCCAAGTCTGCCTCAGACAACGATCAGTTAGTGGCAGTGACCTACACTGTGGTTACTCCCCTACTTAATCCTCTTGTCTACAGTCTGAGGAGCCAGGAGGTGAAGACTGCACTGAAAAGAGTTGTGGGAATGCCTGTGGCAACCAAGGTGATCTAACAAAAGATCTTAAATTAACCAGAGAAATCTCGGAAGTCAAAGTCATGAAATTTTCTCTGGCCTTATCTCAGTTCAGTCACGACTTTGACAATGTTTTCAAGGACTAAGACCAACGTTGCCTTTCTCTTTCCTCCCATTCCAGAAAAAGTGCAAGTCAATCTAAATGCTACATTGTTCAATGACTGGTTAAAAAGAAAAAGAAAGAAACTCACACTTGCCAAAAAAGAAAAACATAATAGTTTCTTTAAGGAAAGACACAATACTCAAAATGAAAGTAGCCAAGGACTGCTTTTCTGGTTGGATAGAGAGAATTGGAGCTGAAGTTATGGGAAGCACCTTATCCAGAACACAGGCATTCACCTCGCAGTAACCACTAGGTACCAGGATCCATACTAAGTGGAAAAATTATGATGAATAAATTGATGTGTTATGGAGATGGAGGAGTGGGTAAGTGGAAAGAAATGAAAAAAATTATGATAATAAAGATAATCAGATCTGTTAAAAGGATATAAACAGAGTCATGAGGACCAAAAGAACAAATATTTATTCCTTCGTAATGAAAAAAAGTTTGGAATAAGTGAGATGAAAAGAGGAGAAAGAGGGGCTGGCCTGGTTGTGTAGTGGTTAAGTTCACACGCTCCACTTTGGTGGCCCAGGATTCGCAGGTTCGGCTCCTGGGCGTGGACTTACGCATCACTCATCAAGCCATGCTGTGGCAGCATCCCACATATGAAGTAGAGGAGGATGGGCACAGATGTTAGCTCAGGGCTAATCTTCCTCACCGGAAAAAAAAAAAGAGGAGAAAGAAAATTTGAACTGGGCTTTAAATGGTGAACAAGATTTCCATACGAAGTAACTGAGCTTTCCAGTGACAAAAACATTGGTGAATATTACCAGAACTGCAGATTTTTTTCAAAATTTAATACTAGGTTTTTATTATGTTAATTATAAATTAAACACATTCCAGTTTTTGTCTGTAGTTTTGCTTTATTTTCAAAGTTGTATCTTTAAGTTTTTAGTGGATATAATTTTAATAATGGACATAAAACAACCAATAATGACACGTTTGTTGCTACAGTGGAACACGATGCTCTGAAGAGGCAGAGATGGCCCCAATCTTTCAGCTGGCCAGCCCTACGATGGTCATGATGTAAAACTTATATGAAGCTAACATTTTATTGCAATAATTTGTACTATAAATACTAAACAGAATTGATTTTAAATCCCAACTCTATTGTTTTCAAGCCATGTAATTTGAGATATGACATTTAAAACTATTGAAACTGATGTGCCTTGAATTTTTTCATCTGGACAACTGAGATTTGTTTTCAGTGAATATGTGAATTTTCTGGTTAGCACAGTGCTTGTCCTCTGGTTGATTAATTGTTAATTAAACCCTTTTTCTGCACAGTGACCCAACTCATCTAGAATAAAAATCTCCTGATTTGTTAAAATTATGTTGCACCACACAAAGGAAAAACTGTTATCATTAACTGTATGACTGTGAAATTACATATAAACAAGGAAAATGTTTTTATATAACAGGTTAACCAGCATGCTCTACTCACTCTGTAAAGCCCCTGCCTGATTCCCACAGCACAATGAACACTCATATCTAATAGACTACTTTGTAGTGTGCCTGCATATTTCAGCCCTTACAAGTTAAATCGTATATGTTCATTCTCAAAACTATCTATGATGTTAGTATTTATTATTCTGTTTATTCTCCTTGTGAAACATAATTTTGTACTATGTAGCCTGGTGAAGTATGATTGCAAAAAAGATTATTTGTTTCTAATACAGCAAGTTCAAGTGTTTTGGAAAAATTAAACATGAGCAAGAAAATCACAGAAGAAAACAAAATCATAAAAATCCAAAAGTGTTATTTACTTAGATTATTTTGCAAGTGTCTCTTAAGTTCCTGCTCATCTTTAAATTCACCAGAATTTTTCTAATGAATTATGGGTGAGCTTATCCTAGATATGCTCTAAAGAGCCCTGATCATGTAGTCCCATACTCAGAGTAAAAGCCTTATGCCTAAATGAAAATATTTATAAAGATTAGTATATTTATGCATTTTGAGTGGAAATAAAACATTTCAACTATATGAGTCATTCTTTTGATTTTCTGTTCTACCAGACCTTTTGAATTAATCAACCAACTACCTGGCCTTATTGGGTCAGATGAGAGGGTTTCTATTGTATGTTTTCAATGATGTACAAATTTTTTTTTCTGTGGATGATATAGAGACGTAATAAGTGGAAAAAAGTGAACTGTGCTAAAAGGGTGGATGTATAATTGATTGATTTTCCTTAAATACCACTTAAGGCCATGTAACTTTATGAAGTGCTTTACAGCTCAGGGTGGACATACAGTCACAATGCTTGTTTTTCCAAGTTATAGCTTAACTCCCCACGTGCCTTGTTAGCAAGAAATTCACTATTTCCTTCTTGAGGTCTTCTAAACTGAATTTTCCAGAAACTCTGGGGATTCACACACGTAAACAGAGAGTCAAAATGGTTTCCATACAAAAGCAGAGCGAAGGCTGGTTCACTATGTGCTGCTTGTCCTTCCCGCCACTCACAATGTCATTAGCAGGGCTGTCCCTATATTACTGATGGGAGAGCTGGTCCACTCACTCATTACAAATGGCTTCCCAAGTGGCCTGGTTCTTTGAGGGACATTAATTCATTTCCCCCAGATAAATAACAGCCCCCTCACACATGCACTTCCCAGCTTTTAGCTCTGTCACGCTTTAATTCCCATTTACAACTCTGCCTGGACCACCAGCTGCCTCAGGAACACTGAGTCAGCATTACTGGGTTGGGTAGGCATCCCACACCCCAAGTTGTCATCTCTCTTTTCTCTGTGGAGATGTGTGCCTAGAAAATGGGAGTTTTCTTTCAAATCTTCAGAAGACAAAAGATCTAATTACCCCTTCTTTCTTCAAACAATAGGACAAGTCACTTCTTCTAAGGCAAAACATTCGCACAATTCCAGGGTTCCCTCTATCTTTTCAAGTGCATCAACATTCCCACCTCCGAAAATTTCTGTCAGTGATATGAAGGCAATTTTGTCACCAGAAAAGTGGGAAAATTAAGGAAAAAAGTTTGAGATTAAAACTGGCAGTATACTTGCTCTGGCAGAATAGCCCACACTAGCTATTATCTTTTCCATAGTAAACAACTAAAATATAAGCTTGAAAAGAAAGATTACCTGAAATGGTCTATAAAATGTTACATTTAACTACAGTGCTAATTTTAAGGAAAATAATTTATATTTGCTGCCTCCAGTAAGTAGTCGAAGACAGTGCCTATTACCTATCTAAAAAAGAAAAGTCTTCGTTGTCTTTTGATTCGAAGTGATGTGAATATCGGATTTCTCTTGTGGGGAAAGGAAACTCTTTCTTACAGGAGCGGTTCCAGGATTTACAATTTGTTGTTCATGTCAATTTTTTTCTAAAAACATGCATTAACATAATGTTAAATAATGAATATCTTAATAAAAATGTAGATGTTTGTTTTGACCATCTTGTCTTTTTTTTTTCCAGCCTTATGAGGTATAATTGACAAAATTGTAAGATATTTAAAGTATACAACATGATGATTTGATATACATATACATTGTGGAAGGATCCTTCCCATTTAGTTAATTTAAGACAAACATCACCTCACATATTTATCTTTTTGTGTGTGTGAGGACATTTAAGTTTTACTCTATTAGCAAATTTCAGTTACACAAAACAGTGTTGTCAACTATACACACCATGTTACACATTAGATGCTCAGACCTTATTCATCTTACAACTGAAACTTTGTACCATTTTAGCAACCTGTCCCTATTTCCCCCAACCCCAGTCCCTGGTAACAACTTTTCTACTCTCTGTTTCTATGAATTTGACCTTTGTTTTTTTAGAGTCCACAAGTAACTGATACCAGGCAGTATTGCTCTTTCTCTGTTTGCCTTATTTCACTCAGCATAATGCCCTCCAGGTTCATCCATGTTGTCACAAATGACAGGATTTCCTTCTATTTTTAAGGTTGAATAATATTCCATTGGATATATACCACATCTTCTTTATCCATTCAACTGTCAGTGGACACTTTGGTTGTTTCTATATCTTAGCTGTTATGAATAATGCTGCTGTGAACACAGAAGTACAAACATATCTTCAAGATAATGATTTCATTTCCTTTGGCTGTATACCCAGAAATGGAATTGCTGGATCATACGGTAGTTTTATTTTTAATTTCTTGAGAAACCTCCATACTGTTTTCCACAGTGGCTCTACCTGTTTACATTCCCACCAACAGTGTACGAGGGTTCCTTTATCTCCACATTCTTAGCAGCCTTTGTCATCTCTCGTCTTTTTGTTAACACACACCCTAACAGGTATGAGGTGATAACTCATTGTGGTTTGATTTGCATTTCCCTGATGACTAGTGATGTTGAACACCTTTTCATGCACCTGTTGTCCATTTAAATATTTTCTGTAGAAAAAGGTCTATTTGGATACTTGGCCCATTTTTTAATTGTGTTGTTTTACGGCGATTGTCTGAGTTCCATGTCTATTTTGGATATTAACCCCTTATTGGACATGTGATTTGCAAAAATTTTCTCCCACTCCATAGGTTGCCCTTTCATTTTGTTAACGGTTTTCTTTGCCATGCAGAAGCTTTTTAATACAATGTATACTACTTGCTTTGTTTTTGCTTTTGTTGTCTTTGATTTTGGTGTCAAATCCAAAAACCATCACCAAGATCAATGTCAACGAACTCACTCCCTAGGTTTTCTTCTATGATTTTTACAGTTTCAGGTCTTACATTCAAGTGCTTAATCCATTTTGACTTCTTTGTGTGTGTGTGTGTGTGTGTATGTGTGTGAGGAAGATTAGCCCTGAGCTAACATCTGTTGCCGTTCCTCGTCTTTTTGCTGAGGAAGATTGGCCCTGGGCTAACATCTGTGCCCATCTTCCTTTACTTTATATGTGGGAGACTGCCACAGCATGGCTTGACAAGCAGTGCATCGGTCTGCACCTGGGGTCCAAACCTGTGAACCTTGGGCCACCAAAGTGGAGTGCGTGAACTTAACCACTAGGCCACCAGGCCGGCCCCTTGACTTCATTTTTGTATATGGTGTAAGATAGGGATACAATTCATTCTTTTGCATGTGGCTGTCCAGTTTTCCCAATACCATTCACTGAAGAGACTTTCCTTTCTCCACTCTATATTCTTGGCTCCTTTGTTGTAACTTGATTGACCACATGTGCATACAATTGTTGCTGGGCTCTCTATTCTGTTCAATTGATCTATATGTCTGTTTTTAAGCCAATACCATACAGTTTTGACTACTATAGTTTTGTAATATAGTTTGAAATCAGAAAGTGTGTTGCCTCCAGCTTGGTTCTTCTTTCTCAGGATTGCTTTGGCTATTTGGGGTCTTTTGTGATTCCATACAAATTTTAGGATTGTTTCTATTTCCATAAAAAATTGTCGTTGGAGTTTTGATAGGGACTGCACTGAATCTGTAGATCACTTTGGTAGTATGGATATTTTAACAATATTAATTCTTCCAATCTATGAATATGGGATATATTTCCACTTGTTTGTGTTTTCTTCTATTGCTTTCATTAGTATCTTATACTTTTCAGTGTGCAAATATTTCACCTAATTGGTTAAATTTATTCCTAAGTATTTTATTCTTTTTGATGCAATTGGGAATGGGATTGATTTCCTAATTGTTCACTCTGATATTTTGTTGTTGGTGTACAGAAACACAACTGATTTTGTGTATTGACATTGTACACTGCAACATTACAGAAATGTTTTATTAGTTTTAACAGTTTTTTTGTGGAATCTTTGTACAATGGTGGTTTCCATGTACAATATTATGTCTTCTACAAATAGAGACAATTTTGCTTCTTTCTTTCTTTCTGATTTGTGTGCCTTTTATTTCTTTTTCTTGCCTAATTGCTCTGGCTGGGACTTCCAGTACTATGTTGAATAAGAGTGGTAATAGTGGGCATCCTTGCCTTGTTCCCGAGCTTACAGGAAAAGCTTTATGCTTTCACCATTTGTATAACGTCAGCTGTGGGTTTGTCATATGTGGCCTTAATTATGTTGAAATATGCTCCTTCTATATCCAATTTCTTAAGGATTTCTATCATGAAAGATGATGTATTTTGTCAAATGCTTTTTCTGCATTTATTAAGATGATCATATGATTTTTATCTTTTATTCATTATTGCGATGCATCATGTTTATTGATTTGCAGATATTGAACCATACTTGCATCTCACTTGATCATGGGGTATGATTTTTATAATATGTTGATGAATTCAGTTTGCTAATATATTGTTGACAACATTTACATTTATTAATCATGGATATTGATCTAGTTTTCTTTTCTCATAGTGCCCTTATCTGGCTTTGGTATCAGGTAATTCTGGCCTCATACAATGAGTTTGCAAGTGTTCCTTTCTCTTGAATTTTTTGAAGAGTTTGAGAAGGATTTGCATTAATTCTTCTTTAAATGTTTGGAGGAATTCACCAGTGAAACCATTTGATCCTGAGCTTTTCTGTGTTGGAAGGTTTTTGATTACTGCTTCAATTTTCTTAGTCATTATCAGTATGTTTAGATTTCCTGTTTCATCGTGATTCACTCTTGGGAGATTGTATGTTTCAGGAATGTATCTGTTTCTTCTAGGTTATCCAATTTGTTGGCATTTAACTGTTTGTGGTAATCTTTTATCTTTTGTATTTCTGTGGTATTAGTTGTAGTGTCTCCTCTTGCATTTCTGATTATATTTCTTTTTCTTGGTGAGTCTAGCTAAAGTGTTGTCTATTTTGTTTATGTTTTCAAACACCAATTCTTAGTTTTATTGATCTTTTCCATTGTCTTTTTAGTCTCTATTTAATTTATTTCTGCTGTGATCTTTGTTATTTCCTCCCTTCTGCTAACCTTGGGCTTAGTTTATTCTTCTTTTTCTGATTCCTTGAGGTGCAAGTTAGGTTCTTTGTTTAAGATCTTTCTTTTTTCTTGATATATGCATTTATCACTCTAAACCTCCCTCTAAGAACTGCTTTTGCAGCATCCCATAGATTTTGGTATATTGTGTTACCATTTCATATGTTTTGAGATTTTTTTTCTCCCTTTTGATTTCTCCTTTGACCCATTCTTATTGAGAAATGTGTTATTTCCACGTCTTTGTAAATTTTCCAGCACTTCTCTTGTTGATTTCTAGTTTTGTACCATTGTGATTGGAAAAGATACTTGGTATAATTTTAGTCTTTTACATTTGCTAAGACTTGTTTTGTGGCCTATCACATCTCTATCCTGGAGACTGTTCTGTGTACTTGAGAAGAATGTGCATTAGCTGCTGTTGGTTGAAATGTTCTATATATATGTCAGGTCCATTTCGTATAAAGTAGGGTTCAAATTCAATGTTTCTCATTGATTTTCTGTCTAGATGATCTATCCATTGCCAAAAATGGGGTATGGAAGTCACTTACAATTCTTGTATTGTTATGTATTTCTCCCTTCAGATCTTAGTATTTGCTTAATATATTTAGATGCTCCAATGTTGAATGTGTATATATTTACAATTGTTATATCATCTTAATGAGTTGACCCTTTTATCATTATATAATGATCTTCTTTGTCTCATTACCATTTCTGGCTTAAAGTCTATTTTACCTGATATAACTATAGCTACCCTTGCTTTCTTTTGGCTTCCATTTGCATGGAATATCTTTTGCCATCCCTTCACTTTCATCCTATGTGTGTCCTTAAAGCTGAAGTGAGTCTCTTGTAGGCAGCATATAGTTCGTCTTGTTTTTTTATGCATCCACACACTCTGTGCCTTTTGATTGGAGAATTCAGTTTATTTACATTTAGAGTGATTGTATATGTAAGGACTTACTAATGCCATCTTATTAATTGCTTCCTGGTTGATTGTAGTTCCATTTTTCCTCTCCTTCTGCCTACCTTTGTGAATTGGTGATTTCTCATGGTGCTATGTTCTGAATCCTTTCTCTTTATCTTTTGTGAATCTACTATAGGCTTTTGCTTTGTGATTACAACGAGGCTTACATAAAATTTATATGTCACAGTCCATTTTACACTGATAGCAATATAAGTGTGATTTCATAAAAAAAGTCTACCCTTCACTTCCCTCTTAAGCTTTTAGCATCACAATTAATGCTTTTTATGTTGTGTATTTGTTAAGAAATGATAGTAGAGATACTTATTTTTAATACTCCTTTCCTTTAACCTTTATACTATAGTTGAGTGGTTAACACACCATCATATTACAGAATTCAAAGTTTCTAAATCTATGTATTTATCTTTCCCAGTGTGTTGTATATTTTCATGTCACTAATTAGTATCCTTTTATTTCAGCTTGAAGAACTCCTGTCAGCACTTTTTGTAAGGCAGGTCTAGTGGTGATGCACTCCCTCAGATTTTATTTGTCTGGCAAAATCTTCATTTCTCCTCTATTTCTGAAGGATAACTTTGCCAGGTAGAATACCATTGGCTGGCAATATTTTTTCACTCAGCACTTTGAATATATATCCCACTCTCTCCTTACCTATAAAGTTTCTGCTGAGAAATCCACTGATAGGATAATGGGCGTTCCTTTGTAGATTATAATTTTTTTTTCCCTTGCTGCTTTTAGGATTCTCTCTCTGTCATTGATTTTTGAAAGTTCATTATAATGTGTCTTGGAGAAGACAGTTTTGGATTGACATAATGAGGTGATGTATTAGTTTCATGAACTTGGATGTCCAAGTCTTTCCTGAGGTTTAAGAAGTTCTCAACTGTTACTTCTTTAAATAAACTTCTGTACCTTCTCCCTCTCTTCTCTTTCTGGAAATACAATGATTTTTATATTTGTTCTTTTGATGGTGTTTCATAGATCACATTGGCTTTCTTCACTTTTGTCATATTTTTTTGTGTGTTCTCTGACTAGGTTATTTCAAAGTTCCTATCCTCTTAGTCATTGATTCTATCTTTTATTTTGTCTATTCTGCTGTTAATGCTCTCTATTGCATATTTTTATTTTATTCATTGAATTATTCAATGCCAGAATTTCTGTTTGACTCTTTTTTGTGACTTCTATCTCTTTGTTAAATTTCTTACTTTGTTAATGTATTGTTTTCCTGATTTTGTTGAATTGTCTTTCTGTATTTTGTTATAGCTCATTGAGTTTCCTCAAAACAGCTATTTTGAATTCTTTATTAGGTAAATTGCATATCTTTGTGTCTTTGGGTTTGGTTACTAGAGGATTTTTGTGATCTTTTGGTGATGTCGTTTCCTTGATTCTTCATGTTCCTTGGAGTTTTACATTGTTGTTTTAGCATTTGAAGTAGCAGTCACCTCCTCCAATCTTTCCCAGCTGCCTTCAGGTGGGAGATACTGTTTATTGGTCCTTTTTACATCCTGGACTTTCTCTGCCCTTGTATGGATACACATGCTCCATGCTTCCTGCTCCCTCTCATGGCAGAATTCTTAAGCTTGGTATGTCTTTTCTAGATTTTACAACAAACCAGGCTGGATGATAAAAACCTCTCTTTTGTTTCCTAAAGGTGGCACTACAGCTCAACTTTGTGCTTTCTCCTTTACCCATAGATCCTTTCCTGTTTTCTGTGTGCCCTCCCTGTTTACCATAGTTTACTCTTGCAGGCACCTCAGGTGCATGCACAAGGAGCTGGCTGTGGAGTTGGAAGAGGTATGAATTTGGCTGTTGGAGTGTTGGGGGTGCCCAAGGACCAGTTGGGGAAATCCTCAAGTGAGGCTTTGCCAGTGGCTTGTGAATGGACCTCCTGCTGGAGTTCTGAACACAGTCAGCAGGAAGCACATCTCTTAAATGCCCTCTGATATTCTTATCTGCTTTTCCTAATCTCCTATCTCCACTCAGTCATGAAGTCCTGCCCCAATACTCTGGGTGCTCTGGGAGAGAAATGGGTTTCTCCATCAGTATCCCACACAGGTGAAGAGATGGGGCACTCACTCAGTTCTCTCTCTTTCCCCTTATGAGAGATTATCACCAGCTAGTTCAGCCCATGCTGTGCTGCCTTGGGGGAGGGGTGATACCAATAAATTTTCCTCTTAAAATCTCCAATGCATCTAACCTTGTTTCTTTTTTTCCTCCAACAAGGTGCTAAAATCTCTCCTCAGTGAACCAGGACTTCACAATGCTTTTTCATGCTTGGGTGTCTGCCCAAGTCACCCCATTTCAGGTGCTCCTCAACTGCAACCAAGAGGGGCTGAAGCCAGTTCACAGACTCCTGCTGGTTCCACAGCCCATAACAAGTTCTGTCTACCTTCTACCCAGTGCACAAGCAGGAAAGACTCCTGGGGTCCCTTGGTATATGATACTGGATCCCCCAACTGCTAGACAGGCACTTTTGTTTGTGGATGAATACTGAATTTTATTTGTTATACAGGTGGACAAAAAGGAGGAACATTTTATGCCACCGTAATACTCGTGCTCACCTCTTTCATGTCTTTGTTTGAATGTATGCTTCTTAATGAGGTCTTCCTGGACAACCTGTATAAAATTATCACTCCCAACACTTCTACTCACTAGCCTTACTCAACTTTTCTTCCGTAGCACACATAATCTTCTATTGTATTATACAACTTACTAATTGATCTTGTTTACTGTTTATTTTTTCTTTCTCTGCACTAGGATATTAGCTCCACGAAGGCAGGATTCTTTGTTTTTGTTCACTAGTATATCCTCTAACTAAAAAAGTGCCTAACATTTAGTAAGTGTTCAGTAAATAATATTTTATTAGATTGAACATGAACATTTTTGAAATTATGTAAAGAAAAAATGTCTCTGTATGCAAACACATGTGTACATACTTGAAAGCCTAGCAGTGAAATCTAATGGAGATCAATTAGTTTGACTTGTTCAGCATCCTACGCTCGGGGAACTTTCTCTCTCTGACTCCATGTAAACCAGTTGGGGAAATGAGTTACAGAAAGTTCTCCCCTTGACCACAGTTTAGGCATGTGACCTCACTGAGGCAAATCATTTTCTCTCACCCAGTGTTTAAAAATATAAGACAGAGAGGGCTGGAAATCATCCAATGATAACTCCTAAAGAGATGATTAACAAGACCCTACAGCTGAGATTTTTGGAGTTGCTCTATTTCCTTCGGAAGGCCTGGTTATTGAATCTTTCATCATGTACATAAACTGTCCACAAACCTTCAAAAATTATAAAAATGCTTACTTAAGCTAATCAGTTTTGATGTGAAGAATTGTTAAGAATCTGAGATTTTGCACTAATTTTAAGCTAAAAATGAAGTGTGCTACAATTTCATGGAAGCTGGTAGAAGACTCGTAGGTCAAAAACAAAGGACAGTTTATTACTTACAGTAATTGCAGTAACCAGAGGATCAAAACTTGTGTTGAGCCCCAAATCCCACAGGGAAACGTGACAAGAGTTGGGTGATTCCTCTACATACAGTAGTGTGTGTTACAGGAGAGGGACCCTGAGAGCACAGGTGATCAGGACAGGCTTAACAATTCCTCCACTTGACTAAACTTCAGACAAGCTTCTTCCTGACTCTAGACCCCTGACCTCTCTTTTCTTAGAGTATTTACTTTAGAAAACTTGCAATTATAAATTGTTTCTCTGTCCCTCTGAAATGTAAATCTTTTTAAAAGCCTCTCATTAGTTTTGCAACCCCAGAGTACCTTTCTAAGGACCTGGGAAACATCCCTTTGAAATATAATCATCAAGGAAGATATTGTTCTTACATTCCAGTTTCTGTGGGAGAGTAGGAACCTAACTCAATGGGAGTTTTTCTATCTTAGTTTCAATTGAGGCACAAAAGCAGAGGGAGCAAAATGTGCCAAGTACTTTCAAAAAAATTTAAAAGTTCAGTTAAAAAGGGTTGGAAATACATTCTTTGCAGGAAGAAATTGGAGTTCTTGATATTTTATCTCCCCTCGAAAGGAGAACTACTTCAAGACTTTGATTTTTGTTCCCTGGAGTTAAAGGTACAGAGTATTTGATTCTACCTGAGAAATCTGAATGAAAGAGTCTGTATCTATTGGCATGAAGTACCAGAGCAGAGAGAGACATGTCTGCACTTCATCTGACTAAGTGGGGGGGCAAGGAAGCGCAAAATTTTCTTTTGGATCAGATAAGGGCCAGTTGAGAGAAAAAGTCAATCTGGAATCACTTAGAATGGATTTTCCCAAAATGACCAAAAAAGATGTGACACAGAAAATTGGTAGACTCTCAAAAGTAAGAGGCAAATTCACAAGCTGTCAGCCAGAGGCAGCTTCAATCTTATCACAAGAAAGTTAGTGAAAACTCCAAATGGGAAATACTTCCAGAAACCCATGAAAGCTCAGCACATGAGAAAGACTCAGTGTCCAACATCTGCAAAGTCCTGAGAACACCATTGCCAGAGCATGACAGTAACAGTCAAGTAAGAACATTCCTCCACCTATTCCTTCTCTCTCCCAAGTGTAATCCTTGAGGATCAGTCATGAAAGTTAGTAGAGAGAAAAGTGGTAGCTGGCAGAGCTAATAAATAAGTGAAACTCCATTGGCCCCAATGTAAGCTTCACTAATTAAAGAATACGAAAGCTAGAGAAAGGGGAAATTTTTGGCATTAAATTAAATGTAGCCTTTTAGTTATTACAGTGAGGTGGGCATTTAGATTTGAGGAATGTCCTGAGATTCCATCTCAGAAGCTGAAAAATAATATCCTACAGATTGGATTTAAAGGGATTGTGAGGAGAAAAATATGTTTTATGATACACATCTTATAGAGAATTATTATTTCAATGAGTTGGTTATAGATATAATGTACATGTAAAAAGGAGGGCATTATTTATCATAGACTCTAAAATATAATATTTCAATTATACAGTTTCAGAGATGCTTTTTTTCCCAACACCTTTCTGAGAGCAATTTGGACATCCTTGTTTCTGAGACTGTATACCATGGGGTTTAATAATGGAGTGACAATGGTATACATCACCGTTACCAGCCTGTCCTTGCTGGACACATACTTTGCTGTTGGCCTCAGGTAGATGTAGGAAGCACAGCCATAGTGAACAATAACAACAGTGAGGTGAGAGGCACAGGTGGAGAAAGCTTTCCGTCTGCCTGCAGCAGAGGGAATCTTTAGGATCGTCCTCAGAATGCAGACATAAGAAACAGAGATGAACAAGAATGGGACCACAAGTACAAGAACCCCACAGATGAATATGACAAATTCATGAATATCTGTATTGGTGCAAGCCAGAAAAATGACTGGGGAGATGTCACAGAAGTAATGGTTGACCTTGTTGGCACCACAGAAAGGGAGGCTGAAAACTAAATTTACTACTATAAGTGAGGCTGAGAAGCCTCCAATCCCACAGGCAGCTGCCAATTTTCCACACACCTGCCATCTCATAAGGATGGGGTAGTGCAGAGGATGACAGATGGCAGCATAGCGATCATAACCCATCACTCCCAATAGCAGGCAGTTGGTAACAGCAAAACCAAGGAAGAAGAACATTTGAATGGCACAGCAGATGAAGGAGATTGTCCTGGCCACAGAAAGAAGATTGATGAGCATCTTGGGAAGGATGACAAAAGTGTAGAAGGTCTCTGATGTTGAGAGAATGCCAAGGAAGAAGTACATTGGAGTGTGGAGGCTTTGATCCTTGCAGATGACACTGATAATAGTGACATTACCACTGAGAATGACTAGATACAGAAAGAGAAAAACCCCACAGAGGGCAAGCTGAGTTTTACCAAGGCTCAAAAAACCCAGCAACAGGAATTCAGTGACCGTGGTGAGGTTTTCTGCCAAGACCTGCAAAGAAGAGGGAAGAAGTAAATCATACTTATGTACATGGATATCAGAATCTGAGGTATGCAGGCCTGTGTTCCTTTCTGTAGGTGGTAGAGAAAAATCTTGCCTTTTCCAGTCTAGCAGCTTCTCAGATTCATTGGTTCATGGCTCCCCTCCTCCTTCTTCAACCAGCAAAATGACTTCTCTTTCTCTGACTCACTGATTCTCTCTTCCACTTTTTAGAGGCCTGTGATCACATGGACACACTCAAATAATACAGGGTAATCTCTCTGAAGGTGAGTGGATCAGCAAACTTAAATCCATCTCCAATCTTAATTCACCATTTTCATGTAACCAAACTTATTCATATAATCCAGGGACTATAACATGGACATTTTGGGAGGGCCATTATTCTGGCTACTACAACCTTTGTTGTTGCTAGTGCCATTGAGGAGATTCAGACTCCTAGAAAGCCTTTGTACACCAGAGTGGAACCCTGCCCGGTCTTTTTTGTGCCATTCTCTCTTCTTGGGGGCTATCTCAAACAATACTTCACTTCTATTCAAGGGTTTTCATGGCCAATTTTTTTTTTCCCAAGTGGGTGGCCTGGTCTTTCTTTCTAGTCTGTCTTAGTCTGGAAGCTCTGCTGAAACCTGTCCACCATGGGTGACCCTGCTAGTAATTGAAATACCAGTGGCATAGCGTTCATGCATCACAGCAAAAACACACCCACCACAGTATGACAACCAACAGACGGATGGTGGGTCCCTGACAGGAATGAACTCAGGCTGCAGTGGTGAGAGTGCTGAATTTTAACCACTAGACCACCAGGGCCTGCTCTACTACAACTAGCAACACACAATTCAAAAGTGAAACAAAGAAAACAATTCCCTGGGTAATAGGATCAAAAAAATATTTAGGATCAAATTTAACAAATGAGGAACAAGACATAATACACAGAAAACTACCAAGCATTGTTGAGAAAAATTAAAGAAGATGTAAATAAACGAAGAAACATCCATTTTCTTGGGTTAACAGACTCAATATTATTACAAGACAGTTCTGAGCAAATTGATCTATAGATTCAACATAGTTTCTATCAACCCCAAGCAAGCTTTCTTGTAAAAATTGACAAAGTGATCATAAAACGTGTATGAAAAGGAATCAGAAGAGCCAAAATAATTGCAAAAAAGGAGTAAAGGTGAGGATTTATACTTTCTGATTTCAAAACTTGCTCTAAAGATATAGTAATCAAGAAAGTATGGTACTTGCATATGGCTATACATATCAATCAATGGATAGAATTGAGAGTCCAGAAATATACACTTCAAAATGTACCATTTTGAAAATAAAGAGAACACCACACATAGAGAAAAATGTATTTGCAAAACATATATCTGATAAGGGATTTGTATCAAAAATGTATAAATAACTGTTACAATTAAGTAATAAGAGAAACATGCAGTTTAAAAACTGGGCAAATACTTTCAATAGACATTTCATCCAAGTCTATCAGCAGCTAATAGGTATATGAAGATATATTCAACATCATTAGTCACTAGAGAAAAACAAAATAAAACCACAATGAGATGGCTGTTCACATGCACTACAATGAGTATAACTACAATGATAGACAGTGAAAGGTGCTCATGAGGATATAGAGAGACTGAAACCCTCATGTATTGCTGGAAGAAATGTAAAATTATGCAGTCACTTTTGAAAAGTTAGGCAGCTTTTTCTAATGGTAAAGATAAATTTACCTAATGACGTAACAATTTTATTCCTACAGATATACCAAAGAAAAGTGAATACTATCCATACAAAGACCGTCATGTGAATGTTCATGGCAGCATTATTCATAGTAGCCAAAGGAAGGAAACTATCCAATTGTCTATCAATTTATGAATAAATAAATTTACAGATTAATGAAATCCAGTATAGCCACGAAATTGAATATTATTCAGCAATAAAAAGAAATGAACTATAGGTACATACCAAAATATAAATTATCTTCAAAAATATTATGTTAAATGAAAGTAGCCAAGTGCAAAAGACTACACATTTCAAATTCTATTTATATGAAATGTCCAATAAAGGAAAATCTATATCAATATAAAGCAGATTAGTTGTAACCTGGGAATGGAACAGAATGGGATTTGACAGTCAAGCAGTATCTTTTTGGGATAAGGAAAAGCTTCTAAAATTGGATTGTGGTGATGATTACACAACTCTATTAATCTGTACAACTAAAATAGGTGAATTTCTTAGTATATTAAGTTATTTTAAAAAGATTATTTTGGAGGAAATTCATAGATATAATATTGTCTATTTAATTTTTCATATATATGTCTATTTTAATCACTAAATAAAAATGTTTGGGGCATTAGGATTCATTTAATTTTCATTATTTGAGTCCTTCTCTGGGACTTTTAAGTGCTTCTGGAACACATCACATATTCAAAATTTTTTGGTAAAATAATTTTAAATTATTAATTATTTACATTTCTAGTTTGACAACTTAGAGATTACCATGCTAGTAATGCCCAATTCTATCTCCAACCCCTGGTTAATATAGCCATAAATATATACAAAAAACAGAAGAGAAGATCATATACCTGAAGAGGATTGAGAAAGATGTTCTATTGAATTCAGTACAGATGGGTTAAGTTAGATTGTGAATGAGTATTTATTTCATGTGTTTCTCCCCTTTGAACAATCAAAATACAGACATTCAAGAAAAATAACGTTATTTTTCAGTTGATTCAGACTGATGAGACCAAAAGACTCATTATCTGTATTTATACACAGGATAACTGTATTCTTAAGCGACCAGAATTATCCCTACCACCTTCCATTTTCACTTCCCTTACTCATCAACAACTCTATTTATAAATATGCATGGAGTCCACCATACTTAGATCAAAATGTGGTCTGTTGTAATTTTATTCTGGTACATAAACTGCCTTTAGAACAAACAGTGTATATGGGACATGGGGGCATGAAAAGTAATGTAAATTGAGGTCAAGATTTGCTATAGTCTTTTCTGTACTAAAAAAGCAAAGAAACTTTACTGCTTTTGAAGTCTTTTTTATTCAACGTGTTAATGAATATTGGTCTGAGAGAAATCTATCTTTGATCAAAGATTGTGAAAAAGAAAAAAGTCCAAAGCAACATGGTATAAAACATGCTGGAACAAACAAAAAAGAAGAAGAAACCTAAAGACTTGAATAAAAGTCAAATCATGCAAGTATTTCATAGAGTTCAGCAAATGAAAATTCTACAACAAAACATGACAAGAGAAAATAACAAACACAAAACCAGCCAAAAACAGAAGAAAACTCTAGCAAAACTAACAAAGATTATTTAAATATAATTAAATGAAATAGAGAAATATTTTAAAGGATGAGAGAGAAAGTAACAGACATAGAAGAATGACAAAGCAGATCCAACACGTACAGCATTGGAGTCTCTATAAAACAAACTCAATATTTAGTAAAGAAAACTTCCCTGAAATAAAAGATCTGCATGTACACATTGAAATGATCTGTCATCCTTTCACCTTATTCTTGTTCATGTCTATCCAAATATTTATGAACAATTAACCAAAAACAGTCAAGCATAAGACATATCCTAGTCAAAGTATTATATTTAAATACAAGGAAAAATGATCTGTGCCTCTGAGCAAAAATACTGACCACTAACAATAAAAAGAAAATCATGTGGAAATCATAATTCTTGGCAGCAATATGCAATGCATGATGAGAGTGTGGAGATTTTCAAGAAGTTTAAGGAGGGAAGGTTTGATCAAAGATTTTTATTCATAGAAATACTGTCCTCATATACAAAAGATATAGTAAAATAGTTTTAAGTATACTAACACTCCAGGAATATTAAAACCACTAGCTTTTTTTGATGAAGTCACTAGATGAAGTGATCCCTTCACCAAGAGATGTCTGGTGGATCTTTTGGCCAAAGGACTAGTGGTGGACATTGAATAAACATACCTAACTCTAGATCCAAGCAGCACATAAATGTTATGTACTTGGCAAAGAAAGAGGAACACATTTAAAAAATAAGAAGAGAATGAACAGGGAAATGGTGAAGTAGGAAAAACTTACTTATTGCTGCATAAATAATCAATAAGACTCAATGTCTGTCACTTAAAATTGATCAAATAGTGAATGCTTAAGAAAAAGGACTGAAGAATTAAAAAATCAGATATATTCTCAAAGTGGAACTTCACTCTACACGTTGTGTAAGACACATCTATAACAAAAGGATTCAGAAGGGCTAAAACATGAAGAAAAGGGAAATTATACCCAGCAGACAGAAACCAAAAAAGCAAGGGTTATAATCTTGATATTTAGCAACTTAAAATTCAGACCAGAAGCATTACGTGAACAACAACAAAAACAGTGACAAAAGATATTTTTTATAACAGCTATAATTCACAATGAAATTATGATATGAATTTATGCCCCCCCCAAAACAGAGTGCAACCTTCCTAAGAAAGAATTTATGAAAGATTTACAAGGAGAAACAGGCAGACATACTAATGGGTAACTTTAATAAACCACTCCAGTCAAAACAGATCAAGAAGAAAAATATAACTAAGGATTTAGGAAACCTTAACAGCAAAATCAGTAAGTATATCTTACAAGTATATAATGAACTTTGTATTCTAATGCAAGAGTACACATTTTCTTTTCAAGGCACATGAAATATTTATGAATTTTGACTACATATTAATTCACAACAAAAATGTCAAGCAATGTCACAAATTGAAAAGAACACAAACATATTTCCTAATCCCTTGTAATAAACTATTAATTGGTAATAAAGTAAAAAGTCTTCCATCTGATAATTTTAAAATACTATTAAGCAATGGTTGGTTCAAAGGGAAAATACAAAGTAAGATAAAATAAGTTCTACAAAATAATGTCAATTATATTCTACATATTAGAATATAGGGCTAAATTTAAAGCAGTGATTAGAAGAAAACTTCTACCTTAATTATACATACAAATAAAATTGTAAAACATAAAAATTTTTATAAAGCAACTGAAATTTGGAAATAGACCAATAAATTAAAGGGAAACAAAAGGTAAAAATAATATAGAAAAAGAGAAGAATACTAGAATACATACATACATGCAGACATACATTGGCTCCTTGAAAAAAAATAGACAAAACATGCAAACTACTACTACTTTATCTAGAAGAAAATAAGAGAATCGAGAAAGCACAAATATACAAAGTACAAAATAAGAAGGCAAACAACCATTTTAGGAAAGAAATTTTCAAATGTCGTAATAGAATCATTTGTACAAATCTTTGCAAGGAGATGTGAAAATCTAGAGGAAACGGATAATTTCCTAGCAAAATTAATTCTCAGTCAGAATAAAAATGGCTATTTATTATAGGTCAATTTCCTTAGAAGAAATAAAGGATACTATTGTAGAGCTACTCCTCAAAAAATACACTATGCCTATACTGTTTCATAGGGAAGTTCAATAAATCTTCAAAAATGAGATGCTGTCAATGCCACATAAACTGTTTCTGAAATATGATAGTAACACAATAAATACTTCTTTAATAAATAGGAAAAATCCATTTAAATCTTCAACTCACCTAATGTTTAAAAAGTCTCTTGAGTATGTCAATGAAATGCAAAAATGTGAAAGGATTAGAAAAACGGTATTACGTGATGGAAAAATTGAAAAGCTAAACTTATACGTAATGACAGATTATCAGATAGTAGTAAATAACCAACAATTTGACTGTATAAAATAATATCTATATTTGCAACAAAAACACAGTCAGAAATATGAGAAAACAAACAACATATGGAAAATTACCACAAATATTTTCAAAATGTTAATATTAGTAAAAAACTTAAATACAAACTGATGGACAAAATAACTAAAAGTCTAGTGTAGAAAATGGATATGAGTATACAGTGTATAAAATAGGAATAAAATGTATCAAATATATAAAAATTAGTTTCACTTCATTTAAAATATACTGCAAGTTAAAATTAAACTGAAGGGTCATTTACACTCATCAAATTAGCAGTAGTGATTTGGATTATATGACTAGCAACAGAAATATTTGCTAATAGGATTAGAAATTGGTTCTAACTTTATGGAAAGAAATTGAGCAAAATGTATCAAAACCCTTAAATACAGTCATTCTATTTTTTCCAGTAATTCTATTTTTGAAAATTTACCCTACTATAACAGATTTATGCATAAGGATATGTTTATAGTAAGGAAAATTTGGTGGTCTAATATGAACTAATGGTATCAGGTTTAAGAAGACAGTATTATGTAGTGGATGAAAGCAGAGAATCTAAAGATAGGTAACTTGAGTTTGGGTCCCAGTGACTGTGTGACCTTGGACAAGTTACTTAATCTCTCTGTGTTAAAGTTTCTTAATCTGAAAAAGATCAGATGTGAGAATTAAATGTTTTCGTATACGTAAAGTGCTTAAAATAGCACCTACTTCATTGGAAGCATGCTACTTAGTGGTGTTCTTTTCTTTGACTATTACTTTTCTTGCTAGGCTCTTTCTAAGCTAGTGAGCCATTCTAAAACAGTGATTTTGAAACCTTGCGCTTATTCCAACACTGAGATGATAGAATCAAGTTAGTGGTCAACACCAGTGGTTTTAAAACCCAAATAGAGTAGATGAGAGAAGCAGAGAAGACATTAGGAGAAGTACACAAAGTATGAGTAGCCCCTGTTAAAGTGAATATTTTGTTTCAGTCTGTGTGTGTGCATGTTCACAGCATGCTAGGTGGCAATTAAATTATGTTTCTTACTTTGTCTTGCAGGGAGAACTATGAACATAGAATATACAACACAATGGGCTGACAGCTTTGTTGGAAAATGAACTTTCTTTACCTCTTCAGTCCCACTGATTCTCATATCTCGTGTTTTGGGCAAGACTGATTTTTCTCTAGAAGCAGAATTCTGGAATCTCAAGAGATTCAGTGCTTCTAAAAAGAAAAATAAATATCCATGACACTCTTTGTTTTCAGTATTGTTTGCCTTTCCTCTCTCATGTTAGTGCCTGAGAGGAAATTAGGAGACACAAATCCATTCAAGGCAGGAGTCCATAGATTTTCTTTCCACTGCTTTTGACCTGGGAAGGTCAATTGGAGGAGATTATTCTCAAGAGTTGTTTGGGCAGCAAGAATGCAGCGTCCTGAGAATGACAGGCATTGCACTGCAGACACGGAGAACAGCTTAGACAAGGTGGCAAGAAATGGAGAATAAATAGCAAAATGAGTACTGAAACAGTTCAGTTGGGAAGAAGTGGTGAATGCAGATACAATAAAATTTTCACTTAACCAATTACCTTCTCATCCCAAACCTTATTATGATCCCTTCAAACTCCTTAGCAAAAAAAAAAGGGGGGAGTATTGATCATTTGGTTTCTCACTACACTCCAAGATCATCTCTTTCATTTCTCAGACTTATCCCAATATTTTAATTGTGTGGAACTTCATGTAGTTCACGGAGCATGCAGTGAGCCATGTCATATCACAGCACTGCCTTTTCCTGCTTTGGGCAGATCATCTGAACTCTTTGGAAAGAGCAAATCATTTGCTCTCAAGTCCCATGACCATAGCACTTCTTTCAATTCAACAAATATTTATTGGGTACGTGCTAAGTCAAAGCCACTCCATTAGGTGTTTGGGATATACCAGTGAAGAAAAGATCCCTGCCCTCATGAAACATATATTCTAGAACTTCTCCCATTTTCATGACCTTTGCCCAGGAAAATTTGAGCTCTGAGAAGACAAAGACCACGTTGTTGTTCATTTGACAAAAGTTCATGTGCCAGGCACCACGTATTCAGATGTGTCTCTCTAACCCCATCAGCATCAAAGTTTCTAGCAAATATTCAAAATATAGGTGAAAAAAATCAATGATTACACAAATTAATACAAGAATAAATCATTACAACTGTAGCTGGAGAAAGACTTATATTATGAAGAAAGCACTAGATCTGAAGTAAAAAAGGCACAAATTCACATTCTTATTTCAGCAGCATTTTTTTGAGTGAATAAATCTTTGTAAATCTCAGTTTTCTTTTCTGCAGTGTGGGATTTATGAGGATTAATGGACAGCATAAGTAAAAAAGGTAGCCCAGAATTGCACATAGGAAGCCCCAATTAACTATTTCCTTCTTTTCTTCCTTCTTGAGATTGATACTATGAATGCCTTCCATGACCATTCTGCAGTGTCTCTGTTTTCCTTTTTTCCTAACCTGAGGACCTCAATCTGGGCAATATCTTGTCTCCTCATCCAGCTACTTTCCCTATTACCACCCCTCGATCCTTCACTATCATTATATAGAGATCACAATTCTAAAAAGATCTCAACAATTTCTGAATTGAATATAAGATGAAAGGCATAACTAGTTATAATCTATGAGTTGGCGTGAATATGCTGTAAGATTTTAGATAATTTAATGAGGCATATTCCTTAAACTATTTATGACATAATGAAGAACAAGTCACCAATGTGAAAGTTTCATGTTCCCCAGAATGTGATTCCCAGGATACAGTGGAATCCGGTCATCCTATCTCCTAACCATGGCCCAGGGCCTTTAAGGAAATGTCCAACTAATTTGCCACAAATAGCACCATTCCTAGTGTATTACAGATCTTCCTCCCATTATCTTAAAAATTTTCAAACCAGTAATAAAAAACTCACCACCATACTCCCTAAACAGTGCTCACTGTGTCTCTTCTGAATGGACTGATCCAGCTACAACCTTAATGAGTATTATTAAAAGGCATTTTTCTGGTTATCAGCATTAGTGCAGATGCCCCGCTTGGTAATTTTGCTACCCAGCACCCTAGGGAGCCATTACCACATTCTTCCTGAAACAGGTCCTGCCTTCCCTCAATTAGAAACTATGATCCAAGGGGAAAGTGGAACTGGGAGCTCTCTTGCCAAAGGAAAAATCACTCAATGGACTAGGGGAGTTTGCTAGTTTCCTATTTTAGACTCCCTAGTGAGGGAACTCATTAAAAATCTGGAGGCTGCTGGACACTGTCAGCAGAAAGGCTTGATAACCCCCTCCCGTGGGCATCCTCCTGCAGTTCCTGTTTTTCATCCTTTGCTTGGAGGCAAGCATTTCCTGTGCTTTTCCATCCTGCACTCTAGCCTCTATTTCAAAGGAGAGAAGTGTGGTTTGAGAAGTGACAGAGCAATGGACTTGTGTAGATCTAGCAGTGACAGGAGAAAAAGCACATCTGGGGGATGCAATGTAGTGTGGAACAGCTCAGCTGCAGGGCCTGGAGACGCCCTACATACTCATTCATTCCAAAAGCACATACTTAGTTCTTACTTCTATCATGAAAAGGGTTTTTTTAAATTGGGGTATAATTGGCATAAAATGTTATATTAGTTTCAAGTGTCTCCCATAATGATTTAATAACTGTATGTATTGTGAAATGGTCACCACAATAAGTCCAGTTAACATCCATCACCATACATAGTTACAGTACTTTTTGTGTGTGATTAGAACTTTTAAGATTTACTCTCTTAGCAACTTTCAAATACAGTATTATGAACCATAGTTACCATGCTGTACATGACATCTCCATGACGTTGATTTTATAACTGTACCTTTTGATTCCCTTCACCCATTCTACCCAACTCCCACCCCACACCTCAGGTAACCACCCATACATTCTCTGTTATCTATGAGCTTGGTTTTTTGTTTTTGTTTTAGATTCCACCTATAAATAGTATTGTCTTCTCTGACTTATTTCACTTAATGTAATGCCCTTAATATCATCTATATTCTTGCAAATGTCAAGATTTCATTCTTTTTTATGGTTGAATAATATTCCATTGTATATATCTAACAATTTTCTTTATCCATTCATCTGTCAATGGACACTTAGGTTGTTTCCATATCTTGGCTGTTGTAAATAATGCTCCAATTAACATGAGGGTGTGTATATCTTTTCAAGCTAGTGTTTTCATTTTCTGCAGATAAATACTCAGAAGTGGAGTCACCGAATCATATGGTAGTTCTAGTTTTAATTTTTTGAGGAACTTCCATACTGTTCTATAGTGACTGCACCAATTTACATTCCAAACAAAAGTGTACACAGGGTCCCTGTTCTTCACATCCTCACCAGCATTTGTTATTTTTTTGTCTTTTTGATAATAGCCACTCTAACAGATGTGAGGTGATATTGTGATTTTCTTTTGCATTTCTCTGATGATTAGTGATGTTGAGCATCTTTTCATGTACCTGTTGACCATCTGTATGTCTTCTTTGAAAAAATGTCTGTTCAGATCTTTTGTTCATTATTTAATCTGATTGTTTTTGGTTTTTTGCTAAAGAGTTGTATGAGTTCTTTATATAGTTTGGATATTAACCCCTTATTGGATGTATAATTTGCAAATTTTTTTCCCATTCAGTAGGTTGCCTTTTTGTTTTGTTGATGGTTTCCTTTGCTGTGCAGAACCTTTTTAGTTCGGTGTAGTTCCACTTATTTATTTTTTATTTTGTTGCCTTTGCTTGTGGTGTCAAATCCAAAATATCATTGCCAAGACTGATGTCAAGGGGCATACTACCTTCATTTTCTTCTACAAGTTTTATGGTTTCAGGTCTTACATTCAAGTCTGTAATCCATTTTCAGTTAATTTTTGTGTATGGTATAAGACAGTGGTCCAGTTTCATTCGTTTGCACGTTGCTGTCCACTTTTCCCAAAGCCATTTGTTGAAGAGACTGCCCTTTTCCTGTTGTATATTCTCGGCTCCTTGGTCATAAATTAATTGGTCATATGTGCATGAGTTTATTTCTGGGCTCTCTATTCTGTTCCTTGTATAAGACCTCCCCTCTGAGAGATGCTGGTGCTCTGGAGCACAGCAAAGGGAGAGTGTGAAGATAGTGCCAGATCTCTGAGGTCTCAGGAAAAGTTTACAGTCAGCACTTAAATGTGTGTTTAATTTGAAGGCTGCCCCTCAGGCTGCAGCTATGATGATAAGCAAACAGGCCTCTTTCACAGAAAGATTGAGCTCCTAGGTCTGTTGCTTCTTGCTGTGCCCTGAGGGTGGTAGCTGCTTAAGAACTCTTTCTCCATTGGTTACAGTTCTGTGGGGCCTGTGAGAATAAGCCCCATTGGTCACCAGAACCAGGAGATATAGAGGTGTCCTGTGGCAGCAGCTGCAACAATCAGGGAGCCAGACAAGGTTATAAGCACTTTTCTGGAAGAAACCAGTGAGCTGAAGCAAGGCAGAGGAAGAATACAAAGGTTGCATCCCTTGGCCTCCATTCTGAGTGCACCTCCATAGGCCTCTATAAGTGTGTCAAACCAGAAGCCTGCCCCTCAGGCCACAAGGCCTGGACAATTAAATAAGCCTCTTTCTCTGAAAGGTTAGGGGTGTGTTTCAGTCAGCTATCAGTGCAGTGCCCTGGGAGTGGTAGTCTGCCAGGAACTATGTCCCTGGTACAGTCCCATGGAACCCAGGAATACAAGCTTCCCTGGCCTCCAGAGCCAGGTGATCAAGGGCATCTCCTGGATGGCAGCTGCAAAAACTGGGTCACCTGATGTAAAAACTGGGGCACCAGACATGTGTTAAATCTCCCCTCTGGGAGATGCTGGTGCTCTGGAATGCAGCAGAGGGAGAGTGCAAAGATGGAGCTCACTGGCTGGAGTGAGGCAGAGAGGGAGTGCAAATTGACAGCTTTCAAAAGAAAGAAAAAGAAAAGAGAAAGAGAAAAAAGAAAAGAAAAAAGGGAAAGAAAAGGGAAAAAATAAGATGCCAACTTTGGCTTTAGCAAGGCAGAGGGAGAGTAGGAAGATGGCACCCACCAGTCTTTGACTCCAGGGAGTATCCCAGAAGGACCCTGCCCCTCAGACCAATGCATTTAAGATAGGAAATGAGTCTCTTTCACGTAAAGTCTGGGAAATTTTCAAAGAGCTGTGTCTGCACTGTGCTGTGGGGTGGGTGGATTTGTGCAAGAGCCCTTTAAGAGTCATTCCTCAGTTCAGCACAGCCCTGTGGGTCTTGCAGGCAGAAGCCCCACTGATCTTCAAAGCCAGGTGATTTGGGGGCTCATCAATCAGGTTTTAAAAGTTGGAGTGCCTGATGTGAAGTATGAAAACTTTGCTCCTCAGGAAGAATCTCCAGGTTTTGAGTTCTCTCCCAATTGTCAGTTGCCACACTGGGAGTGGGGGTTTATGGCAAGATCATGTCTCAGCCTTTTCTACCCACTTCTGTGTGGTTCCCCATTAGCATTCATCACTACCTTAGAGAAAGCAAACAGGAGACTGTCGGCACCCAGACTGGATTTGCAGGATTGAGAGAAGGAATACAACCTTAAGAAATCCCCCTGAAGAGGGAAGACACAATGTGGAACAGACATATCAACAGAAAATGTCCACCAAATCCTCAGAGTCACTAGCAGTGCTGACAGAAGGCATTGGTCTCACAAAGACAGTCAATAAGGACTGCTTCTTCAAGTGTAAAGACAGCCATACAAGATTCAGGAAACATGAAAAATCAAGGAAACATGATACCACCAAAAGAAAACAATAATTTTCCACTAATTGACCCCATAGAAATGGATTTGATTTGATAAAGAATTCAAATTATTTAAGAAATCTCAGTGAGCTACAAGAAAACACAGAAAGACTACTCAAAGAAATCAGGAAAATAAAACATGAATAAAATGAGAAGTTAAACAGTAAGATAGAAATAAAAATAACAAAACAGAAATTCTAGATCTGAAAAATATAATGAATGAAATGAAAAATGCCATAGAGATCAGCAGCAGCAGATGTACCCAAGCAGAAAGAAGAATCTGTGAGGTCAAAGACAAGTCATTTGAAATTATCCAGTCAGAGGAGGAAAAAGAAAAAAGAACAAAAAAAGAGTGAAGGAAGCCTATGTAAATTATGGAAAACCACAAAAAGAAACACTGTACACATTACTGGAGTCCCAGAAGGAGAATAGAGGAAGAAAGAGGTAAAAAGCTAATTTAAAGAAATAATGACTGAGAACTTCCCAAATCTGGGGAGAACTTTGGACATCCAGTTCATGAAGCTCATAGATCCCTAAAAAGATTCAACCCAAAAAGATCTTCTCCAAGACACATTATAATAAAACTGTCAAGAATCAAATACAGGGAGAATTTTTAAAAGAGAAACCAATTGTCTCACAAAAAAGGGAACCCTCACAAGGCTATCTGCAGATTTCTCAGCAGAGACTTTGCAGGCCAGGAAAAAGTGGGATGACATATTTAAAGTGCTGAAACAACAAAACTGCCAACCAAGAATACTTTACCCAGCAAATTTGTCTTGCAGAAATGAAGGAGAGATAAAGACACTCCCAGAAAAACAAAAGCAGAGGGAGTTCATTGATGCTAGATTTGTCTTTCAAGAAATGCTGAAAGGAGTTCACGCTGAAGTGAAAGGATGCTAATTATTAACATGAAAATATAAAACACACTGGTAAACGTAACTGTATAGTCAAAATCAGAATACCCTAATACTGTAATGTGGTAATGTGTTAATCACTCATCTCTAGTACAAAGGTTAAAGGACAAAACTGTAAAAATAACTATATCTACAATAATTTGTTAATGGACAAACAATATAAAAAGATGTAATTTGTGACATCAAAAACATAAAATGTGGTGTGGGGAATAAAATGGTAGAGGTTTGCTATGTGATCAAAGTTAAGTTATCAGCATAAAATAGACTGTTTGAACTATAAGATGTTCTATTTCACCCTCATGGTAACCATAAAGCAAAAACCTACAGTAGATACACAAAAGACAAAGAGAAAGGAATTAAAACATACCACTATGAAAAAACCAATTCACAACAAAGGACAACAGGAAGAAAGAGAGGAATAAAGGACTAGAAAACAACTGGCAAAGTAGTGATAGTAGGTCCTTACCTAACAATAATTATTTTTAATGTAAATAGAAGAAATTCTCCAAACAAAATGATCAATCAATAAAATTAAAAAGTAAACACGACCCAACTATATACTGCCTGCAAGAAACTCACTTCAGCATTAAGCACACACAGGTTCAAACAGAAGGAATGGAAAAAATTATTGCATACAAATGGAAACCAAAGGAGAGCAAGGAGAACTATAGTTATGTCAGACAAAACAGACTTTAAATCAAAAACAGGAAGAAAAGACAAAAAAGTTCATCATATTATGATAAAGAGGTCAATTCATGAAGGAGCTGTAACAGTTCTAAATATGTATGCACCCAATGTTGGAATACCTAAATATGCTAAACAAATACTAACAGATAGGAAAGAAGAATTAGACAACAATATAATAGTAATAAGGAATTTCAATGCCCCACTTTCACCAATGAGTAGATCATCCAGACAGAAAATCTATAACAAAACGTTGAACTTGAGCTATACTTCAGACCAACTGGACCTAAAAACAACAAAAACAGAACAATTGACCCCAAAACAGCAGAATATATATTCTTCTCAAGTACACATGAAGAACATCCTCCAGGACAGCTCATAAATTAGGTTATATAACAAGTCTTAAAATTTTTAAACGATTGAAATCATACCAAGTATCTTTTCCAACCACAATAGTATGAAACTAGAAATCAATAATGAGAAGAAAACTAGAAAATTCACAAATGTGTGGAAATTAAACAATACACTCCTGAGCAATCAGGAAAGCTGCTATGGTCTTGACAAATTATTAGAGATCTGGAAGGAAGATGAGATCATTGCTAACAAGGTAATTGGGGAAAGAGATAGGTGGAAAAACCTCTAGGAACAGTCATTGAATGCAAGTATGATGGTATTCCATGAAAATTTGCATCATTAGAACCCTAAAACACAAAATAATCTTAATAATCCAGTACATATGGTAACCTACTCAGAGACTGTCAGTCACCCTCCTTCTCAGCCAACCTGGTTTGTACTAAATGGGATGATGAACAAAGTGGCTATGTTGACAGGGGTGTAAGCTATCTATGCACTCAGCAATGTTTACTCTGCCTCAAAGAGTTCACTGGTTGCCACTCACTCCTGAATGCCAACAATATTTATTACCACTGAATTGTCATTTTTTTTTTTGTCACAACACTGCCTTATATTTGCTGGGATGACCTATTAAGAACTCAATATGGCACCAGCTTTGAGAAAACACGTTGAAACAGAAGTATACTGCCTTGTGGAAGAAACATAATCTAAAACATATGGTGGGTTTGTGGAAATCCTAGAAGTGAGATAGAGGAATCAATTCTCAGTATTTAACCTCCAATTTCACTCAAAATATTTTCTCCCCAGATTTTCTCTCTAACTCACCCCAATTCTCTACTGGTCTATAGAATTTGGGGCCTAGAGGAAAAATACTTCTTCAATAATGAAGTCATTAGATCAATGAGAACAATTGGTCATTTCAGATTTCCCAAGCTGTTGAACAAATGAGGGAATAAAGGAATTGTAGTGTTGCTTGTGATGACTTACCTGACTGTCTGAGGAAATTAGGTTATAGTCTTACTATAGAGATCAGAAGAAGAGAGGAAATGTTAAGAACCTTTTTTCATGCTTTATTGTACTACCGTGCCTAGAGATAAGAGAAGTCACCTACAATCCCATGAAGGCAGTTTCTCCAAGGGTTCTGACTTCTCAGGAACAAAGATCTTAATCAAATGTCAACCAAACAGTAGGCTAAATGATGTAAGGAAACATAGCAAAGGCAAATGAGTAGATTATTCATAAACAAACAACAATTATATCACTCTAATATTTTTTAGTTTTTTAAAATTTAAAAAATTTTTAAATATTTCCCCAGTGACATCAGCAACATGGTGGAGTGACCTGTTCCCTTTGTCTCTCCCCTTTTTGAACTACAACTAGATAGACATTTATTGACCAACAGAGGAAGCCCACACAGCACATCAGGATGCCTGAGAGACCCTTGCAGCCATACATCTGAGGGTGGATGGACTGGCCCTCTGGGAAGTGTTGGAAATAGGTGAGCACTCCTTGCCCTCCCCTGGAAGCCCTGTGCATGCACAGGAATGCTTTCCAGCTTGGTGTGAGTACCATAAAAGTGGTAACATGCCTGGGGCAACTGTAGGAAGTGGTGGTGGCAGGCCTTAGCCTACTCCTGGCATGGGAGGGGAGCTCACTGTGACCCTGAAGCCCCAAGGAATGACCCTGTCTTGGTCCCCAAGAGGAGACCCCACCTCCCAAGCACAGCAGCCAGTGGAACAGCAAACAGAGATTGCAGCAGATCTACATACTGCAGCAAGCACACTCCAGGCCCACATGAATGCCCATAGTACTGCTGAGCCCTGAAAAAGGGAACACACACAGGGGTGACTATAGGAAGAGGCAGCAGTGGCCCTTAGCCCACTTGTGATAGTTTTCCCAGTGTGGGGGAGCCCACCATGCCCCTGCAGCCCCAAGGAGTAGCCCTAGCTTGATCTTGCAAGGAAGCCTGGCCCAACAAGCACAGTCCACACAAATGCCTAAATGCTCTCCAGGCCAGTGCAAATGTCCATAGTACCTCCACAACTACCAGCAGATGGGATGGGAACAGAAACTCTGCTCCTGCTTCCCCCTAGAGGTAGCAGGTGGAATCTGTAACCTAATACTATGACAAATTCCTCAACAAAACATTAGTTCATCAAACAGCATGAGAAACTGCAACAACAATTCAGACCAGAAGGAAAATGACAATTCTCCAACCCTGGAGGCACAGAAATTTACAACCTAAATGACAGAGAATTCAAAATAGCTGTCATGAAGAAATTCAACCAATTATAAGAGAACACAGAAAGACAGTTCAATGAGCTCAGGAATAAAATGAATCTCTTCACCTAAGAGATTGAAGCTATAAAAAAATCAAGCAGAAATGCTGGATATGAGAAACACAATTAAAGAAATAAAAAATAATCCAGAATCTTTAAAGAATAGAGCTGATGTTATGGAAGAAAGAATTAGTGAGTTAGTGGATAAAAATATAGAAATGATACCAGTGGAGAAGGAGACAGAACTAAGATTTAAATAAAATGAAGTAATTCTTTGAGAAATATCATAGTCATTTAGGAAAAGCAACCTAAGGATTATAGGTATTCCAGAGGAAGAAGGGAGGGAGAAAGGAGCAGAGAGTTTGTTCAAAGAAATAATAGCTGAGAACTTCCCAAACGTGGGGAAGAAACCAGATTTACAAATACATGAAGCTAATAGAACACCCAATTACATCAATGCTAACAGGCCTTCTACAAGGCATATAATAGTAAAAGTGGCAAAAGTCAGCAACAAAGAAAAAATATTGAGGGTAGCAAGGCAGAAGAAAATAACCTACAAAGGAACCACTATCAGTGGACTTCTCACCAGAAATCTTACAGGCTAGGAGACAGTGGAATGATATATTCAAAATTCTGAAAAACAAAAACTTTCAGCCAAGAATACTATATCCAGCCAAAATGCCCTTCAGATATGATGGAGAAATAAAACTTTCCCAGAAAAACAAAAGTGGAGGGAGTTCACCATGATAAGACCCTCCCTACAAGATATGATCAAGAAGGCCCTCATGCCTGAAAAAAAAGAAAGGGTATACAAAGCCTTAAGCAAGGAGATAAATAGTCAGAAAAAAATCTGAAAACTGCAGATCTCTATTAGAAGAGGGAAGCAAATACTCAATTATAACTTAAAAGATAAAGGGAAGGAAAGCATCAAAAGTAACTACAAACACTTCAACTTAGTCACAAACTCACCACATTAAAAACAGAATAATTTGTAACAACAATAACTCTGAAGGGGAAGAGGAAAGGGATGGAGTCTGCTTAGGTTAAGGGAGATAAGTGTCTATGAGGAAATGGACTATTTCATATATGAGATCTTTTACACAAACCTCACAGCAACTGCTAAACAAAGAATCAGAGCAGAAACACAATTCACAAAAAGAGAGAAAATCCCTTCAGAAAACCACCAAAATGAAATGGCAGTCAGAAATACAAAGTAAGAGAAACAATGGTAACATAGAACAAAAAAACAAGAGATAAAATGGCAGTATTAACCTTCATATAACAATAATCACTCTAAATGTAAATGGATTGAATTATCCAGTCAAAAGACCCAGAGTGGATGGATGGATTAAAAAACAATGGGCCGGCCCAGTGGCTCAGCGGTTTAGTTCGTGCTTGGCAGCCCAGGGTTCGCAGGTTTGGATCCCGGGTGCCTGCCGACGCACTGCTTGTCAGCCATACTGTGGCGGCGTCCCATATAAAGTAGAGGAAGATGGGCATGGATGTTAGCCCAGGGCCAGTCTTCCTCAGCAAAAAGAGGAGGATTAGCAATGGAAGTTAGCTCAGGGCTGGTCTTCCTCACAATAAAAAAAAAAAAACAAGACCCAGCAATATGCTGCCTCCAGGAAACACATCTTAGCTCTAAAGACAAACATAGACTCAGAGTGAAAGGATGGGAGACAATACTCCAAGCTAATAGCAAACAAAAGAAAGCAGGTGTTGCCATACTTATATCAGACAAAGCAGATGTCAAGTTAAAAAAGACAATGAGAGACAAAGAAAGCTGTGTATAAAATGATAAAAGGACATTCCACCAAGAGGGCATACACTTATTAATATATACGCACCTAAAACAGGGGCACCAAAGTACATAAAGCAACTATTAACAGACCTAAAGGGAGAAATTAACAACAACACAATAATAACAGGGGAACTTAATACCCTGTTTACATCAATAGACAGATCATCCAGACAAAAAGTCAACAAGGAAATAGCAGATTTAAATGAAACACTTGATCAGATGCACTTAATAGATATATATGGAGCATTCCATCCCAAAACAGCAGAATAAACATTCTTCTCAAGTGTACATGGATCATTCTCAAAGATAGACCATATGTTGGGAAACAAGGTAAGCCTCAATAAATTTAAGAAGAGTTGAAATCATCTCAAGCATCTTTTCCAACTACAGTACTATGAAACTAGAAATCAACTACCAGAAAAAAATGGGAAAGTCACAAATATGTGGAGACTAAACAATATGCTACTGAACAACCATGGGATCAATGGAGAAATCAAAAGAGAAATTTTAAAATACCTGCAGACAAATGAAAATGAAAACACAACATACCAACTCTTATGGGACGCAGCAAAAGCACTCATAAGAGTGAAATTCATAGCCATACAGGCCCACCTCAACAAACAAGAAAAATCTCAAATAAGTAATTTTAAACTGCACCTAACAGAACTAGAAAAAGAAGAACGAAGTTCAAAGTCAGCAGAAAGAGAGAAATAATAAAAATCAAAGCAGAAATAAATGAAATAGAGACTAAAAACAGTAGGGAGGATTAATGAAAACCAAGAGCTGTTTCTTTGAGAAGATAAACAAAATTGACAAACCTTTAGCCAGACTCACCAAGAAAAAAAGAGAGAAGGCTCAAATAAATAAAATTAGAAATAAAAGAAGAGAAATTACAACAGATACTGCAGAAATACAAAGGATTATAACAGAATACTATGAAAAAATATATGCCAAAAAATTGGATAACCTAGCAGAAATAGATAAATTCTTAGGCTCATACAACCTCCCCACACTGAATCAAGAAGAAATAGAGAATCTGAATAGACCAATCACAAATAAAGACACTGAAACAATAATCAAAACCTCCCAAAAAACAAAACTCCAGGACCAGATGGCTTCTCTGGAGAATTTTACCAAACATTCAAAAAATATTTAATACCTGTCCTTCTCAAACTATTCCCCAAAATTGAATAAGACAGAACACTTCCTAACTCATTCTATGAGGCCATTATTACCCTGATACCAAAACTAGACAAGGACAACACAAAGAAGGAAAATTACAGGCCAATATCACTGATGAACGTAGAAGCAAAAATTCTCAACAAAATACTGGCAAACTGAATAGACCAATACCTTAAAAGGATCATACACCATGATCAAGCTGGATTTATTCCAGGGATGCAGGGATGGTTCAATATCTGCAAATCAATCAATGTGATACACCACTTTAACAAAATGAGGAAGAAGAATCACATGATCACCTCAATCAATGCAGAGAAAGTGTTTGACAAGATACAGCATCAATTTATGATTAAAACTCTGAGTAAAATGGATATAGAAGGAAACAACCTCAACATAAAAAAGCCATATATGACAAACCTACAGCTAATATCATTCTCAATGGTTCAAAACTGAAAGCTATCCCTCTAAGAACAGGAACCAGACAAGGATGCCCACTTTGATCACGCTTATTTAACATAGATTTGGAAGTCCTAGCCAGAAAAACTAGGCACGTAAAAGAAATAAAAGGAATCCAAACTGGAAAGGAAGAAGTGAAACTCTCTCTGTTTGCAGATGACATGGTTCTGTATATGGAAAACACCAAAGAATCCACCAGAAAACTATTAGAAATAATCAACAACTACAGCAATGTTGTAGTGTACAAAATCAACTTACAAAAATCAGCTGCAGTTCTCTACACTAACAACAAACTGGCAGAAAGAGAAATCAAGAATACAATCCCATTTACAAAAGAATAAAACCACAAATCTATAGACAGTTAATCTTTGACAAAGGAGCCAAGAACACACAATGGATAAAGGAAATTCTCTTCAATAAATGGTGCTGGGAAAACTGGACAGCCACATGCCAAAGAATGAAAGTGGACCATTATTTGCACCATACAGAAAAATTAACTCAAAATGGATTAACGACTTGAATGTAAGACCTAAACCCATAAAACTCCTAGAAGAAAATATAGGCAGTACACTATTTCACATGGTCTTAGCAGCATCTTTTCAAATACTATATCTATTCAGTCAAGGGAAACAAAAGAAAAAGTTAACAAATGGGACTACATCAGACTAAAAACTTCTGCAAAGCAAAGGAAATCATGAACAAAATGAAAAGACAACCAACCAACTGGGAGAAAATATTCGTAAATCATTTATCCAACAAAGGGTTGATCTTCAAAATATATAAAGAGCTCATACAACTCTACAATAAAAAACCAAACAACTCTATCAAAAAATGGTCAGAGGATATGAACAGACATTTTTCCGAAGAAGATATACAGATGGCCAACAGACACATGAAAAGGTGTTCAACATCACTAATTATCAGAGAGATGCAAATGAAAATTACAGTGAGATATCATGTTACACCAGTCAGAATGGCTATAATTACCAAGACAAAAAGCAACAAATGTTGGAGAGGATGTAGCGAAAAGGGAACCCTCATAAAATGCTGGTGGGAATGCAAACTGGTGCAGCCACTATGAAAAACAGTATGGAGATTTCTCAAAAAATTAAAAATAGAAATACCATATGACCCAGCTATTCCACTACTGGGTATTTATCCAAAAAACTTGAAATAAATGATCCAAAGTGATTTATGCACCCCTATGTTCATTGCAGCATTATTCACAATAATCAAGACATGGAAGCAACCCAAGTGCCCTTTTATGGATGAATGGATAAAGAATATGTGGTATACACACACACACACACTAGAATACTACTCAGCCATAAAAAAGACAAAACCATCCCATTTGCAACAACATGGATGGAACTTGAGGGTATGATACTAAGCAAAATAAGTCAGACAGAGAAAGACAAATACTGCACGATTTCACTCATATGTGGAAGATAACAAATACTTAGATAAAGAGAACAGATTAGTGGTTACCAGTGGGCAAGGGAGTTGTGGGGTAGGTGACTGGGGTAAAGGGGCACATATGTATGATAATAGACAAAAGTTAGACTACTGGTGGTGAGCACAATGAAGACTATTTAGAAATTGATAAATAATAATGTACACCTGAAATTAAAAATGTTGTAAACCATTATGATCTCAATAAAATTACTGGGAAAAAAAAAGAAAAAAATATTTTCCCTTTTAATTCATTTTGCATTCCACGTTCTTTTATTAAAAAGTGTAATGGTGATGCTTAAATTGAACACCAAGTCCAACAGCTATTTAATATTGAGATGATTGATAGAAATATGTTAGAACTAAAGGAGGGATGAACATCACCCAGAGGTCCTTACCACAGCTGATTTGTAATTTGGGGTATTCTCTTCTTGGTAGTAGTGAATACAATTTTTTTTTTACTTCCTGCTGTTTGAGCCAGTAGTCAATTCACTATCCCTATCATACTTAAGCCGTGAGCAGCTGGATTACCATAACAGCCTCCTAACTGGTCCCCCAGCTTCCGCCTCTCTCCTGCTTTATGGATAATAACTCTCTGAATTCATCTACCAACACTGTCTCCCTCCATCTCTCCATTACAGCACATGGTCTCCCTGGACTTCCAAGAACACCCCAGGCATGCACCAGCCTTTCAGCCTCTGCACTGACTGTTGTATCTGTCTATGATACTCTTTCCCAGATATGGTGCAACTGCTGACTTTCTCACCTCTTTCATGTTTTTTCTTAAATGCCCCCTCCTTAATGAGGCCTCCCTGAACATCCTATTTAAAATCATCACTCTCAACACCTCCACTCTCTCACCTTGCTCCCCTTTTCTTCCATAGCACATATTATCTTCTAACATGTTATACAATTTACTACTTTAACCTGTTTATTGTTTATTTTTTCTTTCTCTGAACTAGGACATAAGCTCCATGAAGGCAGGATTCTTCATTTTTGTTCATTTATGTATCCTTTAACTAGAAAAGTGCCTGACATTTAGTAAGTGCTCAGTAAATAGTATTTTATTAGACTAAGAGTGAACATTTTTGGAATTATGTAAAGGAAGAGAAATCTCTGCTTGTGCAAACACATGTATACGTGATTGAAAGCCTCACAGCGAAATCTAATAGAGAACCAATATTTTGATTTGTTCAGCGTTCTTCCTTCAGGGAAGTTTCTCTTTCCCTGACTCCATGTAAAACAGTTAGGGAAATGAATTACAGGAGTTATCCTCTTGGCCGCAGGTTTGGGCTTGTGACTCCAGTGAGGCAAAGTATTTTCTCTAACCCAGGATTTACAATCTTCAGTGGAGATGGAGGGAATTGAAAATGGTACAATGACAATTCCCAAAGAGATGATTAACAAGATCCTACAGCTGAGATTTTTTTGGAGTTGCTCTGTTTCCTTCAAAAGGCCGCATTATTGAGTCTTTCTTCATGAACATGAACTGTCCACAAATCTTCAAAAAAATTGCCAATTTTTGCTTATTTAATCAGGTTTGGTGTGAAGACCTGTTAGATTCTGAGATATTGTGCTAGTTGCAGACTAAGAAGTTAGTCTGCTACAATTTCATGGAAGCTGGTAGAAGACTCCTAGGTCAAAACCAAAGGAGAGTTTACTACTTACAGTAATCTCAGTAGCCAGAGTATCAAAACTTGTGTTGAACCGCAAATACCACAGGGAAATGTGAAGAGGGCCGGGTGACTCCTGTACATACAGTAAGTAGATTTGTCTAGAGAAAAATCTCTACTTAGAATATTTTTCCCTTGAAAACATGAAATTTTAGAGTTTTTCCCCAAAGCAATGACACCTAAGGAGATAATTTTGGATTCAAAGTCGTCGTTTTTGAGCGATGTCAGCAAAATGGCTAAAGGTGTCCCTCACACATATCAACCCCTCATTACTGCCAGCAATGATATGGCATCTATCCATGGACAAAAGTGCCTTCATTGGAGCTTTGGGATCCAGGTAGGAGACTGTGAAACCAGTGCAGTTCATGACCAGGAAGAGCCATTTTGAGAAGGCAGGCTTGCACCCAGGCGGTCAGCTCACCAATCACAGTTCTGGCCACAAATTCAGAAAGAGTTCTGTACCCCTGAGAACTTGGCTACAGTGCCATTTGGCTTTGGGTCTGCCACCAGCATCATATGGCAAGGGACCCAGGAGGAGTCACACCCACTCATGTGTCTCGTAATAGACATAGTGACCTCAATCCCAGCTGTGGACCTCAAAGTGGCCCATGAACCAGCTCCAGCCCCTCCCAGCCCTGGTGAGTGGAGCTGCCAGAAGTAAGCCTGCCCAACTTGATCAGACTATAAATTCTGAAAGGGCCCTGTAACTGGGCTCCAGCCTGTCCCAGCCACAGTCCAAGAACAGTCTTGCTGGCACAGGGAACTTGTAAGAGATACTCCCACCTGAAAGGGCCCAATATATGGCTCCAGCTTTCTCACAGACACAGTTTGGCAGGGTGTCAGCAGTCCGGAGGGTTTAGGGTCCCAGTGGAAGATGCTCCTGTCTACACCACCAGAGATCCTGAAAAGACCTTATTCTTGACTCTAGGCCCCTCACAGCTATAATCCACAAGCAGGTCTACTGGCACAGGGACCAGGCAGGAGAAACTCCCATCTGCACCTCTGGAGATCCAAAAAGGGCCCTGTATGTGACTCCGACCCCATCATAACCACGGTCCACCAGCAGACCTGCCCAGGGACCCAGTAGGAAGCACCTCTGTCTGTGCTCACAGAGATCCCAAAAGGGAAGAGCCCTATACTTGGTTCCAGCACCTCTCATCTCTGGTCCAGGGCCAGTCCCGCCTACCCAGAGACTCATCAGTGACCAGGCAGCAGCCCTCCCAGGGACCTCGTGGGAGCCACACCACTACACATCTGGTAATAGGCTCACTCTCTGAGTACCCATCTGTGGATCCAGACGCAGATCCTTGTCCCAGCACCACCCTACTGAACAAGGTACTGGAGGCAATCCCATCCACCCAGGGACCAGGCAGGATCCACACCCACTTGAGCCCCTGGTAACAAACCTGCCAACTATAGACCCCACTGCAGACTCAGCAACATCCTCCTTAACCAGCTCCAACCCATCATAACAGTGACTCTGGAGGTAATCCTATCAGCAGGGGGAATAGACAGGTCTTTACCTGCTGAAACCAGTCTGTAAAGACTGGAAGAAATGTTTGCTCTCTCAAATGCACAGACACCAGTGCAAGGCTACATGGGTAATGAAGAATTAGGCAAATATGACACCACCAAGGGAAACTAATAAAGCTCCAGTAACAGATCCCAAAGAAATGGAGATCTACAATTTGCCTGACAAAGAATTCAAAATAATCATCTTCAGGAAACTAAATAAAATGCAAGAGAACACAGATAGACAAGTAAACAAAATCAGGAAAATAAGGCATGAACAAAACGATAAGTTTAACTAGAAACCATAGGAAAGAAACAAACAGAAATCCTGGAACTGATCTTATATGTAAAAAACCCTAAAGATTCCACAAAAAAAACTGTTAGAGGTAATAAATGAATTCAGTAAAATTGCAAGATACAATATCAACATACAAAAATCAGTTGCATACCTGTACACTAACAATGAACTATCTGAAAAAGAAATAAAGACAATCCCATTTACAATGGAATTAAAAACAAAATTATTTAGGAATAAATTTAACCAAGTGGGTGAAAGATCTGTACACTGAAAACTGTAAGACATTGATGAAAGAAAATGAAGAAGACACAAATAAGTGGAAAGATATCCCATGTTCATGGACCAGAAGTATTAATATTGTCAAAATGTCCATACTGACTATCACCATCTACAGATTCCATGCATTCTCTATCAAAATTCCACCGGCATTTTTCACAGAAATAGAGAAAAACAATCCTAAAATTCATATGGAACAAAAGACCCTGAAAAGAAAAAGCAATATTGAGCAAGAGGAACAAAGCTGGAAGCAGCACACTTTATGATTTCAAACTATATTAGAAAGCTATAGTAAACAAATAGTACACATAGTCCATTGGTATAGAATTGAGAGCCCAGAAATAAACCCATGCATATATGGTCAGCTAATACTTGACAAGGGAACCAAGAATATTTCATGGAGAAAAGATAGTCTTTTCCATAAATGATATTGGGAAAACTTACATGTGAGATCTAAAAAAAAACCAAACTCACACAAATAGAGAGAAGAATGGTGGTTGCCAGCAGCTGGGTGGTGGAGGAAACAGAGATATCTTGGTCAAAGTGTGCTAACTTCCAGTTATAAGATGAGTAATTTCTGGAGATATAATATTCAGCATAGTGACTATAGTAATACTATATCATATAATTGAAAATTACTAAGAAAGTAGATCTTAAATGCTCCCACAACAACAAAACAATTGCAATTATGTGAAGCGATGGATGTGTTAACTAACCTTTTTGTGTTAATCATTTCACAATATATAAGTGTACCAAATCATCACATTATACACCTTAAACTTGTGTATGTTATATATCAATTATATCTTAATAAACCTGGAAAAAAGAAGTCACCACTTCTAGCCAAACACCAAGTGAATGAAATAATTTATATACTAGGATTAGCAAAATAAAAAACAAACAAAAACACAGACTCCCCAATCAGACAAGTCAGGTTCTTATCCCAACTCTGTTTTTTTTATATACATTGTGATTAAATGTGATAATACATGTGAAGTACTAAGCATGGTGCAGGGAACAAGTGTAAATAACCTGTAAATTTAAATCTTTGTTGTACGTATTTTACCATATGTCAACAGATTGCACAAATGGTATAGCTGTCCCACTTAGCTTGGTTGTACTTGGATTCTTCCTACCACTATGACTGCTGCTGCAAAATGTATGATTCACCAGTGCCCAATTCCATTCTGGCTACTGTAGGTGTTCTAAAAAGATACATCAGGAAGCCCCATAACTTGATCTGATGATCAAGAGCAGATGCTAAAGGCTCGCAATGATATCTAAGATGCTGGAGTCAGTGTCCTCAGGACCGAAGTCCTGTTATATGCATTTGCTTAAATTTGGCTACTTTTTGACACTTTGCTCTGACCAGGCTGACTAAAAATGGATCTGGATGAGTGATTTTCTCTATCATCAGATGGTGGTAAAAATGGTTATTATGAAACTCAATCCCCATTTCCTAGTCCCTATATCGTATCATGAAATCAATATTAGGATCTTTAAGATTAAGACACAAGGATTTGGGATTTGATAAGGATAAGTACATAGGAATGAGAAGTAAGTGCAAGTTTTCCCAAGAAGGTATTTTTCAGCCAAGGACCATCATTGCCTTTGACCCAATTGATGTGTAATTTTTGTTAACTTAGCTCAGTGAACCTGATATTAGCTAGTTAATTTTCTAGATGTAATTCTTTCTTGTGAAAAACATCTCCATCTCAACTTCCAGATGATGAATTATTTCATTTCCACTTAAGTTATCAGTCAATGGTGGAACAAACAAGGACTTTGGTTTACACAGACCTATATTCATTTCCTAGCTCTGCCTCATCTCAAATTTGTGACTAACAGAAATTTACTTTACTGGACCTTACATTCTTAATTTAGAAATTGGTGATAACAGCACATACCTCAAAGGTTCTTGAAAGAATTACACAAAATCAGATATCTAAGCATCTAAAACTTGGTAGCATCTCAATAAATGTTAGTTATCTAGATTTCTTTCTCTTTTTTTTTTTTCTGGGGAATATATCACTGTGAGCTCCAAAGACCTGATATCCACTCTTCCTCAGAGAGTGGCAAGAGGATGAGAGAAGTTAATAATGAGGTAGTAAGAGGTAGTCATTTAACAATATTCTTGAAAATCAAGTAAACTTAGGAAGAGGTATAGAACCACTGACAGGGTAGAAGCAGAACTCACTAGAGTTATTCAATCTTTAGCCTAGTTCAGTCATATCTCACTGAAGACTAGTATCATAGGTATCACCATCTGAACGTTCACTCCTTCCCCAACTCTCAGATCAACATAGGCTTAAGGCAGGCAGTTTCTTCACTGTCATCTTCCGTACCAATATGGTAGAGCTTCCCAGAATTCGAGAACTCCACCCTGCTGGAGACTATTTCTTCACTATTCTCAGCTAGATGTTTCCCCAGTCCTTCCTGATTGTTTGATGTTCAGGTGTAAGGAGCTGGTTCAAAAATATACATTAGCATATAAGTATTGTGAGATTGGGTGAAGCAACACAGACCAGTTTCTCAGGAGAATCCCTCAGCAGTCTCAGAATATAGGAGGGATAGAATCTCAAGAAAATTCAAGTATCTCCTCCCAGGATTCAAGGTTCTCTCTACCATGGTTCTTTCCATTCACTGATAAAAGGTATGCATTTACACACTCCGGGAAATTCAAGCCTATAAATTTGAATAAGTTCCTCTTATTCATGGCTCAACTATCTACTTTAAATTGTGCTGTGGAAGGGGGCACAGCTATTACATAATCTCAAATTCTGTTCTTCATTTAGGCGTATCCTGAGAAGGAAGGAAGAAGAAGAAAGAAGAAGAAAATAACCTGAATGACATGTGGCATTTGACTAGTGTCCCATACCAGAATATATTGCAGACCCTGATGACCCTCACAAAGGAGGGGTGTCTGGCCATGAAAATATCTTGCTTACTTTCAATTCATAGAATAACTTGGACTTTGGCACTTTTAAAGCCTCTACAGGGAGAAATTATGGCTTGAAAATTGAGTGTCTCTATTAGCCTTATTTCCTTGAACTTTTGTCAAGCTTGTCTTCAGTAGACAATTCCTTTTTTATCCTGAGGGACCCCTTGCCAATCTAATAAACAGTGGATCTCAAGCTAATATTTGGGAAATCCCTAGTTTTGTAAGAACTTCACTTTTATGTCTTACTTGCCAATTCCAAAATCAGAACTCTCTAACTTAGATAAAATGTTTCTTTCTCTCAATACATCCTGTCTCAAGAGCATAAGTCTGTTTTAACTCAGACATTTGGCATTTCCCTTCTACTACCTGCCCCTAAAATTGCCCACATAAGCCTTAGCTCTCCTATCCTCATAGCTCTCAAATATTTGAATATAATGTAATGGTTATTGGCTAAAACATCACACCAGACCATTTCTATATTCTTTTATTATCCCCAGTTTCATATAATGAAACAGATCAACTTCTTTGGGAAAATAATCAAAAAAGTAACACTTATTTGTTTCTGTGTTTGTTACAGTAAACCCACATTTTTCAGCTTCCTTTGTTCAACAGAATTTCTTCTACATTGCCATAAGAGATGGAACTACGGCAAGTGTCTTTTGCAGGAAGTTTCTCAGTCCAAGATACTGAGGCAGAAGTGGGGATTCTTGGAATATCAAATAAACAACATCTAATATATTCTGAAAGAAGCCAAGAGTCCTTATGGGAACATACTAATGTTTTTTCATTAATAAAAGGGATAATTAAATTCTGAGTGAATACAACCTGAAAATCCACCAGTGAATTCCTTCAAGAACTATGTGTATTATAAAATTTTTCATGCTACATAGTGAAAATGCTAGGAAAAGTAAAAGTTTTAACTAATGTAGAAAAAAAGCAGAAAAGAGTTCAGTAAATTATCTACAAGTCAGTGAATCAACCTATAAAAGAAAAACCATCGTATGAGGCATATGAGATCAAATCTGCATTCTCAGCAGAGATTCCATACAAGAAAGGAGGTCTACAAACATACAAAACATGAAATAGGTTTCTGGAAGAGTTGAGGCTTGAATAAACGTTGGGGAATGCACACTAAAGATGTTTTAGGCAGAAGACAAAATGAGAATCTAGAAAGATGTGAAATCCTATGAAAGCTGTGAGGAAAACACTGCTTTCAGACACCAGAGAGTCAGTCACAAAACCTAGTAAATTGCCTGACTACGGAGGGGGTGGGGGACTTCCATCCTTGCATCAGAAACTCAAGATAAACAGATGCCAGAAAACATACATGATGTAAACCCTTTCCAAGAACAGTAGCTGTAGGAAAAATGTTCAATAAAGAACCCATATTCTGAAGTAAATCTACATAGATGAAAAGCTATGGACCCCTGGAAAACGTTTCCACCGGAAATTATGACAACACAAAAAAAGCTTTGGCAAGAGGTTTAAACTGGCCAATTTTCAATCAATTCATTCTGAAAAAGATATGTAAGCAATGCTCCCTATTTCTACCACAAATGAGAATAAATGCTGTGCCTAAAGAAATTCTCTAGAGAACAAAGCTATGAATGTGTGAACAGGTTGAAAAGGCTCCAAACAAGCCAATAACACAAAATCCATCACTGCACTCAGCGAACAGTCGAGCAACCCTGTGACTATGGATACTGGGAGGGTCAGCTGACCCTTTCTTCTTGTCAAGTACATTTGAGACAAACACTGAGATGCACTAGTCAGACATGGCAGGAAAGTCACAGGAAATTGAAACTGGACTGGAAAGCATCTGCAAACAGAGAAGGAAACACAAAAAGCACAGAAACAATGACAGGCTGAACAAAGCTGAAATTTTTGATAGGAATTGATTTCCCAGTTGAAACTTCCTCCAATGAAAGACCAGTGTAGAAGTCTTAAAAGAAACTCAAGGAAGTTTCAGAAGCAAACTCCTCAGAATTACTTTGCCAACGATTAGAGATCTATACCTAAGGGATCTATCTCTCTATTAGAGAGCTGATATTTGAGAACCAGAATGCAGGCTATACGTTACCCTTTCTTTTCTAGTTCTCCCCACCCCCTTACATATGGTGACATTGCCCCTTGCATATCCCTAGCTTCACTCTATAACTTCTCTGATGGGGCAGTAGCTATTAACCACAACCCTCCACATCTGAGTCTTTGGACTTTTATCTACCATTCAATTAATTCTGTTATCCTCCTTTAAGCTCAGTAGACTAGATCAGCATAGCTATTTCAATTTATCTATTTATATTAAGCATTAAATATGATTTGGCACCCCCAGGGTCTTTTCTATTCTTCTTCAAAAGGCTAAAACTTTTTACTTTGATCTGCCCCCCTGACACAAAACTCCAGTTGTTTATATGTTTTATACAATAGCTATAAAATTCTATGTAGTTTGAACATAAAAGTACCAAATTTTCCTACCACTTACTGTGCACAAAGATTTTCTTCTTGAATTTTATGGAAAAATATATTTACTGACAAGATAAAAGGAGGTTTAAAAAGTGTTGAGAGCACAAAGATTCAAGACTGTGTTCTAAAAACTCCAAGTAAAAATTGATATTGCTGAAAGATGCACTAAAACTTATTCTATCCTTGTGTGTATTTCTCTGAAGTGTCTAGAGTAATGTACACTGAAAGTTGAGAGGAATATTTCTACCTAGAAAAGAGGCAAAGAATTTTTATGCTTTATTCTAATATTTAGAGAATTATAGATTTTTATTAATATGATAGTTTTGTAAAATTTACCAGCAGTTATTAAGTTATTTAAGTAATTATTAAAATATAATAGATGTATCTATTAAGAAGATAAAAAGAATACAAAAGCGGTGAATTCATAGCTAATATAGCATAAAACTATAACTAGATAAAGCGTATAAGTACCACTGATGGTGTCATAACAGTAATGTTTCAAATGAACCTAGAACTCACTTTATGTTGCCTGGATGATGAATTCCTGAGGAGCCAGGGTTCTTCTTCCTTCCAGCAAAAATGACTGCACTCAAATTCTACTTCTTGTGGGACCAGTGTAGAGGTGCCAGATAAAATACAGGATGCCCAGTTAATTTTAAATTCGTATCAACACAAATGATGATTTTAGTGGAAGTATGCCCTAAATATTGCATGGAACATACTTATACTAAAAACAACTACTTGTTGTTCATCTGGAATTCAAATATAATTGCGCATCCTGTATTCGTATTTGCTAATTGTGGCAAAAAAATATACCATGAAATTTAACCTGAACAAATTTTTAAGTGTACAATACAGTATTGTTAACTATAAGCACAATGTTGTACAGCAGATCTCTAGAAACTTTTCATCTTGCGTAACTGAGACTTTGTACTCATTGAATGGAAACTCCCCATTTGCCCTCCCTCAGCCCCTGACAACCTCCTTTCCACTTTCTACTTCTATGAGTTTGACTACTTTAGATGCCTCATATGAGTGGAATCACACAATATTTGTCATTCTTTGACTGGCTTATTTCACCTAGCACAATATCCACCAAGTTCATCAATATTGTTGCATTTCTGGGTGATCTATCCATTGTTGAAAGTGGGGTAATGAAGTCTTCTACTATTATTGCATTGCTAAGTGGTTATGCCTTCATATCTGTTAATAATTGCTTAATATATTTAGAAGTTCCAATGTTGGGTGCATAAACATTTACAATTGTTATATTCTCTTGATGAATTTTCCCCTTTATTATTATATAAAGACTTTCTTTGTCTCTTGGTCCTGCTTTTGACATAAAGATTATTTTGTTTGATATAAGTATAGCTACCCCTACTCTTTCCTTCAAAGAATTTGTTTACTTAATCTAAGCTGTTATACTTGGCATAAAGTTGTTTATATTATTCCCTTAGCATCTTTATAAAATCTGCATGAATAGTATTAATGCCCTCTCTTTCATTCTTGGTATAATTTACATACTCTCTCTTTCTTTTATCAGTCTGGCTGGATGTTTACCTGTTTTATTCATCTTTAGAAAGAACTACCTTTTGATTCAATTGTTTTTCTGTAATTCTTTACATTTGTAATTCATTCATTTTTACTCTTTAATATTTCCTTCCTTCTGCTTCCTTTGGACTTAGTATGTTCTTTTTTCTAGTTTCTTAAATTTTTGATTTTAGACATTTCTTCTTTCCTAATTTAAGTATTCAAAGCTATAAATTTCCCTTTATTCACTGTTAACTGCATTTCATAATGTGGATATGTTGTGTTTCATTTATTTAATTCAAAACATTGTCCAATCTTCCTTTTAAATTTTCTTTGACCTATGGATTATGTAGAAGTATTGCTTATTTCCAAATATATGGAGAATTTCTAGAAAATTTTCTATTATATTTTCTTGTTTAATTGCATTGTGATCATAGGACATTCTTCATGTGATTTCAATCCTTTTAAATATGTGAAGATCTGTTGAATGGCCCAGAATATGGTCTTTCTTGGTGAATGTTGTGCTCTTGAAAACAATATGCTTTCTGCTGTTTTTAAGTGGATTGTTTATGTCAACTAGGTCAAGCTGGTTCATAATGTGGTTCAAGTCTTTCAGACCTCAAAGGTCTCTTTTTATCTCCTCCCTGTAATCCCTTTGCATCTCATGACAAAACATTCGGCAACTAACCACAAGCAATAACTGAATTATCTGAGCTTAACCCAATAACTTGTCACTAAAGATAAGTGCGTGGCTTCTTCACCACCACACAAATACCATATGTTCATAGATCCTATATGTCTACTCTCAGAAAAGTGAAGGGCTTTTGTTTTTTGGTAAAATAAAGGTAGTATACCAGGTGGTCTTGTTTTTTAAATAAGCAAATGAAAAATGTCACAGAGTTATAATATTTTCTAAAACAAAAGCAAGATGAAGAACAAATTAAAAGTGTTCCTTTTATTCCAGATGATCACCTTTAAATGGAAAGTAGATAATCCCTTCTTCAAAATTCCAGATTAAGCAAGCCTCAACAATGTTTTCAAAGCAGACACATCCCATATCTAAATTCACACTTCTGCTATAGGCCATTTCAGACACTTAATAATTTCAAGCAATAGACAGAGAAATTAAGAGAAGTGGCTATTATGTTTTAAGCTTCAAGTTGATAGACGACCTCCCATGAACTGAAAATTCATTTGGGAGAAAGTTCCATTTAACTGAAAGTAAAGTAAGTAAATGAAGAATGTCAGAGATTTATAATATTTTCTAAAACAAAAGCAAAGTGAAGAACAAATGTTTCTTTTATTCCAGATGATCACTTTTAAATGGAAAGTGGAGAATTCTTTCCCCAAAATTCCAGATTACATAACCCTCAACAATGTTTTCAAAGTAGACACATCCTATATCTCAGTTCACACTTCTGGCATAGGTCATTTCAGACACTTAATAATTTCAAGCAAAATTGGATAGACAGAGAAATTAAGAGAGGTAGCTATTATGTTTTCAGCTTCAAGTTGATAGGCAACCTCCCACAAGCTGGAAATTCATTTGGGAGAAAGTTCCATTTAATTGAAAGGTTAATCTAGACATTAAAAGTCCATTTCCCAGGTGAGGGGACTCACTTATTAGGGGTGATCATATTTAAATTGTAGATACAATTGCTTGGAAAAAAAAACTAAAATTTTCTCATATTTTGACTAATATAGACATTTACAATAATATTAATTACTGTAACTGGTTCTCTTTTGATGTTTTATACTTCCTTGATTTCCATCTGAAATACTTAAAACATTTTTGGTTTTTTTTCTTTTTTTTCCTGACACGTTTATTACTAACAGGCTATTTATTAAATATTATCACTTTTCTAGTGAATTATTCTTACTTTCATTAAGAATAGGGGCCATCATCTTATCATAGGCAATGCTTAAATTTAAGTAATTGGAAAATTACTTTTAACACATCCTCAGCCTCCTCTTTCCCTATTTATTTCTTTAACCAGAGCAAAATCCTACGTCATCTTTAACCTTTTCTTGTTTCTATTGATACTTTCAAGCCTGTTATCTTAGGTTTTCTTCAATAGTGCTAGTCCCGTAAAGATGGTCCTGATGCACAGTTTACTGTGGGCCCAAGTGCAGGCTTAGATCCTCCCCTGACTTCCATCACAGTGACTGCTGAGACTGTGTTGTAACTGTTGACATGATTTCAGTCCAATTTCAAGGAAGAGTGAAGGTAAAGTCAATAGAGAGTAACACTTCTTTGTCTTAATACAGATTGGCTATTTTTTTCATTGATGTGTTGCTTAACTTCAAATTTAGCTTAGACTGTGTAGCCAAGATTTATCTTCACTTTCTTCTTTAGTTCAGTCCTTTCTCAGTTTTCATAGCAACTACAGAAAATGCCTCTTTATTGACCCCTTAAATTCATCCTTTACATTGCAGACGCCAAAAACTCTTCCATGTGTCAAAAAAATAAAATAAAATACCCAACGTAAGAAATGGGTGAACTTTGTCACCAGCATATTTGTTTACAGCTTAGGGGGGAAAAATCCCCTGGTAATGTCTAAAGTCAGAACTTGCGTTCTTTCAGATCTCTGTTTGACACAGTTTTATGCTTTCATTTTAGTATGAGGGGAGTAAAAACATGTTATTTCAATTTTAGACAAAGTTGTATCTCTATGGTTTGCTTCATTTATTTTTCTTAATGTTTTTTTCTTCTGACCTAATGTCTGCACACCTGGCATCTCAGATCATCCTTCTACAGACTTCCTGTGTAAAAAAAAACTACTTGGCTGTGAAACTTTTATAAAACTGTAAAATGATATTATAATTACATTTGCTTCATAAGTACTCTGTTTCTGAAATTTATCACTCCTCCAATTCCATAGCATCCCTGAAACTTGCACTTTTTTATCGTTTCATCACCTTGCTGATTTACTTGCTAGTACATTAGTAAGTTTGGACAAATGCTTGAGATAAATTTTTCTATGAAGATTTTTTTTAATATTTTTTAAACACATGGACTTCCATTTCTTATGAAACCACGTCCATATAATGTAACACCACATGCAAAGGCCTGTATGTCCCACTCCTTATTTCCAGTCTTTCATATGGCCATACTCCCCTCCTCATAGTCTGTGTCTGTGCTTCTCAATCTTTCTGAGGTGAAAGACCAATTTTTCCCCCAAAGTTATTATGTACCAATGATTTTGTAAAATACAATGAAAATGAATTATTTCAAAAACAAAATAAAAAAGATGTACACAAACTTTCCTTGTTTTACTATTAGATTAACGTACATAAAATTACTCTGTTGAATTGTTATAAAAATTCCTAAATATTTACTTTCAGTTTCTATACTCATCTTGTCACAAACAAGTAACAAGTGTTTCCTAGTCTCATCCTCGTCCTTGGACCACACTTTGAATGGCATTGCTCTGCACTTCAGGTATTTCCAAATATGTAGAATCCCCAGAACATTCAAAACTGAAATATTGTCTCTCTCTGTGCCTTCACATCCTCAGTTTGGAGTTCCCTCATGAGTGGGCCTGGTGTACTGATCATCTTTCTACTTTCAGTTTAAGTGGAATCTCTGAAGCCTGCCTCATAATCCCACAGGAGGAACTGGCCAGTCCTTCCCTTACACCCTCAAACTGACCCACAACACAAAATACTGGCTTCTGACCAGCAATCATAGCATTGCATTCCAACTATTTGTTCACATGGCCGTCTCCACCATTGTAGAGTAGTTCTCAAACTTCCTGTTATTCCTCTCAAATAATTGTCATTAGCAAGGATACTTCTCAATTTTAGACCTAAATCAAATGGTTTGTTTGATCTCTTGATTCTGAATCTTAACAGGCATTTCAAATTAAACATCCAAAACCAGATTCTCAGTTTGGCCTCCAAATATTTCCCTTCCATAGTCTTCTCTGTCTTAGTTGATTGTAATTCCTAATGGAATTCTAGTTTCTCCAAACAACAACCTGGAGTCATTCCTAACTCTCTTTTTCTAACACAACAGATAGAATCTATCATCAATTCCTATTGGCTCTATTTTGAAAACACACAGTTTCAAGTCTCTTTTCACCACCTTCACCTTGAGCACTATGGTTTACTACTATCACCATTTTCTTGAATTATTACAGAAGGCTTCAAATTGGTTCGGCTACTTCCACCCTGTCCTCAAGTCTATTCTCAACCAAGCAGTCTGAATTATTCTTTGAAAATCAAGTCAGATCATATCTCTTCTGAGATTAAAACCTCCCAGTGGTTACCATCATATTGAGAGAAAAAGAATAAGTTTCAGAGTGACCTACAAGATTGTAAGTTATCTGGAGGCTCACTCCTCTAGGACTTCATTTCTGACCACTCTTCCTGGACAGAGATTTGTAGGGGGAATGAGGACAATGGAGAGGACAGCTTCACATCTGTTCCATGCCTAGTTCCTTGGACTGAATTTGAATTTGAACCTGTTGATATATATTTCTATTGTCCAGTGTGGCTTTTGTGTGCGGATGGGAAAACTCCCTAAAATTTGGACTGACATAAAGCCATTTTAGTGGCTTTAACATGAATATATCAAACTGTATTCCTTCAAACATTAAACAATCATAATCCTTCCATGTATTTATGCACTAAATACACAACTAATGATAAAGCCTAAAATAAAATTATGAAATATAAGAGTATATGAAACACTAGGAAGACAAATCCCAGAGGAAAATTAAGTAGGAGTTTATATAAATTATATGTATGGATGTTTGGGTATTTCTCCTTTAATAAAGCAGTAGCATTTTAATTTTTATTTATATTTTCTCTTATAATAAACATAGACGTAGGAGATGACTAAGAATAAAAATAAGAACAAGGATAAGGATTAAAATAATGAAGATTCAGCTGAGTATATTTGAGAATAAAATTCTAATTTTTTTACCATGGAATTTTTAAGTAAGTCTATATCTTCCATATTGATTTTAATTTTTTTAAACATCATGTCTTTCCCAGAAACTATCATTTTTTAGCTTGTGAGAAGCTGGCATTACCTGAGCTATTATACAATTATTGTGACGTATTTACTTAGTCTGTTAGCATTAGTAAAATTTGTATATTGTAGTATTCATTACAGTTATTACACAAAAGTCCTTAGTATTGATTATAATTAATAGAGACATCTAAAATATACATCTCTTAGGATATAAAGACTTAATTTGCATAGTTAATTATCCTTCTTAGAATATTTGACAAATTTATCATATTGGAAAACACTATTGAACTTTCTTTGCATTTGATTATTGTGTGTAACCATCTACAATGATTAACTGTATGATCTGTTTTCCACCTGGTTATTATACAGATGATTATTGCTGGTAAACAATCTTTTCTGTATTTGATTCAGTGTATACTGTTTCTATGATTACTTGGCTTAAATTTCCTCTCTTTAGTCTTGTCTGCTTACACAAATAGCCATGCATACAAATGAAACTATAATTAATAGAATGTGTATATATATATAACACTCCTACTTATTAAAATCAATAAAAATTAAACATATACTATAACACTAAAATCTCTTTTGCTTTGTAGCTAAATACTCTTATTTCATATTTTGAAAATCATTGTTTTTCTTCATTTGAAGAATATTGATAGCCTAGATTTTTTTTTTTTGACACAGAAAATGGAAGCAACTACCTCCCATAAAGGAATTTCCCTTTTTTCTTTAAATATATAATTTACATTCTGGGGCACATATGATATTTTAGTGGCAAGCAAAGGTGCTGCTACTTGGGGATACTTTATTTATTTATTTATTTTTGGTGAGGAATATTGACCCTGAGCTAACATCTGTTGCCAATCTTCCTCTTTTTGCTTGAGGAAGATTGTTGCTGAGCTAACATCTGTGCCAATCTTCCCCTATTTTGGATGTGGGACGCTGGCACAGCATGGCTTGATAAGCAGCATGTGGGTCTGTATCCTGGATCTAAACACATGAAGCCTGGGCTGCCAAATTGGAGGGCCCGAACTTAACCAGTGCACCACCAGGCTGGCCCTCTGGGGACAATTTTAATAGTGACAGAGATTAAGAATTCTTTTTAGGTCTTTTAACAAATTGAGTTCAAATTGAGGTTATGTCAATCTTTTGCAACTTATATGATTTCATTTGCTGCTATGACTTAACTAGCTAATTTGACCAGCCAACTGAAACTGAAGGGGAAGTTGTTAAGAGACTCTTTATTGAATCCCAAGAGATGGGGAAGAGCCTGAGTTGATGTTATTGTACACAAGAGACTTTAGAAGACTAAACACACGCAAAGCAGCTTCTGGAACTGGGTATCAAATGAGACAAAGAACTGAGGAGTAAGCCATACCCCATGCCTCTGTATGTAGCATCCTTCCATAAAGGCACCCGAGGATTGGTCAGAAGCTTTGAGAGAAACAGGTGAGAAGATATCATCTTCTTATCTTGGGTACTAGCAGCAGTGGAAGCTATGAAGCTACTCCGAGAAAGCTTGCGGGCAGCAGACAGCTGGCAAATGGAAGCACGAGCTGGAGAAAAAAAAAAACAAGTCAGATGCCACTTGCTGACTGATGCTGAAAGACTGGTTTGTGAGCATAGATGAAGAATATGTTTAGTAGGGCTAGGTTTATACCAGTGCAGATAAGCAGCTCAGGGTCACTGTAATTTAGGTATGGATACAATTGTGTTCCATTTTGTAGTAATCCAATGGTGACACCAGGTCACACTTGTATTTAAGAACTCATCTCCTTCTACCTATCAACGTCTATACATTTATTTGAATATCTCCAATGACTTTCAATCCCTGTGTAATGGCCTAAAAAGCCCCTTTATGAATGATCTGAGTCCAACTCACTGGCCTCATCTCCTATTATGTTCCTCACCACTTATGCCAACCCAGCTATTCTGGAGTTCTCACAGTTTTTAGAACACACCCAGTATGATGCTGCTTTTATTTGTGATTCTTTTGCTTGCAGTCCTTTTCCCCCAGATACCGTGTAGCTTGTTTATTATTCTTGCTTTACGTCTCTTCTCAAGAGCCATCTTCTCAGAGTGGCCCATTTTGTCCATTGTCTTTGAGATAGTGGCCCCTTTGTCTCTCTCATCCCCTTCCACTGATTCAGTTCTTAATTGTAGCATATGCCATCACCTTACATATAGTATTTTTATTTACTTATTGTCTGTCTTCCCTGCCCTCCACTATCATGTAAGTTCTGTGTGTGAGAGTATTTTACTCTTGTGTCTCTGTTGTATTTCATTAACTACCATAGCATCTATCACATGGTAGACTTCTAATAATTATTTGTTGAGTGTATAGTGTAGAGTCCATGAAAGCAAGAATTTTGGAGCAAAACTGCCTACAATACTTACTAGTTATGTGACCTTTGTCTCCTCATATATAAAATGGGAATAATGGTAACTGTCTCAGGATTGTTGAGAGGATTGCATGAGTTAATATGTATAAAGTATGTAGAAGAGTGTCCGGCCCACAGCAGGCTCCATTTAAATGTTGTTGTTTTCTTTTTTTTATTCAATCAGCTTTAACCATGAAATAAGTACTTCTCTTATTTGCTGTTATAACTGAGCTGATGCTCATTATGTGGTCATTATTACATTATTGATAATGGGATCATTAATTTGGATTACAGTTTTGGGCAGTGGTCTTCACACTTGGATCAGGATCATGGAAAAGGAAATGGAATGTAAGAGAATTTTTAAAGGAGGCTTTGGTGACTGGCTATTTACAAAGAATGATGAAGCAAAGAGAAGAAAGTTTTGACCTTAAGAGACTAATAAAATGATGGGACTATTTACAGAAGAAAGATAGAATGGGAAAATGGTCAATGAAGAAAAATTATAAAGTAGTTTTAATTCATTAAGGGTAGAGTCTAAGTCCTAAAGACCCACTGGCACCTTTTGTGGGTAACCTGAAGAAGACTTTAACAACACCTCTCTCTCTCTGAACACAGGCCCCAGAGCAGGTGCTGCATAAATATCCTTATTCATCTGCAGGTGATATACTTGTAGGGCTGGGTCCCTGTTTCAGTTTTTGTTGCTCAGCTTAATCAAGTCTTTCTCAGTCTCAGCTTACTTCATTCACTAGGTAGAAGATATCAGATAGACATTCTCTAAGGCCATAGTTTGTCAGGGCATAAGGCTACTGAGCTACTCTGAGTTTTGGCCCCAGAATATTCTGATTCCATCGGTCCTACTGCAGCCTCCTTCCAATAATTAGTGCTATTCCTAGAGAAATTTACCAACCACCAAGAATATCCCCTCCATCTCTTTTTGCAAACCCATCTTTTATTATTTCTACTGTATTTATGTGCACAATAGAATACAGTAAACTCCAAGTTTGTACCATCAGCAAAGCAGGTTACCTTCTGGTTTTATAGCTGGTATAAATGCAGTGTTATCCTAACTATTGAAAAAACCACCCTTGCACTCTAGAGCAATAAGTCCCGTGTTTCAGGGTTCCATTCAGAATGATACAGTTAACAGTACTAGGTGACATCACTGTTCTGGGATGATTTAGTGACACATTTTGCTCTTAAATACTAGATTCCCACCCAGGAGCTCTGATTAAATTACCCAGCCCAAAGGTCTACACTACAGGGATGACACAGAGCTTTTCTGACTATCTCATGAACCGATATTTAAAACTTCCCCAAATCCTGTTAAGCTGGTATTTCTGGAAATATGATCATATGCCCTTAGGACTCTTTTTGAACCCATCTGTGCCAATTTTATGGAGAAGGGGGATGCATATGTGCAGGTAGCCCACATCCATCTCCCTCTGGGAGATGTGCCTCACCCCAACATATGCCCACTTCCCGACTACAATACCTTGTTAAGAGTAGAATTAGAATGCATTAGAGTATTTTGTTCAGGAACCCAGACTTTCCCCAAAATCACTGTATCCAGCAATCATCTTTCCCTGAAAGATTCTCTGGGGATCACTAAAGTGCAACAGCAGAGAAACCCAGAGCAGCGCTTTATAGTTAACTGGGCTTGTCACTCACAGTATAAAGGACTCTGATGAGATCTTCTGAGATCCCCTCCCTCCTTCCTAAATTCATATCTGTATCTTAGGATCTGCCATACTTGTAAAGACAATAACTTGAAGGAAAGAGAGAGCTGACTATGACAATTTTACCATCTTTGATGTCAATATCAATGATCCACCTACATCTTTCAGTGACACCATCACTTTTGAAACACCTGTACCTAAAAATCTATGGCCTGTCAGATAGAGACTGGTGTCTGTAGGATCTCTTCTGGCAAGTCAAAGTTTATGTCATTTGGTCATTCACCAAAAATACCTTTAATAATCCACTATATGCCAGGCTGTAAGCTAGGCACCGGAATACAAATGTGATAAGACAGATAGAATCAATGATGTCACAGTGCTTAGATTTTAGATGAAAAAGAGAATAAATGCATAAAAAAAGTGAGATATTTTAATTAAGTTTAGTATTCAAAATAAACAATTAAAGAGTATTGGAATAGAATATGTTTGAGGTAGAGTGTGCTACTTTAGCTAGACTGATCAAGAAAGGCCTCTCTCTGAGGGTGACACTTGAGCTGAGAGCTGAAATGTATCCTGAAATAATCCATGGAAGATCTGGGTGAAGAATGGTCCAGGTAGAGGGAAAAATAAACATAATGGCCTTGAGCTGAGAAGAAGCTTAGTATAATTGAGGGACAAAAAGTCTAGTCTCACAGAAGCATAATATACAGTGGGGGAAAGATTGGACATGGGGCAAGAGAAGTTAGCCTGAGCCAGATTAGGAGTTCAAGAATTATTGTGACCAAAAAATTGATGTGATGGGGAAAAGTTTGTTCAAATGGGAAACAGAAATATATTTGCACTGTACATCTGTGCTAGAAACGAAATGGTCTCTCCTTGAGCCTCTTCATTTTCATAGAGGTCACCCCTTGTGGCCTACTACTCTGTAATGGAAGCTTGACTGTCATCATTTATTGCTCCAAATAGCCCTTTAAAATTCTGCCTTCCTCCCTGGATACTGGTGGCCTGCCTCTAGATAGGCTGTCTGAGCATGTCGTATAGAAGGTGATGGACTCTCAACAGTGAAAAAGCTGGCCCTGATTCCTTGTTCATGGGTAAGAGTAGAGCTGGATAAGTGATCATGGAACCCTATCTGTTAACTTAAAAATGCCTTATATGAAGTCACATATTTCCACTAAGAAACCTACACAATCTGCTCAATTATCCCATTCAAGGAAAGGTGTTGCCTAAACATCAGTATAAACTCTGCACCTAAACATCTTCCTGTTTTCCAACAGGCTGAATCAAATATATCTCAACTAAAGTAATCAGATAATTTTAAAATCCATATTTTAAAAGTAAGGGGAAATCAAATTACAAGTAATAAATATAATAATAGACCAAAATAATAAAGAAAAGTAAACACATAGGTTAGCTGGCATCTGAGTGCTCTTATCCTTCATTGCCCTGGCTCTGCTCATCAAAATTATCTTCAGCCCCCATGTCCTCTTCTTAACTGCTCAAATATGAATTTCTCCCTTGAATATGTGCATCCACAAAGACACACATAGTCACACACAGTCTCAGAGAAGTAGGAATGCCAGTCCGACCCTGTCCTCACTTTGACAGGAGACATCTCATATGTTCTTTATTGTCTTTAAATATCTCCAAAGATGCATACACACCCCAGTCACTATGAAGTCTGAAGCACTTACCTGCCTCTTCCAGCTGGGGTGAGAGACAAATGGAGAGAGAAAGAGTTTTCATAAGAACACGGCCAAATCATGCAGGGATGTCAAAGAAGTCATGGATTAAGACCACACCACTGAATTTGACAATAAATTTATTTCAATCAGCATTTATTGAGAAATATCTCATTCAAGCCAAACCAGGTACATAATTTGGGGGCTAGCACAAATTGCAAATGCACTATCACTTCTTCAAAAATTATTAAGAGTTTCAAGAGGACAGCAACTGCACAAGTACATTCCCCTGAAGCTGGCCCTGAATCCATGTAAGGCTTTTGGCCACAGATACAAACACAAACACCTAAATCCTGCTTTCAAGAAACTGAGAGAAAAGAGAAGAGTAAAAACTTAAATAACTACTGTTCAAAGTAGGAAAAGATGAGTGTATTTAGGAAGATCAGTCCAATTTGGGGAGTACAGAAGAGCTTTCAGTTGTGCAATTCAGGGAAGCATCCATGAGAAAGAGGCATCTGAATTAGAGTTGAAGGATCGATAGTGATGAGCATGTGGCCAAAGCAGAAAGATATTGCTGGAAGATGAAAAGAAGATTCCCAGGGGCTCAGGATCTCTGCCAGAACAAGCTATTTTAACAAAATCATGCTTTGTTTACAGGTATGAATCATGTTTAAGAAGAAGCAGAAGAGGATTTCATGTGTAAGGTAAAACTAATGTCACCAGAGTTGGTTTAGGCTTGTTTTCCAGTTCTTCAAGAATCTGTTTTTGATCCACAATTCCTGTGCCAAGCAGAGCTGATGTCCTGAACTCCTGGGGTCTTGAGTGCTGGCTCTTGTGGAAAAGACAGTGTTGGGTACATGGGGAGAAATGACGTTCTGATTCGAGCTGTGGGAAAAGAAGAGAATCTTGATCTCAAAGAAGGCAAATCAGAGAGAAAAGGGGAAGGAAGAAAGACGATAGAGGAAAGAAGAATGAGTTGATAAAAAGTTGAAGAAACAGAACAAGAAAAGGCTCACCTCTGCTTTTTGAGCCATGATTCAACTACAACCAACATCACCAGGGTAACTATTACAGTCAAACAGATCAATAGCAGGAGGATGGAGTATCCACCTAGTTGGGGACAAAATAAGGATGTCAATCTATAACGTACTCTCTATTCTACCAGTTAATGCTTCTCATTTCACAGGAGTGGGGCCTTCCCAGAGTTTTCATCAGTATTTTTCAGAGCCCTCATTTCAATTCCTCCTACATCTATGTCCTTGATTGACCCCTGTCCCTCTCTTTCACCAAATCACTAGGTCCTACTTTCTAATCCCCTACATCCATTGTCTTGTAATTTAACTGCTCATTCTTCACGCTTCTTTATTTGAATTCACCCACTTTCATCCTCTCGTGCATAGCATTCCTGCCCATTTCCCAAGATCCTCACTCATTATCCCTAGGACTATGGGAAGACTATCATTTCCCAGCTGAGCCCCAGTTCTTTCTCACCCCAGTGGATGATAATATCATGGCCTCCTAGACTGCTGTGCTTCACTCGACAACTCAGGCCGGCAGCCTCCCCAGTTGCCACATCCAGGGTTACTTGGAGATACCATGTCCCATCAGCATTGGGCAGGACATCACCTCGCCGAGTGCCTGGCTGCTCCTGCTCACCCCGCATCCACATCACCCACACGGGCTTTGGATGAAAGCCAGAGACATGGCACACGAGCAGCAGATGGCCAGAACCAGGACTGGGGCCTTTGGATACCCAAGCCTCTGGTTTCACTAGAGATGAGAAGATGAAAAGAAATGGAATTAAGGAGAGCACCCTAGGCCAGAGCTCAGTGACTCAGAGTGCCTTAGCAGATTGAGTAATCACTTCTTTCTCTTGTCTAGGAAACAATCCTAACCCATACATCTCACCCTCTGGCCTCTTGTTATGTGTTTCAAAAGGGTGATAAAGAGTGAAAAACTCAAAGACAAGAGTTAAAGCACTAGGAATAGGAGGGGAGAGAGGGTTGGGCTCACCTTGTCGTTCCAGCTCTGACTTCCCTGCTTCAAGGAGGCCTGCCAGATATCGAGGGCAGGTGTCACTGAGAAGGCTCTGCACGATTTCTTTAATAACCCGGTAGTGGTTGAGCACCCTACAGACGTTCTGAGCTCGACTCCCTGCTCCTGGAGATGGCTTCCAGGAATTTCCTTGGAAACTCAGGAAATCTGATCCTCGATAAGCCGCAGTTAAGAAGCTTTCTGAGGTCTTCCCAGCATGCATTTGACAGCCGAATAATATCTGGAGCTCAAAGGGGTCTGAGGGTGGACAAGGAAGAGAGAATCAATATGGAAAGAATTCCAAGGAGGGAAAGCAAACAATCTAGAAAGTAAAGAGATTCAAGGGATGGGAAATTTGCCAAGGAATCCCATGGGAGACTAGAGTTGGGGTGGGAAAGGGGGAGGAAATTTGTGGGAAGAAAATGTGAAGGTAAAAAAGGTATTTTGAAATAATTGATGTGGAGGGCCTAGATGGGAAGGCTGCTAGGAAGCTAAGAGATGGGTCTGGAAAAGCCCCCTTGGGAGTGGTTATGTCCAGGCCAGGCCACAGGAACACTCAGGTCAGTGAGAAAGGGGGTCAGAGTTCTGGTTTGGAAATGCCGTGTGTGAGGCAGGAATGCTGAGCAGAAGATCAAAAGGAGACAACTATTCCAAGGATCCAGAAAATGAGGGTATATTCAGGGGTGTGAAGAGACATGTACATGTAGGCCCTTTTGTGCATGCGGTAGGGTGGGGGGAACAGTGGGAATGGTGGTGATGGGTGAAACCGAGGAGGGAGCATGAGCCAAAGGGGACAGGAAACAAGGCCAGGAAGGTTGGATGACAGTCAGAGCCTATACACCATCTTCCCCTCTGGCAGGTGGTTAGAGCACTCAGGTAAATACCAGCCTGGAACAAGAAACTCACATTCAAACTGAAATTGACTGGCAAAGACCTGCACTTCCTTAGTGAAACCATGCAAATACAACTGCAGTAGCGCCTGGAGGTTGTTCAACTCTTCCTTGCTGAAGTTGCCCCGGGACCAGGGCCTCAGAAAGCGGATGGTGCCCAAGACACTGTCCCAGACATGAGTCTCCACCTCGCCCAGCCAGCCTGAGCTCTGGGTGTGCGCCCAGCTGTGGTTGGCAAAGGAGAAGATCTGGACCAAGCGGAAGGAGAGGGGCTCTTCTGATGCTGGATGTTGGAATCCTAGGAGCGGGGCAGCTGAGAGAGAGGAGAATGACCAGTGGAGAGAGTGTGAAAGGATGAGAGAAGAGGGGCCCATATAGGAGGGAAAAGATGGAGATAGTTATACAGGTTATACATATGCCCATATCCCCTTCCCCATGGGACAGCTTCCCCTCCCCAAAATCAGAGAGAGAAACTGAGACTGGGGGCAGGGATACTTTGCCTGGAAGTAGCCTGGCATGCAGACTCCAAGGGCATCCTGTAGGAGCATTTTTCTCTTCTCCCAGGTCCTCCCCAGAACTCATCCACTCTGCTGTGCCCAACCTCAGTATCTTTCCACCTGGCTCCTCTTACCCACTGTGCTTGCTCCACGGCAGAGAAGTCCCGTGAAGAGCAGGAGCAGCGGGAGCAGCACTGAAGCTCTGTTAGGGGAAGAATGCCTCAGCAGGACGAGTTGCGCTCCGAACTCAGGTATCATCTCCCCTCCAAGCCCTCTCGCACTCTCCTCTGACTTCCCTTACCATACAAACAGATAAACCTCTCCCTCTGCCCACTTCCCTGTCAGAGAGACCTCACTAACCACAGGCTTCCCACAGGGTCTCTCATTTCCCCTCCACCTCTCCCACTATCTGGCTTTCAGATTTTCTTCCTGCTCTTGTCTGCATCCTCCTGACCTCCCCTGTTGCACCAACTACTATAAAAGGAGTCCTGGCTTATGACAAAGTCAGCAGTCTGTGGTCTGGCCAGAAAATTTAGTGCCTTTTAACCTTGGATAAATCAAGTCCATAGTTGGGTTATCAATGTTCTCTTCTGAGAAAAGAAGTGATGGAATATCCTCAACACTGCCGAGTGGCCTTTCCAGCAGTCTCCCCACTCCTTATCTCTCTGTGGTCTTCTCCTCCTCTCATCTGTTTCCTGGTCTTCCTTTCTCCCTCTTCTTGGTCTTTCCTGTCTTTCTCTACTTACCCATTATTTGTTCCTCTGGAGTCTACTTTAACTCTTCTTACTTGTCCTGCCTGCTCTCCCTATCCCCTCAGTCTCTTCATTCTTCTCTTCTCAAAATCATTATCAGAAGATACTATGCATCCTGAGTGTAGCTGTATAATTCACAGCCAAATCTCCATAGTCCATAGTGAAAAAGGATCAGCAGTGGCAATACAGGTTATCAGACACTCTAAAGAAAATCCCCTGGGCCGGCCCGGTGGTGTAGTGGTTAAGTTTGCACGTTTGGCTTCGGAGGTCCGGGGTTCTCCAGTTTGGATCCTGAGCATGGACCTACTCACTGCTCATCAAGCCATGCTGAGGCAGCATCCCACATAGAGCAACTAGAAGGATGTACAACTGTGACACACAACTATCCACTGGGGCTTGGGGAGAAAAAAGAAAAAGAGGAAGATTGGAAACAGTTGGTAGCACAGAGCCAATCTTCAAAAAAATAAAAAGAAGAGAGAAAATGCCCTTTTTCTCAGTTTCCCCAGTCAGACCAATTGTCACTGTTGATAGAGTCCATGAGTTGGTGTGATCTGGAAGTGGTGAACTGGGAGACAGGTAGATTTGCACCCATGTTGTGTGAATGGATCTGGAAGGAATACACAGGGGCCTTGGATTCCCACTCCTACCCCAAATGAGTTGAGTGTGTCTACAGGTCGGTGGGCAAGCTTCATTCTGGGTATGAAGGGCGGGCAGGCAACCTTCCCTTCACAGTTCATGGCCTGGGAGCACTGGTGTCCCCTTGGAGGTGTCTGACCAGAGAGGAGTTTCCTTGGAGGCAGGGAAGTGACTCTAGGGGACTGGAGTGTTCATGGGAAAATTAATTGCTGTGCTGAGTCTTTATTTTTGTTCTTTGTGCTGATGCTTGCTGTGGCAACCTGAAGGCAGCTGTAATGCCATTCCTTTGTTTGGATTTCATATATTCATTCAAGTGACATGCACTCAGAAACCACCTAGTGCCAAGAAATTTGCCAGACACTAAGATTTCAGAGATAGAAGTCCTTTGAAGAAAACAAAACAAAAGACAACCTAAAACGTCTACTTTTCTTATGGAATGGACTCATGGAATAGTGATCAGAGGTATTGACAAAGGTCCACACTCAGTCTCATCCTGGTATTGTTGCTGAATTCTAAGGATAGAGAGAAATGTTGTAAAGTTTCAGACAAAATACTGGCTGTTTACAAAGAGAATGACATTGGCTTCAGATACCGCATGCGCAATGCCGTAGGGAAACATTTCAGAATTCTGAGATGATGAGCTAATCCTAATTTTTTTTATTCAGGAAAATTATTATTCTCCAAGAAAGGCAAAATTAATCCATATTTGAACACTCAAAAACTCAAAGCGTATGCCACATATCTCCCTCCTTTATGAAATGAATTATCTGAATAAAACCAAAAATTAACCTGACTGAAGAACTCAACAAATGATGCAAGAAATTTTGGTCTAAAATTATTTTTCAAATATATAGTTAACTCTAAATAATTGTTTAAAATTTACTTGTAAAATTTACATTTGCTTAATATTTCAGAAAAAATTTAATAATAATCAAAGAATTAAATTCCATATCACTTTACCAAAACCTGGGGAGGGAGATGAAAAGAAAGGAAAGAAGTTGTTCATTTCAAATCATATCTTACTGATCAAAAAAGCACAATATAAAATGGAATCAGTTAGAAAAATCAGTTAAATTATGATGTTTATAGAAAACTAGATTAAATCAAGGTGGCAGAGAGCACAAACATTTAGCTCATATCTCCAAAACACTTAAAATGTTTAAAAATGATATATGAATTCATTATCATGCTGGAAAGCAACGAAGGGGTCCACCTGCTGAAAAGAAATTTTAAAGTCGCTCAAAAAAGAAAGCAGATGAAATGGCTTCAAAATCCACTTCCCAAAACATAAGCAGGAGGAAAATAATATGAATATAAGGCAATGTCTGCAAATACTGTAAATATGAATAAAAACATTCAAAATATGATAATCAGTTAGAGAATTATTTGTTAACACTGCTTTTATTGAGTTTCAGGCTGCAAGAGCATTTGGTCGTATGACAGTAACCCAAGAATTCTCTCTTAGCAGACTGACATGTTTGCCTGGGGAGATATTTCAGCCTGAAAACAGACACTGTACTTGTAAGAGAAGCAGATCAGAGACTAAGGCAACTAGACCCCCAACAGCACCTCCTTTGTTCTTGCTAGAAACTGAAGAATCAATTGCATCACATGCACAGAAAGGCAGAGGGGGACAGGAGTGTATTTTGAGTAGAGCTTCCAAGTTCTATGGAAAGTTTAGGTAGATTTGACATACTTATTTTATCTGAAAAAATAAAAGAATAAGATCCTACATATCTTTGTTAAAGAGTAATGAAGGGAGTATATAGTAAAACTTATTAGAAAGTTAGTGTTAAGACAGGTGGAAGATGTATAGAAACTTATTATATGAGGGAAGTGGATATTGAAGCTTAGGAACCAAAGATAGGAAAAGAGGCAAGGCAGGAGGAATTACTAAACCCTGATTATGTGTGCTATATTGAAGAATTGCCTTGTTTTCCAAGCAAGTAAAGGATTTTAAACATGAGAGTGATGTGGTTGAAGTAGCATTTAGGAAAATTTCCCAAATCCCGATGAGATTCACTGTAGAATGTATCAGAGAGTGAGGAGACCAAGATGGCGGATGACTTCAGTGACCCAAACAAAGACAGAAGTGTTGAGAATGGAGAGGAGTGAAAATAATAAAGATAGCATGAAGGTAATCAGGATTAACCAAAGAAGCGTGACCAGGAGCAGATAAAGTGGAGCCAGTCACACAGGGAGACAACACAGGTTTGGGACGGATGGTATTGAGATGCACAGTTCAGTCTGGGTCATGTTCTGGGTGATTGACATCATATGGGTTGTTGCAAGGGGGTGTCATGGACTACACGGAACTGCCAAGTACATGGTGCAACAGAAAGAAGTGTAGACATCTACAAATCTGTCCCTCTTTCAAATTTTATTTTTAAGTTAAATTTAATAAATATTATTATCTATGTCTTAGAAAATGTTCAAGTCTCTTAAAGTTTGTTCATTTATTCATTCTTTCTTTCATTCAGTAAATAAATGTTTATTGAGCACTTACTATATCCCAGGCATTTTTCTTAGATCTGAGAATATAGTGGTAGAGCAAATTAAGAGTAGGGAAGGAGGTACACAGTCCTTTCCTGATGGGGTTTAGTGTCAATGAAAAGATTCACACAAATGAACATATACTGTCATAAATGCTGAATTTAGAAGTACACAGTGCTGTGATAACAAATGATAAGAGGAATGGACCAAGTCAGGGAGAGCAAGGAAAGATTCCCTGAAAGTGAAGACAGACCTACGTTCTGAGGGAAAATTAGGACTTAACCTGGAAAAGAGAACACAGTACATGCAAAGACTCAGTAAACAGAGGGAGTATATCCCATCTGAGGAACTGAAAAAAGGAAGCAATTCACATGTATATCATAACACAAAACTTCTCAAATATCATTAATCTGCTTCTCTGTCTTAAGTATATCATTTCTTTTAAAAAATGAACAAAAGATATTTTTGGATATGCTTATGCACTGAATGCCATAATATACTTTAGTAAAAGTTGCATCATGTTTACCTCTAGGCAACACATTCAGGAGGCTGATCATCTGATGATGATGTAGTCCACTGACAGTAGCCTGCAGCATCTGCAAATCTCAAACTCAGTGATGGTTGTGTCAGAGCTCATTTATCTATCAATTCATTGAGGAACCAGGTTCCTGTGGCTGGTCAGCCAACACTTCCAAAATAACAGCTTTTTAGGTGAACCTCTGGGTAACATGGGGTTTTCCTCCCCTACCCCTCCACCATGTTAGGCAGACATGAGCTAAAGTTTGAGTACTTTGCTTATCCTACAACACCACCCAGTAGGCCTCCAAGGCCCTTTTGAATATCCAGCTAGGTCTCTGTCAAAGTTTTGTGGTTCTGTGCATGACACTAATCCCTTAGGTAAGAGGAAATATTGAGAATGCATCATAAGACCATGCAGACAAAGAGGTGCTGCAGCATCTCTGACCCCCTAATTTTTCTAGCATGGGGAACTTCCAGAACGGTGGTGTGAGGAGCTTGGCTAATCCTCTCCCTCTAAAACAATGGTAAAACTCGACAATATTTTCAAAACAACCACTTTGAGACTCTGGAAATGGATCAGAAGCATACAACAAATAAAGTTTGTTTATTCCAGAAAAACTGCTGAACCTGGGGTAAGCACAGCTGCTCCCACCTCCTCTACGTGTCCAGTACCTTCAGTGCAGTTCTGCCAGAACAGAGAAAGCCCTGAAAATCAGAAGCTGGAGGTGGCTAGCTTGACTTAGAGAGGAGTAGGGAAAAAACCCATACCCAGGGGCATGGTTGAAAACAGTTGCAAACTCAAATGGGAAAGCCAGCCTAAGGATGTAACACTGATGGAGCAGGCAACATACCTGCAGACTCGCCAGGAAGTTTGGAGGGAGATCCTATCATATGCAAAGAATGACAATTTCATCTTTCTTTATGCTCTTTATTTTTAATGACTCAGTGGGCTAGAATGTACCACTTTAGTACCACTGTGAATAGTAATGGCAATAGCAGATATCCGTCCCGTTCTTAATTCTAATGTTACATCTTCTAAATTTTTGTTATTAAGTATACTTGCTATATGTTGGTTATAGCTAAACTAAATCATAATAAGGAAGTTCCTTTTTATTCCAAAATTGGTAGGATTATTTTTCATCGATGCATGTTTAATTTTACTGAGGGTTTATTAAGCATGTAGTGAGAGGCTCAGATGGTTCATTTTTCCCCATATTCTGTTAATACAGAAATCTGCATTAATGGGTTTTCTAATGTTTAATTATTCTTACACTCCTCGTAGAAACTATACATGGTATGCCTAAATGTACCTCAATTTGTAAGTGAAATTGGATAATGGCCATTGGGTGTTTGGTTTATTTGTTTGCTTTGTTTTTATTTGTTTGCTTTGTTTAAGTATTCTTGTCAGGCTGCTCAGTTTCGTGTTGTGATATTCTAGCCTCATAAAATGACTTCATTCATTTTCCATCTTTTTATATATCCTGAAACTGACCACCACATAAGAGCCTATGACCTTTTAGATTAGTTATAAATTTGCCAGCAGGTTCAATTTTTATCGTAACTGGGATGTTCAGGGTTTCTTAGGTCTTATTTTAGTCATTTATAATTTTCAATAAAATTTTCCATCTCATTTTGACTTCAAATTACCTGAAAGAAAGTTACACAGTCTTCTTTTATTACTTTTTACTCTTCACTAGGTCCATTAACTTTTAAATCCTAATTTTTTGGGGGTATTATCAATCCTTCTAGAGTTTACTTTTATATTTTATTAATGTTTTCAAAAAAACAGTTGGTAGCTCATTTGATAATTTTTATTTTATGATTTGTTTTAATTTCTATTTTAATAATGCAGACGTTATATTGCTTTCCTTTCTTCTACAGTTTTGGTTTATTTTATGGTTCTTTTACTTGCTTCCTGAGTGAATGGCTAGATTATTTATTTTCAATATTTCTTCTTCTCTACAAATACACTTAAAGCTATAAATTGCTCTGTAAATCTACCTTGGTTTCATAATACCATTATGAACTGTAGACAACAATATATATAGAAGAGAATATACACTAACCTACAAAAAACATAACATATAGTCAAAAAATGACCTATGCCAAATATCAATACTGTAAGTAACTGTACTCATTTGAAGAATTTTAGAAACTTTTAATAAACAAAATAAAGCAAAAATACATTAGAGAAGAAAATAATTTCATTATTCCACAAGAAACTGCACTGTTATATGGGTGAAAATAACCACATACCAGCTTTCAATTTTGAGGTTACTGAATTCAACAAGTCTCTGCAAAGAACTGAGCAAAGCAGAAATAAATTTCTGGTAACAACCCAATGGTAATTAACAAATCATTAATCAGGTTTCCTTCTAAATTAAAATTATGCAGAAGATAAATTCCAAAGGAAAAAATATCTCACACTAATTTTAATTTTTGGTACACAATATGGTATAATTGTTTCCTTCTTGCATGACAAAATTTCATTAGTGCCTAACCACCATTTTTGACTAAAAATATTTACTATCTGTGGCCAGGTCTCTTTCAAGAAGAAATTCCCCCTCCTATGTGTTTCTCTGGGGCTGCCCCACAGTCACACTCACAGATCACTTTCTGTTAACCTTCTTGCCAAAACTGAGAAATTCACTGGAAACATACTACAAGATATAGCTTTAGACAAAGCAATCTTCTTAAGCTAAGAAAATAACTTGGGGGGGGTGGGGATCACCTAGAATTGATTTAAAATAATATTTTTCAATACATTTGTATAAATGTAAGAACATGTTCAATCTGCTACTATTGAAAACTCCGTAATCATCTGGTGACCTTCTTGTATTTCCTTCAAAGAAGTCTGATTTACAACTTTAATGATATTAAGGTAAACAGTGCCACTTAATAAAATATTAACAGAAGTTATAAAATAACATCAACACTTATTATATCTACAAACATTCAATAGCCAACCAAAGTTTTGCATAATAAAATCTCATCTTTCAATTTGACCGTGTTGCTTTTTCTTCACAGGTGCAGGAAAAAGACAAAGAGGTAAGTGCCCAGACAGTCCTATGTGATAGCACAACTGGGCCTTTTCTAAGCCTCATTCATCTACTCAACAATTGTGTAATCTTCCAACACTGCCCATATAGCCAACCCCCTTCTTATAGTTAATTTTCAGGAGGTTTATATATAGAATATATATATTCTAGCTCTTTTCCTTCCTAGTCTAATTCTAAAGCTCAGTGACATTTTCTGTCTGAAGTATCCTTCTTTTTCAAAGAGATTTCCCTTTAGATAACAGTTCTATTCATGTGACTGTATGAGGCCAATGTTGTCCCAGCTAACCCTAGTAAAAGAATACAAAAAGGTCTTCGGCAGTATTAATCCATAGTGCTCTGATCATCGCTCTCAGCCGTTATTGGATTATCTTCAGATCCCCCAAAGTCTTAAATTAGTATTTCTAAGAGCACCTTTGGGATTCTTCCAGGAACTCACCAATGAGTCCATTTAGCTCCCACTTTTTGAAAACCTGTATGCAAGTTCCTCGGCCCTGTCTCCTCTGCCCTCAGTCATTGCCTGTCATGCACATTACAGTCATGCTATTGACATGAACTGGGTTCACATGCTCCAAACTAGTAGAGTAGGCTCTGAGGCCCTCAAAGTGAAAAATTCAAATGGAAATCCCTGTCTTTCCCCCCACTTTTAGTTACATTTTTGTTATGTAGCTTGAGGAGTTTTAAGTATGCTAGCCACATCTTACAGTAGTGCTGTCTAATAGACCTATCTGCATGATGGAAATGCTCTATTCTGTGCTGTCTGGTACAGTATTTAATTTAATTTTAATTTGGAAAGTGTAGTCTTAGTCTTTAGACTGAAAATAATAACTTTTAGTTTTTATCCCATCCCTATGACTTTCTATGATTCAAACGTGTCCAGTCCATGAATCAGCCAGACATTCCCCTCATATCCGAATCCTGAAGACAGACAGTGCTCGGCCCAACCTGGAACCCCTGCCGTACTTGAGTGGAGACTGCAGTGCTTCATTTAGATCCATCACCACAACATCCCACCCTCTCCTTCCACACTACCCAGTCCATGATGTCTTATCTTCTGTGGCTGAAGATTACTGTTCTTGACTCCTTACACTATTACGAAGTGAAGCAGAAGATGGAGTGGCCATTGCCTAAGGCTCATTGTCCTGAGTGTCACTTCTCTGATCATCACCTGCCAGGAAAGTTGACACTTCTCATTAGGTTCCTGAAGACTTCCAATGACAAATATTTGAATAACAGATTTAATACTAAATTTCAGCCTTTGTATTTTTCATTCCAGTTAATGCAATATGTTGTCCATCTATTTCTAATTAAATTTTTTCTTTCTACTGCTCATACTCCAGGAATTTTTTTTAGTTGTTCTTAGTTTATATCACAGTGTGTATGCCCTCAGAGAAAGTGCTATTTCATGTGGCACATACCTGTGTAGATCATCTTATCAGTTAATATACTTCAGGAACTCTTTGTTTGTTTTTAGACTTTATTAGGGCTTTTTAAATTTTTTTTTGCTGGGAAAGATTCACACTGAGCTAACATCTATTGTCAATCTTCCTCTGCCATTTCTTTTTCCTCCCCATAGTCCCAGTACATAGTTGTATATTCTAGTTGTAGGTCCTTCTGGTTCTATGTGAGCCACCACCACAGCACGGCTACTGACAGATGAGTGGTGTGGTTCTGCAACAGGGAACCGGCCTGGCCCTGGCTGCTGAAGTGGTAAAGGTACCAAACTTTAACCACTAGGCCATCAGGGCTGGCTTAAAAACAAATATTTTATTTCAGAATAATTTTAGATTTAGTGAAAAGTTGCAAAGATAGTATACAGTGTTCCCGTATAACTTTGTTCCAGTTTCTCCTAAAGTTAACATTTTGCATAACTGTGACAAATTCACCAAAACTAAGAAACTAACATTGGTACATTATCATTAACTAAAGTACAGATTTATCCAGATTTCACCAATTTTTCCACCAATTTCTATTTTCTCTTCAATGTTTCAATCCAGGATATGACACTGCATTAATTACATCCCCTTAGTCTTCTCTGATCTGTGACAGCTTCTCACTCATTCCTTGTTTTCATGAACTTGATAATTTTGAAGAGTACTGGTCAGATATTTTGTAGAATTTCCCTCACTTTGGGTTTGTCTGATGTTTCTCTCACAATTAGTTTGGATTATGGATTTGAGGGAAGAATACCACAGAGCAGCATGCCCCTCTCATCACACCATATTAGGGGTACGTGATATCAACATGACTCATGACTGGTGATGTTAACCTTGATCACTTGGTTAAGGCTGTGCCTGCCAGGTTGTTTCACTGTGAAGTTACTATTTTACCTCTTCACCCTCTATTCACTGGAAGTGAGACCGTAAGTCCAGCCCACATTCAAGGGCAGGGATCAAGCTCCACCTCCTGGAAGAGGAGTAGCAGCACAGGTAATAGGAACTCTTCTGTGAAGATTGATCTCTTTTCCTTCATTTTAAAAATAATTGATCATTTATTATATTTGTGTGGGCTCATGTATATTTATTTTAAACTTTGGGTTTTATTTGGATTTTTAAGACCTGCTATCACCTCTTCTCCCAACCATCTTAGTGACCACTTCAGTCTCTGCTATCCATTTCCCCAATTTCCCTGTAAGTCAGCTCTCCAAGTTGAGGCCCACCTCCAAGATCTCAAGTCATCTCTACCCCTGTCCCAATAACATATGAAGATGTTCTAAGTTCTTCTTTTCCCCCAAGAATTACCAAAAAAAAAAAAATGAATTGAAACAAGAGTATTATTGGGCCATCTTTCTCTATGAGGATATAACTTGAACAAACCGTACAATTCTGAGTTGTGGCATCCACATCTGTGAAATGAGAACAATTACATTATCTTCCTCATGGGGTTATTGTGAGGATGAAATGAGGAATGTGAAAAAAGAACACAAAAAACATTTAAAAATTATAAGCTCCTAGTATTTTTAGAACCATCACCACCACCACTACCATCATCATCATCTTCCCAGATGATCTCTGTAACTTGAGGAAACAATAGTATCTCCTTTGTAAAGGTGCCTGCCTGTGTGAATGTCATGGATTAATCAGTTTTGCTCTGCTTCCCTGATTAATAAATCCTTAAACTTTCAAAGTCATGATCCTAACCAATTGTTTTGACTTTTAAAATAACACTGGAATTTCTCTTATGCCAATAATGGATTAGATTGTTTAAGAAAAATATTCTTCTGAGAACAGCTAGTAAAGACAGATTTTGAAAAATATCATCTATTTGAAAATATCTGAGAACTGTCAAGACAGTGAGCAATTAGAGTACCATGATCCAGGAAAGGAAGGAAGTCCTGAAAGGTGAAACCTAGCATTTGGGCACATTTCCTTCACCCACAGGCATCTGCCAAATGTGGTGCATGAGAGGCAGAAGGCCGAGCAGAACCTTCCACAGAGTCAAGGAGCTAAGGAGACAAAAATTGGAATTTGGGGCCTACATAAGAAGAGAAGCCCTAGTAAACACCACAGGCTTTAGGTTGAAACCCTAAAATCTTTACATTCAAAAGCCCTATACTGTTAAAGTAAAAGTGATGCAGAAATAGGAAAAATAGAAAAAAATCTGAATAATTGCAATTATTGACTTGATTAAGGGTAACTGACATTGCTAACCCCCAGAGATAATTGCCAAGTTGAGTAATGAAAAGGGTAAATAAATCAAAATAAATATTTACTGTACTAAATAAATTTAACTTTGAATTTATTAAGAAAAGTGGGAAGCTATAGTAAGGTGGTGGATGGTAGATTTAAACCCAAAATATCAGTAATTATACTGAAGATAAGTAGACTAAAAATTAAAAGACAAAGCTTGTAATACTGAGAAAACAACTATATTATGCTCACAAGAGAAATACCATACATGTAAGTAAACAGAAGATTTTAAAATAAAACAATGGAAAAGACACACTATGAAAACACTAGCAAAAAGGAAGCTGGTAGAGCTCTACTAAGTTATTACAAAGTAGCCTTATAGACTAGGAAGCAGTCTTAGATATAAAGAGGAAAAGGCATCACAAAGGAGATACAACATTTCTAAACATTTATGCATGTAGGAATATATTCTCAAATTTATAAAGCAAAATCTGTTTTAAAAAGGAAATATTTTAAAAATGTACAATGTTGGAGTTTTATTTGATATGTCTCTCTCAGTGATAGAAAAAGTAAATAAGCAAATATGTTTAAGATTTGAACAACATGATTAATAAGCAAGACTTAAATGATATGTTTAGAATTTAAAGATTTGTCAACAGAAAAATTTATATTCTTCCCAATTACACATGAAACATTTATTTGAATGAATGAATAAAGAAAATGTGGCATGTACATACAATGGAATATTATTCAGCCTTAAAAAAGAAGAAAATCCTGCAATGTGTGACAACATGGATGAACTTAGAAGATATTATGCTGAGTGAAATAAGCTAGTCACAGAAGGACAAATACTGCACAATTCCACTTACATGAATTATCTAAAATAGACAAACTCATAGAAGCAGAGAATCAAATGGTAGTTGCCAGAAGCTAGGGGAGGAGGAAATGGGAAATTGTTTTTTAATGGATATAAAGTTCCTGTTATGCAAGATGAATAAGTTCTAGAGATCTGCTGTACATAGTACCTATAGTTAATGATGTGATATTGTGGACTTTAAAATATTCTGAGAGGATAGATCTCATAAGTGTTCTTACCAAACACACACACACAGGAACACATGGAAATTTTTGGAGATGATGGATGGCTATGTTTAGTACCTTGGTTGTGGTAATGGTATCATGGATGTATGCATATGTCCAAACTCTTCGTGAGGTAAACATTAAAAGCGTACAAAATCAATTATACCTCGATAAAGCTAAAGAAAAATGACGTGCTTTTCCTGAAGCAATGTGAATAAACTTCAAAAGTTCAAAGCCATACAAAATGTTTTTCTAACAAGTGGAATTAAGCTAAAAGTCAATGACTAGAATATAACCAGAAATTCTTCTATGTCTTAAAATTGAGAAATGCAAATTCTAAATAACTAATGTGTCATAATGATCAGTAGAAAATATTTTGAGCTGACAAAGGCAATGCAGCGTATCAAACTTTCTGATAAGCAGCTAAAGCCAGGCTTAAAGGAAAGTTTTAGCATTAAAAGCACATATGAGGGGCCAGCCCAGTGGCACAGCAGTGAGGTTCGCGTGTGCTCCACTTTGACCGCCCGGGGTTCACGGGTTCAGATCCCAGGTGCTGACAGACACACCACTTGTCAAGCCATGCTGGGGCAGCATTCCATTTCAAGTAGAGGAAGATGGGCATGTATGTTAGCCCAGGGTCAGTCTTCCTCAGCAAAATAAATAAATAAATAAAAATAAAAGCACATATGAGAAAATAATGGCGAAATATAAATGGCTTAAGCATCTGCATCAAGAAATTAGAAATATAATGTGATATGATTTATAATAAGAAATATATGTTTGGCCTTTGTCCTCATTTCTGGCACAGAGCTCCTAAAACACTTGAAATTTTCTAAGTGTTTAGAGCAATCAATGTGTGTTTTGTTATGTTAATGAAGTGACTTTTGGAAAGCCCCTAGATAACCTAAGGATGGAGGATGGTTGCCAGGGAGACCAAACCACCAGATTAGAGTATTAGAACTTTCAGTCCCACCCACTCTGACCTCCAGGGTGAAGGGAGAGACTGGAGGTTGAATCAATCACCAATGGCCAATGATTTCATCAATCATGTCTATGTAATGAAGCTTCAATAAAAACCCAAAAGGATGGGGTTCAGAGAGCTTCCATGTTGGTGAACATGTCAAAATTCAGGGGAGTGTTAGCTTGGAGAGCATGTGGAAGCTCTGTGCCCTTTAGCCAGACCTTGCCCTATCCAACTCTTCTGTCTGTCTGGCTGTTCCTGAGTTATATCATTTTATAATAAGCCAATGATCCAGTAAGTAAAATGTTTCTCTGAGTTTTGTGAGCTACTCTACCAAATTAATTAAACCCAAGGAGGAGGTCATGGGAACCTCTAATCTATAGTCAGTTGGTCATAACACAGCTAATAACCTGAACTTGTGATTGGCATCTGACAAGAGTGGGGAGCAGTCTTGTAGGACTGAATCCTTAACCTGTAGAATCTGATGCTATCTCCAGGTAGATAGTGCCAGTATTGAGTCGAATGGCAATAGCCCCAGCTGGTGTCCAGAGAATTCCTTGTTGGATATTTGGGGAATCCTCCTCCCCCATACAGTGGGATTGGATGGGCAGAATCCTTATATAACAACAAATTAAATGCAAAGAAAGCAGAAGGAAGGAAATAATAAAGAAAAGGATATGACTAAAGAAAGAACCAACAAAGCCAAAAGTTAGTTTTTGAAAAATTTATAAAATTGATAAACCCTTGTCAAGATGAGAGAGAGAAAGGATAAACAAGAGAGAGAGAATAAATATCTGAGATCTGATAAAAAGGCTTGCTAAAACACAGATTTCTGGTTCACATTCTCAGATTTTCTGTTTCAATAGGTCTAGAGCGGGGTCTGAACATTTCTTTTTCCAAGAAGCTCACAGGTACTACTGCTGCTGCTTGTTCAAGTTCCACACTCCAAGAAACACAGGCTAATCAGGGCCCTGGACTGTAGCTGAGGGTGTAGTCAAGCATACAACAGCATGCCTACTCTGTAAGATGAGGTGGAGTTGGAGGCATTCTGGAGAAGTAACCAGCTCTGCTAATGGAGAGGACAGAAAGCTATATTTTCAGCCATTTTGTTTGTTAGTGTCATTGAGTTGATTCCAACTCCTACGACCCCATGCAGAGCGGCACCCTGCCCGGTCTTTTAGCAGCATCCTCTCACCTTCCTGCACTATATCAGACAATGCTTCGCTGCTACTCATGGGGTTATTGTTTTTTTGAGGTAACATTGGTTTATAACAATATATAAACTTCAGATGTACATCATAATATTTTGACTTCTTTATAGCCTTCATCATGTTCATCACCCAAAGTGTAATTACCATCCATCACCATACACATGTATCCAGTCATCCCTTTCGCCCTCCTCCCTCCCTCCTTCCCCTCTAGTAACCGCTAATCTAATTTCTGTATCTGTGTTTCTTTGTTGTTGTTTTTGTCTTCTATTTATGAGTGAAACCATACAGTACTTGACTTTCTCCCTCTGACTTATTTCACTTAGCATAATACCCTCAAGGTCCATCCACATTGTTGCAAATGGCAAGATTTCATCTTTTTATGGCTGAGTAGTATTCCATTGTGTGTGTGTGTATATATATATATATATATATACCACATCTTCTTTATCCATTCTTCTGTTGATGGGCACTTAGGTTGTTTCCAAGTTTTAGCTATCATGAATAATGCGGCAATGAACATAGGAGTTCATATATCCTTACCATTCGTGTTTTCATGTTCTTTGGACAAATACCCAGCAGTGGAAAAGCTGGATTCTATGGTAGTTCTGTTCTTAATTTTTGGGGGAATCTCCATACTGTTATCCATAGTGGCTGCACGACTTTTCATTCCCACCAGCAGTGTAGGAGAGTTCTCTTTTCTTCACATCTTCTCCAACATTTGTTATTTCTTGTCTTGTTAATTATAGCCATTCCGAGGGGCATGGGGCGATATCTCACTGTAGATTTGATTTGCATTTCCCTAATAATTAGTGATGTTGAATATCTTTCCATGTGCCTGTTGGCCATCTGTATATCTTCTTTGGAAAAATGTTTATTCAGATCTTTTGTCCATTTTTTAATTAGGTTGCTTGTTTTCTTGTTGTTGAGATGTATGAGTTCTTCATATATTTTGGATATTAACCCTTTATCAGATATATGGTTTGCAAATATCTTCTCCTAATTGTTAGATTGTCTTTTCATTTTGTTGATCATTTCCTTTGCTGTGCAGAAACTTTTTAGATTGATGTAATCCTATTTGTTTATTTTTTCTTTTGTTTCCCTAGCCTGGTTAGATATGGTATTTGAAAATATGCTGCTAAGGCCGATGTTGAAGAGCATACTGCCTATGTTTTCTTCTAGAAGTTTTATGCTTTCAGGTCTTACATTCAAGTCATTGATCTATTTTGAGTTAAGTTTTGTGTATAGTGTAAGATAATGGTCTACTTTCATTCTTCTGCATTTATTGAAGAGACTTTCCTTTCTCCATTGTATGTTCTTGGCTCCCTTGTTGAAAATTAGCTGTCCTTAGATGTGTGGTTTTATTTCTGGGCTCTCGATTCTGTTCCATTGATCTGTGTGTCTGTTTTTGTGCCAGTATGACATTTGTTCGATTGCTATAGCTTTGTAGTATATTTTGAAATCAGGGAGTGTGATACCTCCAGCTTTGTTCTTTTCTCTCAGGATTCCTTTGGCCATTCAGGAGTCTTTTGTTGTTCCATATAAATTTCAGAATTATTTGATCTACTTCCATGAAAAATGTCATTGGACTTTGATAGAGATTGCATTGAATCTGTAGATTGCTTTAGGAAGTATGGACATTTTAACTATGTTAATTTTTCCAATGCATGAGCATGTGATATCGTTCTATTTCTTTTTGTCTTCTTTGATTTCTTTCAACAATATTTTATAGTTTTCAATGTACAGGTCTTTCACCTCCTTGGTTAAATTTATTCCTAGGTATTTTATTCTTTTTGTTGTGATTGTAAGTGAGATTGTATTCTTGATTTCTCTTTCTGCTAGTTCACTGTTAGTATATAGAAATGCAAGTGACTTTTGTATGTTGATTTTGTACCCTGCAACTTTACTGTATTTGTTTATTAGGTTTTGGTGGATTCTTTATGGTTATTTAATATATAAATGCATGTCATCTGCAAATAGTGACAGTTTTACTTCTTTCTCTTCAGTTTGGATCCCTTTTATTTCTTCTTTTTGCCTAGTTGCTCTGGTTAAGACTTCCAATACTATGTTGAATAAGAGTGGCAAGAGTGGGCATCCTTGCCTTGTTCCTGTTCTTAGGGGCATAGCTTTCAGTTTTACACTGCTGAGTATGATGTCAGCTGTGAATTTGTCATATATGGCCTTTACTATGTTGAATCATAGGGTTTTCATGACCAATCTTTTGAGAAGTGGGCAGTTAGATCCTTCTTCCTAGTCTGTCTTGCTCTGGAAGCTCCATTGAAACCTGTCCACCATGGGTGACCCTGCTGGTATTTGAAGTCCCAGTGGCATAGCTTTCAGCATCACAGCAACATGCAGCCACTACAGTATGACAACTGACAGATGGGCAGTGATTGATTTGATTCCCAGACCAGGAATCAAACCTGGACCATGGCAGTGAGAGCACTGAATCTTAACCACTAGTCCATGAGGGCTACCCTTCCCAAATCCTAAAGTCTGTATTGTCCTACAATTTCCAGGTGGAGAACTGCTTCTAATATTCCTGGCTTCCCCCAAATTTCTGCTTGCTCTGACCTCCCTTCCCAAGTCCTATAAAAACATACTCAAATTCTCCTCCCCCATCTTGCTGTTTTAATCAAAACGAATTTGGATTTTTAAAGATGGGGTTTCTAAAAACTATAGAATAAACAAAACATGAATGAAGGCAAATGTAAATCAAACCTATAAGTGAATTGATACAGCACACATATCCAAAAAAAAAAAAAAACTCTCTTGATTCTTTTGTTTGACTACTTAACAACCCACCTGTGTGTTATCCCTCACCCAGTCTGATTCTTCCTCATTCTCACTGGAAAAATGAGGAGTGGGATCCCATTCTGATGAATTTTTGTAGGTAGATGATAGTTACAGTTTGGACACAAGTGGTTTTCCCCAGAGGAGTTTAGGGCAGAAGTAAGGAGAGTATGGTAGTTTTTCTTATGTTAGAAATATTTTAGCAAGAGGGAAAACTAGAATATCAATGAAAGGGGAAAAAAGATGGAAGGAAATGACTTTGAAAAAAACCATTAACATAGCAGTTACATCAATTCAGATCATTTTTATTCAGCAAATGCATATGCAAGTAAGAGATCTTGCCAGGGATCCACCTAGAGCAAGCCCTTCTCTCAAGGGACTTACAAGTAAAAGGGGAAGAAAAACAAAAATAACTGCAATGCCATAGGTACCAAGTAAAGTGGATCTCTGTGTGACACCAGACTAGGGAAGGTAATTCCATTCCTGGAGGAAGAAGCATCACAGCTGGGCCTTGAGGGTTAGAAAATCATTCAGGCAGAGACAGAGAAATTATGTTAAAAATGCTCAGCATCTCTGCAAATACAATTATTCCCCCATAATTATGGTTAGCTTACTTTGACAAATGATATTTCAACAGACACAGGGAAAAAATGTTTTAAAATAAGAAGCCAAAGGAATGTCACCACTAAGTTGTATACCATACTTCATTTATTCTCAGACACATTCTCACATCTCACATGTATAGAATCTAGGTGGATTCTACTGTTGATATCATCTCATAATAAATTTGCAGTTTTCAATTATTTTTCTGCTAGTATAAAAATTATGATTTATCTTACAACTTATGGGAACTCTGGTTTGATCAAATATGATGATTATCTGATGAAATATGATGAGATTGATTCCTGGGCTGACAACTTGAGATTCTGGGCTTCTGGGTCCTTACTCCAAATGGAAAAGAAGACATGATAACTCAATATGACCTGTTAAGAACACAAGCAAAAAATAGCTCTACATAAAAGACATTTATACACCCATATTCATAGCAGTATTATTCATGATAGCTGAAAGGTGGACTCAACTCAAGTGTCCATTGATAGATGAATGAATAAATAAAATGTGTTATATATATACAATGCAATATTATTTAGCCTTAAAAAGAAAGGAAATTCTGACACATGCTACAGCAAGGATGAACCATGAGGACATTTGCTAAGTGAAATAAGCCAGTCACAAAAAGACAAATACTGATGATTTCACTTACATGAGGTACCTACAGTAATCAAATTTATATTGACAGAAAATAGAATGGTGGTTGCCAGGGCCTGGGGGAGCAGGGAATGGGGAGATGTTTAATGGGTATACAGTTTGGGTTTCTCAAGATGAAAAGAGTTCCAGAGATTAGTTGCACAAAAATGTGAGTGTACTTAACATTACTAAAGAGCACCTTTAAAAAGGGCTAAGTGGCAAATTTTATGTCATGTGTATTTCACCACAATTAAAAAAATAGATTTACATAAAGAAGATGGGAGTTGGGAAGAAAGAGGAAAGGGCCTGGTGGAAAGATTGAGGCTATAGTGATAGAAATATATAAAATGGTAGAAAAGAGTGGGAGGGTGAACAGAAAAGATTAAAAATATAACTCACCAGTGCCTCAAAAACCACAATCCAAAACATATCAAAAGGATCAATGAGGGAACTATTATTGCCAAAACTATCAATCCGATGGAGGTGGAATGTCCTGGAAACTGGGAGAGGACACAAGGATGTCACTTCAAACCCTCTAATTCTTCAAAATTCTCTAATCCTCCTGACCTTCCTTTGACCACCTGAGGGTCAGCACTACCCTTCACCTGCTTCCAATGTATGGGCATCTCCAACTCCCTCTCTTATTCCCGGACACCATTTACCCATATCCATACCCACATCATCTATTTTTATTCCTGTTGGGACTAGAGTCCCAAAAATCTCTCTCTCTCACTCCTTCTCATCTGTCAAGTCCCACCCCTTCCCCAGTGCCTCCCTCTATGCTTGAGAACCATCTCCTCCCATTTTCAGCTGGGCCTGGGTCTTTCTCACCCCAGTAGAGGATGATGTCCTGGTCTCCTAGACTGCTGTGCCTCACTCGGCAAGCCAGGCCAGTAGCCTGCTCCACTGCCACATCCAGGGTTACTCAGAGATACCATGTCTCATCAGCATTGGGCAGGACGTCACCTTGCTGAGTGCCTGGCTGTTCCTGCTCACCCCGCATCCACATCACCCACACGGGCTTTGGGTAGAATCCTGAGACATGGCACACCAGCAGCAGACGGCCAGGCCCAGGAGTGGGGCCCCTGGACAGCCAGGCCTCAGGCTTCACTGGGGCAGAAAGGGGCGGAGAGAGTGTCAGATTATGACTCTAATCTATAGCATAAGGACTCAGAAACCCACAAGTTTGGACTCTATAGCATAAGGACTCAGAAACCCACAAGTTTGGACACTGACCCCTCCCACTCCTTTGGGAACCAAATACTTTATTGATTAAGTCCATCTCTACTTAGGTGTATCCTACTCTTGAATTTAAAGAAGGTAGTGGGAAGTGACATAGAAAAGTCTTTGGGAGAGAATAAGACTAACCTTGCGTCTGCAGTTCTGCCTTCCCTGCATCGAGGACACCCAAGAGATATTGAGGGCAGGTTTCTTTTTTTTTTTTTTTTTTTGTGGGGAAGACCAGCCCTGAGCTAACATCTGTTGCCAATCGTCCCCTTTTTGCTGAGGAAGACTGGCCCTGGGCTAACATCCGTGCCCATCTTCCTCCACTTTATATGGGACGTCGCCACAGCATGGCTGACAGGCAGTGCGTCGGCGGGTGCCAGGGATCCAAACTCGCGAACCCCGGGCTGCCAAGCGCGGACTAAACCGCTGTGCCACCGGGCGGCCTCAAGGGCAGGTTTCTAAGAGGAGCTTATTTATGACATCATGGATCCCTTGGTACTGTTCAATGAGTGTGCAGAACTTCTGTGCCCTGCTGCCGCCCTCTGGGGCAGGTACACATGATTCATTCTTGATGCTCAGGAAATCCAGTCCTCCTAAAGCTCCCCTCAAGAAGCTTACTGTGGCCTCCCCAGAATGCAGCTCACAGCCTGCTATGCCCTGGATCTCAAAGGGGTCTGGATAAAAGGAAAACAGAGGAAAAAGTTATTAAAAAGCAAATAAGAAGGAAAGGGGTGTGGAAAGGACCTAGGATGTGGTTTTTGTGGGTAGAAAGGACTGAGGTGTGATATGATGAGCCAAAAACCAATGGCAATATTCAGAGGTATTTCAGAAAGAAGAGCAGCAGGGAGAGGTATGCATGTCATGAATGGTGGAGGAGCACTATTATAATGACATGTGGTGGGTAAGAGAGGAGAAGGGGAGCAAAGTGTGAGGAGCAGGGTGATGGGGTCAGGAGTACAGCACTCCACCGTGAATGAGAGGATTACATTGAGAAGAATAAAATGCTTAAGGAGATGGATTGGAAGAAGAGGAAGTCACACTTTAGTTCACCCAGGCACAGGGTAGGAGAAGTGAGGGCTTCTTGCTTGGAGCTTGAGAGAAGTGAGTTATGCACAAACAAACCAGGAAATGGTTACTAGGGGAATCTTCATCTATCAGACAAGAGTGCAGGAAGCAGGGAAAATCTGGAATCCTTTGTGGAGGTGTGGGGTCAGAGTGGGAGACTACTCCAGAGAACTGTGTGCATGCAGTTGGGTAAAGTGGGAAGGAAGGGAGAAAGGTCAGAGGCAGCAGTAGCCTGAGCTAAGAGAGAGAAAAAAGCCATTGAGAATCTCCCCAGGTCAGAGGACTGCACTCACATTCCATCTGGAATTCATTGACGTGGTCCTGCACTTCCCGAATGAATCCGATGAGGTAGACTCGGAATAGTTCCACCAGCTCAGTCACCTCCTCATCCGTGAAGTTGCCCTTGGACCAGGGCTTCAGGAAAATGGCAGTGCCCGAGTCACTATCCCAGCCATGAATCTGCAAATCCTCCAACCAGCCTGAGCCTTGATTTTGTGCCCAGGTGCTGTTGGCGAAGGATGAGATCTGGATGAGATGGAAAGAAGTTGGCCCCTGGAAGCCTGTGGATAGTGGAAGGATAAGAAAATGAGGAGAAAGGAGGAAGCAGGAAGGAGTGAAAAACAACAAAAATTGAAAAGATTGAGAGAAAAAGAACCCAGAGTCTGAAGAACAGCATAGAGTCTGAGACATTTGCCTGCCCCAGGGCTTCAGGCTCCATCCCCAACCTCCAGAATAGGAGAGGGCTGGAGACAGGAGGGCCCAGACTGTTAGAGGTAAGAGCAGCTTTTATGCAGATGCTTTGCACCTGTGCTGGGAGCTGCCAGAGTTACTCTTACCATTCTTATTGTCACCACCTGGGAAGAGAACTGCTTGTAATAGAAGTGGCAGAAGCAGCATTTCACTAGGAGATAGATCTTCTGACTCTCAGAGCTGGTGTTTGATCTCTGCTTTCAGCAAACCTTTTCATCAATACTCTGTAGTAACTTTCTCTTCCAACTGGCAGATCTCTTCCTCATCCACGTTGCACACGAGTGACAAGCTGTGCCTCCCACAGCTCTGGACCTCCCACTCTGCCTCTCATTTCCACTCCAGCCCTGACTTCTAGATTTTACTTTTTAATCTCCCTAGCTTCCAGCTACTCTCCCTGACCTCAGCTTCCTTCATACTTACTACCTTGGAAAAGCTCTCATGTGATTTTTAAAGGTCATTTTACTTCCCCCAATCCTTTATTTCTATATCTGTTAAATAAGAGAATAATATTAAAAAATTGTTCAGCTTCTAGTCTGTTTTAATCTAGAAGGATTCTTTTGGCTTATCCTCCCAACTCAACCTTCCTCCCCACAGCCCTCTTTTCTCTGACACTCTGTCATTTCTTCTTCCCAATGTTCTCAGTGGCTCTTATTTCATCCCCCCGTCTGGTCTCCCCAACCCCACATCCTTGTTTCTCTGTGGGTGTTGATAATCATTTATAAAGAGGAAAATCATTTAAAACATGGCCTGGACTATGATACAGCAGATTCAAATTCCAGAATCAAATATGATAAATACTGCAATTTATAATCCAAGCAAAATTATGTTATACCATAGCAATTTTTGAAATTATTTTATTGAGGTCATATTGACTTATAACATTGTGTAACTTCAGGTGTACCTTATTATATATTTGTTTCTGTATAGACTGCATTGTGCTCACCCCTAATAATCTAGTTGTTATCCGTCACTATACATATGTGCCCCTTTACCCCTTTTGACCTCCCCCACCCCATCACCCTCTGGTAAATTCTAATCTGTTCTCCTTATCCATGTGATTGTTTATCTTCTACATATGAGTGGAATTATACGGTGTTTGCCTTGCTCTGTCTGGATTATTTCACTTAACATAATACCCTCAAGCTCCATCCATGTTGTTGTAAATGGCATGATTTTGTCTTTTTTAATGACTGAGTAGCATTCCATTGTATATATCTACCCTATGTCTTCTTTATCCATTCATCCATTGATGGGCACTTGGGTTGCTTCCACATCTTGGCTACTCTGAATCCTGCTGCAACAAACATAGAGATGCACAAATCTCTTTGTATTGTTGATTTCATGTTCTTTGGATAAATACCTAGTAGTGGAATAGCTGGATTGTATGGTATATCTATTTTTAATTTTTTGAGAAATCTCCATACTGTTTTCCATAGTGGTTGCACCAGTTTTCATTCCCACCAGCAGTGTATGAGAGTTCCCTTTTTCCACACCCTTTCCAACACTTGTTATTTCTTGTCTTGTTAATTACAGCCATTCTGACAGGCATGAGGCAATATCTCATTGTTATTTTTGATTTGCATTTCCCTAATAATTAGTAATGTTGGACATCTTTTCATGTGCCTGTTATCCATCTGTATATCTTCCCTGGAAAAATGTCTGTTCATATCCTCTGTGCATTTTTGGATCGGGTTGATTGTTTTTTCGTTGTTGAGTTTCATGAGTTCTTTAAGTATTTTGGAAATTAACCCCTTGTCAGATATATGATTTGCAAATATTTTCTCCCCATTGGTGGGTTGTCTTTTCATTTTGTTGATGGTTTCCTTTGCTGTGCAGAAGCTTTGCAGTCTGATGTAGTCCCATTCGTTTATTTTTTCTTTTGTTTCTCTTGTCTGAGTAGACATGGTATTCCAAAAGATACTGCTAAGCCCAATGTCACAGAATGTACTGCCTATATTTTCTTCTAGGATTTTTATGGTTTCAAGTCTTACATTCAAGTCTTCGATTGATTTTGAGTTAATTTCTGTGTATGATGTAAGATAATGGTCTACTTTCATTCTTTTGCGCTTGGCTGTCCAGTTTTCCCAACACCATTTATTGAAGAGACTTTCCTTTCTCCTTTGTATGTTCTTGGCTCCTTTGTCAAAGATTAGCTGTCCGTAGATGTGTGGTTTTATTTCTGGGCTTTCAAATCTGTTCCATTGATTTGTGTGTCTGTTTTTGTGCCAGTACTGTGCTGTTTTGATTACTACAGCTTTGTAGTATATTTTGAAGTCAGGGATTGTGATGCCTCCAGCTTTCTTCTTTTTTCTTAGACTTGCACTGGCTATTTGGGGTCTTTTGTTCTTCCATATAAATTTTAGGATTCATTGTCCTATTTCCATGAAGAATGTCATTGGGGTTCTGATTTGAATTGCATTGAATCTATAGATTGCCTTAGGTAATATGGACATTTTAACTATGTTTATTCTTCCAATGCATGAGCATGGAATATCTTTCCATTTCTTTATGTCTTCTTTGAATTCTTTCAATAATGTCTTATAGTTTTCAGTGTATAGGTCTTTCACATCTTGGTTAAATTTATTCTTAGATATTTTATTCTTTTTGTTGAGATTATAAATGGGATTATATTCTTAACTCTCTTTCTGCTAGCTCATTATTAGTGTATAGAAATGCAACTGATTTTTGTGTGTTAAATTTGTACTCTGCAACTTTGCCATAGTTGTTGATTATTTCTAACAGTTTTCTGGTGGATTCTTTTGGGTTTTCTCCATATAAAATTATGTCATCAGTGAATGCCGAGAATTTTACTTCTTCCTTTCCAATTTGGATACCTTTTATTTCTTTTTCTTGCATAACTGCTCTAGCCAAAATCTCCAGTACTGTATTTAATAAGACTGGCAAGAGTGGGCACCCTTGTCTTGTTCCTGTTCTCAGAGGGATGGCTTTCAGTGTTTCACTGTTAAGTATGCTGTTGGCTGTGCGTTTGTTTATATGGCCTTTTTTATTTTGAGGTACTTTCCATCTGGGCCCATTTTACTGAGCACTTTTATCACGAGTGACTGTTGGACCTTGTCAAATGCTTTCTTTGCATTTATTGAGATGATCATGTGATTTTTATTCCTCATTTTGTTAATGTGGTATATCACACTGATTGGTTTGTGGATATTTAATCATACCTGCGCCCCTTGTATAAATCCCACTTGATTATGGCATATGATCCTTTTAATGTATTGCTATATTCGATTTGCTAATATTTTGTTGAGAATTTTTGCATCTATGTTCATTAGATATATTGGCCTATAATTTTCCTTCTTTGTGTTGTCCTTGTCTAGTTTTGGTGTCAGGGTAATGTTGGCCTCATAGAATGAGTTAGAAATCATTCCATCTTCAATTTTTCAGAATAGTTGAGAAGAATAGGTATTAAATCTTCTTTGAGTGTTTGGTAGAATTCTCCAGAGAAGTCATCCAGTCCTGGACTTTTGTTTTTTGGGAGGTTTTTGATTACTGTTTCAATCTCTTTACTTGTGATTGGTCTATTCAAATTCTCTATTTCTTCTTGATTCCATTTTTGGGACATTGTATAAGTCTAAGAATTTACCCACTAATTCTAGGTTATCCAATTTCTTGGCATATAGTTTTTCATAGTATTCTCTTATAATCCTTTATATTTCTGTGGTATCCATTATAATTTCTCCTCTTTCATTTCTAATTTTATTTATTTGAACCTTCTCTCTTTTTTTCTTAGTGAGTCTGGTTAAGGGTTTGTCAATTTTGTTTATCTTCTCAAAGAAACAGCTTTTAGTTTCATTGACCCTTTCTATTATTTTTTAAGTCCCTATTTCACTTATTTCTGCTATAATTTTTTTTATTTCCCTCCTTCTAAAGACTTTGAGCTTTGTTTGTTCTTTTCTTGTTGTGTTAGGTCTAGTATAAGATTATTTATTTGAGATTTTTCTTGTTTATTCAGATAGACCTGTATTGCTATAAATTTGCCTCTTTAGTACTGCTTTTGCTGTATCCCATAAGAGTTGGTGTGCTGTGTTTTCATTCTCACTTGCCTCAAGATATTTTTTGATTTCTCCTTTGACTTCTTCATTGATCTAATGATTGTTCAGTAGCCTAATGTTTAGTCTCCACATATTTGTGACTTTCCCAGCTTTTTTCTTGTGGTTGATTTCTAGTTTCATACCATTGTAGTAAGAAAAGATGCTTGACATGCTTTCAATCTTCTTAAATCTATTGAGGCTTTCCTTGTTTCCCAACATATGGCCTATCTTTGAAAATGTTCCATGTGCACTTGAGAAGAATGTGTATTCTGCTGTTTTGGGAGGGAATGTTCCACATGTATCTGTTCAGTCCATCTGGTCTAGTGTTACATTTAAGGCCACTGTTTTCTTTTTTACTTTCTGTCTAGATGATCTTGAAGTCCTCTACTATTATTGTGTTGTTTTGTTGTAATTTCTTCCTTTAGGTCTGTTAATACTTGTCTTATATACTTTTGGTGCTTCTGTGTTACGTGCATATATATTAATAAGTGTTATGTCCTCTTGGTGGAATGTCCCTTTTATCTTTATATACTGCCCCTCTTTGTCACTCTGTCATTTTTATTTTATTTTGTCAGATGTATGTATGTCAACACCTGCTTTCTTTTGCTTGCCATTTGCTTGGAGTATCATCTTCTAGCCCTTCACTCTAATCCTATGTTCCTTTTTAGAGCTGAGATGTGTTTCCTGGAGGCAGCATATTGTTGGCTCTTGTTTTTTAATCCACCTAGCTGTGTCTTTTGATTGGAGAATTCAATCCATTTACACTTAGAGTGATTATTGATATATGAGAGCTTAATACTGCCATTTTATCTCCTGTTTTCTGGTTGTTCTATATTTCCATTATTTCTTTTCCCTTGTATTTTTGACTGCCATTTCAGTTTGGTGGTTTTCTGTATGGTTTTCTCAGTTTTCTCTTTGTTTATGATTTGTGGTTCTGCTCTTAATTTTTTGTTTAGTAGTTACCATGAGATTTGCATAAAAGATCTCATATATGAGATAATACATTTTCTGATAGCCTCTTATCTCCACTAGTCTAAGCAGGTTCCATCCCTCTCCTCTTCCCCCTCTGAGTTATTATGGTCACAAATTATTGTTTTTTTGTGTTGTAAGTTTGTGACTCAATTGAAATTGTTATGATTATTTTTGATGTTTCCCTTCCCTTTATCTTTTATGTTGTAATTGTTTGCTAACCTGTTCTGATAGAGAGCTGCAATTTTTGGATTTTGTCTATTTATCCCCTTGCTCAAAATTTTGTAAACTTTTGCCTTTTTGTTTCAGATAGGAAGACTTCCTTCATCACTTCTTGTAGGGAAGGTCCTGTGCAATGAACTCCTTCAGCTTTTATCTGGGAAAGATTTTATTTCCCCATCACATCTGAAGGATAGTTTCACTGGATAGAGTATTCTTGGCTGAAAGTTTTTGTCTTTCAGTATTTTGAATATATCATCCCATTCTCTCCTAGCCTGTAGGTTTCTGTTGAGAAATCCACTGAAAGCCTGATAAGGGTTCCTTTGTAGGTTATTTTCTTCTGCCTTTCTATCCTTAATATTTTTTTCTTTGCAATTGACTTTTGACAGTTTTAATGTTATATGCATTGGAAAAGATCTTTTTGATGTAATTAGGAGTTCTATTTGTTTCATGTACTTTTGAGTCCAGTTCCTTCCCCAGGTTTGGGAAGTTTTCTGCTATTATTTCTTTGAACAAGCTCTCTGCTCCCTTCTCCCTCTCTTCTCCCTCTGGGATGTCTATAATGCTTATGTTACTTTTCCTAATTGAGTCAGACATTTCTCGAAGAATTTCTTCAATTTTTTTGGTGTTAGCTATCTCTCCTCCTCCACCTGAAGCATTCCTAGATTTCTATCTTCTAAGTCACTAATTCTGTCCTCCCTAATGTTTGCAATATTTTTTATGGTTTTACATTATTTTTTATCTCATTAATTGTGTTCCTTAGTTCCAGAATTTCTATATAGTTTTTTTAAGAGCTTCAATCTCTTTGGTGAAGTATTCCCTATGTTCATTAATTTTATTGGTGAGCTCATTGAACTCTCTTTCTGTGTTTTCTTGTAACTCATTGAGTTTCTTTATGACAGCTATTTTGAATTCTCTATCATTTAGATTGTAATCTTCTGTGACTTCAGGTTTGGTTTCTGGAGACTTGTCATATTCCTTCTGTTCTACATTGCTACTGTAGTTCTTCATGGTGTTGGATGAACTGATCCTCTGCCAGAGCATTTGTGGTAGTATCAGGCTGCAGATTCCAGCTGCCTCTGCTGGGGTGGGTCAGGGGCTATGTTTTCTAATCACAACACATCTGCTAGTACTCCTGCTAGCTGGGAAGCTCTGCATTCATGCAGGGTGGCTGCAGCCACTCAGTAGGTTGCACTCATGCAGGATGGTCCTCTGTGCTTGGCAGGCTGCTGTGCTTAGTGAGTGGGTTGTGTTCATGTGAGCAGGGTGCCTTCATGCAGGCTGGGCCACCTCATTCAATGGATGGGTCTGGCTGGGCTCTTGCAATTGGCAGGTAGGGCACCTTTACATGGATGGGGCACTTTACTCAATGGGAAAATCTGGACAAGCTGCTGCACTCAGCAGGTGAGGTGCTTTCATGCAGACTGAGTTGCTGCCACTCAATGAGGAGCATTTGCATGGGTGGGGCCACCTCAGTAAGGGGGTGCTCCCGTGAGCCAGGTTACCACTCTGAAAGTGTTCACATGCAGGTCAGACTGCCCCCACCTCCACTCACAGTCATGCTGGCTGCTGTGTGAGGATCTGTGACCTAGATTGCTGTATTCTAATCACACCCCATCTGCTGGTAGTCATGCTGATCAGGCAGCTCTGTGTTCATGCCAGGTGGCTGCAGCTGCCCGGTGGGTTGCACTCATGTGGGCTGGTCCTCTGTGCTAGGCAGGCTGCTGTGGTCAGGGAGTGGGTTGTGCTTGTATGAACAGGGTAGCTTCATGCAGGCTGGGTCACCTCATTTGAAAGATGGGTCTGGCTGGGCTGCTGCAATTGGGGCACCATCCCATGTGGGGTGCTTTACTTGAAGGGCAAGTCTTGCCAAGCTGTTGCACTCAGCGGGCGAGGTGACTCATGCAGACTGAGCTGCCAACGCTCAATGGGGAGCTTTGCATGAGTGGTGCCACTTCAGTAGGTGGGTGCTCCTGTGGGCCAGGCTACCACTCTGAAAGTGTTCACATGCAAGCCAGACTGCCCCCACCTACACTCACAGTCATGCTGGCTTCTGGGTAAGGATCTGTGACCTGGATTGATGCACAAAAGAGGGGGAGGGGTCTCCTCACCTAGTTCCACTGCTTCCCAGGGGTTCAGGTCATCCACTTTCAGATGCATAACTGTGTTGAACTCTCAGATGTCCTGTTTTGTTGTGTAGGAAACCCCCTCTTGGTTGACGGATGTCCATTTAGTAGTAACTTAGAGAGGAGATATAAAGGGAACAACTCACTCTGCCATGATGCTGACATCACTTTCTCCATAACAATTTTTGAGGATAAAAATGGCATTTACTACTGGTATATGACTTTCTTTTCAGTAGCTCTTGACCTTTGGAGGTTTGAGCAGCAAGTGTTCATGAGACAAGCAGAACTTTAGGAGTTATGCTGTGTGTAACATCAGCCTAGTCAAAGATAACTTTTTGTAGAAGGTTCTATAAACAGTAGAACCTCCTCCTTTTGCAGTATCTCACAACCTCAATCTACATTTTGGCCTTTCCTATGACCAAGGAAAACATTACTAGATGAGCAAAGAGCTTCTCATCTTTTCAGCAAAAATTCAGAGATGTTTGTCCTAAGATATCTGTCCTCCTATCTTCTCTTTGTATACACTTGGCAAGTTTGAACACTATATTTAGCACTCACTGAGTTAAATATTTGGACTTTAATCAACATGTTGGCTTTAGGAATGATTCTTGGATTTTCTCCAATCAGGGAAAAATTATGAGTTTGCATAGATTTATGTATCATCTAGCAGAAATGTAGTAGTAAAACATTCCAAGTGTTCAGGGTTTTCACTAACTGGTTCTATTTCAAGGTAAGAAAATGCAAAATGAGTAACATAATATTCTCTATTCCTGGAGATAAATGGCTTATGATATTAATGAGTGGCCTTCATCCAAGATTATCACTGCCTAATTGGAAAGTCCAGAATAACTCTCCAAATTCCAAAATAGTAAATCTGAACAATGTTCCCAGAGTCTAACACATGACATAATCTAATCTACTTTTTGGGTAATAGACAGAAACAACAGCAGAGACTTAACATTACCTGCCATTGACATTACATATTAGTTTTTTTTTTTCTTTGTAAGTGTTTAGTTTAGGATAGAATACCCAAGATTCAGTTTATTCAATATACTGTGGATTCACTGGCATGAACAGATTTTAAGAACTTGCTCATGTGCAAGCATAATGAGTAGATTAATTCCACACAACAAATATACCACTGACAGCAATGTGCAGCAACAGAGAGGTAGTTGTAGTTAGCCTCAGAGAGGATGCCAAATGGATCACTATGAGTGCCCACAATGTCTTGGTGTACAATCAAGAGAAACATGCTCTGAAAATCATAAAGCACTCATGAGAGAGAGACTCTGAGATCTCCAGCCCCCATTTCAGAGAGTGAGACAACTCAAAAGTGTGCTTGTCCTCCCCACACCATTGTTGCCATCATCATTATTATTCCCTGCTGGGCTGCAAACTTGACCAAATGTGCTAATACACTCATTAGGACATGAAGACGGCCACAAAAAGGGGAGTTCAGATCTTAATTTTTACACAAGCCACTCCACACTAATCCTGTAAAGACTTCTCTCTCAAATTGCCTATGCCTCCAAAACAAAAGCCTGAGTGGAAACAAATATTTCAAAATCCATATTACTCCAGTCGAGAGACTCAGAAGACAGGGTCCTGCCTTTATTGGTGAAAAGCAGAGTAAGAGCAGAACTAAAAGGCAAAACTTACCTTTGATTCTTCCAAGTTCCCAACAACAGTAAATACAACAAATATCCTAAAATTCTACCTCAAAAGCAAAGAAGACACACTCCTTGGATCCAGGGATAAGATTCTTACAGACCTGAGGCCAACAGAGAACCTTCTGCTGAAGTGCATGGTGGCTGCTCAAGTGAGCTGGTATCTAATGCTTGCCTGAGATCAAGACACTGTCTGAGCGGTGGTCACAGTACCTAAAAATTCTAAACCAAGCAGAGAAAACTGAAGCAAATAAGTAGCCCAGGGTATTGCTTTTTTCCTTTAATTTTGTGATATCAACAAAGTAATAAAAGTCAACAATAGATCCAAAAATAACAAGCATATTTTTACTACTTCTTCATTTATGTACTCATTCATTTATTCAAAAGGTATTTATTGAGTGCCTGCTGTTTGCACCTGTAGCATCTCTACACTACCTCTTCACTATCCAAATTCTCATCACCCATCCCACCTTATAGCAAACTTGGAAGTAGGTTCACAGCCTCCCTTTTAGCTGAGGAAACTTGATTGGCTTAATTTTATTCAGGATCCATAGATTCTTAAGAGTTGGAAAGAACCTCAAAGTTTACCTGTAAGGGACATCTTTCCAGTGAAAATTTGCCTGCCTCCCCAGTTACCTGGACACAGAGAGATTTAAACTTCTGAGAGTAGTTTTTCAAATGCAATAGGAAGGTGGAAGACTTAATAACATGGATATGAAATGCCTAGAACAACAAAAACTCAGCTGTGTGTCTGCCCTGTGAGTGTATGTGCTTGCATGTGAGTGTCTCTTGCACACACACTTGGATGTACAGTTCTGCACAAACTCCTTCTTATCAAAGGAGTGAACACATGAAGCCTTTACCCTGATGGTTACCCAGACCATAATTATTGGACTTTCAGGGAAAAAAACAGTTTTTAAACTGTTTTTGTTATTTTGCAAGCACACTTCTTTTGTATCATTTTTACTTTTAGTATCCATCTCTGAACTTTTTGTATTTCAAAAAAGAAAAAAACAACTGATTGGTAAACCCACTGCATTTTTCCATTATTGCCCTTTCAATCCAAAGTGCATATTTTTGGGATTGGCGTTTTCTCACATGATATCATTCTAGTGGGTTTATTTTTCTTTTTGCTCTCATCTATCTTAAAGAGTACATACACTCAGGTCCATATGATTCTTATGTCTGAATAGCAGACTTATGTCCAGGTATACCTGCATTTCAAATTCCAATCTCAAATTCTATTTTATTGTTTTCTTGCACCTACTATTGATGTTGAAACTTTTGTCATTTGATTTGTTATTACTTTGTAGGCAATTTTTTCTCTCCAAGGATTTTCCATTGTTTCTTCCATTCTTTTCTAATGGGACATCTTAGAGTTGTTTCATACTATATTGTTTCATATGAAGTTTTATATTACAGTGTGAATGTTTTATACTTGCTTATTCATTTTTGTTGAGGTGAAACATAACATAAAATTAACCATTTTAAAGTGTATAATTCAGTGGTATTTAGTACATTACGTGTTGTGCAACCACCAGTTCTAACAACTTCCCAAACATTTTTATCATCCCAAAATAATATCCTGTACCTATTAAGTAGTCACCCCCATTCCTCCTTCACCCCAGGTTCCTGTTAACCAATAATCTTCTCTCTGTCACTATGGATTTACCTCTTCTGAATATTTAATATAAATGGAATCATGCAATATGTATCCTTTTCTGATATCTTTGACTTAGTATAAATTTTTAAGGTGCATCACACATTGTATCATGTATCCTTCTTTCATTCCTTTTTATGGCTTGACAATATTCCATCACTTGTAAATACCACATTTTGTTTATCCATTCACTCATTGATGGACATTTGGGTTGTTTCTTCCTATTCACTGTCCATTACTCACTGTTCACTATTGTGAATAGTGCTGCTGTGAACATCTATGTACAAATACTTGTTTGAACATCTGTTTTCAATTGTTATGGGGATATACCTAGAGGTGGAATTGCTGGGTCAAATAGTTAACTTTTTATTTAACTTTTTGAGAAACTGCCAAACTCTTTTCTGCAGCAGCTGTATCATCTTACATCTCTACTAGCAATTATGAGGATTGGAATTTTAGATTGAGATAGATAGATACTATATTAGAAGTAAAAACTAATAAATTTTTAAACATGTATTTATTAACTAACTTTAAAAAAATGAATGTGTATAAAAAAGGTTACTAAATTTTTTTTCCAAAAAATATAGTAAGAATAGTGGCTTTATAGCTTTTTAAATTTTTAAAAATATTTATGCAATTTTCTTTAACATTTGGCTTAATAAAAGACATCTATATTTTCATATCTGCTTCTGAATACAATCTGATGCAATATTACATGTCAAATAGTCTCTGGAAATTAATGGACACTAAAATAACATCTTAGTAATGTTATAGGAATAGTTTTGAACTCATGGACCCTCTGAGAGTGTGTCAGGATCTCCCAGGTACCCCTGAACACACCTTGAGAACAACTGGCCTAGATTTGGTATCTCTTTAGGGGATACATAAAGGTATTACACCTTATCTATTAGTTAGAATATTTCTAAAAAGATGTATTCTTTTGAATAACTATCTCATTACCCTGAGATAACCAAAGACAGAATCAGTACTTGATTCTTTCCATTCATTTACCAGTTTTCAAGAGAAGAAATTGTTTATATAGCTTCCTCGTTGACCAATGATCTTTTTTTGCATAAATGCATACTCATGAATTTCAACGTATTTGAAATGCTTGAATCCGTCGTAGCCATTGTTTTTGCTGAGGTTCAAATTGTTCCATCTGTGACATGGGATCCTTTTCAAGTCCTTTACTTCTGAATGTTTTCGACACGCCTTCATCATCGAGCTCTCCATGACTTTCTGGTGTGGCAAAGTTGTTCCAGACTCACTGAAATTTCCTGCCCCAAACTGGAAATTAACCATTTCTCCAAGACTCTCTGGTTCCTTTTAGTGGGAAAATATTATGTGAAAACCATAATCTCAGTTCTAGGTTAGTCTTGGTTTCTGGGCCTAAGTGACTAGAACACTTTTTTTTATAAAAGATAAATTTGTGGGGCCACCTGGTGGTGCAGCGCTTTAGTCCGCACTTTGGCAGCCCAGGGTTCAGGTGTTTGGATCCCCGGCGCCCACCAACGCACTGCTTGTCAGCCATGCCGTGGCGGCGTCCCATATAAAGTAGAGGAAGATGGGCACGGATGTTAGCCCAGGGCCAGTCTTCCTCAGGAAAAAGAGGAGGATTGGCGACAGATGTTAGCTCAGGGCTGGTCTTCCTCACAAAAAAAATAAAAATAAATAAAAGATAAATTTGTGATGAGTTCATATACTTTCAATTCAAGTTTAAAACTACAGAGTTTTACTCATCTATCTCATATCAACTTCTCTTCTCACACACAGAAAATTCTGGTTCCCAATGAATCAACACAATTATGTTTTAACCTAATCCCACTGTACACTCTATACTATTCACCTATCCCACTATAGACTATATTGCACTAGACTACACACACATAATAGTCTTAGAATAACAACACAAACACTACCATCAACAATATGATTATTGAAAACAATTTAAGATATGTTTTCTGACCCTAGGATATGTCCCCTGGGAATAAATAAATTGTTATGCATTAATATCACTTGAAATAGTCCCTGACTTGTGGTATGTCACCAACTTGATAAGTGGTTATGCTCATTGTTGCATTTTGCTTTCAATTTTTAGAAAGTGAAACTCTTGTTTATTTGATTTATAACATTACAAGATGTCTACATAGAGTAGGACATCCAGAATGGCAGAGTAAGGAGCTCAGGAAATCTTTCCCCAAGTATCAATGATAAAACTGGACAAAATTTTCAAAAGAAACCATTTCAGAATTCTGGAAAATGACCAAAGACATACAACAGATTGAGAGTGCTTATTCAAGAAGAACTACCTGAACCTCAGCAAAAACACTGGAGACAATTTAACTTGGGGCTGCTCTCATCCTTCTCCTGGCTTGGTGATGCTGTAGGTGGGGGACTAGCAGTCTTGCTGTCACCAGAAGGGTACACTAGATTTGGAACTCCACAGAGAGGCCACATGTCCAGGGCGGTTGTGGAAAACAGTAGCAATCTGTGGTAAACATAAAAGGTCAATATTAGAGCTGCCTGAGGCTGCAACACTGGCTGAGGCAAAGAAGAGACCAGCCAAAACTTAACAGAGACATCTAGGAAATGAGACAGCCATAGTGGACTTTGATAAGCTCCCACTTGTTCCTGGAGGTTTGGAAGGCTGCACGTATACTAAGGAGAGACCAAAGAGGGCTACAGTTATCTTTTTATCCCTGGCCAAATGTGAAATTTTGCACAAAGAAAAAGTAGAAGCCAGGGCAGATTTGTAAACTGTTTGAATGGTGAACGTGTGCTCCAATCCTCACAGATCCTCTCAGCAAAACCTGGAAGCCTTACTGGTTTCAGGCGTAAAGGCACAACCTCTGACTAATCACTGGCTACCACTAATTTATGCTGATTTATGTGTGACTCCTAGGAAGTCACGAAAGAGAAAGAAAGGAGAAAGAAATAAGGGGACAAAGGGGGGGTGGGAGTAAGAGAGAAAGAGAGATACAGAAGGAGAGAGGGAGACAGAGGGAGAGGAAGAGGGAGAAATATGGAGGGAGGGAGGGAAGAAGGAAGGAAGGAAAGAAAAGAATCTTATATTAAAAAAAAAAAAAAAAGCAGAGACATCAGTGGCTGCAAACAGCAGGGCAGCCAGGATCTACAGAATTAGTCAAGGTGAAAAACTAAACAAAAAACAAAAACCAAAACACAAAAGCAAAGTTAACGAAACAGCAATGACAACTTCATTTGAAGAGCCTCAAACTAGAAACAAACCAAATGTCCACCAAAAAGTTGTTGGACAAAAAACATATATAAAGTATATTCAAACACGAAATTCTGTTGAGCAATAAAAATGAATAAACTACCGGTACACTGATAAGCAACAAGGATGACATAACTATATGCTAGGTGAAAAAAAACATGCCAAATACAAGAGTACATACAGTTTATTTCATTTTAATAAAATTATGGAAAATGTAACTCTAAGCTTAACTAGCATAAAGCATATCAGTGATTGCAAAGATGTGGTGGGTTTAACTACAAATAAGTATGAGGGGTATTGGGATAATAGACATGTTCTACATCTTGATTGTGGTCATGCTTACATGGGTGTATACTTTTGTCAAAATGGATGGAACTGTATACTTAAAATAGACATATTTTATTGTATGTAACTTACACATCCATGAAGTTGATATAAAATTTTTAAAAAGAAACAAAAAGTACAACCAGCAAATAGGACAGGGACAGACCTAAGTGGTAAACATTGCAACTTAAGCAGATGGGTAAAATCTGGGTCATTTTCTCCCCCACCAGTTTACAAGCTGTATGTACCTGTCTCATATTCAGTTCTTAACAAATAATACTTGAATTAGCAAATGAAACCTAAAGGAACCAAAGTCTAGTGAAGGGTGTCGGATAGCACTGCCCTTTGGGGGAGTCTTCCATACTTATCCCCTGTCTTGATCCCACCCTAGTCCTGAGCTCTCTTGCTCCTTTTTCTTAACCATTCAGTGACACATCTGCCCCACTACCCTTAACACATAGCCTGCACACTCTTTCTCTCTTTGTATTTGGAATAAGTTGGAAAGAATTGGCTCTCTGTATTTAGAAAATGTGTGGCAAGGGGCAAAGATACATTTTTCTTTCAGAGTTTAGGGAGAAAATGAGTGGGCTAAAGGAGTGTGGAATTTCCTGACCAAATAAAAAAATTGAAGCATGAAGGGAAAGATCACTATTTCAAATACTACAACTGTCAGAAATTAATATAATGAGAAAAGACTATCAACATTACAGTTAATCCAATTTGGATATGGTTTGTTTGTTTTGATTTGATTTTTACTGAGCACATATTACACACAGGAAAGGCACCTTTGTCATGATCATTGTCCCAAAGGAGCTTAAATATCAGAAGGGGGAGAAAGAACTAAGTAACTGCAACACAGGGTAAGAGTGATGTGCACATGTAGCAGAGCACATTGGAAGTGCTGTCTGGTCTCAGACGAGGGAGAGACTGCTTCCCACTGATGGATCAGGGGAGAACTGTAGAGGATGTGACATCAGAAACATGCATGGAAGGTTGAGTGCTATTGAACAAATGGAGATTAGAAGGAAGGCGTTCCATACTGAGTCACAGAAATTAACTAGTATATATTAACAAATGGTTACAAAGCAGAAACAGAAGTGTTTAAATGGAGAGTAGAATGGATGGCAGTACTCTGTTGTCCTAGGATCCTGGGCTGCTGAGTTCTCATTGCAATGGTGGAAGCATGGTGAGGAATCTCAAGAGATGTCTTGATATAAGCTGTGAAAAAAGAGAAAAGGGGAGAAACTCTGCATAAGTTGGAGGTAGTGATTGACCATAAGGGAGAATGGTCAAGAGACAAAAGCTGAGAGAGGTAAAAATGGAATATGAAATAAGAAACCGGGAAGAGAGGAGGAAATAGAAAAGAACTCACTAGTGCTTCTTAAACCATAATGCAAGGACCATCGGAAGTATTAGACGTCACTGCTAATGGGATCAAGTTCATGGCAAAGTGATGTCCTGTGAATATTGGAGAGACATATAAATGTTCTTTTAAATCCACTGCTAATTCTACTTCATCCATTAATTTCCCTACCTTAACATGTGCGTTGGGTATGAGTCCCATCAATAGTCCCACCCTATTTAGTCACTCTATTCCCATCCCTGCTCAGGGAAGTGTTCCTCATCTCCCCCCAAATCTCTTACATCTGAATGTCCCTTGTGTTCCAAACCTACATTGCTGGAAGCATCTCTATTCATTCCTTCCTGATATCTCTCTCATCTAGTTCTGGCCATATGAAATTTTGCTGTGCCCTACCCTCTAGGCTCAAGAATCATCTTCTCACACTTATAGATCTAGGCCTACTTACCCCAGTGGAGAATGATGTCCTGGTCTCCTAGGCTGCTGTGCCTCACCTGGCAAAACAGGCCAGCTGCCTCCTCAGCCTCCACATTCAGGATCACCCGAAGATACCATGTCCCATCAACACTGGGCAAGATGTCACCTCTCTGAGTGCCTGGCTGCTCCTGTTTACCCCACATCCATATTACCCAAATAGGCTTTGGGTACAATCTGGAGACATGACAAACCAGCAACAGCTGGCTAGACCCAAGGATGGGGCTATCAGACAGCCAGGCCTCTGGCCTCACTGCAAAGGGCATGAAAGGTATTCAGATGAAGACTGTGACACACAGCTTAGGGACACATAATCCCAATTACTATGCATGTAGTATCCTCCTCTAGTAACATTTCACCCACCACCCGTCTCCTTCTTGAACTCTTCCTTGTTGTAACTTTGAAGGGGATGGTGGGAAGGGGCAAGACATGTATAGAAAAATCTTAGAGGAAGGGGCCGAACTAACCTTGCCTCTGGAGATACATCTTCCCTGCAACGAGGAGACCCATGCAAATTGGGGGCAGATGTTCCTGATGAGCTTAAACACTGTTTCCTTGATGCCTTCATACTGATTGATTAGATCATAGGCCCTCTGGGCCCTACTCTCACCCTCTGGAGATGGTACCCGTGACATGTTTTGGAAACTCAGGAAATCTGTTCCTTGATAAGCAACCTGGAAGAAGCCTTTTGTGGTGTTTCTAGAAGGCAGTTCACAACCAGTTGTCACCTGTAATTCAAAGGGATCTCAGAAAAGGAAAGAAGGAGAAAGAGAGATTCAGGAAAAAATGAGAGTAATGATATAAGAACCTAGGGCCTTTTTAAAAAGTGGAACAAGAAGGGTTTATATGGGTGTGAGAGTGAGCCAAAGATGTATTTGATCAGGAACAAGGAAGAGAAGAATTAGTGGGATGGGGAAGGGAGCATAAGGGATAAACACCAAGAATTAAGAGTTTGATTTGAAGAAGTTGGGGAGAAATGATAGGTGAGGTTAGAGGAAGTGGGGGAGGAACCCATGCAAGGGAGGTGGGAGTACAGCATTCCAGGGTGCATGAAATGGGTCATAACCTTTGAAGAAATTAAATAGAGGAAGAGATCATACATTAAGGAAGTCAAGCACAGAGTGGGACAATTGCGTGATTCTGGGTTTTAGGTGATAGAAGAGAGACCACTGAGGAAAGATAAAAAAGCACAGGAAAAAAAAGTCCAGAAGAAGCCAGAGTTTAGGAAATCTTGAGGAGTCAACATCTGAAATAACCTCCAGAAAGGTTATGCATGAAGATTTTTATGGTGGAATGGGAATAATGGGAAATGGTCCAGAAAGGTGTGAGAATGTTTCCCAGAGATAGAAGAACCTTCTGAGGGATTCCTTTAACTGAATGAACTTACATTCGAACTGAAATTGACTGGCGTAGTCTTGAATCTCCCGAGTGAATCCAATGAAGTAGACAGGGAACACCAGCTCCAGGTCTATCAACTCCTCATTGCTGAAGTTGCCCTTGGACCAGGCGTGCAGGAAAATTATTTTGCCTGATTCACTGTCCCAGCGATGAGTCTGCAACTCATCCAGCCAACCTGAGCCCTGATTTTGTGCCCAGGATTGGTTGACAAACGATGAGATCTGGATGACATGAAACAAGATGTGTTCCTGGACCACTATGAGTGGTAGAAAGTCATGTAGATAAGGAAAAAAAGAAGCAAGCAGAAAGGAGAGAAAATGGAAAGTGAACCAGTTACTAGAGAAAGAGATATGCGATGTTTAGCTTAACAATGACATTTTCCTAACACTGGACCCCATGCTCTACCATCATCCTTCAAAAGAGTAAGCTGGACCTGGAGACAGGAATGCTCAGATTGTAAGCATGCTGGTATCCTTAAAATCCAGATCCATCTTAGGAAAATCCACCACAGTTTACCTAGATCTACCCAACTGAGCAGCTGACAGTTGTTCTTACCATCTGCATTGTCACCACCTGAGAGAAGAACAGCTAGCAATGCAAGTTGCAGAAACAGCATGTCATTTGTAGATACTCTTTTCTTTCTCTCTTTTCTTGGCTAACTACCCCTCAGTATCTCTATTCTGACTTCCTTCTTCCACCAACAGACAATCCTCCCCACCAACCATTGACTGAAGCGAACGGAATCTGATGCTTCCCTCAACCTTGGGCCTCCTGCCTGATCTCTCACTTCCCCTCCAGCTCTGACCTAAGGTTATTCTCTCCTGTCTGGATTCCAGCTGCTTTGCTTACACTAGCCTTCATCCTGTCTCCTTCCCCTCTCAACTGCCATGGACAAAGTTGTGTAAGACATTGAAAAGTCACTTCAGCTCTCTGGGACTTGCATCTCATCTCTAAAATGAAAAACAGAAACTACATGGTTTCCCCAGGTTCTGCTTGTTTTAACAGATCACAGTTCTTCCAGTTTCTCCACTCGACTCTGCCTCCATGCTCCCTCATGTCCCTTCTTTAGGACACTCCATTCTACTCTTCCCCTCTTTAATATTCTCAAAGTATCCTCTTTCACATTTCCCCTCTTGTTCCTCCACCTTTCTCATTTCTTGATTCTCACTGGCCCATTTATAAATTGGAGAATTTGCTGCCTCAGATCTCTTATGGTTTCCTCATGCAACTGTATAAACTATAACCAGCATTCCATTATCCTTAGAGATGAAACTGCAGCCATCTCAGAATGCATAGCATCATCGAAAATATAGAATGAGCCTTCCTATTGAGTTTAACTCATATATTCACTCACCAAACAGTCACTCAACACATGCTCAGGACCAAGTATCTTAGTAGGTATGGGAACATTCAGAGATTGACAATGTATTCACTCCTATCAAGGAGCTGTAAACCACAGAAGAAGTATATTTAAAGCAAGAATTAAAACACATTGTGACAATTACCATTCCAGTTCCTAGAGTCCCAGGTACAAGCCTTTTCAGAACAATATTCTCTAGGGAGGCATTTTGACTGCCTAACCCCTGGGGTATCCACAATTTGAAGTCTTGGAAAAGCTGCATGCTTTCCAACCTGAGGGCTAAACTTCTGTGCAGTGTACAACTGTGTTAGATTATGGATGTCAGAAAATGCAGATTTTCAAGAAGATGCATAAAATGGAAGATGTTAAAAATCCGTGTTGAAATTAAATTTTGTCATCTTAAAAATACTGTGTCAAAAAAGGATGGCATTCATTAATATTTGAATTTAAGTAGCCCATTTGAGAAGCAGTTGGTGATTTGTCAGTGGTCCTGACTGGTTAATGTGTGTGAACACGTGAACACAAAATCTTTTTGAGACTCAGCCATATGTTCATTATTATAATATCCCTTTAATAACTTTATGTAATTCACTGAATGCCGGGGAACTGTCACTTAACATCCCATTTGTAACATTATTTCTCTTTTGGATTTATCAACATTAATAATGAGGCTGGAAGTTGCACTCAGTAAGCTCTTTCTATTATGGTGACAGATATTTCACAATTTCTATGAGCTACAAACTCCTCCATGAACAATACACAGTTTAAGCCCCATCCAAGTCACTCAGAAGCACCAGATCTCATCTTTGTCCATATCTTTTCGTCAATGGAAAACTCTTAATTTGTGATTTGGAAAAGCTATTGGCAGATATAATGCTTTATGTTTATTACATTTTTTCCCCATGGGTCTATAGGAAAAACGCGATCTTCGTACTCCCTTGTAATTGGGTTGGTCTCATGTGACTTAGTTCTGGGCAGTAAAGCATGTCATGCTGGAGATGTAAGCCACCTCCAAGTCTGACCATGTAAAATATCGTATCTGATCATCTTGCCCTGCAGTGTCAGCTTGGAGGACACCTGTTCTAGACAGCAGAGCTACAAGACAGAGAAGGGAGTTTCCCTGCATAAGAAATAGACTTTGTTGCATTTAGCCTCTAAGATTCTCAAGTTTATTTATAACTGCAACACAACCTAGTGATACTGGTTAATATCATAGAACCTAAGTAGCATCCTTTCCCTCTTCCTGAATTCAGAATCAAATGAGATGAAGATATAGAACATAAGACAGATGGTTCAAACTGTCAACATTTCTTCTGATAGAGCTTCTAGAGAATTTTCCTTAAGTGTGCAATCCAAGTAATCTTGCTAGTATTGAACTCCAAATGAAGTGGCCTTACTCACTGTTGTAAACTGATGGTTAGTGTCCCCCCAGAATTCACATGTTGAAGCCCTACCCCTCAGTACGATTGTGTTTGGAGATGAGGCCTCTAAGAAAGTAATTAAGGTTAAATGAGGTCCTAAGAGTGGTGCCTCATAAGAAGAGACACTGGAGACTGAGCTCTCTCCTCTCTCTCTGTTTCTCTCCACACTCACACAGAGGAAAGGTCATGTGAGGACATATCAAGAAGGCAGCCCATCTGTAAGCCAAGAAAAGAGCCTTCACCAGAAACCAAATTGTCTTGGACTTCTAGTCTGAAGAACTCGGAGAAAATAAACGGTGGTTTAAGCCACCCAGGCTGTGGTATTTTGTTATGCCAGCCTGAGAAGATGAATCACTCACTTAGTCAAGGTGATGCTGGGAACCCCCTAAGTCTCCCCATCTGAGGGTCTCTTCTTGTAAGAGTCAGGGCATGGATGAGAACAGAATTGACACTTCTGAGAGCATCTTAGCTCCAGAGGTAAAGGGTGGGAAGAAGGTGTTGAGACATATTACATACTCAGTTTCTCTCCTGGACTCACCAATGAGATAATTCACTCTATTTTCATGGGAAAGAATAAGGAGTTGGGAAAGAAACAAAAAGTATTTAGGGAAAATTCCCCTTTGAGGGAATGAGAAGAGGAGGTAACAGCCCTAACCTGTGACATGGCAACACCCATCCAATCATCCAAACAGAAACCTGCACTCTTTGGAAACTTACCTCTCCTTGACTCCCCACAGTCACCATATCATTTCTCTCCATAATTTGTAAAATATGACTCTCTCTGACCTCACTGATATTTAGTTCTGCTCTCATAATGTGTGACCTACATTACTGACACAATCCCTTAGCTGTACATCACCATCCAAATCCTCTCCATATCTATTCTGTACTCTGCTGCAGAGTTGTTGCATAAATTGTAAATCTGACCATGTCAAGCTCATGATTAAAATATTTCAATTACTTTCATGAAAAATAAACCAAACTCCTAAGGATGTCCCTTTAACACACAAAGGCTCATCCAGCTCAACCCCCAACAAAAAGAGTAGGGGAGGTAGAGGGAGTGTGTTCCAGGACAAGGGAAACTGACAGACTATTTGTGCTGGTGAATACTTATGAATATAGATCCAAGAATCTCAAGTTTATATAAAAGGCAATAGGAGAGAAGGAGGTGGTTATATAGGCCCTCTACAGCACACAGTCACAAGAGAATAATCTGAGATAGGTGGGACATGCTGCAATTAGAATCCAGCCTGAGTCCTGGGTATCCTGGGGGAGCCCAGTGCTCTTCTTCTGGCACCAGCTTCCCACAGGCTCCCTCTACTTGCCTCATTGGTGCTCAGGCCAAGGGCATCCTGATGTTCATCTTTGCCTGAGCTGTTAACTGACACTCCCCCAGGTTCACCTCAGTGGGTGATTCTTGTCCCCCTAGAGAAAGAGCACTTCTCAGAACTTTGATGTTTTGTCCCCACCCCACACAGACAGCGGAAACCTTGCCCTCTGCTCACTTCCCTATTTGAGAAACCACACTGCTTCCCACAACCAAATGCCTTTTACCGGGCCTTTCATTTCCCAGTCACCACTTCTTCCAGTTGTCCTCTCCCCTTTCTGCTTTACAGCAGCAGTCCCTGCCTCTATTCTGTGTCCTTCTCCCTCTCATGTCTACAACAGTGGAGAGGGCCCCATCCTGAGGGTGAGGATACACTCCTAAATGGACCACTTACTAGAATGCATTGATTAACACTCTAGGTCTCAGTTTCCCCCACTGTGAAATGACTGGATTGAAACAAGTTGATATTCTCTAACTCTGCTCTCCTCTCTTTAACTTTAACACTCTTTGGTGTGGTCTCTGGTCACATTTGTTTTTATTTACACAGTCTTTTCTTTCTCTGAATCACCCATATTATGCATTGATTTACAGCATGTCAATATTGTCGTATACTCAGGGTCCCACAGCATTCATAGTTATATAATTTAATCATGCATCATTTTTTAAAACTTTTTATATTTAAGTATTATTAAGGAGTTTTCATCTCTTTTTCCTATTAACATATGATAACTCTGCTGATCTTTTACTTATTCTCATTTATCAGATGATTTTTTTACCCCTAAAAAATTTTCAACATAAATTAAATAATAATGATAATAACAATATATATGAAGTTTTTCTAAAAAGAGCAACCAGAACCTAGTTATTTTTTCACCAATTGAAAACATTTGTGGACAATAAATGTTCCAAAACCTTCTATCTTTTCTTAAACTTTTTATTGAAGTATAATGAGCATTCAAAAGGTACACAAGAGATAATTATGAAGGTCACTGAATTATCTCAAAGAGAACACATCTGTGTTACACAATTCAGGTCAAAAAGTAGAATATCATTAGCATCTCAGAAGACTCTTTATGCCACTCCCAAAATTTCTCCATCTCTCATCCCTAAACATAACCTCTATCCTGACTTCCAACATCATAATTAGTTGTTCTACATCTTTGTAACAGTTTGTCTTCTCCCTAAGAATACGCTTCAGCAATTTCATCTATTGTGACAAATTATGTCAGTTTTTCTTTGTCTAAAAAAAGGTATTTATCTTCAGTTTTGATGGATATTTTCATTGAGTATAGAATTCTAGATCTTTAATGTCTTAGTATGCAGAAAACAATATTACATTAATTTCTGGCTCCCATTGTGTTTTTTTTAAGAAGCCAGATAATCAAATTAGGAAATTAGTCTCTCAGCTCCAGCTATGTTTAAGATATACTCATTGTCTTTGGTTTTCAGTAGTTTACTATGATGTGCTTCATATGACTAACTTTTTGTTCATTTTGCCCTGGTTCATTGGAAGATTTGAACCTCACTTTCTCTTTTGGAGAGTTTTAGCCATTATTTCATCTCAATCATTATCTATTGCATTCTCTCTTCCGTCATTTTGTGACTCCAAGTACACATGTGTCTGACCTTTTCATACTATTCCCTCAATTGCATATTTTGTCTTTTTTATGTTCTCCAAACTTTTATCTCTCCAAAATTCATTGTGATTATGTTCTTCTAATCTTCTAGTTCACAAATTCTCTCTTCATTGGGGTCTAATCTGCTATTACATCCATCCATTCATTGTGGGTTTTTTTGCTGCCACCATTTTATTTTTCGACATTGGAATTACCATTTGTTCTTTCTTTATACCTTCCATTTCTCTGCCAAAATTCTCAGTCTTGTTTTTATCTCCTTGAACATGTTAAGCCTACATATTTTAAAGTCTATGCCTGATAACTCCATTACCTAGGACCCTGGTAAGTCTGTGTCTGTTCTCTGTTGTCCTTTATTTTAAATTTTTGTTCATTGTACCTTGTCTCTTTATATTTCTAGGTGGTGTTTTGCTTTTGTCTTTGTTTTTGGTTTTGAGTGTAGATCATTTATATTTAAAAAATATAGAAATAATTTGAGGCTTATAGTAGTGTTATCTTGCTCCAGAATTATTTAGGGGCATGAAAATACAAACTTAACTTATTAATTTCAGAGATTAAGATAATTTGAAACTTAGTTACAGTCACTGCAAAGGTTACTCTCCTTCTGCTTCACACTTACTCCTAGTTTGCAGCCCTTTAAGGTCACAACTCAGAATTCAGGCCCCAATGATATCTTTGAAGATTAATGAGTCTACGGAAAGCTTTGCTTAGCCTCTAAGTCTCTTTAGCTGCCTCTTATAGAAGCAGCAGATATCCCCAGGGGAAAAAAAGCCCCAAATACAGAACTTACCTCTGTGAGTTTCTATCTACTAACAGATAATGACCCAGTAATTCATCTTTTCTTTGTTGGTTATTCAATGCCTTGAGGCAGATTTTATTTTATATATTTGTCTTGTTTTTTCTAGTTGTCCTTGACAAGAGTTGGCCCAAATTAGGTAGTCTACCATTTCTAGAAGCAGAAGACCTCCTGTTTCTTTGTTGATTTTTTCTTAATAAAACTTACCATCAGTTCATGTGTAAAGCTACAATTTGTGTCTCAGAAATCTAGGCAATAGCACAGCTGGTATAGACAAATTGAGACTATGTAGTGGGAGGTGACTCCTGAGCCTGGATACAAGCCTCACAAACTCAATGTCAGTTTCTTCTAAGGTCTCTTTCTTGACCGTGAAGCCAGTTCAAAATAGTATGGTAGAGGAATCAAATTTGGGGCATCTCATCTAGGCTGCATATCTAGTCTAGACTGAAAGCCAAGGGAAAAAAATAGGTTTTTTTTACCTAATGTTTCAAAGTAATCTATATCTATGAGCACTCTGATTCCTTTAACAGAATCTTTGCCTCAGCCATTGCTGCTGAGGTAGCCTAGTTGGAGGTCAGTGCTTATAGAATCTCGTGCACACTGCCTAAGTTTGCTTTGGCTTTGTGGCCTGTGGTTTCAATACTGACTTTGTCTGTGAGGCTTACGCATTTATTTAAGGCCCAGCAAGTAAATCTTTACTTCTATAGGAACACACTTGCTCAAGCAAATGCTGTGGCCAGCCACCAATATACCCCTTTGGGACAAATATGCTCATTCACTCAGCTTAGGGAAGTATTGGCTGCTGACTGCTCATAGATACGTCCTTTTCCAGGAATTCCCTTCAGTGAAAGAGAGTTGCTTTGTCCAAGGGAATGTCCCTTCCTAGGGAGAGCACACATCAAATGTGGAAGTAAAAAGGTGCAACCCCATTACCTCTTTTAGGAAATCTCTGAAGGGCCATCCTAGCTACAGCACTCTCTGTGAGCTTGATTAAATCCTCTATTGCAACTGCATCACAGTTCTACCTCTCCCTTTGTTTAGTCCTGCTTCCCTCTCTCTTTTGCAGGTGTTCTTTATGAGAGCACTCCCTAATAAATGTTCTGCATGCAGATGTCCATCTGAGTCTGTTTCCTCAGAAACTGACCTAAGACACTCCTCTCTCTAAAAACAACCACTTGACTTGGCAAAGCCATCCTAAGCAGCAACAACCTACCACAGCAAAACCCTCAAATGGACACTAGATGCAAGTCCTACAAATTCTTGTCCAGGCCACAAAGGTAAAGAGGCTGCTGCACAGCATCTAGAAACCAGTAATCTTGAACCATATAGGCCACTGCACACCAACAAGCTCAAAACTCGTGTGGTCATGCCTTAATTTTTAAAGCCAATGGCCATTTGCTTTGGCTCCATCAAAAGATTCTTACACATTACTTTATCTTCCATTTCCACAATATGTTTTTCTCCATAGTTCTTGTCTAACAAAGGCCCCAGTAATGGCTGTGTTAATTGTCTGCTGAATTGAAATTATTCTCCTAAACTACAGCCATCAACCTTTCATCTTTTCAATATTAATGAAAATGTATGCTAAAAATTATTCCAACTTTGATTATAACTTCCTTGGTTATTGTTTTAAGTTACAACTCTTCCCTAGATTCAATATAGGTGAAGTTACATGTTCTACTTTGGATTTATCCCAGTAAAGTGAGTTATTAAAGAGCTAGAGGTAAACATTTCATGAACCAAAGCTATCAACCTTTGCCTGATATTCAGCCAACATCCTAGATTCATTAGGACCAAGTTGGCTTCAAGTGATAGTAAATTCAAAGGAACAATACCTTTAAAAAGATGTGGTTATATTTTGCTGTCTTGTGAAAAGGCTGAAGTAGGCAATTTAGGGTTGTTCTGGCATTGGCTAGGTCAGAGACTTGGTTCTCAGTTTCCTCATTTGTTTTGGGATTTTGGGGATTTTTTGTTTTGCTTTGTTCTTTTTTTTTTTTTTTGCAGGGGGCTTTTCCAAGATTGGTCCTCATTCCAAAGGTCATCCTGTACTCTGAGATGGTTGCCAGAGGTCCTTCCATGAAATCCACCACTTAGCCAGCAATAAGGAGAAAGGAGGAGGCTGAGCAAACCCACCACCCACTGCTTCAGATCCACTTCACAGAAATTGTACACTCCATTGGTCAACTGCAGTCACAAAACCACAACCAGCTAAAAGGGTAGCTAAGAGATGCAGCATTTATTCTGCCCAGCTAATAATTGGGGGGTTGACTTATTCTAGAGTAGATGGAAAATAGATTCTGGGAGACAATCAGGGGTAAAACCCTGTTTGGCAATTCATATCCACTTAGGTATGTAGGTGTATAGTTGGTAACCAGTTTCACTTGAATAGGTAACCTGGAAATAACATTGATCAAAGCTCAAAGACCATAGGTGCTTTTCTCAGAACACTTTATATGCAAGTTAAGGCTCATACTTGTTTTAAGTATTTTCCTGTCTAAAGTCATATCTGATGTTCTCTCTGAGGTAGAATTGGTTTTGCACTGGGGGTGGAAAGACTTCTAATTAGGCCAACAAGTGCCTACATCTTAGAACAGTACCAAAACTTATCTCAAGAAAAATCTTGTTATTCTCTCTGGGTGTTATCAGCCTCCCAGGAGCAAATAACATCTAATTTTTTAGTGATAACTAGGATGCTGAAACTTTGTTTTAAGCTCTACTATCACCTAGTGGTAAATTGCAGACATTTAACACAATCTGTAGCTTTTGATGACTACAAAAGTCCTGACATTTTAGACCAGAGGGTTTTGATGTTGCAGATATTTTGATTCTGTGCTTAGAAATATAAGTATTTTCTACAATATCATATATTTTTTAAGGTTTTTCCCTGAGAAAGTACTTCTCATGGTGCAACCCTTATCCCAGTTCAGTCTCTATTCCATAGAGCACCATCGAATATTTTCCTATTTTTGCTTTGTTGTGTTGTGTTTTGCCTTTGGAATCTTAAGTGCAGAATGTTGAGCTAATCATTCTCCTCCATTTAAAAGCTCATGGATATCACTTGGTCTGAGCAGACCTCATCTGTAAACTGTTTGATTTATTTATTTATCCCCATTTCCTTCTCTTCACCACATTCCAATGTATTAGTGTGTTACCCTTCTGTTTTACGTGTTTTGTTTTGTTTTTTAGTGGGGAAGTTTGTCCCTGAGCGAACAGCTGTTCCAATCTTCCTCTGTTTTGTATGTGGAATGCCGCCACAGCATGACTTGATGAGCGGTGCGTAGGTCCGTGCCTGGGATCTGAACCTGTGAACGCAGGGCCACTGAAGCAAAGTGTGCAAACTTAACCACTAGACCATTGGGCCAGCCCCTGTTTCTATGTGTTTTATAAAATGTGGTGTTGTTTGATGTGTACAAGTTTAATTTCCACAAAAGGTATTAACTGTCTGCTTCATCTATTAATATATTTCATTCAGCACTCTTTTAAAGACCTTCCATATTACTCTGTGTCTAGTCTTTATTTCTACCTGCTGCATAGAATCCCATAGTGTGTATCTACCTCATTTTCCTTATATGTTCCCATAGGGATGAACATCTGGCATGCTTCCAACACCTCAGTACTATAATAATGGTGTGATAAACGTGTTTATATATGTTCTCTCTGGCGCTGGGTAAACATTTTCTATTATGCATGCTTAGAAGTGAGATTGCAGGGTGAACATGTACATCATTAGAGAAGATATTGGTGCAAACTCTTCAGAATCACTTCACCAGCAACAATGCGTGAGAACTGCCATCTATCCCACATTCCTGCAAACGCTAGGTTTCTGCAGCTTTCAGATTTTGACAAGTTGTGGTGTAAAATGAGATTTTTCCTTAATTTGCATTTCTGTAATTACCAATGAGTTTGAGTAGAACTTTAATTTCAACAAAAGATATTATCTGTATGCTTCATTTATTAACGTATTTCATTCTACACTCTTTTAAACACCTTCCCTTATTGCTCTGTGTATATATGTATAAAAAATATTTTTTTTAATTTTTAGAATTCTAAATACTTCTGTCAATTTTTCACCCTTTAATTTTGTTCAATGTCTACTTTATTGAAGAGAAAGCCATAATTTTATAAAGTAAATTCAACAATTTTTACTTTTAATTTAATTATTCTTTTTTTGCAAATAAACATCAATTTTATACAGTTTGTGGTTCAGAAGAAACAATATGGAAAACAGTGGAACATTCTGTGCTGCCACCTCCCCTGGACATGCCCACTCCTGTCCCCTAAAGGATGGAGAACCCAGGATCCCTATCCCTGCAGGAACTGACTTAGTTACAAGCCCCTAAGAAGGGCCAAGTCCTTAGGGATGAAGGTCAGGAGCAAGGGGCTCCAGCACCCTCAGAGGCCCTTGTTTAACTGGAACTGTGTATGTGTGTATGGATGGTGGAGGGAACAACCAACCATGGGCCATTTCTCTCCAAAGCTCTAGAGTTTCCAAATTGGGAATTTAGTTCAAGAAATAATTCCCCACTAATCGGTCACGAGACTATTCTCTATGTTATATGCTACTAACTTTGTAGTTTTATCTTTTGCATTTAGGACTTTATTCCATTGTGAACAAACCTTTGCTTATCTCTTTCAAAAATGATTTAGATGTTTGTAGTCATATTCTTCCATATAATATAAAAAATAGGTTTACTAAGAACTTCCAAAATCCAGCTGGAATTTTAATTAGGAATTTACTGAAGTTATAGAATAATTTTAAAAGAAATATAATTTTTATGACAATTTCTTCCAAAAAACTCCAATTACCTGAAATACTCTTATGATCTTTGATAGTTTTTAGAATTTCTCTGTAGAATTCTTGTATATTCTTTCTTTAGCAAATTTTTAGCTATTTTTTAGACTTTGTTGCTGTTATGAATGGTATCTTATTTTGTTTGTTGCTTATGTAAAAAAACAGCTGTTGATTTTTTAATACTTAGTGTCTAGATTTTCATGTAGCTCTAATGGTTCGCTTTTTATTCTATTAGTTTTCTAGGTAGAAATCATATCATCTGAAAAAAATTATTCCCTTGAAATCCTTACAGTTTTATTTGTATGTTAAATTTATAACTAGGTAAGTTATGAGTTCTCTTGTTATACCCAATATTTTGCTGTTTTTTTTTAATTTTCTTGTATACAGTCATATGATCTGCAAATAATGATACTTTCTTATTCATTTCTATTTTCATCTCTCTTTATTTTTCTTGTCTTACTGGATTAACTAGGACTTTTGGTATTTTACTGAAAAATTATGACTATAGTAGGCAAACATCTTGTTCTTGACTTTCACTGGAATGCTTTAAAGCTCCAAAATTAAATATATCTCATGTTGGCTGTTTGTAGCTACATTCAACCATACAGTGGAAGTTTCCTTCTATTCTAAGTTGTAATGGTTTATCAGAACAGGCAGTTAAATACATCAAATGTTTTTTCTGTAACTCTGGAGATGTTTGTATGGTTTTAATCCTTAATCTGTTGAAGGAAGTGAATCTGTTAAGAGACATTTAATATTAATCAATATTTGCATTCTATGGATAAATTACACTTCATTTGATGTGTGTTTTGTTTGTATGTATTTTATTGGGATCTATATACATAATTTCTGAGTAAATATACACAAACATGATTAGCTAATAGTTAATATTTTAATATTTCTTTTATTTTTTTTCTGGAGGAATTCTTGCTGGCTCTGGTGAGATGAGAATTCTGTCTCATGAAATTAGTTGGGATTGTTTTCCATCTTTTTCTGTAGCCGGAACAATGTGTATGAAATGTGATCATCCGCTGCTCCATGGAGTCTGGACCAGGACCTTGTGCAACTAGTAACAACTTGGACTACTTGTTCACTTCTTAACAATTAGCCATATATTCCAGTTTTCTCCCCCTTCTGGGATTTTTAAAATAAAATTTTATCTTTAAAAAGTGTGTTGATATAAGTTATATGTAACATTTTTAAATTTTAATCTGTTACTTATTTGTAATATGTCTACTTTTATAATATTTATTACTCTTTTTATCAATTCTGAGTGAGGTTTTTATATTTTTATTAATTTTCTCAAAAGCCAGCCTTTAGTTTTGTAAATCACTTTTATAAATTTCTTGCTTTGCTTTTTATTTTAAATTTTAGTGCTTTTAGATTAATTTTCTACCTTCTAAATTCTTATTGATTTTGTTCTTTTTATAGCTTCCTCAATTAACATCTTAGCTCATGTGTTTTTAGTTACTACTGTTTACAAATAAATGCTTTTAAAGCTATAGTGTTTCCTATACACGTCACTTCAGGATTATTTATAAACAGAAAAAGAGAATATGTGCTCATCTATGTAAAAACAATGCATGGTAATAAGATCACAAAAACTAATCCTTAGTGGCCACTGTTTAAAACTCTCAGAATAATTAAAATCAAACAAAAGCAAAAAGCAGAAATGTGTGAGTTCAGATACTCACTTTGTTCATAGTCTATGTCTTATTCCTGTTTTAAATACTAAGGTACTGAATTTACAAATCACTGCAGAAAATTGAACAAAGCAAAAATAAATCATTTCTGAAACTTATAGACCACATGAATTATCAAATTCACCATGTTGTTCTTAACTATGACATCTGGCTCAGTCTCTCCCCTGGACTCTTCATATATTTCTAAGAAGCTACTGATGAGGAATCAAAGTACTGGTTCTGCTGCTGGGTAAGTGAGTGACTTTGGAAAGGCTCCCTGATCCTCATTGTTTTCTTTACTTCAGTGGAGGGGAAAATATATACTCTCAGGGTTTTCATAAAGATGAAGACACAGTGTATTATAAGCATTTAATAAACCATGAGTATGTTATCAACTTTATCAATGAATGTTTCCAACCCTCAAACAACATCACACAGAAAATGAATTTCAAAGCAAAAACTGCTAATAGTAGTTTTCATGATACATAAAAAGATTGGTTTTTCCTTTATTTTTGTTAAAAATCCTCCTAATCTCCTACTCTTGCCTGTGATGAAATAATAGTTAAAAAGCAAGACAGTGTAAGAGTTCAACAAGATGAAGACATGTATAAGAAAAAAGCAGAATGTCAAGAAACCAAGTTTAAAGAATAGAGGAAATGGAAGAGGGAAGTGAAGAGAAATGTTGCAAGTAAGAGTAAAATTAGCAAAGAGTTCCCTGATGTTCATGTACATCAGGGAGGATGCTTTCAGTCACAAATGAGAGAAAATCTAACTTCTTGGGCTGAAAAAAATTAAGGGAATTTATTGACTGACATAACTGAGCATCAAGAGTCATTCAGGCTTTAGCTACAGTTTAATCTGGACTTTTCTATGGGTCTGTTGTCTGCGTTCTTTTTTTCAAAGTTTTGTTGTCATTGTTCTTGTTAGGATTATTGAGTTATAATTGACAAATAAAAATGGTATACATGTAATGTTTTGATATACGTGTATGTTGTGAAATAATCACTACAAATAAGCTAATTAACATATTCACCATTTCCACATGGTCACCACTTTCTTTTGTTTTTCTTTGTTTTCGTGATAAGAACATATAATATCTACTCCCTTAGCAAATTCCAAGTACAAAATTTCTCTGTCTTCATGCATCTGTGATTTTATCTTCAGGCTTGCTTCTCTAATGCTGAAAAATGGCTTTAGTTGTTTCAAGCTTTATCGTCATACCATAACATCCAGGGCAAAAGAGAGCATCTCTTACTCCTACATTTGAACACAAGAATCAGGCTTCATGTAAAGTGTGCCACCTTAGAGCAGGTGCCTAGCCCTGAGCCATCACTCTGAGAAAGGATAAGTGGGATCTATATCATGACTTGGCTTAAATTATAGGTTACATGTCCATCCTTTAGCTTATCACATTATGAGTGATGCTTTCTCATGATTGCCTTAGGCTAATCAGAGTCCAGTTCTACAGATGAGGATGGAGTCAACCAACCAAATATCACATGACTGCTATATTAGGGTGACAAGGTAGATTGGAGCCTAAAGAAGTAATCAACCAGTCTAATTCAGGTAGGAAGATTCCAGCAGTCCCACTGTTTGCTCTCCCCCATCCCATATTTTTCACCTTTATCCCCTCTCCAATCTCAATTTTATTTTCCAAAAATTTCCACACATGCAGATGCCACCACCTGCACTGGGCCCCTCAGGATGTTCTCTCTGCCCTAGGCCTCTCTCAGTCCCCTAAACAAATTAGAGTGAAGTCCCTTTCCCCTAGTTTCCAAAGAAGTTGCTGTACTAAAAACTAAGATACAAACAACAAACAATGAAAAGAGTAACCCTAGAATCAACTGAGGAAGGCAAAATTTTCAAGTGATCATTCTCTTCCCAATTACTTTACACTGAGTAAGTCCCTGCTGCATAGTAAGTGCTTAAGAACTATTTGTTGAATTAATTAATGAATCCTAAAGTAATTGAAGTCTAGCCATGGATATCTTGACTCACTGCCATTCGGGGTCATTAGTCAGAAAGAGTCGATCTTCATTATTCATGAATCCTGTATTTGCTAATTCTCCTACCTGCTTTGTAATCCCCAACTAAATATTCACAACACTTTCACAGTCATTCATAGATGTGTGCAGAGTACCATGAAATCTGAGTCCCCACCACACATGTTTCTAGCTAAGGCTGAACTAGGTTGAGCTTGTTTTGGTACACACACTGTAAATATGTCCCTTTCACATTCCATTTAATGCCACATTTTCTGCATTTCTGTGCTCTTGGTTGGCAATCTTGCTGTTTAAAATGGCCCTGAAGCATAGTGCAGAAGTGATGTCTAGTGTTCCTAAGCACAAGAAGGCTGTGATATGCCTTATGGAGAAGATGCACATGTAGATAAGCTTTGTTTAGGGATGAGTTATAGACTTGTGGGCCACGAGTTCATTGTTAATGAATCAACAATGCAGTAACTCCAGACAAAGGAAGAGGAAATTCACTGGTCTGCATGTGGAGCCACTGCAGAGAGTGCTAAAGTAATATTTATAATGCTGTGATGAAGCTATGAAAAGATAGAAAAGGAGCTAGATTTGTGGGCTCATAATATAGTGACTTCTTTTTGTTTGTTTCCTTGTTTATTCCTTTGTTTGTAAAAACATACTGGACAGCATAGCTGTGTGGATGAAAGCCCAAGAAATTTACAATCACATTACCCAGGGTGGGAATATGTTAAACACTTCTTTGCTGATGTTTTATTATAAAAGAATACTGCATATAATGAATAAATTATTTGGAAATATATATTAAACAAGGTGTCTTTAAACAAAAATACACATAAAACAAGGCTATGTATTCATAAGTTGACACACATGTGGTGACCTGAGCCTCACAGGAACCTAACCCTGTATTTCCCACAGGAGCGATGGCTCTATAGTCACTAACCCAGTGTTCACAGTGACTGTGACACGACAGCCATGAACAGCGAGAATGTACTGCATGTGCTCTCCTTGCCTTGACCTCACTTCAGTCCTGAGGATCAACACTCTTGTTCTCTTCTCTCGACCATCTTCTTTTCTCTTCAGTGACACACTTGCACTACCTCTCAGGCATCACCTACATCAGTGCTTCTCAAATTTTAATGCACCTGTGAATTCCCTGCTGATGTTGATAAATGCAAGTTATGATTCAGTAAGTCTGAGACCCAGGATTCCATATTTCTAAGAAGCTCCAAGGTGATAACTCTGCTGTGTGTCCCGGAACCACACTGAATAGAAAGGGCCTACATGCTGCCTTCCCATTTTTGTTTAGAATGCTTGGAGCAATAGTTTCATTCCGACAGGTCTCTATAGTTAAACAATAAGAATGGTCAGAGGCAACATTGTGTTTCTCCTCAGGGCTCAGAGAAGTCACTAAGGACTAGGAAAGTCTGAGTCTCTCGGACAAGTGAGAAGACTTTTAACAAGGAAAGCATCAAATGTCTCAACTACCACAATCCTGTCAGGAAGGAAAAGAATAAGAAAAGACTATAAATTTGGCATAAATTCAACACAGGTTTTTATTGAGAATATATTACATGCAGGTAAGACACTTTGCCAAGGATGTAAATGTTAAAAAGACATGGAATTTGCTCTCAAAAAGCTTAAAAATTGTAAGAGGAAAGGGGATCTAAATAGCTGCAACAAAGGGCAGGAGGTGAGGAGTAGATTTGGCAAAGTACAGTTCACACATGCTGGGAGGTCAGACAGGGCAGAGACTGCTTTCACTTGTGAATCAGGGAAGGCCCTCTGGAAGAAGTGACATCTGAAACAGGCCTGACGACTCATTAATATTTGAATGTGTGGAGGTTGCTAGGACCTCATTCATTCAGAGTTGTAATTTGAGTTTTAAGTCCCAGAACCCAGGTCAGAACAAGTCCTCCAAAATGACATTTACCTTATATTGACAACTGACAATTAAGCAAAAATAAACATCAACAACACAAAGTTGTTCAAGGAGAGTTGAAAGAATATCAACACCATGCTGGGTTTAGATACATCCTGAGCCCCTGGTTGCTGGGATCTCATGCGAGGGGTAGAATTGTGCTTGGAATTTCACAGTGTGACCTGGTAAGAACAGAGATGGAAATCACTATGCATGAGGTGGAGGTGAGTAGTGAGGAGTAAGAAGGAAGGGGACTGGGAGGAGAATTGAGGAGAGAGAAAACAAAAAAGATGAAAAGAGAAGTGGGGAGTTGGGAAAAGAGCAGGAAGGATGGATACAAAGAACTCACCAGCGCTCCCTAAGACAAAATGTAAGACCCATCAGAAGCATCAGGGGCACTATCACGGCCAAGATGATCAAGCCCATGGACCTCTGACTTCCTGTGGATTTGGAGCAAACAAGGATGTCATTTCAAATCCACACCCTGTTTTACTGCATTTTTCTGGTCTTCCTTTGTTAATTTGAGTGATGCTTCACAAATTTCCTTTCTTCTCTCATCTCCCTTTAGAGATGAATCCTTCATCTAACCCTCAACATCCTCCTACAACTGCAGGTCCCTCATTTTACACTTTTCTATTTCTTGGATAACTTTTATTTCTTTTGAGTCAGTAGTCTCTAGTATCCCAAATTTTCCATCTAACTCTCCTGCTCTGCTTGAGGACCACCTACTCCCATTCCCAGCTTGGGCCCCAGTTCCTTCTTACCCCAGTAGAGGATGATGTCCTGGTCTCCTAGACTGCTGTGTCTCACCCGGCAAGACAGGCCAGCTGCCTTACTGGCCTCCACAACTAAGGAGACCCGAAGATACCATGTCCTATCAGCATTTGGCAAGACATCACTTCGCTGAGTGCCCAGATGCTCTTGCTCACCCTGCATCCACATCACCCAAATAGGCTTTGGGTGGAAGCCAGAAATGTGACAAACCAGCATCAGATGGCCAGGACCAGGACTGGGGCCAGTGGACAGCCAGGCCTCTGGCTTTACTGCAGAGGACAGGAAAGAAATTCAGATGAGGACTCTAACACAGACTTACCTGTTCAGATCTTCACATCAGTTTTGATAGACACATCTTGCCAACCTCTAGAACTCTGTCACCTATGATTCCATTTTCCTCATGACTCATTCTTAGGAAGGTGGGAAGGGGATAATGGGAAGGTGTGATTTTAAAATAGAGAATACTTGAAGTAAGGGTGAAGAACTGACCTTGTCGCTTGAGATCTGCCCTTCCTGCATGAAGAAGACTCAAGATGAAATGTGCACAGGTGTCACTGAGGAGCCTGTGTATTATTTCCAGGGTGACTTGGTCCCAATTGAATAGTCTGCAGACTTGCTGAGCCCTACTTCCACCCTCTGGAGATGGCAACCATGACTTGTCCTGGAAGCTCAGGAAATCTGATCCTTGATAAGCAACCCTCATGAAGCCTATTGAGGCTCCCCCAACATGTAGCTCACAGCCTCCTGCTGTCTGCAATTCAAAGGGATCTGGGGAAGAGGAGTTGTAAATTAGATGAAGGAGGGAGTAAAAAAGACAAAATGAAATGAGTGGAAGCAAAAGACAATAGAAACAGAAGGAAAATTTTAGGAGATTTGTGGGAATGGGGCAAATTTTGGTTTCAACAAAGGTTCAGAAAAGAGGAATTGGTGATAGTTGGAGATGGAGGAGGAAATAAATAACAAGAGGAAGGGGCCAAATTGTTGAAAGAAGGGAACATGTATGGTGTGGGCAGAGAATAAGGTAGGACTAAGTGTGAGAGAGTCGACATTATAATAATCTAGGGTGAATGGAATGCAAAAGGTTACAATGAATGTATTGACAGATTGCTGAAAAGATGGAATGGGGGAGAAAATTGCACTTTAAGTAGTCAATCAGAGAATGAGGAAGCTGAGAGTATCTGTTTGGAGGCCAGGGAAAGGGGTGGTCACAAGAAACCACGAATGGAAGATAATATGGCACAAGCCTGCCTTATTTTGTAAGTAACAGAAGACTTGAAGCTTTTGTAAAATCAGTATATTGATTTTACACTCTGCCCAAAAGTGTGTAATTGCAGATTTATGGTGAGGGGACATAAGGTTCAGAAGTGAATGAAGACTATTTCCTAGAGGAATAAGAAACTCACTGGGACACACACACCTCCCATCTGTATCCCCAGTCCTTGTGGCAGGAACTGAACTCACATTCAAGCTGCCATTGGCTGGCATGGTTGTGAACTGCCTGAAGAAATCCAATGGAGAACATGTGGAATAACCTTCCCAGTTCCATCAGCTCCTCATTGCTGAAGTTGCCCTTGGACCAGGGCCACAGGAAAATGATAGTGCCAGAGTTGCTCTCCCACCCATGAGTCTGCAACTCACCCAACCAAGCTGAGCCCAAATTTTGTACCCAGGAATGGTTGTAAAAGGATGAGATCTGGATGATTTGGAAGGACACTGGCTCCTGGAAGTCTGTAGCAAAAGAACAGATGAAATGAGGACAAAAACAGACATTGGGAAAGAGAGAGAATGTAGAAAGAAAAGTGCCAGAGGAGGGAAACTCTGAATTGGAAGGAAAGGGGAGCCATAGTTATCTCAGGAGACATTGGCATGCCCTGGGGCCCCATGCTTTATATTCAACCTTCACAAGAGCCTAGGGACCTGGTTAGGGATACTCAGAATGGAACAAGGCTGACACTCTCAGCCTCCAGGTATATGCTGGGGAAAACCCACCACCTTCACACACACACACACACACACACACACACACACACACACACACACACACATACAGAGACTCTTGCACCCACCTGGGCAGTTACCAGAGTTCTTACCATCTTTATTGTCAACACCTGGGAGGAGAACCACTAGCAACGGAAGTTGAAGGAACAGCATTTCATTTGCAGATGCTACTTCTTTCTCTGAGAAATGTTGGTCTTTGATTTCTGTTCTAAACAATTTTAACCCACAACAACTATTTTCTGACTTCCTTCTACTTCTAGCAGAAAAACCATTGCTTTATTCATTGTTTGCAAAAAAAGAAAATCTACTCCTTCCCTAAACCCTGAACCACCTATTCAACTCTCATTTCCCTTTTAATTCCATGAACCGCCTACTCAGATCCTCATTTCCCCTTCAGTTTTCTGGACTGCCTACTCAGACTCATTGCCCCTCCAGTGCTGACTCTCCTCTTCAGCTTCAGCTTCTGGCCTTGTGACCAGCTTCCACCCCATTCATCTTCCCGTAATTCAGTTGCTGTCGAACAATTCTTGTGTGGCATTGAGTCACTTTACCTCTAGGACCTTTATTTCTCACTCCTACAATTAAAGCATGAAACTGGGTGGCTTCCCAGCACCCTACCTAATCTTCTTCTGCCCCTGCTCTTTTCTGTCACTCTGTCCTTCCCTTGCCCTTTTGAATATCCCGCAATATTCTCCTCCCCTGTCTCACGTCCACCCCACCTCATTGAATTCTCTGACTTCTCATTTGTTGCTTTATTTGCTTTATTAAAACCCCTAGGATTGCCCTGTGGAGCAGTATAAATTACCACCAATTCTCCATTAGTCTCAGGGAAGAATGAGTAGCCATCACAAAGACCACAGGAACATTGAAACACATAAATAAAAATCCTCTCTGTTTGACTCTCATTGATAAATAATCACTCACCACAGTCACTTAGCACCTGCTGGATCCAAGCATCTTCCTACACTCATGAATATACAGTGGTTGATGATGCTATCACTTCATTCAAGGAGCTTTTAGTCTAGTTGGGAAGAAAAAAAGTTAAACCAAGAATTATAAGTCTTGGGGTGCTGAGTTTTCTTATAATGTGTAGACTCTCTAGACAAAAACAAGCATGCTTGAAAGAACATTTTCTAAAGTAGTGATCCTTAACTGATATTTATCCACTCATAATCTTGACTTGAGTGGTTGGCTTCAGGTTTTAGATCAATACTCTATTGTACTGGATCCTCAACATCTAACAGAATGTCTGGTCAGTGGTAGGTGCTCAATGAATATTTTTAACTGATTGAATAATTTGGTTCAGGCATCCAATTGTTATTTAAAATTATGGAGAATGTCAACATAAAAAACTTTTAAGACATCAGAAAGTGTTACTTGTAACATTAGTTGGTGAAATGAGAATCTTACACAGTTTTATCTAGGATGAAAGCACATGCTAATAAACATGAAGTTTACGCATAGGATCCTGTTGTAAATCTCCTATATGTACAATGAGAAACCAGTGAGAACTTGTGGGAAGTTATTAGAGTATTCTTGAACCATTTATCCAAAATTCCCTTCTTGTTGGTCCTGATTAAATGTTCCATGCTCATCTTATCATAAACTGGTCTCTGCCGGACATGCTGACCTTCCTGTTTCATGGTGTTCATAATTGTTTAAAGGCTCTTAAATATTTGTTTGTTCTTTGTATCATCTGGATAAATGTGTTTGGCCTATTTATTTTGTTGTTTCTTGGTTTACAAATAGTGAAATTACTAAGGCTATTTTAAACAATAAAATAATTGTTTGGAAAGTTAAGATTAGAATAGAAAGCTGGAAAGAGCTTCACTCTCATACTTACAATTTCAAAACACTGGATAAACAAAATCACAACTTTTCTTGAATCCATCAGAGGGAAGGGGAGCAGAATACATGACCCCAAAATATGTCACCTTGGCATTATTTTGATCTGAAGACAATTGAGACCCAGAAGACTCAAGAATAACATTTACCTCTCCCTTAACTACCTAAAAGAATTTAGATAAGGGGCCTGGCACAGAAAGAGAGCTAGTACCAAAAATATCTGAATGAACTATCTATATGGCAGGGCAAACATCTGATTACCAAAAATCTGCTATTCGTATTTTCCTGTGAATTACCCTCCTCCCCTTTGAAACCCCAGTGTCTTGTTTCATTTCTTAGCTCAGGATGGCATACAAGCCTCAACTGCCTGACTTGCTCTTAGTTCTCATATTTTTTATGGGGTTCCCATACTTACAAAATTAAATTTGTTTTTCTCCTGTCCATCTGTCTTCTGTCAATTTAATTATTAGACCAGCCAAAGAATCTAGAAGAATAGAAGAGAAAATTTTTCTGCCCCAACAGTTTTGGCACCCCTTCACTGGCTGGACACTGCTCACTCTGGGGTGCTGCAGCTGACATATCCTGGAACCTCTGACAAGAGCCAACATAAGGTAAGAATTCTTACCACATCACTCATCCAGATCTCCACCTGCAGGGTCAGGTGAAAGTGAGAGTGGTGAGAGTCCTTTATTCTTTTTCTAAATATAGATTACCAGAAGAAAATATTTGTGAAACCTCTGTCTCAGGTATAGCAACTCTGGTGAAGATTTGGTATGATTACTCTTGTTTTCTATTGATCCTTTTCCTCTGTTTTCCTTTGTCTCTTGCTCTATGTCTTGAGAGCTTGGCTTTTTGACCAGTGAGAATATTCTCTCTAGTTACCACCAACCACAGGTTGTGTGTACTGACATGCATCTGGCAAACAGCTGAGTAGGCTATGAATCCAAGCTGAAACCAGACTGGGTTTAACTTGGGTTTGTCTAGGTCCAGTGTGAGGCCTCTTCATCTGACTATGCCAGCTCTCAGGGGACTCTTGTCATGATGGGTATGGTCTGAAAGGGACCTTTGTTGTCTCAGCCTTCATTGTCTCAATATAATGAAGGTCTTTGCCTTCTTAAGCTGGATTTTATGAGGGCTGCATTGTTTGCACTCTCTTTTGTGATGCCTCTTGCACCAATGGTTAAGCCATAAAAAGTCTTATTGGTTTGAGTCACTATTAACATTAATAGATCCTATTCATCCATGGCCAGACAATGAATCCTTTGAATTGGAAAAACTGCTAGATTGAAAAAATTGTTAGAGAGCTCTCAACCTAAACAATTGTCTTAAGGTAGCTATAAAATGACCAGATTTAAAGTGGATACAAAGGAGTGTAACAGCTAGCCTTAGGGACTCCTTTAACAAGATAAAATAATAGAAGTTAGACAGAGTAAAAATTAATGTCCACATCCAACATCAATCCCCCTTCTTAAAAGCTGCCCTGTCTCCTCAGCAAACTCCCAGGCCCTCCTACAGTAATCAGGAAATGGATCAGTTGGAGGCCAATGTTCAGGGTCTAACAGAAGCAATAGTAGAGGTGTTCCTCCCTAAGGTGAATTGGTCTAATGTTGAATTGTGTACTCAGAAAGAAGGAGAGCATTCAAAGGCCTTTATTCATGGTTTTATGCAGACTTTTCAAAAGCATGCTGCACTAAACTGTGAAATTCCAGAATACAGAAATCTTTCAATTTCTGCCTGAGGAGGAAAGATTTTCCTCAGTGTAAAAAGGCAAATTCAAAACAGTGGGCTTGAGTGGGCTAGTCATCCTCTAAGCCTCATAATGAAAATGGCTACCCAATTCCTTGAAGACAGCTTGCAGCAATACAAAAAGTAAAAATAATTAAAATCAACAATTCTTGTGGTAACATGAATCTTTAGAGAAATAAAAACATAACTCTGAAAGCAACTCAAAATTGACTCAGACTGATACCAGCTCAATAAAAGGTTGACATAAGGGAAGCCATATTGTAGAAAAGAAATCATATTGTAACTCTGAATGACCTCTGAGTAACTGGATTTTTGGCTCCTCCCAGAAGCAATAAGTCGATAACTTCGTTCTTTTGAGTTGCTTAGGAATGTGATGACCCCCAGGTAGAGAGGCTATGCTGATAGCCATCATCAATGACAACTGAAAGATCAGGGTATAGGACGTTGCTCCAGTCTCTGATGAGTATCAAGTAAGACAAAAGACTCAGGAACTAAGACTGGATGGATGCCTCCATCTGAAGACCAGATGGATGCCCCCATGCTGAGACAGATGCCTCCCCCACCCAGAGACCAGTCCCTTATATAACTGGCCTGTAGTCTTTGTTCTGTAAGATGGTTCTTTGAGACATTAGTCAGCTGTCTTCCCCCTTGCTATCAAGCTGTAATAGTACCCTTTCTTTTCCACCATCTTGCCTCTTGATGATAGGCTTTTGTCTCATGGTGAGCAGATCATGCCCTTTGTGTGGTAGCAGAAATCTGGCCACCATCAAGGGACATTAATTCCTGCTCATGGCCAGCCAACCTTGGATGGGTGTTGGATAAGTACCTAGTGTCTGCTGAGGCTCTCTTTGTCTCTGGGATATGCCCTTCCTTCTCTCTCATGCTGACACCAGCTGCCTCCTAATGCTCCCTATGGTGGAAAGACAAATGGCTACCTCTGGTGAGTCAGTGGGCTCATATCTGGAGTAGGGCAAGTCACCTCGGTGGTGTACCACTGAGAATTTTCCTCCCCCTCCATCTGGAGTCCCCTCTTTGAGAAGGGGGACCATCTGGCTAATAGGGTACCCTGCCAGAGTGGGAAGAGGTATAGGACCACACCCAGAATGTAGGAACCAGTTCAAGTGTCTGGTTTTGTCTGTGTCTGTGTCTGTAAAGAGCTCCAGGATGAGATGTCTTTTGGTTTTGGGTGAGTGACCTCATTAAAATGTGCCTGTGTCTAAAATTGTCTAATATCTCATCAGGATAGTGGGTTAGAGGCCCCACTGGTGAGATTTGGTTGCTGGGTTAGAGTCCCAAGGCTAGGAAGGGAGACAACATAAAAAGGTTACAGCCACTGGGGCACTCAAAATGATCAGGTTAGAGACCCAAGCTCTGGGTTCAAGTCCCAGAGTACTGGATTTTGGTGTCTGTTTATGTTTGTCTATGTTTAACTGTGTTTGTTAATATTGGCTGCTTGGGGACTGAATTTCTTGGTGACCATAACAAACTGCCTTTTGGACAAATCTTATGAGGGTCTTCTGACTCCAAAGAAAAGAGGCACTGTTCCCTCTGTCCCTTTGGGATGTTCCCAGGTGACTGGGGACTCTACACAGGTGTCAGGGCATCTGCCCATGATGTGCAATGGCCTCATAGGGACCCCACCTGAAGAACATATCTTACTGGACCCCAATTGTTCATGGTGAGGCAATCAGCAGAAGCAGCTCATCTGGGGCTTAAATCACCTGAAATTTGTGGGTGCCGGAACATGTAAGGGAAGGAGCCAACCCCTTGATTGTTCTTGAGGGAGCTGTTCCCACAAGCACACCATCAGACCTTAAACACCTTTCACTAGAAAGATCTTGTTTGTTGCACCCACCTTAATAAAAGCCCCCTCAAAATGGGGATAACTGCTAACAACTGGCAAGATAACTTGGGATAATTTAAAATTACAGTGGCCATTTTGGGCTCTTTTTTGAGCCCCCAAGCCAAGGAACAAGGAAAATTTTTTTATCTTTAAAGAGTCAAGGACTCTGCCTTTTGACCAAAAGTTTCCATCAGCTGTAAATGTTTACAGAGAACTGCAGAATCTCACCAAGCTTGTTTTGTGTCCAAAGCACTTGACTTGATAATCACCAGGTTGAGGGGGGTCCCAAAATATGGTCAGAAAAAATATGATTGCACCTCATTTTGTAGTCAGAGGTATTTGGACAGAAATGCAGGTTGCACTCCTGTTTGTGGCTGAGTCCTACCTAACTGCTGTCAGCCTCAGTGGAATTACATTGGTCATTTGAAGGAAGTCTTGGCTGGGCCTTCATTGTAAGGGTCTTGATTTTAGAGACACTTGAAATTTTCATGGTCTGACTCTAGCTGCAGCTATGTAAAAATTCTGAAACAATGGAAATGTTAATTCAATCCCCACCTATGACCAGCCCCTTGGGCTGCATTATCCTGAATTGGGTGACTTTCAGCTATAAGTAAGTGGTATGAGCTCCTGAGTACTCACTGGCTTATTGATTCTTCTCCTCCTGTGTTTTGTGGGTGTGTGTGTGTGTGTCACTTGACATAAAAGCAAACCCATGGAGCAAGATGCAGACATTTCCATAAACCCTTTGTCTGGGTATTCCTGTAGTAAACTTTGCAGTAGGCCCCACCTATAGAGTATGCACATTAGGTGGAAGCTATTCCTAAGGGCATCTTGGAAGCCAAAAGAGCCACAAATTTGGTGGGTGCAGGTCAAACAGTTAAGACTCATTAGGGTGCTCGCCACCTCAAGAAGTCTCCCATGAAAGGATGAGTTGGGTCATGGGACAGGGTAGATGACACAGGTCCCTCCCCAACTTCAAGAAAATGTCTGTGCAATGAAGAGGTACTCTGTAAAGCACACACAATCCCCAACCCTGATGCACCTCCCCGCTAGGTATTATTATGGCTCCAAGAGACCCAAGGTTTAGCTAAAGCTGTTAATGTGCATATAAGATGAGGTTTTGTCTTTTCTCTTTTTGTCTTGTCCTGTGTCTTGAGAGCTTGGCTTTGTGACCTTTCTAGTCTCCACCATCCAGAGGATGAATGTACCAGCACACATCTTCATGGCCATTTTAGTAGACTGGGGTTCTGGGACGCACTCTTTGTTCAGCTGTGTTTCCTCTCAGGTGTTTGTCATAAGGGGATCCATTTGCTTTCACAAGAGGCCTTTGTCATTTCAACCTTTGTTCTTTCTTAGGCTATTTGGGGAGTTAATTCTCTGGATCCCTTTTGGTGATGCCTCTTTTGTTCATAGTTAAAGCTTTGGTATGAGTCGCTATTAAGATTAAGATCCTACTCATCAATATGGCCAGATGATGGATCTTTTAAATTGGGAAAACTTCTAAGTTGGGAAAAAAAATTGTGATGGCTCTCATCATAATTGTTTGTATTGGTACCTATGAAAAGGCCAGATTAAAAAAAGGAAAAAAAAATTTGACTAGCCTTAAGTCCCTGACTCAGGTTACAATTAAATTGAAAATAAATGTGAAAGTATAAATGTTGATAAGATTATAAAGGTTGGAATTTTTGAGCTAATTTTATATAAAGAGGTTATATCAACTTTGTGTGAGTATGTTTTAAAATGACTGACTGGGAATGCTTCCCCTGTCCAAAACTGTAAGACCAAGACCTATTGATAAAGTCCTAACAAAAACTACAATTAGAGGTATAAGAGTTGATGAAATTTTGTAGAAAAACTAATATTTTTTATGGGTTTTATCTGAAGTGATTATATCTCTTTTTGCCTGATTATATTATAGATTGTATTATGGGGATAAACATCGTGTCTCACTAGGGAACATTTTCCCTGCCTGATTGTAAGACAGCACATAAATCTGCCCTTAAGACAGTGGTAATTAAACTTACAAAAGGGGGATTCAATAGGGTTGCCTGAGCCCACATTCTATGAGATAAAAACTAGAGGCTAATATCAGGATAATAAAAGCAGCCCCCCAAGGTAAATTGGTTACGGGTTAAATTATACCCTTACAAAGGTGCAAACTTTTAGCACTGTGATACATTGTCCTGAAAGTTTTAGAACATACAAATCTTTAATTCACCTCTTAAGTTAAAAATGTCCCTGAGATATATATATATAAAGCAATTGGAAAAAGTATAGCTGGAAAGGTGGGTCAACTTCTTTGTCATTCAAACTGCAATCCAGTTCTTTGGGGAACTGGAAGCAACCATCTTTGTGTTACATTTCTGTGCAGGGCCAGAGATATGGCTTTAGAAAGCAGTTCAAAGTTGATGGAGACAAAAGATTGTGACATTAGGTAAGGCAAATATGCCCCAGGAACTCCATCTTGGAGAAAACTTGAGTGGTTTCTCTGTGCCTTTATGATGTAGATTTTCTTCTCCCTTCTTCTCTAGGACCTAAGAGCCATTCTTTGAAATGCAAATGTCTCTCAGAAACTAGTGAGTTTTTTATTACATCTGATTCATAATAAAAATTTAAGGTCTGTCTGTGTCTACCTGTGTGTTTATATGCGTCTCTATGTATGTTATGTATGTGTGATATTTTATCTCCGGATGGTGTGGCTAAAATTAAGAGCTCTGTTTAATTGGCTTAAAGTAAGTGCTAACAAAAATTCTAAATGCAACTAACCCAAATGTCTTTCAAGTTAACATGAATGAAATAATCTTTGGTAAATGAAAGTTTGTTTAAATTTGTTAGTTTGATTAAAATAGACATATCCTCAGAGCTATTGGCATTGGCTTTAATGCAAACATGCAGCCTTTATTCTATGTTTATTTTTTGAATAACCTGGTGTTAACCTCTATTACAAAACTGGTTAACAAAAATAATAACTTCAAATGATGGTTAGTTTTGTTTAATGTCCCATGAAGTTTTTGTGGGTAATCTAAACATAATTGTTCGAAACAAATGATTTAGATAGATGAAAATGGGTAAGAGTTTTGTGGTAGAATAATTATGTTTTATGGTCTGTATACTAGAAAAAAAAAACAACTTCCAAATTCTTTTTGGTAACTTAAAGCTTTAGAGTTTTGCCAAATTAAGTTAATGATAAAAGTTTGCTGAATATCTGGGTCATTTTCAAATAAGATAAAATACTGAAACATTATTGCTAAACATATCTAAGTTTATCTACTTTTGCCTTTTTATTATAGAAAAACTAAAAGGTGTTTTGGGTCTATTGGTAAACATGTCTTGTGTTTTATTAAGATTGTGCTATAAAGTAACATGTTTCCAGAAATTATGAAAAGTGTTTGTAGGTTTGCCAAGCCACAAAATGCTAATATAAAAAACAGTTCATAACTGCTTTTTAGTTTTCATTGAGGTCTCTCTGTTAAGGTTTCTTGGATTGCTTTAGTGCTCTGTTTGCCATTGACTGTTTCTGTTGTCACTTTGAATGGATAACTGAGCATTGTTTCACAGTAACAAGATCAGCAACCCCTTGATCTTGTTTGACCAAGTGTTTGAAAACATTTTGGTGTTCTTGAAAAGCTCCCCAAAATTCCTCTTTTATTTGAATTTTTCTTTGAGAATTTTCAAAGGGCCCTGGGAATTCTCAAAGAAATTTATTCTCTCTTCCTAGCAAGAGGGAGGTACTAAGCTAATTTTAGACTTGTTTAGTAGGCTAAATTACATCAGAAGCATTGTCAAGTAAATGATGATAAACCATCTTAGGTTAAGTTGTGTAGGTAAATATTATTCACTATTTTAACCCTGCTACCTTGCTTGTGACATCACAAGAGTAAAAGACCATGACTGCATTCTATTATCTAATTTGGTTTAAAGATGGGTCTTACTTAAATGATAAGCAAGGCATTATCAAGCTGGATACGCTGTCCAGCCTCAAGAATGCCTGCTACTTTCTATTAACTCTGCTAACCTGGTAAAAGATTTCCTTCTACAGGCTCAGGAAATCACCAAAGAAGAGAAACAGATAATGGCATTCAAAAGGGGGTATTTTGACACTCCCTCACAGATGTGGTACAGGCCCAATAAGAAACCCATAGTACCTATTAAAGCACAATTGCCACTGCTTCAACATATACACCAATTAACCCACTGGACACCTGAAAAGACGATTTTATAAGGAAAACAATACTTTTGGAAACTTTCTTCTACAGTGACCCATACAGCCTACACTCGTGTTTTATGCCCAAAATACAATCTAGGGAAACTATTTCATGAATCACAAGGCCACTTTTCCCTTCCTAAGGGATGCTTTGAGGAATGGCAATTGGACATTGTCCAAATGTCACCATCTCAAGGATATAAATATACCTTGTAATGATCTGTGTATTCTCACATTGGGTTAAGGCATTTCCTTACACAACAGCAACGACTTTAGACAAATTATTAGTGGAGAGAATAATTCCTGTTTGGGGAATTCCTACTGAGTTATGTAGTAATCAGGGTACTCATTTCACCAGACAAATAATTAAATCTACTTGTAATATTTGGCCAATAATGCAGCATTTCCACAGGATTGGTGGAAAGAACTAATGGAACAATCAAAACTCAATTGGCAAAGCTTTCAGGGGCATTTAATCTATCATGGCCAAAAGCTCTTCCACTATCACTCCTCAATTTTAGATCTACACCCTTTGGTAAATGTCAGCAGTCTCCTTCCAAGATAATAACTGGATGTTCTATGCAATTAGACAAAGAAATGTATGAATCAATTTTGCTTAAAGAAAATATCTTAATTATTGTCAAAGTCTTACTGAAGCATTTAAAAAGAAAAGAAGTCCATAGCCAATTCTTTTCACAGAGAGCTCTCAGGCCTTAAGGATCATTGACTATGACATGGAGAATTTATCAGAAGAGGTATCAAATAAAAGACTCTTTGCAGTCCTGTTGGAAAGGACCATACTAGGGACTTTTAACCAATTCATGCACTGAAGTATTGAAAAGCATAGACTCATGGAGTCACATTTCTCATTCAAAAAAGGCTTCTCCACCTGAGTGGGTTTCAGTTCCTATTTCTTTAACCCAACTTTAATGGACCAATGCAAATATCTCCAAACCAGGATGAGAAGAAGACGGCATCTGTTGTAGACTGCTGTCCCAAGACTCCAGACTAGGTCTGTATCCCAACCTTAAATCTCCTCACTTAAACCTTTATGTTTAAAGTGTATGCCTATTTTATAATTGTTCCACTTAAGGTTTTCAACATACTATCATACTTATAGAAAGTGATAGATTTGGAACAGACTGGTCTAGAAGGACAGGCATTAATTGGGTGGCTCCTAATGGAACTCGAGGGTTATGTGGAACAAATCTCTGGCCTTGGCTACTCCCTGGATGGCTTAAATACTGCACCCTGAGTTTCCCTTGGATGCAGGGAAGGATTGACACTGAACTAACACCTGTTGTCAATCTTCCTCTCTTCAAGGCCAGATGGGCTCGTTCAGTGTTCCACTGGATGACCACCTAGCAGCTACATTTGCTCCTCCCTTGGGGCTATAAGACATCATAACACATGTAGAAGCTCTGACTAAATTTACTCAGCAAACCCTTAACAATAGCCAAGCAGGAATAGCCTTGCTAAATACTGAAGTGCCTTTAATGAGGAAGGTTGTCTTTCAAAACAGAATGGCCTTAGATATTCCAACAGCCTCCCACAATGGTACATGTGCAATTATTCAGATTGAATGCTGTGTCTATATGCCTGACTAATCTTCTAATGTGTCATCCCTGTTAAAGCAGGTAAGTACCTTGAGTGATCCCACATCAGGTCTTGATTTATTTGGTTGGCTTCCCTCAGGTATTGGGTACTTTTTGAGATCTGGATTACAATTTCTATTTCTATTACTTCTTGGAATTCTTGTATTAGTCATATTTAAACTAATTACTGTTTTCTTTACTCAGTGTTATAAGACTAGTATGCAAGCTAAAGTAATGATGGCTTAACAACTTGAGGTGGGTGATCAATTTTATAACTCTGGATTAATTTCTCTTTCTGATAAAGACTATTTCTGATAAAACTTAAGAACTTATTTTAAAACTAGTCTTTCTATAATTGTAAACAATGTAATCATAGAGTCACAAAAACACACGTACAATGTTTGCACAACAATCTAAAATTAATTGAAAAACATAAAATGCTTCCTCTGTTAATATGTATCTATCTATGCTTGTCCACTATTTCCCCCCAACATGGGTAACTAGGCAAAACCATGGGATAAAGGCCTAGCACCAAGGGACTGAGGGACCCAGGGTGGGCAGCAACCACCCTGGAACTGAGGGAGGATATTTTAATCATCAATAGTTTCTATGGAAAAAAGGAGGAAAATGATAAATAAATGGAGAACAATAGGATATATTGGAATATATGAGGGAGCCATTGGTTTAAGGTTAATTTGGCCTAATCCAATTTTTACAAAAAGGCCTGACTGGCCTGTTGGGCAGGCTTTGTACACCTGCTTTAAACATTTACAATGCCCCAAAAGCCAAGGTAAGGATGTCACCTTCCTTCTCACACCAGCATCTCTTTAGAAATAGGAATTTCTAAAGGTATGGCTGTACTTACTAATAGCTCTTTTAGTGTTGGTCTTGTTACACCTTCTGTTCATAATTTTCTTTTCAAGTCTATACTCAGAGACCCAAGGATATCAGTCCCTCCAGGAACAGCCCTCTGAAACTATTGAGTAGTTATGATTATAAGCTGGTCATTCCTCAAATCCTTGTTAGGCCTATGTCCCTTACCAGCAGGATGCAGACAGAGTGGTCATCACCCCGTTTCCTCAATGAACAAAAAAAGGGAGGGGATTTATACTGGCTCAACATGAGGTTGACATAAGGGAAGCCACACTGTAGAAAAGAACACATATTGTAACTTTGAATGACCTCTGACTCATGTTGGATTTTATGGCCCCTCCCAGCTTCAATAAGTCAATAACTTTGTTCTTTTGATTTCCTTAGGAATGTGATGACCCCGAGGTAGAGAGGCTATGCTGATAGCCATCATCAATGACAACTAAAAGATCAGGGTATAGGCGTTGCTCCAGTCTCTGATGCATATCAAGTAAAACAAAAGACTCAGGAACTAAGACTGGATGGATGCTTCCACCTGAAGACCAAATAGATGCCTCCACCCTGAGACCAGAATGCCTCCCCCACCTGGAGACCAGCCCCCTATATAACTGGCCTGTAGTCTTTGTTCTGTAAGATGGTTCTTTGAGACATTAGTCAGTCATCTTCCCTCTTGCTATCCTTTCTTTTCCACCATCATGCCTCTTGACAATTGGCTTTTGTCTCATGGTGAGAAGATCATGCCCTTTGTGCAGTAACAAGACCTTTTCCTATTTGCCTTCAGACATTTCAGATATTGTAAAAATATCAGGACATTGGAAGTACGATTGTCCTACAGTTCAGAAAAAGAAGGAAAATTTTAAATTGTAGTTACCATAGAGTTCTGATAAGAAATGAATATACCCCAAAACTCCTAGGAGAGAACTTGCATTCTTTCTCTATCCCTTGAAAACATAAATCCTACATGTTTTTAAAATGTAAACACCCCAGGAGATAACTAATGTTGTCACAAATAATCCATAATCCATCTATAAATCAAAATTGAGCTGAGTTTATTATGAGCCAAATTTGAGGACCATATAGCCTGGGGCCTTCCTTTCCCAAGGAAGGAAGGGCATCAAAGAAGTTGGGTGTAACGAGTAGTTATATACCATTAAAGAGCATGTATCACATATGATTGGAATGTCCCTTTTACAAGTCATGAGATTTTCTAGCCTGCCTAGCAGGCACAGTGATTGATGGACACAGCAGGTATAAGGTCTGCAGTCTCAATGGGCACAGCAGGCAGCATGTCAGTTGTCTTGAGTTGGGTGGTCAAAGGATGAGCACAGTAATCAAATCCTAGCCTAGGGAGAAATGCTTATCCTTCAGGAAATGCAAATTTGGGGGAAGTTGCATCCTTATCTTAAGGGCATTTGTTCTTGTCTTTGGGACATGGTAAATGAGATATACAGATATACAATGCATGTCCAAAGGCCAGTCAGGCCCTTTTGGAAAGACAAGGTCAGGCCAAAATAGTTTTACACCAAATGGCTTCCTCATATACTCCAATATATCCTATTGCTTGCCATTTATTTGTCACTAAAAATATAAATAATAATAATAATGGGATCCTTAAAATCCAGAGTTTAGTGCACCACCTTCTGGCACATCTGTTTAAGATCTATGGTCCTGGAAGTAGTAAATATCTATAAAAATGATCAAAATCTTGCTAAAGACAACCTAGAAGTTTGTGTCCTGAGAACTTGGCTTGGTAAGTGTCAGGTTGGGGGCCCTAAGATATGGCCAAACAGAAATATGGAGCTAGATAAGGCTGAACAGAAATGTGGGTTGAACTCAGTTTGTGGCTAAACATCCTACCAAAGTGCTGCCAGCCCTCAGGGAAATTACCATGGCCACTATGAGGAATGTTCCATTCAAATAAGATCATTTAAGAAGTACACTTAAAAGCTTGGAGCACCTATTTAAATTATGCAGAAGCCTCCAAAGGGCTTCAAAATTCTAAATACCTTCATTGAAACATTTGTTGCAAAAGGCTAATGGAAATTAAATATACAAGTGGTACCTAAAACAAAAGACTATAAAACAAGTGCAACTCTTACTGATCCCCTATATCCTCCTCTATTCTAGAACTCATTCTAGTAATCCTTTACCTGAATGCCTTTCTACTCTAAAGAGACTATTAAAGAGTTACCTTTTAAAATAAGACCACTCAAGGCTACAGGCAGTACTCTTCAGGTTAGTTTTACTCCTTTCTCAAAGGCCAACTAAGGGCCCTAGTTAAAGAACTTCCTAAACACAAGGGGGGGGTCCTCAAAGTTTTTGTAAATAGGTTATATTCGCTGCCTGATAGAAATTTTGTTTTACATCTTGTCCTTTAATCCTAAATAAAATGATGTACTAAGAGGGAAGGAAAAACCTAAAGCCTTTGTAAAAGATTTTATGGGTGGATAAACATATATGATGTCATTTAGGCTGCAACCCAATTTTTTGAGGAATTGAGAGCAACTGTTCTTCTCTTAGTCATCATATCAAAACTAGAAATGCAGCTCTAGAGTCAGTTCAAAGTTCACATTTGTTTTTACCAATCCCAAAACCTATCTAAATGTCTTTAAAAGTTTGAAACTTGCATTCTTTTCCTGTGCCTTTGAGAGGTAAATGTTCTACCTGGTCTCCTCCAGGAACTCTTAGCTAGACCACCCCCAATTCATAAGACTGAAGGCAAAAAAAAAAAAGAGAAAAGAGACTTTTAAAAAATACAAACTGCTATGGAAGCACCCTTGCTCAAAATCTAGTTTAAGGACAAATATAAATCTTAAGTGCTTTCTTTCTCCACAAATATTAGTAGAAACAGTTTTAGCCATCTAAGCAAGCAAACAATTTATTTCAACTGTTCTTTTACAAGCTAGTGAGTTTTGTATTATTGTACCCATCTTATGGCTAAAATTTTGAAATGAAAACTATAAAGTCTCTGTTTGCACCTGTCTGTGTGTTTACTTGTGTTATAGATGTGTGGTATTTTTCCACATCCAGATAGCATTGCCTAAAATAATTGGTAAAAGAACACTATTTAATTAACTTAAAGAAAATTGTTTATATAAATTTAATATCAAAAATATAATAGAAACTAACCCAAATGAATTTCAGGTTCACATGATCTGGGAAAATATTTGGCATTAAGGCTACTTTAATTTTCTTGGTTTAATTAAAACATGCATGTCATTAGAATTATCAGCATTAAATATAATACTTGTTTCCTATCTAGGCTTACTAAAGGTCAAATAAGCTTACAAAATTTGTCAGCAGGGAAAATAGATTCGGGTAATGATTGACTTTCATATCTCATGAAATTTTTGTGTGTAGTCTAAATATAATTGTTGGGAGCAATTGATTTTTTTATTGTATAAGTTTCAGGTGTACAGCTTTATAATTTGACACCTTTACACACTGCAAAATGATCACCACCATAGTTAACATCCTAACATACAGTTGACCCTGTTCACCATTTCACTGGTCCCTCAACCCCCTTGCCCTCTGGTAACCACAAATTTGTTCTCTGTATCTATGATTTTGTTTTTGTTTTATTTTGATTGTTTTTTTGTTGTTGTTTTTTTAGATTCTACATATGAGTAAAATCATGTGGTATTTGACTTTCTTCACCTGACTTATTTACTTAGCATAATACCTTCAAGGTCCATCTATATTGTCTCAAATGGAAAGATTCCATTCTTTTATGGCTAAGTAGTATTCTGTTATGTATATATACCACATCTTCTCTATCCATTCATCCACCAATGGACATTTAAGTTGTTTTCATATTGTGGCTTTGGAAATAATGCTGCAATGAACTTGGAAATGCATCTAGCTTTGCAAATTAGTGTTTTGGTGTTCTTTGGATATATGCCCAGAAGTAGAATTAGTGGGTTATATGGTAGTAATATTTTTAATTTTTTGAGGAAACTCCACACTGTTTTCCATAGTGGCTGCACCAGTTTACATGCCCACCAATGGTGCAGAAGTGTTCCCTTTTCTTCACATCCTTGCCCACACTTGTTATTTCTTCTCTTTTTGATAATAGCCTTTCTAACAGCTGTCAGATGATATCTCACTGTGGTTTTGTTTTGCATTCCACTGATGGTTAGTGATATTGAGCATCTTTTCATGTGCCTATTGGCCATTTGTATGTCTTTGGAAAAATGTCTATTCATGTCCTGTGCCCATTTTTTAATCACATTGTTTTTCTGATATTGAGTTGTATGAGTTCTTTATGTATTTGGGATATTAACCCCTTATAAGATAATTACCTGCAAATATTTTCTCCCATTAAGTAGGTTGCCTTTTCATTTTGCTGATGACTTCCATTGCTGTGCAAAAGCTTTTTAGTTTAATGTAGCTGCATTTGCTTATTTTTGTTTTTATTGTCCCTGCCTGAAGAGATAGATCCAAAAAAATATTTCTAAGAACTGATGTCAAAGAGCCTTCTGTCTATGTTTTCTTCTAGGAGCTTTATGGTCTCAGGTGTTACATTCAAGTCTTTAACCCATTGTTTTGAGTTTATTTTTGTGTGTGGTGTAGGATAGTAGTCCAGTTTCATTCTTTTGCATGTAGCTGTCCACTTTTCCCAACCTCATTTATTGAAGAGATTCTCTCTTTCCCATTGCATATTCTTGCCTCTTTGTTGTAGATTAATTGACCATATAAGTGTGGGTTTATTTCTGGGCTTTCTATTCTATTCCACTGGTCTATGTGACTGTTTTTTGGGATCAAGTAGTTTAGATAAATTTAAGTAAAATAAGAATTTTCCAATGAAACTTTTTCAGCAATATTTATGTTTTATAGTGTGTCTCCTTAAATAGTTTCCCCAAGTCTTTTTAGTAAATACCTTAGGTTTTTGCTAAGTTAAATGATATAAATTCATTGAATATCTAGACTTTTCCAAATAAGGTAAAATACTGAAACATCAATTACTGAACATAGGTTTATCCACTTTGGGTCTCCTTTTACAGAGGAACTAAAGATATTTGGGTCTATTAGTACACATGTTTTGTAGTAGATTTGAAAATTTATAATGAGGAAGAAAGTGCTTTTACAAATTATAAAATGTATTCATAAATTTTCTAACCTAAAGAGTACTGTTCTAATGGACAGTTCACACTTCCTTTCTTCTTGGTTTTCACTAGAAATTGAAATATCTAAGGGTAAAATATTCTAATTAATATATATGATTAAAGCTTTAGAAATAATAAGGGAAACAACTTTGTATGCAAGGATAGTAAGATAGGATTTCAAGGAGTAAAATATGAGATATGAAGCTGCATTTTTCTTAAGAGAAAAGAAAGCAAATTTATCCCAAAGTAAAAGAGGTTGTTTCAAAATAGGAAAAGGGACAATAAAGGACAAATTAAATAGAGTGTTGGTAAGAGAGAAAAATTTAACTGTGTGTAATCAAGTCATTCAAAATTGAATTGTTATTATGAGAGTTTTAGAAAATAAGCTTTAATATCAATAGTGAACTAATGTGAAACTAAAATTTAATTTTCTTTTACCTGTAAAAAGGACAAAGTTTTCATGTACTATGGGTCTGCTCACGATAAGAGGTTGTGAAAGGGTTTTCTTTATCCTTCATGTAACTTGACTAGAAAGTGAAGATTTTTCTGTTTTATCAACATAATTTCCTGTGCTTCATGTTATCTTTACCATCAGGTCTCTGATTACTCAGGAAAACTGAATCTTATTAATATTAAAACAGCTAAGTTTTGCTCACAAGTAAGTAAGCCTCTGTATTTGCCTTTGAAATATTTTATTGTCACTTTGCTTAAATAGATAATTAAGTATTGATTTGTAATGTCCAAAACTTTTGATATTTTTGACAAAGTTGCAAAATCAAATTCTAGATGAATTTTTTTGACCTCAAACTAAGTTTTGGATTTTCCTGATGTCCCCTGAGTCATCTCAAAATATTTGTTCTCTGTCCTTGTAAAAGAGAGACACCAAACTAATTTGAATTATTTGATATGTTAAATTATATGGGAAGCACTATCAAATAAAAAGTAATAATTATATTATATTTGTATAATTATATACTATGTGTTCCAGAAATTGCATAAAATTCCCAGAAATCTGATATGTCCTGGTATAATAGTGTCACTTGTAATTCTAGTTATTATGTGGAGATGTATGTCACAGAAATAACCAAATTTTCTTTTAAATTTAATTGTAATGAAATCTCATTAGACCTTTAACCATGGCTATTTTTTAAGACTGTCATTTACAGAGAGTTATTGGTTTATTTTAATGCCTTTGGAAAGAGAAATTCATGGAAAGGACTCTGATGTCTACTCTAGAATACAGGTTCCTGAAAGCTTTAAGATCATACCATCGAACCTGGTAAGAATTTGCAGAACTCTAACAAAGAAATAGGTGACTTCACAAAACTGCTAACAAAAAATCAAGGTCAACAAGAGTTAATTTCAAAGGACTGAATGAACTAATGAAGATGATTATAATTGTTATGACTTTTTATTTGGAATCTTGTTGATTACTTTATGGGTTTTTTATTTTCCCAGATTTAAGGAAACCTTTTTCTCTTTTCCCTTAAACTATTAGCAATTTGGTAAGATATACCTTTGTGAACAATGATGAAGTATTTATCTTTTTCTCCTTACCAATCCCTCTAGAATTTGGAAACTCTTATTCAATATTCTTATTTTCATAGCAATATATATTTATTTGCATAAGGTCAATGAGACTCATTCTCCTTGTAATGGGATACAATTGGAAACTTTGGTAACATTACTAAGGTTTTCACTATAATATCATGTTTGAGAGATGTGCATACACTCAAATATGACCAAACAGCTTTAAGGAACAAAGGTTGACTTACTGCATCCAATAAAGTCCCCTGGAAAAATTGGCCTGGTACCTTGCTTTTGAGGTTCCAATCAACCTTACCAGGTGAGTAAGGAAGGTCACTTCCTAGCAAGCTCAGGAACCTGAGGATATTAACTCAAGAAGAGAGGAATTCACTCAAATCTATAGGTATTGCAGGCAAAGTGATGGTGAAATGTTGGACTGGCTTCTTAGCCTGGAGAGGCTTTTAAAAGTCCAACAAAGTTCTAGCAAAGCAAATTTAAAAGAGCTTATATCATCAATCACTATTCTTGATACACTAATGTAAATAATCAAGCCAAGTTTATTGAAACAAATTAGTCTTACTGTGGTTATCTTTTGATAAAATGGGCATGATTTTAAGGAGAAAAATTATGTTTCAGTAATACACCCTTATGGATATCAAATTCTAGTCCTGTTATTTGCCTTTTAGATTGGTTTTGTTATCTACCTATAAACTACACTAGATCCTGAATTCTTCTGGTTTCCTCCAATATTTGGTGACAACTATGAAAACCAACAGTTTTAATTTTCTCACACCTTTTTGACTTCAAGTCATTGAGAACTAAAATTGCCTTTTCCCCCAAGCCATGCAAGCTAAAGCAGGACAACTTGATATAAACTTCAGAGAAATTATCACAACTGTTCATGTACAGACAATCTTTATGCTTCTGCTGTGTGGGCCACTGAGAAAGATCACCAGAGAATTCAAACTGCAAACCAGGAAAGTCTATGAGATAGCCATTGCCTTCCCTCACTCCATCTGAAGATGCTTCAAGCTGGACATCTAGAAATCTTCTCAACTGGTGGCCATCATAACTCAGAAACTGGGGTTATAATATGCTCCAATAATTAACCACTTTTTCTTTTATTTCCATAGAAACATCTTTTGTTAAATAACTGACTGCTTACACATGAGCAATGATGTCTACTTCTGGTTCCTTTGAAAACTATGAAACTAGAAGTCAACTATAAGAAAAAAGCTGGGAAAGTGACAAATATGTGGAGACTAGACAACATGCTACTGAACAACCAATGGATTAATGAAGAAATTAGATGAGAAATCAAAAAATATCTAGAGACAAATGAAAATGAAAATACATCATACCAACTCATATGTGATGCAGCAAAAGTGGTCATAAGAGGGAAATTCATAACAATACAGATCCTCCTTAACAAACAAGAGAAATCTCAAATAAGTAATCTTAAACTACACCTAACAGAACTTGAAAAAGAAGAACAAAGCCCAAGATCAGAAGAAGGAGGGAAATAATAAAAATTAGAGCAGAAATGAATGATAGAAGCCAAAAAAAGTAGAGAGGATCAATGAAACTAAGAGCTGGTTTTCTGAGAAGACAATCAAAATTGACAAACCTTTAGCCAGACTCACTAAGAACATAAGAGAGAAGACTCAAATACATATAATCAGAAATGAAAGAACAGAAATTACAATGGGTACCACAGAAATATAAAGGATTATAAGATAATACTATGAAAAACTATATGCCAACAAATTGGACAATCTAGAAGAAATGGATAAATTCTTAGATTCATACAAGCTCTCAAAACTGAATGAAGAAGAAATAGAGATTCTGAATAGACCAATCACAAATAAAGAGATTGAAAGAGTAATCAAAAACCTTTCAAAGAACAAAAATCCAGGAAGATGGTTTCTCTGGAGACTTCAACCAAACACTCAAAGATAATTTAATATCTATCCTTCTCAAAATATTCCAAAAAATTGAAGAAGATGGAACACCTCCTAACTCATTCTATGAGGCCATCACCCTGATCACAAAAGCAGACAAGGACAATATAAAGAAGGAGAAATGCAGGTCAACATCACTGATGAACACAAATTCAAAAATCCTCAACAAAATACTAGCAAACAAAATAGAGCAATATATTAAAAGGGTCATATACCGTGATCAAGCAGGATTTATACCAGGGATGCTGGGATGGTTCAACATCCACATGTCAATGAATGTGATATACCACATTAACAAAATAAAGAATAAAAATCATGTGATCATCTCAATAGATGCAGAGAAAGCATTTCATAAGATCCAAGATCCATTTATGATAAAAGCTCAATAAAATGGTATAGAAGGAAAGTACCCCAATGTAATAAAGGCCATATATGACAAACCCACAGCCAACATCACATTCAATGTTGTAAAATTGAAGGCTACCCCTGTGAGAACAGGAACAAGCAAGGGGCCCACTCTTGCTACTCTTATTCAACATAGTACTGGAGGTTTTGGCCAGAGCAATTAGGCCAGAAAAAGATACAAAAGGGATCCAAATTCAGAAGAGAGAAGTGAAACTCTCACTGTTGGCAGATGACATGATTTTATATATAGAAAACCCTAAAGACTCCATTGGAAAACTATTAGAAATAATCAACAACTACAGCAAAGTTCCAGGGTAAAAAATCAACTTACAAAAATCAGTTGCATTTCTATACTCTAACAATGAACTAACAGAGAGAGAACTTGAGAATAAAATCCCATGTACAATAGTGAAAAAAGAATAAAACATCCAGGAATAAATTTAACCAAGGAGATGAAAGACCTATACACTGAAAACTGTATGACATTATTGAAATAAGTAGATGATGACAAAAAGAAATGGAAAGATATCCCATGTTCATGGATTGGAAAAATAAACATAGTTAAAATGTCCATATTACCTAAAGCTATCTACAGATTCAATACAATCCCTATCAGAATGCCAATGACATTCTTCATGGAAATAGACCAAAGAGTCCTAAAATTCATATAGAACAACAAAAGACCCCAAATAGCTAAAGCAATCCTGAGAAAAAGAACAAAGCTAGAGGCATCGCAATCCCTGCCTTCAAAATATAGCACAAAGCTGTAGTAATCAAAACGGTATGGTCCTGGTACAAAAAAAGGCACACTGATCAATGGGACAGAATTGAAACCCCAGAACTAAAGCCACATATCTATGGATAGCCAATCTTTGACAAGGGAGCCAAGAACACAAAATGGAAAAAGGAAAATCTCTTCAATAAATGATGTTGGGAAAACTGGACAGCCACAAGCAAAAGAATGAAAGTAGACCATTTTCTTACATGATTCATAAAAGTTAACTCAAAATTGATTAAAAACTTGAAGGTAAGACATGAAACCATAAAACTCCTAGAAGAAAATATAGACAGAACACTCTTTGACATCAGTCTTAGAAGGATCTTTTCAAATGCCTTGTCTATTCATGCAAGGGAAACAAAAAGTAAACAAATAGGACTACATCAGACTAAAGAACTTCTGCAAGGCAAAGGAAACCAGGAACAAAACAAAAAGACAACCCACCAACTGGGAGGAAATATTTGCAATTCATATATCCAACAAGGGGTTAATCTCCAAAATGTTTAAAGAACTCACACTACTCAACAACAAAAAACAAAATAACCAGATCAAAAGATCAGCAGAAGATATGAACAGACATTTTTCAAAAGAAGATACATAGATGGCCAACAGGCACATGAAAAAATCAACATCACTAACCATTAGGAAAATGCAAATCAAAACTACAATGAGATATTACCTTATGCCTGTTAGAATGGCTCTAATCACTAAGAGAAAAAAATAACAAATGTTGGAAAGGATATGGAGAAAAGGAATCTTCACACACTGCTGGTGGGAGTGCAAACTGGGGAAGCCATTATGGAAAAGAGTATGCAGATTTCTCAAAAAATTAAAAATCAAAATACCTTATTAGTCAGCTATCCTACTACTGAGTACTTATCCAAAGAACTTGAAATCAACTATTCAAAGAGACTTAAGTACCTCTATGTTCATTGCAGCTTTATTCATAATAGCCAAGATGTAGAAACAACTTGAGTGCCCACCAACTGGTGAATGGATAAAGAAGATATGATATATATATACAATGGAATACTACTCGGCCATAAAAAAAGACAAAATTGTGCCGTGTGCAACTACATGGGTGGACCTTGAGGGTTTCACGTTAAGAAAAATAAACCAGACAGAAAAAGGCAAACACCATATGATTTCACTCCTATATGGAAGATAAACAAAGACATGGACAAAGAGAACAGATTAGTGGTACCAGAGGGGAAGGGGGTTGGGGTGGGGGTTAAAAGGGTAAAGGGTCACATATATATGGTGACTGATAAATAGTAATGTACATGTGAAATTTCACATTGTAAACTATTATAACCTCAATAAAATAATTTAAAAAATAAAATATGGTCCAAGAAAAAAAATAAAAAGAGGAACAATACCAGGAAAGAAAGAGACATGATCAAAAAACACCAGGTAGATTTTTCAATAGCAAATTAAGCATCTGGAAATAATAAAAGAAGAAATCTAATCATTGCCATTAAAAACAAGTGGATTATGCAACAAATAGAGAAAGCAATTTAAAAACTTTCCTAAATTGAGAGCTCTGAAGAATTTCTGATAATAGAATACAGAGCTAAAGAGCTGTTGAATATGAAAAAAGAAGTTAAGAGATACAAAGACTAACATGAAATCCAGTATAAGACCAACAGGAATTTCATTAGGAGACAAAATAGATAAAGAGAAGAGGAAATATCTGAAGAGATAAGGCTGAGAATTTCCAAAATTAATGAAAGACATAAATGTTTAGATTCAGGAAAAACAAAAGCTTCAAAGCAAATTAGTGAGCTTGAAAAATAATCTTTATTATTCATAGTGAAGAAAGCAACTCAAAGATGTAGGTAACTTAAAATATGAATCAAATTAAAGCAAAGTTCCTCTTTCTTAGATTTCAGTTATTTCTTAAGGCATATTCCATCAATGTCTACTAAATAAAAAGGCTTGCTAAACCCTAAGATTACAAAGACTAGAAAGATAGAAGGTCAAACTCTAGAGAATGAAACATGTAGCAACCACAAATGTAGAATGTGATGATTCTCTTGTGAGAGAAAGTACAGGAATCGAGAGCCTCATGAAGTCCACTGTATCCGTATTTGCACCGCTTACATGGCCTTGCTCACTCTGAGCACCAGAATATTGACTGCAAGAATCAGGTAGGATGGAAGCAGTGAGACTATACATCCATGAGAATATTTCAAGTGGTTTTTAATTTAGAAATTTGTGAGGATATCAAAAAATATTGAAATTGAACACACATAAGGAGCACCACATAAACCACCTTGTGTGTTAGATATCAGCGTCTCCTGACTCCTCAGTAAGAAGCTGGTGAGAATTTTGGACAGTCAGAGAACATTCTCTTGGCCATACTGCTTAATAGTTCTCACCTGTTCTAGTAATCACTAGATAATAAGGAGAATAATTGACACATTTGGTAGGTGACTCTTCTTGGACCATTTACATTTAATATTACTACTTTTTCTGGTTTATTTTGTCAGGGCCGTTATTATCCGATGGAAAGTAGGTGAAGACACTCTTTGCTATGCATTTACTCAATGCATACTCCTTAAGAGCATCTTCTACAAAAACTATTTTAAGAAGACTTTGATTTCCCCTAATATGTTCTGAAAATGCCCTCTAAATGTTTAATTATTATCCTGCAATGCCTGCTTGTTTACTTTGCTACCTTGCTTAATAACTAATCACCTAGAAGAAAACATTGCCCACATGGGATGCGTTAGTTTGCTAGGGTTGCCATAACAAAGTACCACAGGCTGGGTGACTCATATCAAAAATTTATTTCTCACAGTCTAGAGGCCAGAAGTCCAAGATCAAAGTGTCAAGATCAAGGATTTGATCAAGCAGGTTTGGTTTCTCCTGAGGCCTCTGTCTTTGGCTTGTAGATGGCCGTCTCCTCACTGTGGCCTCACATCATCTTTCCTCTGTGCACGTGCCCCCTGGTGTCACTTTGTGTGTACAAATTTCCGCTTCTTTGAAGGATACCATTCAGATTGGATTAGGGTCCACCCTAAAGGCCTCAATTTAATTGAATTGCCACATTAACAGCCCTATCTCCAAACACAGTCACATTCTGAGATACTGGGAGGTAGTGCTTCAATATATGTATTTTAAGAAGGCACAGTTTAGCCCATAATATCGGCTATTTTCACTTTTCAAAATCTTCATCACTCATTCACTATTCGAAGACTTTCAAATCAGTTTTTGTTTTTTTTTTAAACAGAGGTGTGTCACAGACATTCAGACCTCAGAGATTGTTGCTATGGCTTATGAAAGCAACCTTTAACATCCAAAAAGTCTGTATTCTGCATTGTTTCCTTATTAATAATCATTGCTCTAGTATTTATATTTAAATCAACATTGCTGCTTTCTAAAATGTGTAAATAGTCCTGATTTGTCTTTATTTAGCCCAAAGAGAGACATTTTATTTTTCCTCTTCTTACACAAGATGCACCTGAAGAATTTCTTCAGTGTTATTAGTCAATTGACTAACATTTAAAAAGATAAATTTTACCCCTATTTCACACACACACACAATCAAGTCCAGATATATTGTAGATGTAAATGTAAAAAGAAAAATAATTTAGCTTCTCAAAGATAAAGTAGTACAGTTATTTTCAAAGTGTGATCCCCAGACAAGCAGAATCAGCATCATCTGGAAGTTGTTAAGAAATGCAAATTCTTAGATCTCTTTCCTGACCTAAAGAATTAGACACTCTGGAGGTATGTCACAACAATCTGTGCTTTAATGGCCTTCTAGATGATTGTGATGCCCAATCAAGTTTGAGAACCACAGATTAAGGGGAATATCTCATGACCTTGTAGTAGGAGAAAATTATTTACAGTAGTAGATAATGATAGTCATAAGTTAAAATATCAATAAACTGTATCCCATTAAAGAGAAAACTTCTCATCAAAATGCAACTTTAAGAGAGTAAAAAGTAAACCAAAGACTGGTAAAAAATATTCACAATACATATATCCAACAAAGGACTAGTATCCAGAAATTATAAAGAACTTCAAGTCAAAAGAAAAAGACTGACCCTCTCCCCCACCACACACACACAAATAGCTAAAAAGTTAAACTAGTACTTCAGAACGAGTGTGTCTAAATGGCTAATAAGCATATGAAAATACATTAAGTACCACTAGTCAACAGGGACATATGAACTAAAACAACAATTGGATATGCTACACCCCCACCAGAATGGCTAAAACTAGAAGGGTTAATAATATCAACTATGGGTGAGGTTGTGGAGAAGATGGAAAGTAGAGTGGTATAACTACTATGAAAACCGATTTGCCAGTATTTATTAAATGTAAAAACATACATATTCTGTGACTCAGCTATTCCATTTCTATATATATTCCCAAGAGAAATGAGTGTTCATATTCACAAAGAGACTTGTACAAAAATATTCAAAGTATTATTCAAAATAGCTAAAATCTGGAGACAATTCAAATGTGCATCCACAATAGACATAAATTGTGCTATATTCGCACCATGGAATACTACAAAGCAATGAAAACTAATGCACTACTGCTACATGCAACAACATGGATAAATCTCCCAGAAATAATGTTGAATGCAGGAAGGAAAACACAAAATAGGACTTACTATATAATTCTAGTAACATGAAGTTCAAAATCAGAAACAAAACTGATCTATGATGATAGAGATCATAATAGTTATTGTCCTTAATAGTTTGTTGACTGGGAAGTGGAGCCATGAAGGAGACTTCTGGGTGCTGAAAATGTTTTTTGTCAGGGTAGTGGGTGATGCTTAGCTTCCTTCCTGAAAGCAGACTGTAAAACAGGAAAAGAGAGAATTTCAAAGTACACTATATTGACATGGTGAACTTATAGGTAAGACAATTTTGGGATATGATACCAGGTATGAGGAGTGGGACTCCAGGAAATACAAAACAGGAACCATGATCCCCAGCCCCTAATAGTCAAGAATTGCTGCATAGGGCATTGACTCACCCACTTTTGCAGTTTTGAGCATCCACAAGTGATAAGCAGCTTCTCACAGGTATCCTGACCACATGCTGAGAAAAGACTTCATGCAAAAATTCAAAAGATATGCAGTGCAGCAGATGTTAGCTTCTGTCACTAGTTGCCCTAGCAATGGTTGGGGGAAAAACATGGGCTGAGAAGAGGTGAGGCAGGACACAAGAGGTCTCTGAATATCAGGTTTTTAGGAGCAAACAAACAAAAAATATAATACGTACACAAAATCAATCAATTTTTTTTTTTTTGCTGAGGAAGATTGGCCCTGAGGTAACGTCTGTTGCCAATCTTCCTCTTTTTGCTTGAGGAAGATTGTCCCTGAGCGAACATCTGTGCCAATCTTCCTCTATTTTGTATGTGGGACACCACCACAGCATGGCTTGATGAGCAGTGTGTAGGTCCACGCCCACGATCCAAACCCACAAACCCAGGGCTGCTGAAACGTAGCACAGAAACTTAACCACTATGCCACCAGGCCAGCCCCTAATCACTTATTTTTTTTAATAGGAAAACTTGAATACCCCACAGTCTGTCCAGTAACTAACTCCCAGTGACACCTAATGGTGAAGTATAGACATTCACATGCATCAAGTTACAGCTCTTCCTCTGAAAATTTTATGTTGCTCAGGTTGACTCCATTCTGAATGAAAAACCCAGTGCCTGATGTGGACAGTCACCGGCAGAAACAGCTGTTCATCTGTTGGGACCCTTGTCCTAACCCACCACTTTAAGAAGAGCAGGCAAACTCAATTAGGTACCGTGTACATAAACTCTAGTGATGTGGGGAGCTTTGTAGTAAGACTTTGCTGTAAGTGGAGGATTTTATCTCACTCTGGGCTACTTCTCCCATATGTTTTCTGCAGTTACAGTCAGCCTTAAATGAGCTTTCTATATTGCATTTATAATCTAAAAATCCTAATTTCTCCAAGTTTTGGGTGTCACTCTACTTACATCTCCAGATATTTGTTTCTGTGAGAAAAGATACCAAGGAAATTCCATTATTCTAAAATCACACGATTAATTTCTATTTTCCCAATGTTATTTACATTTTATTAAAAGTATATCCATTGGTATCAACCTTTTATATGAAAAAATTATGCACAGTAAAAACTAACTGGCAAGTCAAATGTGGAATTTTACTTGTAAAGGTTTTACTTCTGTGAGTTTTCTTTTGTAGCCATTATTTCTACCACAATGCAATTTCCCCAATTGAATTGTAGAGATCTAAATGTGAGTATATGTGGTTTTATCCACTGTAAATTTTATTTTGTGTTGGTTTTGCTGCTATTCAAATTTATCTTAAAATTTAGATAAAGGAAAAGCAGTTTAGCTCATTGATGCAACTTTAATGAGATGTTTTATGATTTTTTCTTCTCCCGGATTGATTTATCGTATTGCTGACCAGGTTCTCCCACAAACTTTGCAAACTGTATACTAACTAGGCAGTCTCTGGATGGAGAAAAGAGCACAGAAGAGGAGCAAATGTTCTCTGTTATAGAGATTATCATGTCACCTACAATGAAGACAGGTAGACTTCTTGTTTTGCGATCATTATGGCTTTAACTTCTTTCTTTTGCTTAATTAATTCTTAATTAATAGGATTGGGTCCCCCAGTGTAATGCTGAATACACATAGTGAGCTCAGACTTTCTTGCCTTTCTCCCAGTCTTAGAAGAAAAGCCAGTAATGTCACCATTTAGTATGATGTTAGCTGTAAGTTTTTGTTGATGCCCTTTATCAAATTCAGAAAGTTCCCTTTTATTCCTAGTTTACTGGGAGTTTTTGTCATAAAGAAGTGTTGAATGTTTCAAATGTTTTATTTGTATCTATTGAGATAATAGTATGATCATTCTTTTATTCTGTTAATGTGGTGAATTAGGTTTGATTTTCAAATATTAAGCCAATCTTTCTTATCTGGGATACACTCCACATGGTCATCATAATCTTTTTACACACTGCTAGATTTTATTCAATTTTGTTAAGGATTTTTGTGTCTAAGTTTGTAAGAAATGTTGGTGTATAATTTTCTTGTAATTACTTTGTTAGCTTCTATAGTTAGGGATATGTTGGCCTTATAAAGTAAATTGGGAACTTTTGTCTTCACTGTTTTCTCAAAGATTTTATATAAGGCTGGTATTTCTTCTTTAAATGTTGATTGAATTCAAGAAGTTTTCTGAGCCAGGAATTTTCTTTGTGGGAGGGTTTTTAATAACAATTTTTAAATATTTGTTAATATTTAATTTTATTTACTGTATTTTATTTCAAATATTTAACATTTCTTATATTAATAGCAATCCATTATTAATACAGAACTATTCAGATATTCTCATCTCAGTTACAGTAAATTGTGTTTCTTAAGGAACTTTTTGCTTTTAATCTACATTTTCAAATATATTGGCATAAAGTTTTTTGTAACCTTCTCATCTTACTCCTTTAATAAAAAAAAAAATCTGTGGTAATACCCCTTCTTTATTGTTAATAGTGATAATTTGTTTCTTCTGCCTTTATCTCTTGATCATTCTTACCGAGGATCTGTCAGTTTTACTAACATTTTCAAAAACAAACATTTGACTTTATTGATTTTCTCTATTCTTTGTTTCCTATTTTATTGATCCCTTTATTTTTATTATTATTTTCTGTTTACATTGTACCTACTTTGTTCTTTTTGCATTGTTTATTAAGGTGGAAGCTTAGATCACTGATTTTAAGTCATCTGTATTGTTTAACATAAGCATGTGAGCTCTGGAGTTTCTCTTCACTTCACACCACTTTTCAAGTATCTCACATGTTTTGATATGCTTTGTTCTCATTGTCATTTGGTTCAAAATATTTTCTAATCTCTCTTTTGAATCCTTCATTAACCCATGGATTATTTAGAATTGTGCTGCTTAATTTTCAAATATTTGGATATTGCCTAGATGTCATTATTATTGATTCCAAATTCAATTCCATCATGATCAGAGAATATACTGAGTGATTCCAATCCTATGATATTCATTGAGACCTCTTTATGGCCAAGCATGTGGTCTACAATGATAAATGTTTCACATGTGCTGGGAAAAAAAAAACACATATTCAGAATTTGTAAGGTAATGTTCAATAGGTGTATATTAGCTCATGTTACAGTGTTATGCAAACTTCCTATGTCCTTATTCATTTTTGTTCACTTATTCTATCAATTGCTAAGAAACAATGTTTTAAAATCTCCAGTCAGGATTGTGACTTGTTTATTTCTCCCTTTGATTCTAAGATCTTTCTGTCATGAATTTTGAAGTTCTATTAAATGCACTGACAGGATTTTTACACCTTCTTTATGAACTGATCATTATGACATATTCCTATTGTTTACTATTCCCAGAGGTCCTCAGTCCCTCTTGTATCTGAGCTTACAATTTCTATCATTTCTCTTTATCCTGAAGAACTTACTGTACCATTTCTTAGTAGGTCTCCAGGCAACACATCCTCTCAGATCTCATTTATCAGAAAATATCTTTATTTCATCTTAATTTCTGAGGGACACTTCTGCTGAATATAGAATGCTAAGTTGACAGTTTTGTTTAGTTTTTTCTCAACACTTAGAAGAAGTCATTCCATCACCCTTTAGCATATGTTTCTAATGAGAAGGCAAATGTCATCCTTATCATTGTTCCCTTGTATGTACTATATCTTTTTTCATGGCTACTTTTAGGATTTTCCCTTTATTTTTGGTTTTCAGCATTTTGTCTGTGACATGCATTGGCGTAGTTCCTTTTGAATTTATTGTGCTTGGGATTTAGTAGGATTTTTGAATTTGTGAATTGATATTTTCCATCCACTTTGAAGAACATTGGCCTATTATTTCTAAAAATATTTTTTTCTGCCCCAATCCAATTATTACAACACAAGTCATAGATACTTTGCTCAGTTATTTTGGTCTTTCAGTCTTTTTTCTCAACGTTGTTTTTAGATAAGTCTGATTGCCCTTTCTTCAAGTCACTGACTCTTTCTTCTACAGTGTTTATTCTACTGTTAAGGTCATCAAATATGTTTGTATTTTTCAGAACACATTCTATGACATCTGTAGTTTTTTAATTTTCATATATTAGATGAGACTCCCAATAAGTACACTCATTCTTTATATATTTATGTATAAATTTCCAAATATATATATTTTTTGAAAATGGAACAAGGTTTTGTTTATGAAAGGACTATTTACAAAGTGTAGGGAACCTCAAGTGAAGTAACCTGGAGTCAGTAGCAGCAGAGCTATCACCACATCTAGGCCTTAATGGCCAAGTAGAGGGAGTCATTACTGGAACCTGGAAAGAGAAAGAGTCATATAGATTCAGCTACTTAGAGAGGAGCAGTGAACTTTGCTTGAGGGACAGAGCTAGTCTAAGGCAGTGCCACAAGCCAAATATATTTATAATAGTAGTTTTAATCTCTTTTTCTGCTACTTCCAGTATCTGTGGGTATCTGTGGGTCTCTTTCTTTGATATTCTGATTTTTTTATGTATCCTATTTTCCTCACATATCTCATGATGATTTATGGTGTATTGAACATTTTATATTGATAAAAGTGGAGATTTAATTACACAACTCTTTTGCCTTGTTTCTATTTCCAAGAGTTTGCAATCTCTTTCTAATGTGTGACTGTTAAAATGAGGAGGTGATTATTCAAATTTCACCAAGTGTCAACTTAGTATTGGCCTAGGCAGCAATTTTTTAAATTGAACCCACTTCTGGTTACCCTTCATCCCAGAGCCACAGCTATTCCAGTCCAGATCTAATTTCTTTGATTTTATTAATGCTTAACCCTGGAGCCTGGTGGGAGTTGGACCTCAGTTTCATCTTTTGAATCAGTGGTAGAAGAGCCCTTTCTTTCTAGGCACCAGGAGAATACAGGAGACTAGTGTCATGAACACTAGACTGTCATGAATACACTAGAGTGTATTCTCTACTCTCGTGTATTCCCTAGACTAACCCCACCATCACTGCTCTCTTCTCAGCAAAACAGGAGTGGGAAACCAGGGAGAATTGTTAGGTCAAGTAAATTATTGCTGCATTTGAGAGACTTCAGGACTCCAATCTCTCCAGCTTGTTCCCACCATTGCCCATCACTCATCTATCTCAGTGTTAGCAAGCTTTCTTCTCCACTGTTGCCTCCAGCAACTGTCACTGTTGACCATCATGTATAAAGGGCTCTTCTCTCTGAAAAATCAGACAATTTGAGGTTTTCTTACATCTGACTCTCTTCAATAGTTTCATAGGTAAGTACAAGTTTTATAATATCTAAATTTTTGGTTATTACCATGGTAACAAAGATCTTCTACATCCTTTTATATCCCACCCAGAAAATTGTTTATTGTTATTGAATTGTAGCCAAATTCAGAGAAAATTAAAGTGTCTTCATTTTGTTTATAACTGATCTGGTTCTACTCATAATTGTCTACTGTTGAGCAAAAGGAAAAGGAAGAAGAAAACACTGTAGTCATGTTAAAACTCAGCATGGAATCTAGGGTTCCATTTTTCTGTCATGAGCCTAGGAGCTCCTACCTTACAAAGAGAACACAGATGGGACATATTCTTTGGGGCTATGAATCACAAAAGTTAAGATACCTCTAATTCCATTTCCTTGAAAGCAAACAAATAAACAAAATGTGTAACAACAACAAAAAACCAGCACCAGCTGAGCCTGGAGCTGCTGCAGAGGAAGAGTATGGGAGACAGCAATTGAGTCACTAAGGACTTGGCCTTAGGCACAAAGAGTTGAAGCCAAAGAAGTAGACTGCTAATGCCAGAAGAATAGGAAATTGATGAGTAGGGAATTGAGAATGTCAGGGAGCCAGCCTAGAGATGCAGAAGCAGAAGAGGACATGGTTGCCCTGAGGCTAATTTCCTTGGAACTTTGTTACAGCTTATTATACCTTGAAACTGCAAGGAACTGGGAAGCTAACCCTTAAACACCCACTCTGAGTCTGAACCTCTACACAGGTCAGAGCAGAAGCAAATTCTCTTTGGAAAAAAGCTTTGCCAAATTAGGCCAACTAATTTTACATGGATTACCAAAAAATATGATTTCAGATAAAGATACCAAACCACCATGCAAGTAGAGGTGAGACAAAACATGTAGATTACCTAGGACTCAAATCTTTTAATTGTGGGAGAGATCAATAGCTATGTGAAATGTTAAAGAAATTAAGGATGCAATTACAAAGATAACTCTACAAAAAGAAATTATCAGAATTGGATATCTGTACATAAAAATAAACTGGTGACATAATAAACTCCATGGGTGCATTAAATAGCATAATAGGCGCAGTTGAAGAGTAATTTAGAGAAAAGGAAGATATTTCTGAGGCATTTTTCCAGAATGCAATAAAGAGAAATAAAGGAATGGAAAAATATAAAAGAAGGAATAAGGGATATGGAGAAAAACAGAATAAAAAAGAGAGAAGATAGCTTAAGAGACTTATGGAACATGATCAATCAGACCAATATATGCATTAAAGGGGTCGCAGAAGGAGAAGAGAGAAAAAAGTGGGTAGAAAGCTTATTAAAAGAAATAATTACTGAAAACTTCCATCAGCCAGGGAAAGAAGCAGACATTCAGATCCAGGAAGTCCAAAGAGAATACTGAACAAGAAAAATCTAAAGAGACTCACACCAAGATACATTATAATTAAATTGTCAGAAGTTAAGATAAGAAGTAGTCTTAAAAGCAGCAAAAGAAAAGCAATTTGTAACATACACAGAAATCCACATATGATTGTAAGCAGATTATTCAGCATAGACTGTTATAACTATAAGATGATTATGTAAGCCTCCTGGTAACTATGAAAGAAAACTTGTAGTAGGTTCACAAAAGATAAAGAGAAAGGAATCAAATCACACCACTACAGAAAAAGGTAAATATTTAAATCTCCATATATTTCGTTTAAAAATATACTTCTAGAGAATTCATTACTCAAAGGAGAAATTATGCTGAAAATTTATAAGGACTTAAGACTGGAAAACAACAGGCAGGAGGTCACGATGGTGTCATAGGCAGACTCTGAACTCACCTCCTCCCATGGACACAACAAATTTACAACTACTGTGGGAACAACAAGCCCTGAGAGAGAAACAAAAACTGAATAAAAGGAACCTCCACAACAAAGAACAGTCCTGACTGAGGTGGGAGAGGCATAAATTCCGTTCTGGAGAGGAAAAAAGCTACATTTGCAAGTTGCAGTGCTTCATCACTGCCAGGGAGAAATCCAAATATATGCAACCTTCCCTGGAGGAGTGGGGGACCTGAGCAGGGGAGTGTTACTGCTATAAGCATCCTTTGAACTCAACACAACCAAGATGAGTGTCATAATATCTGGCTTTGCTGCCTACTAACAACAATGAGGAATACCCCCAGAAAAGGTATCAAACATCAGGGAGAAAAATCCAGCTCTTAAAGGGCCCATGCACAAATTCACTCATTTTGGAAAACAACTTATAATCACCAGAAAGAAAGGTTCACAGACCTTTGGTGAAAAGAGACTCACCTGATAGGCTCTGGGTGCATCTCAGTGAGAGGTGAGACATCTCCAGGGGTTTAGACATTGGCAGCAGCTGCTCTTGTGACCTAGAATAGGTGTGCTGACACAGATATTGGCAGATGCCATTGGAGTTCTTCCCCTGACATGTTAGCCCAGGGTCTGCCCCACCCACGAGAGCACCAACTTAATTCAGCTCAGCAAGGGCAGACAGCCTACCCTAAGGAATGGCCCCACCCAGGAGCAAGCCCTTTGGCAACTTTTGGGCCTGCATAGGTTGGGTGCCTGGGTCCTCTGCAGCTGAGCAAGTGGGCCTGCCTCTGTGGGGCAGGGCATGCACAAGGAGTGGGTGGAGTGTGTGGGGACATTGGTGGATTGTGTGGGGCTTCTTTAGTGGGGCAACTGAGTCCACTTCAGGGAGTCAGGGTGCATGCATGGGGCAGGACTCTGTTTATGGTGTTTGTGGCCCTGTGGATGATGGGACTTGTCAGCTGCAGAAGACTTATGCTTCTCAAACAGCCACATAGGGGATTGGCCCCACATCCCAAAGCCTGAAAAAATTGGGTGCTCCCATGCCTGGGGTCAGCCCCACTCAGCTGCAATCCTGAGACAGCTGACATGAGCCTTGTAAGTCAGAGGCCTACAGCAATTGTAAGCCCCTGAGCCCAGGAATCAGCCACACTGGGGGCCTACTCTCTTAACAGAAAAGCTGCTACAGGAATATCCTATTAGACCTTGCAGTCAACTGTGCTGATCCTCCCCACATCCAATAAGGTGACTGAAGTGTCCATAGAGCCACACACAGCTGGGCATTACAACCAGCTACCCAAGGGTACAGCCCAGCCTCCCTGAGCACCTGCAGCTAAGAACAACCCTGCCACAACAGAAGGACACACATAGCCCACACAGAGATCACTCCTGGAACATTTGAAACTGGTGACCAGAGGGAAGCACACTGCTGAGCCTCATTAGGCAGCTCTTACATAAGACCACCTCTCCAAGATCAGAGATGTAGCTCACCTACCTAATACATAAATATAAGCACAGAGAAAGAGGCAAAATGAGGAGGCAAAGGAATACATTTCAAATAAGGAAACAGGAAAAAAAAAAAAAACAACCCTGAACAAGAACTAGATGAAACAGAAGGGAGCAATCTACCTTACAAAGAGTTCAAACAGAAAGTCATAAGGATGCTCACTGATGTTGGGAGAAGAATGGATGAACTCAGTGAGAACATTAACAAAGAATTGGATAATATAAAAAAGAACAAATCAGAAATGAAGAATACTGGAAATGAAATGCAATACAATATTGGAAATGAAAAATAGAATACAATGCTGGAAATGAAAAATTCACTAGAGGGACTTAAAAGCAGGGTAGATGATACAGAAGAATGGATCAACAAGCTGGACAAAAGACTAGAGGAAATCACCCAAGCTGAACAGATAAAAGAAAAAATAATCAAAAAGAATGAGGACAGTCTAAGAGACTTCTGGGACAGCATCAAGCTCACTAACATCCATGTTATAGATATCCCAGAAGGAGAAGAGAGAGGTAAAGGGGTAGAGAATCTATTTGAAGAAATAATAGCTGAAAACTTTCCTAACCAAATAAGGAAACAGTCATCCAGGTACAGGAAGCACAGAGAGCACCAAACAAGATAAACCCAAAGAGGCCCACACCAAGACACATCATAATTAAAATGTCGAGAATTAAAGATAAAGAGAGAACTCTAAAAGCCACAAGAGAAAGGAACAAATTACACAAAAGGAAACCCCATAAGGCTATCAGCTGAATTCTCTGCAGAAACCTTACAGGCTAGAAGGGAGTGCACAATATATCTAAAGTGCTGAAAGGAAAAAAACTACAGCCAAGAATACTCTACCTGGCAAGGTTATCATTCAGTATGTAAGGAGAGCTAAAAAGTTTCCCAGACAAGCAAAAAATAAAGCAGTTTATGACCAAGAAACCAGTCTTACAAGAAATGCTAAAGGGATTTATTTAAGGAGGAAAGAAAAGGCCACAAATAGGAATAAGAAAATTTTCAAAAGAAAGGAAAAATACAGTAAAGGTATCAGATCAACCCTCTATGAAGATAATATGAAGGTCAAAAGACAAAAGTACTACAATTACCTATTTCTATAAGAGAGTAATGGAAACACACACACACACACACACACACACACACAAAGGTTAGATATGATATCAACAATGCAAAATGTGGGAGGAGGGAAGTAAAAGAGTAGAGCTTTTAGAAAGAGGTCAAACTAAAGAGACCAACAACTTAATATAGATTGCTATATACTTAGGTTATTATATATGAACCTCATGGTAATCACAGCCAGAAACCTATAGTAAATACACAAAAAACTAAGAGAAAGGAATGCAAACATAATACTAAAAAAATGCCATCAAACCACAAGGGAAAAGAGCAAGAGAAGAAGAAAGGAACAGAGAAGAACTACAAAAACACCCAGAAAAAAGTAACAAAATGGCATTAAGTACATACTTATTAATAGCTACTTTAAATGTCAGTGGACTAAATGCTCCAATAAAAATGCATAGGGTGGCTGTTTGGGTAAAAACAAAAAAACAAGATCCATATATATGCTGCATACAAGAGACACACTTCAGACCTAAAGACTCTCACAAACTGAAAGTGAAATGTTGGAAAAAACCTTGCAAATGGCAATGAAAAGAAAACTGGAGTAGCAATACTTATATCAGACAAAATAGACTTAAAAACAAAAATAGTAACAAGAGACAAAGAAGGGCACTACACAACGATCAAGGGAACAATCCAACAAGAAGATATAACACTTGTAAATATCTATGCACTCAACATAGGAACACCTAAATATATAAAGCAATTATTGACAGACATAAAAGGAGAAATAGACAGTAACATAATAATAGTAGGGGATTTTAACACTCCACTTACACCAATGGATAGATCATCCAAACAGAAAATCAGTAAGGAAACACTGGCCTTAAATGACACATTACACCAGATGGACTTATTAGATACATACAGAACATTCCATCCAAAAATCACAGAATACACATTCTTTTCAAATTCACATGGAACATTCTCCAGGATCGATCACATATTAGGCCACAAAACAAGTCCCAATAAATTTAAGATTGAAGTAATACCAAGCATCTTTTCTGACCACAATGGTATGAAACTAGAAATCAACTACAGGAAGAAAATCATAAAAGCCACAAATATGTGGAGATTAAACAAAATGCTACTGAACAATGATTGGGCCAATGAGGAAATCAAAAAATACCTGGAGACAAATGAAAATGAAAATACAGCATGCCAGAATTTATGGGATACAGCAAAAGCAATTCTAAGAGAGAAGTTTATAGCAATACAGGCCTACCTCAAAAAACAAGAAAAATTTCAAATAAACAATATAACAGTGCACCTAAAGGAACTGCAAAAAGAAGAACAAACAAATCCCAAAATCAGTATAAGGAAGGAAATAATAAAAGTCAGAGCAGAAATAAATGAAATAGAGAGTAAAAATAAATGGAAAAAATCAGTGAAACTAAGAGCTGGTTCTTTGAAAAGATACACAAAATTGGGAATCCTTTAACTAGACTCACAAAGAAAGTAAGAGAGAAGTCTCAACTAAGTAAAATCAGAAATGAAAGAGGAGAAATTACAATGAATATGTCAGAAATACAAAAGATTATAAGAGAATACTATGAAAAGCTGTATAGCAGCAAATTGCATAATCTAGAAGAAATGGATAAATCCTTAGAATCATACAACCTTATAAAACTGAATCAAGAAGAAATAGAGAATTTGAATAGACCAATCAGCAGTAAGGAGATTGAAACAGTGATCAAAAACCTCCCAAAAAATAAAAGTCCAGGACCAGATGGCTTCCCTAGTGAATTCTACCAAACATTCCAAGAAGACTAATACCTGTCCTTCTCAAACCCTTCCAAGAAATTGAAGATGAGGGGAAGCTTCCTAACTCACTCTACAAAGCCAACATTACCCTGATACAAAAAACCAGACAAGGACAACACAAAAAAAATAAAATTACAGGCCAATATCAGTGATGAACATCAATGTAAAAATCCTCAACAAAATACTAGCAAATCAAATACAACAATACATTAAAATGATCATACCCCATGACCAAGTGAGATTTATTCCAGGGATGCAGGGATGGTTTAACATCTGCAAGTTAATCAATGTGATACACTACATTAACAAAAATGCAGAATAAAAATCACATGATCATCTCAATAGATCAGAGAAAGCCTTTGACAAGATACAGCATCCATTTATGATAAAAACTCTGAATAAAATGGGTATAGAAGGAAAGTACAAAATAAAAAGGCCATATTGACAAACACAGCTAATATCATTCTCAATGGAGAAAAACTGAAAGCTATCCCTCTGAGAACAGGAACCAGACAAGGATGCCCACTTTCACCACTCTTATTTAACACAGTACTGGAAGTCCTAGCCAGAGACATCGGGCAAAAAAATTTTTAAAAAGAAATAAAAGGGACTCAAATTGGAAAGGAAGAAGTGAAACTGTCACAATTTGCAGATAACATGATTTTATATAGAGAAAACCCTAAAGAATCCACCAAAAAACTTTTAGAAATAATAAATGAATATGGTAAAGTTGCAGGATACAAAATCAACATACAAAATTCAGTTGTGTTTCTATATACTAACAACAAAGTAGCAGAAAGAGAAATGAAGAACACAATCCCATTTACTACTGCAACAAAAAGAATAAAATACCTAAGAATAAACTTAACCAAAGAGGTGAAAGATTTGTACACTGAAAACTGTAAAACATTGTTGAAAGAAATTGAAGAAGACACAAAGAACTGGAAAGAAATTCTGTGCTCTTGGATTGGAAGAATTAAAATAGACAAAATGTTCATACTTCCTAAAGCAATCTACAGATTCAATGTAATCCCAATCAAAGTTCCAACAACATTTTTCACAGAACTAGAACAAAGAATCTTAAAATTTATATGAAACAACAAAAGATCCCAAATAGCCAAAGGAATCCCAAGAAAAAAGAACAAAGCTGGAGGTAGTACATTCCGTGATTTCAAAATATACTACAAAGCTCTAGTAACCAAAACAGCATGGTACTGGCACAAAAATAGACACACAGATCAACAGCACAGAATTGAAAGCCCAGAAATAAACCCACACATCTGTGGACAGCAAATTTTCGACAAGGGAGTCAAGAACATACAATGGAGAAGGGAAAATCTCTTCAATAGATGATGTTGGGAAAACTGGACACCCATCTGCAAAAGAATGAAAATACCATACACAAAAATTAACTCAAAATGGATTAAAGACTTGAAAATATGCTGTTATGACAATGTCGAAGAGCATACTGCATATGTTTTCTTCTAGAGGTTTCATGGTTTCAGGTCTTATATTCAAGTACCATGTCTGACTAGGCAAGGAAAACAATAGAAAAAATAAACAAATGGGACTACATCAAACTAAAAAGCTTCTGCACAGCAAATGAAACCATCAACAAAATGAAAAGATGACCCAACAATTGGGAGAAGATATTTGCAAACCATATATCTGATAAGGGGTTGATCTCCAAAATATATGAAGAACTCACACATCTCTATGAATGTACAAATGGCTATGGGGTTATACTGATATACATGCATAGAAAGAACATACAGCAAATAGTAGGGACATGATTGGAGGGACTTTACAAAATTATTTTTCTTTTGCCTATTTCTATTTTAAAACTTTTTAACCAATGAACATTCACTATTTTTATAATTAAAAGTTTTTTGAAAATGTACCATGAAAGTTGCAGAATTGATGGCTATTGTAGATATATATAAGATAAAGGATTTAAAAGTTAAAGTAGATGAAGCAACCTATGTAAAATAATAAGTGAGAGTTTGAACATACAAACAGACAATGGCCAGATTATATATAAAGCTAGAACTCAGACCCACAATGTACCACAATCAACCTAGGAAACCAACCCATTATCTATAGTAACTAGTCTAGGAAGCCAATCTTCTATCTATAAGTCAGACCACTATCTCTATTAATCAGCCCAGAAAGCTAAACAATATCCTCTGTAGCAATTGGCTTAAAACAGACAAAAATTAATTAATAACTGAGCTTCCCTAATTTTTGTCCCCACTTCTAACTTAGGACCTACCAGAGACAGCCCAATATGAACCCCTAACCAATCACGGAGGATGCCCCACTTCTAGTTAGTCTGCCTCCAGCTGCCCCATGCCAATAGCCTCCAATCAGGGCATACCTGAATCCTTCCCTTTTCTCCACTATAAAGCTTCCCCACTCCTCTGCCTGCCTTTGAGTCTCTGCCAAAATGCAAGTGGTGATGGCTGACTCTCTTGCTATAGCAAGCTCTAAATAAAGACACCTTACCTAGTCAAAAAAAAAGAAGAAGAAGAAGAACTTGTACATCTCAACAACAAAAAAAACTAGCAATCCAATTTAAAAATGGGCAAAAGATCTGAACAGCCATTTTTCCAAAGATATACAGATGGCCAACAGCACATGAAAAGATGTTCAATATCACTAACTATCAGGGAAATGCAAATAACAACTGCAGTGAGGTATTACCTCAAGTCCGTCAGAATGGCTATAATTAACATGATAGGAAATAACAAGTGTTGGAGAGGATAGGGAGAAAAGAGAACTCTCATACACTGTTGGTGGGAATGCAAACTGGTGCAGCCACTGTGGAAAACAATATGGAGATTCCTCAAAAAATTAAGAATAGAACTACCATATGATCAACCTATTCTACTGCTGGGTATTTATCCAAAGAACATGAAAACACAAATGGTAAGGATATATGCACCCCTATGTTCATTGCTGCACTATTCACAATAGCTAAGACTTGGAAACAACATAAGTGCCCATTAAAGGGGAGGAAAACTATCCTCTACCCACTCTGGGTCCTTTCTGGCTGGGCTACAAATTAAATTAACAGGAGACTGAAGAGCAGGAGAAAATCAAACAAAGCTTTATAGCACATATACATAGGAGAGACCAGGGAACCTGTTTCTCAACAAAATGGCAAAGGTTCTCCTCTTAAATAGAAAGACAATGGAGGATGTTGGAGGGGGTCAGTTATGGGAGATTACCAGAAAAGCACAGTAAGGTTATTATGCAGCCTCACCTTCCACACTGACAAGTGTCTAGAGATGAGGTTATCCCCCCCTTCTTCCTAGTATAGGGAGGGAGACACCTTTACAAATGGAGATTTCCCCTACAAATGTAAATGTTTGCTAAACAGAACTTTGATAAGAATGGGCTTAGCAGGTACCCTCCCAGTCTATCAACACCCAGAGTTATCCACAGTGATGACCTGTCCCAGGGACAGGCCTTTCATCCCAAATCCCTTTCGACATTTAGTTGGGGGGGAAGGTCAAAGCCTCTTTCAGAGAAAATAATCAAAGTAAAGAGACATATTTTGAAGTGGCCAGTTCCGATCCCCTACACCATCAACAGATGAATGGATAAAGAAGATGTGGTATATATACACAGTGGAATACTACTCAGCCATAAGAAATGATGAAAATCCGCAATTTGTACCAACATGAATGGACCTTGAGGGTATTGCACTAAGCAAAATAATTCAGAAGGAGAAAGTCAAATACTGCATGATCTCATTCATAAGTAGAAGATAAAAACAACAACAGCAATTACATAGAGACAGAGATTGGATTGTTGATTACCAGAGGGGAAAGTGGGAGGGAGGAGGGTGAAAGGGATGATTAGGCACAAGTGTGTGGTGATGGGCTGTCATTTGTCTTTGGGTGGTGAACATGATGTAATCTATACAGAAATTGAAATATAATGGTGTACACCTGAAATTTATATGATGTTATAAACAAATGTTACCACGATAAAAAAAAAAAAAGAAAGAAAACGCACTGCAAGAAACCACTTGTACAAAAAAAAATGAGACAATAACAAGAAAAGATTCTATATAGGTCAACTAGATTAATATTTTTGTTTTGTTTCACAAATCTTTTATATCTATGCTGCTTTTTGACTACTGTATTTACTAATTGTGAGAATTGTGTTGAAATCTTCCTTGACATTCCCTCCATTGTTGCATAAAGTGGTATTTCAAGGATTATCTGTAGACTTTAAATGCGTATATTGAACAAATAAACAGTGAGAATTAATGAGCTAAATGGCTAGTTTTATATTTAAATAATTTTAATATAATCTTAAGATATCATTGAATATCCTGGGCTCACTTTGGCAGCAACAGTGGGGTCCAGTATGGAGCCTGCAGGAAAAATTGCAGTTCGGGGTACACAGCTTCCGGGTAGCAACCAAAATAATGTCTGGCTAGGGAGTAAAAGGCATGGACTTTTAAAGGCAAATGAGGGAGGTTTGCATCACAAAGAATGTTAATTGGGGTTATGGGAGGTTACCAGAAAAGCACAGTAAGGTTATTATGCAGCCTCGCCTTCCACACTGACAAGTCTCTAGAGATGAAGTCATCTCTGGGATTGGAGGCAGAAATCTATTCTTGGCTAAACATAATTGATTGCTAAGGCTAGCTAGGGGGAGGCAAAAGTCCATCACTGTGACACATTGCAGGTTTCTTGCAGCATTCTCAGAATTTGCATCTTAACTCAGTTCAAATTTCACATTCTGCTAGATGAGGATGTCCAGAAGATCCATATCTTAATGACTTCCCAGCTCTAATTTAAATCCCTCAGATGTAAGTGGTCTCATCTTGTTCCAAATTTCACATTTCCCCTTTTGATTGAGATTTTTCTTTGAAAATATTACTGATCAGCCATGGATTTGTGTAGCCCCACATCGCTGGGATGGATCTGTCCCAGAAAGTCACGTCCCATCCCAGGGGAAATTTGTTTTTTTGATGATTATTCCAAGGAGTCGGTGTCATAAGGGATAGGCCCCATTTGAGCAACGAGGATATGATCAGGAAATGACTCTTAGGCAGTTTCTTTTCCTTGGAATTTCATCCAGTTAACCTGAAGGTGCAGGTGAATAAGCCCTATCTATCATTTCAATACAATGAGGGACCATAATCTTGGTATTTGTAGTTCTCAAGCAGATCTGAGTGATTAGTAGCATAAGAAGTTTAACTACAAGTATACGTAGTAGAATTCCAATAACAAACACAAAAAAAGTTAAGTGATATTCTGAAGCCACCAGCTAACTAAGTGGGTCTTTCCTAGCAAGAATGTTGAATTATTGTAATGAGACTCAATAAATTTATCAATGTGATAGAGTAAGTCTATTATAAAGTGGATCAGTAATAAGGTTAGAGTGGTGTGTATGTCTATACTGGCCTGGTCCCAAATCCTGGCAAAACTGTCAACATCAGATGCTGGTTTCTTCTCTTCCTAGTGTTGGGGCCCAGGACAGGCTGCCTCAAGATGTTCCACAACAACATATTGACTGTTTTGAGTTAAAGTTACTTAAAAAGCAGAAAGGGATTTCTGACCCTCCTGCCTCTGTTCCCCTGAAAGCAGGAATAAATCTCCCATGTGAAAGATGCTCTCCCTGCATCCTTATCACCGGTGCTAGGGAATTCAGGGCCAAGAAGCTTCTATAAACAAACCATGTTAATTTACTACCTCAAGCCTAAACTCTGTTTAAATTCCTCACTAATTATGTACCTTAAACTTAAGTTTCTTTGTCCTGTCATTCCTCCAAAGTTTTTTATCTCCCTATGTAAAAAGGTATATATACTGCCTGATTTGTTCACTCTCTGAGCATCATCTTTATGATTCTCCCATGTGCATGTAATTAAATTGGATTTTCCTCCTGTTACTCTGGTCTGGTGTCCATTTTACTATTAGTTCAGCCACAAGAACACAAGAAGGGCAGAAGGGGAATTTTCCCCCACCTCAACACTAGCCCATTTCATTTAAAAGTCTCCAGAATTTTTACAGGACTGGGTGTCAGGTGGAGCCTTATTTAGCTGTGAGATGTATCTCCAAGGTTCAAAGCCTTGTAGTTCTGCAGCAATTTGAGCAGTTGGGAGCACTTGGTAAGGTCTGTCCAATGGGATTCAAGGGCTGTCTTCCTCTGATGCTGCTTCCAGAATATCCAGTCACCAGGCTCTAGATTGCAACCAAAAGGATCCTTTAAATTGGAATCCAGGAAGGCTTTTATTACCTGTTGATGACAGGCTTGAACATAAGATGTTAGAGACTTACACTATCTGGTCATATTAACATAAGACAACAATGGATCAGCAGAAGGTTGTATACCAATAGACATTGGTCTGCCAGTGATTATTTCATGTTGAGTGAATATATGTTTTCCAAAAGGGGCACTGCAAACAGTAAGTGAGACCAAAGGCAATACCTTTGTCCAGGGAGTCCAGTCTACAGGTGTAAAACAGAATCTGAAAGACTACTCACAGGACTTGAATCTATCTACAAAGGTAAAAATGTAATTCTTCTCTCTATAATTACCTCCATTGTTTTTACCAAAGATAATCACATTAAAACTAAAGTGTGTTAAAACTTGGCCTTGATTATTTATATAGTAAGAGTGTCTGAATTTTGGAGGGATTAGGTAGAGAGAAAAAAAATAAATGCTTCATCTTTGTTCACAAACGTATCTAACAAAAGAGAAAATATTTCTTTTGGAAAAACAAAACATTAGACCATCTGGAAAAGCATCCTCCTCATTTCACAAATTTCCATGTAATTAATACTTGTGCTGCTTGAATCCAGTTTTTCCTTAGTTTTCTCAACTTTGCCTGATGATTCAGGGTGATAGGAACAGTGATAATTCCAAGAAGTTTGCAAAGTTTTTTTTAATTCTCGTGCAATTTGCCCAGAGAAGGGGGTGCCTCAATCACTGAAAACTATGAAAAGTATAACCCAAGTGGGAAATATGTTTTCTAGGTTTCCTTGCCTTTGTGAGGGTGTCAGCCTTGCAGCAGCGGAAGGCTTTAACCCATCCAGAGAACATACATACAGTAACAAGAACATAGTGATAAACCATATTAAGTGTCAGTTGAATGAAATCCAGCAGCAGGTGTTCAAAGGGTCCAAAAGGAGGAGGTCTGAGGCCACAAGGGGCAGAAATAGTTTTTCTTAATGCACTATGGTGGATCAAGTAATGCACAAACCAAGAAATGTGGCTTCCAAGGAACAGAGAAGAGAACAAAGTGCCCATCTTTGGGTTTCCCATAGTCCTGACTGAGTGTCTAAATTACAGCCATTATCTACCCATCTTAATTTCTCCAATTCAGGAGTAGACTGTTGCCATGTTACAAGCACATCAGGATGGCAAAACTCTGGGAATGAGGGGCTATTCATTGTGGAGGCAGAATGGACTTCATCCACACTTGCCAATCTTTGTTATCATTGTAGATAACAAGATTCTGTTGTTCCTGCCTTTACATGAAAGTCAGCTAGAGCATTTTCCTGATGCACAGATTCAGTCCTTTTAGCATGAGCCTCAGTTTTGACAACACAGACTCAGTTTATTTATATGTTTCCTTTCCAGGAAGTATTTTTGCAAAAGCCTTAGAGTAACAATAAACAACAAAAGACTTATAATGGTTCATTATAATTCAATGACAGATAAATTTGATTGTTTCTATACCAATAACATTTTAAGATAAAAACTAAACTTATAACTGATAATGTTTTACCAGGACATATCAGATTTTTAGGAATTTCACATAATTTCTAGAATATTTATGTAACTATGCAAATAAAACATAAGGAAGGCTTAATGTTATTTTTTTATTTGACAACACTTTCCATGAATTTTAACATATCAAGTAAGCCTAATTAGTTTAACAATACTTTTGGAATCCAGGTCAAAAAAGACTTTATTTAGAATCTGATTTGAAGAAGTTTGTCAGAAAATTTAAGAAATAGTTTTGAAACACTTGGTCAAATAGGTTCATAAGTCACTGTGAAATAATAGTTATCCATTTAATCATAGTGACAATTAACGACTTTTAGGCAAATACAGAAATTTAAGTGATTTTAAGAAAATCCTTAACTCTTTTAAGAAAAATCTTAAAGACCTGATAAAAACAACAAAGAAAATTATTTTAATAAAACATAAAATTTCTGCCTTTTAGGCAGACTACTCAAAGGTAAAGAAAAACCTTCCATAATCTCTTCATTAAGAGCGGGCTAAAAGCCCCAAACTGCTTGTCCTTCTAACAGAAAGAAAACCAAATTCTAATTTTGTACCAGCTTGCTTTTGATATTAAAACTCATTTACTTCATTAAATTCATTCCAATCTTAGCCAACTATGCATAAAACTTTTTTTCTCGGGGTTACTTTTTCATAAACCTTCTATAACTTTCACTTTTATATTCAGAATTGGTCCTTTCCTCTTTCCCATAACCAGTTTTAGTTTAAGACAAATTGGCTTTCTTAACAAAAAATATATCCATTCTTTATACCTTCTTTTACTGAAATCACACATTTTCTCAATCCATAATTTTTTCAGTGTAGCACAAGACATGTTTACTAACACACCCAAACATCTTTTAGTTCTTTTTTTATAATAAGAAACCAAAAGTATATCAATGTATGTTTCATAATTCATGTCTAATATTTTGTTATTTGGAAATGATCTAGATGCTCAATAAATTTCTCTCTTTTAATTTCATTTAGCAAAACTCTAAGGTTTCAAGTTACCAAAAGGTTTTGACATTTTTAAGTATACATACAGTAACACATAATTATTGTTTAAAGTTCACCTTAAAAACGCTTACCTTACTTACGTCTATTTTATTTACTTGTTCCCAATAATTATATTTAGATTACCTAAAAAAACTTTATAACATATTAGACAAAGTCAGTCATCAATTTTTTTGCTAACAGTTTTGTGACAGAGATAACATGAATTTGTTTGACTTTTAGTAAACCTAGGTAGAACAAAAGTTTCATATTTAATGCTGATAACTCTGACACATATCTCAATTAACCCAACAAACTTAAGTTAGCTTTAATACCAAATATTTTCCTAGATCACATGATCTTGAAATCAATTTGGGTTAGCTTCTCTTACATTTTTGAGAGTATACTCAATTTATGGTGTGTTTTTGTTCTTTAATTAATAGAGTTCTGTTATAAATTAGGAATTCATGAAAAGGAATGGCTGGAAATTGAAGTGCCTCTAGAGTTGCATTTCCCATTTTCAAAGATTTGTAAGATGTAACAAATGACATCATAAGTTGATCCACCCATCCAACTACATTATCCTCAGTTTGCTTCTTTCCATCTGGGTACATAGTTTTATTTTAGGTTAGGGGAGAAAGCCTAAAAAAATACCTTTTAAACTCTGAATATCAGCTTCAAATTTGGCCAAATTTCTGATTATGAAGTTATTAAATGTTTTCAAGCATCTTACTAAGTTGGAGTTGAGACAAGTAGTAGATATTTCTGGCAGTATTAAACAACACCATTAATTCTGGTTTTAGTTTCCCTTTGCTTATTTAAGGGAATAAGGTAGCATTTTACCAGGAAAAGCCTCCAAGTCTCCTTAGTTCTGGCAGGGGCCCATATGGGAGCCCTCCTACCAGAGTAGATATGAAGGTATCTGTAGGGCCATTAAGTTGGTGAGCTTTTGTTAAGAGATGTGTAACTTTTTCTTTTAGGTACCTCTCATATCTTTAATTTTTCATTAGTTTTTTGCAATGGAACTTTCAGTGAAGCTCTTTTGGAATTTTGAAGGTTTTGTCTTTAAGTGCCCCTTTTAAATGGTCTTATCAAATTAGAACATTCCTTCTATTGGCCATTGTAATTTTAAATTATCTTAGTAATTTTGGTCACTTGAGATAGAAAGTTACAAGAGAAGGGATCATAGTTCTTAAACACAAAACCAGCTGGAGTTCTCAAGGGAGGAACTCTCGGGAAACTTTAGGAAATTAAAGTCCCATGTTAAAGAAAAGCATGCAAACAAGAATGACAATAGGGAAATCCTTCAATTATGTCAGAGTAGTCACCATTCAGGGAACAAAAACCCTGTGAAGGGAAGGCCCACCTCTGGCAATGAGCTGAAGAAGCCATGCTGGCACTGAGACAATGGTCTTCTGGGCAGTCATCACCAATCCCCCGAAAAAGGTATTCACCATGACCAAATGGAGAATGGTCAGAACCTGATAGGGCTCATGATTGGAAGAGTTGGCAATTCATGGAAATGGTTAGTGTAAGGGTCTCCTATAGGTATGGCACCCAGTTATAAGGGATCTCTTCAAGTCCCACTTCTGCCACCATGTATGTTAACCTAAAATTAAAGAGCCATAATGATAACAAGAGAGATATTTATTTTGGTATGAAAGAATTTCAATTTGGGGTACACAGATTTGGGTAGCAGCCTAAATAATGGCCTGCTAGGGAATAAGAGGCAGGGGCTTTTGAAGGCAAAAGTGGGAGGTTAGCATTATAAAGAATGTTAATTGGGGCTGGTGGCAGAAAGCTAATATTGGCTATGCATAATTGATTGCTAAGGCTAGCTAGAGGGAGGCAAAAGTCAGGCCCTGTGATGAGTTGCAGGTTCCTTGCAGTGTTTTCAGGATATTTTTATCTTGACTCAGTTTGAAAGTTTGTGTTCTGCCCAGTGAGGACATGCATAAGACCTCTTGGCTTCCCACCTCCATTTTAAAGCCCTATACAAATGACCCCATTTTGTTTCACATTTCACACCTGGTTCAAGTATCTTAGGTACATACAGAGATTGACAATGTATTCACTCCTATTAAGGATCTTTAAACTACAGAAGAAATATATTTAAACCAAGAATTAAAATACATTGTAATAATTGTCATTTCAATGTCTAGAATGCCATAAATGAGCCTGTTCAGAAAAATATTCTTTAGGGAGACAGTCATTAGGGAGACTGCCTAACCGCTGGAGTGTCTATAAATTGAAGTCTTGACAGAGCAGTATGCTTTTCCACCTGAGGGCTAAACTTCTGTGTGGTGAAAAACTGTTGGATTATAGTAGTAAGAAAATACACATCACCATGTCACTATCTCATTTCTCCCATGACATGGCATTATCCATCCCATGACATGGCAATACTCATGCAATCATCCAAACAGAAACCTAGAAACCTACATTCTATGGAAACTTACCTCCAGTTGACTCTCCATAGTCATCATGTCACTATGTCATTACTTTCTGTAATTTGTGAAACCTACCTCTTCCTCTCTAACCTCACTAACATTTAGTTCTGCTTTCACCATGTGTGACCTAGATTACTGACACAATCCCTTAGCTGTATGTTGCAATTCAAATGCTTTCCATATCTATTTAGCACTCTGCTTCAGAGTTTCTAAATAAAATGTTAACCTGACCATGTCAAGATCATGTTTAAAATACATTAATTACTCTCATGAAAAATAAACTCCTAAGGATGTCAATTTTATCGGTTCATATATCTCAATCCACACTAAAAAAGTGGGGGGGGGGGGGCTAGAAGAGAATGGGTTTCATGAGAAGGGAAATTAATAGACTATTTGTAGTGGTGAATACCTATGAACACAGGTTCAAGAATCTGAAATTTGTATAAAAAGCAATGGGGAGAGAAGGAGATGATTATATAGGCCATCTAGACACACAATCCCAAAAGAATAATCTGAGATAGATGGGATATCATACAATTAGAATCCAGCCTGAGTAATGGGTCCTGGGTATCCTGTGGGAGCCCAGTGCTCTTCCTCTGTCACCAGCCTTCCCCAGACTTCCTCTGCTTGTCCCATTGGTGCTCAGGTCCAGGGTCATCCTCATGTTCTCCTTTGCCTGGGGTCTTATCGGCACTTCCCCAAGTTTAATTCAGTTGGTGATTTTTGTCCTAGAGAAAGAGCTCTCCTCAGAACTCAGATGTCATATATCCACCCCACGCAGTTTCACACTCTATCATTCCCCTGTCTGCCAATGGAAACCTTGATCTCTGCCTACCTCCCTATTTGGGAAACACCACTGCTTCCCACAACCAAATGCCTCTTACTGGACCTTTCATTTCCTGGTCAGCACTTCTTCCAGTTATTCTCTCCCCTTTCTGGCTTCGGGCAGGACTCCCTGCCTCTATTCTGTGTCCTCCTCCCTCTCATATCTACAACACTGGGAAGGGTCCAATCCTGAGGATGAAGAAACACTTCTGATGAGCCACTTAATAAAATGCATTGATTAATGCTCTAGGTCTCAGTTTCTACCACTGTGAAATTGTTACTGAACCAAAGTGGATTCTCTTCTCGGTGAGTTGAAATCAAAACCTTCACCAGAAATAGTTGTCACAAAAAGTACAGTTTATTTGAAGCAAATTAGGAGATGAGGGGGAATTATTTTGAAAGCCATGACTCCCCAAGCAGATATCAGGGGCCTTTTATTTTGAAGGGGAAATGAATATTCAAAAGGACGTTTCATCATCACACGTAGAGGTGGGTATCCACTCATGCATGTGCAGTTTGAAAACATGCTCTCACATACATCACACATTATGGGAATAAGGCCTAAGCTCCTATTGAGGTGGAGATCTTAACATTAAAATGAAGCAAAGGTAATCCCTTGGGCACTTCTTGGCCCATCTGTGCAGGCATCCCTCTTGCCATAGGGTTTGGACTGGTTCAGGGCAGCTGGTGATTGCATCTCTTAACATAACTAAAAAACAATTTTGAGAAACAGTTAAGTGCTTCCTTCTTTGAGTTACTAAGGGTGGTTAGCTGGTGACAAAAATGACTAGATTGAAAGAACTTTATATTCTCTAATTCCATTTCAAATTTAACCCTCTTTAACCCAGTCTATGGTAACATTCATTTTTATTTACATGTCTTTTTTTTTTCTCTGCTTCCTGGGCCTCATTTGTTTTCTATGGCTCTATTTTGTTCTCCTTTACCCTTGATCTGAGTTCCCAGGGTCTCCTCTCGAACTTATCACCATTCCTACCTAATCTCCCTATGCATTCATTCTAAGCAGTGCCCACCATTGTGGCTAAATTTTGAATTCTAAAGAATTGCTTTATCACTTGACTCTTAGACTACTGGCATAAATACATCAGGGGCAGGCAAGATGCTTTTTTTGCAAAATAGAAGCCAGGAAATTTAAAAAAAAAAAAAAACCCTACTACAAAACATGTAGATATACCGAGGAAGCTATAATTTTAAAAGTTATTTATACATGCATAATGACTTCACAAAATGATAGGGAAATCTTCAACAACAAAAAAAATAAGACACTGAAAACTAGAGAGTGAACTGGAAACTGACACTGGGCTTCCAGGTGCATTCTCAAGAGCTGGTTCCTAAGGGTGTTGGCTACAGTAGACACATGAGTGAGGAGGTAAAATCTTGAGACCACCCAAAATATGATGCAAATAGGATGTGAGTTTCTACTACACCCTCAGTGAAATTGGACCAGGAAAAAAATCCATCCAACTAAAAAGGTGGATAACAAGTAATCTTGTGGTTGCCTTAGGCTCTAACTAGAAATTTTAAAAATTATTCTTATAAAATTCTTCTTTTTCTGTGTGAGGAATATTAGCCCTGAGCTAACATCTGTTGCCCATGCTCCTCTTTTTGCTGAGGAAGATTGGCCCTGGGCTAACATCCGTGCCCATCTTCTTCTACTTTATATGGGATGCTGCCACAGTGTGGCTTGATAAGCATTATGTAGGTCCATGCCTGGGATCTGAACCTGAAAACCCTGGGCCACCAAAGTGGAGCATGTGAACTTAACCACTACACCACCAGGCTGGCCCCTCTTATGAAAACTCTTAATCACAGGTTTACCTTCATATGAGTTTTGCATTGAAAAATATTCTATCTAATTTGGAATTCCCAATTCAAGATGTGAATATTAGAAAGTGGTTCCATAAGGGGGGAGATTGAATAGGCAGAGCACAAAGGATTTTTAGGACAGTGAAAATACTCTTCATAATATTATAATGATGGATATGTGTCACTATATGTTTGCCCAAACTCATAGAATATACAAAACCAAGAGTGAACTTAAAGGTAAACTATGGACTTTGGGTGATTATAATGGCTCATTATGAGTTCATTCTTAGAAAAAAGTGTGCCATTCTTGTGAGTGATGTTGATAATGGGGGAGGCTATGCACATGTGGGGGAAGGAGTTATATGGGAAATCTGTATACTTTCCTCAGTTTTGTTGTAAACCTAAAAACTGCTCTAAAAAAAGTCTTAAAACAAAAAAAAAACTAAAAGTTTACATTAGTCAAAATAAACTGTGAAGCCAAAAGAAGTTTTTTCTAAACAATCAATAGAAAAGAATATCAATTCTGACCAACTTATGTTAGAGGACAGACTAGATTATCTCTCCATATTATCTAGTGAAATGATGTTACAAAACCATTATCATATGAAGAGGCAATCAAAAATCACGCAGCTAAACATTTAGAGGAGAAATATTTTAGAGGCACATCAGTCAGTTCATTTTAAAGTAATCTTGTTTTTCTCAATGATGTGCTTTTTCCAGTACTTTTTCAGCTTTTTAAAATTTAAAATTTATTGGAATTTCTGTTATGTCTTTTAAATGTCTTTGTCTTGTCTTTTAAGTATCTTACAACTCAAAAAAACAAAAGGTGATTCCAAGCTGGTCACTTGGCAGAAGCAAATACAAAACTTATTTCTAGAGATCCACAATCAGTACAATCTTCTTTTTTTCTAATATAGGCAGTTCTTGCATTGCACAATTTCAATATACACAAATTTCAGTTACCATGGTTTATTTAAATAATACCAATCCTTCAACATGGCTCAAATTTTAGTTGCTACAGTACATTAAATGTTAGTAATTGAATAAAATACAAACTTTACTACTAACATTCATTCCATGAATCACTATGGAAATAACAAATGTGCAGTCAGTAACCAATGACATCAGTGACCAAGAGCATCACTTCTTTCAAAGTTTGTCAGTGACTGTTATTCTGTTCCATGCACAGACAGCAAAGTGTGTATTTTTGTTGACTCCTTGCATTTCAGTAATAAAGCCATGTGACATTTTACATAAATAGTAATAGAAAGAGGGATTGGACAACAAATATGAAAATGAAAATGCTAGAAGTAAGATTTGATATGAATGTAAATGAAGTTATAGAAGAAATAGTTGACCTTGGAAATGTTGATACAACACTGTTTGAGAAATTGCTGATATAAATCTAGAGGAACTCAGTGAAGGCAAACTAATGAACATAAATGAGGAAAGTGATGGCGACAAAAAAGGTGAAGGTGTCTGAAATGAAGTGACACCAGCAGAAAAGTTCACTTTTTAAGGAACTCTAAGAAATATTCCCCAATAACAAAAACTCAAAGTGAAAAATATTGGAAGCTTACCCAAATGTAGTAAGGAATATGAAAATTCACCAAGGAATAGGAAAGATAGTCCATATCTTTTAAGTTATATGATGAGAATAAGGCAAGTGTTACTAAAACCACTCTTGGCAAATTTTTACAAAAAAATAAAACACTTTAATTCTTGATGTTTCTATTATTTTAAATGATAATGTGCTAAATTAATATTAGTTTTACTAATTTTTCATTTCCCTATGTATCTATAGCCAAAAGTAAGAGGGTTTTGAATATTTTGACAAGATTTTTTAAAGGGGTTGGAATGATTATAATTCTTTCCATTGATTATTAAGGTCCTTTTGCATGGTTTCAACTTGCATGATTAATTTTTCTACTGTCCCACACTATCATGCAAAGCAAAGACTGACTTTACACCATAAGATTTGGAGTCAAAATAAAAAAGCAGCAATTTTCTAGCATCAATGATAATTTCTTATTGACATCATCACTTCATTTTTCTTTAAAGAATGCCTTATTCCAGGGGCCGCCCGGTGGCGCAGCGGTTTAGTCCGCGCTTGGCAGCCCGGGGTTCGCGAGTTCGGATCCCGGGCGCCCGCCCACGCACTGCCTGTCAGCCATGCCGTGGCGGCGTCCCATATAAAGTAGAGGAAGATGGGCACGGATATTAGCTCGGGGCCAGTCTTCCTCAGCAAAAAAAAAAGGGGAGGATTGGCAACGGATGTTAGCTCAGGGCTGGTCTTCCCCACAAAAAAAAAAAAAGAATGCCTTATTCCTTTGAAGCTGCAAAGGATTAAGTACATTGAATTGGGATTCTAATATCATTCTGCTTATGGTATGAATTTTACTAAAATATCATGCCAAACTAGTGCTAGACACATCAATTTAAAAGATATTTTTGAAAGTGTATATTTGGCTAGTTTTCTAGAATGTATAATTTTATTTCTAAATTTCAAAATTTCTAAAGAGCATGGCAGATTACCACAAATTGAAATCCTAGTCCCATGATGGCATTAGCTCAACGTCTTCATCATATAGTCAACAATGGTTTTAGAGGAGAGTTTGGAAGATGGTGGCATAGAAGGATCCTGAAGCTGCTTACTCCCACAGACACAACAAACCTAATACTACCTGTGGAATACTTTTCTCTGAGAGAGATCTGAAAACTAGATAAAAAACCCTCCACAAAAAGAGACAACACAGACAAGGGTGGGAAAGGCAGAGATACAGCCCTGCTGAGGAAAAAAATCACATGCTAGCCCCGGTGTTTCATTGCCAAGAGTAATCTCAAAGGTACAGAGTTTTTCCTGGAGCAGCAGGGGATTTGAGTTCCACATTAGGCACCATAGTCCATAGATCCAGCACAAGAGAGATGAAATTCCATAATACCTGGCTTTGCTGGCTGTGAAAATCAGTGGGGAATATGCCCAGGAAAACTATAGAACTTCAGGGAAAGAAAAACCTGCTCTCAAAGGGCCCACCCACAGACTGACTTGATCCAAAAACCAGCAGAAAAACACCAGATAGGAAAGTGCATAGTCCATTCGTAAAAGAGACTCACTTTCTAAGCTCAGAGTATATCCAGGAGAGGCAGGAGGCAGCTGGGCCCAGCCCCCAGGGACTGAGACAGTAGCAGCAGCCATTATTGTGACCTAGCTCAGTCATGCTGACACAGACTCTGACAGGCACCATTGGAATTCTTTGTCTAGCCTGTTAGCACAGGCATCTGTCCCACTTATTAGAGCACTCAAGGCAATCAAGCACAGACAGGCAGCAGGTAGTCCACCCCAGGGTCTGACCCTGCTCACCAGTGAACCCACACCAGACCTGTGAGCCCACAGTAAACTTGTGTTGTTGGGCATCACAAATAGACACACAGGGGATCTGCTTCACCTACCAGTGCCTGAAACATTTGTACTGCAGCACCTGCCCATCAGTGTTCCAGAGAAGCTGTGTATGACAGGGAAATATAGCCAGTTCTTGTCAGAGGCCTGCCTCACCCAAAAGAAAGCTGACAACAGCTGCACACTGCACAGCTAGCCTCACTTGAAGCCTGCCCCACCCACCAATGCAGAGGCAGCCAAGTGCCACAGGGAGCCATATTGAGGGCCTACAGAAATTGTGTGCCCCCAGGCCTAGCAACTAGCCACGCTGGGGTCCTGATTCACTTACCAGCAGAACTGCAATAGTTTTGTGCAAACAAACATCACAGTCAAACATGCTGTGGGCTCACCCCATTCAATAAAGTGCCTGTAGCAACCACACACAGCCAAGCCTCACAACTAGCTGTCCTGGGGGCCAGCCTAACCTACCCATGTGCCTGCAGAAATAGCAACCATGCCACAAGAGAAGAGCACATGTATCACACACGGAGAACACCCCTGGATGATTTGGCACAGGTGACAAGAGGGGAGCATGCTACTAGACCCCATAAGGCATCACTTATATAAGGCCACATTTCTAAGATCAGGAGACATAGCTGATCTACCCAATACTTAGAAATAAGCACAGAGAAGTAGGTCAAATATGGAGACAAAGGAATATATTCCAAATAAAGGGAAAGGACAAACTCTCAGAAAAAGAACTAAACAAAACAGAGATAAACAATTTACCTGATAAAGAGTACAAACTAATAGTCATAAAGATGCCACCAATCTGGGGAGAGGAATAGATGAAAACAGTAAGAACTTCAATAAAGAATTAGAAAATGTAAAAAGGAAACAATCAGAGCTGAAGAATACAATAATGGAAATGAAAAATTCACTAGAAACTATCAACAGCAGAGTAGATTACACAGAAAAATGGATCAGCAATCTGGATGGAGTAGAGAAAATCACCCAAGCTGAACAGTAAATTAAAAACAATGAGGATTGTCTAAGGGAGCTCTAAGACAACTCAAAGATACTCACATCAACATTCTAGGAGTCCCAGAAGGAGAAGAGAGAGACAATGGGGCAAAGAATTTATTTGAAGAAATAATGGCTGAAAATTTCCCTAACCTGGGGAAGGAAACAGATGTGCTTCCTTCCAGATGCAGGAAGCACAGAGTGTACCAAACAAGAAGAACCCAAAGAGGCTCACACAAAGACACATGATAATTAAAATATCAAGAATTAAAGATAAAGAGAGAATCTTAAAAGCTGAAAGAGAAAAGCAACAAGTTACATACAAAGGAAACCCCGCAGACTATCAGCTGACATCTCAGCAGAAATCTTACCAGCTAGAAGGGAGTAGCACAATATATTCAAAGTGGTAAAAGGAAAACATATAACCAAAATACCATACCCAGCAAGGTCATTATTCAGAATGGAAGGTGAGATAAGGAATTTTCCAAACCAGAAAAAACTAAGGAATTCAACACCACTAAACAAACCTCACAAGAAATGTTAAAAGGACTTAGTGAAGTGGAAAAGAAAAGGCCACCAATAGAGATAAGAAAATTTTTAAAGAAAAAATGTCAGTGGTAAAGGCAAATATACACAAAAGGTAGTGGATCAACTACATGTAAAGCTAGTATGAAGGTCAAAAGCAAAGGTACTAAAATCATCTATATCTATGATAAGAGGATACAGAAAGAAAAAGAGGCAAAATATGGTATCAAAACCATAAAACTTGGTGGGCGGAGAGTAAAAGGGTAGGGCTTTTAGTAAGAGGTAAAACTTAAGAGACTATCAACTTAATATACATCACTATTGACATAGGCTATTACACATGGACCTCATTGTGACCCTAATCAAAAACCTATAATAAATACACAAAAATAAAGAGGATGGAACACAAACATAACACTAAGGGACGCCATCAAATCACAAGAGAAGAGAGCAAGAGAAGAAAGGAACAGAGTAGAACTACAAAAACATCCAGAAAAAAGTAAGAAAATGGCAACAAATACATACTTACCAATAATTACTTTAAATGTAAATGGACTAAATGCTCCAATCAAAAGACATGGGGTGGGTGAATGAATAAAAATACAAGGGTCGTATATATGCTAAATACAAGAATCACACATCAGACCTAAAGACATTCACAAACTGAAAGTGAAGGGACAGAAAAACATATGCCATGCAAATGGAAATGAAAAGAAAACTGGGGTAGCAATACTTATATCAGACAAAATAACTTTAAAACAAAAACTGCAACAAGAGACAAAGAAAGGCAAGACACAATGATAAAGGGAAAAATTCAAGAGGTTATAACACTTGCAAATATCAATGCACCCAACACAGGAGCATCTGGATACATAAAGCAGATATTACTGGATATAAAAGGAAAAACTGAGTATAACACTATAATAGTAGGGGACTTTAACACTCTACTTACATCAAAGGATAGATCATACAGACAGAAGATCAATAAGGAAACATTGGCCTTAAATGACACATTAAACCAGGTAGACTTCATGGATATATGCAGAACATTTCATCCAAAAACTGCAGAATACACATTATTATCAAAATCACATGGAACATTCTCCAGGATAGATCACATATTAGCCCACAAAAGAGGTCTCAATAAAGTTAAGAATATTGAAATAATATCAAGCATCTTTTTTGAACACAACAGTATGAAACTAGAAATCAACTAGAAGAAGAAAATTGGAAAAGTCACAAATATGTGGAGATTAAACACAGTGCTACTGAACAACTATAACAAAGAAGAAATCAAAAAATACCAGGAGATAAATGAAAATGAAAATACAGCATACCAAAATCTATTGGATACAGCAAAAGCAGTACTAAGAGGAAAGTTTATAGTAATAAAGGTCTATCTGAAGAATCAAGAAAAGTCTCAAAAAAACAATCTAACAATACAACTAAACAAATTAGAAAAAGAACAAATGAAGCCCCAAGTCAGTAGAAAAATTAAAGTAGAAACAAAAGAAATGGAAAGTGAAAAGACAATAGAAAAGGTCAATGAATCTAAGAGCTGGTTTTGAAAAGATAAACAAAATTAACAGACTTCTTGCTAGACTCCAAAAGGAAAAAAAGAGAGAAGGCTCAAATAAACAAAATCAGAAACAAAAGAGGAGAAATTACAATGGATACCACAGAAATACAAAGGATTATCAGAGAATATTACAAAAAGCTATATGCCAAAAAATTGGATAATCTAGAAGAAATGGATAAATTCTTAGAATCATACAACCTTCCACAACTGAATTAAAAAAATATACAATATAAATAGAATGATCACTAATAAAGAGATCGAAACAGTAATTAAAAACCTCCCAAAAGACAAAAGTCCAGGACCAATTACCCTGGTAAAGTCTATTCAACATTCAAAGAAGATTTAATACCTAGCCTTCTCAAAGTCCTCCAAAAAATTGATGAGGAGGGAATGCTTCCTAACTCATTCTACAAGGCAAATACTACCCTAATACCAAAACCTGACAAGAAGTACACAAAAAAATGACATGCCCATATCAAAGATGAACATACATGCAAAAATCCTCAGCAAAATGTTACCAAATTGAATACAAAAATAAGTTAAATGGATCGCACACCATGATCAAGTGGGATTTATTCCAGGGATGCAAGGATGGTTCAACATCCACAAATCAATGTGTTACACCACATTAACAAAATGAAGAACAAAAATCACATGATCATCTCAATAAATGCACGGAAAACATTCAACAAGACACAGCACCCATTTATGATAAAAATTCTGAATAAAATTGGTGTAGAAGGAAAGTACCTCAACATAATAAAAACCAACAGCCAACATCATACTCAACGATGACGTACTAAAATCTATCCCTCTAAGAGTAGGAACAAGACGAGGATGCCCATGTTCCCTACGGTTATTGAACATAGTATTGGAAGTCCTAGCCAGAGCAATCAGGCAAGAAAAAGAAATAAAACAGATCCAGAATGGAAAGGAAGAAGTAAAACTGCACTATTTGTAGATGACATGATTTTATATATAGGAAACCCTGAAAACGCCTAAAGAAGACAAAGAAATGGAAAAGATATTCCAAACCCATGGGAGGGGAACAATTAACATAGTTAAAATGTCCATACTTCTAAAGAAATTTAGAGATTCAGTGCAATCTCTATCAAAGTCTGAATGATATTTTACATGGAAATACAACAAAGAATCCTAAAATTTATATGGAACAACAAAAGATCCCAAATAGCCAATGCAATTCTAAGAAAAAAGAACAAAGCCAGAGGTGTCTCAATCCCTGGCTTCAAATATAGAACAAAGCTGTAGTAATCAAAACAGCATGGTACTGGCAGAAAAACAGACACACAGATCAATGGAACCAAAATGAAAGCCTGGAAATAAACCCACACATCTATGGACAGTTAAATTTTGACAAAGGAGCCAAAAACATACAGGGAAGAAAGGAAAGTCTCTCCAATAAGTGGTGCTGGGAAAACTGGACAGCCACTTGCAAAAATTGAAAGTAGGCCATTATCCTACACCATAAACAAAAGTTAACTCAAAGTAGATTAGACTTGAATGTAAAACCTAAAACCATAAAACTCTTAGAAGAAAACACAGGCAATACACACTTTGACATTGGTCTTAGCAGTATCTTTTTGAATTTCATGTCTCCTTAGGCAAGGGAAACAAAAGAAAAATAAACAAATGGGACTACATCAGACTAAAAGTCTTCTGCACAGCAAAGAAAACCATCAACAATACAAAAAGACAACATAAAAATTGGGAGAAGATATTTGCAAATCATATCTGATAAGAGGTTAATATCCTTTATATATATATATATAAAGAATTCATAAAACTCAACAACAAAAAACCCCAAACACCCCAATTAAAAAGTGGGTAAAGGATCTGAACAGATATTTTTCCAAAGAAGATATACATATGGCCAACAGGCATATCAAAAGATGTTCAACATCACTAATTATTAGGGAAATGCAAATCAAAACTACAATGAGCTATCACATCATGCCTGTGAGAATGGCTTATTATTAAAAAGAAAAGAAATATGCATTGGAGAGGATGTGGAGAAAAGGGAACCCTCATACACTGCTGGTGGGAATGTAAACTGGTGCAGCCACTATGGAAAACACTATGGAGACTCCTCAAAAAATTAAGAATAGAACTACTATATGATCTAGCTATGCCACTTCTGGATATTTATCTAAAGAACAAGAAAACACTAATTTTAAAAGATATATACACCCCTATGTTCATTGTAGCATTATTCACTACAGTCAAGACTTGGAAACAACCTAAGTGCCCATCAATAGATGAATGACTAGAGAAGATGTGGTATATATATATATATATATATATATATATATATATATATATATATATATAATGGATTACTACTCAGCCATAAAAAAAATATGAAATCTTGCCATTCACAACAACCTGGATGGATCTTGACGGCATTGTGCTAAGCAAAATAAGTCAGACAGACAATGACAAATACTGTATGATTTCACTTATATGTAGAAGATAACAACAACAACAAACACATAAATACAGAGAATAGATTGGTGGTTACCATAGGGGAAGGGAGGACAGGGAGGGCAAAATGGACAAAAGGGCACGTGTGTATGGTGACAGATGGCAGTTAGACTTTGCATGGTATACACAATGTGGTGTACACAATGTATTCTACACAGAAATCAAAATATAATGAGGTACAACTGAAATTTGTGTAATGTTATAAACCAATGTGACCTCAATAAAACATTTTTAAAAAGCAATGGTAGTAATTTTTTGTTTTCAATACACTCCAAAGTTTTGTTGAGACTCAAGAGTAATAGTACTCTTCTCGTATGAAAATTTTAAAACAGCTTAAAGATAGACTTGTATTATATCTTTTACTACCAATTTTTTTAAAAGAATGCGCAAGATCAAAGAATATAGAACACCATAGAATTTTTTCAATTATTTTCAAGTGCTGTCAATTATATTTTCCATGAATGGTAACACTGTCATAAGTCTGATTCTTCAAATCATCTTTGTCTGTAATCAGCTTTTGTAATAACTTTTCTATGAATGATTTAAATAATTCTTTTCCAGTCATTTTACATACTGGGAAAATTCTTCAACACACAAAAAATGTTTTCTTTGAAAATACATGTTTTTGGAAATACACAAATCTAATAATTATCTGTTTCACCTGGCTTATATCTGAGGCTATACCATCAAACCTTATTGGAAAATGTTTAGTATTTCTTATTTAAAATTATTTGATTCGTCACATCTACCATAATCTTAATTTCTTAATTTTATATTTATTCCCCTAAATCATGTTATATTATTTGTTGTTAATGTTAGTCTCTTTCATAAATGTTCTGCCATAATGTTGGCATAATTTGATGTAGTATTTGCCAAATGAAGAGAATAATAATACATTTTCTTGGATGGTGCTCTGAACACTTGACTTTATATCCTGCCCCAAACTGAATCACCCATATTCTATGTTCATTTACAGTATGTCACTATTTTTATATAGTCATGGTCCCACAGCATTCACAGTTACATAATTTAATCATATTTCAGTTTTGAATACTTATTTTGTATTCAAGTATTATTAAGGAATTTTTACTTCTTTTTGTTATTAATGTATGATAACTCTGCTGCTCTTTTACTCATTCTCATTCATCAGATGATTATTTTCATCCCTAAAGAATTTTCAGTATAAATTAAATAATAATAATAATAATACATATGAGTTTTTCTAAAAAGGAACAAGATTCTAGTAGTTTTTTTAACCAATAGAAAAATTTGTTTTGCAATAAAGATTTCAAAACCTCCTATATTTTCTTAAACTTTCTACTAAAGTATAATGAACATTCAAAAGGTACATAATCATAATTATAAAGTTCACTGAATTATCACAAAGAGAATGTATCTATATTATGCAATTCAGATCAAGAAGTAGAATATCACTAGCACATCAGAAAACTCCTTACGCCTCTCCCAAAATTACTCCATCTCTCATCCATAAACCTAAACTCTATCCTGATTTCCAACATCATAATTCATTTTTCTATCCATCTTTAATAGTTTACTTTCTCTGTAAAGAATATCTTTCTGCATTTCCTTGTGTGGTGACAAGTTATTCCAGTTTTTTCTTTTCTAAAAAAAAGGTATTTACCTTCAGTTGTGATGGATATTTTCATTGAGTGTAGAATTCTAGATCTTCAGTTTTATTGTCTTAGCATGCTGAAAACAACGTTATATTACTTTCTGGTTCTCATTGTGGTTTTTTTGGAAAGTCAGGTCTTAGTCTAACTATTGCTCCAATCAATGAAATTAGTCTCTAGTCACTGACTATTTTTAAAATATTCTCATTGTCTTTGGTTTTCAGTAGTTTTACTTTGATGTATTTGGTATGAGCATCTTTTTGTTAATTTTGCCTTCATTCATTGGAATTCTAGAATCTCAATGTCAATTTCGGAGTGTTCTCAGTCATTATTTCATCTCAACTGTTACCTACTCCATTCTCTTTCCTATCATTTTGTGACTCCAGCTACACATATGTTTGACCTTTTCATGATATTCTTCAGTTGCATACTTTGTCTTTTTTATATTTTCCAACTTTAGTCCCTCCCGAATTCTTTCTGGATATATTCTTCTGATATATCATCCAGATCACTAAATCTCTCTTCAGTGGGGTTTTTATCTGCTATTACATCCATCTATTGTGTTTTAGCTGTGTTGGAGAAGAGGGAGAATCCCCCCACACCCTTTCCCTTTAGGCTCTTATGGGTAGTCAAATAATTAAAAAGGCAGGTTCACAGGAGAAAATAAAACAAAGTTTAATAACATGTATACATGGGAGAGACACAGGGAAAAGGAGTAACTCAGCCATCTGGCCAGGGTTGTCATCCTAAATAGCATCTTCAGGCACAGGCAAAGGAGGATGTTGGGGGTACTGGTTTGGGACTTCAAAGGGGAGGAATCCAATTCACATGGAGATGGAAAAGCAAATGTTTGTTAGATAATTGTTTGCTGGGCAACCTATAGAGGATGTGGCCCAAGAGACAGAATTTCCATAAGATGGGCTTGTTGGTGCCTTTCTTATCATGCCTGTTTTATATTATACTATAGTTATCTCATGGTATTAGCTCCTTCCCGGAACAGGCCTTCTATCTTAAATTCTTTTAGGCAATTTGGGGGAAGGCCAAAGTTTCTTTCAGAGTCTTTTGTTCTTAAATATAATCAAGGCAAAGAGACATATTTTGGGGTAGCCATTTCTGATCCGCCATAGCTGCTATCATTTTATTTTTCTTTTATAGAATTTCCATTTGTTCTTTCTTTTTTTTTTTTTTTTTTTTTTTGTGGGGAAGACCAGCCCTGAGCTAACATCCGTCCAATCCTCCCCTTTTTGCTGAGGAAGACTGGCCCTGGGCTAACATCGTGCTCATCTTCCTCCACTTTATATGGGACGCCGCCACGGCGTGGCTGACAGGCAGTGCGTCAGCGGGCGCCCGGGATCCGAACTTGCGAACCCCGGGCTGCCAAGCGCGGACTAAACCGCTGCGCCACCAGGCGGCCCCTCCATTTGTTCTTTCTTTATTGCTGCCTTTCTCTGCCAAAATTCTCCATCTTGTTGACGGAGAACTTAACATGTTTTCCTTGAGCATGTTAAGTCTACTTATTTTAAAGTTTGTGCCTGGTAACTCCATTTTCTAGGACTCTGGTAAGTCAGTGTCTATTCCCTGTTGTTCTTTTTTTCTTTTAAAGTTTTCTTCATTTTACCTTGTCTCTTTATGTTTCTGGGTGGTTTCTGTTTTGTTTTTGTTTTTGAGTATTGATCATTTACATTTAAAAAATATAGAAATAATTTGGGGCTTAGCATGTTGTTACCCTCCACCAGAAACATGTAAGGGCAATGGCAATACAAAATTATCTTATTAATTATGATAATGTTGTCTTCCACCAGAATCATTTAAGGGCTGTGACAATACAAAGCTATCTTATTAATTTCAGAGATTAAGATAATTTGAAACTTTATTGCAGTCTCTGCAAAGGTTAGTCTCCTTCTGCTTCACACTTACTCCTAGGATGCAGCCCTTTAAGGTTGCAACTCAAAATTCAGGCTCCAATGATATCTTAGAAGATTTGCAAGTTGGCTGAAAGCTTCAGTTAGCTTCCCAGTCTCTTTAGCTTCCTCTTATGGAATCAGATGATGCCTTTGGGGAAAAGTAGCCCCAAATACATGGCTCATCTCTGTGAGTTTCTGTCTTCTCCCAGATGCTGACCCAGCAATTCACATCCCCTTTGGTGATTCTTCAATGCCTTCAGGCAGATTTTATTTTATATTTTTCTTGCTTTATCTAGTTGTCCTTGACAAGAAAGGTGGTCCACATCAGGCAGTCTACCATTTCTATAAACAGAAGGCCTCCTGTTTCTTTTTAAATTGTTTATTAATAAAACTTACCATCCTTCCACGAGTGAAGCCACAATTTGTGTCTCACAAATCTAGGAAATGTCAGAGCTTATATAGACAAATTGAGACTGTACAGTGGGAGGTAACTGAACTTGAACCTGTGTACAAGCCATTTGAATTCAAGGCTAGCTCCTTCATAGGTCTCCTTCTTGACCATGAAGTCAGTTCAAAACAATATAGGAGAGGAACCAAATTGGGGGCATCTCATCTGGGCTACCTACCTAGTCTAGACTGAAAGCCAAGGCAAAAACTGGTACTACTTGTTTTTCTACCTAATGTTTTAAAATAATCCATATCTAAGAGTTCTCTGATTCCTTTAACAGAATCTTTGCCTCAGCCATTCCTCCTGGGGAGCCTAGTTGAAGGTGAGTGTTTATAGAATCTCATGCACATTGCTTAAGATTTGCTTTGGTCTTGTGGCCTGTGGTTTCAATACTGACTTTGTTGGTGAGACTTGTGCATTTGTTTCAAGCCCAGCAAGTAAATCTTTACTTCCATAGGAATACACTCTTGCTCTAGAGGATGTTGTGGCCAGCTACCAGTATACCTGTTTGGGGACAAATATGCTCATTCCCTCAGCTTAGGGGAGTATTAGCTGCTGACTGCTCATAGGTAGGTCCCTCTCCAGGAATTGCCTTTAGTGGAAGAGAGTTGCTTTGTCCAAGGGGATGTTCCTTCCCTGGGGAGAGCACGCATTAAATGTGGGAATAAAAAGGTACAGCCCCATTACCTGTTCTAGGAAATCTCTGATGGGCCATCCTAGCTCCAGAACTCTCTGTGATCCTGATTAAATCCTCTGCTGCAACTGCATCACAGCTCAACCTCTCCCTCTGCTCACTCCTGCCTTCCTCTCTCTTCTACGGTGCTGCTCCTGAGAACAATTCCTAATAAACATTCTACATGCAGACATCCATCTGAGCCTTTTTCCTGAGAACTTGACCTAAGACACTCATATATAAACAGCCAGTTGATGTGGACAAATCCTTCCTGAGCAGCAGCAATCTGCCACAGTAAAAACCTTAAATGGACACTAGATACAAAGTCCTACAGCTGCCTGTCCAGGTCATAGCAGTAAAGAGTTTGCTGCACTGCATATAGAACCCAGTCACGATGAACCATATAGGCCACTGCACACCAACAATGTCAAAGCTCATGTGGCCATGTACTCATTTCTTAAGCTAAAGGTCATTTACATTGGCTCCACAAAAGATTCCCACACATTAATTTATTGTTTCCACAGTATTTTTTCCTCCATAGCTGTCTTCTATCAAAGGCTCCAGTAGCATTTATTAATTCACTCCTGAGTTGAAAGTACTCTCCTAAAGTACAGACATCAACTTTTCATCTTATTCAAAATTAGTGAAAATGTATACTAAAAATGCATTCCAACTTTGATTTTAATTTACAGATCTTCTTTGGTTTTTGTTTTAAGATATAGCTCTTTCCTAGATTCAATATACAGGAAGTTACTTCTTCCAGTTTGAGTTTGTCTCAGTGAAATGAGTTATGAAATATTTCACTTTGCCATTTTCCCAGAAGTTAACTCTGATTTCTAACACATTTCTTTTCATATAAACTTTTTAATGGCTGGTTGCATTTTCTCCATGGCCTTAGAAAATATGCAGATAACGATGAATTTATACAGAGATAACATAGATGCCATTCTCCAAGATTTGATTAAGACTTAGCAAAAGAATAATCCATATAGTCATTACAATGAGAAAAATAAAGAGCTACAGGTAAACATTTCATGAACCAAAGCTGTCTACCTTTAATTAATATTCAGCCAACAACCTGGATTCATTAGGTTCAAGTTTGGCTGCAAGTGACAGAAAATTCAAATGAGCAATATCCTTAAAAAGATGTAGTTGTATTTCTCTGTCTTGTGAAAATACTGGAGGTAGGCAATTCAGGGTTGTTCTGGCATTGCATTGGTCAGGGACTCGGTTCCCAGTTTCTTCTTCTGCTTTGAGGTTTCTGTATTTTTTGTTTTGGTTTGTTTCTTTTGTTTTGGTCTTTACCATGCTTGGTCCTCACTCCAAAGGTCATCCCACATTCTGAGATGGTAGGCAGAGTTCCTTCAACCAAATCCAACTTTTAGCCAGCAATAAGGAGAATGGAGAAAGCTGGGCACACCCACCTCCCACTGCTTCAGATCCACTGCACAGAAGTCATACACTCCATTGGTCATATTGCTGTTACATAACCACAACCAGCTAAAAGAGTGGCTAAGAGATGTAGCATTTATTCTGCCCAGCTAATAATTGGGCGATTGATTTATGTTAGAGGAAGTACAAAATAGATTCTGGGAGACAACCAGGGCTATAACCCCATTTGGCAATTCATCTATCCTTTTAGGTATGTCAGCATATAGTTGGTAGCCAGTTTCATTTGAATAGGTAACCAGAAATAACATTGTTCAAAGCTCAAAGACCATAGGTGCTTTTCTCAGGACCCTTTATATGAAAATTAGAGCTCATATTTGTTTTAAATATTTTTCTGTCTAAAGTTATATCTGACATTCTCTCTGAGGTGGAATTGGTTGTGCACTGAGGATGCAAAGGATTATAGTTAGGCCAATAAGTGTCCATGTCTTAGATGAGAACCAACATTATACCTCAAGAAGAATCTTGGTAATCTTTATGGGTATTATCAGCCTCCTGGGAGCAAACCTGAGATTCAAGCAACAGTTCTTGGGTAGATCTCCAAAAGCTCAAGTAAATTTCTAATTGACAATTCCACCACAGCTCCACTAATTATTAGTTACTGCTCTGCATTTAACAAATAATATAATACTGCTGTACATAAGGTGTATGTTAGAGTACATAATCTAAAAGTTGCTGCTGCCCAAAAATAATTATATTAGTTAAACATAGGCAATATTTATGGGAGACTTAGAGTCTATTCCTTCCTGTAGATAATGTAAAATCTACCCTTGAGTTTGTCAGAACATCAGAGAGCTGTACACTGGAGTAGATCATGTTGTGTTGTGTAGAGTTAATTTCCTCATGTTTTACTTTAGGCTGATATAATTCCTTACTTTAAGAGACTTAAAACAAACAGGATTGTGAATCTCATAAAATTTACTGAACAAACTTTCCTGAGAACATTGTTCACTGAACCAGATAGTTTCTTCTCTATAAGAACTGATGGGACAAATTTCCCTGTGCACTCAGGACCAGGAATAGATATACTTTTTCCAAACAACTTATTTGTTTATATCTTCTGGACACTGTGAGTGTGTAATAATCCTGTCTTAATCATCTTAGACTCCTCTAATAATTTGCAACCCATATATAGTGTATAGGGTATCATGACACTTTTTAAAATTTACTCCATTCTTGGCTTTATCATAGTTTACTGGTCATATATTCCCTTAGATTCTATTCCTGTATTATTGATATATTTTTATAGTATGCGCATGCTTTTGTAGGTAATTTTCAATGTTTTTTTGAACTTACAAGTTATTGTGAATTTAAGCATGAGTTTGTAAGCTGCTTGATGATTTCGAGGACTTCTAATGTTTAATAATAACCAGGATGCTGAAACTTTGTTTTAATCTCTGCTGTCACTCAATGGTAAAATATAGACATTTATCTCAATCTGTACCTTTTGATGACTTAAAAAACCCTGACATTTTCAACCAGAGGGTTTTAATGTTGCAGATATTTTGATTCTGTGCTTACAAATATAAGTATTTTATATAATATTACATATTTTTATGGTTTTTCCCTGAGAAGTTAACTTCCCATGATGCAATTCATTATCCCAATTCAGTCTCTTTCTTCTATAGAGCATAATTTAAATTTTTTTTCCAATTTTTCATTTGTTGTGCTGTCTTGCCTTTGTAATCTAAGTGCAGATTGCTGAGCTAATCATTCTCCACCATTTACAGGCTCATGGATATCATTTGATCTGAGCAGACCTCCTCTGCAAACTGTTCTATTTATTTATTTAACCCTATTGCCTTCTCTTCACCACATTGTAATGTATTAATGTTACCCTTCTGTTCTGTGTTCTTATAAAATGTGGTGTTGTTTTATGTGTACAAGTTTAATTTCGACAAAAGGTATTGCACTGTAAGCTTCATCTATTAATGTATTTCATTCAGCACTCTTTTAAAGACTTTCCCTATTACTCTGTGTCTAGTCCGTTGTTTCTACCTGCTGCATAGAATCCCATAGTGTGTACCTACTGCATTTACCTATGTGTTACCATAGGGATGAACATCTAGCATGCTTCCAATACCCCACTACCATAAAAATGCTGTGATAGACATCTTTCTATATGTTCCCCCTGAAGTTGGGTAAATATTTTCTATTATGAATATTCAGAACTGAGATTGCAGGGTCAACATGTACATCATTAGACAAAATACTGCCACAAACTCTCCAGAATTACTTCATCACCCTCAATGCATGGGGAATGCCACCAATCCCACATCCCTGCAAACACTGGGCTTCTGTGGCTTTCAGATTTTGCCAATTTGGGGGTGTAAAATGAGATCTTGTCTAAGTTTGCATTTCTCTAATTACCAATGAGCTTGATACAACTTTAATTTCAACAAAAGTTATTACATGCATGCTTCATTTATTAATGTATCTCATTCAGCACTCTTTAAACTTTCCCATAATCCTCTATGTATATGTGTATAAAACACACATGCACATTTTATTTTTAGAATTTTGAATACTTCTCTTAATTTTCCCCATGTTAATTTTGTACACTGTATACTTTATTGAAGAGAAAGCCTTAATTTTATAAAGCAAAATTTTTACTTTTAATTTAATTTTTTTTTGCAAAAAAAATCAATTTTATAGTCTGTGGTTCAGAAGAAACTATGTGAAAAACAGTGCAACAGTCTATGCTGCCCCCACCACCACCACCTAGACACGCCCATTCTTGTCCTCCAAGGGGTGGAGAACCAAGACCCCTGTCCTGGCAGGAGCTGACTTAGTTATGGGACTCTGGGAGGGGCAAAGACCTTAAGAGACAAGGCCAGGAGCTAGCCCCATCACCTTGGGGGGCCCTTGTTTAACTGGAACTGTGTATGTCTGTATAAGTGTAGAGGGAATGACCCCTCATAAGCCATTTCTCCCCAAGGCTCTAGAGTTTCCAACTTGGGAATTTAGTTTAACAAATAATCCCCCATTAATAAGTCATAAAGATATTCTGCTATATTATAGGCTACTAACTTTGTACTTTTATGTTTTGAATTTAGGACTTTATTCCATTGCAATAAACCTTTGCTTGTGTCTTTCAAAAAATTTAGATATTTATAGTCATTTGCTCTTCCATATAATATAAAAAATAAGTTTACTAAGAAGCTCCAAAATCCAGCTGGAGATTTAATTATTTACTGAATAGAATAATTTTAAAAGAATTATAAATTTTTTATATTAATAACTCCTTCCATACAACTCCAATTGTCAGAAACACTCTTAGGATCTTTAATAGTTTTTAGAATTTCTCTGTAGAATTCTTGTATATTCCTTCATTAGCTAATTTTTAGCTATTTTTTTAGACTTTGTTGCTAATATAAATGGAATCTTATTCTTATTTTCTTTTGTTGGTTGTTTTTGTAAAAAGGGGCTGTTGATTTTTTAGTATTTATTTTTTCTCTCTTTACCTTGCAAAACTTTCATGGTAGCTCTACTGGTTCGCTCTTTATTCTATTAGTTTTCTAGGTAGAAATCATATCATCTGAAGAAAATATCTATCCCCTTGAAATCTTTACACTTGTATTTATACATTAAATTTACAACTAGATAAGTTCCTGAGCTTTCTTGTTATTCCCAATATTTTGTTTATTTTCAATTTTCTTGTATATAATCATATGAGCTGCAAATAATGATACTTTTTTCTTTGCTATCTATTTTCATACCACCTTATTTTTCTTGCCTTACTGGATTAACTAGGACTTTTAGTGTTCTATTGAATAGTGATGGCTGTAGTAGGCACACATCTTGTTCTTGATTTTCATTGGAATGATTTAAAGCTTCAAAATTAAATATATCTCATGTAGGTTGTAGGCAGATTTGACCTACAGTGGAGGTTTCATTCTATTCTGAGTTGTAATGTTTTATCAGAATGGACATTTGAATACATCAAATGCTTTTCCTTGTAACTCTGGAGATAATTGTATGGTTTTAATCCTTAATCTGTTGAAGTAAGTGATTCTATTAAGATATTTTTAATGGTGAAAAAACCTTGCATTCTATGGGTAAATCCCACCTCATTTGGTGCTGGTTTTCATTTATACATATTTTATTTGAGCCTATATGCATAATTTCTGATCAAATATACATAAATGAAATTAGCTAATAATTACTACATTAATATTTGTTTTAGTTTTTTCTGGAGGAATTTTTGCAGTTGGGTGTCATGAAAACTTTGCCTCATAAAGTTAGTCAGATTGTTTTCCATCTTTTTCTCTATGTAGACCAATTATATGAAATATGATTATCTGCTGCTCTGTGTAGTCTGGACCAGGACCTTGTACAACTAGTAAGAACTTTGACTTCTTGTTCATTTTCCTTAACTACTTATGTATTCACATTTTCTCTTCTAGAATTTTTTAAATAAAATTTTATCTATAACAAGTCTGTTCATATTAATTATAAGTAGCATTTTCTCATTTTAATCTGTGTATTGCTTATCTGTAATATACCTACTTTTCTGATATTTGTTACTCTTTTGATGAGTTCTGAGAGAAGTTTTTATATTTTTATTAATTTTCTCAAAAAGCCAACCTTTAGTTTTGCAAATCACTTTTATAAATTTTTTGGTTTGCTTTTTATTTAAAATTTTAATGTTTTAAAATTTATTTTCTACCTTCTAAATTCTTATTGATTTTGTTGTTCTTTTTCTAGCTCCCTCAATTAAAATCTTAGTTCATATGTTTTTAGTCTGCCTTATTTACAAATAAATGCTTTAAAGCTATAAATTCCCCTATATTTGTCACTTTAGAATCATTTATAAACCAGAAAAAGAGACTATGTGCTCACCTGTGTAAAAACAACGCATGGTAATAAGATTGCAAAAAGTAATCCTGGGTGACCATTGTTTAAAACTCTCAGAATAATTAAACAAAGCAGAAAGCAGAAGTCTGTGAGTGCAGATATGCACTTTTTTCATAGTCTATATCTACTTTCCATTTTAAACACTGAAGTACCGAATTTACAGAACACCACAGAAAATTGAACAAAGCATAAGTAAATCATTTCTGAAACTTACAGACTGCATCAGTTATCAAATTCACCAATGAATGTTTCTAGCCCCCAGACTAACATCATACAAAAAGTGAATTTCAAAGCAAAAATTTCTAGTACTAATTTTCTTGAAATGTAATATAGATTGGTTTTTCTTTTATTCTCATTAAAATTCCTCCTAATCTCTTACTCTTGCCTGTGATGAATGTAGATTTGTGTGTAGATGTGGCCAGGTCTCTTTGAAGAAGAAATTTCCTGTCCCTTCTTTTTTTGCTGGAATTATGCATCCCTGCACTCACAAAATCTCTTATAATCCTTCTTCTAGAATTGAGAAATTTCCTATAAACTTGCGGCTTGCTATGAATTTGGTCAGTTAAACTGCTTCTCATGTGTGAATAAGAGAAAGATTTCTTTAAAGATAACTACAACAAAATAATAATTAAAGAATTCATAAATAATTATTATAAATAGTAAACAAATATTTATAAATATGATGCAATGTTCTGTTAAATCTTCTCTTCTTTAAAAGCTGACTGTTGCCATCTGGTCATATGTCTGGATTTCCTTAAAAAAGAAATCTCTTACATGGCATTAAAATGTTTAGAAAAAAATTAAAATCTAATTAATAAATTAGAAAAACATCAAATACTAAGTTACACCCTCTTACATTCAACACAATTTCACACGTTAAAAATCTCATCTTTCAACTTGATCAAGTTACTTTTATACCAAGTGATCAGGAGATGGGACACAGGTGGGTGGGCGCAATACTCAGCACCTTACACGTTCTCACATATGGAGCAGCTTTATCATCAATTCACTTACCACTTCTCTGGACTGCCTACTAATTCTGAAAATACAGCCAACTCCTTCCAATTCCCAAATCCCAGGAAGCTTGCATTTCAGCTTCCATTTTCTTCAAGACCAGTTATAAATCTGCCTCACATTTTATACCAGGGTCTCCATCCTCTCTTGAGGAGAATCTTGGTAACAGAAACTTCTATCCCCTAAAAATGAGCCCACTGTGGCTAAGGCAGAATGTTTGCTTAGGAAACCAACAGGACTGGATATTAGGAGAGAGGAAAGCTCTATATTCATCGTATGTTGAGGTTATTAAACCTACTAATAGGGAAAAGAAGAAACATTATTCAGAGATTTTATAGAGAATAATAAGGAGAAAAGAAAAACTGGGAAAGAAAGGGTACAAAGACCTCTGAAGTTTGACTCTGGGTGATTAAAAATAGACATCAAAAAAGGAATGAGCTTGGAGGAAGAGATTATTCATTATATTGTAAATACTTGGAGACACAACTACTTCTCCTACATTTTGGAACCAATATCAGTGAAGATGGTTACCATTCCAATTGGAAACACTGAATACATGATGAATGAATGAATGAATGAAAGAACAAACTTATTGTGTCAGGAGGAAATTCACAGAAAATGTCTTGTATTTTGATGATTTAACTGTCATTGCCATGGCATTTCATGGTTTAAACCCCATACCATAACATCCAGGACAAGAAAGAGCATCTCTTTTTCAAACACAAGAATCAGGCTTCATAGAAACTGTCCTACCACAGAGCAGGTTCCTAGCCCTGAGCTAACACTCTGAGCAAGGAAAAGTGAGATCTGTATCATGATTTGGCTGAAATTATAGTTACCTATCCATTCTTCAGCCTATCACATTATAAGTGATGCTTTCTCATGATTGCCTTAGGCTGATCAGAGTCCAGAACTTCAGGTGACAATTCAGTCAACCCATCAAATATCCATGGCTGCTATGCAAGGGTGACAAGGTAGATTGGAACCTAGAGAAGCAACCAGCCAGTTTAATCCAGGTGGGAAGATTGCAACTGTCCTACTGTTTGCTCTCCCTCATCCTATAGTTTTCACCTTTCCTCCTGCTCCAACCTCAATTTTATTTTCCAAAAATTTCCACATGTGCAGCTGCTGCCACCTGCACCTGGTCCCTTCTTGCCCTGGGCCCCCTCTGTTCCCTAAACAAATTTGAGTTAACTCTCTTTCCCCTAATTTAACCCAAATAAATTGCTGTACTAAGAAGCTAAGACAGAAACTACAGACAATGAAAACAGTAAACTGTAGAATCAAATTACGAAGGCAAAATTTTCAAGTTCAGAAGATAGTGATGATCTTTCTCTTCCCAATTACTTTATACTCAATAAGTTCCTGCTGCAAAGTAAGGGCTTAAGAATTATTTGTTGAATTAATTAATGAGTCCTAAAGTAATTGAAGTCTAGCCATAGATATCTCAGCTCAAACTGCCATTCAGGGTCATTAGTCATAAATATTCAATCTTCATTATTCAAGAATTCTGTATTTGCTAATTCACCTACCTGTTAAAATTTATTTGTAACACCCAAGCAATTACTCACAACACTCTCACAGTCGTTCATGGACATGTGCAGAGTGGCACAAACTGTCAACCTCCTCACCTGTTTCCAGCTGAGGTTGAACAAGCTGGCTCTCTACCTTCTTGTTTCCGTTCTCATACTGTAAACAAGTGTCCTTTTCATGGTCTATTTAATGCCACATTCTCTTCATTTTTGTGCTCTTGGTTAAGGATTTTTGCTGTTTAAAGTGGCCCTGAAGCATAGTGCTGAAGTGCCATCTAGTGTTCCTAAGCACAAGTAGGCTGTGATATCACTTATGGAGAAGATGCACATGTAGACAAATTTTGTTTGGGCATGAGTTATAGGGTTGTAGCCATGAGTTCAGAGTTAATGAATCAACAATGCAGTAACTCCAGAAAAAGGAAGAGGAAATTTGCCGATCTGTATGGAGTAAGTCCAGAAGGTGCTAAAGAAATATCTGTAGTGCTGTCATGAAGCTATGAAAAGATGGGAAAGGAGGTAGATTTGTGGACTCATGAGATGGTGACTGCTTTTTGTTTGTTTGCTTGTTTATTTCTTTGTTTTTAAAAACATAGTGGACAGCACAGTTGTGTCATTGAGGGCCCAAGAAATTTACCATCACATTACCCAGTTTGGGAATACATTAAACACTTCTTGGCTGGTGTTTTATTATAAAGAAATAATGCATATAATACATAAATTACTTGGAGATATATATATTAAATAAGATGTCTTCAAACAGAAACACACATAACACAGGGTATATATTTATCAGTTGACACACATGTGGTGACCTGAGGCTCACAGGAACCTAACCCTGTATTTCCCACAGGAGCGATGGCTCGATAGTCACTAGCTCAGTGTTCACAGTGACTGTAACACGACAGCCATGAACAGCGAGAATGTGCTGCATGTGCTCTCCTTGCCTTGACCTCACTTCAGTCCTGAGAATCAACACTCTTGTTCTCTTTTCTCAACCATCTTCTTTTCTCTTCAGTGACACACTTGCACTACCTCTAGGCATCACCTACATCAGTGCTTCTCAAATTTTAATACACCTGTGAATCCCCTGCTGATGTTGATAAATGCAAATTATCATTCACTAGGTCTGAGATCCAAGATTCTATATTTCTAACAAGCTCCAAGGTGATAACTCTGCTGCATGTCCTTGAACCACACTGAATAGCAAGGATGTACATCCTACCTTCCCATTTTGCTTTAGAGTACTTGGAGCAATAGCTTCACTCCAGTAGGTCTCTATAGTTAAACAATAAGAATGGTCAGAGGCAACATTGTGTTTCTCCTCAGGGGCTCAGAGAAGATGCTAAGGAAAGTGTGAGTCTCTGGGCCAAGTGAGAAGACTTTTAACAAGAAGAGCATCAAATGTCTCGACTACTACAAACATGCTAGGAAGGAAAAGAATAAGAAAATATTATAAATTTGGCATAAATTCAACACAGATTTTAATTGAGAACATATTACATCAGGTAAGACACTTTGCCAAGGACACAAATATTGAAAAGACATGGGCTTTGTTCTCAGAAGCATAAAAATTCTAAAAGGAAGAGCAAACTAAATAGCTGCAACAAAGGGCAGAAAGTGGGGATTGGATTTGGCAAAGTAAATTTCAAGTGTGCTGAGAGTTCAGACAAAGCACAGACTGCATCCACTTGTAAATCAGGAAGGCCCTCTAGAGGAAGTGACATCTGAAATGAGCCTGATGACCAATTAACATTTGAATATGTGGAGGTTGCTAAGACCTTATCTTTCAGAGTTATAATTTGAATTTTAAGCCCCAGAACCCAGGTCAGAACAACAAATATTGCAAAATTACATTCAGTTTATATTGACAACTGATAATTAAGCAGAAATAAAAAACAACAACAAAAGTTGTATAAGAAGAGTTGAATGGATGTCATCACTGTGTTGGGTTTAGACACATCCTGAGCCCCTGGGCAGCTAGGATCTTATTCCAAAGGGAGATGAGTGCTTCGAGGTTCACAGTGTGCCCTGTCAAGAACAAAGATGGGGGTCACTCTGTGTGAGGTGGAGGTGAAAAGGGAGAAGTAAGAGGAGGGGGATTCAGAGGAGAACTGAGGAGAGAGAAAACAAAAAGATGAAAAGAGAAGTGGGGAGTGGGGAAAAGAGCAGGAAGGATGGATACAAAGAACTCACCAGTGCTTCCTAAGCCAAACAGCAAGAACTGTCAGAAGCACCAGGGGCACTGTCACTGCCAAGATGATCAAGCCCACAGAGCTGTGACGTTCTGCAGATTTGGGTGCACACACAGGTGTCATTTCAGATCTACCCATTTTACTGCATTGTCTGGTTCTTCCTTTATTCATTTGAGTCTCTGCCTTGCCAGTCTCTTTTCTTCCTATTTCTTCTCTCATCTCTCTTCAGAGATGAATCCTTCATCTAATGCTCAACATCTTCCTTCATCTTAAGGTCCCTCATTTTCCACTTTTCTATTTCTTGGATAATTTACTTTTATTTTTGTGGGGTCTGAAGTCCCTAGAATCCCAAATTTTTCATCTGTCTCTCCTGCTCTGCTTGAGGACCACCTACTCCCATTCCCAGCTTGGGCCCCAGTTCTTTCTTACCCCAGTAGAGGATGATGTCCTGGCCTCCTAGACTGCTGTGTCTCACCCGGCAAGACAGGCCAGCTTCCTCAGTGGTTTCCACATCTAAGAACACCTGAAGATACCATGTCCCATCTGCATTGGGCAAGACATCACTTCGCTGAGTGCCCGGATGCTCCTGCTCACCCCGCATCCACATCACCCAAATAGGCTTTGGGTGGAAGCCAGAGACATAACAAACCAGCTTCAGATGGCCAGGACCAGGACTGGGGCCAGTGGATAGCCAGGCCTCTGGCTTTACTGCAGAGGACAGGAAAGATATTCAAATGAGGACTCTAACACAGACTTAGAAGTTCAGATTTTCATATTGGTTTGGATAGACATATCTCTCCCACCTCTAAGAATCTGTCACCCATTATTGTCTCTCCCTCTTGGACCCTTCTTAGGAGATGGGTAAGGGATGGTGGGAAGGTGTGATTTTAAAATAGAAAATGTTTGGAGAGAGGGTGCATGACTGACCTTGTCGCTGGAGATATGCCTTCCCTAAATCGAGAAGATCCATGATGAAACGTGGGCAGTTTTCACTGAAGAGCTTGTGTAATATTTCCCGGCCAACTTTATCTGAATTGAATAGTGTACAGACATGCTGAGCCCTACTTCCACCACTTGGAGATGGCAACCATGAACTGTTCTGGAAGGTCAGGAAATCTAATCCTTGATAAGCAATCCGTATAAAGCCTACAGAGGCTTCTCCAAAGTGCAGATTACAGCCTCCTGCCAACTGTACCTCAAAGGGATCTGGGGAAGAGGAGTTGTGAATTAATGAAAGATGGAATAAAAAGATAAAATGAAATTAGTGGAAGCAAAAGACAATAGAGGCAGAAGGAGAAGTTTAGGAAATTTGAGGGAATAGAGCATCGTTTGGTTTGATCAGAGGTTCAGTAAAAGGGGAATTGGTGGTAGTTGGAGGTAGAGGAAGAGATGAATGAAGTAAGGAAGGGGACAAATTGTTCAATGGAGCCAACATGAATCGTGTGGGCAAAAGAATAAGGTAGGACTTAGTGTGAGAGAGTTGGCCTTACAATAGTCTAGGGTGAATGGAATGGAATAGGTTACCATGAATGTATTGACAGAGATTGCTGAAGAGCTGGAATGGTGGAGAAAATCACTCATCAAGGAGTCAAAGAGTGAGAAAACTGAGAGTATCTGGTTGGAGACCCGGGAAAGGGGTGGTCACAAGAGACCACTAATGGAAGATAATAAGGCACAAGCCTGCAGTCAGTGAGAGAGGAATTTATAAGTAACAGAAGACTTGAAACCTTTGAAGAATCAAAGTCTGGATTATAATCCCTGCCCCAGAGTGTGTAATTGCAGTTTTATGATGAGGAGAGATAAGGTTCAGAAGTAAGTGGAGGCTATTTTCTAGAGAAATAAGAAACTCATTGAGACACATACACACCTCCCACCCATATCCCCATTCCCCATGGAGGAAACTGAACTCACATTCAAGCTGCCATTGGCTGGCATAATTGTGAAATGTCTGAAGAAATCCAATGGAGAACATATGAAGTAAGTTTTCCAGGCCCAACCAATCCTCATTGCTGAAGCTGCCCTTGGACCAGGGCCACAGGAAAATGATAGTGCCAGAGTTGCTCACCCACCCATGAGTCTGCAATTCACCCAGCCAACCTGAGCCCTGATTTTGTACCCAGGAACGGTTGTAAAATGATGAGATCTGGATGAGTTGGAAGGAGACTGGTTCCTGGACGTCTGTGGCAAAAGAATAGATAAAATGAAGACAAAAAAAGGCATTGGGAAGGAGGGAATATGGAGAAAGAATGGTGCCAATGAGAGGAAACTCCAAATCTGAAGGAAAGGGGAGCCATGGTTATCTCAGGAGACATTTGCCTGCCCCAGGGCCCCGCGCTTTATATTCAACCTTCAGAAGAGCACAGGGACCTGGTCAGGGACACTCAGAATGGAATGAGGCTGACACTCTCATTCTCCAGGTATATGCTGGGGAAAACCCAGCACACACATGCACACACACACACACAGATCCACTTGCACCAAACTGGGCAGTTGCCAGAGTTCTTACCCTCTTTATTGTCACCACCTGGGAGGAGAACCGCTAGTAATGGAAGTTGCAGGAACAGCATTTCATTTGCAGATGTTATTTCTTTCTCTTAGAAAAGTTGGTCTTTGATTTCTGTTCTAAAGAAACCTAACTCACAAAACCGCTATTCTGACTTCCTTCTACTTCTAATGAAAAAACCTTTCCTTTAATCATTGTTTGCAAAAAATGGAAATCTACTCCTTCCCTAAACCCTCAACTGTTCAACTCTCATTTCCCCTTTAGTTCTTTGGACCGCCTACTCAAAAACCTCATTTCCCCTTCAGTTCTGTGGACCGCCTACTTAGACTCATTGCCCCTGCAGTTCTGACTCTCCTCTCAGGCTTCCAGTCTCTCTCCTTGTCACCAGCTTCATCCTGTTTACTTTCTCCTGATTTTATTGCTGTGGAACAAGTCTTGTGTGTGGCATTGAAAAGTCACCTTACCTCTACAGTCTTGTCCTTTCACTCATACAATAAAAGCATGAAACTAAGTGACTTCCCAGCACCCTTCCTAATCTTCTCCCGCCCCTGCTCTTTTCTGTCACTCTGTCCTTCTCTTGCCTTTTTGAATATTCCCCAAATATTCTGTTCCCCTGTCTCACACCCACTCCACTCTATTCACATGTCTGACTTCTCATTGGTTACTTTATTTGCTTTATCAGAATCCCTATGATTGCCCTGTGTAATGGTATAAATTATCACCAATTCTCCATTATTCTTAGGGAAGAACTAGTAGCCATCATAGAGATCACAGGAACATTGAAACACACACAAAAAAACCCCTCTATTTGACTTGCTTCAATGTATATTCACTTACCAAACAGTCATTTAGCACCTGCTTGAATCCATGCATCTTGCTACACTCGTGACTATACAGTGGTTGACAATGCTATCACTTTATTCAAGGAGTTTTTAGTCTAGTTGGGAAGAAAACACTTAAACCAAGACCTATAAATCTTGGTGTGCTGAGTATCTTATAATATTTAGATCCTCTAGACAAAAATAAGCATAGTTGAAACAATGTTTTCTAAAGTGGTAACTCTTAACGGGTGTTTGCCCACTATACTTGTGGGAAGCATATTTAACAGAGTAATCTGGAATCATTTATCCAATAAGATAAGCAGGGAATTATATTCTTATTGGTTCTGCTTGAATGTTCCGTGCTTGTCTTATCATAAGCTGGTCTGCTGGATGTGCTGACCTTCTTGTTTCACGGTGTTTATAGCTGTTTAAAGGCTCTTAAACATTTGTTTGTACTTTGTATCATCTGGATTAATGTGTTTGGACTATTTATTTTGTTATTTCTTGGTTTATAAGTAAGTAGAAATTATCTCATACTAATTTAAGACAGAAAATACTTTTTTGGAGAGTTAAGATTAGAATATAGAAAGCTAGATGGGCTTCAATCTCAAACTTAGACTTTTAAAATTCTAGATATTAAAATCACAACTTTTTTTTTAACCCATCAGAGAACTGAAGTATCATAGTGAAGGGGAGCAGAATACGTGACTCCAAATGTGCCACCTTGGCATTTTATTGAGCTGAAGGCAATTGAGACCCAGTATACTCAAGAAAAACTTTTACATCTCCCTCAACTACCTAAAAGAATTTAGATAGGGGGCATGGATCAGAGAGAGATCTAGTACCAAAAATAATTTTACCTGAATGAACTATCTGTGTGGCAGAGAAAACATCTGATTACCAAAAATCTGCTCTTCTTATTGTCCTGTGAATTACCCTCCTCCCCTTTGAAGCCCCAGGGCCCTATTTCATTCCTTAGCTCAGGATGGCATATAAGCCTCAACTGCCTGACTTGCCCTTAGTTCTCATATTTTTATGGGGTTCCCATACTTACAAAATTAAATTTGTTTTTCTTCTGTTCATCTGTCTTCTGTCAACTTAATTAGACCAGCCAAAGAACCTAGAAGGGTAGAAGGGAAATTTTTTCTGCCCCTACAGTTTTGGAAACCCAAATGGAACATTCACTGGCTGGACACTGCTCACTCTGGAGCTGCTGCCGCTGAGAGATCCTGGAACCCCTGACAAGAACCAACAGAAGGTAAGAATTCTTACCACATCAGTCTCCCAGATCTCTACCTGCAGGGTGAGGTGGAAGTGAGAGTGGTTCAGAGTCCTTTTTATTTTTTCTAAATACAGATTACCAGAAGAAAATATTTGTGAAAATTCATTCTTGGGTCTAGCAACTCTGGTAAAGATTTGGCATAAGTACTCTTGTTTTCTATTGATCCTTTTCCTCTGTTTTCCTTTGTCCCTTGTTCTATGTCTTGACAGCATGGCTTTTTGAACAGTGAGAATATTTTCTCTGGTACAACCAAAGACAAGATGCATGGTCTGGTGTGCATATGGCAGACAGCTGAGTAGGCTATGGATCCAAGATGGTACCAGACTGGCTTTTAACTTGGGTTGGACTGGGTCCAGTGTGAGGCCTCTTCATCTGAACCTTCCAACTCTCAGGGGAATCTTGTCATAAGGGGTCCCAGTCCATAAGGCGCCTTTGTTGTCTCAATATTCATTGTCTCATATGATAACAAAGGTCTTTGCTTTCTTAGGCTGGATTTTGTGAGGGCTGAATGTTTTTCACTCTCCTTTGCAATGCCTCTTGTGTCCATGCCTCTTGTTAAGTCATAAAAAGGCTTATTGGTTTGAGTCACTATTAACATTAATAGATCCTATTCATCCATGGCCAGACAATGAATCCTTTGAATAGGTAAAACTGCTAGATTGAAAACTTTTTAGAGGGCTCTCATCCTAAACAGTTGTCTTATTTGTAGCTATAAAATGGCCAGAATAAAAGTGGATACAAAGGAGTATAACAACTAGCCTTAGGGACTTCTTTAACTAGATAAAAGAATAGAAATTAGACTTAGAACAAATATAATGTCCACATCCAACATTAATCCCCCTCTTAAAAGCTGCCCTGTCTTCTCAGCAAATTCCCAGGTCCTCCTAAAATAATCAGGAAAGGGATCAGCTGGAGGCCAAGGTTCAGGGGCTAATAGAAGCAATACTAGAGGTGTCCCCCTAAGATGAATTGGTCTAATTTTGAATTGTGTACCCAGAAGGGAGAGCATCCAAAGGCCTTTGTTGATTGCTTTATGAAAACTTTTAAAAGGCATACTGCACTAAGCCATGAAACTCCAGAATATAGAAATCTTTACATTTCAGCATTCATAGGAAATTTTTTCCTCAATACAAAAAGGCAAATTCAAAATAGTGGGCTTGAGTGGACTAGTCAAACTCTAAGCACCATAATGAAAATTACCACCCAATTCTTTGAAGATAGCTTCCAGCAATGCAAAAGGGTAAGATAATTAAAATCAACAATTCTTGATTGGCAACTTGAATCTTTAGAGAAACATAAACATAACTCTGAGAGCAACTCAAAATTCACCCAGACTTTTTCTTCTTGCCTTCAGACACTTGCAGATGTTAAAAAATCAGAACATTGGAAGTACAATTATCCTGTACTTCAGAAAAAGAAGGAAAAATGTAAATTGAGATTATCCTAAAGTTCTGATAATAGATGAACGTACCCCAAAACTCCAGGAGAAAACTTGGATTCTTTCTCTATCCCTTGAAGATGTAAATCTTACGTGTCTTTAAAATGTAAACAACCCAGGTGATAACCAAAAAAATAAATAATATGGCCAAACAGAAATGTGGGTGGCACCCCACTTGTGACTAGATATGGCTGAACAGAATTGTGGATTGAATTCTTTGTGGCTAAGTGTTGTACCAAACTGCTGCCAGCTCTCAGGGAAATTGCAATGGCCATTATGAGGAACATTCCAATCAAATAAGATCATTTAAGAAGTGCACTTAAGAGCTTGGGATACCTATTTTAATTGGCATGGAGAAGCCTCCAAAAGGCTTCAACATTCCAAAATACCTTCAGTGAAACATTTGTTGTAAAAGGCTAGTGAAAATTAAACACACAAGTAGTACCGAAAACAAAAAACTATAAGACAAATGTAACTGTTATGCTCCCCTCTATCCTCCTTTACTCTAGTATTCAATCTAATAATCCTTTATCTGAATGGCTTTCCATTCTAAAGAGACTGTTAAACAGTTACCTTTTAAAACCACACCGCTTGAGGCTATAGGCGATTATCTTCAGGTAAATTTTACTCCTTGATCAAAGGCAAAATGAAAGGCCATAGTTGAAGAATTTCCTAAACCCAGGGAGGATTCTCAAAATTTTTTGAATAGATTATATTCAGTGGCTGATAGAAATTTTGTTTAGGCCTTCTCCCCTAATCCAAAATAAAACTATGTACCCAGAGGGTAAGAAAAACCTTCAAAAGCCCTTGTAAAAGGATTTATGGGTGGATGAACCTATGATGTCCTTTAGGCTGCAACCCAATTTTTTGAGGAATTGAGAACTGTTCTTACCATAAAAATCATTGCAAAACTAGTAATGCAGCCCTGGAGTCAGTTCAAAGTTCATATTCCTTTTTACCAATCTTGAAATGTCTCCAAATATCTTAAAATGCTTGAAACTTGCATTCCTTTCCTGTGCATTTGAGATGTAAATGCTCTATGTGGTCTCCTCCAGGAACTCTTAGCTAGACCACCCCAATTCCTAAGACTGAAGGGAAAACAAAAGAGAAAAAAGACTTTTAAAAAGACAAACTGCTGTAGAAGCACTCTTGCCCAAAATCTAGTTGAAAAACAAATACAAATCTTAAGTGCTTTCTCCACAAATATTAGTAGAAAAAGTTTTAGCCATCTAAGCAAGTAAACTAAACTTATTCATGATACCAGCTCAAGACAAGGTTGACTTAAGGGAAACCACATTGTAGAAAAGAAACCCTCTTGCTGATTAACTAGCCCAGATATGCTCTGTGGGTTTTGTGGCCCCTCCCAGGTGCTATAAGTTGATAACTTTGTTCTCTTGAGTTCCTTAGGAATGTGATGACCCCCAGGCAGAGAATCAATGCTGATAGTCATCAGCGATGACAACTGAAAGATCAGAGTATAGGGCATTGCTCTGGTCTCTGAGGCATATCAAATAAAACAAAAGATTATCAGGAATTAAGACCAGATGGATGCCCCACCCTGAGACCAGATGCCTCCCCAACCTGGACACCAGCTTCCAACATAGCTGTCCTGTAGTATTTGTTCTGTAAGGTGGTTCTTTGAGACATTAGTCAGCCATCTTCCCCCTTGTTAGCAAGCTGTAATAAAACCCTTTCTTTTCCACCATCTTGCCTCTTGACAATTGGCGTTTGTCTTGCAGCAAGCAGTTCATGCCCTTTGTGCAGTACCATTCATACTCTTCTTTTATAAGCTAGTGAGTTCTGCATTACCATATCAGTCTCATGGCTAAAATTTTAAAATTGTCTCTGCATCTGTCTGTAAGTTTATGTGTGATATAGATGTGTGGTATTTTTCTACCTCCAGAGGGTATTGCCTAAAATAATTTGTAAAAGAGCTATATTTAATTAACTTAAATAAAAATAAACATGTATACATTCAATTCTCAGAAATATAATAGAAACTAACCCAAATGAATTTTAGGTTCACATGATCTGTGAAAATATTTAGTATTAAGGCTAGTTTAAGTTTGTTGGTTTAATTTAAACTGGCATGTCTTTAGAGTTATTAGCATTAAATACAATATTTTTATTCTACCTAGTCTTACTAGAGGTCAAATGAGTTTATATCTCTTACAAAATTAGTCAGTAAGGAAAATAGCTTGGGATAATGACTGTGTCTAACGTCTCATGAAACTTTCATATGTAGTCTAAATGTAATTGTTGGGAGCAATTGATTTCTTTTTTATTGTATAAGTTTCAGGTATACAGCTTTATAATTTGACATCTGTATACACTGCAAAATGATCACCACCACAAGACTAGTTACCATCCATTACCATACAGTTGACCCCCTTCACCCATTTCACTGGCCCCTCAACCCCCTTCCCCTCTGGTAACCACAAAATTTGTTCTCTGTATCTTTGTTTTTGTTTTCGTTTTACCTTGTTTGTTTATTTGTTTTGCTTTTTAGATTCCACATATGAGTAAATTCATGTGGTATTTGACTTTCTTCATCTGACTTATTTCACTTAGGATAATATCTTCAAGGTCCATCCACATTGTTGCAAATGGCAATTCATTCTTTTTTATGGCTGAGTAGTATTCTATTGTGTATATATACCACATCTTCTTTATCCATTCATCCATCAGTAAACATTTAAATTGTTTCCATATCTTGGCTCTGGAAATAATCCTGCAATGAAATTGGGGGTGCATGTAGCTTTTCAAAGTAGTGCTTTGGTGTTCTTTGGATATATACCTGAGGTGGAATTACTGGGTTATATGGTAGTACTATTTTTAATTTTTAGAAGATCCTCCATACTGTTTTCCAGGTGGTTGCACTGATTTACATGCCCACCAACAGTGCACAAGTGTTCCTTTTCTTCACATCCCTGCCCACACTTATTTCTTCTCTTTTTGATGACTGCCTTTCTAACAAGTGTGAGGTGATATCTCATTGTGTCTTTGATTTGCAATTCCCTGATGACTAGTGGTGTTGAGCATCTTTTCATGTGCCCATTGGCCATTTGTATGTCTTCTTTGGAGAAATGTCTATTCAGGCCCTTTGACCATTTTTTAATCAGATTGTTTTTCTGGTATTGAGTTGTATGAGTTCTTTATGTATTTTGGATATTAACTCCCTATCAGATACATTATTTGCTAATATCTTCTCCCATTAAATAGGTTGCCTTTTCATTTTGCTAATGATTTCCATTGCTGTGCAAAAGCGTTTTGGCTCAATGTAGTCCCATTTGTTTATTTTTTGCTTTTGTTGTCCTCTCCTGAGGAGATAGATCAAAAAAAAAATTGCTGAGAAACAATGTCAATGAACTTACTATGTTTTCTTCTAGTAGTCTTATGGTCTCAGGTCTTACATTCAAGTCTTTAATCCATCATTTGAGTTTATTTTTGTGTATGTTGTAGGATAGTAGTCCAGTTTCATCCTTTTGCATGTAGGTGTCCAGTTTTCCCAACAATGTTTATCGAAGAGACTCTCTCTTCTCTATTGCATATACTTGCCTCCTTCATTATAGATTAATTGACCATATAAGCATGGGTTTATTTCTGGGCTTTCTATTCTGTTCCATTGATCTATGTGACTTTTTGGGGGAAGGAAGTGATTTAGATAAACATAAGCAGAACAAGAATTTCCAGGTGAAACATTTTCAGTAATATTTATGTTTTATAGTATGTCTCCTTAAATAGTTTCCCCAAATCTTTCTGGTAACTTAATACCTTAGAGTTTTGCTAAGTTACGTTAAATAATAGAAATTCATTGAGTATCTAGATCTTTTCTAAATAAGATAAAATACTGAAACATTAATGAACATAGGTTTATCCACTTTGAGTTTCCTTTTACAGAAGAACTAAAGATATTTGAGTCTATTAGTAAATATATTTTGTACCACATTTGAAAATTTACTCTGAGAAAAAACGTGCTTCTACAAATTATGAAATATATTCATAAATTTGCAAAGCTAAAGAATACTGGTGTAACAGTTCACACTTCCTTTCTTCTTGGTATCCACTAGAAATTAAAAATTCTAAACTTAAAAAGTTCTAACTAATATATGTGATTAAAGCTATTAGAATTGATAAGGAAAACAAATCTGAATGCAAGTATAGTAGGATGGAGTTTGGTTAAGAAAAATATAAGGTATAAAGATGCATTTTTGTTAAGGGAAAAGAAATTAAATTTGTCTCAATGTAAAACTGGTTATTTCAAAATGAGAAAAGGGAGAATTATAGGAGAATTTAAATAGAACGTTTGTAAGAGAGAGAAAAATTTTACCTTGCGTAATCAAGCCAGCTAAAATTGAATTGTTATTATAAGGCTTTTTAAAATAAACTTTAATATCAATAGTGTACTTACATAAAACTAAACCTTAATTTTCTTTTATCTGATAAAAGGTCAAAGTTTTCTTGGACTATGGTCTACTTCTGAAAAGATTTTCTTTTTCCCTTATGTAATTTGACTAGAAGCAAAGATTTTCTGTTTTATCAAAATAATTTCCTGTGCTTCATGTTATGTTCCTCAGCTGGTCTTTGATCACTCAGGAAAACTGAATCTTATTAATATTAAAACAGCTAAGTTTTGCTCACAAGTATGTAAGCTTCTGTATTTGCCTTTGAAATATTTTATTGTCACTTTGGTTAAATAGATAATTATTATTTTATAATGATCTGTGATCCTTTTCAGTCTAGTGTCCAAACCTTTTGATATTTTTGACAAACTTCACAGACTCAAATTCTAAATCTTTTTTGACCTCAAAGTAAATTTGGGATTTTTCCAGATGGCCCCTGGGACATTTCAAAATATTTGTTTTCTGTGCTTATAAAAGAGAGACACTAGACTAATTTGAATTATTTCCTATGTTAAGTTACATGGGAAGCATTATCAAGTAAGAAGTAATAATTATGTTTGTATAGTTATGTATTATGTTTGTTCCAGAAATTGCATAACATTTCCAGAAATCTGATATGTCCTGGTATAATGTCACTTGTAATTCTAGTTATTATCTTAAGATGCTCTATGTCACAGAAATAACCAAATTTCCTTGGTGATTGCATTATAATGAACTCTCATCAGACTATTAACCATGGCCATTTTTAAGACTTTGTCATTTACAGAGAGTTATTATTTTACTCTGAGGCCTTTGCAAATATATTTTATCTTCAGAGAGATTCATGGAAAGGACTCTGACATGTACTCTCGAATACAAGTTTCTTATAATTTTAAGTTCATACCATTGAACCTGGTAAGAATTTGCAGAACTCTAACAAAGAAACAGATGGCTTCATAAAACTGCTAACAAAAGATCAAGGTCAACAAGAATTAATTTCAAAGGACTTAAGAAATTGATAAAGATGATTATCATTGTTATGACTTTTTGTTTGAAACATTGTTATTTTGTGGGATTTTTTCCAGATTTAAGGAAACTTTTTTCTCTTGAATTATCAGCAGTTTGGTAAGATATACTTTTGTGAACAATGATGAACCATTTATCTTTTTCTCCTTACCTAATCCTTCCAGCATTTGGAAACTCTTAGTCAGTACTCTTATTTTCATAGCAATATATTTATTAGCATAAGTTCAATAAGAATTGGTTCTCTTTGTAACAGGACACAATTGGAAACATCAGTTATATTACCAAGGCTTTGACTGTAATGTCATATTTGAGAGAGAGGTGTATAAACTCAGATATGACCAAACACCTTTAAGGAGCAAAGGTTGACTTCATGGATCCAATAAATCCCCTTGGAAAAATTGGTACCTTGGTACCTGGTACCTTGCTTTCAGGGTTTCCAGTAATCATACCGGGTGAGTAAGGAAGGTCACTTCTTGGAAAGCTCAGGAGCCTCAGGGTATTTTGAGAACATTTCCTCAGGAAAGGAGGAATTCACTCAAATCTGTAGGTATTGCAGGCAAAGTCTGATGGAAAGACCTTGGCTTGGCTTCTTAACTTTAAGAGTCTTTTAAAAGTCCATCTAAGCTTCCTTATGAAAAAGTTCCAGCAAAGCAAATTTTAAAGACACTGTATCATCAATTGCTATTCTTGCTGCACTTATATAAATAATCAGGCCAAGTTTATTGAAACTCAGCTTCATTTGCAGACAAATTAGTCTTACTGTGGTTATCTTTTGATAAAAATGGAGGTGATTATAAAGAGAAAAATTATGTTTCAGTAACACAGCTTCACGGATATCAAATTCTAGTCCTGTTGATTGACTTTGAGGTTTTGTTTTATACATGTAAACTAGACTGGATCCTCAATTCTTCTGCTTTCCTCCAATATTTGGCTTCAATTCTCCAAACTAACCTTCACAATTTTCTCCCATCCTTCTGACTTGGGAATCATTGAGAACTAAAACTGCCTTTTTCCCCAAGCCAAGCAAGCTAAAGATGGACAACTTGATATAAACTTTAGAGAAATGACAACAGCTCACATATAGACAAGCTTTGTGCCTGTGCTGTCTTGAATACTGAGAAAGATCACCAGAGACATTCAAACTGAAAACAAGGGAAATCTATCAGATGGCCACTGTCTGCCCTTACTCCATTTGAAGATGCTTCAAGCTGGACATCTAGAAACCTTCTCAACTGGCTGCCTTCAGAAATTAGAAATTGGGATTATGATCTACTCCAATTATTAACCATTGGTTTTGCTTTGTTTCAATAAAAATGCCTTGGGTTTGTGTGTGTGTGTGTGTGTGTGTGTGTGAGGAATGTTGTCCCTGAGCTAACATCTGTTGTCAATCTTCCTCTTTTTACTTGAGGAATATTGTCCCTGAGCTAACATCTGTGCCAATCTTCCTCTATTTTGTGTGTGGAACACTGCCATAGCATGGCTTGATGAACAGCATATAGGTTCACACCCAGGATCAGAACGCACAAAATTCTGGGCTACCAAAGCAGTGTGTGAACTTAACCACTATGCCACCAGGCCAGCCCCTCCATAAAAATGTCTTTTATTAAATACTTTATTGCTTGCACCATAGGCCTAACTTTGGGAGCCCACATGCATCTCTACCTCTTCAAATGAGACACAACTGTTCACCTGAGTTGACATATTCTCAAGACTGAAAAACTGGTCCAATGAGATATGGAGCAATCTACTAACTCAGCTTCTGGACTGTGAAACTTCTTGGTGAAATTTTAATGGTAGTACTGAAGGGGAGCAGAATATGGGACCCCAAAATATTCCACTTTTGCATTATTTTCATCTGAAGGCAATCAAGACCTAGCAGAATGAAGTGAAACTTTTACCACTCTCTTAACCACCTAAAAGAATTTAGTGTGGGGACCTGGCTCAAAGAGGGAGCCATTACCAGAAATGACCTTAGCTGAATGACCTATATATATGGCAGAGAAAACATCTAATTACCAAACAACTGTCCTCCTTATTCTCCCATGAATTACCTCCTCTCCTCTGAAATACCAAGACCTTATCTCATTCCTTAACTCAATGTGGCATATAAGCATCAATTGCTTCACTTACCCTTAGGTCAAATATTTTTTATAGGGCTCTTGTACATATGAAATTAAATTTGTTTTTTTCCTGTTAATTTGTCTTATGTCAATTCAATTGTTAGACCAACCAAAGAACTTAAAAGGGTAAAAGGGAAATTTCTTCCATTCCTGCAAGGGCAAGAAATTAACTCAAAATCTGAGGAAAGAGATTCCTCTAAGGAAATAGCAGATGCAAACCCCTGCTGACTTGGTACAGAAGCCAGATACTAAATAAGTCAGGAAGAATGATTTGGCAAGAACTGTTAACAAATCAGTAAAGGCTAGCATAAGTATATAGAACCCCTGAGGTCACATACACAGGAAATTCATGTATATCTAGGCTTTTTCCCATAGACATCACCAGGGGCACCTGAAAGATTGGAGTCAAGGATATGGACCAGTGAAATCCTTTCTTTTGGTGCAAGCCTGAGGTCTGAGATCAACTACTTCATGAGAAAGGCACAGAGTCCCAAACAGATCTTTCTCCCACACAGAAAAAAAGCCTTAACCTGGTGGGGGAAGGGTAGAAAGTCCTGTTGCCTTTAGGGTACAGATGAAGGTGCGCTGCAACTGGGGAAAAAGGAAAAATGGGGAAGGGACAGTAAACACCCTGTCTAGACTATTAGAGGTTCCATACTGCTGAGAGAAAAGTAGGAACTCTTTTTTTTCAATTGTGGTAACATTGGTTTATAACACTATATAAATTTGGGGTGTGCATCATTATATTTTGATTTCTGTGTTGATGACATCATGTTCATCACCCAAAGATTAATTCCAATTCTAGAAAGGTAGGAACTCTTGAAGGCCCAATCCCCAAACCTAAAACACATAGCACCTGCCAAGAATGAGACTGAGCCTGAACAAAGATAATTGCCCCTACCCCCTCTCCCAAGGAGGTTAGCAAGTATCAAGTCACTGGAGCAGTTACTGCTGGAAGAGGAGCAAGAGTATGGAGATAATTCCTTTTGAGGTGCAACACAAAGGAGAGGGAAGCAGACATTAAGAAAACCCCCCTGGCAAACAGCCCCACCCTACAAACAAAGTAATGCTAAAGGAATTTTAAGATTGTTGAAACAACAACAAAACACAAACCCAGTTAACTCCTGACTAGATTGATTCAAACTCCCACACTCAATGCTTAGCAAAGAAAAGGCATGCCCATTTTCAGATCCCCCCAAAATACTATTTACCTCAGTGTCTATTATTCTATGAAAGATGTCTGCATTTTTACCAAAAATTATTAAACACACACACAAAAGAAAAGTGGAGCCCACAGGCACCTAAGAGGATCTTCACTTGCCCTTTGGGTCACTGTACCCAAGAGAATGTAAGATTATCAAATAAAACAAAGAAACGACAAAATAACAATAGCAACAATAAAGGCCTTGACAGGTCAAAGGAGAGAGACGGGGAGACAGAGAGATTGAGATACCAAAAATAAAGGGAAAGTTTTATATTTTACTACCCTTAAAAGCATTTTTTTTCAGCTTTGTAAGCACATTTTCCTTTTGCACTAGACCCCAGAAATTATGTAGCTTCCAGTGGTTGTACCCTTGAGTGTAGAGTGGGGAAAGTGAGGAAGAGGCAGTTTGGATTTAGGTAGGAAAGAGAAGGAAGAGTTAACTAAATGAGAAATGGAGTTCTGGGACCAAAGTATTGGGAGATGGTCAGGGACACCAAGGCCATAACATATTCAGAAAGAGAAGGAAGAGTCAGAGGAGGAGGACAAGAAAAGGAAGAGAAGAGGGAAAAAGAAGGAGGCAGAAGGAGAAGGAGGGAAGGAGAAGGAGGAAGGGGGGAGGAGAAAGAGGAGGCTGAGATGGAGGAGGAAAAGGATTGCAAAGAGAAGTGAAGCAGAACCATAAGTTTCTCTAGCTCAGCTCCTGTGGGCAGAGTTAATCCTGATAGAGGATGCAAGAAACAGCTGGTACTTGAGTCATGATCTCACTGTGGATCTGAAGCTTTCTCAGCCAACCCCACTTCCAATTGCACACTCAGCTATGGTGGATGGACAAGATCAGAAAGAGGAGAAAGGAAAGGGACTTGGGAGCTGAGGGATACTAAGAACTGGGAGACTGAGAAAGAGCAGAACAGGAGGCAAAAATCAAGAGATAATATGGGATCGATGAGAGGTGAACAGGCCCAGGATTAAAAACAAAAAAAAAGACTTTCAGAGAGAAGGTGATGGCTATACAGGTCATTGATAATAGTGTTCTCCCAGATATAGGAAACTCCAGAGGAGAAAAGTGGGATGGATGGGATGTATACTGATTAGAACTCAACCAGATAGGGTATCCCAGCTATACTAGAGGAGTCCATCATTCTTCTCCATGCCACCAGAACTCCCTGGGTCCCTCTTCTTGATTCATTGGTGTTCATGCCACAAGCTTGCTCATATTCTTTCTAATAGCTCTTATTTATTCTTTTCCCAAACACCATCACAGCTCTTGAATTCCTCCCTCTTCTATGAATCTCTCCTCAGAAGCCAGAAGTGAGCTCCCCTCACCACACAGTCTCACAGACTTGTCTGACATTCCCCTCACCATCAACAGAAACCTCAACTTCCCAGCTGGAGAAATCCACTGCTGTTATAACCATGCACCTTTTACTGAGCCTCTCATTTTCCCTCCCACTCTGCTTCAAGGTTTTTCTCTCACCTTTCTGGCTTCCAGCAATTCTTCCTGCATCGGGTCTGTGTGTCTCTCCCTTTCACAGCAAATCTCTTGCAGGAAAAGGAGCTTTGAAGTGAGAGTCAAGATGAATTGCAGGATGGGACTCCTGCTGGATGCAGTGGACTGGAGAAATCATATCAGCATTCTGGCCTTAGCTTCCTTATCTATAAAATGACTGGATTGAAAAAACTGAATATTTTCTACCATCACTTTTGGCTCTAACATTCTATGTGTCTTACTTCTATGGGCTCCCATCCTTCCCACCCATGTGTTGTCTTTCTCCACTCTGCTTCTCCCTCCTTCTTTCCCACTCTTCCATGTCTTCACAGTCATTTTCCACTTAGCCTTCCTCTCAGCTCCCAGGGTCTCCTCTCCATTTTCTTCTACTCCCTATCTGTTCAATCTCATCTTAGTCCTTCCTCCCTAACTGACTTTCAAATCTAAAGCATTGTTTTGTCACATGACCATTGGATTCTTGGATGTAAATACAATTTTAAAATCAAAATTCAACTGAATAAATTTGAAAATCAAATCTGTCAGCATCCTGTCTAGCAACTAGAAGGGTACTCTGAGGGGTTGTACAAAGTAGAAAGTTTTATAGGAAGAAGGGTGGGGCAAGAAAGTTCTTAGCAATAGAAAAGAGAGGATTATTTTTAGGCCAGGGCACTTATTTGGGCAATAGGGACAGATAAGGGTTTTATCCTGCAGATTACCTCCTCTTCCTCTGGGGGATGGAGAGCGTCTTCCTGACAGATGATCTCATTGGTGCTGACCAGAAAACTTCAGACTTGATTAAAATGTGGGAGAGGGTGAAACTGCAATTAGATGAGGCATTAAATGTAGGTTTGACTTTTAGCATGTGATGCTATTTTCAGCCTGTGGTTTCTGTTTTTAACAATATAATACACAATTATGGATTCTATTTTTGGCAAGATGGCACACTATAAAACTTGAAAATACATATACTACAAAAAGCCAGAAGTGCAAGATAAAAAATATCTTTTAATTCTTTTTGAATGCAGAGCTGAATTAATGACAAAATTAGGTAAACCCCTAGGGAACAAAATAAAGAAGAATTGGGAACACAGGCAAGCAGGCACTGACACTTGGGCATACAAGGCATTTTCTGGGTCCCCTGGTGTTTGGCTTTATGGTCACTCGGATCAGGAGATAAGGCCTGGAGGTCAGGTGAACAAAGGGAAAGGTTCAACTAAGGTTTCTGCTACACTCGCATCTAGTCCAAGAAAAAATCTGCACAATCATACGGGGGAGGAAGCTTTTCTGTCTGTGTATTTAATGAACATTGTTTTGCTTTTTGTCTATTTCTCATTCTGAGAATTACTAATCACAAGTGTGAAATTGCAGTTTGAAAATATTTTACTCATGTCATCCTGGGATACACAATCCAATAAATTAAAATAAAAGGTGATTCCAAATCTTTAATACCTCTGTGACACTTGGTGAAATTTAAAGAAAGTTAATCTCAAGAGAACCACCCTCAACCCATGCTGCTAAGGATTGCCACAGATAAAGCCTTTCCTAATATGAGGCCAAAATCCAAAATTAGAGAACACAAAGAGAAATAGTTTATCATAAAGAGAAGTTGGCAAACTATTAGTTTGACCCTTAAGAAATCATAGATAGAGGAAATTATCTTTTAAAGCTTAAAGATACAAAAAGAAATAATACCAGAAAAAGAGACATGATCAAAAAGTACCAGGCAGACTTTTCAATAGCAAATTAAAACTCCAGAAATTAAAAAAATCTAATCATTGCCATTAAAAGCTCAACAAGTTGATTAAGCAACAAATAGAGAAAGCAATTTAAAAATATTTCTAAATTGGTAGATCTGAAGAATTTTTGAAAATGCAATACAGATCTAAAGAGCTGCTGAATATGAAAAAAGTTAAGAAATACGAAGACTAAAGTGAAATCCAATATAAGCCCGATGGGAATTTCATTAGGAGACAAAATACATAATGACAAGAGGAAATATTAAAAGAAATGAGGTTGAGAATTTTCCAAAATTAATGAAAGACAGAAATCTTTAGATTCAGGAAAGATAAAAGCTTCAAAGCAAATTAATGATTTGAAAAATAATTTTTTTTATAGTGAAGAAAGTAACTCGAAGATGTAGGTAACATAGAATATAAGTCAATTTAAAGTGAAGTTCCTTTTTCTTAGATTTCAGTTATTTCTTAAGTAGTAATTCCATCAATGTCTACTAAATACCAAGGGCTTTCTAAACCCTAAGATTACAAAGAGTAGAAGGATAGAAGCCCAAACTCTAAAGAATGAAACATATAAACAACTATAAATGTAGAGTGGGATAATTCTCTTGAGAGAGAAAGCACAGGGATCTAATGAGCCTCATTTAACCCATTGTATCTACATTTGCACTGCTTACATGGCCTTGATAACTCTGAGCACCAGAATACTGGCTGTAATAATCAAGCATGACCAAGGCATGTCTGAGACTATATATCCATGAGAACATTTGAAGTGGTATTTAATTCAGAAATGTATGAAGTTATCAAAAAGGATTGAAGCTGAGCCTACATAATGAGCACCACGTATATCACCTTGTGTGTTAGATATCAACTTCTCCTAACTCCTTAATAAGAAGTTGATGAGAATTTTTGGACAGTAGCAGAACATTCTCTTGTCCATAATGCTTAGTAGTGCTCATCTGTTCTAGCAATCACTAGAAAATAAGGAGAATAATTAACACACCAATAGGTGCCTCTTTTTAGACAAATTACATTTATTATTGTTTTTTTTTCTGGTTTATTTTGTCAGGGCCCTTATTATCAGATAGAAAGTAGGTGAAGACACTCTTTGCTATGTGTTTATTCAAAGTTCCCCTTAAGAGCATCCTCTACAAAAATTACTTTAAGATATTGATTTTCCCTATGTTCTGAAAATGCTCCCTAAATGTTTAATTATTGTCCTGCAATCCCTGTCATATGCTTGTTTACATTGCTATCTTGCTTAATGGCTAATTATCTAGAAGAAAATATTGCCAACACTGGATGTATTAGTATACTAGGGTGGCCATAACAAAGTACCACAGACTGGGTGACTCAAGCAACAAAAATTGATTTCTCATGGGCAAGAGGGCAGAAGTCCAAGACAAAGATGTAAGCAGGTTTTGTTTCTCCTGAGGCCTCTCTCTTGACTTGTAGATGGTTGTCTTCTGGCTGTGTCATCACATCATCGTTCCTCTGTACACATGAACCCCTGGTGCCTCTTTCTGTGTCCAAATTTCCTCTTCTTATAAGGATACCATTGGATTGGATTGGGACACACCCTAAAGGCATCAATTTAATTTAATTGCCATGTTAAAGGCCCTACCTCCAAATACTGTCACATTCTGAGATACTGGGAGGTAGGACTTCACGTATGTATTTTAGGACACAGTTTAGCCCATAGTATTGGATATTTTCACTTCTCAAAATCTTCATCACTTGACTTTAACTTTTCAAAATCTTCTTGACTTTCAAATGTCTGTCTTTTAAATAGAGTTTTCTTATAGATATCTAGACTGCAGAGCCTATTGCCATGGTTTATGAAAGTAACCTTTAATTTCCAAAGAGTCTGTAATGTTTTCCTATTAATAATCACCATTGCTCTAGTATTTGTATTTAAATTAACATGACTGTTTTCTAAACTGTATAAATAACCCAGATTTTTCTTTATTATGCCAAAAGAGAAGCATTTTATTTTTCCTCTTCTTTCACCAGATGCACCTGAAGAACTTCTTCAGTGTTATGAGCCAATTGACTAACATTAAAAAAAAAATTAATTTTACCCCTATTTGACACCACACACAAAAATCAAGTACAGTATATTGTAGATCTAAATGTAAACAGGAAATAGTTAAACTTCTCAAAGATAAAATATTACAGTGGTTTTCAAAGTGTGATTCCCAGACCAGCAGAATCAGCATCATCTGGAAGCTGTAAGAAATGCAAATTGTTAGATATCTTCCCTGACCTAAAGAATTAGACACTCTGGAGGTTTGTCCCAAATCTGTGCTTTAAAAGCCTCTAAATGATTCTGATGCCCATTCAAGTTTGAGAACCACAGATTAAGGAGAATATCTGATGACCTTGGAGTAGGAGTAAATAATTTACAGGAGTAGATAATAATAGTCATAAAGAAAAATATCAGTAAACTGTATCCCATTAAAGAAAAACCCTTTTCATCAGAATACAACTTTAACAGAGTAAAAAGGAAACCAAAGACTGGTAGAAAATATTCACCTATGTCTATATCCAACAAAGGACTAGTATTCAGAGATTATAAAGAACTTCAAATCAATAAGAAAAAGACTGACCTCCTTCTTTGCCACACACATGCACAAAGAGCTAAAAACTTATACTGGTAATTCACAAAAGAATGTATCTCAGTGGCTAATAAGCATATGAAAATATGTTAAGTACCATTAGTCAACAGGGAAATAAAACAACACTTGGATACACTATACCTCCACCAGAATGACTAAAACTAAAAGAGTTAATAATATGAAATATGGGTGAGGATGTGGAGAAGATGGAAATAAGATTGGTATAACTATTATGAAACCAGTCTGCCAGTATCTATTAAATGTAAAAAACATGTATAATCTGTGACCCAGGAATTCCATTTCCGTGTATATTCTCAACAGAAATGAGTGTTTGTGTTCACAAAAAGACATGTACAAAAATGTTCGAAGCAGCATTATTCAAAATAGCTAAAATCTAGGAAGAATTCAAACTCCATCCACAGTAGAATAAATACATGGTGCTATATTCACAGAAAGGAATATTACAGAGCAATGAAAAAATAATGAACTTGTGTTACATGCCTACACATGGGTAAATCTCACAGAATTAATGTTGAATGAAAGAAGGCAGACAGAAAATAGGACTTACTATAAAATTCTAGTAAGATGAAGTTCAAAAATAGAATCAAAACAATTGTATCATTTCCTGGTCAAGATGGTTGCATAGGCAGACTCTGAACTCACCTCCTGCCATGGACACAGCAGATCTACAACTACTCTTGGAACAACTACCCCTGAGACAGAACTGAAAACTGGATAAGAGTAACCCCTGCAACAAGCCACAGTCCTGACGGAGGTGGAAGAGGAAGAAATTCCCTTCTGGAGAGAAAAAATCCACTCTCACAAGCTGCAGAGCTTCATGGCCACCTGGGAGTGATCCAAATGTATGCAGCCTTCCCTGGAGGAGTGAGGGACAACAAAAGACCCCAAACAGACCCAAGAATCCTGAGAAAAAAGGATGGAGGAATCAAAGTATCACACTGTCTGATTTCAAAATATACTACAAACTTATAGTAACAAGAACAGCATGATACAGGCACAAAAAAAGACACACAGATCAATGGAACAGAATTGAGAGCCCAGTAATAAACCCACACATCTGTGGACAGCTAATTTCCAACAAGGGAGCAAAGAACATACAATGGAGAAAGGAAAATCTCCTCAATAAATGGTGTTGGGAAAACTGGACAGCCATATGCAAAAGAAGGAAAGTAGACCATTTTCTTACACCATACACAAAAATTAACTCAAAATGGATTAAAGAATTGGATGTAAGACCTGAAACCATGAAACTTCTAGAAGAAAATATAGGCAGCATTCTCTTCAACATGGGTCTTAGCAACATATTTTCAATTACCACGTCTGACCGGGAATGGGAAACAATAGAAAAAAATAAACAAATGGGACTACGTCAAACTAAAAAGCTTCTCACAGCAAAGGAAATCATCAACAAAATGAAAAGGCAACCTAACGACTGGGAGAAGATATTTGCAAACCATAGATCTGATAAACGGTTAATCTCCAAAATATATAAAGAACTCATACATCTCAACAACAAAAAAACTAACAACCCAATTAAAAAATGGGCAAAAGACCTCAACAGACACTTCTCCAAAGAAGATATAAAGATGGCCAACAGGCACATGAAAAGATGCTCAACATCATTAACTATCAGGGAAATGCAAATCAAAACTACAATGAGGTATCCTCATGCCCATCAGAATGGCTATAATTGACAAGACAGGGAACAAAAAGTGTTGGAGAGGATGTGGAAAGAAGGGAACTCTCATACACTGCTGGTGGGAGTGCAAACTGGTGTAGCCACTATGGAAAACAGTATGGAGATTCCTCAAAAAATTAAGAATGGAACCAACATGCGATCCAGCTATTCCACTGCTGGATATTCATCCAAAGAACATGAAAACACAAATACGTAAAGATACATGCACCCATATGTTCATTGAAGCATTATTCACAATAGCCAAGATTTGGAAGCAACCTTTATGTTGCTTAGGTGCCCATCGAGGGATGAATGGATAAAGAAGATGTGGTATATATACACATTGGTATACTATTCAGCCATAAGAAATTATGAAATCCAGCCATTTGTGACAACATGGATGGACCTTGAGGGTATTATGCTAAGCAAAACAAGTCAGAGGGAGAAAGTCAAAAACCATATGATCTCATTCATAAGTAGAAGAAACAACAAACAATCATATAGAGACAGAGATTGGATTGGTCGTTACCAGAGGGGAAGAGGGGAGGGAGGAGGGCCAAAGGGATTATTAGGCACATGTGTGTGGTGATGGGTTGTAATTAGTCTTTGGGTGGTAAAAAACTAATGTTACTGCAATAAGAAAAATAAAAAAATAAACTAATGTATGATGATAGAAATCAGATATTTGTTGTCTTTAAAAGTTTGTTGACTGGGAAGTGGAGCCATAAGGTAGACTTCTGGGTGTTAAAAATATTCCTTATCAGTGTAGTGGATTATGCTTACATTTCTTCTAAAAAGCAGAGTCTAAAACAGGGAAGGAGAGAAAGTCAAAATAAACTATATTGATGCGGGGAGCTTTATAGATAAGACTTCATTTTTGGACATGACACCAGGTATTAGTAGTGGGACGCTGGGAAGGGCAAAAGAGGGAAGGAGAGGAATCCAATACAATGATGTGTTATCAGAGTGGTCACCACTAGGAAAACCAGCATCTGATCCTGCTGGAACCCTTTGAGGAATCATGTAGATCATGGCTCATTATTGTCAATTTGAGGGATCACATATTCATGATTCCCAGCCCCTAATAGTCAAGGATTGCTGCATGGGGTGCTCATTCTCCTAGTCTTGAAGTTTTGAGCATCCATAGTGAGAACCAGCTTCTCACAGGTGTCCCAACCACATCTTGAGATGGCCTTCATGCAAAACTGCAACAGATATGCAGTGCAGCAGAAGTTAGATTCTGTCACCAGTTGCCTTAGCAATGGCTGGGGGAACAAGTGGGCTAAGATGTGAGGCAGGACACAAGAGAAGTCTGACTATCAGGGCTAAGATGTGAGACAGGACACAAGAGAAGTCTGACTATCAGGTTTTTAAATCAAGTATTTTTTCATAGACAACTTCAATGCCCCAAAATCTGTTCAGAAATTGTTTAACTCCCAGTGACACCTAGTGGTGAAATATACACATTCACAAGCATCAAGTTAGAGCTCTTCCTCTGAAAATTCCATGTTGCTTCAGTTTCATTCCATTCTGAATGAAAACTCCAGTGCCTGATGTGGATACTCAACTTCAGTAACACCTGTTCATCTGTTGGGACCCTTGTCTTAACCCACCACTTTAAGAAGAGCAGACAAACTCAATTTTGTACCTTGCACATAAACTCTATTGATGTGGGGAGCTTTGTAGTAAGACTTTGCTGCAAGTGGAGGATTTTTTCTGACTCTGGGCTACTTTCCCTGTATGTTTTTCATAGTTACAGTCGGCCTTAAATGAGATCTCTATAATGCATTTGTAATCTAAAAATCCTAATTTCTCTAGCTTTTGGAAGTCATTCTACATAAATCTTCAAATTAAAGTATGTATGGGAAAGCATGCAAACTAAATTCCATTGTCAATTTAATTCCATTATTCTAAAACCACAAATAATTAATTTCTATTTGCCCAATTTTATTTATATCTTAATAAAAGGGTAATCATTGGGATCAATTTTTTTATGTGAAAAACTTATACATGGTAAAAACTGATTGGCAAAGCAAATGTTGAATTTTACCTGTAAAGTTTTCCTTTTGTGAGTTTTCTTTTGTAGCCATTATTTCTACCAAAATGCAATTCTCCCAGATTGAAATTTACAATTCTAAATGTTACTATATGTGGTTTTAATTACTATAAATTTTACTTTGTTGGTTTTGCTGCTGTTCACATTTATTTAAAAATTTACTTAAAGCAAAAATAGTTTAGCTCATCGATGCAATTTTAATCAGATATTTTATTATTTTTATTTGTCCTGGATTGATTTACTCTATCACTAATTTGGTTCTCCCACAGATTTGCAGACTGTGTACTGACTAGGAAGGCTCTGGGCTGAGAAAAGAGCACAGAACAGGAGCAAATGTTCTCTGTTAATAGAAACTATCATGTCACCAACAAATAAAGTTAGGCCTCTTGCTTTATACTCTTTATGGCTTTAATTTCTTTCTTTTGCCTTATTAATTCTTAATTAATAAAGTTGGGACCTCCAGCACATGGTGAATTATAATACTTGATTTTCAAATATTAAGCCAATCTTCCTTATCTGGGATAAAGCCCACCTGGTCATCATGTAATAATCTTTTTATGTACTGCAAGATTTTGTTCAATTTTATTTAAGGATTTTTGTGTCTAAGTTTATAAGAAATGCTTTTGTATAATTTTCCTGTCTTGTAATTCCTTTGTAAGTTTTTAGTGTTAGGGATACGCTGACTTCATAAAGTAAATTGGGAACTTTTGCCTTCTCCTCTGTTTTCTGAAAGATTTTATGTAAGATTAGTATTTCTCTTTCATTAAACACTGATTGAATTCAACAAGTCTTCTGAGCTAGGAATACTTTTTGTGGGAAGGTTTTTAATAGCAAATTTTAAAATATTTATTTATTTTTAATTACTCTATTTTACTTTTCATATTTAACATTAATTATATTAATAGCTATCTATTCCAATTGCAATAGATAGTTCAACAGAACTATTCAGATGTTCTCTTTTCTTATCTCAGTTACAATAAATTGTGTTTTGTAAGGAACTTCTTGCTTTTATTCTACATTTTTTAGTGTACGGGTATAAAGTTTTTCATAATAGTCCCATCTTATCCCTTTAATAATAGGATCAGTGGTAATATCCCTTCTTTATTCTTAATACTGATAATTTGTTTTTTCTTTCTTTTTTCCTTGATCTGACTTGCTAAGGATCTACCAATTTTATTAATCTTTTCAAAAACAAACATTTGCCTTTATTGATTTTTTTCTATTGTTTGATTCCTGTTTTATTGATCTCTTCTTTATTTTATTATTTTCTTTTTGTATTGGGTTCATTCTTTTCTTTTTGTGTTGTTTCTTAGGGTGGAAGCTTAGATCACTGATTTTAAACCATTCTTATTGTTGTTGTTTAATATAAGTATTTGAACTCTGAGGTTCCTCTTTGCTTTGGATCACTTTTGAAATACCTCATATATTTTGAAGCACTTTATTTTCATTATCATTTGGTTCAAAATATTTTCAAATCTCTCTTTTCAATCCTTCATCATCTCATGAATTATTTAGAATTGTGCTGCTTAATTTTCATGTTTTTGGATATTTTCTTGATGGCAATATTATTGATTCCAAATTTAATTCCATTGTGATCAAAGAATATACTGAGAGAATTCAAGGTTCTGATATTTTGAGACCTCCTTATGGCCTATCATATGGTCTACAATGACAATGTATGTTGGAATAAAAACATATATTCAGAATTTGTAAGGGGTAATGTTCAAGTGGTGTATATTAGCTCTTGTTATACTGTTGTTTAAATTTTCTATGTTCTTATTCATTTTTGTTCACTTATTCTATCAATCACTAAGAAAAGGTATGTTAAAATCTCCAATCATAATTTTATCTTGTTTATTTCTCCCTTTGATTCTAAGATCTTTCCATCATGAATTTTGAAATTCTGTCCTTAGATGCATTGACAGTTAGGATTTTTTAAGCCTTCTTTATGAACTGATCATTTGTTCATTATGAAGTATTCCTCTTATTTACTATTCCTAGACCTCTTCAGTTCCTCTTCCATATCTGAGTTTACAACTTGTTTCATTTGTCTTTATCCTGAAGGCTTACTGTAACATTTGGTGGGTCTATAGGCAACAAGTCCTCTCAAATATCGTTTATGAGAAATTACCTTATTTTATCTGAATATCTGAAGGTTACTTTTGCTGAATATAGAATTCTAAGCTGAAAATTGTCTTTGATTTTTTTCTCAACACTTAGAAGAAGTCATTCCATTACCCTCTAGCTTATGTTTCTAATGAGAAGGCAAATGCCATTCTTACTATTGTTTCCCTGTATGTACTATGTCTTTTTTCATGGGTGATTTTAGGATTTTCACTTTTATCTTTGGTTTCCAGCATTTTGTCTATGACATGTATTTGTGTAGTTTCTTTTGAATTTAGCCTGCTTGGGATTTACTAGGATTTTTAAATTTGTGAATTGATATTTTTCATCCACTTTGGGAAGTATTTGGCTGTTATTTCTAAAAGTATTTTTTCTGCCCCAATCCAATTATTATGACACAAGTCATAGCCACTCTATACAGTTAAGTTCATCTTCCTGTCTTTTTTCTCAATGTTTTATTTTAGATAATTTCCATTGCCCTTTCTTCAAGATGACTGACTTTATCTTATGCGATGTTTATTCTGCTGTTGAGGTCATTCAGTATGTTTTTTCTTCCAGAACACATTTTATGGCTTTTGTATATTTTAAGTTTTCATATATTCTATGAGATTCCCCGTCTGTTCACCCATTTTTTTAATTTTTACTTATAAATTTCCAAATATATATATGTTTTGAAATGGAAAGAGGTTTTATTTATGAAAGGACTATTTACAAAGTGTAGGGGAACCTTAAATGAAGCAACCTGGAGTCAGTAGCAGCAGAGCTATCACCACGTCCAGGCCTTCATGGCAAAGTAAGGGAGTCATCACTGGAACCTGGAAAATGAAAGTCATGTAGAGTCAGCCACTTAGGGAGGAGCAGTGATCCTTGCTTGAGGGACAGAGCTAGTCTAAGGCAGTGCCACAAGACAAATATATTTATAATAGTAGTTTTTACCTCCTTTTCTGCTACTTCCCATATCTGGTTTATCTGTGGGTCTGTTTCTTTTAATTTTTTGATTTTCTGTGTGTCCCGTTTAACTCATGTATCTCTCAAAAATTTATATTTTGGATGTTGTATATAGATAACAGTGGAGATTTAATTATACAATTATTTTGCTTTGTTTTTATTTCCAAGAGTGTTCAATCTCTTTCTGGTGCATGGCTGCTAAAGGGAGAAGGTGGTTATTCAGATTTCATCAGATATCAAGTTAATCTCAGCCTATACAGCAATTTTTTTCAATTGATTTCATCTCTGGCTAACCTTTCTCCCAGTGCCACAGCTCTTCCTGTCTAAGTGGAATTTCTTTGATCTTATCAATGCTTAATCCTGGAGCCTAGTGAGAGTTGGGCCTCAGTTTCATGTTTTCTTTTTCTTTCTTTTTTTTTTTTTTTGGTGAGGAAGATTGACCCTGAGTTAACATTTGTTGCCAATCTTCCTCCTTTTGCTTGAGGAAGATTGTCCCTGAGCTAACATCTATGCTAGGATCAGAACCAGTGAACCCCAAGCTGCTGAAGCAGAGCATGAGAACTTAACCACCATGCCACTAGTCCAGCCCCTCAGTTTCATCTTTTGAATCAGTGGACGAAGATCTCCTTTTCTAGGGACCATGAGAATACATGAGGCTAGAGAACATGCCAGCCCCACCATCACTGCTCTTTTCTCAGCAAAAAGCACTGGGAAGCAAGGAAGAACTGTTAGATCAAGTAAATTATTGCTGCATTTGACAGTCTTCTAGACTCCAATCTCTCCACCATTGCCAATCACTCATCTATCTCAGTTTTGGCAGACTTTCATCTCCACCATTGCCTCCTGCAACTGCCACTGCTTGATACTCATGTATATAGGTCTCTTCTCTCTGAAAAATCAGTCCATGTAGAGTTTTCTTGCACCTACCTCTCTTCAATAGTTTAATAAATAACTATAAGTTTTATAACATCTATATTTTTTGATGTTACCACGAGAACAAGGATCTTCCACATCCTTTTATATCCCAGAAAATTGTTTATTGCTGTTGAATTGTAGCCAAATTGCAAAGAAAATCATAGTTTCCTCATTTGGTTTATAACTGGTCTGTTTCTCCTTATAATTGTCTACTTATGGGAAAAGGTAAAGAAAGAAGAAAAAATATTATGTTAAAACTCAGCATGGAATCTAGGGTTCCATGTTTGTGTCGTGAGCCTAGGAACACCTATTTTACAAATAGAACACAAATGGAGCATATTCTTTGGGGCTATGACTCACGACAGTTAAGGTACTTCTAACTCCATTTTTTCAAAAGCAAACAAACAAGCAAAATGTGTAATGAATAAAAATTTAAAAAAACCAAGAGCTGAGACTGGAGCTGCTGCAGAGGAAGACTAAGGGATACAGCAATTGGGCCACTAGGGACTTGGCCTTAAGGGAAATAGAGTTGAAGCCAAAGAAGTAGAGTGCTAATGCCAGAAGAGGGGCAAATGGAGAATAGGGAATCAAGAATGTCAGGGAGCCAGTCTAGAGATGTAGGAGCAGAGCAGAGCATGGTTACCCTGAGACTAATTTCCACTGGAACTTTGTTTCAGCTATTAGTCCTTGAAACCACAAGGAAATGGAAAGCTGAGTCTTAAACACCCACTCAGTGTAAACCTATACAGTGGACAGAGGAAAAGCAAATACTCTGGAAAAAAGCTTTGCCAAATTAGGACAACTAAAATTGTATAGATTAAAAACAATTATGGAGTGATGTCAGCATCATGGCAGAGTGAGCTTTTCTCTTTGAATCTCTGCCCCCTAAGACACAACAGAATCATCATTTGCATACCAACAGAGGACAATCCAACAGTACAAAGGACTTCTAAGAGACCCACACCACAGTACATCTGATGGTGGAGGTGCGGGAAGCCCCAAAGGACTTGAGGAAAGGTAAGGAGATTTACTCCCCCTCACCATTCAACCAGCAAAGGCAGACAGTGTGGCTCACAGACAGAGAGAGGGTAGGGGAAGCCCTCTGCGGGAAAAATGTCACCTTCCAGGTGCACTCACAGACTGTTGAGAGATTCCCACAGGGAAGTGATGATGAACTGTTGTGGGGATGTGGTCAATGTCCAAGTGCCCCAGGAGTGCAGGAGAGCAGATAGCAAGAGAAGAAGGAAGGACCCAGAGAGGCAGGTGAAAGAAAGAGCACCTCCCCCCACATGCCCTCCACTTCAGCACAATCCCTCCAAGGACTGCAGTGGGCTCAGGACACACAGCTGGTGACCTCCACTCAGTGGGAGCAGGTGGAAACTGCAGGACCAGATATCCTCAAGATGAGAAATAGCAAAGGAAAATCAGCCAGCTCTATGCAAAAGTATCTTAAGTCTCCAGACCAAGAGGAAAATGACAAACACCCAGAAACCAACCCAGAAGGCACAGAAATCTATAACCTAAATGACAGAGAATTCAAAATAGCTGTCATAAAAAAACCTCAATGAATTACAAGAGAACTCAGAGAGACAATTTAATGAATTCAGGAATTTCTTCACAAAAGAGATTGAAACCATAAAGAAAAACCAGTCAGAAATATTGGAGATGAAAAACACAATGCACAAGATAAAGGAAAACGTGGAATCTTTAAAGAGCAGAACTGACAATATGGAGGAAAGAATTAGCATTATCGAGGATAGCCATGCGGAAATGCTCCAGATGGAGGAGGAGAGAGAACTAAGACTAAAAAGAAATGAAGAAATTCTTCAAGAAATATCAGACTCAATTAATAAAAGTAACATAAGGGTAATAGGTATTATAGAAGGAGAAGAAAGGGAAAAAGGAGCAGACAGTTTGGTCGAAGAAATAATAGCTAAGAACTTCCCAAACCTAGGAAAAGAGTTGGAAATAACAGTGAATGAAGTCAATAGATCACCTAAATATATAAACAGGAAAAGACCACTCCACAGCATATAGTAGCAAAGCTGGCAAAAGTCAACAACAAAGAAAAATATTAAGGGCAGCTAAACAAAAAACAAAATAACATACAAAGGAAACCCCATCAGGCTCTCAACTGATTTCTTGACAGAAACTCTACAGGCTAAGGAGACTGGAATGATATATACAAAATCCTGAAAGACAAAAACCTTGAGGCAAGAATACTTAATCCAGCAAAAGTACCCTTCAAATATGATGGAGAAATAATAACTCTCCCTAATAAACAAAAGCTAAGGGAGTTCATCACCACAAGACCCCCACTTCAAGAAGAAATGCTCAAGAAGGCCCTTATGCCTGAAAAAAAAAAAAAAAAGAGAGAAAGAGGATACAAAGTTTTGAGCAGGGAGAAAAACAAGGAGACTAAACCAGAAAAATTGCAGTTGGAAAATATCAAAAATGAATTTAAACCAATCACTGTAAACACACAATCACAACACAAGATGGAATAAGTAGTGACAACAACAAATTAGAATGGGAAGAGGAAAAGGATTGAATTGACTTAGTCTAGGGAAACAAAAGACATCAGAAAATGGACTATCTCATGCATGAGATCTTTTATATAAACCTCATGGTAACCACTAAACAAATTCAGAACAGAACCTCATATGACAAATAAAGAGAAAACTAAGAGAATCATCACACAGAACTACCAAACTGAATTGGCAGTCTGAAACACATGGGACAAGAAATGAAGGAAATGCAAAAGAACCAGAAAATGAATGAAAAAATAGCAAAATTAAACCCTCATATATCAATAATCACTCTAAATGTAAATGGATTGAATTCTCCAGTCAAAAGACAGAGTGGTGGGATGGATTAAAAACCAACATCCAACAATTTGCTGCCTCCAGGAAATACATCTCAGCTCTAAAGACAAACACAGACTCCAAGTAAAAGGATAGAAGACAATACTCCAAGGTAATGGCCAACAAAAGAGAGCAGGAGTTGCCATACTTATATCAGAGAAAGTGGACTTCAAGATAAAAAATATAATGAGAGACAAAGAGGGGCAATATATAATGATAAAAGGGACACTTCACCAAGAAGACATATCACTTATAAATATCTATGCACCCAACACAGGAGAACCAAAGTGCATAAAACAACTATTAACAAACCTAAAAGGACATATTAACAACAACACAATAATAGTAGGGAATCTCAACACCCCACTTACTTCAAAGGATAGATCATCCAGACAAAAAGTCAGTAAGGAAATAATAGACTTAACAAAAAGCTAGATGAGATGGATTTGATAGATATATACTGAGCACTCCACCCCAAAAGAGCAGAGTACACATTCTTCTCAAGCGTGCATGGAACATTCTCAAGGAGAGACCGTATATTAGGAGACAAGGCAAATTTATATAAATTTAAGAAGATTGAAATCATAACAAGCATCTTTTCTGATCATAATGCTATGAAAATAGAAATAAACTGCAAGAAAAAAACTGGGAAAGGGACAAAGATGTGGACACTAAACAACATGCTACTGAACAACCAATGGATCATTGATGAAATTAAAGGAGAAATCAAAAACTATCTGGAGACAAATGAAAATGAAAATACACCATACCAACTCATTTGGGATTCAGCAAAAGTGGTCTGAGAGGGAAATTCATAGCAATACAAGCCCACCTTAACAAACAAGAAAAGTCCCAAATAAGTAACCTTAAACTACATCCAACAGAACTAGAAAAAGAAAAACAAACAAAGCCCTGAATCAGCAGAAGGAGGAAAATAATAAAAATCAGAGCAGAAATAAATGAAATAGAAACCAAAAAAAAAAAAAAAAAAAAAAAAACAGTAGAAAATATCAGTGAAACAAAGAGCTGGTTCTTTGAGAAGGTAAACAAAATTGGCAAACCCTTAGCCAGACTCACTAAGAAAAAAATGGAGAAGACTCAAATAAATAAAATTAGAAATGAAAGAGGAGAAATTACAATGGATATCACAGAAATACAAAGGATTATTAGAGAATGCTATGAAAAAATATATGCCAACAAATTGGACTAATGAGAGGAAATGGATAAGTTCTTGGATGAATACAACCTCCCAAAACTGAGTCAAGAAGAAATAGACAATCTGAATAGACCAATCACAAGTAAGGAGATTGAAACAATAATCAAACACCTCCCAAGAAATAAAAGTCCAGGACCTGGTGGCTTCCCTGGAGAATTTTACCAAACACTCAAAGAAGACTGAATACCTACCCTTTTCAAACTCTTCCAAAAAATAGAGGAAGATGGAATACTTCCTAACACATTCTATGAGACCAACATCACCCTGATATCAAAGCCAGACAAGGACAATACAAAGAAGGAAAACTACAGGCCAATATCACTGATGAACATAGATGCAAAAATCCTCAACAAAATATTGGCAAACTGAATACAGCAATACCTCAAAAAGATCAAACACCATGATCAAGTGGGATTTATACCAGGGACACAAGGATGATTCAACATTTGCAAATCAATCAACATGATACACCACATTAACAAAATGAAGAATAAAAACCACATGATCATCTCAATTGAGGCAGAGAAGGCATTCAAGAAGATCCAACATCCATTTATGATTAAAAACTCTCAACAAAATGGGTATAGAAGGAAAGTACCTCAACATGATAAGGGCCATATATGACAAACCTACAGCTAACATCTTACTCAACAGGGAAAAACTGAAAGCCTTTCCTTTGAGGACAGGAACAAGACAAGGGTGCCCACTCTGACTGCTCTTATTTACCATAGTACTGGAGGTTTTGGCCGGAATAATTTGGCAACAAAAAGGAATCCAAATAGGCAATGAAGAAGTGAAACTCTCACTATTTGCAGGAGACATGCTCTCATACATAGAAAATCCCCCAAAATCCATTGGAAAACTACTAGAAATAATCAACAACTACAGCAAAGTGGCAGGGTATAAAATCAACTTACAAAAATCAGTTGTATTTCTACATGCTAATGATGGACTAACAGAAAGAGAACTCCAAAAGACAATCCCATTTAGAATAGCAACAAAAAGAATAAAGTATCTGGGAATAAATTTAACCAAGGAGGTGAAAGACCTATACCATGAAAACTATAAGACACTGTTGAAAGAAATCAATGAAGACATAAACAAATGGAAAAATAATTGATGCACACAGATTGGAAGAATAGACATAGTTAAAATGTCAATACTACCTAAAGCAATCTACAGATTCAATGCAATCCCAATCAGAATCCCAATGACATTCTTCACTGAAATAGAACAAAAAATACTGAAATTCGTATGGGGCAACAGAAGACCCTGAATAGTTAAAGCAATCCTGAGAAAAAGGAACAAAGCTGGAGGCATCACAATCTCTGATTTCAAAATATACTACAGAGCTATAGTAATCAAAACAGTATGGTACTGGTACAAGAATAGACACACAGATCAATGGAACAGAATTGAAAGCACAGAAATAAAACCACACACCTATGGACAGCTAATCTTCAACAAAGGAGTGAAGAACATACAATGGAGAAAGGGAAGTCTCTTCAATAAACGGTGCTGGGAAAATTGGACAGCCACATGGAAAAGAATGAAAGTAGACCATCTTCTATCGCCATATACAAAAATCAACTCAAAATGGACTAAGGACCTGAAACTATAAAACTCCTAGAAGAAAATATAGGCAGTACACTAATTGACATCAGTCATAAAGGTATCATTTTGGATTCCATGTCTATTCAGACAAGGGAAACAAAACAAAAAATAAACAAGTGGGACTTCATCAGACTACAGAGCTTCTACAAGGCATATGAAACCAGGATCAAAATGAATAGATGACACACCAGCTGGGAGAAAATATTCACAAATTGTATATCCAACAAGGGATTAATCTCCATAATATATAAAGAACACATACAACTGAACAACAAAAAAACAAACAACCTAATCAAAAAATGGGCAGAGGATATGAACAGACATTTTTCCAAGGAAGATATACAGCTGGCCAACAGACACATGAAAAAATGTTCAATATCACTAATCATCAGGGAAATGAAAATCAAAACCATGCTAAGATATCACCTTACACCCTTTAGAATAGCTGTAATCACCAAGACAAAAAACAACAAATGTTGAAGAGGTTGTGGAGAAATGGGAACTGTAATTCACTGCTGGTGAGAATGTAAACTGGTGCAGCCTCTATGGCAAACAGTATAGAGATTCCTCAAAAAATTAAAAATAGAAAAACCTTATGGTCCTGCAATCCCACTATTGGGCATCTACCCACCAGACATGAAATCAACCATCCTAAGAAGCTTTTGCACCGCTATGTTCATTGCAGCATTATTCACTACAGCCAAGAGGTGGAAGCAGCCCAAGTGTCCCTCAACTGATGATTGGATAAAGAAGATGTGGTATATATATACAATGCAGTACTACTCAGCCATAAGAAAGACAGAAGTGTCCCATTTGCAACAACAAGGATGGACCTAGAGGGTATTATGTTAAGTGAAATAAGCCAGAGAGAGAAGGACAAAGACCACATGATTTTGCTCATATGTGGAAGATAAACTAACACACGGACAGAGAGAACTGGATGGTGGTTACCAGGGGTAAGGGGAGTGAGGGGTGGGCACAAGGGGTTAAGGGATGCATTCATATGGTGATGGACAAAAAATAATGTACAACTAAAACCCCACAATGTTATAAACTATTAAGACATCAATAAAAATTTTAAAAAACACAATTATGATCTCAAATAAATATTACCAAACCATTATGCCAGTAGAGATGAGAAACAACATATATAGGTTACCTAGGACTAAAATGTTGTGATTGTGTGAGAGATCATATATGACAGCTTTGTGGAATTTTAAAGAAATTAAAGATGCAATTGCAAAGATAATTCTACAAAAAGAAACTATCGGAAGTGAACATCTATAAATAAAAAACTAATTGATGATATACTAAACTCATGGGTGCATTAAATAGCATAATGGACACAGTTGAAGAGTGAATTAGAGAAAAGGAAGATATTTCTGAGGTATTTTCCCAGAATACAATAAAGAGAAATAAAGAAATCAAAAAATATTAAAGAAGGGATAAGAGATATGGAGAAAAATCAAATGAAAAAGAGTGACTATAGCTTGAGGCTTATGGGATATGATCAAGCCAACCAATATTTTCATTATAAGGGTCCCAAAAGGAGAAGAGAGAGAAAGGGGGGCAGAAAGCTTATGAAAAGAAATAATGATGTGGGGAAGAAACAGACATCCAGATCCAGGAAGCCCAAAAAGTTTACCGAGCAAGATAAATCAGAGACTTACACCAAAATACATTACTATTGTCAAAAGCAAATTTGTCAAAGAGAGAATCTTGATAGCAGCAAAATAAAAGCAATTTGTTAAATACACAGATATCTTCATAAGATTATGAGCAGATTGTTCAGCATAGACTGTTATAAATCTGAGGTGTTTTATGTAAGCCTCATGGTAACTACAAAAGAAAACTTAAAGTAGACATACAAAAGATAAAGAGCAAGGAATCAATGCACACCACTAGAGAAAAAGATAAATATTTAAATCTCCATATACTTGGTTTAAAAACATACTTCTTAGGAATTTATTAGTCAAAGGGGAAATTATACTGAAAATTTATAAGAAATTATGATTGAGTAGGAATAAAAGATTCTGTTTAGGTCAACTAGATAAATATTTTTGTTTTGCTGCTCAAATTTTTTACATCTATACTGTTTTTCTGGCTACTGTACTTAATAAAAATTGTGAGAATTGTATTGGAATCTCCCTTGAAATTCTCTCCATTTTTGCACAAAGTGATATTTCAAGGGATAGCTGTAGACTTTAAAATGCTTATATTGGAACAAATAAACACTGAACATTAATGAACTAAATGGCTAATTTAAGATATCACTGAATGACCTGGGTTCTCTTTGGCAGCAATGGTGGGGTCCACTAGGGACCCGCAGGCTCAGGTGTCAAAGATGGAAGAAAGGGAGGGGGGCAGCTGAGTGAACCCAGCATGAGTGAAGTCCTGCAAAAAAGGGAGTGACTATTTGGAATGGCCTGAGTCTTTCATGGCAGTGGCCTTCTTATCAGCACAGAGAAGCAAAGATCCAAATTCCCACATCAGAGCCTGAACTCTGAATGCAGAAAATGTAATTGTAGGGACTGGGTTAAATGGAATGCCAAATGGGTGCAGTGATGACCTGTTCTCTTAGAGGACTATGGAGAGTAAGCTGGATACCAAATACCCCTACGTGTGCCATGTCTAACCAAATACCTTCATGAACAAAAATTCAGCAAGTATAAAAGTTTGCACTATGTAAGTCACCTTGTTCCCATGTAATGAATGTGCTAAGTTTATCATCCAGGAAGGTAGAAAAGAAGTTATTTTCGTGTCTGATAGATACTATGATAGTGATGGCACAACATCAGCTAGGAGGCTCATATTGTCACCCATACCTGTCCCTGGCACACTGACATATATTCCTAAGAGAAAAACTTAGCTTTGGCCTGCACCTAACATCTTCCTTTGAGATGTTTTTCAGCTGAGCTGGGCTTCTGCCTCAGAGAAATCACTGCAAACCACTGTAAACCATCTCTAACCCACCATGGGAGAAGGTATGCACAGAGAGACTTTGAGGTGACCTGAGTTGCCTCTGCTTCATTACCATACATAAATCTCCCCCTCTGCATACATTGCTAGGCACATTTGGTTCCATATGCAAAGGACTTCTGAGGACTGCACATGCACCAAGAGTTCCTGGAAATCTCCACCCCTTTCCCAGAACACTGATGATGCCATGACCCCTTGCCCTTTAAAAGTTCCCCATTTCCCTGTCTTTGGGGAGGTGTTTTAGATCACGAGCTCCCTATTCTCCATTCCTTGACCAATGAATAAAGTTCCTTCTCTGCTATTCTGAACGGGGTCTCATTCTATTGGCATTAGTGATTCCAGGCAAAAGGACCCACTTGTGGGTCACTGGTCCCTTTGGGTTTGGTAACAAAATTTAGTGACCATGAAGGGACTGGATTATTCACTGGTCTCATTTCTTACCTCTAGAAGGACAGGGAGGCAGATCAGGGCTGTCCTACCCCATGCTTAGCTGCTGGACTCACCCACTGACTCTTACTGAACTGGCAGCTGTGGTCGTGCTTAAACTCTTGTCTTTTGCCACTTCATTCAAGTCAAGGGGGATTTCCCTAGAGCCAATATAAAGTCTGCCTCTGGTTTAGCATCAGTGTGCATATGTGCAAGACCAAGGAAAAGAGGAGGCCCTTTCCCAGGAATGGACTGAGCAAGATGAGGGGCCTGTCCCCAGGACAGAACTGAGGGAGTCTTTCCAGGAATGGTTTTGCTGGTCCCTTAAGGGAGCCCCTTTCCCAAGGATTGGCACCACTCCATAAGACATGGACTGGGTGAGGAATCAAGGACATCTGATCACCCTAGGTCACAGTTGGGGATGCCCAACCCTCACAGCTAAGATGCCTCAGCAGGAGGTTTCAAAGTAGTGATGGAAGGAGGTAAGAACACTTGTTCAGGGTTTTTGTTTTGTTTTTGTCTTTGCACTAATCTTTGTCCAACAGGACTGGCCAAGAATGATGGGCTTTATATAAAATGATTACATCTCTTTTACCTTATTGTATTTTAAATTATATTGTGACAAATATTGTCTCTCACTGGGAAACATTTCCCTTGCATGATATTGTGAGAACATATAAATCCACCCTTCAGGCAATGTTAATTAAGCATGATAAAGGTGATCTACTTCAAAATGACTTAAAAACAGCTATAAAAGAGATCCTTACCACAAAAAGAAAAGAATATTTGGCTCTTTGGCATGAAAAAAATCTTTAGCCAACTGAACAGGTGAAAATTTGGATCCAGCATTCTTATGAGTTTTGTGTGTGAAACATGGCTGAAATTCTAAGGATCTCTGTTTGTGTCTCTGTCTATATGTCTGTGTATGTGTGTCTACACATAAATTATAAATGTGAGATATTTTTCTACCTCTAAATGGTATGGCCAAAATTAAGAGCTCTGTTTAATTGGCTTAAAGTAACCACTTACACAAATTATTTCTAAATGTAATGGAAACTAACCCAAATGTCTTTCAAATTAACAGGATATGAAATAATCTTTGGTAAATGAAAATTTATTTAAGATTATTGGTTTAATTAAAATGGACATGTCCTCTGAGTTATCAGCACTGGATATGATGTAGACAAAAAGGCTGAATTTACTAGACAAATCAGCTCGTGCTATCTCTGCTTACAAACTTGTCAGCAAAATAATAGCTTAAAATGATAACTGATGATTTTGTCTAATGTCTCATAAAGTTTTTGTAGGGAATCTAAACATAATTATTGGAAACAAGTAAACTAAATAGATGTATGTAAGATAAAAGTTTTTGGGTGAACTTTGAAACAATAATTATGTGTTATAGTATATGTACTTGAAATAACTTCAAAACATTTTGGTGATGAAACCTTAGAGTTTTGTTAAATTAAGTTAAATGATACAAATTTTTGAATACCTAGGTTATTTCTAAGTAAGATAAAGTATTAAGCATTAGTTATTAAATACAGGTTTATCTGCTATTGCCTTCTTACTACAAAGAAACTAAAAGATGTTTGGGTCTATTAGTAAACATTTCATGTATTTTATTAAAAGATTGTACTATAAAGTAATATGTTTCCAGAAATTATGAAAAGTATTTATGTATTTGTCAAGCCACAGAATGCTAATGTAAAAGACAGTTTAAAATTGCTTACTTCTTAGTTTTCACTAAAAATTAAGGTCTGCAAAGGTCAAGAATTCTAATATAGGTAATTAAAGCTACTAAAATTTAATGAGGAAAAATCTTTGTTTTCAAGGAAAGTAAGTTACATGTTTTCAGTAAAGAAGGTATAAGAAATAAAGATAGTTTTGTTTGTTCAAGAGTTTATAGAAGGTTTATGGAAAAAAACTCTCAGAAAAGAGTTTTATGCATGGTCAAATTGGCCAAGATTGAAACGGATTTAAGTGAATGAGTTTTAATATCAAAAGTAATCTTGTGCACTATTAGAATTTACTTTCTTTTCCCTTATCTTAAAAGGATAATAATCTTAAACTTTTAGTTTGCTCTTGAAAAAGAGATTATGAAAGGTTTTTTTTCTTTGAGTAGTCTACCAGAAGGGTAGGGATTTTATGTTTTATCAAAATAAATTTCTTATATTGTTTTTATCATGTCTTTAATCACAAGTGCTAAGGTTTTTCTTATAGATATTTAATTTTCTGCACTCACCTGAAAATCTTTGTCACCATGGTTAAATAGATAACTAAGCATTGTTTCATAGGGACCTATGATATTGTGTGGGTAAATGTTATTAATATAAATGTTTTAAAAAATATATAACATTCCTAAAATTCTGATCTATCCTTGTTATGTCATAATTCAAGTGTATACATCACAAAAATAGTCAAATTTCTTTGTTGATTGCCATTTTTTAGCCTTTTGTCATTTACAGATAGTTACTGTTTTACTCTGGTGCTTTTGCAAATGTTTCAACTTCAGAGAAGTTCATGGAAATGACTCTGACACTTACTCTAGAATGCAAGTTTCTGACAAATTTTCAGATCATAAAACTGAACTGAGCAAGAAATTACAGAACTCTAACAGAGAAACTGATGACTTCATGAAACTGCTAACAAAAGATCGAGATCAAGAGTTGATTACAAGGGACTGCATGATCAATCAGATGAAGAGCTGATTACAAGGGACTGAATGATCAATACCAAGAGTTGATTATAAGGGACTGAAAATGATTATAATTTATATAACTTTTTGTTTGAAATATTGCTGATTTCCTTCATTTTTATTTTTCCAGATTTAAGGAAACCTTTTTCTCTTAAACTAAGTATGACTTACAGCAATTTGGTAAAAATTATACCTTTGTAAGCAGAATTGAAACATTTATATTTTTCTCCCTACCTGATTCCTCCAGAATTTGGAAACTGTCAGTGAAAAAGTGTTCTTATTTTCATGGCAATATGGTTATTTCCATAAGTTGAATAAGAATCTGCCCTCCTTGTGACAGGACACAATTGGAAACATTGGTTATGTTTCCAAAGATTTAACTGGAATGTCATATTTGAGAGAAACATGCGTACACTCAGATATGACTGAGCTTTAAGGGAAAAGATTGACTCTATGAAATACAGCCACTTGGAAACATTGGCCTGGTACCCTCTATTACAGGGTATTACAGGGTTCTCAGCAACCTTATCAGGTGAGTAAAAAGGGGCACTTCATTGGCAGGTGCAAAGAACATGAGGATTTTGAGGAACTTAGAAAAGAGAGACATTCACCCAAATCTAAGTTATTACACGCAGAGTCTGATGAAAAGTCCTTGGTTTTGCTTTCCTGGCCTCAGAGGCCTTTAAAGTGCAATTGGAGACTCCTTATAAAAAGTTCCAGCAAAGCAGGTTTAAAAAAGCCTATATGATCAGTTGTTATTCTTGCCATACTTATATAAATAATTCAGCCAAGTTTATTGAAACTGGAGTTATTTTACAAACCAATTAGTCTTAATTTGGCTATCTTTGGTAAAATTGAGGGTGACTTTAGAGAGGAAAATTGTTTCAGTAGAAACTATAATACACAACAGTCAATATACATTAGATTCTAGTTCTGTTAATTGTCTTTGATATTTTTGTTTCCTACCTGTAAACTGAACTGGATCTTGAGTTCTTCTAGTTTCCTTAGATATCTGGCTAAAAATCCCCAAACTTACTAGCCAGAGATGCAATATTGTCGGGGTATGAGGGCCTCCAGAGAACAAGCAGTTTATTAAACCTTTAAGCTAAACAGGCTCTTCCCAGCATGACCTAGTTTCTACCACTTTTGGGACCTCTGGTGGCTAATCTGCTTCTTCTACCCTTTGGGCCTTGTATTCTAAACTGTCTGGTTTTCTTTGTTAGCAAAAGACTAGAATCTATTAAATTCAAAATACTATGATGCCGGGGATATGAGAAGTTGGGAGTCCAACTGGGTGACAGCTAAACATATCTAGAAGTTGCTAGGGACAAGTTCTGCTCCTCTATGGGCCCCTATGACAATGCCCCTGGTCAGCTGGAAGTAGTTACAGACAACAGACCTTCATCCATTGCCCCTCAATAGTGAGGAATAAAACGTAGTCAGAGGTGGGATTTTGTCAGCCATACATATCCCTGGTGCACTGACATGTATTCTTAACGGAAATATCTTCCTTTGAGATGACTTTCAGCTGAGCTGGGCTTCCAACTCAGAGAAATAACAACCACAAGCTGCTCTAAACCAGCTCTAACCAGACCACAAGAGCAGCACTTGCACAGAGGGACTTGGAGGTGACCTAAAGTTGCTTCTAATCCATTATAGAAATCTCCCCCATGTTACATTGTTACGCACATTTGGTGCTGTATGCAAAGGAGTTCAGAGGACTACACATTCCCAACTATTCCTGGAAGTCACCCTCCCCTTCCAGGAACCCTGATGATGCCATGACCCAGTGCCCTTTAAAAGATCCTCATTTCCCTGTTTTCAGAGAGAAGGTGTTTTAGGGCACAAGCTCCCCCTTCTCCATTCCTACATCAATTAATAAAGTTTCTGCTCTGCTATTCCAAACCGTCTCATTCTATTAGCATGAGCAACTCTGGGCAAAAAGACCCACTTGAGGGTCACCAGTCCATTGGGGCTTGGTAACAGTATGTCTGGGGTTACATTCAGGAAATTCACACTGAAGTGCCTCAAGATTTTCATTGACTTTGATTCAATTAACAGCAGACCAAGTCAGAAGCTTCAGGGAGTTACATGTCATTCAGTCTCCAGAAGATTGGGATTACCCTTTGCTAAGAAGCTGCTAACGTCTTTAATCTTGAAGTTACACATAAACTTTTAATAGCCAGTACAACAAAAGTAGACACCTAAAAAAATAAAGGCTCAAACATTCCTGTCTCTCCTGTCACATGGAATCTACATCTGTTTACACTATTGATTTAGGATTTAAAATAAAGGAGCCTGTAGATGGCCTGTCACATAGGGATGGAGTGAGGGTGCCCCTCCTTTTGTATCCTGGTTTGCTAGGATTCCATTGTTCTGCAGGAAGACATCAGCTGTCATCCAGTTCATTTCAGCAGCTGCTCTTCACTGCTACAAGAGCTGCAAGGACAAATAAATAATTGCTCTCTCAAATCACCTATGATTTCCCCATGCAACTCTATAAACTATAGCCAGCTCTCCCTTATCCTTAGAGATAAAATTGCAGCATCCCAGAGTACATAGGAACATTAAAAATATAAAGAATAATCCCCCCTATTGAGTTTAATTCATATATTCACTCACCCAAAAAATCACTCTATACATGCTTATGTTAACCTAAAAATAGAGTCAAAATGAGAGGCAGAGAGGAATTTATTTTGTGACATAAATATTGCAATTCAGGGTATACAGGTTTTGGTGACAAGCCAAATGATTTCCTGCTAGGGAATAAGAGGCAGGGGCTTTTAAAGACAAAAGAAGGTTTGCCTTGCAAAGTATGTTAATTGGGGTTAAGAGCAGAAAGCTAATCTCGGCTAAAGATAACTGATTGCTAAGGCTAGCTAAAGGGAAGCAAAAGTCCATCACTGTGACAGGTTGCAGGTTTCTCACAGACTTCTCAGAATATTTGCATCTTAACTCAGTTCAAATGCTCATGTCCTGCCCAATGATGACTTGCATAAGACCCATTTCCTTAATGGCTTCCTAGCTCTATTTTAAAGGTTTTAGGCATGTGACCCCATTTGCTCCACTTTTCACATTTTCCCATTTGATTGAGATTTTTTTCTGAAAGCATTGCAGATCAACCATGGATTTGTTTAGTTCCATTGTGCTGGGATGGACCTGTCCCAGAAAGTCCTGGCCCACACTGGGGGAAATTTTTTTTCATTTTTTTGATGGTTATTCCAAGGAGTCAGTGTCCTAAGAGTGAGGCCACAATTAAGCAGCAATGAGGCAGTCAGAAAATGACCCTTAGGCAGTTCCCTTACCCAGGAATTTCATCCAGTTACCTGAAGATTCAGGTGAATAAGCCTTATCTATCATTTCAATACATTGAGAGACCATAATCTTGGTGTTTGTAGAAGTTCTGGAGGAGATCTGAATGATTAGCAGCATAAGAAGTTTAAATTCAAGGACACATGGCAAAATTCCAATATAAACACAAAAAAAAGTCAAGTTATATTCTGAAACCATTAGCTAAGTGGGTCTTTCTTAGCAAGAATGTTGAATAATTATCATGAGGATCAATAAATTTATCAGTGAGATAGTGTAGGTCTATTATAAAGAGGATCACTAATAAGGTTAGAGTGTTGTTTACGTATATACTGGCCTGGTTCCAAATTTTGAGAAAACTGTCAACATCAGATGCCAGCTGCTTCTCTTCCTAGTCAATTTGATTTGGAGATCTCCAGAACTTGTACAGGACTGGATGTCAGGTGGAGCCTTCTTTAGCTGTGAGATGTATCTCCAAGGTTCAATGCCTTGTAGTTCTGCAGCAATTTCAGCAGTTGGGAGCACTTGGTAAAGTCTTTTCCAATGGGGCTCAAGGGCTGTCTTACTCTGATGATGCTTCCAGAATATCCAGTCACCAGGCTCTAGACTGTGACCAATAGGATCCTTTAAATTGAAATCCAGGAAAGCTCTTTAACCTGTTGATGATAGGTTTGAGCATAAGACATTAGAGACTTACAGTAGCTGGTCATACTAACATAAGACAACAAGTGTTCAGCAGAAGGTTGTATACCAATAGACATTGGTCTGCTGGTGATTATCTCATGTGGTCTGAGTTTATGTCTTACAAAGGGGTCACTGAAAACAGACCAGAGGCAATACCTTAGGCCAGAGGATTCCAGTCTACAAGTATATAACAAAATCTCAAAGATGATTAACAGAATGAGAATCTAATATCCACAAAGGTTCAAACATAATCATTCTTTCTGTAATTATCTCACTTTTTAAAATCAGTCACATTAAAACTAATTTGCTTGTATTAAAACTTGGCCTGATTATTTATGTAAGCAAGAGTGTCTGAATTTTGGAGGGACCAGATAGAAAGGAAAAGCAAATGTTTCATCTTTGTTCACAAAAGTATCTTATCAAAGAGAAATGATCTCTTTAAATCAGGAAAGCAAACCATTAGAGCATCTTCCTCAGTTCAGGAAGCTCCATGTAATTAATACTTGTTCTGCTTGAATCTAGTTTTTCTGTTAGTTTTCTCAACTTTGCCTGATGATTCAGTGTGATAGGAACTGTGATAATTCCAAGAAGTTTGCAAGATATTTGTTAAGGATCATATAACTTGCACAGGGAAGTAGGTGCTTCCATCACTGGAAACTGTGAAAGGCATGTCCCAAGTGGGAAATACATTTTCTGAGTTTCTTTGCCACTGTCAGGGTATCAGCATTGTGGCCAGAGTAGGCTTTAAGCCATCCAGAGAACATACATATAATTACAAAAACATATTGATAACCCATATTAAGAGTCAGTTGAATGAAATCCAGCTGCAGGTGCTCAAAAGTCCAGAGGGATGAGGTCTGAGGTCTCAAGGGACAGAAACAGTTTTTCTTAATGCACTGTGATGAGTGAAGAAATGCAAAAACCAAGAAATGCAGTCTGCTAGGGAGCACAGAAGAGCCAAGCAGCTCTCTTGGATTTCCTATAACCCTGACAGTTTAATTTATGGCCATTGCCTACCCATCTTAATTTCTCTGATTCAGGAGCCGACTGTTGCCTTGTTATAAGAACCGAGATAGCAAAGATCTGGTAATGAGGGGCTATTCTTTGCAGAGGCAGAATGGACTTCATCCACACTTGCCAAATTTTATATATTATGTTGTTCTTTCCTTTACTGAAAGTCAGCTAGGGTGTTATCCTGCTGCTCAGATTCAGTCCCTTTAGTATAAGCCTCAATTCTGATGAGCAAGACCCAGTTTAGTTATATGAGTTTCCTTTCTATGAAGGATTTTTCAAAAGCATCAGAGTAACTATAAATTACAAAAGACAAAATATGCTTCATTATAATGCAATTGACAAGCAAATTTGGTTATTTCTGTGACATACAATATTTTAAGATAATAACTACAGTCATTACTGATAATGTTATAACAGGACATATCAGATTTTTAGAAATTTCACATAATTTCTAGAATATTTATATATCTATGGAAATACCACAAAAAGAAGGCTTAGGGTTATTTTTTATTTGAAAATACTTTCTATATAATTTAACATATCAAATGAACCTAATTCATTTAACAAATCTCTTGGAATCCAGATCAAAAAAAGATTTCATTTAGAATCTGATTTGGGGATGTTTGTCAAAAAATGTTTCAAAAAACTTGGCCAAATAGGATAATAGGTCAGTGTGAAATAATAGCCAGTTATCCAATCAGCCATGGTGACAAATAAAGACTTTTAGACAAATATGAAAAGTTAAATGGTTGCAAGAAAATCCTTAACTCTTATAATTAAAGACCTGATAAAAACAACACAGGAAATTACTTTGATAAAACACAAAATCCCTGCCTTTGAGAGAGACTATTCAAAGGTAAAGAAATAGCATTTCATAATCTCTTTATAAAGAGCAGACTGAAAGACAAACATCCCTGTCCTTCTAACAGAAAGAAAATCAAATTTTAATTTTGCACCAGCTTACTTTTGATATTAACATACATTTACTTAATTAAATTTATTCCAGTCTTAGCCAGCTTGACTATGCATAACTTCTTTACTCAGGGTTCCTTTTTCATAAACCTTCTATAACATTCTTTTTTATATTGAGTATTGGTCCTTTTCTCTTCCCCGTAACCAGTTTTATTTTAAGAAAAATTGACTTTCTTAACAAAAAAAATCTTCATTCTCTATACATTTTTTACTGAAAACACACATTTTCTCATAATACAAATTTTTCAGTGTGCCACAAGACACGTTCACTAATGGACCCAAACATCTTACAGATTTTTTTTTTTTGTAATAAGAAGTCAAAAGTATATAAATTTATGTTCAGTCATCAATGTTTGATATTTTATATTATTTGGAAATTATCTAGGTACTCAATAAATTTCTGTCCTTTAACTTAATTTAGCAAAACTCTAAGGTTCCAAGTTACCAAAAGGTTTAGAAGTTTTTAAGCATATATGCCATAACACACAGTTATTGTTTAAAAGTTCACCTGAAAAATCTTTTATCTTACTTACATCTATTTAGTTTACTTTTTTCCCAATAATTATGTTTAGATTACCTATGACACATTATAAAAAATTGGCCTTCAATTTGTTTGCTGTCAAATTTTGTAACAAAGATAATACAAATTTATTTGACTTTTAGTAAATGTAGGTAGAACAAAACTTTATATTTAATGCTGATAACTCTAAAGACATGCCTATTTCAATTAACCCAACAAACTTAAATTAGTTTTAATACCAAATATTTTCCTAGAACATGCAATCCTGAATACATTCTATTACACAATTTACGTAATATTCTTTGTTTTTAAGGCATTAATAGAGCTCTTCTATAAATTAGGAACTGGAGAAAAGGAATGGGTGGAAATTGAACTGCCTCTAGAGTTCATTTCCAGTTTTGCAAAGATTTGTAAGATATAACTTGAATGACGTCATAAGTCGATCCACCTATCCAACCACATTATCCTCAAGTTGCTTCTTTCACCCTGGGTATATAGTTTTATTTTAGCTAGGGGAAAATGTCTTAAAAAATCCTATTGGCCTCTAAATATCAGCTTCCAATTTTGCCAAATTTCTGACTATAAAGTTATTAAACCCTTTCAAATCTCTTACTAGGTTTCAGTCAGTACAAACAGTCAATATTCCTGGCTGTATTAAACAACTCCACTAATTCTGATTTTTTTGCTTCCCATAGGCTGTTTAAGGGAATAAGATAACACTTTACCAGAAAAACCTTCAGAGTCTTGTCAACTCTGGAAGGGGCTCATACTGGAGCCCTCCTGCAAGAGTAGATATAAATGTCTGTAAGGCCACTAACTTGGTGGGCTTCTGCTTATAGTTGTGTAGTCTTTTCTTTAGGTGCCTCCTATATCTTTAATTTTTCATTAGCTTTTTGCAATGAAGCCTTTGCTTTTAAGTGTACCTTTTAAATGATCTTATCTAATTAGAACATTGCTTCTACTATTCATTGTATTTTTAAATTATCTTAGTAATTTTGGTCCATTGAGATAGATAATTATGAGACAAGGGTTCATAGTTCTCAAACATAAAACCAATTGGAGTTCACAAGGGAGGAACTTCTCAGGAAACTTTAGAAAATGAAAGACTCATGTTAAAGAAAAGCACACAACAAGAATGACAATAAGAATGACATTAAGAAAACCCTTCAATTATGTCAGAGTACTCACCAATCAAGGAAAAGAAACATGTCCAGGGAAGCCCCTCCTGCAGCAGTGACCATAAGCCAAAAAAGCCATGCTGGCAGTGAGACAACGGTCTCCTGAGCGGTTGCCCCAATTCCCAAAAAAAGGCACTGACCTTGACCAAATGGAGAAAGGTCAGAATCTGAGAGGGCTCATGATCAGAAGCGTTAACAAATTGTGGAAATGGTGAGTATAAGAGGCTCATGCAGGTACAGTACCTGGTTCTAGGGGATGCCAGTCCATGAAGGTGAGGTCACTTCAGGTCCCACTTTTGACACTATGTATATTAACTGAAAAATAAAGAGCCAAAATGAGAAACAGAGAGATGTTTATTTTGGGATTGAGGATTGCAATTCTGGATACACAGATTTGGGGACCAACGAAATAGTGTCCTGCTAAGGAGTCAGAGGTAAGGGCTTTTAAAGGCAAAAGAGGGAGGTTTGAATGACAAAGAATGTAAATTGGGTTTGGCAGCAGAAATCTAATCCTCAGTGGGAGGATACAGTCCTAGATGGACCACTTACTAGGATGCACTGATTAACACTCTAGGTTTCCATTTCCCCACTGTGAAATGATGAGTTTGAAAGAACTTGATATTCTCTAATTCTTCGACTGTAATATTCTTTAATGTGGTGTGTGTTCACATTCATTTTTATTTACATAGTCTTTCTTTCTCTACTTACTGGGCCTCATTTCTTACTTTTCTATCTCTCCATATTGTTCTCTATTTACCCTTGATCTGAGTTCCATGGTCCTCCTCTCTATCTCATCACCATTCCTACCTAATCTTCCTATCCATTCATTCTAAGCATCACCTTGGCTAAATTTTGAAGCATAAAGCATTGCCTTATAACATGACCCTTTGGTCTCTGAACATAAATATATGGATGGCAGACAAGATGCTTTATTTGCTGGATACAAGCCAAGAAATAAAGTAATTAATTAAAAACTACACCTAACACATAGATATACTGGGTAAGGAATACTTTTAAAAATTATTTATATGTGAATACACCGACCTCAGAAGATGATAAGGAAATCTCCAAGAAACAAAACAAAAAGGACATTGAAAACTACACAGAGAAATGGAAGCAGATGGTTGGGCTTCCTAGGCCACTATGGAAAACAACATGGAGATTTCTTAAAACATTAAAAATCGACATTCCATAAGATCCAGCTTTTCCACTACTTGGCATTTACCCAAAGAACATGAAATCAATAATTCAAAAAGATTTGTGCACCCCTATGTTCATCACAGCATTGTTCACAGTAGCCAGGATGTGGAAGCAACCCAAGTGCCCATCACCAGAGGAATGGATAAAGAAGATGTGATATATATATATGTATATATATATATATATATATATATATATATATACAATGGAATATACTCAGCCATAAAAAAAGACAAAATTGTGCCGTATGCAACAACATGGATGGACCTTGAGGGTATTATGCAGAACAAAATAAGTCAGACAGAGGAAGGCGATTACCATATGATTTCACCCATATGTGGAAGACAAACATAGACAAGGAGAATAGATTAGTGGTTACCAGAGGAGAAGGGGATGGGGGGAGGGCAAAAGGGGTAAAGGGGCACATATATGTGGTTGATGGGTAAAAACGGGACTCATTGATCTATGTGTCTGTTTTCTGCCAGTACCATGCTGTCTTGATTACCATAGCTTTGTAGTATATTTTGAATTCATGGAGTGTGATACTTCCTGATGTGTCCTTTTTTCTCATGATTGCTTTGGCTATTCAGGGTCTTTTGTTGTTCTATATAAATTTTAGGATTCTTTTTTCTATTTCTGTGAAGAATGCCATTGGGATTCTGATTAGGATTGCGTTGAATCTGGAGATTGCTTTAGGCAACATGGATGTTTTAACCATGTTCATTCTTCCAATCCATGAGCACATCTTTCCATTTCTTTATCTTCTTCAATTTTTAAAAATAAATTCTTATAGTTTTCAGTATATAGGTCTTTCACCTCCTGGGTTATATTTATTCATAGGTATTTTATTCTTTTTGTTGTGTTTGTAAATAGGATTGTATTTTTGATTTCTCTTTCTGCTATTTCATTGTAGTATATAGAAACACAACTGATTTTTATATGTCAATTTTGTACCCTGCAACTTTGCTATATTTGTTAATTATTTCTAATAGTTTTTGGTGGATTCTTTAGGATTTTCTATATATAGAATCATGTCATCTGTAAACAGTGACAGTATTACTTCTTCCTCTCCAATTTGGATCCCTTATATTTCTTTCTATTGCCTAAATGCTCCAGCTAGGACTTCCAATACTATGTTGAATAAGAATGAAAAGAGTGAGCATCCCTGTCTTATTCCTGTTCATAAAAGAATAAATTTCTTTTTTTCACCATTGCTTATGATGTTGACTGTGGGTTCATCATAAATGGCTTTTATTATGTTGAAGTAATTTCCTTCTATATCCATTTTATAGAAAGTTTTTATCATAAATGGGTGTTGAATCTTGTCAAGTGCTTTCTCCATGTCTATTGAGTTGATCATGTGATTTTATTTTTCATTTTGTTAATGTAGTGTGTCACATTGATTGATTTGCAGATGCTGAACCATCCTTGTGTCCCTGGAATATATTTCACTTGATCATGGTGTATGATCCATTTCATGTATTGTCTTCAGTTTGCTAATATTTTGTTGAGCAAATTATTGCTCATCAGCAATATTGACCTGTAATTTTCCTTCTTTGTGTTGTCCTTGTTGAGTTTTGGTATTAAAATAATGTTGGACTCATAAAATGAGTTAGGAAGTATCCTGTCTTCAACTTTTTGGAAGAGTTGGAGAAGGAGAGATATTAAATCTTCTTTGAATATTTGGTAGAATTCACCAGAGCAGCCATCTGGTCCTGGATTTATTTTTTAGGAGGTTTTTTTTTTACCGTTTAAATTTCTTTATTTATAATTGGTTTATTCAGGTTCTCTATTGCTTTTGATTCAGTTTGGGGAGGATGTATGATTCTCAGAATTTATCCATTTCTTCTAGGTTATCAAATTTGTTGGCATATAGCTTCTCATAGTATGCTCAAATAAACCTTTGCATTTCTGTGGCATCTGTTGTAAATTTTCCTCTTTATTTTCTGATTTTATTTATTTGAACCTTCTGTCTTTTCTTCTTAGTGAGTCTGGCCAAAGGTTTGTCAATTTTGTTTATCTTCTCAAAGAACCAGCTCTTAGTTTCATTGATCCTTTCTATATATATATATATATATATATATATATATATATATATATATTTATTTATTTATATATAAAATATATATATATATTTTTTTTTTTTAGTCTCTGTTTCATTCATTTCTGCTCTGATTTTATTCCTTCATTCCTTCTACTGAATTCGGGCTTTGTTCTTTTTTTTTTCTGGTTCTTTTAGGTATAGTATGAGATTTCTTGTTTGAGACTTTTCTTGTTTCTGAGGTAGACCTGTATTGCTATAAATTTCCTTCTTGATACTGCTTTTGCTGCATCCCATAAGAGTTGATATGTTGTGTTTTCATTTTCATTTGTTTCCAGGTATTTTTTGATTTCTCTTTGATTTCTTCATTGATCCAATTGTTGTTCAGCAGCATTTTGTTTAATCTCCACATGTTCATGACTTTCCTAGCTTTTTTCTTGTAGCTGATTTCTAGTTTCATAACATTGTTGTTAGAAAAGGTGCTTGATATGATTTCAGTCTTCCTAAATTTATTGAGGCTTGCTTTGTTTCCCAACATATGGTCTATCTCTGAGAATGTTCCATTTACACTTGAGAAGAATGTGTACTCTGCTGTTTTGGGATGGAATGTTCTATACATATCAAGTCCATCTGATCTGTTGTTTCATTTAAGTTCACTGTTTCCTTGTTGACTTTCTGTCTGGATGATCTACCCATTGACATAAGTGGGGTGTTAGGGTCCCCTACTATTATTGTGTTGCTCTCAATTTCTCCCTTTAGGTCTGTTAAAAGTTGCTTTATATACTTTGGTGCTCTTGTACTAAATGCATGTTTAGTAATAAGTGTATGTCTTCTTGTTGGAATGTCCCTGTTATCATTATGTAATGCCTATCTTTATCTCTTATTATCTTTTTATGCTGAAGTCTCTTTTGTCTCATATAAGAATGGCTACCCCACTTTCTTTTGCTTGCCATTTGCTTGGAGTATCATCTTCAATCCCTTCACACTGAGCCTATGTTTGTCATTAGAACTGAGATATGTTTCCTGGAGGTTGCATATTGTTGAATCTTGTTTTTTAATCCACCTAGCCACTCTGTCTTTTGATTGGTAAATTCAATCCATATACAAATAAAGTAATTATTGATACATGAGGGCTTAATACAGCCATTTTATCATTTGGTTTCTGGTTTTTCTATATTTCCATTTTTTCTTTTTCTTTGCATTTCTGCCTGCTATTTCAGTTTGGTGGTTTTCTGCAGTTTTTCCTCTATCTTCTCTTTATTTATGCTTTGTGACTCTGCTCTTTTTTTGTGTGTGGTTACCGTGAGGTTTGTATAAAAGATCTCATAGATGAGGTAGTCTTTTTTCTGATAGCCTCTTATCTCCATTAGCCTACATAGGTTCTGTCCCTTTCCTCTTCCCTACCTACATTTTTGTTGTCACAAATTCTTCTTTTTTGTGTTGTGAGCAAATTGTATTAGTTATATTATTTTTGATGCTTTCTTTCCCTTTATCTTTCATATTGTAATTAAGTGTTTACTAACCTATTGTGCTATAGAGCTGCAATTTTTGATGCTTTCTGTCTATCTCCTTGCTCAAGGTTTGTAAACCTCTGCTTTTTAGTTTCAGATAGCAGGGCTCCTTTCAATGTAGATTGTAAGGCAGATCTGGTGGCAATGAACTCCTTCAGCTTTTGTTTGTCTTGGAAAGCTTTTATTTCTCCATCATATATGAAAGATAATTTCACGGGCTGATAGTTTTTGTCTTTCAGAATTTTGAATGTACCATTCCATTCTCTCCTAACTGCTGAAAAATCCACTAAAAGCCTGATTGGGATTCCTATGTAGGTTGTTTTCTTCTCCCTTGCTGCCCTTAATATTATTTCTTTTTCATTGACTTTTGACATTTTTAATATTATGTGCCCTGGAGAAGGTCTTTTTGCATTGAGGTAATTAAGAGTTCTATTAGATTTATGTATGTTCATGTCTAGTTCCTTCACCAGATTTGGGAAGTTCTCAACTATTATCTCATTGAATACGTTCTCTGCTCCTTTTTCCCTCTCTTCTTCTGGGATATCTATAATACTTATGTTACTTTTCATAATTGAGTCAGATATTTCTCCAAGAAAATTTCATCATTTTTTAAAAGTTTTACTTCTCTCTACTTCTCCACCTGACTCATTTTTAGATTTCTATCCTCAAGCCCACTAATTCTCTTCTCCATATGGTCTGCTCTATTTTTAATGCTCTTTACATTATTTTTTAATCTAATTAATTGTGTTTTTCTTCTCCAGAATTTGTTTGTTTTTAGAGTTTCCGTCTCTTTGGTGAAGTACTCTTCATGTTCATTAATTTTTTTCCTGAGCTCATTGAACTATCTTTCTGAGTTTTCTCATAACTCATTGAGTTTCCTTATGACAGCTATTTTTGAATTCTGTCAGTCAGATTGTAATCTTCTCTGACTTCAAGCTTGACTTCTGGAGAGCTGTCATTCTCCTTCTGCTCTGCCCTATTACTGTAGTTCTTCACAGTGTTTGATGAATTGACCCTCTGCCAGTGCATTTGTGTTGTAACCACCTTTCTTATTTGGATATGTCTCTGGTTACTTTGGTTCCATGCTGCTTCTGGTTGTATTTGAGAGCTTCCATTTTCCACCTTCCCCTGCATCTACCAGGGGCATCATCGGTGCCCTCCTTGACCTGCTTGTGCCCCTGGGGTTGCTATTGCCTTCACTTTAGTCTCAAGTGTCACCACTGTTGTCACAAGGCTGTGAGCACTTCTGCTGCTTCTGGGGTTGCCTGGGTCTAATATTCCTCCCTGGTTCTCTGTGGGTTCTCCATGGGCTTGGATGTTGCTGCCCTATGCACCACCTGTGCTGCTGCTCCTGTATTATCTGGGTGCTGGTTGCACCACTGCCAGTGGTGCTGGGTTCATGTGTGTTGCTTTTGCTGCTGGAGGCTCAGGAACTCAGGGAATTGTATGCAGCCCCCACTGCTGATGGAGCTGGTATCAGGGACACCATCACTGGGGGCTGAGCTACCAATTCTGCTGTGGTTCCTGAAGCCTTTGGCCACAGGTTCCAACTGTCACTGCTAGGAGGGAGCAGGGCTAAGCAGGGAGAGGTCTTTTTGTTGCTCACTGTCTGGATGTTGGTCTCTGGTGCTAGCCAGTGTGTTTTGAAAACTCAGATCAAAGCACCCCACCCAGTTATGTATGTATGTATGTAAATTTGAGTTATGTATACTATCCTCACTGTTGGAAAGACATGGCCACTGCTGGGGGATGGGGATGGGGGTATGCATGCTGGATCTACTGGGAGACAGGCAGGGAGCAATCCAACCTGGACTCTCTGCCCCCACTGGGACCACTCAAGGGTCAAGGAGGCTAAGTCTGGTGGGAGATTAGCAGGGAGCAAGCCAGCCCACCTTCTGAGTCTCTGCCAGAACTACTTATGGGCAAGTAGGCTGAATCTGCTGGGAGATAGGCAGGGAGCAAGCCATGCCTATTTTCCCTCAGATGTGCATGCCAGTGTGGGGATGCATATCCTGGAACACTGCTGCAGGGAGGAACTGCTTCCCTAGTTCCACTGCCTCCCAGGATCCACTCCACCCACCTTCACCTGTATAGATGCCTGGATCTCTTATGCATCCTGTTGTGCTGTGTAGGGAATCCTCTGTTGGTCAATGGATGTCCAATTCAATGTAACGTAGAGGAGAGAAAGAGAACAACTCAGTCTGCAGCGATGCTGATGTCACTGCTCCTGGTTGTTCTTTATTTAGAGCTTCCACTTCTCTGCCAAAATTCTCAATCTTGTTTTTATCTCCTTGAGCATATTAAGCCTACTTCTTTAAAAGTCTCTACCTGATAACCCCATTATTTAGGACCCTGGTAAGTCTGTGTCTGTTCTTTGTGTTCCTTTTTTAAAATTTTCTGTTAATTTTACCTTGTCTCTTTTTGTTTCTGGGTGGCGTTTGTTTTGTTTTTGTCTTTGTTTTTGAATGTTGATCATTTATATTTAAAATATGAAAGTGATTTGGGGCTTAGGATAATGTTATCTTCCTCCAGAATCACTTAAATGAATTGGCAATACAAAATTATCTTATTAATTTCAGAGATTAAGATAATTTAAAGCTTAGTTACAGTCTCTGCAAAGGTTACTCTCCTTCAACTTAGGACGCAGCCTTTAAGTTTGCAATGCAAAATTCAGGCTCCAATGATATTTTTGAAGATTTATGAGTCTGCTGAAAACTCTGATGAGCTTCTCAGTCTCTTTAGCTGCCTCTCATGGAATCAGCAGATGCAAGAGGGAAAGCAGCCCCAAGTACAGAGCTCACCTCTGTGAGTTTCTGTCTTCTACCAGATATTGATCCAGTAGTTAATCTCTTCTTTGTTGGTTCTTCAATGCCTTGAGGCAGACATTATTTTATATTTTTCTTGCTTTCTCTTGTTGTCCTTGACAAGAGAGTTGTCCAAATTAGGTTGTCTACCATTTCTGGAAACAGAAGGCCTCCTGTTTCTTTTTCTTTTTTGATTGTTTATTAATAAAACTTATTATCCTTCCATTTGAGAAGCCACAATTTGTGTCTCACAAATCTAGGCCACAACAGAGCTGGTATAGACAAATTGAGACTGTACAGTGGAAGGTGACTCCTGAGCCTGTGTACAAACCACATCAATTCAAAGTTAGTTTCTTCACAGTTCTCCTTCTTGACCATGAAGCCAGTTCAAATAATATAGGAGAGAAACCAAATTTGTGGCATCTCATCTAGGCTACATATCTAGTCTAGAATGAAAGCCACGGCAAAAACTGGCATTAATTGTTTTTATGCCTAATGTTTTAAAATAATCCATATCTAAGAGCTCTCTGATTCCTTTAACAGGACCTTTGCCTTAGTCATTTTTGTTGAGGCTGCCTAGTTAAAGGTCAGTGCTTATAGAATCTCACGCACATTGCCTAAGATTTATTTTGGCCTTGTGGCCTGTGTTTTTAATACTAACTTTATTTGTGTGGCTTGTGCATTTATTTAAGGCCCAGCAAGTTAATCTCCACTTCCATAAGAATACATTCTTGGTCTAGCAGATGCCATGGTCAATCAAATTATACCCCCTTCAGGACAAATAAGCTCATTCCCTCAGCTTACAGGGGTATTGGCTTCTTACTGCTCAAAAGTATGTCCCTCTCCTGGAATTTTCTTCAGTGGAAAAGGGTTGCTTTGTCCCAGGGAATGTCCCTTCCTTAGGGAGTGACACATCAAATGTGGGAATAAAAAGGTGCAGCCCAATTACCTGTTTTAGGAAATCTCTGAAGGGCCATCCTAGCTCCAGAACTCTCTGTGAGTTTGATTAAAACCTCTGCTGCAACCGGATCACAGTTCAACCTCTCTATCTGCTCAGTCCTGCTTCCCTCTCTCTTTTACAGGTGTTGTTCCTGAGAGCACTCTCTAATAAATGTTCTACATGTAGATGTCTATCTGAGTCTGTTTCCTCAGAAATGGACCTAAGACACTTGTTTATATAAAAACAGCCACCTGACTTGGACAAAGCCATCCTAAGCAGCAGCAATCTGTCACAGTAAAAACCTCAGATGGACACTAGATGCAAAGTCCTACAATTGCTTGTCCAGGCCACAAAGATAAAGAGGCTGCTGCACTCTTGAACCACAAAGGGCACTGCATGCAACAATGTCAAAACTCATGTTGTCACACCCTAATTTCTAAAGCTAAAGGCCATGTACTTTGACTCTACCAAAAGATTCTCACACATTACTTTGTCCTCCTTTTCTACAATGTTTTTTTCTCCATAGTTGTCTTCTTTCAAAGGCCCCAGTAGTCCCTTTGTTAATTGTCTGCTGAATTGAATTTGTTCTCCTAAACTACAGCCATCAACCTTTCATCTTATCAAAATTAATGAAAATGCATGCTAAAAATTAATCCAACTTTGATTATAACTTCCTTATCTATTTTAAGCTAAATCTCTTCCCTAGATTCAATATAGGTGAAGTTACATTTTCTACAATGAACTGTGTTATGAGATATTTCACTCTACCATTTTCCCAGAAGTTCACTCTGATTGCTAAAATGTTTCTTTCCATGAAAATTTTGGAATGGCTGGTTGCATTTTCTCCCTTGTTTTAGAAAATATACACATAAGAATGAATTTATATAGAAATAACATGGGTGTCATTGTCAAAAATTTGATTTAGTCTTAGCAAATATAAATAATCCATTTGGTCATTACAACAAGAAAAATAAAGAGCTACAGGTAAACATTTCATGAACTAAAACTATCAACCTTTAATTGATATTCAGTCAAAAACTTGGATTCATTAGGATCAAGTTGACTCAAGCATCAGAAAATTCAAATGAACATTTTTAAAAAGATGTGGTAATATTTCTCTACCATATGGAGAGTCTGAAAGTAGGTGATCTAGGGTTGTTCTAGCATTCCATTGGTCAGGAACTTGGTTCCCAGTTTCCTCTTTTGTTTTGGGTTATTTTAATATTTTTTTGTTTTGCTGTGTTTGTTTCATTTTGGTCTTTACCATGCTGGGTCCTCATTCCAAAGGTCATCCTGTACTCTGAGATGGTCACTAGAGGTCCTTCAATCAAATTCACCTTTTAGCTGGCCATAGGAGAGAGGAGGAGGCTGAGCACACCCACCTCCCACTGATTCAGACCAACTTTGCATAAGTTGTACGCTCCACTGGCCAGAATGCAGTCACATAACCACAACCAGCTAAAAGGGTGCCTAAGAGTAGCCCAGCAATAACTAAGTGGTTGATTTATTCTAGAGGAAGTGGAAAATAGTTTTGGGAGACAGACAGTTTTTTAACACCATTTGGTAATTCATCTACCCATTTAGCTACATCAGTATATACCTGGTACCAGTTTCACTTGAATAGGTCATAGATATAACCTTGTTCGAAGCTCAAAGACCATAGGTGCTTTTCTCAGAACACTTTATATGAAAATTAGGGCTCATACTTGTTTTAAATATTTTCCTGTCTAAAGTTATATCTGACATTCTCCCTGAGGTAGAATTGGTTGTCCATTGGTGTGGAAGAAGTTGTAGGTAGACCAACAAGTGTTGCTGTCCAAGAACAGAACCCAAAACTTACATCTCGGGAAGAATCTTAGTACTTTGTATGGGGATTATCAGCCTCCCGGGACCAAACCTGAGATTCAAGCAACAGCTCTTGGGTAGATCTCAAAAAGCCACAAGAAATTTCCAATTGCCAATTCCATCCACAGTTCAACTGATTATTAAATTTACTGCTCTGTGCTTAACAGATAATATAAAACTGTTGTACATAGGCATATGTTAGAGTACATAAGGTGAAAGTCACTGCTGCTCAAAAATAATTATATTTGTTCAATATAAATAATATTTATGGGAGAGTTAGAGTCTATTCATTCCTATAGATAATGTACAATCTATCCTTGCATTTGCCAGAACATCAGGGAGCTGCATACTTGACCAGATCATGTTGCATTGTAGACAGTTATTTTCCCCATTTTTCACTTTAGGCTGATGTAATCACCTTACTTTAAGAGACTTAAAATAAATAGGCCTATGAAACTTGTAAAATTTACTGAATGAGCTTTCCTGAGAACACTGTTCACTGAACCAAATAGTTTCTTCTTTGGAAGAACTGATGAGACAATTTCTTTGTGGCCTCAGGACCAGGAATAGATATACTTTTCCTACACTACTTATTTGTGTATATCTTCTAGACACTGTAAAAATGTAATTAGTCTGATCTTAATCATCTTATAGTCCCCTAATAATTTACAACCCACATATAGCCAGTGTATAGGATATCATGACACTTTTTTGTGTGTGTGTGTGTGTGTGGGGAAGACCAGCCCTGAGCTAACATCCATCGCCAATCCTCCCCTTTTTGCTGAGGAAGACTGGCCCTGAGCTAACATCAATGCCCATCTTCCTCCACTTTATATGGGACGCCGCCACAGCGTGGCTGACAGGCAGTGCGTCGGCGGGCGCCCGGGATCCGAACTCGCGAACCCCGGGCTGCCAAGCGCGGACTAAACCGCTGCGCCACCGGGCGGCCCCAGACACTTTTTTAAACTTACTCCATTCTTGGCTTCATCATATTTTATTGGGCATACATTCCCTTGGATTCTATCCCTATACTATTTTTGATAATTTAAAATTTTAGGTGCATATTTTTGTAAGTTTTTTTCAATTATTTTTAGAGCTAACAAGCTGTTTGATGTTATGGGAAACATCTAATTTTCTAGTAATAACTAGGACAGTGAAATTTTGTTTTGATCTCTTCTGTCACCCAGTGGTAAAATATAGACATTTAACCCAATCTGCACCTTTTGACTATAAAACCCAGACATTTTCAACCACAGGGTTTTGATGTTTCAGATATTTTGATTCTGTGCTTAGAAATATACAATATTATATATTTTTATGGCTTTTCCCTGAGAAGGTACATCCCATGGTGCAATGCATTATATCAGTTCAGTCTCTATTCCATAGAGCATCATTAAACATTTTCCTATTTTTACTTTGTTATGTTGTGTTTTGCCTTTATAATGTTACATGCAGATTGTTGAGTTAATTATTCTCTTCCATTTACAGGCTCATGGATATCATTTGGTCTGAGCAGACCACCTCTGTAAACTGTTTGATTTATTTCTTTATCCCCATTTCCTTCTCTTTACTACATTCTCATGTATTAATGTTACCCTTCTGTTTCGATGTGTTCTTATATAATATGGTGTGGTTTGATATATACAACTTTAATTTCCACAAAAGGTATTATATTGTATGTTTCATCTATTAATGTATGTCATTCAGCACTCTTACTTTTTTTTTTTTTTTATTTAAGACCTTCATTAACAGGTGCTTGCAGTTTGTTGAATTTTTTGAAAAAATCAAGTTGTAAACCTTTATTACCAATTAAAAATGAGGTTCTTAAAAATCTCAACTTGATCAGATATGAAACAATTTAAAAACCTTTAAAGGTGTATTGAGAAAAACCAGGCTTTTTTTAAAAAAACACATTTGTCATTACCAAAAAGAGACATCTTTAGGTAAAAATAATAAAAACCCCATGCTGCATAGATAATACAGATAGTTCTAGTTATCTGGTCAACAGGCAAAAAGCAAGCACTTAAGGTCTTCAGCTCCAATCTTTTGTTCATTTCTTATTGCTAGAATTTCATATTCGTTTCTTCATGTTGGATGACTAAACCGGATGATGGCAGAGATGGTAAGCCGGCATTTACTCAGCCCCGCCCTGCTGAGCCTCGGGAGCAGACGAATTCTCAGCTAGTGGATTGGCTGCTTTTATCTCTTTGCCATCTTGTGGTTTCGGGTTTTCTGGGCGTCTGCGACGGTAATTGAACTTGCGGCGGTACCGACATTGGGGTGGCTGCTGACCTTGGGTCTCATCTCCTTGATTTTCCTTATCTTCTTCATTGCCATCCTCTCTAGGCTGTCTTTGGCGAGGAGAGCCCCTGCGGAATCGTGGTCTATAACCCCGATACATATTCTGCCTCACTGGTCTACCTTGTTCTCCTGCACCCTTGTTGTCAGCACCCTCCATCACGTCTCCTTGCACAGGAGGGTTGGAATACTGTGGTCGACGCCCATAGGGTCTCCGTATGTAGTAAGGTGGGAACCATCGCCTGCGCTGTCGGGCCTGGCCTTCGGGAGCACTCTCCGATCCCTCATTCTTTTCCCCACTCTCACTATTCTGGTAATTCTGCTGGTAATTGCGTGGAGGACCCCTGCGACGTGGATAGCGTCTATAATGGTTAAGGTCTGCTGCGTATTTACTGCCTTGCACTGGAACTCCACCAGGGCCTGGAACATTTGCTGCCTCTGCACCCTTTTCTCCTTCAACAACATCAAACTCCACACTCTCCACCTCCTACACTGCGAAGGTACTTCCTGGGGTTATTCTTTATGGCAGTCTGCTGTACAAATACATCTTCCTTGGTGTCATTCCTGTTGATGAAAGCATATCCGTTTCTTACATTGAACCATTTTACTGTTCCCAAAACCTTCCTTGCGATGACCTTCTTGTCCCCGCCGGCAGGCGCCGCCGTTGTGAGGCCGCCCAGGCAGCCGCTCCCTGCGCCGCTGCCCATGGTGCCGGGTTTGGTGCCGGCGGGGGCGGCGGGAGGCTGCTGGGTCTCGGCCTCGCTGCTCACGGTTGCGGTGATGGTGACTGGGGCCGGCTGCGGCAGCTGCGGCTTCTCCCGAGTGTGATGGTAACTAGGCCGGCGGTGGTGGTGGGGCAGGGCTCCCTGGGGTCCACTCTCCCCTCCGGCTACCCATGAACTCAGCACTCTTTTCAAGACCTTCCATGTTACGCTATGTTTAGTCTTGTTTCTACCTGCTGCATAGAATCCATTGTTTGCATCTACTTCATTTCCTCGTGTGTTCCCATAGAGATGAACATCTAGCATGCTTCTAACACCTCGATACCATGAAAATGCTGTGATAAACATCTTTATATATGTTCCCTCTGGATCTGGGGAAATATTTTCTATTATGCATATTCAGAAGTGGGATTGCAGGGTCAATAAGTACCTCATTAGACAAAATCCTGCCACAAACTCTCCAGAATTACTTCATCACCACCGATGCATGGGGATTGCCACTTATCCCACATCCCTGAAAACACTGGGCTTCTACAACTGTCTGATTTTGCCAACTTGGTGGTGCAGAATGAGATCTTGTCTTAATTTTCATTTCTCTGATTACCAGAGTTTGACACAACTTCAGTTTCAACAAAAGGTATTCTATGTATATTTCATTTATCAATGTATTTTATTCAGCACTCTAAACCTTCCCATATTCCTCTGTGTATATATGTATATAACACACATACACATTTCATTTTTAAAATTTCAAATACTTCTCTCAATTTTTCACTCATTAATTTTGTTCAATGTATACTTTATTGGAGAGAAAGCCTTAATTCTATAAAGCAAAATTCAACAATTTTTACTTTTAGCTTAATTTAATTTAATTTTTTTGCAAAAAAAAACTATCAATTTTTTACAGTTTGTGGTTCAGAAGCAACAATATGGCAAATGATGGAACAGTCTATGCTGCCCCACCAACCTGGACATGTCCATGCTTGTCCTACATCAGGTAGAGAACCTGAGACCCCTGTCCCTGCAGGAACTGACTCAGTTACAGGACCCTGAGAAAGGCTGAGCCCATAAGGGTCAAGGCAGGTAGCGAGAGGTACCATCACCTCAGGGGCCCACTGTTTAACTGGAACTGTGTATGGACATATGGAGGGTGGGGGGGAAGGACTCACCATGGACAATTTCTCCCCAATTATCTAGAATTTCCAAGTTGGAAATTTAGTTTAAGAAATAATTCCCAACTAATAGGTCATAAAGATATTTTGCTGTATTATATGCTACTAACTTTGTAGTATTTATGTTTGCACTTAGGACTTTATTCCCTTGTGAATAAACCTTTGCTCATCTCTTTCAAAAATGATTTAGGTATTTGTAGTCATTTATCCTTCCATATAATATAAAAACTGTTTGCTACGTACCTCTGAAAACCAGCTGGAATTTCCATTAGGAATTTAGTGAAATTATAGAATAATTTTTAAAAACTGTAATTTTTTTATAATAACTCCTTCCATACAAATCCAGTTCATCAGAAATACTTCTATGATCTTTAATAGTATTTGGAAGTTCTCATAGAATTCTTGCACATTCTTTCTTCAGCAAATTTTTAGAAATTTTATGGACTTTGTGGCTATTATAGATAGAATTGTATTTTCCTTTATTTGTTTGTTTCTTGTATAAAAAATGGCTGTTGATGTTTTAATACTTAGTTTGTGTCTAGATAACTTCCTAGATTTTCACGGTAGCTCTAATGGTTTGCTTTTTATTTTATTAGTTTTCTAGGTAGAAATCATATCATCTGAAAAAAATACCTGTTCCCCTGTAATCCTTCTAGTTTTATTTATATGTTAAATTTATAACTAGATAAGTTCCTGAGCTCTCTTATTATTCCCAATGTTTTGCTAATTGTTTTGTATGCAATCATATAAGCTGCAAATAATGATAATTTGTTCTTTAATATCTATTTTCATACCCCCTTATTTTTCTTGCCTTACTGGATTAACTATGACTTTTAGTGTTCTATTGAATAGCGATGACTACAGTAGGCAGACATCTTGTTCTTGATTTTCAGTGGAATGCTTTAAAGCTTCAAAATTAAACATATCTCCTGTAGGTTGCTTGTAGGTACATTCAACCATACAGTGGGAGTTTCCTTCTTTCTGAGTTGCTAATATTTTATCAGAATGGACACTTAAATACATGCCTTTCCTGTAATTCTGGAGATGATTGTATGGTTTTAGTCCTTAGTCTGTTGAAGTAAGTGATTCTATTAAGAGATTTTTTTAATGGTAAACAATCCTTGCATCCTATGGATAAATCCCACTTCATTTGGTGCTGATTTTTGTTTGTAAATATTTTATTTGAATCTGTGTACATAATTTCTGAGTAAATACACATAAATGAGATTGCCTGATAATTACTATTTTAATATGTGTTTTGCTTTCTTGCAGAGGAATTCTTGCTGACTTTGGTGTCATAAAATGTTTTCCTCATAAAGGTAGTTGGGATTGTTTTCCAACTTTTCCTCTACCTAGAACAAAGTGTATGGAATATGATTACCTGCGGATCATGTCGTCTTGACCTAGGACCTTGAGAAACCAGTAAAAACTTTGACTACTTGTTCATTTTTCCTAACAATTACTTATATATTCAGATTTTCTCCCTCTCCTAGGATTTTATAAATAAAAGTGTGCCTATAACCAAGTGCTCATATTAATTATACATGGTATTTTATTATTTGAATCTGTACATTGCTTATCTGTAATATGTCTACTTTTCTAATAATATTACTCTTTCAATCAGGTCTAAGAGGGTTTTTTGTATTTTTATTAACTTTCTCGATAAACTAGCCTTTAGTGTTGTCAGTCACCTTTATCAATTTTTTGTTTTGCTTATTTTAAATATTATTGCTTTAAATTAATTTTCTACCTTCTAAATTTTCATTAATTTTTTGCTCATTTTCTAGCTTCCTCATAGAAAAGCTTATATGTTTTTAGTCTGTCTTGTTTACAGATTAATGCTTAATTTCCATATATGTGTCATTTTAGAATCATTTATAAACTGGACAAAGAGAATATGTGCTCACCTATTTAAAAAAAATGCATGGTAATAATATTGCAAAGTCTAATCCTTGATGACCATTGTTAAAAAATCTCAGAAAGATTAAAATTAAATGAAAGCAGAAATGTGTGAGTGTGATGCCAGCCCTGGTATCAGTTGCCCTACATTGAACCCGGCGTATATGGGATTAAAAACCAAAAGGGGCTCATTCCCTTTCCCAGCTCCTCTAAATTACATTCACATGTAGATATCGGTTGTTTTAATCTTTGTGTCCCTAAATTCCACAAGGCAAATGAAAGTAACAAATTGTTACAGCCCAGGTGGCCTTAGGCAGGGGACTCACTCTGGAGTTTGGTTAATTATGGGTCCTTTCAAGTCTTGTTACAGGGAAACTGATATCCAGAGACTATCAAGAAGCTGAAGCTTGCCCAGTTCCTGGGCTTCCTGGCACCGAGATCCACCATTCATCACGGAGGCTGACACCTGCAGCTCTCTTATCTTCACCACACACCGGCTTATGGGAGGACACAAAACTGCAAGGTCACAGCTCCCTCTCACCTAACTAAAACCTTGTAAACTTTATAACTGTTAATTGGCAGCAGTTTCCTTCTTCTCCCCAGGCCTGATTTCAGGTGGCCCGGGAAGATTGATCAATGGAGCCCTAAACCTCCTGCTGTAGAAAGGGATAACAGCTGGCCTGGCACCAGAACATCTGGGACCCTCATAAATTTTCTCTCACCAGATGCTTACAGTCGCGTACATAGCACATTCCTTCCCATAGATTTCCCTTCAAAGCCTCAACTCCAAATGCCTTAGGAGGTCTGTGGATTTTGTGGCACAAGCTCCCTACAGCCTCATTTTGCTAGCAAAATTAAACTTTTTTTCTCTTCCTCAACTTCTTGTCATTGTGTTCATTGATTTGGCTATGGTGACAAGGTCCTTGTTTTCCAGCAACAAGTGCAGATGCGCACTTTGTTCATAGTCCACGTCTGCTTCCTGTTTTAAATACTGAGGTACTGAATTTACAAATCACCACAGAAAATTGAAGAAAGCATGCATGAATCATTTCTAAAACTTACAGGCCACATCAATTATGAAATTCACCTACAAATGTTTCTAGCCCCCAAACTAACATCACACAGAAAATGAATTTCAAAGCAAAAATCACGAATTCTAATTTTCTTGATACATGATATAGATTGGTTTTCCCTTTATTCTTGCTAAAATTCCTCCCAATCTCTTACTCCTGCCTGTGATGAAATATATGTTTGTGTGTAGATGTGGTGAGGTGTCTTTGAAGAAGAAATTTCTCTTCCCTTCTTTTTCCCTGTGTTACGCATTCCTGCACTCACAAGTCCTCTTTAAATTCTTCTTTCCTGAAATGAGAAATTTCCTATGAACTACCAGCTTGCTGTAGACTTGATCACTTAAACTTCTTCTCATGTGTGAATAAGAAAAGAAATTTTTTTAAAGATCACTACTAACAATTAAAATAATAATTTAATAATTAAATGATTACAAATTATAAACAAATATTCATAAATGTGATGATACAATGATGTGTTAAATTGTCTCTCATACACAAAGCTGACTATAACAATCTGGTCATATGTCTGGATTTCCCTTCCCTTGGATTTCCTTTTAAAAAATTTCTTATATGCCATGAAAAAGTTTAGCAAAATTAAAATCTAATTAATAAGTTAGAAAAACATCAAATTCTAAGTTACACCCTTTTACTGTTCAACACAACTGCACATTTTAAAAATTCTCATCTTTCCACTTGATCAAATGATTTTATACAAATCATCAGAAGATGGGACACAGGTGGGTGCAGTACTCAGCACCTTCCATGTTCTTTCAAATGGAGGAGGTTTGTCACCAATCCACTTATCCACTTCCTTGGTCAGCCTACTCATTCTGACAATACAGCCAACTCCTTCCAATTGTGAAATCTCAGGAAACTTATATTTCAGCTCCTATTTTCTTCAAGTCCAATTACAAACCTGCCTCACATTCTATAGTAGGGTGTCGATCCTTTCTTGAGGAGATTCTCAGTAGTGGAAACTTCTATCCCCCAAACAAGAGCCCACTGTGGCTGAGGCAGAGTGTTTGTTTAGGAAATCAACAGGAATGGATACTAGGAGAGAGGAAAGCTCTGTATTTACCCTATGTTGAGGTTTTTAAACCTACCAATAGAGAAAGGAAGAAATAATTTTCAGAGATTTTATAGAGAACAACTTGGTAAACAGAAAAGATGGGAAAGAAAGGCTACAAAGATCTCTGAAGCTTGACTCTGGGTGAGTAAATACAGACATCAAAAAAGGAATGAGCTTGGAGGAAGAGATTATTCATTGTATTTTAAATACCTGGAGACACAGCTGCTGCTCATATATTTGGAACCAATCTCAGGGAATATGTTTACCATACAAATCGGAAATGCTGAATATGTGATGAATGAATGAATGGATGGTCAAACTGTCTCAGGAAGAAATTCACAGAAAATGTCTGCATTTTGATTATTTAACTGTCATTGCCATGGCATTTCATGGTTCATACCCCATATCATACCATCCAGGACAAGAGAGAGCATCTCTTTCCCCTACCATCAAACACAAGAATCAGGCTTCATATAGACTGTGTCACCTTAGAGCAGGTACCTAGCCCTGAGCCATCACTGAGCAAGTAAAAGTAGGATCTATACCATGATTTGGCTTAAATTATGGGTTACCTATTCATCCTTTAGCCTGTGACATCATCAAGGATGTTTTCTCATGATTGCTTTAGGCTGATCAGAGTCCAGGTCTACAGATGAGGATGGAGTCAACCAACCAAAAATCAAATGGCTGCTATGCAAGGGTGACAAGGTAGATTGGTGCGTAGAGAAGCAACCAGCCAGTCTAATCCAAGTAGAAAGAGTCCAGTGGTCCCACTGTTTGCTCTCCTCTGTCCCATAGTTTTCACCTTCCCCCCTTCTCCGATCTCAACTTTATTTTCCAAAAATTTCCACATGTGTAGCTGCTGCAACCAGCGCTTGGTCCCTCTAGATGTTTCCTTTGCCCTGGGCCCCCATATCAGCTCCTTAAACAAATTAGAGTGAAGTCCCTTTCCCCTAGTTTAACTCAAATAAATTGTTATACTAAGAATCTAAGATAGAAACAACAATGAAAGCACTAAACTATAGAATCAAGTGAAGAAGGCAAAATTTTCAAGCTCAGAAGATAGTGATGATCTTTCTCTCTCCCACTACTTTATACTCATTGTATCCCTGCTGTATAGTAAATGCTGAAGAATTATTTGCTGAGTTAATTAATGAATCCCCAAATAATTGAAGTCTAGTCATGCATGTCTGAACTCACACTTCCATTCGGGATCATTAATCATAAAGAATCGATCTTCTTTATCCATGAATTCCATATTTACTAATTAGCCTACCTGTTAAAATTAACTTGTAACTCCAAGTTTAATACTCACAACACTATCACAGTCATTCATGGATGAGCACAGAGTGACATAAACTGTGTCACCCTCCTCACACATTTCCAGCTGAGGTCAAACGAGGTTACACTCTCCCTCCTTGTTTCAGCTCTCACATTGTAAACAATGTCCTTTTCAATGTCTCTTTACTGCCACATTTTCTGCTTTTTTGTGCTCTTGGTTGGCAATTTTGCTGTTTAAAATGGCCCTGAGGCATAGTGCTGAAGTGATGTCCAGTGTTCCTAAGCACAAGAAGGCTGTGATATGCCTTATGGAGAAGAAGCACATGTGGATAAGCTTTGTTCAGGCATGAGTGATAGAGTTGTGGTCTATGAGTTCAGTGTTAACGAATCAACAATGCAGTAACTCCAGACAAAGGAAGAGGAAATTCACTGACCTATATATGGAACCATCCAGAGAGTGCTAAGGTAATATCTATAATGCTGTGATAAAGCTAGGGAAAGATGGAAGAGCAGTTAGATTTGTGGAATCATGAGATGGTGACAGCCTTATATTCGTTTGTTTGTTTTAAAAGCAGAGTGGACAGCACAGCTGTGTGGATGAAACTCCAAGAAATTTACCATCCTATTACCCAGGGTGGGGAAAATGTTAAACACTTCTTGGCAAGTGTTTTATTATAAAGAAATACTGCTTATAACAATATAAATTATTAGGAAACGTATATATATATTAAATAAGGTGTCTTTAAGCACAAACACATATAACAAGGCTATGTATTCATCAGTTGACTCACATGTGGTGACCTGAGGCTCACAGGAACCTAACCCTGTATTTCCCACAGGAGTGATGGCTCGATAGTCACTAACCCAGTGTTCACAGTGACTGTAACACGACAGCCATGAACAGCGAGAATGTACTGCATGTGCTCTCCTTGCCTTCACCTCACTTCAGTCCTGAGGATCAACACTCTTGTTCTCTTCTCTCGACCATCTTCTTTTCTCTTCAGTGACACACTTGCACTACCTCTCAGGCATCACCTACATCAGTGCTTCTCAAATTTCAATGCACCTGTGAATCCCCTGCTGATGCTGATAAATGCAAGTTATGATTCAGTAAGTCTGAGACCCAGGACTCTATATTTCTAACAGGCTCCAAGGTGATAACTCTGCTGCATGTCCTTGAACCACACTGAATAGCAAGGATGTACATCCTGCCTTCCCATTTTGCTTTAGAGTACTTGGAGCAATAGCTTCACTCCAGTAGGTCTCTACAGTTAAACAATAAGAATGGTCAGAGGCAACATTGTGTTTCTCCTCAGGGCTCAGAGAAGTTGCTAAGGAACAGGGAAAGTGTGAGTCTCTTGGCTGAGTAAGAAGACTTTTAACAAGAAGAGCATCAAGTGTCTCAACTACTACAAACCTGTCAGGAAGGAAAAGAATAAGAAAAGTCTACAAATGTGTCATAAATTCAACATGGATTTTTATTGGGAAAATATTGTATGCAGGTAAGACACTTTGCCAAGGATACAAATATTAAAAAGATGTGGACTTTGCTCTCAAAAAGCTTAAAAATTATAAAAGGAAAAGGATCTAAATAGCTGCAACAATGGGCAGGAAGTAATGAGTAAATGTGACAAAGAACAGTTCAAGTGTGCTGGGAGGTCAGAAAAGGCAGAGACTGCTTCCACTTGTGAATCAGGGAAGGCCCTCTGGAGGAAGTGACATCTGAAATGGACATGACCCATTAATATTTGAACATAGGGAGGTTGCTAGGACCTTAGCCATTCCGAATTACAATTTGAGTAAAAGTTCCAGGCCCAGGTCAGAACAACCAATCCTGCAAAATTACATTTGGCTTATACTGACAAGTGATCTTTAAGCAGAAATAAATAACAACAGCAATGTTTATAGGAAGAGTTGAATGCATGTCATCACCATGATGAGTCTAGATACATCTTGAGCCCCTGGGCTGCTGGGATCTTATCCCAAAGGGAGAAGAGTACTTGGGGGTTCACAGTATGACCTGGTAAGAACAGAGATGGAAATCACTGTGCATGAGGTGGAGGTGAGAAGTGAGGAGTAAGAAGGAAGGGGACTGGAAGGAGAACTGAGGAGAGAGAAAACACAAAAAGATGGATAGACAAGTAGAGAGTGGGGAAAAGAGTAGAAGGGATGGATACAAGGAACTCACCAGCACTTCCTAAGCCAAAATGCAAGACCTGCCAGAAGCACCAGGGGCACTATCGCTGCCAAGATGATCAAGCCCACAGAGCTGTGACGTTCTGTGGATTTGAGTGCACACAAAGGAGTCATTTCAAATCCACCCCATTTTACGGCATTTCCCTGGTCTTCCTATGTTCACTTGAGTGTCTGCCTCACCAATTTCCTTTCTCCCTATTTCTTCTCTGACATGCTGAATTCTTTGCTGAATTTCCTCTCAGAAATTCATCTCTGAAATGTTGGATGAATCCTTCATCTAACCCTCAACATCTTTCTACATCTGCACATCTCTCATTTTCCACTTTTCTTTTTCTTAGGTAACTTACCTTTATTTCTTCTGAGTATGAAGTCCCTATGTCCCAAATTTTCATCTGGCTCTCCTGTTCTGCTTGAGGACCACCTACTCCCATTCCCAGCTTGGGCCCCAGTTCTTTCTTACTCCAGTAGAGGATGATGTCCTACCCTCCTAGGCTGCTGTGTCTCACCCGGCAAGACAGGCCAGCTGTCTCAATGACTTCCACATCTAAGGACTTCTGAAGATACCATGTCCCATCAGCATTGGGCAAGGTGTCACTTCGCTGAGTGCCTGGATGCTCCTGCTCACCCCGCATCCACATCACCCAAATAGGCTTTGGGTGGAAGCCAGAGACATGACAAACCAGCATCAGACGGCCAGGACCAGGACTGGGGCCAGCGGACAACCAGCCTCTGGCTTTACTGCAGAGAACAGGAAAGATATTCAGATGAGGACTCTAACACAGACTTACCTGTTCAGATCTTCATATCAGTTTAGATAGACACATCTTTCCCACCTCTAGGAATCTGTTACCCATTATTCTCTCTCCCTCCTGGCTCCTTCAAAGAAGGAGGAAGATGGAAATGTATGATATTAGAATAGAGAAGTCTTGGAGGAAGGGTACATGACTGACCTTGTTGCTGAAGATCTGCCTTCCCTGCATCAAGAAGACTCAAGAGGATATGCGGGCAGGTATCACTGAGAAGCTGGTGTATTATATCCAGGGTGACTTGACTCCTATAGTATAGTCTGTAGACTTGCTGAGCCCTACTTCCACCCTTTGGAGATGGCAACCATGAATTGTTCTGGAAGTTCAGAAAATCTGTTCCTTGATAAGCAACATGCATGAAGCCTACAGTGGCTTCACCAAAGTTCGGCTCACAACCTGCTGTCCACTGTACCTCAAAGGGATCTGGGGAATAAGGATTGTGAAATTGTCAAAAAAACAAAGTAAAAAAGATAAAATGAAAGGAGTGGAAGTAAAATACAATAGAAGCAAAAGGGAGAAGCTTAGGAAATTTGAGGAATAGAGCAAAGTTTGGTTTAACCAGAGGTTCAGAAAAGAGGAATTGTTAGTAGTTGGAAGAAGAGATGAATGACATGAGGAAGGTGCCAAATTATTCAAAGAAGGCAACATGAATGGTGTGGGCGGAGAATAAGGTGGACTGAGCATAAGAGAGTTGGCATTATAATAATCTATGGTGAAAGGAATGCAATAGATTACAATGAGTATATCAACAGAGATTGCTGAAGAGATGGATGGGGGAGAAGGTGATACTTTAAGGAGTCAAGGAAAGAGTGAGGAAACTGAGGATATCTGGGTGGAGGCCAGGGAAATGGGTGGTTACAAAAGATCACTAATGGAAGATAATAAGGAGCAAGCCTGCAGTCAATGAGAGAGGAGTTCATAAGCAACAGAAAACTTGAAGCTTTTGAAGAATCCAGATTTGGATTATACTCTCTGCCCAAAAGTGTGTAATTGCCCAAAAGTGTGTAATTGTAATTCTATCCTGTTCACCTTTCCATAATTCAATTGCTGTGTAACAAGTCTTGTGTGGCATTGAAAAGACACTTTACCTCTAGGGCATTTTTTCTCATTCATACTATAAAAGCATGAAATCAAACTGCTTCCCAGCACACCACATGATCTTCTCATGCCCCTGCTGTCTTCTGTCACTCTGTCCTTCTCTTGCCCTTTTGAATAGTCCCCAAATATTCTCTTCCCCTATCTCATGCCCACCCCACCTCATTCACATCTCTGACTTCTCATTGGTTGCTTTATTTGCTTTTTCAGAATGCCTAGGATTGTCCTGTGTAACAGTATAAATTACCACCAATTCTCTATTATTCTTAGGAGAGAACCAATGTTCATCACAGAGACCACAGGACCATTGAAACACCTAAAGAAAAACCCTTCTGTTTGACTTGCATTGATATGTATTCACTCACCAAACAGTCACTTAGCACCTGCTGGATCAAGCATCTTGCTACACTCATGAATATACAGTGGTTTACACTGTGATCACTTTCTTCAAGGAGCTTTCATGCTACTTGGGCAGAAAGAGTTAAGGCAAGAACTATAAATCTTAATGTGCTGAGTGTTATTATAATTTATAGACTTTCTAGACAAAAACAAGCATCCTTGAAATAATATTTTCCAAAGTGGCTACCCTTAGATGATGTTTGCCCACTCAGAATCTTGAGTTCAGTGGTCTGCATGGGGTGTTGTATCTATATCCCTATTGTACTGGATCCCCAACATCTAACAGAGTGCTGGTAAGTGGTAGGTGCTCAATGAATATTTTTGAATGATTTAATAGTTTGGCTAAGGAATCCAAATCTTTTATAAAATAGAGATCTTCAAGATAAAAATTTTTTAAGGAATCGGAAAGTGTTACTTGTAACCCTACTTGGTGAAATGAGAATCTCATACAGTTTTATTTAGGATGAAAGCACATGCTAATAAGCATGAAGTTTACACAGAAAGTGTTGCTGTAAATCTCCTATTACTTATAACAAGAAACCAGTGAGAACTTGTGGGAAGTGAAGTTAATAGAGTGTTCTGGTGTCATTTATCCATTATTCCTTTCTTATTGGTTCTGCTTGGATGTTCTGTGCTTGTCTCATCACAAGCTGCCTCTTACCGGACACACCAACCTTCCTCTTTCATGGTGTTTATAACTATTTAAAAGCTCTTAAATATTATCTGTGCTTTGTATCATCTGGATAAATGTGTTTGGGCTGTTTATTTTGTTATTTCTTGGTTTACAAGTAAACAGAAATTATCTCAGGTTAATTTAAGGAAGAAAACATTTTGGAAAGTTAAGATTAGAACATAGAAAGAAGGAAAGAGCTTCACTCTCATACTTACAATTTTGAAAAACTGGATAATGAAAATCACAACTTCTCTTCAATATATCAGACGGCAGAAATATCAGGGCAACCAATTAACCCAGAATCTAAGGAAAGACAGACTCCTCCAGGGAAACAGGGGATGCAAATCCCTGCTGACTTAGGATAGATGTCAGATGCTATACAAGCCAGTAAGAATAATTCAGCTGAAACTGTTAACAAATTACTAAAACCTAGCAGGAGTATCTAGAACCCCTGAGAGTCAAAGAGAATTGTATCATCTCTAGGCTTTTTTCCATAGACCTCACCAGGGGCTCCTGAAAGATTGGAGTCAAGGATGTAGACTACAGAAGTCTTTTCTTGTGGTGCAAACATGAGGTATGAGAGCAGCTACTGCATGAGAAAGGGAGGAAGTCCCTACCAGATATTTCCCCCCTATCTCCTACGCAGAAAAAAAGCCTTAACCTGGTGGGGGAAGGGCAGAATGCCCTGTTGCCTTCAGGGCACAGGTGAAGGTGCACTGCAACAGAGGAAAGGGGAAAAATGGGAAGGGACAAAAAACTTCCTATTTTAGACTCTTAGAGGTCCATACTGCTGAGAGAAATGCAGGAACTCTTAAAGTCCCAAATACAAGACCTAAAAAACAAAGCACCTGCCTAAGAATGAGACTGAACCAGAACAAAGACAATGCAGCTCCTCCCTCTCCCAAGCAGGTTAGCAAGGACCAAGTCACAAAAGCAGTCACTGCTGGAAGAGTATTTAGAGCATGAAGATAACTCCTCTTGAGGCACAGCACAAAGGACACACCAAAATCTGAGAGGGAAGCAGACATTAAGAAACACCCTCTGGCAAAAAGCTCCTCCCTGCAAACAAAGTAATGCTGGAGGAATTTGAAGACTGTTGAAACAACAGCAAAACTCAAACCCAGTTAACTCCTGAACAGATTGATTCAAACCCACATTCGATGCTTAGAAAAGAAAAGAGATGGGGTCAATTCCAGACCCCGTCTCAACAATGCTATTTACCTCAATGTCTATTATTCTATGCAAGATGTCTACATCTTGACCAAAGGTTATTAAACACACACAAAAGGCAAGGGGGTGGAGCCCACAGACACCTAAGAGTATCTGCACTGTAAGTCACTGTGCCCAAAGGAGAGTGACATTAGCAAATTAAAACAAAGAAACAATAACAAAAAAAACCAACAAAACACATGACAGATAGATAGAGACATCAAAAGAACATAAAAGTTTTACATTTTAGTATCATTAAAAGCATTTTTTTGTTTTTTTGCTTTTTAAGTATGAGGCCCCACATTTCCATCTTGCACTGGACTCCTAAAATCATGCAGCCACCAGTGCTTATAGCCTTGAGTGTGGAGTAAGGAAAGCAAGGAGGAGGCAGTTTGGGTTTGGGTAGGAAGGAGAAGGAAGAATTAACTAAATGAGGAATGAAGTTCTGGGCCCAAAGAGTTGGGAGATAGTCATGATGTGGGACCACTGAGTCGCAAATCAAAAAAGAATTTTCAGACAGGAGCCACCGGTTCATGTGCCTTTATTCAGCATGGGGATAGAGCCCATGGGCAGTAGAGAGCTGCACTGAAAGTGTCTGTGCATGGCCATTATATATGACTTTAACTATTTTTACTACTCTAAAGAAACGTCAAAGGAAGAAATATTAGGGGATCTGGTCAAGTGAATTGATGGGTTCTGATTAGTCTCAAAGATTATGGTGTGGGGGCTGGTGAACGAGATGTAATCTTGCATTCCAAGGTATGGTGTGCCTCAAAGAGCACGTAGGCAGGGGATTAGAGTCATTGATCACCTCCTGAGGTAAATTCCTTCGCTCCTAGCCAGAGGCGATTGAGTAAGTAGGGGTCTGCTAGTCTGAGTGAAGTCTCATGGGAAGAATTGGAAATTGTAAAATGAGTCATGAACAAGGTATTGACCACATCAGTCAGAGACACCAAGGGGCATAGAAGATGCAGGAGGAGGAGGAGGAATCAAAGAGAAGAAGGAGAGAAGGAGGAGAAAGAAGAGGAGAAGAGGAAGAGGAGGGTGGCAGAAGAAATAGGGAAGCAGAAAGTGGAGGAAAAGAGAAGCAGGAGGAAGAGGAAGAGGTAGCTGACAGGGAGGTGGAAGAGGATTACAAGGAGAAGTGGAGCAGAGCCACAAGTTTCTCCAGCTCAGTTCCTGTGGGCAGAGCTAATCCTGATCGGGGATGCAGGAAGCAACTGGTACCTGAGTCATGATCCTGCTGTGGATTTGAAGCTTTCTCAGCCAGCCCCACTCTCAAGTGCACACTCAGCTATGGTGGATGAAGGACAAGATCTGAAAGAGGAGAAAGGAAAGGGCTTCTTGGAAGCTGAGGAACACTAAGAAATAGGAGAGCTGAGAAAGAGCAGAACTGGAAGAAAAAATCAAGATAAATGGGGGCAGATAAAATGAGTGCAGGGGAAGTGACCAGGATCAGGACTGAAAAAGAAAAAAAGACTTGAGAGATAAGGAGATAGCTATACAGATCACTGACATTCATGTGCTCCCAGATGACAAATAAATGAAAAGCAATAGTATGTATTGGAGTATATGAGGAAGCCATTTGGTGTGAAAATAATTCTGCCTGACCTTGTTTTCCCAGAAGGGCCTGAGGTGGCCTGTTAAGCATGCATTGTACATCTGCTTTAACATTTACTATGTCCCAAAGAAAAGAATGATGCCCTTGAAGATAGAAAAGTAACTTCCCCACATCTCAGCATTTCTTTAAGTATATGCCTGGAAACTAAGGGTTAATTACTGACCTGCTGTGCTCACCTTGTGACCACTGACCTGCTGTGCCAGCTAAGCATCTAGTGACAATTGTAAAAGGGACATTCCAATCATATGTGATGTGTGCTCTTTGTTCCACAATGGTATATAACCACTCTGTACACCCCATTTCTTTGGTGCCCTTCCTTCCTTGAGGAATGAAGGCCCTGGGTTATGTCTTCAGACCTGGCTCATAATAAATTCACCCCAACTTTGATTTATAGATTGACTATGAATTATTTGCATTGACACAGACATAGGAAACGTCAGAATAGAAAAATGGTGTGGGTGGGGTGTACCCTGAATAGAACTTAGCCAGCCAGGGTATCCCAGCTATCCTGGGGGAGTCCAGCATTCTTCCCCATTTCACCAGAACTCCCTGGGTCTTCCTTCCTAATTCACTGGGGATAATGCCACAAGCTTGCTCATGTTCTTCCTAACAGCTCTTATTTATTGCTTCCCCAAACACCATCACAGCTCTTGAATTCCTCCCTCTTTTGTGAAGCTTTCCTCAGAACCCAGAGGTGAGCTCCCCTCCCCACACAGTCCCACATACTCATCTGAAATCCCCCTCACCACCAACAGAAACCTCAACTTTCCGGCTAGAAAAATCCTCTTCTCTCATGACCATGTGCCTTTTACTGAGCTTCTCATTTTCTCTTCCACTCTGCTTCAAGTTCTTCTCTCACCTTTCTGGCTTCCAGCAGCTCTTCCTGCATCTGGTCTGTGTGCCTCTCCCTCTCACAGCAAATCTCTTGCAGTAAAATCAGCTTTGGACTGAGAATCAAGATGAATTCCTGGATGGGACACCCGCTGGATGCAGTGAATTCGAGAAATCATATCCACATTCTGGTGTCAGTTTCCTTATCTGTAAAATGATGGGTTGAGGGAACTGAATATTTTCTCATATCACTTTTTGTCCTAACATTCTACATGTCTTATTTCTATCAGCTCACATTTCTTCCCAGCCTTGTGTTCTCCTCTTTCCCCCCTCTGCTTCTCCCTCCTTTTTTCCCACTCTTCCATGTCTTCACGGTCATTCTCCACTTAGCCTCCATCTCAGCTCCCAAGGCCTTTTCTCCATTTTCTCATACTCCCTATCCATTCAATCTCATATCAGTCCCTTCTCCCTGGCTGACTTTCAAACATAAAGCTTCATTTTATCACATGACCCTTGGATTCCACTGTGGAAATTATAAAACACAGTTATAGATTCTATTTCTGGCAAGATGGCACACTACATAACTTGTAAAGACGTTCAGTACAAACACCCAGAAGTGTGAGGTAAGAAATGTCCTTTAATTCTTTTTAAATGGAAAGCTACATTCACAATAATATAAGGGAAATCCCCAAGGGAACAAAACAAAAAAAAGGGGGAACCCAGAGAGGCAAGCAGGAACTGATACTTGGGCATAGGAGGCATTGCACAGGCTCCCTAGGGGTTTGGCTATTTTGGTCACTCAGATCAGGAGACAAGGCCTTGAGACCAGGCAAACAAGGGAAAGATGCAACTGAGGCTTCTGCTACACTCTCGTCTAGTCCAAGAAAATACCCACCCAATGGTACAGGGGAGGAAGCTTGTTTTTCTGTGCATTCACTGAATGTTTGTTTGTTTGTTTTTCACTCTGATAATTCCAGTCATAAGCCTGAGAGTGGAGTTCAAAAATATTATACTTATGGGATCCTGCAATAAACAATCCAGTAAATTCAAAGATGATTCCAAGTTTTTAATACCTCTGTGACACTTGGTTAAATTTAAAGAAAGTTAATGTCAAGAGAACCATCCTCAACACAAGCTGCAAAGGATTCCCACACATAAAGCATTTCCTAATATGAGGCCACAATCCAAAATTAGAGAAATAAATCATCATGAAGGAAAGTTGACAGAAAAACAAATAGGTTAGATCCTCAAGAAATCACACTTACAGAAAATTATATTTTAAAAGCTTAAAGATATTCAAAGAAATAGTACCAGAAAAGAAAGAGACAGGATCCAAAAATGTCAAGAAAGTCTTTTTTTTCCCCCTGCTGAGAAATACTGGCCCTGAACTAACATCAGTTGTCAATTTTTCTCTTTTTGCTTGAGGAAGATTCACCCTGAGCTAACATCTGTGCCAATCTTTCCCTACTTTGTATGTGGGTCACTGCCATGGCATGGCCACCAATGAGTGGTGTAGGTCCACATCTGGGAACTGAACCCAGGCCTCCTAAGTGGAACACAACAAACTTAACCACTAGGCCATGGGGCTGGCCTTCAGGCAGATTTTCTTTTTTTCTTTTGGTGAGGAATATTTGCCCTAAGCTAACATCTGATGTCAATCTTCCCCTGTTTGCTTGAAGAAGATTGTCCCCAAGCTAACATCTGTGCCAATTCTCCTCTATTTTGTATGTGGAATGCCACAACAGCATGGCTTGATGAATGGTATTTAGTTCCCTGCCCAGGATCTGAACCACCAAACCCCAGGCCACTGAAGTGGAGCATGCATACTTAACCACTACACCACTGGGAGGTAGAATTTTCAATAGCAAATTAAGCTTCTAGAAATAAAATTCTAATCACTGCAGTTAAAATTTCAGTGGGTGGATTAACCAACAAATAGAGAAAGCAATTTACAAATACTTCTAAATTGGGAAATCTGAAGAATTTCTTATAATGCAATACAGAGCAGAAGAGGTGTTGAATATGAAAACAGAAGTAAAGAGATATAAACGCTAAAATTAAATCCAATATAAGCCCAATAAGAATTTCCTTAGGAGACAAGACACATAATGAGAAGAGGAAATATTTGAAAATACAATGGCTGATAATTTTCAAAAGTTGATGAAAACCATAAATCTTTAGATTCAGGAAAGACAAAAGCTCCAAACCAAATCAATGAGTTTGAAAAATAATCTTCATTTTTCAGTGAAGAAAGCAACTCAAAGATGTAGGTAACTTATAAATCAATAAACTGAAGTTCCTTTTTCTTAGATTTCAGTTGTTAAGTAGTAATTGCATCAACGTCTATCAAAGGGGAATAAAATTTACCACCGTAAAACGTGTCTCTTTAACATGAGTATTATTTTTAAGAAACAAAAGACTCAGAAAATTTTTCTTCTTACCTTCCCTCAACTGCCTAAAAGAATTTAGATAAATGGCAGGTAATAGGAACAGAGACGTCACCAGAGATACGTACAAAGAATATGGGCAAAGTGTCATGGGGGAGGCAGCAGGGCCTAGATCAGAGTCCTCTTCATGTCCCATTGTCTCTGCATAGTATGGAAAACATTTATTTTGTCAACTGAGAAAACAACCACTACAACTTAAACAGCAGATATTTATTTTGGCAATTAAAATTGCAATTCGAGAGATATAAATTCAGGCAGAAACCCAACATGTGTTCCAAGGAAGACAAATGAGGCAAGAATTTATAAAGGCAAAAAGAGATAAATTACACAGGTAGTTTTGCAAAATTTGTGATTGGCACTGGCAACAACTGTTACTTCTTGGCTATACATGATTGCAAGCTAAGGCCGTCTCTAAGACAAAAAGTTCTTATCTATGGGAATAAGCATATTTCTTTTAAGAAGGTCAAGATGCCAACAGTGAAGCAGAGTTCAAAAGTTACATTTCATCTGGTAGAGACATGATGTGTGTGCATTAGCACCATTTCCTCAACGGCCTTTCACCTCCATTTTAGAAACTTTGACACATGTTACTCTATTTTGTTATTGCTGTCCACAGTTTACCAAACATTTGCTTTTCCCTCTCCATGTAAATTGCTTTCTTCCCCTTTGAAGTCCCAAACCACTACCCCCGCCATCCTCTTTGTCTTTAACTGAAGATGATATTTAAAGTGGTACTTTAGCTATTTTGCTGAGTTACTCAGTTTTCTGGATCTTCTCCCATGTATACATGTTATTAAACTTTGATTTTTCTCCTGTTATTCTGTCTGATGTCAATTTAATTCTTAGGCCAGCCAAAAGAACCTAGAAGTATAGAAGAAAATGTTTTCCTCTCCTACACCATTAAATACCAAGAGCTGTGCTAAACACTAAGATTAGAAAGAAACTCAAACTGTAGAGAACAAAATATGTAAGCAACTGTAAATGTAGAGTGTGCTAACTCTCATGAAAGTACAGGGATCAAATGAGCCTCATTAAATCTGTTGCATCTAATCTCCACTGCTTACAAGGACTTGCTCACTCTGAGCACCAGAATAGGGGTTGCAATAATCAGGTGGGACCAAGGCAGTGAGACTATATACCAATGAGAAAATTTCAAGTGGTTTTTAATTCAGAAGTTTATAAAAAATATATATATCAGAAAGGATTGAAACTGAACCTGCATAATGAGCACCACATGTAACATCTAGTATACATCTTCTCTTGGCCATACTGCTTAATTGTTCTCACCTGCTCTAGCGATCACTAGCTAATAAGGAGAAATTAATACACCTGGTAGGTGCCTCTTCTTGGACTGTTTGTGTATAATATTGCTAGTTTTTCTGGTTTATTTTGTCAGGGCCCTTATTATCAGATAGGAAGCAGGTGAAGACACTCTTTGCTATGCGTTTACTCAAAGTTCTTCTTAAGAGCATGCTCTACAAAAATTAATTTAAGGAGACTTTGATTTTCCCTAATACATTCTGAAAATGCTGCTTAAAGCTTTAATTATTATCCTGCAATGCCTGTTATATGCTTGCTTACTTTGCTACATTGCCTAATGACTAGTCACCTAGAAAAAAAAATGTTGCCAACATGGGATGCTTTAGTTTGCTAGGGTTGCCGTAACAAAGTACCACAGACTGGGTGACTCAAGCAACAAAAATTTATTTCTCATGGTTCTAGAGGTCAAGGTGTCAGCAGGTTTGGTTTCTTCTGAGGCCTCTCTTTGGATTGTAGATGGCCATCTTCTCATTGTGTCCTCACATCATTTTCCTCTGTGCACAAGCATCCCTGATGTCTCTTTGTGTGTCTAAATTTCCTCTTCTTATGAGGATATCATTCAGACTGGAGTAGGGCCCACCCTAAGGGGCTTGTTTTAATTTGCTTGCCTCTTTAAAGGCCCTATCTCCAAATACAGTCCCATTCTGAGATATGTTGAAGTAAGACCTTCAACATATGAATTTTAGGGAGATACAATTTAGCTCGTAACACTGGATATTTTCACTTTTCAAAATCTTCTTCATTTCATTTCTTTGGTTTTTAAAATCTTCTTGACTTTCAAATGCGTTTTTTTTTTAACAGAAGTGTCTCATAGACATCTAGACTTTAGAGACTGCTGCTATGGCTTATGAAAGTAATCCTTAAGTTCCCCAAAGTCTGTGATTCTGTATTGTTTTCCTATTAATAATTGTTGTCCTAGTATTTATGTTAAATTGACATCTCTATTTTAATGTATAAATAACCCTGATTTTTATTCATTAAGCCCTAAGAGAAACAGTTTCCTTTTCCCCTTGTTTCACAGGATGTACTTGAAGAGGAAGAAGAAAGTAGGAAGAATTACTCCAGTGGTTACCAAGATTTATTATAATTCTAAAGTGATTAACAGTACTGTATTACATTGCATTGACATAAGGATAGATTGTAGAGGAGAAGAACGGAATAAGGAGTCCAGAAACATATCCACATATATGGACACTTAAATTACAACATTATTGGTACTGCTTATCAGTGGTATTAGTCAACTGACCAACACTGAAAAAAATAAAATTTTACCCCTATTTCACACCACACACAAAAAGTAAGTCCAGGTATATTGTAGATCTAAATGTAAAATGTAAAATACTCAAGCTTCTCGAAGTCAAAATGGTGCAGTGGTTTTCAAAGTGTAATCCCCAGACCAGCAGAATCAATATCATCCAGAAGTTTTAAGAAATGCTAATTCTTGGACCTCTTCCCTAACCTAAAGAATTAGACACTCTGGAGGTATGTCCCAGCAATCTGTGCTTTAAAAGCCTTCCAGATGATTCTGATGCCCACTCAACTTTGAGAACAACAGAATAAGGAGAACATCTCTTGACCTTGGAGTGGGAGTAAATAATTAACAGGAGTAGATCACAATACGCATAAGAACAGTATCAATTAGCTGCATCCCATTAAAGAGAATAACTTTTCATCCAATTACAACTTAAAAGAGTGAAAACTAAACCAAAGACTGTTAGAAAATATTCACAATATATATATCCAACAAAGGACTAGTATCCAGAAATTATAAAGAACTTTAAATCAGTAAGAAAAAGACTGAGCCCCTCCCATGCAACACACACAGAAATAGATAAAAACTTAAACTGGTACTCCACAAAGAGTGGATCTAAATGGCTAATGGGTGTATGAAAATATGTGAAGTGTCATTACTCAACAGGGAAATATGAACTAAAACAACAGTTGGCTACACTGCACCCCCACCAGAATGGCCAAAACTAAAAGAATTAATATCAAATATGCATGAGGACATGGAGAAGATGGAAGGTAGATTGGTATAACTACTGTGAAAACCAGTTTGCCAGTATCTATTAAATGTAAAAAACATGTATAATCTGTGACCCATAAATTCCATTTCTATGTATATTCCCAAGAGAAATGAGCATGTTTATGTTCACAAAAAGACATGTCCAAAAATGTTCAAAGTAGAAATATTCAAAATAGCTAAAACCTGGGAGCAATTCAAATGTGTATCCCTAGTAGAAGGGATACATTGGCTATATTCACACAGTGAAATACTCCATAGCAGTGAAAAATAATGAACTACTGCTACATGCCTGAACATGGATAAATCTCACGGAAATAATGTTGAGTGAAAGAAGGCAGACACAAAATAGGACTTAGTGTGTGATTCTAGTAACATGAACATCAACAACAGAATCAAAACTAATTTATGATGATAGAGATCAGAACTGTTGTCATCTTGAACAGGACTAGGAAGTGGAGCCGTGAGGGAGACACAATGGTGTGTTATCAGAGTGGTCAGCACTATGGGAAATCAGGATCTGATCCTATTGGAACCCTCTGATGAATCATGCAGACTGTGCCTCAGTTTTGACAACATGAGGGATCACATATCCATGATCCCCAGCCCCTAATAGTCAAGGATTGCTGCATGGGGTATTAACTCCCCCCTCTTGCAGTTTTGAGCAGCCACAGTGATAACCAGCTTGTCGCAGGTGTCCCAACGATATCCTGAGAAAAGCCTTTGTGCAAAAATGTGAAAGATAAGCAGTGCAGCAGAAGTTAGGTTCTGTCACCAGTTGCCTTAGCAATGGTGGGGGGAAAAAAGTGGGTTGAAGAGATGTGAGGCAGGACACAGAGGTGTCTGATACCATCAGGTTTGTAGGAGCAAACAAACAAAAAATATAAAATATACACAATAAATTTTTTTCATAGGAAAACTTGAATACCCCACAGTCTGTTCAGTAACTGTTCAGCTCCCACTGACACATGGGGAAATATGGACATTCACGAGCATCAGGTTTCAGCTCTTCCTCTGAAAATTCTAGGTTGCTCAGTTTCACTCCATTCTGAATGAAAAACCCAGTGCCTAATATGGACAGCCACCTGCAGTGACATCTGTTCCTCTGTTGGCATCCTTATTTTAACCCACCACTTTAAGAAGAGCAGGCAAACTCGATTTGGTGCCTTGTAAGTAAACTATATTAATGTGGGGAGCTTTGTAGTAACACTTTGTGGTAAGTAGAGGATTTTATCTGACTCTGGGCTACTTCCCCCATATGTTTTCCGTAGTTACAATCAGCCTTAAACGAGATCTCTATATTGCATTCATCCCCTAAAAATTCTAATATCTCCAGACTGTGGAAGTCACTCTACTTAAATCTCCAAAATAAAGTATCTTTGAGAAAGTATACCAAATAAATTCCATTAAGCCAATTTAATTCCATTATTCTAAAACCACAAATAATTACTTTCTATTTTCCCCAATTTTATTTGCATTTTATTAAAGTATATTAATTGGCATCAATTTTTTATATGAAACAACTGTGCAAGGTAAAAGCTCATTGGCCAATCCAATGTTGAGTTTTACCTGTAAAGGGTTTGCTTCTGTGAGTTTTCTTTTGCAGCCATTATTTCTACCAAAATGCAAATTTCCCAGATTGAATTGTACTGATATAATGTTACTATATGCAGTTTTATCCACTATAAATTTTATTTTGTGTTGATTTTGCTGCTATTCAGGTTTATTTTAGAATTTAGAAAAAGCAAAAATACTTTAGCTCATTGATGCAATTTTAGTGAGATGTTCTATGATTTTCATTTGTCCTGGATTGATTTATTATATTGCTAATTTTTTTCTCCCACAACCTTTGCCAACTGGGTACTAACTAGGCAGGCTCTGAACTGAGAAAAGTGGTTACAACAGGAGCAAATGTTCTCTGTTATAGAGATGATCGTGTCTCCTATAAATAAAGTTAGGCTTTTTGTTTTACAGTCTTTATAGGTTTAATTTCCTTCTTTTGTCCTATTAATTCTCATTTGTTAATCTTATTCTTAATTAATAAGGTTGGGACCTCCAGTACAAAGCTGAGTACAAATGGTGAGCACAGACATCCTTGCCTTGCTCTCAATCTTACAAGAAAAGCCTATAATGTCACCAGTTAGTATGCTGTCACCTGTAAGTTTTTGTTGATGCCCTTTATCAAATTGAGAAAGTTCCCTTTTATTCCTAGTTTAACTCGGAGTATGTGTCATAAAAATCTATTGAATATTTCAAATATTTTCTTTGTATCTGTTGAGATAATAATATGATTATTATCTTATATTCTGTTAATGTGGTAAATTATGTTTGATTTTCAAATATTCAGCCAATCTTCTTTATCTGGGAAAAACCCACATGGTCATCATATAATAAATCTTTTACGCACTGCTGGATTTTTTTCAATTTTTAAAAAGATTTCCGTGTCTAAGTTTATAAGAAATGTTGGTGTATAATTTCCTTGTCTTCTAATTCCTTGTAAGTTTTAAGTGTTAGGGATGTGCTGACCTCATAAAGTAAACTGGGTACTTTTGCCTTCTCCTGTGTCTTCTGAAAGATTCTATACAAGATTGGTATTTCTTCTTCTTCAAATGTTGATTGACTCCTACAAGCATTCTGAGCCAGGAGTTTTCTTTCTGGGAGGGTTTTTAATAACACATTTTTAATTTTTATTATTTATTTTTATTTTATTTTTTACATTTAACATTTATTATAATAATAGGAAGCTATTATTAATACAGAATTATTCAGATATTTTCTTCCTTCTTACCTCAGTCATAGTAAACCGAGCTTCTTAAGGAACTTTTTGCTTTTAATCTACATTTTTGAATATATTTGCATAAATTTTTTCATAATAGTCCCATCTTATCCCTTTAATAATAAAAGACCTGTGGTACTACCCCTTCTTTACTCTTAATACCAATAATTTGTCTTTTCTCTCTTTTTTTCCTTGTGTGCTAAGAATCCTGGTTGTTTCTTTTAAATTATTTTATTGAGGTCACCTTGGCTTATAAAATTTGTACATTTCAGATGTACATTATTATATTTCAGATTCTATATAGACTGCATCATGTTCACCACCAGTAGTCTATTTTTTATCCATCAGCATAACTATGTGCCCCTTATACATTCTCCCTACCCCCTTCCTCTCTGGTAACCACTAATCTGTTCTCCTTATCTCTGTGTTTGTTTCTTTATCTTCCACATATGAGTGAAACCATATGGTATTTGTCTTTCTTTGTGTGACTTATTTCACTTATCATAATACCCTCAAGGTCCATCCATGTTGTCACTAATGGCACAATTTCATCTTCTTTATGGCTTAGTAGTAGTCCATTGTGTGTGTGTGTGTGTGTGTATGTGCCTATTGCCCATCTGTATATCTTCTTTGGGAAAATGTCTATTCATATCCTCTGCCCATTTTTTTATTGGTGTTTTTGGTTGGTTGTTGTTAAGTTGTATGTGTTCTTTATATATTTTAGATTAACTTCCTGTTGGATATATCATTTTCACCCAGTTGGTGGGTTGTCTTTTGTTTTGTTGATGGTTCCTTTGCTGTGGAGAAGCTTTTTAGTCTGATGAAGTCCCATTTATTCATTTGTACTTTTGTTCTTGCCTAAGTGGACATGGTATTCAAAAAGATACCTCTAAGGGTGATGTCAAAGAATGTACTGCCTATGTTTTCTTTTTGGAGTTTTATGATTTCAGGTCTTACATTCAAGTCTTTAATCCATTTTGAGTTGCTTTTGCATACAGTGTAAGATAATGGTATATTTTTATTCTTTTGCATGTGGCTCTCAGTTTTTACAACACGATTTATTGAAGAGACTTTCATTTCTCTGTTGCATGTTCTTGGCTTCTCTGTTGAAGATTAGCTGTCCATAGATGTGTGGTTTTATTTATGCGTTCTCATTTCTGTTCCATTGATCTGTATGTCTGTTTTTCTGCCACTGCCATGCTGTTTTGATTAGTATATCTTTGTAATATATTTTGAATTGAGGGAGAACTTCCAACCAAAAGTGGCAGAATACACATTCTTCTCAAGTGCACATGGAACATTCTCAAAGATAGACCATATGTTGGGAAACAAAACAAACCTTAATAAATTTAAGATTGAAATCATATCAAGCATCTTTTCTGACCACAATGGTGTGAAGCTAGAAATCAACTGCAAGAAAAAACCCAGAAAGTCACAAATATGTGGACATTAACAAAATGTTAGTGAACCAAACTAGTGGATCAATGGAGAAATCAAAAAATACCTAGAGACAAATGAAAAGGAAAACACAACATACCATAACTTATGGGATGCAGCGTAAGCAGTATGAAGAGGGAAGTATATTGCAATACAGGAATAAGAAAAATCTCAAATTAACAACTTTACTCTATACCTAAAAGAATTAGAAAAAGAAAAACAAACAAAGCCCAAAGTCAGCAGAAGGAAGGAAATAGTAACAATCAAAGCAGAAATAAACAAAATGGAGACCAAAAAAAAAAAAAATAGAAAGGATCAATGTAACTAAGAGCTGTTTCTTTGAGAGCGTAAAAAAAATTGACAAATCATTAACCAGACTCACTAAGAAAAAAAGAGAGAAGCCTCAATTAAATAAAATCAGAAATGAAAGAGGATAAACTAATAAAGACACCACAGAAATACAGAGGATTATAAGAGAATACTATGGAAAACTATATGCCAACAAATTGGATCACCTAGAAGAAATGAATAAATTCTTAGAATCATACAACCTCCTAAAACTGAGGCAAGGAGAGATAGATAATCTCTCTTTCATTCTTGATCATTCTTGCTAAGGATCTATCAATTTTATATTCTTTTCAAAAATAAACATTTGGCTTTATTGATTTTCTCAATTGTTCGCTTTCTGATTTATTGATCTCTTCTTTAACTTTATTATTATCTACTTATACTGTATTTACTTTGGGTTTTTGTTGTTGTTGCTTCTTAAGATGGAATCAGATAACTGATTTTAAACCATATTTATTGTTGTTATTTAATATAAGCATTTGAACTCTGAGGTTGCTCTTCGCTATACAACACTTTTGAAATATCCCAAATATTTTGATATGTTGTGTGTTCATTATGATTTAGTTCAAATTATTTCCTAGTCTCTCTTTTGAATCCTTCATTAGCCAATGTATTATTTAAAATTGTGCTACTTAATTTTCAAGTATTGGGATATTTTCTAGATGTCTTATTATTATTGATTCCAAATTCAATTCCACTGTGATCAGAGAATATACTGAGTGATTCCAATCCTATGATATTTATTGAGACCTCTTTATGGCCAAGCATGTGGTCTACAATGATACATGTTTCATGTGTGCTGTGAAAAAAACATATATTCAGAATTTGTAAGGTGTAATGATAGGTGTATATTAGCTTGTGTTACAGTGTTGTTCAAATTTTCTATGTTCTTATTCATTTTTATTCACTTATTTCCTCAATTGCTTAGAAAAGGTGTGTTAAAATCTTCAGTTATGATTGTGATTTGTTTATTTGTCCCTTCCATTCTAAAGATCTTTCCATCATGAATTTTGATATTCTCTTATTAGATGCATTAACAGTTAGGATTTTATGCCTTCTTTATGAACTGATCACCTTTTCATTGTATCTGGGCTTACAACTTATATCATTTCTCTTTATCCTGAAGGACTTACCATAGCATTTCTTAGTAGGTCTACAGGCAACAAATCCTCTCAGATCTCATTTATCAGAAAATATCTTTATTTCATCTTAATTTCTGAAGGATACTTTTACTTAATATAGAATTGTAAGTTGACAGTTTTGTTTGCTTTTTTCTCAACACTTGGAAGAAGTCATTCCATCACCCTTTAGCATACATTTCTAATGAGAAGGGAAATGTCATCCTTATCATTGTTCCCCTGTATGTATAATATCTTTCTTCCTGGCTGCTTTTAGGATTTTCTCTTTATCTTTGATTTTCAGCATTTTGTCTATGACATGCTTCAGTGTAGTTTCTTTTGAACTTATCCTGCTTGGGACCTACTAGGATTTTTGAATTTGTGAATTGATATTTTTCATCCACTTTGGGGAATATTTGGTATTATTTTTAAAAATATTTTTTCTGCCCCAATCCAATTATTATGACACAAGTCATAGCCACTCTGTTCAGTTATTTTTGTCTTTCAGTCTTTTTTCTCAATGTTTTATTTTAGATAATTTCTATTGTCTTTTATTTAAGATTACTGACTTTATCTTCTATGGTGTTTATTCTGCTGTTGAGGTCATCCAATATGTTTTTTTGAGAACACATTTTATGACTTTTGTACATTTTAAGGTTTCATATATTCTATGAGATTCCCCATAAGTTCACCCATTTTTTATTTTTATTTATAAGTTTCCAAATATATATATTTTTTGAAAGTGGAAAGAGGTTTTATTTATGAAAGGACTATTTACAAAGTGTAGGGGAACCTCAAGTGAAGTAACCTGGAGCTAGTAGCAGCAGAGCTATCACCACCTTTAGGCCTTAATGGCCAAGTAGAGGGAGTCATTACTGGAACCTGGAAAGAGAAAGAGTCATTCAGAGTCAGCCACTTGGAGAGGAGCAGTGAACTTTGCTTGAGCACCAGAGCTAGCCCAAGGCAGTGCCACAAGCCAAATATATTAATAATATTAGTTTTAACCTCCTTTTCTGCTAGTTCTAGTATTGAAGTTATCTGTGAGTCTGTTCCTTTGATTTGTATTTTCTGTCAGTCCCCTTTTCCTCACATATCTTGCAAAGAGTTATGATGCATTGGATGTTGTATATAGATAACACTGGAGATTTAATTATACAACTTTTTTGCTTTGTTTTTATTTCCAAGAGTGTGCAATATCTTTCTGGTGCATGGCTGCTAAAGGCAGAAGGTGATTATTCAGAGTGAACTAAATATCAAGTTAATCTTGGCCTAGGCAGCAATTTTTTAAATTGACCTCATATCTGGTTAGTCTTCCTCCCAGTGTCACAGGTCTTCCAGTCCAAGTCTAATTTCTTTGATTTTATTAGTGCTTAATCCTGGAACCTGCTGGGAGATGGATCTCCGTTTCTTCTTTTAAGTCAGTGGTAAAAGAGCCCTTTGTTCTAGACATCATGAGAAATACATGAGCATAAAGAATACACTAGCCTCACCACTGCTGCTCTTCTCTTAGTAAAAAGGAGTGGGAAACCAGGGAGAATTGTTAGGTCAAGTAAATTAATACTGCATTTGGAAGCAATCTCTCCAGCCTGTCCACACCATTTCCCATCATTCATCTATCGCAGTCTTGGCAGGTTTTCTTCTCCACTGTTGCCTCCAGTACCTGTCACTGCTTCACAGTCATGTATAAAGGGCTCTTCTCTCTGAAAAATCAATCCATCTGAGATTTTCTTGCATCTACTTCTCTTCAATAGTTTCAGAGGTAAGTTCAAGTTTTATAATATATAATTTTTTTTGGTGTTACCATGAGAACAAAGATCCTCTACATCCTTTTATATCTCAGCCAGAAAAATGTTTATTTTTGTTTAACTGTAGTCAAATTACAAAGAAAATTATAGTTTCTTCACTTTGTTTATAGCTGATCTTATATTCCTCATAATTATCTCCTGCTGGGTAAAAGGAAAGGAAAGAATAAAAAATGTAGCTATGTTAAAACTCAGTGTGGAATATAGGATGCCATTTGTCTTTCCTGAGCCTAGGAGTTCCTATTTTACAAACAGAACACAGGTGTGACATAATCAGTGGGGCTATAACACAAAAGTTAAGATACCTCTAACTCCATTTCTTCAAAAGCAAGCAAAGAAACAAAACATGCAACAAATGAAAAACCAACAAGAGGTGAGCCTGGAGCTGCTGCAGAGAAAGAGTAAGGGAGACAGCAATTGGGACACTAGGGTCTTGGACTTAGGGACATAGAGTTGAAGCCAAAGTAGGTTGTTAATGCCAGAAGAGTGGAAAATGGATGAACAGGGAATCAAGAATGTCAGGGAGCCAGCCTGGAGATACAGAAGCAGAGCAGGGGCATGTTTGCCCTGAGACTAATTTCCATTGGAACTTCTTACAGTATGTAGCCCTTGAAACAGCAAGAAGTGTAAGGCTAAGTCTTAAACACCAACTCTGACTCTAAACTTCTACAGTGGTCACAGCAAAAGCAAATTCTCTTTAGAAAAAGCTTTGCCAAATTAGGCCAACTAAACTTACATAGATTACAAACAATTAAGATCTCAAATAAAGATTACCAAACTGTTATGCCAGTAGAGATGAGAAACAACATATATCTATTACCTAGGACTAACATGCTGTGACTGTGGGAGAGACCATATATGATAGCTCTGTGGCATTTAAAAAAAAAGGATGCAATTACAAAAATAATGCTACAAAAAGAAATGATCAGAAGTGGATATCAATAAATAAAAATAAATTGATGATATAATAAACTCCATAGGTACATTAAATAGCACAAAAGATATAGCTGAAGAGTGATTTAGAGAAAAGGAAGATATTTCTGAGGTATTTTTCCAGAATGCAACAAAGACAAATAAAGAAATGGAAAAATATAAAAGAAGAAGTAAGAGATATGGAGAAAAACAAAATGAAAAAGAGTGAGGAAGGCTTAAAAGACTTATGAGACATGATCAGGCAGACCAATATATGCATTATAGGGGTCCCAGAAGGAGAAGAGAGAGAAAAGGGGGGAAAGTTTATTAAAGGACATAATGATTGAAAACTTCCATAACCTCAGGAAAGAAACAGACATACAGATCCAGGAAGCCTAGAAAGATTACCAAATAAAATAAATCCAAAGAGACCCACACCAAGATACATTATAATTACACTGTTAAAAGTTCAGATAAGGTGATAATCTTAAAAGCAGCAAAAGAAAAGCAATTTGTAAAATACACAGAAATCCACATAAGATTATGAGCAGGTTATTTAGCATAGAATGTTATAACTATAAAATGTTTTGTGGAAGCCTCATGGTAACTACAAAAGAAAACTTGTAGTAGATACACAAAAGATAAAGAGAAAGGAATCAATGCATACCACTACAGAAAAAGCTAAATATTTAAATCTCTATATGCTTGGGTTAAAAGTATACTTCTAGGGAATTCATTAGTCAAAGGAGAAACTATACTGAAAATTTATAAGAATTTAGGACTGAGTAACAATCAAAGATTCTATATAGTCAGCTAGGTTAATATTTTTGTTTTGTCACTCAAATCTTTTATATCTATGCTGATTTTTTGGCTACTGCACTTACTAATAATTGTGAGAATTGTATTGAAATCTCCTTTGAAATCCCCTCCATTTTTGCACAAATTGGTATTTCAAGAGAAATCTGTAGACTTTAAAATGCTTACATTGGAACAAATAAACACTGAAAATTAATGAACTAAATGACTAATTTTGTATTTAAATAATTTTAATATAATTTTAAGATATCATTGAAAGACCTAGGTTCACTTTGGCAGCAATGGTGGGGTCCAGCAGGGACCTGCAGGCTCACAGACCCAGGATGGGAGGATGGGGGGGTCAGCTGAATGAACATAGTGTGAGTAATAGAAATGGGGGTGACTGTTTGTAATGGCCTGAGTATTTCATGGCCGTGACCTTTGGATCAGCACAATGAAGCAAAGATCCAAATTGCCTGGTCAGAGCCTGAACTGTGAATGCAGACAACATAAGTAGGGACTGGATAAAATGGAATGCCAAATTGGTGCAGTGATGACCTATTCCATTAGAGGAGGGCAGCAGAGAGTAAGATAGATACCAAAAACTCTTAACATGTGCCATGCCGAGTTGAATGTCATCATGAACAATATTTGGCAGGTGTAAAAGGCTATACTATGTGTGTCGCCTTGTTCCTGTGTAATGAATGTGCTAACCTTATCATCCAGACAGGTATAAAAGAAGTGATTTTCATGTCTGATAAATACCATGATAGTGATAAGACAACAGCTGCAAGACTCATGTTTGATATGGCTACATTCAGGAAATTCATACTGAAGTGTGGCAAGATTTTCATTGACTTTGATTCAGCTAACAGCATACCAAGTCAGAAGCCTCAATTGGTTACATCTCATTAAGTCTCCAGAAAATTGAGATTACCCTCTGCTAAAAATGCTGATAATACCTTTCATCTTGAAGTTACACATAACTTTCTGTAGTCACTAGAGCAAAAGTAGTCATCTGAAAAATATAAAGCCACAAGTCTTCCTGTCTCTCCTATCACATGGAATCTACCTCTGTTTACACTACTGACTTTGATGGCCTGTCATTTAGGGCTAAGTGAAGGTTCCCCCTCCCTTTGTATTCTGGTTTGCTGGGATGCCATGGTTCTGCAGAAGCACATCAATAATCTGTCATCTGCTGTCTTTCAGCAACTGCTCTTCACTGCTACAAGTGCTGGAAGGACAAATAAATAATTGCTTTCTCAGAACACCTGTGACTTCCCCAGGCACCTGTATAACTGTAGCCAGGTCTCCATTATCATTAGAGATGAAATTGCAGCCATCCCAAAGTGCATAGGACCATGAAAAATATAAAGAATATGCCTCCTATACAGTTTAATTCATATATTCACTCACCAAAAAATCACCCAACACATGCTGTGTTAACCTAAAAATAAAAAGCCAAAATGAGAGGCAGGGAATCTTTATATTGGGATTAAAAAATCACAATTCAGGGCACACAGATTCTGGTACCAATCCAAACGGTGTCCTGGTAGGGAGTAAGAGGCAGAGGCTTTTAAAGGCAAAAGAGGTAAATTTGCATTACAAAAAATGTGAATTGGGCTTGAGCAGAAAGCTAATTTTGGCTAAACACAACTGATTGCTAAGGCTAGCTAGAGTAAAACAAAAGTCCAACACCCTGACAAGTTGCAGGTTTCTTGCAGCATTCGCAGAATATTTGTATCTTGACTCAGTTCAAAGTTCACGTTCTGCCTGATGAAGACATGCATAAGACCTATTCCCTTTATGGCTTCATGGCTCCATTTTAAAGCCCTTAGACACAAGTGACCTCATTCTGTTTCACATTTCACACTTGGTACTAAATATCTTAGTAGGAACATACAGAGATTGACAATTCACTCCTATCAAGGAGCTTGAAACTACAGAAGTATATTTAAACCAAGAATTAAAATACATTGTGATAATTGTTATTTCAATGTATAGAATCCCAGATACAATGTATAGAACCCCTGTCCAGAACAATATTCTCTAGAGAGGCATACTGACTGCCTAGCCCCTGGGGTGTCCATAATTTGAAGCCTTGAAAGCACGGCATCTTTTTCAATTTGAGGAGTAAACCTCTGTGATGTAAACAACTGTGCTGGATTTTGGTAGTCAGAAAATGCACATCAAGCTTTCACCATGTCATGTCTCTCAATGATTTGTAAAATATGCCTCTTCCTCCCAATTTCATTGACTATGAGTTCTGCTTTCATCATGTGTGACTTAGATTACTGCCACAATCCCTTAGCTGTACATTGCAATCCAAATCCTCTCCCTATCTATTCAGCACTCAGCTGCAGAATTGCTACATAAAATATAAAGCCAACCATGTCAAGCTCATGATTAAAACATTTCAATTACTTTCATGAAAAATAAACCAAATTCCTAAGGATGTCAATTTTATTAGCTCATATATCTCAACCCCCCCAAAAAAGCATAGGGGAGGTAGTGGGGAGTGGGTTCCATGAAAAGGGAAACTGACAGGCTATTTGTACTGGTGAATACTTATGAACATAGATTCAAGTATCTGAAATTTATATAAAAGGCAATGGGGAGAGGAGGTGGTTATATAGGCCATCTAGACACACACAATCCCAAACGAATAATCTGAGATGGGTGGGACACTCTTATGATCAGAATCAAGCCTGAGTAATGGGTCCTGGGTATCCTGGAGGAGACAAGTGCTCTTCCTCTGTCACCAGCCTTCCCCAGGCTCCCTCTGTTTGCCCACTAATGCTCAGGTCAAGGGCACCTCATGTTCACTTTTACCTGGGCTCTTATCGGGTACTCCCTCAAGTTCAATTCAGTGGGTGATTTTTTTCCCCCTAGAGACAGAGCTCTTCTCAGAACTCCTATGTCACGTCCCCACCCCACACAGTTTCACACCGTATCATTCCCCTCTTCAAAAGCAGAAACCTCACCCTCTGCTCACTTCCCTATTTGAGAAACCACACTGCTTCCCACAACCACTTGCCATTTACCGGGCCTTTCATTTCCTGGTCAGCACTTCCTGCAGTTTTTCTCTCCCCAGTCTGGCTTCCAGCAGCAGTTCCTGACTATTCTGTGTCCTCCCCCATCTCATGTCTACAACAGTGGAGAGGGCCCCATCCTGATGGTGAGGATACAGTCCTAGATGGACCACTTACTAGAATGCATTGATTAACACTTTAGATCTCAATTTCCCCCACTGTGAAATGGCTGGATTGAAAGAACTTGATATTCTCTAATTCTTCAACTTTAATATTCTTTGATGTGTTCTGTGTTCACATTCATTTTTATTTACATAGTCTTTTCTTTCTCTGCTTCCTGGGCCTCATTTCTTACTTTTCTATGGCTCCATATTGTTTTCTATTTACTCTTGATCTGAGTTCCCAGGACCTCCTCTCTATTTCATCACCACTCCTACTTAATCTCCCTAACCATTCATTCTAAGCACTGCTCACCACCTTGGCTAAATTTTGAAATCAAAAGCATTGTCTTCTCACTTGACCCTTCGGTCTCTTGGGTAAATATATGAATGGCAGGCAAGAAGATTTATTTGCTGGATGGAAACCACGAAATTAAAAAAACCCAAAAAGCTACTACAAAACATACAGATATACTGAATAAGCTATAGTTTTAAAAATTATTGGCACATGCATACACTGACCTCACAAAATGATAAGGAAATCTTCAGGACACAAAACAAATAAGACATTGAAAACTAGAGAGGGAAATGGAAACTGACACGGGATTCCTAGGGCATTGTCAAGAGTTGGTTCCCAAGGGCTTTGGCTAATGTAGCCACACGGGTGAGAAGACAAAGTCTTGAGACCACCCCAAAAAAGATGCGAGTTGGATATGAGGCTTTCTACTACACCCTCAGTGAAACTGGATCAGGATTAAAATCTGTCCAACTGAACAGGGATATAGCAAGGAATCATATGGTTGCCTTAGGCTCTGGCTAGAAATTTTAAAAATTATTCTTATGAAAATTCCTAATCACAGGTTGGCCCTCACATGAGTTTGCCATTGAAAAATATTCTATTTAATTTGGAATGCCCAATCAAAAAAATTGATTATAAAAAGTGGTTCTAGAAAAGGAGGGATGAATAGGCAGAGCACACAGGGTGTTTAGGACAGTAAAAATACTCTGTATGATATTATAATGATGGATATATGTCACTATGCATTTATTCAAACTAATAGAATGTACAAAACCAAGAGTGAACTCTAAGGTAAATTATGGACTTTTTGTGATTATCATGTGTCAATGTAGTTTTATCTTTGGTAAAATGTGTGCATTCTGGTAAGTCATGCTTGTAATGGGGGAAACTACACATATGAGGAGGCATAGGGTACATTTGAAATCTGTATACCTTGCTCTCAATTTTGTTGTAAACCCAAAAACTGCTCTAAAAATAATCTTAAATAAAAACAAACAAAAAATTTGTATTATGAACAACTAGTGATCAATGAAGAAATCAAAGGAGAAATCAAAAAACACCTGAGAAAAATGAAGATGAAAATTCAATGTAGCAAAACTTATGGGATGCAGCAAAAGCAATATTAAGGAGGAAGTATAGAGTAATACAGGCCTACCTTAAGAAACAAGAAAACTCTTCAATAAACTATCGAACACTATACATAAAAGAACCAGAAAAAGAGGAACAAAGAAAACCCAAAGGTAGTAGAAGGAAGGAAATGATAAAAATCAGAGCAGAAATAAATGAAATAGAGACTAAAAACAATAGAAAGGATCAATGAAATTAAGAGCTGGTTCTTTGAAAAGATAAATAAAATTGGCAAACCTTTAGCTAGACTCACTAAGGAAAAAAGAGAGAAGCTCAAATAAATAAAATCACAAATGAAAGAGGAGAAATTGCAATAGATGCCACAGAAATACAAAGGATTACAAGAAAACTGTGAAAAACTAAACACCAAGAAATTGGACAACCTAGAAGAAATGGATAAATTCTTAGAATCATGCAACCCCCCAAAACTGAACCAACAAGAAGTGGAAAATCTGAATGGACCAATCCCAAGTAAACCCAAAGTAAATTCAAACAGTAATCAAAAACATCCCCCAAAACAAAGTGTAGGACCAGATGTCTTCTGTGGTGAATTCTACCAAATATTCAAAGTAGATTTAATACCTATGCTTCTCAATATAATAAAAGCCATTTATGACAATCCCATACCCAACATCATATTCAATGGTGAACAACTGAAAGCTATTCCTCTAAGAACAGGAACAAGACAAGGGCACTCATTCTTGCCACTCTCATTCAACCTAGTATTGGAAGTTCTAGCCAGAGCAATTAAAAAGAAATAAAAGGGACACAAACTGGAAAACAAAAAGTAAAATTATCAGTATTTGCATATGACATAATTCTATATATAAAAAACCCTAAGAATCCACCAAAAAAGTATAATAGAAATAATAAATACAGTAAAGTTGTAGGGTACAAAACTGATGTGTAAAAATCAGTTGCATTTCTATACACTAACAATGAACTAGCAAAAAGAGAAATCAAGGACACATTCCCATTTATAATGCAACAAAAAAATAAAATATCTAGGAAAAAATTTAACCAAAGAGGTGAAAGACCCATACACTGAAAACTGTAAGACGTTATTGAAAGAAAACAAAGACATAAAGATATTCTATGCTCATGGATTAGAAGAATATACAGTGAAAATAGTCATATTATCTAAAGAAATCTACAGATTCAATGCAACCCCAATCACAATCCCAATGAAATTTTTCATGGAAATAGAGCAAAGAAACCTAAAATTTATATGGAGCAACAAAAGCCTCTGAATACCAAAAGCAATTCTGAGAGAAAAGAACAAAGCTAGATGTATCATACTCCTTGAATTCAAAATATGTCACAATGCTACAATAATCAAAACAGCATGGTACTGGCAGAAAAACAGACTCACAGATCAATGGAACAGAATTGACAGCCCAGAAATGAAACTGAACATCTATGGACAGCTAATTTTTGACAAAGGAGCCAAGAACATACAATGGAGAAAGGAAAGTCTCTTCAATAAATGATGTTGAGAAAAATGCACAGTCACATGCAAAAGAATAAAAGAAGACCATTGTCTTACACCATACACAAAAATTAACTCAAAATGGATTAAAGACTTGAATGTAAGACCTGAAACCATAAAACTCCTAGAAGAAAACATAGGCAGTACATTCTTTGAAATAAGTCTTAGCAGTATCTTTTTGAACATCATGTCTCCTCAGGCAAGGGAAACAAAAGAAAAAATAAACTAATAGAACTATATCAAACTAAAAAGTTTACACATGCCAAAATGAAAAGACATGCCACCAACTAGTAGAAAATATTTTCAAACCATATATCCAATAAGAGGTTAAACTCCAAAATATATAAAGGTCTCTTGCAACTCAACAGCAAAAAATGAACAACCCAATCAAAAAAATGGGCAGAGGATCTGAACAGACATTTTTCCAAAGAAGATATACAGGTTGCCAACAGGCATGTCAAAAGATGTTCAACATCACTAATTACTAGGGAAATGCAAATCAAAACCACAATGAGATATCACTTCACACCCATTAGAGTGGCTGTTATTAAAAAGGCAAGAAATACCAAGTGTTGGAGGTTAAGAATATGAAAATACTAATTCAAAAAGATATATGCACCCCTATGTTCATTGCAGCATTATTCACAATAGCCATGACTTGGAAGCAACCCAAGTGCACATCAATGAATGAATGGGTAAAGAAGCTGTGGTGTATATATATATATATATATATATATATATATATATATATATACACACACACACACACACACACAATGGAATACTACTCAGCCATAAAAAAGATGAAATCTTGCCTTTTGTGACAACATGGCTGGACCTTGAAGGGTAATCCGCTAAACAAAACAAGTCAGATGGAGAAAGACAAATACCATATGATTTCACTCATATGTGGAAGATAAACAAACACATAGATAAGGAAAACAGATTGGTGGTTACCAGAGGGGAAGAGGGTGGTGGGAGGGAAAAAGGAGTAAAGAGGCACATATTTATGGTGATGGGTAAAAACTAGACTGTTAGTGGCAAATATGATGCAGTCTATACAGAAGCTGAAATATAATAATGTACACCTAGAAATTTACACAATGTTATAAACCAATATGACCTCAATAAAATGATTTTTAAAAAACAAACATATAGATAGAGAAAAGATTGGTGGTTAATAGAGGGGAAGAGGGCCAGGGGAAGGCAAAGGGTTAAAGGGGTACATAGGTATGGTGTTGGAGGTAAACTATATTTTTGGTAGTGAACATGATGCAGTCCATACAGAAGCCAAAATAGAATGATGTACACCTGAAATTTACAAAATGTTATAAATCCATGTGACCTCAATAAAATTAAAAAGTAATAAATCAATAAAATAAATAAATAATTTACATTAGTAGTATTGATCTTAAACAGACAGCCAGTTATTTCCCCAGCAAAAATGAGTTTGTCATAATCAGCAGAGAATTAAAATTCAGGGTCTGCAACAATGGTGAGCCATGTGCAAGTCCCTCGGCAGCAAGAAAGGAAAAACTCTTTCATAGAGGGGATGAGGAGATTGGAAAGGCTACTGTAAACAAAGAGTCCACTGGAGGAATTGAGAGTTTAATGTATAGTGGCTTTTTATTGGCTGAATTGTGACAGTCTCTCATTGGATGAGCTTCATGCCAATCAAGAAGAGGAGGTCTGTCTTCTTTCTGTTGACTCTTCTATCACTTTCTACGTAAGAGCTCCCCTTTTGGGGTCTCCTGACTCCAATCTAATGAATTTTCTCTTTATTAATTTGACAGTAGTAAAAACTTATAAAGCCAAAAAGGGTTTTCTAAACAATCAATACAAAAGAAAAACAATTTTGATCAACTTATGCTAGAAGATAGACTGGATTATCTTTTCATATTCTCTAGAGAAAATGATGTTACAAAATCATCATATAAAGAGACCATCAAAAAGCGTGCAGGTAAACATATAGGGGAAGTATTTTAGAGAAATGACAGGCAGTTAATTTTAAAATTATTCATTTTTCTGGATGATGTGCTCTTTCTGGAATTTTGTCAGCTTTTTAAAATTTGAAATTTATTGTCAATTCTGTCCTGCCTTTTAAATATTAACTATCTATCTTACAATTTTTCTAAAAAAGTAGTTCTAAGCTGGTTGCTTGGCAGAAGCAAACAAAAAATTGATTTTTAGGGATTCACCATCAATGCAGTCTTCTGTTTTCTAATGTAAGTAGTCCTTGATTTGCAAGATTGCAATATACACAACTTTCAGTTACCCTGGTTTATTTAAATAACACCAGTCCCCCAACAACATGGCTCAAATTTCAGTTGCCACAGTATATTATATGTTAATAATTGAATAAAGTACAAACTTTACTACGAGCTCTTCATACGATGAATCACTTTGGAAATAACACACGTGCAGTCAGTAAACAATAACATCAGTGGTCAATCACATCACTTCTTTCAAAATTTTTCAGTGACTGTTATTCTGTTCCATGCACAAACAGCAACGTGTGTGCTTGTGTTGTTTCCTTGTATTCCAATAATAAATCTATGTGAACTTTTATATGGATAGTAACAGAAAGAGGGAACCGGCCAACAAAGATGACAATGAAAAGGCTAGAAGTGACATTTGAATTGGATGTAAATGCAGTTATAGAAGAAATGGCTGACCTTTGGAATGTTTATACTGCCACTGTTTGAGAAATTATACGTAAGAACCTAGACGAACTTAGGTGAAGGCTAACTTATCAACATAAAGGAGGAAAGTTGTGAGGAAAAGGTTGAACGTGTCCCAGCTGAAGTGACTCTGCAGAAAACTTCACATTTAAGGAACTCAGAGATATTCTGAAGTATCAAAAACTCAAAGTGTAAAATGTTGGAAGCTGAACCAAGCTTAGAAAAAGTATGAAAATTCAGCAAGGCATAGAAAAGATACTCCATATCTTTAAGTTATACGATGAGACTAACGCAAGCACTGCTCAAACCACCCTTGGTAAATTTTTACAAAGAAATAAAGCACTTTAATTCTGGATGTTTCTGTTGGTTTAAGTGACAATGTGCTAAATTAATATGATTTTTTACTATTTTTTATTTTCTTATATATTTATAACTGACAGTAAGAGGGTTTTGAATGTTTTGATAAAAATGTTTAGAGGTGACAAAATGATCAGAATTTTTCCCATTGATTGTTAAGGTCCTTTTGCATGGTTTCAGCTTGCATGATCAATTTTCACAATCCCACACTATCGTGCAAAGCAAAGACTGACTTTATAGCATAAGATTGGGAGTCAAAATTCAAAAAGTGCAGTTTTCTAGCATCAATGATACCTTCTTATTGGCATCATCACATCATTTTTCTTTGAAGAAACCCTTAATCCTTTGAAGCTTGCAAGGAATTAAGTACATTGAATTGTGATTCTAACACCATTCTACTTATGGTATGAATTTTACTAAAGTATCATGCCAAACTAGTGCTAAGTACATCAATTTAAGGGATATTTTTGGAAGTATACATTTGGCTTGTTTTCTAGAATCCATAATTTTATTAATATCTTCAAAATTTCTAAAGTATTACAGATTACCACAAATTGAATTCCTAGTCCCATTTCCTAAACAATGATTTTAATTTTTTATTTACTTGTATTTTCAATACACTCCAAAGTTTTGTTGAGACTGAAAAGTGAGTAGTATTCTTGTATGACATTTAAAAAAATTATTTAAAGATAGCTTATACTATATCTTTTACTACCAAAAATCTAAAAGGATGTGCACAGATCAAAGAATATAGAATGTCATAGAATTTTTTTCAAGAATTTTCAGATGTTAATTGTATTTTCCACGTGTGGTAGTACCATCACATGTGTGACTCTTCAAATCATTTTTGTTTGTATTCAGCTCTTATAATTTGTCTACAAATGATTTATATAATTCTTTTCCTATCATTTCATGTACTGGGAAAATTCTTCATCAAACACAAAATATTTTATTTGGAAATACACATAATTAATAATTACTTGTTTACCTGGCTTATATCTGAGGCTATACCATCAAACCTTACTGGAAAATATTTAGCATTTCTTACCTTATTGAAAATTACTTGATTCATCACATCTACCAAAAGCTTAATTGCTTAGATTTGTATTTCAGTTCCTAAATAAAGTGTTATATTATTTGTTGTTAATATCAGTCTCCTGCATAAATGTTCTGCCATAATGTAGGCTTAATTTGCTATAGTATTTGCTAAATGAAGAGACTACTATTACATTTTCTTGGATGGTGTTCTAAATGCTTGATTTTGTCCTACCAAAAACTGAATCCCCCATATTATATGTTCATTTACAACATGTCAATATTTGCATATAGTCATAGTCCCACAAAATTCATAGTTGTATAATTTATTCATATTTCATATTTGAATGCTTATGTAATCAAGTATTGTTATGGCATTTTCACTTCCTTTTGCTATTAACATGGTAACTCTGCTGATTTTTTATTCATTCTCATTCATCAGATGACTTTTTTCATTTCTAAAGACTTGCAGTATAAAGTAAATAGTAATAATACATATGAGGTTTTTAAAAAGCAACCAGAATCTAGTTATTTTTTCACCAATTGAAAAAAATGTTTGTGCAACAAATGTTTCAAAACCTCCTATCTTTACTTGAGCTTTCTACTGAAGCATAATGAGCATTCACAAAAGTACACAGTCATAATTATAAAGTTTACTGAATTATCACAAAGAGAGCACACCTGTGTTACGCAATTCAGATCAAGAGTAGAATATCACTAGCACCTCAGAAGACTCCTTATGCCACTCCCAAAATCACTCCATCTCTCATCCCTCAACATAATCTCTATCCTGATTTCTAACATCATAGTTTGGTTTACTAACCCTTTGTAATAGTTCACCTTCTCCCTAATGAATACTCTTCATCATTTTCTTGTATGGTGAGTAATTATTGCAGTTTTTTCTTGTCAAAAAAAAGTATTTACCTTCAGTTATGATGAATATTTTAATTGAGTACAGAATTCTAGATCATCAGTTTTACTGTCTTAGCTTGGTAAAAACAACATTACATTACTTTCTGGCTCCCACTGTGGTTTTTTGGAAGTGAGACATTTCTCTAATTATTGCTCCTGTCTAGGAAATGAGTCTCTTGTCTCTGACTATTTTTAAGATATTCTTATTGCTTTGGATTTTCAGTAGTTTTACTATGATGTACATGGTATGACTTTTTGTTCCTTTTGCTCTGATCCCGTTGGAATATTTGAGCCTCACTTTCTCTTTTGGAGAGTCTCACCCATAATTTCATCGCAACCATTATCTGCTCCTTTCTTCTGTCATTTTGTGACTCCAGCTATATATATGTTTGACCTTTTCATGATATTCCCTCAATTACATACTTTGTATTTTCTATACTCCTCAAATTTTTTCTCCCTCCAAAATTTATTCCTGATATATTCTTCTAATCTATCTTCCATTTCACGAGTTCTCTCTTCAGTGGGGTCTTATCTGCTATTACATACATCCACATTTTTAAGCTGCTATCATTTTATTTCTCTATTAATTTCCATTTGTTTTTTCTTTATGGGTTCTACTTCTCTGCCAAAATTCTCAATCTTGTTTTTATATCCTTGAGCATTTTAAGCCTACTTATTTAAAAGTCTATACCTGATAACTCAATTATCTAGGACCTGATAAGTCTGTGTCTGTTCTCTGTTGTCCTTTTTTAAATTGGTTTTTTTTTTTTTTTTCATTTTGCTTTGCTGATTTATGTTTCTGGGTGGTGTTTTGTTTTGCTTTTGCCTTTGTTTTTATTTTTGAGGGTTGATCATAAACTTCTGAAAAATGTAGATGTTATTTGGGGCTTAAGATATGTTATCTTCCTTCAGAATCATTTAAGAACATTGGCAATACAAAATTATCTTATTATTTTCAGAGATTAACATAATTTGATACTTAATTACAGTCTCTACAAAGGTTGTCTCCTTCTGCTTCACACTTACTCCTAGGATGCAGCCCTTTAAAGTTACAACACAACATTCAGGCTCCATTGATATCTTTGAAGATTTATGAGTCTGCTGAAGGCTTTGCTTAGCTTCTCAGTCACTTTAACTGCCTCTTATGGAATCAACAGATGCCCCTACTAGAAAAGCAGCCCCAAATATGGGGCTCACCTCTGTGAGTTTCTGTCTTCTACCAGATAATGAACCAGTAATTCATTGCAGATTTTATTTTATATTTTTCTTGCTTTTTCTAGTTGTCCCTGACAAGAGAGTTGGTCCAAATTAGGTCATCTACCATTTCTAGAAACAGAAGGCCTCATGTTTCTTTTTTAAATGTTTTAATAAAACTTACCATACATCTGTGATTGAGGCCATAATTTGTGTCTCACAAATCTAAGCAATCACGGAGCTGGTATAGACAAATTGAGACTATATGGTGGGAGGTAACTCCTGAGCCTGTGTACAAGCCACATGAATTCAAGGTTAGTTTCTTCATGGGTCTCCTTCTTGACCATGAAGCCAGTTCAAAATAATATAGGAGAGGAGCCAAATTTGGGGCATCTCATCTACACTACATTTTAGTCTAGTCTGAAAGCCAAGGCAAAAACTGGGACTAATTCTTTTTTTACCTAATGTTTTAAAATAATCCATGTCTAAGAGCTCTCACAGAATCTTTGAGATCATTTTTTGCTGAGGCAGCGTAGTTGAAGGTCAGTGTTTATAAAATGTCATGCACATTGCCTGAGATTTTCTTTGGCCTTGTAGCCTCTGCTCTCAATTCTGACTTTGTGAGGCTGTGCATTTATTGAAGGTCCAGCAAGTAAACCTCTACTTCCATAGTAACACACCTTTGCTCAAACAGATACTGTGGCTAGTCAAAAATATACCCTCTTTAGGACAAATATGCACATTCTCTCAGCTTAGGGGTGTATGACTGCTGAGTGCACACAGATATGTCCCTTTTCAGGAATTGCCTTCAGTGGAAAAGGGTTACTCTGTCCAAGAGAATGTCCTTCCCTGGGGAAAGCATGCATGAAATGTGGGAGTAAAAAGGTGCTGCCTCATTACCTGTTCTTGGAAATGTCTGAAGAGCCATCCTAGCTCCAGAACTTTCTGTGAGCTTGATTAAATCCTCTGCTACCACTGCATCACAGCTCAAACTCTCCCTCTGCTCACTCCTGCTTCCCTCTTTCACAGGTATTGTTCCTGAGAGCTCTTCCTAATATGTGTTCTACATGCAGATGTCCATCCAAGTCTATTTCCTCAGAAAATGACCAAGACACTTATTTAAGTAAAAACAGCCAGTTGACTTGGACAAAGCCATTCTGAGCAGCAGCAATCTGTCACAGTAAAAACCTCAAATGGACACTAGATGCAAAGTCCTACAACTGCCTGTCCAGGTCACAAAGCTAAAGAGGCAGCTGCACAGCATATAAAAGCCAGTTATGTTGAACCATATAGGCCACTGCACACCAACAATATCAAAACTCATGTGATCATGCCCTAATTTCTAAAGCCAAAGGCCATTTTCTTTGATTCTACCAAAAGATTCTCCCACATTAATTTATCTTCCATTTCCACAATACTCTTTCTTCATAGTTGTCTTCTTTCAAGGGCCCAAGTAGTCCCTTTGTTAATTGTCTCCTGAGTTGACTTTATTCCCCTAAACTACAGACATCAATGTTTCATCTTATCAAAATTTGTGAAAATGTATGCCAAAAATATTCTACCTTTGGTTATAAATTCCTTGTTTTTTTTGTTTTTTTTTTTTTAAGTCACAACTCTTCCCTAGATTCAATATAAAGTTATGTTTTCTAATTTGGATTTATCTCAGTGAAATGAGTTATGAAATATTTCACTCTACTATTTCCCCAGAAGTTCACTCTGATTTCTAACATGTTTCTTTTCATAATCATTTAGGAATGGCTCATTGCATTTTTCTCCTTTGCATTAGAAAATATATGTATACAAATAAATGATAATGATAAGATTAAAATGAACTTATAGAAATAACATGGATGTCATTGCCAAAAATTTGGTTAAGTCTCAGCAAAAAATAAATAATCCATATAGGTCATTACGATGAGAAAAATAAAGAGGAACAGGTAAACATTTCATGAACCAAAACCATCAACCTTTAATTGATATTCAGCCACCATCCTGGATTCATTAGGATCAAGTTTGGCTGCTGATGTCAGAAAATTCAGACGAGCAATATCTTTTAAGTTGTGTTTATATTCTCTGTGGTTATATATATATTCTCTGTCTTGTGAAGAGACTGGAAGTAGGCAATTCAGGGTTGATCTAGCATTCCATTTGTCAGGGATGGATCCCAGTTTCCTCTTTTGTTTTGGGTTCTTTGTATTTTTTGTCTTGCTTTGGTGATTCCTATGCTTTGTTCTCACTCCAAAGGTCATCCCGAACTCTGAGGTGGTTGCCAGAGGTCCTTCCAGCAAACCCACATTTTAACCAGAAATAAGGAGAGAGGAGGAAGCTGAGCACTCCCACCTCCCACTGCTTCAGATCAACTTTCATAAGTTGTACACTCCATTGGCCAGACTGCAGTCACATAACCACAACCAGCTGAAAGGTGCCTAAGAGATGCAGCTGTTATTCTGTCCAGCTAATAAGTGGAGGAAGGGTGATTTTTTCTAGAGAAAGTGGAAAATAGATTCTGGGACATGACCAGGGGTATAACTCCTTTTGGCAATTCATCTATCCATTTAGGTACATCAGTATATAGCTGGTAACCAGTTTCACTTGAATAGGTGATCTGGAAATAACATTGTTCAAAGGCCAAAGACCAAAGGTGCTTTTCTCAGGACATTTTATATGTAAATTAAGGCTCATACTTGTTTTAAATATTTTCCTGTCTAAAAGCATATCTGACATTCTCTCTGAGGTAGAATTGGTTGTCCTTTGGGGATGGAGGGAGTTGTAGGTAGGCCAATGAGTGCCTATGTCTTATAACAGAACAAAAATTACATCTCAAGAAGAATCTTGGTACTTTCTATGAGTGATATCAACCTCCTGGGAGCAAACCTGAGATTCAAGCAACAGTTCTTAAGTAGAACTCCAAAAGCCGCAAGAAATTTCCAATCGCCAATTCCACCTGTAGCTGAACTGATTATTAAAGTTACTGTTCTGCATTTAACAGATAATATAAAACTGTTGTACATAAGGTGTATGTTAGAGTACCTAATCTCAAAATTACTGCTGCTCAAGAACAATTACATTTTTTATACATAATGAATATTTATGGGAGACTTAGAGTCTATTCATTCTCATAGATAATGTAAAATCTACCCATTAGTTTGCCAGAACATCAGAGAGCTGCACACTGGACCAGATGATGTTGCATTGTGTAGAGTTATTTTCCTGATTTTTTACTTTAGGCTGATATAATCACCTTATTTTAAGAGACTTAAAATAAACACTCCCTGAGGGAAGGGAGAAAGGAATAAAGGGGCACATATGTATAGTGACAAATTAAAACTAGACTATTGGTGGTGAACACAATGAAGCATATACATAAACTGAAATATAATAATGTACTGCTGAAATTTGCACAATGTTATAAGCCAATAAGAGTTGAAGAAAATAAAATAAAAAATTAAAAAAAAACACAAACAGGCCTATGAAACTCATAAAATTTACTGAATGATCTTTCCTGAAAACATTATTCACTGAACCAAATAGTTTCTCCCTTAGAAGAACAGATGAGACAAATATTTCTTTGTGGCCTCAGGACAGGACTAAACATAATTTTCTTGAACAACTTATTGTCTGTATCTTCTAGACACTGTAAACATATAATTAATCCTGTCTTTTCATTCAAGTGATGCTTGAATCACTCTGTTTAGATAACTCTGTTCATACTTGTTTTATATATTTAGGTACTCCTATGTTGGGTGCATATATATTTATATATGTTACATTCTCTTGTTGGATTGACCTCTTTACCATTATGTAATGCCCTTCTTTGTGTCTTAATACAGTCTTTGTTTTAAAGTCTATTTTTTCTGATAGAAGTATAGCTACCTCAGCTTTCTTTCAGTTTCCACTGGCATGGGACATCTTTTTCCATCCCTTCACTTTTGGTCTATGTATGCCCTTATAATTTAAGTGAGTCTCTTGTAGGCAGCATATAGATCAGTCTTGTTTTTTTTAATCCATTCAGCCACTTTATGTCTTTTGATTGGAGAATTTAGTCCATTTACATTTAAAGCAATTGTTGATAGGTATGTTCTAATTGCCATTTTGTTAACTGTTTTCTGGCTGTTTTGTAGTTCTTCTGCTCCTTTCTTCTTCTCTTGTTCTCTTTCTTTATGGCTTGATGACTTTCTCTAGTGGTATGCTTCAATTTCGTTCTCATTATCTTTTGTGTAACTACTGTAGGTTTTTGCTTGGTAGTTACCATAGGGCTTATTTATAACAATTTATATCTATAACAGTCTTTTTTTGAGTTGATGACAACTTAAGTTTGAATGCATTCTAAAGCCCTATATTTTTACTCTCCCCCTCTCACATTTTATGTTTCTGATGTCACATTTTGCATCTTTTTATCTTGTGTATTCCTTACCTCCTTCCTGAAAGATACTGGTGAACTCTGGTGAGTTAGGAGAGCACAAAGAAGGCATCCCCTAGCCTACATTCACTAAGAGCACCTCTGTAGCCTCTAAATACATCCCCAACCTGAAGCTTTCCCCTAAGGCCAAAACTTTAAGACCAGCTAATAGGCCTCTTTCACAGAAAGATTGGGGGGGGGGGTGTTTCAGTCTGATGTCTGTGCATTGCCCTGGGGATGGTGGCCTGCCTGGAACTGTATCTTTCATTCTTACTGTCAGACCCAGGAATGCAAGCCCCTTTGGCCACCAGAGCCTGGTGATCAAGGGGTATCCCCTGGGCAGCAGCCATAAAACCCAGGATATTAGACACAAAAAGTGGGTACCAGACACGTATAAGAGCTCCCCTCTGAGAGATGCTGGTGCTCTGGAGAATGGCAAAGGGAAAGGGTGAAGATAGTGTCTGATCTCTGAGGTCTCAGGACAAGATAACAATCAGCCTGGAAATGTGTGTTTAATTTGAAGCCTGCCCCTCAGGCTGCAGCTATGATGATAAGCAAACAGGCCTCTTTCACAGAAAGATTGAGCTCCTAGGTCTGTTGCTTCTTGCTGTGCCCTGGGGGTGGTAGCTGTTTAAAAACTCTTTCTCTATTAGTTACAGTTCTGTGGGACCCATAAGAATAAGGCCCATTGGTCACCAGAGCCAGATGATGTAGAGGTGTCCCCTGGCAGCAGCTGCAAAAATCGGGGAGCCAGACAAGGTTATAAGTGCCTTTCTGGAAGATATCCTCAAGCTGATGCAAGGCAAAGGAAGAACACAAAGATTGCATCCCCTGGCCTCCATTCCTTGACAGAACCTCTGTAGGCCTCTATAAGTGTGTCAAACCAGAAGCCTGCCCCTCAGGCCACAACTCCTGGACAAGTAAATAAGCCTCTTTCTCTGAAATGCTGAGGGTGTGTTTCAGTCAGCTATCAGTGCAGTGCCCTGGGAGTGGTAGTCTTCAGGAACTGTGTCTCTGAGTGGAAGAGTCCCCTGGGACCCAGGAACACAAGCTACCCTGGCCTCCAGAGCCAGGGGATCAAGGGCATCCCCTAGGTGGCAGCTGCAAAAACTGGGTCACCAGATATAAAAACTGGGGCACAAGATGTGTGTTAAACCTCCCCTCTGGGAGATACTCTGGAATACAGCAGAGGGAGGGTGCAAAGATGGAGCTCACTGGCTGGAGTAAGGCAGAGCGGGAATGCAAAAATGACACCCTTCAAAAAAAAGAAAAAGAAAAGAGGGAAAAAAATAAGATGCCACTCCCTGGCTTTAGCAAGGCAGGGGGGGGGACAGGGAGTTGGTACCCACCAGTCTTTGACCCCAGGGAGTATCCCAGCAGGCCCCTGCCCCTCAGACCAATGCTTTAAAATTAGGAAATAAGTCTCTTTCACATAAAGTCTGGGCACTTTTCAAAGAGTTACTTCTGCACTGTGTCCTGGGGTGGGTGGGTCTGCTCAAGGGCCCTTTAAGAGCCATTCATCAGTTCAGCACTGCCCTGTGGGTCTTGCAGCCACAAGCCACATTGATCTTCAAAGCCAGATGTTTTGGGGGTTCATCTCTCAAGTTGTAAAAGATGGAGTACCCAATGTGGGGTATGAACCCTTTGCTCCTCACAAAGAAGCTCTGGGTTTTGAGTTCCCTCCCAGTTGTCAGTTGCCATGCCAGGGGTGGGGTTTATGGCAAGATTGTGTCTCAGTCTTTTCTACCCACTTCTGTGTGGTTCCCCATTAGCATTCATCAGTGCCTTAGAGAAGGCAAACAGGAGACTGTCAGCACCTGGACTGTCTTTGCAGGACTTGAGAGAAGGAATAGAATCTTAACAAATCTCTTAACAAGTCTGCAGCTTGGAGCAGACATATATACAGACAAGGTCTTAAAAAGCCTCAGAATCCCTAGCAGGGCTGACAGAAGGTATTTCTCTCACAAAGGCAGTGAATAAGGACTGCTTCTTCAAATGTGAAGGCAACAGTACAAGAGTCAAGAAACATGAAAAACCAAGGAAACATGATACCACCAAAAGAACACAGTAATTTTGTAATACCAGACCCCATAGAAATGGAGATCTGCAATTTGATAAAAGAATTCAAATTATTTGTTTTAAGAAAGCTCAATAAGCTACAAGAAAACACAGAAAGACAATTTGATGACATCAGGAAAACAAAACATGAATAACATGAGAAGTTAAACAAAGAGAGAAAGAAAAAGAAGCAGACAGAAATTCTAGAGCTGAAAAATATAATGAATGAAATGAAAAATGCAATAGAGATCAGCAGCAGCAGAATTATGCAAGCAGAAAAAAGAAGTGAAGTCAAAGACAAGTCATTTGAAATTATCCAGCCAGAAGAGAAAAAAGAAAAAAGAATGAAAAAGAGTGAAGGAAGCCTATGTGAATTGTGGGAAATCACAAAAAGAAACACCCTATGCATTATTGGAGTCCCAGAAGGAGAAGAGAGGAAGAAAGAGGCAAAAAGCTTATTTATAGAAAAAATGACTGAGAACTTCCCAAATCTGGGGAGAACTTTGGACATCCAGTTCATGAAGCTCGTAGATCCTGAAAAAGATTCAACCCAAGAAGATCTTCTCCAAGACACATTATAATAAAACTGTCAAAAATCAAAGACAGGGAGAATTTTTAAAAGAGAAAAAATTTTCTCACAAACTAAAGGAAACCCTCATAATGCTATCAGCAGATTTCTCAGCAGAAACTTTGCAGGCCAGGAGAAAGTGGGATGGTATATTTAAAGTGCTGAAAGAACAAAACTGCCAACTAAGAATACTTTACAAAACTGTCTTTCAGAAATGAAACAGAGATAAAGACATTCCCAGAAAAACAAAAGCTGAGGGAGTTCATCACCACTATACCTGCCTTACAAGAAATGCTGAGAAGAGTTATTCACCCGGAAATGAAAGGATGATAATTAGTAACATGAAACATATGAAAATATAAAACACACTGGTAAATGTAAGTATATAGTCAAATTCAGAATACTCTAAAACTGCAATGTGGTAGTGTGTTAATCACTTACCACTAGTATAAAGGTTAAAGGACAAAACTAAAAATAACTGTGTCTACAATAATTTGTTGATGCATAAGAAATGTAATTTGTGACATCAAAACATAAAACATGGTGTGGGGAATAAATTGGTAGAGGTTTGGTATGTGATCAAAGTTATCAGCAGAAAACAGACTGTTTTAACTATAAGATTTTCTATTTCAGCCTCATGGTAACCACAAAGAAAAAACCTACAGTAGATACACAAAGGACAAAGAGTAAGAAATCAAAACAAAGCACTACGAAAAATCAATTCACAACAAAAGACAAGGAAGAAAGAAAGGAACAAAAGACTAGAAAACAATTAGCAAAATGGCAATAGTAGATCCTTACCTAACAATAATTATTTTAAATGTGAATAGATTAAATTCTCCAAACAAAGGCTCAATGGATAAAAAAATAAACAAGATTCAACTGTATACTGCCGACAAGAAACTCACTTCACCTCTAAGCACACACAGGTTCACAGGGAAGGAATGCAAAAAGATATTGCATATAAATGAAAACCAAAAGAGAGCAGGGGTAACTATAGTTGTGTCAGACAAAATAGACTTTCAATCAAAAACAGGAACAAGAGGCAAAGAAGGTCATCATATAATGATAAAGGAGTCAATTCATGAAGGAGCTATAACAGTTCTAAATATGTATGCATCCAATGTTGGAACACCTAAATATACTGAGCAAATACTAACAGACAGGAAAGAAGAATTAGACAACAATATAGTAGTAGTAGGAAATTTCAATGCCCCATTGTCACCAATGGATAGATCATCCAGACAGAAAATCCATAACAAAACATTGAACTTGAACTATACTTTAGACCCAACTGGACCTAACAAAAGAGAAAAAAGAAAACCAGAACAAGTGACCCAATAGCAGCAGAACATACTCCAGGACAGATTACATGTTAGGTCATATAACAAGTCTTAAAAATTTTAGAAGATTGAAATCATGCCAAGTATCTTTTCCAACCACAGTAATATGAAACTAGAAATCAATAATGAGAGGAAAACTAGAAAATTCACAAATGTGTGGAAATTAAACAATACACTCCTGAGCAATCAGGAAAGCTGCTATGGTCTTGACAAATTATTAGAGGCCTGGAAGGAAGATGAGATCATTGCTAACAAGGTAACTGAAGAAAGAGATAGGTGGAAAACCTCTAGGAACAGTCCTTGAATGCAAATATGCTGGTATCCCATGTAAATTCTCATCATTAGAACTCTAAAACACAAAATAATCTTAATAATCCAGTACATATGGTAACCTACTCAGAGACTGTCAGTCACCCTCCTTCTCAGCCAACCTGGTTTGTACTAAATGGGATGATGAACAAAGTGGCTATGTTGACAGGGGTGTAAGCTATCTATGCACTCAGCAATGTTTACTCTGCCTCACAGAGTTCACTGGCTGCCACTCACTCCTGAATGCCAACAATATTTGTTAACACTGAGTTGTGATTTTCGTTTGTCACAACTCTGCCTTATATTTGCTGAGATGACCTATTAAGAACTCAGTACGGCACCAGGTTTGAGAAAACATCTTGAAACAGAAGTATACCATCTTGTGGAAGAAAGGTAATCTATAACATCAATTGGTATATGGTGGGTTTGTGGAAATCCTAGGAGTGAGATAGAGGGATCAATTCTCAGTATTTAACCTCCAATTTCACTCAAAATATTTTCTACCTAGAATTTTCTCTCTACCTCATCCCATTTCTCTACTGGCCTATAGAATTTGGGACCCAAAGGAAAAACACTTCTTCAATAATGGAGTCATTAGATCAGTGAGAACAATTGGTCATTTCAGATTTCCCAAGCTATTGAACAAATGAGGGAATAAAGGAGTTAGAGTGTTGTTTGAGGTGACTTTCCTGACTGCCTGAGGAAATGAGGTTATAGTATTATAGAGACCAGAAGAAGAGAGAAAATGTTACGAATCTTTTTTCATGCTTTATTGTACTACCATGCCTAGAGATCAGAGAAGACACCTACAATCCCATGAAGGCAGTTTCTCCAAGGGTTCTGACTTCTCAGGAACCAAGATTTTAATCAAATGCCAACCAAATACTAGGCCAAATGAAGTAAGGGAACATAGCAAGGGCAAATCAGTAGATTATTCATAAATAAATAACAATTATATCGCTATAATTTTTTAAAATTAAAAAAATTTTTAAATATTTTCCCTTTTAATTCAATTTGCATTCCATGTTCTAGCACTAAAAAGCGTAATGTTGGTGCTTAAATTGAACACCAAGTCCAACAGTTGGATAATATTGAGACGATTGATAGAACTATGTTAGAACTAAAGGAGAGACGAACATCACCCAGAGGTCGTTACCACAGCTGATTTGTAATTTGGAGTAGTCTCTTGTTAGTAGTGAATACAATTATTTTTTTCCTTCATGTTATTTGATCCATTAGTCAATTCTCTATGCCCATTATACTTAAGCCGTGAGCAGCTGGATTACCATACCAGCCTCCTAACTGGTCCCCCGGCTTCCGCCTCTCTCCTGCTTTATGGATAATAACTCTCTGAATTCATCTACCAACACTGTCTCCCTCCATCTCTCCATTACAGCACATGGTCTCCCTGGACTTCCTAGAACACCCCAGGCATGCACCAGCCTTTCAGCCTCTGCACTGACTGTTGTATCTGTCTATGATACTCTTTCCCAGATATGGTGCAACTGCTGACTTGCTCACCTCTTTCATGTTTTTTCTTAAATGCCCCCTCCTTAATGAGGCCTCTCTGAACATCCTATTTAAAATCGTTACTCCCAACACCTCCACTCTCTCACCTTGCTCCCCTTTTCTTCCATAGCACATATTATCTTCTAACATGTTATATAGTTTTCTAATTTATCTGTTTATTGTTTATTTCTTCTTTCTCTGCCCTACGATATGAACTAAATGAGGGGAGGATTCTTCTTTTTTGTTCACTAATGTATCCTTTAACTAGAAAAGTGCCTGACACCTAGTAAGTGCTCAGTAAATAGTATTTTATTAGATCAAGCATGGATATTTTTGGAATTATTTAAAGTAAGAGATATTTCTGTGTGTGCAAACACATGTGTACATGCTTGAAAGCCTAGTAGTGCAGTCCAAGAGAGAATCATTATTTTGATTTGTTCAGCATTCTTCTTTCAGGGACCTTTCTCTTTGGCTCCATGTAAAACAGTTAGAGAAATGAATCATAGGAGTTATCCTCTTGGCCACAGCTTTGGGCTTGTGACTCCAGTGAGGCAAAACATTTTCTCTAACCCAGGATTTATAATCTTGAGTAGAGACAGAGGGAGTTGAAAATCATACAATGACAATTGCCTAAAGAGATAGTTAACAAGATCTTACAACTTAGAATTTTTGGAGTTACTCTGTTTCATTCAAAAGGCCTGGCTATTGAGTCTTTCTTCATGGACATGAACTGTTCACAAAACTTCAAAAAAATTTATAATTTTTGCTTGCTTAATCGGGTTTGATGTCAAGAACTGTTAAGAGTCTGTAATTTTGCGCTAATTGGAGGCTAAGAAGTTAGTCTGCTACAATATCATGGAAGCTAGTGGAAGACTCCTAAGTCAAAGACAAAGGACAGCTTATTACTTACAGTAATTGCAGTAACCAGAGGATCAAAACTGTGTTGAGCCCCAAATTCCGCAGGGAAATGCGGAGAGGGCGAGTGATACCTGTACATACAGTAGTGTGTGTTACAGGAGAGGGACCCATAGCATGGGTGACCAGGACAGTCTTCACCTTTCCCTTAGCTTGACTCAACTTCAGAGAGGCTTCTTCCTGACTCTAGACCCCTGACCTCCCTTTTCTTAGACCATTTACTTTAGAAAATTTGTAATTGTAAATTCTTTCTCTGTCCCTCTGACAAGTAAATATTTTTAAAGCCTCTGGTCGGTTTTACAACCCAGGAATATTTTTCCTAAGGAGCTGGGAGGCATCTTGTTGAAATATAATCATCAAGGAAGATATTGTTTTTATATTCTCATTTCTATGAAGGGTAGGAACTTTGGTGGGTGCCTTCCCACAAGTTACAAAACTATCAACTATCATAAAGCAATAGAAGTTTATTTGTTTTTATAAAGTCAACTAGCAAACACAGATGGCCCAAGGTCCTCCAGTACTTTTCTATTAACTCACCCCAGCCTTTAAAAATCTCCTCACTCTTTGCTATGGCAGAGTTGCTAAGTTCAGACTGAGTTCTGGTCTTTCTTCTCTATTACAATAGCTTTGAATAAAATCTTCCTTGCCTGTTGAACATTGTTTGGCACAATTTTTGCTTTGACATCAGGAACCCGAATCTTTTATATGGGCAATAAGCACACCTGTCTCCAGAGAGCAACAATATCCTTCTCTTCTAAGGCTGTTCACTAAGGAAAAGACATTCTGGAACAAAAGCAGCCTGTGCCTCTGCTCTCATCTTACGATGAGCAGAAAAGTGAGAGACACCTGAAGAATGGTCTCTCAGCAGTTAGTTCTGTACCTTGAAACTAAGGAAATCTAACATGTTTTTTCTGTGTTTTTTGATTATGTTATGAAAGTAAATCCCTTTTATTGTCTTTGGAGAAGCAGATTTGTCTAGAGAAAAATCTCTACATAGAATATTTTTCCCTGCAAGACAAGAAATTTTAGAGTTTTTCCCCAAAGCAATGACACCTAAGGAGATAATTTTGGATTCAAAGTCATCACTTCTTGAGTGATGTCAGCAAAATGGCTAGAGATGTCCCTCACACATACCACCCCACCACCACTGCCAACAATGATATGTCATCTATCCATGGACAAAAGTGTCCTCATGGGAGCTTTGGGATCCAGGTAGGATACTGTAACACCAGTGCACTCCAGGACCAGGAAGAGCCATTTTGAGAAGGCAGGCTTGCACCCAGGCGGTCAACTCACCAATCACAGTTCCGGCCACAAACTTGGAAACAGCTCTGTACCCCTGAGATCTTGGCTACAGTCCCATTTGGCTTTGGGTCTGCCACCAGCATCATATGGCAAGGGACCCAGGAGGACTCACACCCACTCATGCATCTCATAATAGACATAGTGACCTCAATCCCAGCTGTGGACCTCAAAGTGGCCCATGAACCAGCTCCAGCCCCTCCCAGCCCTGGTAAGGGAACTGCTGGAAGTAAGCCTGCCAAACTCTATCAGACTTAAATTCTGAAAGGGCCCTGTAACTAGGCTCCTGCCTGTCCCAGCCACAGTCCACCAGCTGGGACAGGGAACTTGGAGGAGATACTCCCATCTGAAAGGGCCCTATCTAGCTTTCTCACAGCCACAGGCTGCCAGGCTGCCAGCAATCCTGAGAGTTTAGGGGCCCCGTGGGAGACACTCCAGTCTGCACCATCAGAGATCCTGAAAAGACCCTATACTTTACTCTAGGCCCCTCTCAGCTATAATCCACAAGCAGGCCTACCAGCATAGGGACCAAGCAGGAGAAACTCCCATCTGCACCCCTGGAGATCTTAAAAGGGCCCTATATGTGACTCCAACCCCTTCATAGCCACTGTCCACCAGCAGACCTGCCCAGGGACCCAGTAGGAGGTACCTATGTCTGTGCTCCCAGAGATCCTGAAGGGGAAGGGCCCTGAACTTGGTTCCAGCCCCTCTAGCCATGGTCATGGACAGTCCAGCCTGCCAGGGACCTGGCTGGAAACACACCCATCTAATCCTCAAGAGTCAGGTCTGCAGACCTGAAATTTGTTTGTGGAGCATGAAACAGCTCTGGGGCTTGCTTCCAGTCCCTCTCATCCCTGGTCCAGGGCCAGTACCACCTACCCAGAGACTCATCCAGTGACCAGGCAGCAGCCCTCTCAGGGACCTGGTGGGAGCCACACCACTACACATCTGGTAATAGACTCACTCTCTGAGTACCCAACTCTGGACCCAGAAGCAGATCCTTGTCCCAGCACCACCCTACTGAACAAGGTACTGGAGGCAGTCCCATCCACCCAGGGACCAGACAGGATCCACACCCACCTGAGCCCCTGGTAACAAGCCTGCCAACTGTAGGCCCAACTACAGACTCAGCAATAACCTCCTTAACCAGCTCCAACTCAGCATGACAGTGATTCTGGAGGTAATCCTATCAGCAGGGGGCATAGACAGAAGGTCTTTACCTTCTGAAACCAGTCTGTAAAGACTGGAAGAAGTATTTGCTCTCTCAAATGCACAGACACCAGTGCAAGGCTACATGGAGAATTAGGCAAGTGTGACACCACTAAGGGAAACTAATAAAGCTCTGGTAACTGATTCCAAAGAAATGGAGATCTACAATTTGCCTGAAAAAGAATTCAAAATAATCATCTTCAGGAAACTAAATAAAATGCAAGAGAACACAGACAGACAACTAAACAAAATTAGGAAAATAATGCATGAACAAAACAATAAGTTTAACAAATAGAAACCATAAGAAAGAAATAAACAAAAATTCTGGAGATGATCTTATATATAAAAAACCCTAAAGATTGCACACAAAAAAAGCCTGTTAGAGGTAATAAATGAATTCAGTAAAATTGCAAGATACAATATCAACATACAAAAATCTGTTGCATACCTGTACACTAACAATGAACTATCTGGAAAAGAAATAAAGAAAATCCCATTTACAATGGCATTAAAAACAAAAATATTTAGGAATAAATTTAACCAAGTGAGTGAAAGATCTGTACACTGAAAACTGTAAGACATTGATGAAAGAAAGTGAAGAAGACACAAATAAGTGGAAAGATATCCCATGTTCATGGACCAGAAGAATTAATGTTGTCAAAATGTCCATACTAACTAACGCCATCTATAGATTCCGTGCATTCCCTATCAAAATTTCAATGGCATTTTTCACAGAAATAGAAAAAAACAATCCTAAAATTCACATGGAACAAAAGACCCTGAAAAGAAAAAGCAATCTTGAGCAAGAGGAACAAAGCGGGAAGCATCACACTTTCTGATTTCAAACTATATTACAAAGCTATAGTAAACAAAACAGTATAGTACACATAGTCCATTGGTATAGAATTGAGAGCCCAGAAACAAACCCATGCATGTAAAGGTCAGCTAATATTTGACAAGGGAACCAAGAATATCCCATGGAGAAAAGATAGTCCTTTCAATAAATGATGTTGGGAAAACATAGATGTGAGATCTAAAAAAAAAAAAAACCCAAACTCATAGAAACAGAGAGGAGAATGGTGGTTGCTAAGAGCTGGGCAGTAGAGGAAATGGAGATATGTTGATCAAAGTGTACTAACTTCCAGTTATAAGGTGAATAAGTTCTGGATATCTAATAGTCAACATGGTGACTACAGTAAACAATCTATATTATGAAATTGAAAATTACTAAGAGAGTAGATCTTAAATGTTCTCACCACAAAAAAAATTTGCAATTATGTGAAGTGATGGATGTGTTATGTAACGTTTTTGTGGTAATCATTTCACAATATATACATGTATCAAATCATCACATTGTACACCTTAAAGTTACATATGTTAAATATCAATTATATCTCAATAAACCTGGAGAAAAAATGTCCCCACAACCAGCCAAACACCAAGTGAATGAAATGATTTATATACGAGGATTAGTTTAAAAAAAAAACAGATTTCCTAATCAGACAGGCCAGGTTCTTATCCCAACACTGTTTTTCTGTTTCTTTTTTTTTTTTTTTTTTTTACATTGTAATCTTATTTATCCTTCCAAAACCTTCATTTCCTCAACTCTAGAATGGGACAAACTACCAACTTCAGAAGGTCATTGAAAGGATTAAATGTGATAATACATGTAAAGTACTAAGCATGGTGCAAGGAACAAGTGTAAATAACCTGTAAATTTAAATCTTTGTTGTACTTATTTTACCATATGTCAAGAGATTGCCCAAATGGTATAGCTGTCCCACTTAGCAGCTTGGTTGTGCTTGGATTTTTTCTACCACTATGACTGCTGCTGCAAAATGCATGATTCACCAGTGCCCAATTCCATTCTGGCTACGGTAGGTGTTCCAGAAACATAAATCAGGAAGCCCCGTAACTTGATCTCATGGTCAAGAGCAAATGCCAAAGGCTCACAATGATATCTAAGATGCTGGAATCACTGTCTTTCAGGCCTGAAGTCAGGTTATATGCACTTGCTTAAATTTGCCTACTTTTTGACACTTTGCTCTGACCTAGGCTGACTTAAAATGGATCTGGGTGAGTGATTTTCTCTATCATCAGATGGTGGTAAAAATGGTTATTATGAAACTCAATCCCCATTTCCTAGTCCCTATATTGCATCACAAAATCCATATTAGAGATCTTTAAGATTAAGACACATAGGCATTTGGGATTTGATAAGGATAAGTGCATAGGAATGAGAAATAAGTGCAAGTTTTCCCAAGAAGGTATTTTCAGTCAAGGACCATCATCGCCTTTGACCCAATTGATGTGTATTTTTGTTAACTTAGCTCAGTGAACTCGATATTAGCTAGTTAATTTTCTAGATATAATTCTTTCTTGTGAAAAACATCCCGAACTCAACTTCCTGATGATGAATTATTTCATTTCCACTTAAGTGACCAGTCAATGGTGGAACAAACAAGGACCTTGGTTTACACAGAATATAGATTCATCTCCTGGCTCTGCCTCATCTCACATTTGTGACTAACAGAAATTTACTTCACTGGACCTCACATTCTTAATTTAGAAAATGGTCATAACAGCACCTGCCTCAAAGGTTCTTCAAAGAATTACACAAAATCAAATATCTAAGCAGCTGAAACTTGGTAGCATCTCAATAAATGTTAGTTATCTAGCTTTTTTTTCTCTCTTTTTTTTTTTTCCTGGGGAATGTATCACCATGAGCTCCAAAGACCTGCTATCCACTCTTCCTCAGAGAGTGGCAAGAGGATGAGAGAAGTTAATAATGAGGTAGTAAGAGGTAGTCATTTAACAATAATCTTGAAAATCAAGTAAACTTAGGAAGAGGTATAGAACCACTGACAGGGTAGAGCCAGAACTCACTAGAGTTATTTAATATTAATATTAGGCCTAGTTCAGTCATATCTCACTGAAGACTAGTATCATAGGTATCACCATCTGAACCTTCACTCCTTCCCCAACTCTCAGATCAACATAGGCTTAAGGCGGGCAGTTTCTTCACTGTCATCTTCCGTACCAATATGGTAGAGCTTCCCAGAATTCGAGAACTCCACCCTGCGGGAGACTATTTCTTCACTATTCTCAGCTGGATGTTTCCCCAATCCTTCCTGATTGTTTGATGTTCAGGTGTAAGGAGCTGGTTCAAAAATATACATTAGCACATAATTATTGTGAGATTGGGTGAAGCAACACAGACCAGTTTCTCAGGAACATCCCTCAGCAGTCCCAGAATATAAGAGGGATAGAATCTTGAGAAAACTCAAGTATCTCCTCCCAGGATTCAAGGTTCTCTCTACCATGGTTCTTTCCGTTCACTGATAAAAGGTATGCATTTACACACTCCGGGAAATTCAAGCCTATAAATTTGAATAAGTTCCTCTTATTCATGGCTCAACTATCTACTTTAAATTGTGCTGTGGAAGGGGGCACAGCTATTACATAATCTCAAATTCTGTTCTTCATTTAGGCATATCCTGAGAAGAAGAAAGAAGAGGAAAATCCCTGAATGACATGTGGCATTTGACTAGTGTCCCATACAAGAATATATTGCAGACCCCAATGACCTTCACAAAGGAGGGGTGTCTGACCATGAATATATGTGGTCTACTTTCAATTCAATTTGGACTTTGGCACTTTTAAAATCTCTATAGGGAGAAATTATGGCTTGAAAATTGAGTGTCTCTATTAGACTTATTTCCTTGAACTTTTGTCAAGCTTCTCTTCAGTAGACAATTCCTTTTTTATCCTGAGGGACCCCTTGCCAATCTAATAAACAGTGGATCTCGAACTAATATTTGGGAAATCCCTAGTCTTGTAAGAACTTCATTTCTATGTCTTACTTGCCAATTCCAAAATCAGAACTCTCTAACTGGGATAAAACGCTTCCTTCTCTCAATACATCCTGTCTCAAGGGGATAAGTCTGTTTTGACTCAGACATTTGGCATTTCCCTTCTACTACTTGCCAATAAAATGCCCACATAAGCCTTAGCTCTCTTATCCTCATAGCTCCCAAATTTGGGGATGTAATGTAATGGTTATTGGCTAAAACATCATGGTCTGATCATTGTTATGTTCCTTTATTAGCCCCAATTTCACATAATGAAACAGATCAACTTCTTTGGGAAAATAATCAAAAAAGTAACACATACTTGTGTCTGCATTTGTTACAGTAAACCCACATTTTCACAGCTTCCTTCGTTCAATAGCACTTCTCCTACATTTCCATAGGAGATGGGACTAGGGCAAAGTGTCTTTTGCAGGAAGTTTCTCAGACCAAGATATTGGGGCAGGAGTGGGGATTCTTGGAAGATCAAATAGAGAACATTCAATAGATTCTGAAAGAAGCCAAGAGTTCTTATAGGAACATACTAATGTTTTTTCATTAAGAAAAAGGGTAATTAAAATTCTGGGTGAATACAAACAGAAAAGCCACCAGTGAATTTCTTTTTTTGTGTGTGAGGAAAATTAGCCCTGAGATAACATCCACTGCCAATCCTCCTCTTTTTTGCTGAGGAAGATTGGCCCTGGGCTAACATCTGTCCCCATCTTCCTTTACTTTACATGGAACGCCACTGCAGCTTGTCTTGACAAGCGGCGCGTCGATCCGTGCCTGGGATCCGAACCTGCAAACCCTGGGCCACCGAACTGAGTGCACGAACTTAACTGCTTCCCCACTGGGCCAGCACTCACCAGTGAATTCATTTGAGAACTATGTGTATTATAAAAATTTTTGTGCCATATGATGAAGAGGCTAGGAAAAATCAAAGCTTTAACTAATGTGAAAAAAACAAAAACAAAAAAAGAATTCAGTAAATCATCTGCAAATCAGTGAATCAACCTATAAAAGACAAACTGTAGTATGAGGCATATGAGATCAAATCAGCATTCTCAGCAGAGAATCCATACAAGAAAGGAGATCTACAAACATATGGAACATGAAATAGGTTTCAGGAAGAGTTGAGACTTGAATAAACATTGGAGAATGCACACTAAACATGTTTCAGTCAGAAGATAAAATGAGAATCTAGAAAGATGTGAAATCCTATGAAAGCTGTGAGGAAAAGACTGCTTTCAGACACCAGAGAGTCAGTCACAAAACCTAGTAAATTGTCTGACTACGGAGGGGCTGGGGTACTTCCATCCTTGCATCAGAAACTCAAGATAAACAGATGCCAGAAAACATACATGATGTAAACCCTTTCCAAGAACAGTAGCTGTAGGAAAAATGTTCAATAAATAACCCATATGCTGAAGCAAATCTACATAGATGAAAAGCTATGGACCCCTGGAAAAAGTTTCCACAGGAAATTATGACAACACAAAAAAAGCTTTGGCAAGAGGTTTAAACTGGCCAATTATCAATCAATTCACTCATAAAAAGATATGTAAGCAATGCTCCCTATTTCTACCACAAATGAGAATAAATGCTGTGCCTAAAGAAATTCTCTAGAGAACAAAGCTATGAATGTGTGAACAGGTTGAAAAGTCTCCAAACAAGCCAACAACACAAAATCCATCACTGCGCTCAGCTAACAGTCGAGCAAGCCTGTGACTGTGGATACTGGGAGGGTCAGCTGACCCCTTCTTCTTGTCAAGTACATTTGAGACAAACACTGAGATGCACCAGTCAGACATGGCAGGAAACTCACAGGAAATTGAAACTGGACTGGAAAGCATCTGCAAACAGAGAAGTAGATGCAAAAAGCACAGAAACAATAAGTTGAACAAAGCTGAAATTTTTGATAGGCATTGATTTCCCAATCAAAACTTCTTCCAAAGAAAGACCAGTGTAGAAGACTTAGCCAAGAGACTCAAGAAAGTTTCAGAAGCAAACTCCTCAGAATTACTTTGCCAGTGATTAGAGATATATATTTGACTTAGAAAGACCTGATATTTGAGAACCAGAATGCAGGCTATATGTTACCCTTTCTTTTCTAGTTCTCCCCACCCCCTTACATACAGTGACCTTGCCCCTTGCATATCCCTACTTCCCTCCACACCTTCTCTGATGTGGGCAGTAGCTATTAACCACGACCCCCCCACATCTAAGTCTTTGGACTTTTACCCACTATTCAATTAATTCTGTTATCCTCCTTTAAGCTCAGTAGACTAAGTCAGCATAGCTGTTTCAACCTCTTTTATCCATTTATATTAAGCACTAAATATGATGTAGCACCCCCAGAGTCTTTTCTATTCTTCTTCAAAAGGCTGAAACTTTTTCCTTTGATCTATATCCCTCCTACAGAAAACTCCAGTTGTTTATATGTTTTATACAATAGCTATAAAATTCTATGCAATTTGAACCTAAAAGTACCAAATTTCCCTACCACTCACTGTGCACAAAGATATTTTTCTTCTTGAATTTTATGGAAAAATATATTTACTGACAAGATAAAAGGAGATTTAAAAAATGTGGAGAGCACAAAGATTCAAGACTGTGTTCTAAAAACTCCAAGCAAAAATTGTTATTGTTGAAAGATGCACTAAAACTTATTCTATCCTTGTGTGTATTTCCCTGAAGTCTCTAGAGTAATGTACACTGAAAGTTAAGAAGAATGTTTCCACCTAGAAAAGAGGTAAAGAATTTTTTTGTTTTATTCTACTACTTAGAGAATTATAGATTTTTATTATATGGTATTTTTATAAAATTTATCAGCAGTTATTGTTAAATTCTTTAGGTAATTATTAAAATATAATAGATGTATCTATTAAGAAGATAAAAAGAATACAAAAGCGGTGAATTCATAGCTAATATAGCATAAAACTATAACTAGATAAAGCGTATAAGTACCACTGATGGTGTCATAACAGTAACATTTCAAATGAACCTAGAACTCACTTTATGTTGCCTGGATGATGAATTCCTGAGGAGCCAGGGTTCTTCTTCCTTCCAGCAAAAATGACTGCATTCAAATTCTACTTCTTGTGGGACCAGTGTAGAGGTGGCAGATAAAATACAGGATGCCCAGTTAATTTTAAATTCATGTAAACACAAGTGATGATTTTAATATAAGTATGCCCTAAATATTGCATGAGTCATACTTATACTAAAAAAATTATTTGTTGTTTATCTGGAATTAAAATATAATTGGGCATCCTGTATTCATATTTGCTAATTGTGGTAAGAAAAAAACCCATGAAATCTAACCTCTTAACAAATTTTTAAATGTACAATACAGTATTGTTAACTATAAGCACAACGTTGTACAGCAGATCCCTAGAAATTTTTCATCTTGCATAACTGAGACTTTGTACTCATTGAATGGAAACTCCCCATTTGCCCTCCCTCAGCTGCTGACAACCTCCTTTCCACTTTCTACTTCTATGATTTTGACTACTGTAGATGCCTCATATGAGTGGAATCGGGGAATATTTGTCCCTCTTTGACTGGCTTATTCCACTTAGCACAATGTCCTCCAAGTTCATCAATATTGTTGCATTTCTAGGGGATCTATCCATTGTTGAAAGTGGGGTAATGAAGTCTTCTACCATTATTGCATTGCTATGTAGTTCTGCCTTCATATATGTTGATAATTGCTAAGTATATTTAGGTTCTCCAATGTTGGGTGCATAAATATTTACAACTGTTATAGTCCCTTGATGAATTGTCCCTTTATCATTATTTAAAGACTTTCTTTGTCTCTTGTCCTTGTTTTTGACTTAAAATCTATGTTGTTTGATTTAAGTATAGCTACCCTTGCTCTTTCTTTCAAGGAGTTATTTAGCCTGAGCTGTCATATTTATTGGCATAAAGTTGTTTATATTATTCCTTTACCATCTTTATAAAATCTGCATGGATAATAGTAATGCCTTCTCTTTCATTTTTGATATTAGTAACTTGCATATCCTCTCTTTCTTTTATCAGTCTGGCTGGATGTTTATTTGTTTTATTCATTTTTTGAAAGAATTGTCTTTTGATTTAATTGATTTTCTCTAATTCTTTACATTTGTAATTCATTCATTTTCACTCTTTAATATTTCCTTCCTTCCATTTCCCTTGGATTTAATGTGTTTTCTTTTCCTAATTTCTTAAGGTGGCAGCTTAAAGCATTGATTTTAGACATCTCTTCTTTTCTAATTTAAGTATTTAAAGCTATAAATTTCCCTTTATTCACTAACAGCATCCCACAGACTTGGATATGGTTTTTTGGTTTTTTTTGTTTTGTTTTGGTGAGGAAGATTAGCCCTGAGCTAACATCCGTTGCCAATCCTCCTCTTTTTGCTGAGGAAGATTGGCCCTAAGCTAACATCCATGCCCATCTTCCTCTACTTTATATGGGATGCCACCACAGCATGGCTTGATAAACAGTGAGTAAGTCTACACCTATGATCAGAACCCATGAACCCTAGCCGCCAAAGCGGAGTGCACGAACTCAACCACTACGCCACTGGGCCAGCTCTGTGTTTCATTTTTTTAATTCAAAATGTTGTGCAATCTTCACTTTACTTTGTCTTTGACATATGGATTATTTCCAAGTTTTGCTTATTTCCAAATATATGGAGAATTTCCAGAAAATTTTCTATTAATGTTTTCTTGTTTAATTGCATTGCGATCATAGGACATTCTTCAAATGATTTCAATCTTTTAAATATATAAAGATATGTTTAATGACCCAGAATATGGTCATTCTTGGTGAATATTCTTTGTGCTCTTGAAAGGAATGTGCTTTCTGCTATTGTTAAATGGAATGTTTATGTCAACTAGGTCAAGTTGGTTCACAGTGTGGTTCAAGTCTTTTAGACCTCGAAGGTCTCTTTTTATCTCCTCCCTGTAATCCCTTTGCATCTTGTGACAAAACATTCAGCACCTAACCACAAGCAATAGCTGAATTACCTGAGCTTAACTCAATATCTTGTCACTAAAGATAAGTGCGTGGCTTCTTCACCACCACACAAATACCATATATTCATAGATCCTATATGTCTACTCTCACAAAAGTGAAGGGTTTTGGTTTTTTGGTAAGATAAAGGTAATATACCAGGTGGCCTTATTTTCTAAATAAGTAAATGAAGAATGTCAGAGATTTATAATATTTTCTAAAACAAAAGCAAAGTGAAGAACAAATGTTTCTTTTATTCCAGATGATCACTTTTAAATGGGAAGTGGAGAATTCTTTCCCCAAAATTCCAGATTACATAACCCTCAACAATGTTTTCAAAGCAGACACATCCTATATCTCAGTTCACACTTCTGGCATAGGTCATTTCAGACACTTAATAATTTCAAGCAAAACTGGATAGACGGAGAAATTAAGAGAGGTGGCTATTATGTTTTCAGCTTCAAGTTGATAGGCAACCTCCCACAAGCTGGAAATTCATTTGGGAGAAAGTTCCATTTAATTGAAAGGTTAATCTAGACACTGAAAGTCCATTTCCCGGGTGAGGGAACTCACTTATTAGGGGTGATCATTTTTAAATTGTGGATATAGCCTCTTTCTTGGAAAAAAACTAGAATTTTCTCATATTTTTGACTAATATAGACATTTACAATAATATTAATTACCCTAACCCGTTCTCTTTTGATATTTTATACTTCCTTGATTTCTATCTGAAATACTTAGAACATTTTTAGTTTTTTTCCATTTTCTCCTGACATATTTATTCCTAACAGCCTATTTATTAAATATTGTCACTTTTCTAGTGAACTATTCTTATTTTCATTAAGAATAGGGGCCATCATCTTTATCATAGGCAATGCTTAAATTGCAGTAATTGGAAAATTACTTTTAACACATCCCCAGCCTCCTCTTTCCCTATTTATTTCTTTAACCAGAGCAAAATCCTAAGTCATCTTTAACCTTTTCTTGTTTCTATTGATACTTTCAAGCCTGTTATCTTAGGGCCCCTTAAGACCAGGTTTTCTTCAATAGTGCTAGTCCCGTAAAGATGGTCCTGATGCACAGTTTACTGTGGGCCCAAGTGCAGGCTTAGATCCTCCCCTGACTTCCATCACAGTGACTGCTGAGACTGTGTTGTAACTGTTGACATGATTTCAGTCCAATTTCAAGGAAGAGTGAAGGTAAAGTCAATAGAGAGTAACGCTTCTTTGTCTGAACACAGATTGGCTATTTTTTTCATTGATGCGTTGCTTTTCTTCCAATTTAGCTTAGACTGTGTAGCCAAGATTTATATTCACTTATTTCTTCAGTTCAGTCCTTTCTCAGTTTACCCAGGAACTACTGAAAATGTCTCTTTATTGACCCCTTAAATCCACCCTTTACATTGCGGAGCTAGTGATCTTTCTAAAATCCCTACTAAAAACTCTTCCATGTGTCAAAAAAATAAAACACAATACTCCAAGTAAGAAATGGGTAAACTTTGTCATCAGCATATTTGTTTAGAGCTTGGGGGAAAAAAGTCCCCTGGTAATGTTTAAAGTCAGAACTTGTGCTCTTTCAGATCTCTGTTTGACATAGTTTTATGTTTTCATGTTACTTCTGGGGGAGTAAAAACATGTTATTTCAATTTTAGACAAAGTTGTATCTCTATCATTTGCTTTGTTTACTTTTTTAATTTTTTTTCTTCTGATCTAATGTCTGCACACCTGTCATCTCAGATCATCCTTCTATGGACTTCCTGTGTAAAAAAAGTACTTGGCCATGATGCTTTTATAAAACTGTAAAATGAAATTATAATCACTCTCACTTCATAAGCATTCTGTTTCCCAAATTATTCACTCCTCCAATTCCATACCATCCCTGAAACTTCTACTTTTTTATTATTTCATCACCTTGTTGATTTACTTGCTAGCACATTAGTAAATTTTGACACATGCTCGAGATAAATTTTTATAAGAAGATTTTTAAAAATATTTTTTAAACACATGGACTTCCATTTCTTATGAAACCACATCCATATAATGTAACACCACATGCAAAGGCCTGTATGTCCTACTTCTTATTTCCAGTCATATATGACCATGTTCCCCCCCTCATATTCTATGTCTATGCTTCTCAATCTTTCTAATGTGAAAGACCAATTTATCCCCAAATTTATGTACCAATGATTTTTAAAATACAATGAAAATGAATTATTTCAAAAACAAAATAAAAAACTTTTCTTGCTTTACTATTAGATTAACATACATAAAATTACTCTGTTGAATTGTTATAAAAGTTCTCAAACATTTACCTTCAGTTTCTATACTTATCTTGTCACAAACAGGTAGCAAATGTTTCTTAGTCTCATCCTCATCTTCGGACCACACTCTAAATGGGATTGCTCTGCACTTCAGGTATTTCCAAATACTTAGAATCCCCACAACATTCAAAACTGAAATATTGTCTAACTCTGTGCCTTCACATCCTCAGTTTGGAGTTCCCCCATGAGCGGGCCTGGTGTACTGATCATATTTTGACTCTCAGTTTAAGTGGAATCTCTGAAGCCTGTCTCGTAATCCCACAGGAGGAACTGGCCAGTCCTTCCCTTACACCCTCAACCTGACCCACAACACAAAATACTGGCTTCTGACCAGCAATCATAGCATTGCATTCCAACTATTTGTTCACATGGCCGTCTCCACCATTGTAGAGTAGTTCTCAAACTTCCTGTTACTCCACTCAAATAATTGTCATTAGCAAGGATACTTCTCAATTTTAGACCTAAATCAAATGACTTGTTTGATCTCTTGATTCTGAATCTTAACAGGCATTTCAAATTAAACATCCAAAACCAGATTCTCAGTTTGGCCTCCAAATATTTCCCTTCCATAGTCTTATCTATCTTAGTTGATTGTAATTCCTAATGGAATTCTAGCTTCTCCAAACAACAACCTGAAGTCATTCCTGACTCTCTTTTTCTAACACAACAGATGGAATCTGTCATCAGTTCCTATTGGCTCTATTTTGAAAACACACACAGTTTCAAGTTTCTTTTCACCATTTTCACCTCTAGCACTATGGTTTACTGCTATCACCATTTTCTTGAATTATCACAGAAGCCTTCAAATTGGTTCAGCTACTTCCACCCTGTCCTCAAGTCTATTCTCAACCAAGCAGTCTGAACAATTCTTTGAAAACCAAGTTGGATCATATCTCTTCTCAGATTAAAATCTCCCAGTGGTTTCCATCATAGTGAGAGAAAAAGAATAAGTTTCAGAGTGACCTACAAGATTGTAAGTTATCTGGAGGCTCACTCCTCTAGGACTTCATTTCTGACCACTCTTCCTGGACAGAGATTTGCAGGGGGAATAAGGGCAATGGAGAGGATAGCTTCACATCTGTTCCTTGCCTAGTTCCTTGGACTGAATTTGAATTTGAACCTGTTGATGTATATTTCTATTGTCCAGTGTGGCTTTTGTGGGCGGATGGGAAACTCCCTAAAATTTGGACTGACTTGAAGCCATTTTAGGGGCTTTAACATGAATATATCAAACTATATTCTTTCAAACATTAAACAATCACAATCCTTTCATGTGTTTATACATTAAATACACAACTAATGATAAAGACTAAAATATAAGAAACTATGAAATATAAGAATGTATGAAACACTAGGAAGACAAATCCTAGAGGAAAATTAAGTAGGAGTTTATATAAATTATATGTGTGTGTGTTTGTGTATTTCTCCTTTAATAAAGTGGTAGTATTTGAATTTTTGTTTATATTTTCTCATAATAAAAATAGAGGTAGGAGATGACTGAGAATAGAAATAAGAACAAGTATAAAGATTAAAATAATGAAGATTCAGCTGAGTATATATGAGAACAAAATTCTAATTTTTTTACCATGGAATTTTTAAGTAAATCTATATCTTCCGTATTGATTTTAATTTTTTAAACATCGTCTTTCCCGGAAACTATCACTTTTTCGCTTATGAGGAGCTGGCATTACCTGAGCTATTATATGATTATTGTGATGTATTTACTTAGTCTGTTAGCATTAGTAAACTTTGTATATTATACTATTCATTATGGTTATTACACAAAAGTCCTTAGTATTGATTGTAATTAATAGAGACATCTAAAATATGCATCTCTTAGGATCTAAGGACTTAATTTGCATAGTTACCTATCCTTCTTAGAATATTTGACTAATTCATCATATTGGAAAACACTATTGAACTTTCTTTGTATTTGGTTATTGTGTGTGACCATCTATGATGACTAACTGTATGATCTCTTTTCCACCTTATTATTATATAGATGATTATTGCTGGTAAACAATCTTTTCTGTATTTGATTCAGTGTATATTGTTTGCAGGATTGCTTGGCTTATTATTTCCTCTGTTTAGTCTTGCCTGCTTAACACTAATAGCCATGTATACAAATTCTATTAATTATATAATAGAATTTGTATATATGTAACACTCCTACTTATTAAAATCAATAAAACTTAAGCATATATTATAACACTCAAATCTCTTTTTGCTCTGTAACTAAATACTCATTTCATATTTTGAAAATCATTATTGTTCTTCATTTGAATAATATTGATAGCCTAAATTTTTTTTGACACAGAAAATAGAAGCAACTATCTCTTATAAAGGAATTTCCCTTTTTAAAAAATATATGGAATCTGGGTTCTGGAGTACGTATGATATTTTAGTGGTAAGCAAAGGTGCTGCTACTTGGGGATACTTTATTTATTTATTTTTTTTGTGGGGAAGACCAGCCCTGAGCTAACATCTGTTGCCAACCTTCCTCTTTTTGCTTGAGGAAGATTGTCACTGAGATAACATCTGTGCCAATCTTCTTCTATTTTGTATGTGGGATGCCGCCACAGCATGGTTTGATAAGCAACTTGTGGGTCTGTACCCAGGATCTGAACACACAAACCCCAGACCGCCAAATTGGAGCACCCGAAGTTAACCACTATACCACCAGGCCGGGCCCCTGGGGATACTTTTAATAGTGACAGAGACTGAGAATACTTTCTAGGTCTTTTAACATATTGAGTTCAAATTGAGTTTATGTCAATCGTTTGCGATCTATATGTTTTCATTTGCTGCTATGACTTAACTAGCTAATTTAGCCAGCTAACTGGAACTGAAGGAAAAGTTAAGAGACTCTTTATTGAATCCCAAGAGATGGGAAAGAGTCAGAGCTGATGTTATTGCACACAAGAGGCTTTAGGAGACTAAACACAAGTAAAGCAGCTTCTGGAACTGGGTATCAAATGAGACAAAGAACTGAGGAGTAAGCCATACACCATGCCTCTGTATGTAGCATCCTTCCATGAAGGCACCCCAGGATTAGTCAGAAGCTTTGAGAGAAACAGGTGAGAAGATATCATCTTCTTATCTTGGGTACTAGCAGCAGTGGAAGCTTTGAAGCTACTCCAAGAAACTTTGCGGGCAGCAGACAGCTGGCAAATGGAAGCATGAGCTGGAGAGGAAAAAAACAAGTGAGAAGCCACTTGCTGACTGATGCTGAAAGACTGGTTTGTGAGCATAGATGAAGAAATGTTTAGTAGGGCTAGGTTTATACCAGTGCAGATAAGCAGCTCAGGGTCACTGTAATTTGGATATGGATACAATTGTGTTCCATTTTGTAGTAATCTGATGGTGACACCAGATAACACTTGTATTTAAGAACTCATCTTCTTCTACCTATCAACGTCTATACATTTATTTGAATTACTCCAATGACTTTCAATCCCTGTGCAATGACCTAAAAAGCCCCTTTATGATCTGAGTCCAACTCACTGGTCTCATCTCCTATTATGTTCCTCATCACTTATTCCAATCCAGCTATTCTGGAGTTCTCGCAGTTTTTAGAACACACCCAGTATGATGCTGCTTTTATTTGTGGTTCTTTTGCTTACAGTGCTCTTCCCCCAGATACTGTGTAGCATGTTTATTATTCTTGCTTTAGGTCTCTTCTCAAGAACCATCTTCTCAGAGTGGCCCATTTTGTCCACTGTCTTTGAAATAATGGCCCATTTGTCTCTCTGATCCCCTTCCCCCGATTCAGTTCTTAATTGTAGCATATGCCATCACCTTACATATAGTATTTTTGTTTACTTATTGTCTATCTTCCCTGCCCTCCACTATCATGTAAATTCTGTATGTAAGAGTATCTTACACTTGTGTCTCTGTTGCATTTCATTAACTACCATAGCTTCTAATAATTATTTGTTGAGTGTGTAGTGTAGTGGTGAAAGCAAGGATTTTGGAACAAAACTGCCTACATTATGTACTAGTTATGTGACCTTTGTCTCCTCGTCTATAAAATGGGAATAATGGTACCTGCCTCAGGATTGTTGAGAGGATTACAAAAATTAATATGTATAAAGTATGTGGAAGAGTGTCTGGCCCACAGCAGGCTTCATTTAAATGTTGGGGTTTTTTTTATTCAATCAGCTTTAACCATGAAATAAGTACTTCTCTTATTTGCTGTTATAACTGAGCTGATGCTCATTATGTGGTCATTATTACATTATTGATAATGGGATCATTAATTTACATTACATTTTTTGGCAGTGGTGTTCACACTTGGATCAGGATCATGGAAAAGGAAATGGAAGGTAAGAGAATTTTTAAAGGAGGCTTTGGTGACTGGCTATTTAGGAAGAATGATGAAGCAAAGAAAAGAAAGTTTTGACCTGAAGAGACTAATAAAATGATGGGACTATTTACAGAAGAAAGATAGAATGGGAAAATGGTCAATGAAGAAAAATTATAAAGTAGTTTTAATTCATTAAGGGTAGAGTCTAAGTCCTAAAGATCTACTGGCACCTTTTGCGGGTAACCTGAAGAAGCCTTTAACAACACCTCTCTCTCTGAACACAGGCCCAGAACAGGTGCTGCATAAATATCTTTATTCATCTGCAGGTGATATACTTGTAGGCCTGGGTCCCTGTTTCAGTTTTTGTTGCTCAGCTTAATCAAGTCTTTCACAGTCTCAGCTTACTTCATTCACGAGGTAGAAGATATCAGATAGACATTCTCTAAGGCCATAGTTTAAGGGCATATGGCTACTGAGCTCCTCTGAGTTTTGGCCCCAGCATATTCTGATTCCATCAGCCCTACTGCAGCCTCCCTCCAATAATTAGTGCTATTCCTAGAGAAATTTACCACAACCAAGAATATCCCCTCCATCTCTTTTTCCAAACCCATCTTTTATCATTTCTACTGTATTTCTGTGCACAATAGAATACAGTAAGCTCCAGGTTTGTACTGTCAGCAAAGCAGGTTACCTTCTGGTTTTATAGCTGGCAAAAATGCAGTGTTATCTCTCACTATTTAAAAAACCACCCTGGCCCGCTGGAGCAATAAGCCCCGTGTTTCAGGGTTCCATTCAGAATGATACGGTTAACAGTACTAGGTGACGTCTCTGTTCTGGGATGATTTAGTAACACATTTTGCTCTTAAATACTAGATTCCCACCCAGGAGCTCTGATTAAATTACCAAACCCAAAGGTCTACACTACAGAGATGACACAGAGCTTTTCTGACAATCTCATGAACCAATATTTAAAACTTCCCCAAATCCTGTTGAGGTGGTATTTCTGGAAACATGATCATATGCCCTCAGGACTCTTTTTGAAACCATCTGTGCCAATTTTATGGAGAAGGGGGATGTATATGTGCAGGTAGCCCACATCCATCTCCTCCTGGGAGATGTGCCTCACCCAAATATATGCCCACTTCGCGACTACAATACCTTGTTAAGAGTAGAATTAGAATGCATTAGAGTATTTTGTTCAGGAACCCAGAGTTTCCCCAAAACCACTGTATCCAGCAATCATCTTTCCCTGAAAGATTCTCTGGGGATCACTAAAGTGCAACAGCAGAGAAACCCAGAGCAGCACTTTATAGTTAACCTGGCTTGTCACTCACAGTATAAAGGATTCCGATGAGATCTTCTGAGATCCCCTCCCTCCTTCCTAAATTCATATCTGTATCTTAGGATCTGCCATACTTGTAAAGACAATAACTTGAAGGAAAGAGAGAGCTGACAATGACCATCTTACCATCTTTGATGTCAATATCAATGATCCACCTACATCTTTTAGTGACACCAGCACTTTGGAAATATCTGTCCCTAAAAATCTATGGCCTGTCAGATAGAGACTGGTATCTCTAAGATCTCTTCTGGCAAGTCAAAGTTTATGTCATTTGGTCATTCAACAAAAATACTTTTAATCATCCACTATATGCCAGGCTATAAGCTAGGCACTGGAATATAAATGTGATAAGACAGATAGAATCAATGATGTCACAGTGCTTAGATTTTAGATGAAAAAGAGAATAAATGCATAAAAACAAGTGACATATTTTAATTGTTTAGTATTCAAAATAAATAACTAAGGAATATTGGAGTAGAATATGTTTGAGGTAGAGTGTGCTACTTTAGCTAGACTGATCAAGAAAGGCCTCTCTCTGAGGGTGACACTTGAGCTGAGAGCTGAAATGTATCCTGAAATAATCCATGGAAGATCTGGGTGAAGAATGGTCCAGGTAGAGGGAAAAATAAACATAATGGCCTTGAGCTGAGAAGAAGCTTGGTATAATTGAGGGACAAAAAGAAGTCTAGTCTCACAGAAGCATAATATACAGTGGGGGAAAGACTGGACATGGGGCCAGAGAAGTTAGCCTGAGCCAGATTAGGAGTTCAAGAATTATTGTGACCAAAAAATTGGTGTAATGGGGAAAATTTCATTCAAATGGGAAACATCAGAAATATCTTTGCACTGTACATCTGTGCTAGAAATGAAATGGTCTCTCCTTGAGCCTCTTCATTTTCATAGAGGTCACCCCTTGTACCTACTACTCTGTAATGAAAGCTTGACTGTCATCATTTATTGCTCCAAATAGCCCTTTAAAATTCTGCCTTCCTCTCTGGATTCTGGTGGCCTGCCTCTAGATAGGCTGTCTGAGCATGTCATATAGAAGGTGATGGACTCTCAACAGTGAAAGAGCTGGCCCCAATTCCTCGTTCATGGGTAAGAGTAGAGCTGGAGAGGTAATCATGGTACCCTATCTGTTAACTTAAAAATACCATATATGAAGTCACATATTTCCACTAAGAAACCTACACAATCTGCTCAATTATCCCATCCAAGGAAAGGTGTTGGCTGAACATCAGTATAAACCCTGCACCTAAACAGCTTTCTGTTCTCCAACAGGCTGAATCAAATATATCTCAACTAAAGTAATCAGATAATTTTAAAATCCATATTTAAAAAGTAAGGGGAAATCAAATTATAAGTGATTCATATAATAAAAAACCAAAATTATAAAAGTAAGCACATAGCTTAGCTGGCATCTGAGGGCTCTTTTCCTTCATTGCTTTGGCTCTGCCCATCAAAATTATCTTCAATCCCCATGTCCTCCTCCCAACTGCTCAAATACAAATTTCTCCCTTGAATAAGTGCATCCACAAAGACGCACATAGTCACACTCAGTCTCAGAGAAGTAGGAATGCCAGTCCAACCCTGTCCTCACTTTGACAGGAGACATCTCATATGTTATTTATTGTCTTTAAATATCTCCAAAGCTGCACACACACCCCAATCACTATGAAGTCTGAAGCACTTACCTGCCTCTTCCACCTGGGGTGAGAGACAAATGGAGAGAGAAAGAGTTTTCATAAGAACACGGCCAAATCATGCAGGGATGTCAAAGAGGTCATGGATTAAGACCACACCACTTAATTTGACAATAAATTTATTTCAGTCAGCATTTATGGAGAAATATCTCATTCAAGCCACACCAAAATTTGTGGGGCTAGTACAAAATGGAAACGCAGTATCTCTTCTTCAAAAACTATTAAGAATTTCAAGATGACAACAACTGCACAAGTCACATTCCCCTGAAGCTGGCCCTGAATCCATGTAAGGCTTTTGCTCATAGATACAAATACAAACACCTAAATCCTGCTTTCAAGAAACTGAGAGAAAAGGGAAGAGAAACTGAGAGAAAAGAGATAAACTTAAATAACTACTGTTCAAAGTAGGAAAAGATGAGTGTATTTAGGAAGATCAGTCCAATTTTGGGAGTACAGAAGAGCTTTCAGTTGTGCAATTCAGGGAAGCATCCATGAGAAAGAAGCATCTGAACTAGAGTTGAAGGATCAATAGTGATGAGCATGTGGCCAAAGCAGAAAGATATTGCTGGAAGATGAAAAGAAGATTCCCAGGGGCTCAGGATCTCTGCCAGAACAAGCTATTTTAACAAAATCATGCTTTGTTTACAGGTATGAATCATGTTTAAGAAGAAGCAGAAGAGGATTTCATGTGTAAGGTAAAACTAATGTCACCAGAGTTGGTTTAGGCTTGTTTTCCAGTTCTTCAAGAATCTGTTTTTGATCCACAATTCCTGTGCCAAGCAGAGCTGATGTCCTGAACTCCTGGGGTCTTGAGTGCTGGCTCTTGTGGAAAAGACAGTGTTGGGTACATGGGGAGAAATGACGTTCTGATTCGAGCTGTGGGAAAAGAAGAGAATCTTGATCTCAAAGAAGGCAAATCAGAGAGAAAGGGGGAAGGAAGAAAGACGATAGAGGAAAGAAGAATGAGTTGATAAGAAGTTGAAGAAACAGAACAAGAAAAGGCTCACCTCTGCTTTTTGAGCCATGAGTCAACTACAACCAACATCACCAGGGTAACTATTACAGTCAAACAGATCAATGTCAGAAGGATGGAGAATCCACCTAGTTGGGGACAAAATAAGGATGTCAATCTATAACGTACTCTCTATTCTACCAGTTAATGCTTCTCATTTCACAGGAGTGGGGCCTTCCCAGAGTTTTCATCAGTATTTTTCAGAGCCCTCATTTCAATTCCTCTTGAGTCTATGTCCCTGATCCACCTCCACCCCTCTCTTTCACCAAATCACTAGGTCCTTCTTTCTTTTCTCCTTAGTACTGCTAATTCCCTACTTCCATTGTCTTGAAATTTAACTGCTGTCATTCTCCACCCTTCTTTATTTGAATTCACCCACTTTCATCCTCTCATGCATAGCATTCCTACCCATTTCTCAAGCTCCTCACTCCTTATCCCTAGGACTATGGGAAGACTATCATTTCCCAGCTGAGCCCCAGTTCTTTCTCACCCCAGTGGATGATAATATCATGGCCTCCTAGACTGCTGTGCTTCACTCGACAACTCAGGCCGGCAGCCTCCCCAGTTGCCACATCCAGGGTTACTTGGAGATACCATGTCCCATCAGCATTGGGCAGGACATCACCTCGCCGAGTGCCTGGCTGCTCCTGCTCACCCCGCATCCACATCACCCACACGGGTTTTGGATGAAAGCCAGAGACATGGCACACGAGCAGCAGATGGCCAGAACCAGGACTGGGGCCTTTGGATACCCAAGCCTCTGGTTTCACTAGAGATGAGAAGATGAAAAGAAATGGAATTAAGGAGAGCACCCTAGGCCAGAGCTCAGTGACTCAGGGTGCCTTAGCAGATTGAGTAATCACTTCTTTCTCTTGTCTAGGAAACAATCCTAAACCCACACATCTCACCCTCTGGCCTCTTGTTATGTGTTTCAAAAGGGTGATAAAGAGTGAAAACTCAAAGAGAAGAGTTAAAGCACTAGGAATAGGAGGGGAGAGAGGGTTGGGCTCACCTTGTCGTTCCAGCTCTGACTTCCCTGCTTCAAGGAGGCCTGCCAGAAATCGAGGGCAGGTGTCACTGAGAAGCCTCCACACAATTTCTTTAATAACCCGGTAGTGGTTCAGCACCCTACAGACATTCTGAGCTCGACTCCCTGCTCCTGGAGATGGCTTCCAAGAATTTCCTTGGAAACTCAGAAAATCTGATCCTTGATAAGCCGCACTTAAGAAGTTTTCTGAGGTCTTCCCAGCATGCATTTGACAGCCAAATAATATCTGGAGCTCAAAGGGGTCTGAGGGTGGACAAGGAAGACAGAATTAATATGGAAAGAATTCCAGGAAAGGAAAGCAAACAATCTAGAAAGTAAAGAGATTCAAGGGAAGGAAAATTTTCCAGGGAATCACATGGGAGACTAGAGTTGGGGTGGGAAAGGGGGAGGAAATTTGTGGGAAGAAAATGTGAAGGTAAAAAAGGTATTTTGAAATAATTGATGTGGGGGGCCTAGATGGGGAGCCTGCTAGGAAGCTAGGAAATGGGTCTGGAAAAGCTCCCTTGGGAGTGGTTATGTCCAGGCCAGGCCACAGGAACACTCAGGTCAGTGAGAAAGGGGGTCAGAGTCCTGGTTTGGAAAGGCTGTGTGTGAGGCCGGGATGCTGAGCAGAAGATCAAAAGGAGACAACTATTCCAAGGATCCAGAAAATGAGGGTATATTCAGGGGTGTGAAGAGACATGTACATGTAGGCCCTTCTGTGCATGTGGTAGGGTGGGGGGAACAGTGGGAATGGTGGTGATGGGTGAAACCGAGGAGGGAGCATGAGCCAAAGGGGACAGGAAACAAGGCCAGGAAGGTCGGATGACAGTCAGAGCCCATACACCATCTTCCCCTCTGGCAGGTGGTTAGAGCCCTCAGGTAAATACCAGCCTGGAATAAGAAACTCACATTGAAACTGAAACTGACTGGCAAAGGCCTGCACTTCCTTAGTGAAATCATGCAAATACAACTGCAGTAGCGCCTGGAGGTTGTTCAACTCTTCCTTGCTGAAGTTGCCCCGGGACCAGGGCCTCAGAAAGCGGATGGTGCCCAAGACACTGTCCCAGACATGAGTCTCCACCTCGCCCAGCCAGCCTGAGCCCTCGGTGTGCGCCCAGCTGTGGTTGGCAAAGGATGAGATCTGGACCAAGTGGAAGGAGAGGGGCTCTTCTGATGCTGGATGATGGAATCCTAGGAGCGGGGCAGCTGAGAGAGAGAATGACCAGTGGAGAGAGTGTGAAAGGATGGGAGAAGAGGGGCCCATATAGGAGGGAAAAGATGGAGATAGTTATACAGGTTATACATATGCCCATATCCCCTTCCCCATGGGACAGCTTCCCCTCCCCAAAATCAGAGAGAGAAACTGAGACTGGGGGCAGGGATACTTTGCCTGGAAGTAGCCTGGCATGCAGACTCCAAGGGCATCCTGTAGGTTCATTTTTCTCTTCTCCCAGGTCCTCCCCAGAACTCATCCACCCTGCTGTGCCCAACCTCAGTATCTTTCCACCTGGCTCCTCTTACCCACTGTGCTTGCTCCACGGCAGAGAAGTCCCGTGAAGAGCAGGAGCAGCGGGAGCAGCACTGAAGCTCTGTTAGGGGAAGAATGCCTCAGCAGGACGAGTTGCGCTCCGAACTCAGGTATCATCTCCCCTCCAAGCCCTCTCGCACTCTCCTCTGACTTCCCTTACCATACAAACAGATAAACCTCTCCCTCTGCCCACTTCCCTGTCAGAGAGACCTCACTAACCACAGGCTTCCCACAGGGTCTCTCATTTCCCCTCCACCTCTCCCACTATCTGGCTTTCAGATTTTCTTCCTGCTCTTGTCTGCATCCTCCTGACCTCCCCTGTTGCACCAACTACTATAAAAGGAGTCCTGGCTTATGACAAAGTCAGCAGTCTCTGGTCTGGCTGGAAAATTTAGTGCATTTTGGCCTTGGAGAAATCAAGTCCATACTTGCATTATCAATGTCCTTTTCTGTGAGAAGAAGTGATGGAAGGTCCTCAGTAGTGTCCAGTGGCCTTTCCAGCAGTCTCCCCACTCCTTATCTCTCGGTGGTCTTCTCCTCCTCTCATCTGCTTCCTGGCCTCCCTTTCTCCCTCTTCTTGGTCTTTCCTGGCTTTCTCTACTTAGCCATTGTTTTTTCCTCTGGAGTCTACTTTAACTCTTCTCACTTGTCCTGCCTGCTCTCCCTATCCCCTCAGTCTCTTCATTCTTCTCTTCTCAAAATCATTATCAGAAGATACTATGCATCCTGAGTGTAGCTGTATAATTCACAGGCAAATCTCCATAATCCATAGAGAAAAAGGATCAGCAGTGGCAATACAGGTTATCCGGTAATCTAAAGATAATGCCCTTTTTCTCAGTTTCCCTGGTCAGAATAGTTGTCACTGTTGAGAGGGTCCATGAGTTGGTCTGATCTGGAAGTGGTGAGCTGGGAGACAGGTAGATTTTCACCCATGTTGTGTGAGTGGATCTGGAAGGAATACACAGGAGCCTTGGATTCCCACTCCTACCCCAAATGAGTTGAGTGTGTCTACAGGTCGGTGGGCAAGCTTCATTCTGGGTATGAAGGGTGGTCAGGCAACCTTCCCTTCACAGTTCATGGCCTGGGAGCACTGGTGTCCCCTTGGAGGTGTCTGACCAGAGAGGAGTTTCCTTGGAGACAGGGAAGTGACTCTAGGGGACTGGAGTGTTCATGGGAGAATTAATTACTGTGCTGAGTCTTTATTTTTGTTCTTTGTGCTGATGCTTGCTGTGGCAACCTGAAGGCAGCTGTAATGCCATTCCTTTGTTTGGATTTCATATATTCATTCAAGTGACATGCAGTCAGAAACCACCTAGTGCCAAGAAATTTGCCAGACACTAAGATTTCAGAGATAGAAGTCCTTTGGAGAAAAAAAACAAAAGCCAACCTAAAACGTCTACTTTTCTTATAGAATGGCCTCATGGTATTGTGATCAGAGTTATTGACAAAGGTCCACACTCAGTCTCATCCTGGTATTGTTTCTGAATTCTAAGGATAGAGAGAAATGTTGTAAAGTTTCAGGCAAAATACTGGCTGTTTGCAAAGAGAATGACATTGGCTTCACATACCGCATGTGCAATGCCTTAGGGAAACATTTCAGAATTCTGAGATGATGAGCTAATCCTAAATTTTTTATTCAGAAAAATTATAATTCTCCAAGAAAGGCAAAATTAATCCATATTTGAACACTCAAAAACTCAAAGCATATGCCACATATCTCCCTCCTTTATGAAATGAATTATCTGAATAAAACCAAAAATTAACCTGACTGAAGAACTCAACAAATGATGCAAGAAATACCGGTCTAAAATTATTTTTCAAATATATAGTTAACTCTAAATAATTGTTTAAAATTTACTTGTAAAATTTAACACATTTGTTTAATATGTCAGAAAAAAATGATAATAATCAAAGAATTAAATTCTATATTACTGCACCAAAACCTGGGGAGGGAGATGAAAAGAAAGGAGAGAAATTGTTCATTTCAAATCATATCTTACTGATCATAAAAGCACAATATAAAATGAAATCCAATTAGAAAAATTGGTTACATTATAATGTTTATAGAAAACTAGATTAAATCAAGGTGGCAGAGAGCACAAACATTTAGCTCATATCTCCAAAACACTTAAAATGTTTAAAAATGTGTGTTTAAAAAAGATATATGAATTCATTATCATGCTGGAAAGCAGTGAAGGGAGCCAACTTTTGAAGAGAAATTCTAAAGTCGTTCAAAAAAAAGGAGATGAAATGGCTTCAAAAATCCACAGCCCAAAACATAAGCAGGGGGAAAATAATATGAATATGAGAGAATGTCTGCAAATACTGTAAATATGAATAAAAACATTCAAAATATGATAATCAGTTAGAGAATTATTTGTTAACACTGGTTTTATTGAGTTTTAGGCTGCAAGAGCATTTGGTCGTATGACAGTAACCCAAGAATTCTCTCTTAGCAGACTGACATGTTTGCCTGGGGAGATATTTCAGCCTGAAAACAGACACTGTACTTGTAAGAGAAGCAGATCAGAGACTAAGGCAACTAGACCCCCAACAGCACCTCCTTTGTTCTTGCTAGAAACTGAAGAATCAATTGCATCACATGCACAGAAAGGCAGAGGGGGGCAGGAGTGTATTTTGAGTAGCAGCCTCCAACTTCTACAGAAAGCTTAGGTATATTTGACACACGTATTTTAAATTTTATCTGAAAAAATAAAAGCATAAGATCCTACATATCTTTGCTAAAGAAGGGAGTATATAGTAAAACATACTAGAAAGTTAGTGGTAAGACAGGTGGAAGATGTATAGAAACTTATTATATGAAGGAAGTGGATATTGAAGCTTAGGAACCAAAGAAAAGAAAAGAGACAAGGCTAAATCCAGATTATGTGTGCTATATTAAAGAATTGCCTTGTTTTTCAAGCAAGTGAAGGATTTTAAACATGAGAGTGATGTGGTTAAAATAGCATTTAGGAAAATTTCCCAAATCCCGATGAGATTCACTGGAAAATGTATCAGAGAGTGAGGAGACCAAGATGGCGGATGACTTCAGTGACCTGAACAAAGACAGAAGTGGTGAGAATGGAGAGGAGTGAAAATAACAAAGGTAGCATGGAGGTAATCAGGATTAACCAAAGAAGTGTGACCAGGAGCAGATAAAGTGTAGCCAGTCACACAGGGAGACAACACAGGTTTGGGACGGATGGTATTGAGAGGCACAGTTCAGTTTGGGTCATGTTCTGGGTGGCTGACATCATATGGGTTGTTGCAAGGGGGTGTCATGGACTACGCAGAACTGCCAAGTACATGGTGCCACAGAAAGAAGTGTAGACATCTACAAATCTGTCCCTCTCTTTCAAATTTTATTTTTAAGTTAAATTTAATAAATATTATTATCTGTGTCTTAAAAAATGTTCATTTCTTAGTTTGTTCACATATTAATTCTTTCCTTCATTCAGTAAATAAATGTTTATTGAACACTTACTGTATCCCAGGCATTTTACTTAGAGCTGAGAATATAGTGGTAGAGCAAATTAAGAGTAGGGAAGGAGGTACCCAGTCCTTGTCCTGATGGGGTTTAGTGTCAATGAAAAGATTCACACAAATGAACATATACTGTCATAAATGCTGAATTTAGAAGTACACAGTGCTGTGATAACAAATGATAAGAGGAATGGACCAAGTCAGGGAGATCAAGGAAAGATTCCCTGAAAGTGAAGACCGACCTGCATTCTGAGGGAAAAATAGGACTTCACCTGGAAAAGAGAACACAGTACACGCAAAGACTCAGTAAACAGAGGGAGTATACCCCATCTGAGGAACTGAAAAAAGGGCACAATTCACATGTATTTCATAACACAAAACTTCTCAAATATCATTAATCTGCTTCTCTGTCTTAAGTATATCATTTCTTTTACAAAATGAACAAAAGATATTTTTGGATATGCTTATGCACTGAATGCCATAATATACTTTAGTAAAAGTTGCATCATGTTTACTGCTAGGCAACACATTCAGGAGGCTGATCATCTGATGATGATGTAGTCCACTGACAGTAGCCTGCAGCATCTGCAAATCTCAAACTCAGTGATGGTTGTGTCAGAACTCATTTATCTATCAATTCATTGAGGAACCAGGTTCCTGTGGCTGGTCAGCCAACACTTCCAAAATAACAGCCTTTTAGGTGAACCTCTGGGTAACATGGGGTTTTCCTCCCCTACCCCTCCACCATGTTAGGCAGACATGAGCTAAAGTTTGAGTACTTTGCTTATCCTACAACACCACCCAATAGGCCTCCAAGGCCCTTTTGAATATCCAGCTAGGTCTCTGTCAAAGTTTTGTGGTTCTGTGCATGACACTAATCCCTTAGGTAAGAGGGAATATTCAGAATGCATCATAAGACGATGCAGACAAAGAGGTGCTGCAGCAACTCTGACCCCCTAATTTTTCTAGCATGGGGAACTTCCAGAACGGTGGTGTGAGGAGCTTGGCTTACCCTCTCCCTCTAAAACAATGATAAAACTAGACAATATTTTCAAAACAACCATATTGAGACTGGCAATGGACCAAAAGCATACAACAAATAAAGTTTATTTGTTCATTCTAGAAAAACTACTGAACCTGGGGTAAGCACAGCTGCTCCCACCTGCTCCACATGTCCAATACCTTCAGTGCAGTTCTGTGAGAGCAGAGAAAGCAATGAAAATCAGAAGCTGGAGGTGGCTAGCTTGACTTAGAGAGGAGTAGGGAAAAAACCCATACTCAGGGGCATGGTTGAAAACAATTGCAAACTGAAAGGCAAACAAATGGGAAAGCCAGCCTAAGGATGTAACACTGATGGAATAGGCAACATATCTGTAGCCTAGCCAGGAAGTTTGGAGGGAGACCCTGTGAATAAGACGGTCATAGTGGGCCTTGATAACCTCCCATATATCCCTGGATTCTGGAAGGATTGACACATGTGCAAGGCTGCATGCATGCTCATAAGAGACCAGAAACAACCCACTCCAGCTTTCTGCGGGTCCCTGCATGAATATGAGGCTTGTGCACATGCTGTGAGGAGACACAGGAAAGTGGAGGGGAAAGTAAAACTCAGGGCCAACTTGCAAACTTCCTGAACTTTGAATGTGTTCCCCAGTCCAAACAAAGATCCATTGGCAAAGAGTAGAAGACTTACCAGCTCAAAGTGTTTGAACACAAGCTTACTAAGCTATGCTGACACAGGAGTGATCCCTAAGAAACCAGCTTAAAAAGGAAAAGAAGAATTAAAAAGAGATTACCAGAGGGGCCAGTCCCATGGCTGAGTGGTTAGAGTTCCACGTGATCCACTTCTATGGCACAAGTTCATGGGCTCAAATCATGGGTGCAGACCTGCACCACTTCTCAAGCCATGCTGTGGTGGCAACCCATGTACAAAATAGAGGAAGATTGGCACAGAGGTTAGCTCAGGGCTAATCTTCCTCAGCAAAAAAAAAATATATATATATATATGTATATATAATATATATATGTGTATATATATATATAATATATATATATATATTAGCAGAGACATCTGTGGCTGCCTACTGGGGGGGTCAGACTGTACAAAATTAGTCCAGACAAGTCACTAAACAAACATACAAAGAAAAAAGAGAAACAGTGATAATCCCAGGGAGATCAGAATCAATAAATTATCCATAATATCCATTTTTAATAACAAAAAAGGAAGTATGAAAAGAAAGAGGGAAGTGTGACTATACACAGGGAAAAAGATGTCAGTGGAAACTGCCTTTGATGTTGCTGAAGTGTTAGACATAGCAAAAAACTTCAAAGCTGAGAAACAATGAACATTAAACATGTTCAAAGAATAAAGCTCACGTTTAAGAATTAAAGGAAGTGTGAAAACAATGACACATCAAATCGAGAATATGAATAAAGAGATAGACGAGCCAGCCCTGATGGCCTAGTGGTTAAGGTTCGGCGTGCTCTACTTTAGCAGCCCAGGTGTGCTTCCTGGGAGCGGAAGCACACCACTGGTCTGTCAGTAGCCATGCTGTGTGGTGGCTCACACAGAAGAACTAGAGGGACTTACAACTAGAATACACAACTATGTATTGGGGCTTTGGGGAGAAAAAAAAAAGAGAGAGGAAGATCGGCAACAGATATTAGCTCAGCATGAATCTTTCCCAGCAAAAAAACAAAAGCAAAATTAAAAAAAAAAAGAAATAGAAAATACATATATTTTTAAAAGATGAAATGGAAATTCTGGAATTGAAAGGTACAATAAATTTCTAGCAGAATGCAAGGTAAATATACCAAAATCAATTACATTTCTATATACAAACAATGAATAATCCAAAAATGAAATTAGAAAGCAAATTTCATTAACAAAAGCCTCAAAAAGAATAAAATACACAGGGACAAATTTAATAAAAGAAATGCGAGACATGTACACTGAAAACTAAAAAGATTGCTGAGAGAAATGAAAGATCTAAATAAATGGAGAAACATTTCACGCAGTCACAATAGCCCTAAAAACAATAAAAATAATAAAGGGAAAAAATTAATGAAAATGTAACACTTGCATTCATTGTACATCTACGTATGTCATAAACAACTCATCTTGTTTTTCTGCCAATAAAGTGTTTTTCTGTTTGTTTTGTTTTTGCTGGATATCATTTTGGATAAGTGGGGCTCAATGGGAAATTTTGTACTTCAGTATTATATTTATTTAGCATGTTGATTTTTTATCCAGCTAAATTGCTGAATTCTTTTCTTTTTAAGTTAATTTCTCTATTGTTTAATCTGTTCTATGAAGAAAATCATGTCATATGCAAACAAGGACAATTTCATCTTTCTTTATGCTCTTTATTTTTAATTACTCAGTGGGCTAGAATGTGCCACTGTGAATAGTAATGGCAATAGCAGATACCCTGTCCTGTTCTTAATTTTATAATGTTAGATCTTCTAAATTTTTGTTATTAAGTATATTTGGAATATGTTGGTTGTAGCTAAATTAAATCATACTAAGAAAGCTCCTTTTTACTCCAAAATTGGTAAATTTTTTTTCATTCATGCATGTTTAGTTTTACTGAGGGTTTATTAAGCATGTAGCGAGAAGCTCAGATGGTTCATTTTCCCCCATATTCTGTTAATACAGAAATCTGCATTAATGGATTTTTCTAATGTTTAATTATTCTTACACTCTTGGTAGAAACTATACATGGTATGTCTAAATTTACTTCAATTTGTAAGTGAAATTGGATAATGGCCATTGGGTGTTTGGTTTATTTGTTTGCTTTGTTTAACTATTCTTGTCAGGCTGCTCAGTTTTGTGTTGTGATATTCTAGCCTCATAAAATGACTTCATTCATTTTCCATCTTTTTATATATCCTGAAACTGACCACCACATAAGAGCCTAAGACCCTTTAGATTAGTTATAAATTTGCCATCAGGTTCAAATTTTATGGTAATGGGTATACTTAGGGTTTCTTCTTCATTTAGGTCTTATTTTGGTCATTTATAATTTTCAACAAAATTTTCAATATAATTTCCAATAAAATCTCATTTTGACTTCAAATCACCTGAAATAAAGTTACATAGTCTTCTTTTATTAATTTTTACTCTTCACTGGGTCTATTAACACCTACTTTTTGCTTTTTGCTTTTTTTTTTGTGAGGAAGACCAGCCCTGAGCTAACATCCATTGCTAATCCTCCTCTTTTTGCTGAGGAAGACTGGCCCTGGGCTAACATCCATGCCCATCTTCCTCTACTTTAAATGGGACGCCACCACGGCATGGCTGACAAGCAGTGGGTCGGCTGGCACCCGGGATCCGAACCCACGAACCCCGGGCTGCCAAGTGTGAACTAAACCACTGTGCCACTGGACCGGCCCCAACACCTACTTTTTAAATGCAAATGTTGTTTTTTTTGTGTATTATCTTTTTTATCAATCCTTCTACAGTTTGCTTTTATATTTAATTAACATTTTCAAAAAAACAGTGGTGGCTCATTTGATAATTTTTATTATATTATTTGTTTTAATTTCTATTTTAATAATACAGACTTTATATTGCTTTCCTTTCTTCTATACTTTTGGATTTATTTTATGGTTCTCTTACTTGCTTCCTGAGTGAATGTCTAGATTATTTATTTTCAATATTTATTATTCTCTACAAATACACTTAAAGCTATAAATTGCTCTGTAAATCTACCTTGGTTTCATAATACCATTATGAACTGTAGACAACAATATATATTGAAGAGAATATACACTAACCTACAAAAAACATAACATATAGTCAAAAAATGACCTATGCCAAATATCAATGCTGCAAGTAACTGTACTCATTTGAAGAATTTTAGGAACTTTTAAAAAACAAAATAAAGCAAAAGTAAGTTAGAGAAGAAAATAATTTCATTATTCCACAAGAAACTGCACTGTTATATGGGTGAAAATAACCACATACCAGTTTTCAATTTTGAGGTTACTGAATTCAACAAGTCTCTGCCAAGAACTGAGCAAAGCAGAAATAAATTTCTGGTAACAACCCAATGATAATTAACAAACCATTAATGAGGTTTCCTTCTAAAATAAAATCATGCAGAAGATAAATTCCAAAGGAAAAAATATCTCACACTAATTTTAATTTTTGGTACACAATATGGTATAATTGTTTCCTCCTTGCCTGATAAAACTTCATTAGTGCCTAACCACCATTTTTGACTAAAGATATTTACTGTCTGTGGCCAGGTCTCTTTCAAGAAGAAATTCCCCCTCCTATGCTTTTCTCTGGGGCTGTCCCACAATCACACTCACAGATCCCTTTTTGTTAACCTTCTTGCCAAAACTGAGAAATTCACTGGAAACATACTACAAGGTGTGGCTTTAGACAAGGTAATCTTCTTAAGCTAAGAAAATCCCTGGGGGGAGGGGATCACCTAGGACTGATTTAAAACAGTATTTTTTAATACATTTATATAAATGTAAGAAAATGTTTAATCTGCTACTATTGAGAACTCCATAATCATCTGGTGACCTTCCTTCAATTCCTTCAAAGTCTGATTTACAACTTTATTGATATTAGAATAAACAATGCCAACTCAATTAAATATTAACAGAAGTTATAAGATCAAATCCTATTATATCTACAAACATTCAATAGCCAACCAAAGTTTTGCATAATAAAACCTCATCTTTCAATCCGAGCATGTTGCTTTCTTCACAGGTGCAGGAAAAAGGTGGAGAGGTAAGTGCCCAGACCGTCATATGTGATCACACAACTGGGCCTTTTCTAAACCTCATTCATCTACTCAGCAATTGTGTTGTCTTCCAATTCTGCACACACGGCCGACTCCTTCCTATAGTTAATTTCCAGGAGGTTTATATACATATATATATGTATATATATATGAATATATATATATACATATATATATATGTGTGTGTGTGTGTGTGTGTATTCCAGCTCTTTTCCTTCCTAATCTAATTCTAAAGCTCAGTGACATTTTCTGTCTGAAGTATCCTTCTTTTTCAAAGAGATTTCCCTTTAGATAACAGTTCTATTCATGTGACTGTATGAGGCCAATGTTGTCCCAGCTAACCCTAGTAAAAGGATACAAAAGGTCTTTGGCAGTATTAATCCATAGTGCTCTGATCATCACTCTTAGCTGTTACTGGATTATCTTCAGATCCCCCAAAGTCTTAAATTAGTATTTCTAAGAGCACCTTTGGGATTCTCCCAGGAACTCACCAATGAGTCCATTTAGCTCCCACTGTTTGAAAACCTGTATGCAAGTTCCTCGGCCCTGTCTCCTCGGCCCTCAGTCATTGCCTGTCATGCACATTACAGTCATGCTATTGACATGAACTGGGTTCACATGCTCCAAACTAGTACAGTAGGCTCTGAGGCCCTCAAAGTGCAAAATTCAAATGGAAATCCCTGTCTTTCCCCCCACTTTTAGTTACATTTTTGTTATGTAGCTTGAGGAGTTTTAAGTTATGCTAGCCACATCTTACAGTAGTGCTGTCTAATAGAACTATCTGCATGATGGAAATGCTCTATTCTGTGCTGTCTGGTACAGTATTTAATTTAATTTTAATTTGGAAAGTGTAGTCTTAGTCTTTAGACTGAAAATAATAACTTTTAGTTTTTATCCCATCCCTATGACTTTCTATGATTCAAACGTGTCCAGTCCATGAATCAGCCAGACATTCCCCTCATATCCGAATCCTGAAGACAGACGGTGCTCGGCCCAACCTGGAACCCCTGCCGTACTTGAGTGGAGACTGCAGCGCTTCATTTAGATCCATCACCACAACATCCCACCCTCTCCTTCCACACTACCCAGTCCATGATGTCTTATCTTCTGTGGCTGAAGATTACTGTTCTTGACTCCTTACACTATTACGAAGTGAAGCAGAAGATGGAGTGGCCATTGCCTAAGGCTCATTGTCCTGAGTGTCACTTCTCTGATCATCACCTGCCAGGAAAGTTGACACTTCTCATTAGGTTCCTGAAGACTTCCAATGACAAATATTTGAATAACAGATTTAATACTAAATTTCAGCCTTTGTATTTTTCATTCCAGTTAATGCAATATGTTGTCCATCTATTTCTAATTAAATTTTTTCTTTCTACTGCTCATACTCTAGGAATTTTCTTTAGTTGTTCTTATTTCATATCACAGTGTGTATGCCCTCAGAGAAAGTAGTATTTCATGTGGCACATACCTGTGTAGATCATCTTATCAGTTAATATACTTTAGGAATTCTGGCCTTCTTTGTTTGTTTTTAGACTTTACTGAGGCTTTTTTTAAAATAATTTTTTTCTTTTTTTTGCTGGGAAAGTTTCACCCTGAGCTAACATCTGTTGCCAATCTTCCTCTCTTTTTTCCTTCATTCCCAAAGCCCCAGTACATAGTTGTATATTCTAGTTGTAGGTCCTTCTAGTTCTATGTGAGCCACCACCACAGCATGGCTACTGACAGATGAGTGATGTGGTTCTGCAACAGGAAACTGGCCCAGCCCGGGCCAAAGGGCACTGGACTTTAACTACTAGACCATCAGGGCTGGCTCAAAAACAAATGTTTTATTTCAAAATCATTTTAGATTTAATGAAAAGGTGCAAAGATATTATAGAGAGTTCCCATATAACTTTGACCTAGTTTCTCCTAAAGTTTACATCTTACACAACTGTGGTAAATTTGCCAAAACTAAGAAACTAGCATCAGTACATTATCATTAACTAAAGTACAGATTTATTTAGACTTTGCCAACTTTTCCACTAATTTCTATTTTCTCTTCAAAGTTTCAATCCAGGATATCACACTGCATTTAGTCACATCTAGTTAGTCTTTTCTGATCTGTAACAGCTTCTCACTCATTCCTTGTTTTCATGAACTTGATAATTTTGAAGAGTACTGGTCAGATATTTTGTAGAATTTCCCTCACTTTGGGTTTGTCTGATGTTTCTCTCACAATTAGTTTGGATTATGGATTTGAGGGAAGAATACCACAGAGCAGCATGCCCCTCTCATCACACCATATTAGGGGTACGTGATATCAACATGACTCATGACTGGTGATGTTAACCTTGATCACTTGGTTAAGGCTGTGCCTGCCAGGTTGTTTCACTGTGAAGTTACTATTTTACCTCTTCACCCTCTATTCACTGGAAGTGAGACAGTAAGTCCAGCCCACATTCAAGGGCGGGGATCAAGCTCCACCTCCTGGAAGAGGAGTAGCAGAACAGGTAATAGGAACTCTTCTGTGAAGATTGATCTCTTTTCCCTCATTTTAAAAATCTATTCATCATTTATTATATTTGTGTGGGCTAGTGTATATTTATTTTATACTTTGAGTTTTACTAGGGTTTTTAAGACCTGCTATCACCTCTTACCCCAAGTGTGTCAGTGACCACTTCAGTCTCTACTATCCATTTCCCCAATTTCCCTGTAAGTCAGCTCTCCAAGTTGAGGCCCGCATTCAAGCTCCCAAGTCATCTCTACCCCTGTTCCAATAATATATGACAAATATTCTAAGTTCTTCTTTTCCCTTAGAGTCACCAAAAAAAAAAAAAAAAAAGAGAAGAATTGAAAAAGAGTATTATTGGGCCATCTTTCTCTATGTGGATATAACTTGAACAAATTGCACAATTCTGAGTGGTGGCATCCACATCTGTGAAATGAAAACTACATTATCTTCCTCAAGGGGTTATTGTGAGGATGAAATGAGGAATGTGAAAAAAGAACACAAAAAACATTTAAAAATTATAAGCTCCTAGTATCTTTAGAACCATCACCACCAACACTACCATCATCATCATCTTCCCAGATGATCTCTGTAACTTGAAGAAACAATAATGTCTCCTTTTTAACAATTCCTGCCTATGCAAATGCCGTGGATTAATCAGTGTTCCTCTGTTTCCCTGATTAGTCGTGATCCTAACCAATTGTATTGACTTTTAAAATAACACTGGAGGGGACACCCGGTGGCACAGCGGTTTAGCTCATGCTTGACAGCCCGGGGTTCACGAGTTCGGATCCCGGGCGCCTGCCGACGCGCTGCTTGTCAGCCATGCTGTGGTGGCGTCCCATATAAAGTGGAGGAAGATGGGCACGGATGTTAGCTCAGGGCCTGTCTTCCTCAGCAAAAAGAGGAGGATTGACGACGGATGTTAGCTCAGGGCTGGTCTTCCCCACAAAAAATTAAAAAATAAAATAAAAACACTGGAATTTCTCTTATGGCAATGATGAATTAGATTGTTTAAGAAAAAATATCTTGCTGAGAACAGCTAGTAAGGACAAATTTTGAAAAATATCTATTTGAAAATATCTGAGAACTGTCAAGACAGTGAGCAATTAGAGTACCATGATCCAGGAAAGGAAGGAAGTCCTGAAAGGTGAAACCCAGCATTTGGACACATTTCCTTCACCCACAGGCATCTGCCAAAAGTGGTGCCTGAGAGGCCAAAAGGCTGAGCAGAACCTTCCACAGAGTCATGGGGCTAAGGAGACAAAAATCGGAATTTGGAGCCTACATAAGAAAAGAAACCCTGGTAAACACCATAGGGTTTATGTCGAAATGCTAAAATCTTTACATTCAAAAGCCCTATACCACAAGAGTAAAAGTGAAGCAGAAATAGAAAAAATGGAAAAAAATTGAATAATTGCAATTATTGATTTGATTAAGAGCAACTGACATTGCTAGCCCCCAAAGCTAACTGCCAAGTTGAGCAATGGAAAGGGTAAATAAATCAAAATAAATATTTACTGTACTAAACAAATTTAACTTTGAATTTATTTAAAATGCTAAATTTACTATGTAAAATAAATTAAAATGTATGACAACTGTAGCATATAAATTGGGAGAAGGTTAAATGGAATTAAAGTGTTCTAGGATCATTGCACTAGGATGAAGTGGTAAAATGCTAATTTGTAGTAGAGTTGAATAAGCTTAGGATAAAAGTTAGAGTTTCTAGGATATCCAATAAAAGAATACTAAAATACCATGAAACTAATAAGCTAGTAAATGGGAAAATGGTGTAATTCAAAGGACTTAATCCAAAAAGCAGGCAGAAAGTCAGGGAGGGGAAGGAATATAAAAGGGACAGGAAAAGAGGGAAGCTATAGTAAGGTGGTGGATGGTAGATTTAAACCCAAAATATCAGTAATTATACTAAAGATAAGTACACTAAAAAATTAAAAGACAAAGATTGTAAAGCTGAATAGAAAATAACTATATTATGTTCACAAGAGAAATACCATACATATAAGTAAACAGATTTTAAAATAAAACAATGGAAAAGACACACTATGAAAACACTAGCCAAAAGGAAGCTGGTAGAGCTCTACTAAGTTATTACAAAGTAGCCTTATAGACTAGGAAGCAGTCTTAGATATAAAGAAGGAAATGCATCACAAAGGAGATACAACATTTCTAAACATTTATGCATGTAGGTATATATTCTCAAACTTATAAAGCAAAACCTGATAAAAAAAGAATATATTTTAAAAACGTACAATGGTGGAGTTGTTTGATATATCTCTCAGTGATAGAAAAAGCAAATCAGCAAGTATGTATAAGATTTGAACAACATGATTAATAAGCAAGACTTAAATGATATGTTTAGAATTTAAAAATTTACCAACAGAAAAATATATATTCTTCCCAATTACGCATAAAACATTTGTTTGAATGAGTGGCTAAAGAAAATGTGGTACATACATACGAGGGAATATTATTCAGCCTTAAAAGAAGAAGAAAACCCTGCAATTTGCAGCAACATGGATGAATTTAGAAGATATTATGCTAAGTGAAATAAGCTAGTCACAGAGAACAAATACTGCACAATTCCACTTATATGAAATATCTAATATAGTCAAACTCATAGAAGCAGAGAATAGAATGGTGGTTGCCAGAAGCTGGAGGAGGAGGAAATGGGAAATTGTTTTTTAATGGATATAAAGTTTCTGTTATGTGAGATGAATAAGTTCTAGAGATCTGCTGTACATAGTACCTGTAGTTAACAATGTGATATTGTGCACTTTAAAATATTCTGAGAGGATAGATCTCATAAGTGTTCTTACCAAACACACACACACACAGGAACACATGGAAATTTTTGGAGACGATGGATGGCTATGTTTAGTACCTTGGTTGTGGTAATGATATCATGGATGTATGCATATGTCCAAACTCTTCATGAGGTAAATGTTAAATATGTACAAAATCAATTATACCTCAATAAAGCTAAACAAAAATGACTTGTTTTTCCATGAAGCAATGTGAGTAAATTCCAAAAGTTTAAAACCATACAAAACGTTTTTCGAACAAGTGGAATTAAGCTAAAAATCAACGATGAAAATATAACCAGAAATTCTTCTGTCTTAAAATTCAGAAACGCAAATTCTAAATAACTAATCTGTCATAATGATCAGCAGAAAATATTTCGAACTGACGAAGGCAATGCAGAATAACAAACTTTCTGATATGCAGCTAAAGCCAAGCTTAAAGGAAAGTTTTAGCATTAAAAGCACATATGAGAAAATAATGGCTGAATATAAATGGCTTAAACATCTATATCAAGAAATTAGAAACATAATGTGATATTATGATTTATAATAAGCAATATAAATTTGGTCTTTGTCCTCATTACTGGCACAGAGCTCCTAAAACCCTTGAAATTTTCTAAGTGTTTAGAGCAGTCAATGTGCATTTTATTATGTTAATGAGGTGACTTTTGGAAAGCCCCTAGATAACCCAGGGATGAAGGCTGGTTGCCAGGGGAACCAAACCACCTGATTAGAGCATTAGAACTTTCAGTCCCACCCACCCTGACCTCTGGGGTGGGGAGAGGGACTAGAGGTTGACTCAATCACCAATGGCCAATGATTTAATCGATCATGCCTATGTAACAAAGCCTCAATAAAAACCCAAAATGATGGGGTTCAGAGAGCTCCCAGGTTGGTGAACACATCAAAATTCAGCGGAATGTTAGCTTGGAGAGTGTATGGAATCTCTGCACCCTTTTGCCAGACCTTGCCCTATGCATCTCTTCTGTCTGGCTGTTCCTGAGTTACATCCTTTTATAATAAACTGATGATCTACTAAGTAAAATGTTTCTCTGAGTTTTGTGAGCTACTCTACCAAATTAATTGAACCCAAAGAGGAGCTCATGGGAAGCTCTAATCTATAGCCAGTTGGTCAGAACACAGCTAATAACCTGAACTTGTGATTGGCGTCCAAAGGGAGCAGGGAGGAGATTGAATCCTTAACCTGTGGAATCTGATGCTATCTCCAGGTAGATAGTGCCAGAATTGAATTGAATTGTAATATCCCCAGCTGGTGCCCAGAGAATTCCTTGTTGAATCTGTGGGGAAACCTCCTCCCCCACACATCAGAATCGAGTGATCAGAATCCTTATATAACAACAAATTAAATGCAAAGAAAGCAGAAGGAAGGAAACAATAAAGAAAATGATATAACCAAAGAAAGAACCAACAAAGCCAAAAGTTAGTTTTCAAAAAATTTATAAAATTGATAAACCCTTGTCAAGATGAGAGAGAGAGAAAGGACAAATGAGAGAGAGAACAAATATCCAAGATCTGGTAAAAAGGCTTGATAAAACACAGATTTCTGATTTGTATTCCCAGATTTTCTGTTTCAATAGGTCTAGAGCAGTGCCTGAACATTTCTTTTTCCAAGAAGCTCACAGGTGCTACTGCTGCTGCTTGTTCATAGTCCACACTCCAAGAAATACAGGCTAATGAGGGGCCTGGACTGTAGCTGAGGGTGTAGTCAAGCATACAACAGCATGCCTACTCTGTAAGATGAGGTGGAGTTGGAGGTGTTCTGGAGAAGTAACCAGCTACACTAATGGAGAGGACAGAAAGCTATATTTTCAGCCATTTCCTTTGTAAATGTCATTGAGTTGATTCCAACTCCTCTTGTCTTGTTAGTTATAGCCATTCTGATGGGTATGGGGTGATAGCTCACTATAGTTTTGATTTGCATTTCCCTAATAATTAGTGATGTTGAATATCTTTTCATATATATCTTCTTTGGAAAAATGCCTGTTCAGATCTTTTGCCCAATTTTTAATTAGGTTGTTTGTTTTTTTGTTGTTGTTGAGATGTATGAGTTCTTTATATACTTTGGATATTAACTCCTTATAGGATATTTGGTTTGCAAATATCTTCTCCCAATGGTTAAATTGTCTTTTCATTTTGTCAATGGTTTCCTTTGCTGTGCAGAAACTTTTTAGATTGATGTAATCTCATTTGTTTATTTTTTTCTTTTGTTTCCCTTGCCTGGTCAGATATGGTGTTTGAAAATATGTTGCTAAGACTGATGTTGAAGAGCATACTATGTTTTCTTCTAGAAGTTTTATGCTTTCCGGTCTTACATTCAAGTCTTTGATCCATCCTGAGTTAAGCTTTGTGTATGGTGTAAGATAATGGTCTACTTTCATTCTTTTGCATGTGGCTGTCCAGTTTTCCCAACACAGTTTATTGAAGAGACTTTCCTTTCTCCACTGGATGTTCTTGGCTCCCTTGTTGAAAATTAGCTGTCCGAAGATGTGTGGTTTTATTTCTGGGCTCTTGATTCTGTTCCATTGATCTGTGTGTCTGTTTTTGTGCCAGTATCCTGCTGTTTTGGTTACTATAACTTTGTAATATATTTTGAAATCAGGGAGTGTGATTTGTTCTTTTTTCTCAGGATTCCTTTGGCCCTTCAGGGGTCTTTTGGTGTTCCATACAAATTTCAGAATTCTTTGTTCTACTTCCATGAATAATGTCATTGGACTTTGATAGAGATTGCATTGAATCTGTAGATTGTTTTAGAAAGTATGGACATTTTAACTATGTTAATTTTTCCTATGTGTGAGCATGGGATATCTTTTCATTTCTTTGTGTCTTCTTTGATTTCTTTCAACAATGTTTTATAGTTTTCAATGTACAGGTCTTTCACCTCCTTGGTTAAATTTATTCCTAGGTATTTTATTCTTTTGTGTGTGTGTGTGATTGTATTCTTTTTTTTTTTTTTTAGGAGAAAATATAGGAAAGTCTTTTTACGACATAAAGGTAAGAAAGAATTTCTTAAACATGATACCAAAAGTACCAACATAGAAGAAAAGACTGATAAATTTGACAAAATTAAAATCAAGAACTTCAGTTCACCAAGACACTATAAAGGAAACAAAAGTAAAAGCTCAAACTGGCAGAAAGTGTTGACAATGTATAAAATCAATAAAACATTAGTAATTAGAACACATAAGAGCTATAAACCGATAAGAAAATGTCAACTCCGTAGAAAAATTAGCAACACAAATTAATAAACATTATACAGTAAAGGAAATACAACGGTCCAATAAACTTATGAAAAGATGTTCAATCTTATGATTAATCAGAAAATGCCAATTGAGACAACAATGAGATACAATTTTATATCATTAGATTGGAAAAAGCAAAGAAGCATGTTAACATGTGTTGGTGAGAATGCGGAGTAATGGGAGATTCTACTCAGTATTGGTATAAAAAATGTACATTGCTGTAATCACTTTGGAATGCAATTAGATACCATGTGACAAAGTTAAATATTCACATAGCCTGTGCGACAGCAATTCCATTCTTAGAATACACTCTAGAGAAAGTCTTGCTCATGTGTCAGGAGAAGTATATATGAATCCTCTTTACACATTGTTTGCAATATAAGAAAATGAAGTCAATATAAGTGGTCATTGAAAAGAAAAAAGATAAACTGTTGTATATTTTACATAGTTAAATAATACATAACAGAGAAAATTAATGAAATACAGCTACATTGAAAAACTTCAATGAATCTTAAAAAAGTATGCTGTGCTTTGGCAACTTTTAATATGTTATCATTTTTTAAACCTTTAAGGTAAACAAAATTAAACATTATGTTTTATTGTATATTACTACATTACATTTTTAAATTTTTTATTGCAGTAATATTGATTTGTAACATTGTATACATTTTAAGTGTTCATCATTATATTTCTATTTCTGCATAGATTACATCAGGTTCCCCACCCAAAAACTAATTACAATCCATCACCACACACATGTGCCTAATCACCCCTTTCATCCTCCTCTCTCACCCTTTCCCCTCTGGTAACCACCAATCCAATATCCGTTGGTTTGTTGTTGTTTTTCTCTTCTACTTATGAGTGAGATCATATGGTATTTGACCTTCTCCCTCTGACTTATTTCTCTTAGCATAGTACCCTCAATGTCCAACCATGTTGTCACGACTGGCTGGATTTCATTGTTCCTTATGGCTGCGTAGTATACCAATGTGTATATATACCACATCTTCTTTATCCATTTGTCCCTTGATGAGCACTTAAGTGGCTTCCAAGTCTTGGCTATTGTGAATAATACTGCAATGAATACAGGGGTGCACATATCTTTATGAATTGGTGTGTTCATGTTCTTTGGATAAATACCCAGCAGTGAAATAGCTGGATCATATAGTAGTTCTACTATTAATTTTTTGAGGAACCTCCATACTGTTTTCCATAGTGGCTGCACCAGCTTGCACTTCCACCAGCAGTGTATGAGTTTCCGTTTTTCCACATCCTTTCCAACACTTGTTGTTTCCTGTGTTGTTAATTTTAGGCATTCCTATGGGCATGAGGTGATATCTCATTGTAGTTTTGATTTGCATTTCCCTGATAGTTAATGATGTTGAACATCTTTTCATGTGCCTGTTGGTCATCTGTATATCTTCTTTGGAGAAATGTCTGTTCAGGTCTTTTGCCCATTTTTAAATTAGATTGTTTTTTGTTGTTGAAATGTATGAGTTCTTTATTTATTTTGGAGATTAATCCCTTATTAGATATATGGTTTGCAAATAAGATTGTATTCTTTTAATTAAAAAAAATTTAATTTTTTTGTGAGGAAGTCTAGCCCTGAGCTAACATCCACTGCCAATCCTCATCTTTTTGCTGAGGAAGATTGGCCCTAGGCTAACATCTGTGCCCATTTTCCTCTACTTTATATGGGATGACACCAAAGCATGGCATGATAAGCAGTGCATCAGTCCACGTCTGGGATCCGAACATGCGAAGCCAGGGCCACCGAAGCGGAGTGCATGAACTTAACCACTACACCACCGGGCAGGCCCTAAGATTGTATTCTCGATTTCTCTTTCTGCTAGTTCACTGATAAAATGTAGAAATGCAATAAAATGATTTTTGTATGTTGATTTTGTACTCTGCAACTTTTACTGTATTCATTTATTATTTCTAATATTTTTTGGTGGGTTCTTTGGAGTTTTTTATATATAAAAGCATGTCATCTGCAAATAGTGACAGTTTTACTTCTTCCTTTTCAGTTTGAATCCCTTTTATTTCTTCTCTTTCCTTGGTGCTCTGGCTGGGACTTCCAATACTATGTTGAATAATAGTGGTAAGAGTGGGCGTCCTTGTCTTGTTCCTGTTCTTAGATGAATAACTTTCAGTTTTTCATTGTTGAGTATGATGTCAGTTGTGAGTTTGTCATATATGGCCTTTACTATGTTGAATCATAGGGTTTCCATGGCCAATTTTTTGGGAAGTGGGTGGCTAGGTCCTTCTTCCTAGTCTGTCTTAGTCTGGAAGCTCCACTGAAACCTGTCCACCATGGGTGACCCTGCTGGTATTTGAAGTCCCAGTAGCATAGCTTTCAGTATCCCAGGAACATGCAGCTGTGACAGTATGACAACTGACAGATGGTTGGTATGGCTCCCAGACTAGGAAACAAGCCTGGGCCATGGCAGTGAGAGCACTGAATCTTAACCACTAGACCATGAGGGCTACCCTCCCCAAATCCTAAAGTCTGTATTGTCCTAAAATTTCCAGGTGGAGAACTGCTTCCAACATCCCTGGCTTCCCTCAAATTTCTGCTTGCTCTGACCTCTCTTCCTAAGTCCTATAAAAATATACTCAAATTCTGCTCCGCCCCTCTTGCTGTTTTAATCAAAATAAGTTTGGATGTTTAAAAATGGATTTTCTAAAAAGCTATAGAATAAACAAAAGAATGAATGAAGGCAAATGTAAATTAAACATGTAACTGAATTGATACAGCACACGTATCAAAAAAAAAGCTCTCTCGATTCTTTTCTTGCCTACTTAACAGTCCACCTGTGTATCACCCTTCACCCATCCTGCCTCTCCCTCATTCTCACTGGAAAAATGAAGAGCAGGATCCTATTCTGATGAATTTTGTAGGTAGACTATAGTTACAGTATAGACACAAGTGGCTTTCTCCAGAGGAGTTCGGGGCAGAAGTAAGGAGAGTATGGTAGTTTTTATTACATTAGAAATATTTTAGCAAGAGGGAAATCTAAAATATCAACTAAAGAGGAAAAAAGAAGGAAGGAGATGACTTTGAAAAAAGACCATTAACGTGGCAGTTATATCAATTCAGACTATTTTTAATCAGCAAATACATATGCAAATAAGAGATCTTGCCAGGGATCCACCTAGAGCAAGCCCTTCTCTCAAGGGACTTACAAGTAGAAGGGGAAGAAAAACAAAAATAACTGCAATGCCATAGGTACCGAGTAAAGTGGATCTCTGTGTGACACCAGACTAGGGAGGGTAATTCCATTGTAGCACTAGGGAAGGCTTCCTGGAGGAAGAAGCATCACAGCTGGGCCTTGAGGGTTAGAAAGTCATTCAGGCAGAGACAGAAAAATTACATTAAAAAGGTTCAACATCTCTGCAAATACAATTATCGCAGCATAATTATGGTTAGCTTACTTTGACAAATGATATTTCAACAGAAGCAGGAAAAAAGTTTTAAAATAGGAAGCCAAAGGAATGTCATCATTAAGTTGTACACCATATTTCATTTATTCTCAGACAAACTCTTTCTTATATCTCACATGTGTAAAATCTAGGTGGATTCTACTGTTGATATCATCTCATAATAAATTTGCAGTTTTTAATTATTTTTCTGCTAGTACATAAATTATTATTTATCTTACAACCTATGAGAACTCTGATTTGATCAAATATATTGATTATCTGATGAAATATGATGAGATTGATTCCTGGGCTGACAACGTGAGATTCTGGGCTTCTGGGTCCTTATTCCCAATGGAAAAGGAGACAGGATGAGAATTCACGGGATATTCTGATATGACCTGTTAAGAACACAAGTGAAAAATAGCTCTACATAAAAGACATTTGTACACCCATATTCATAGCAGTATTATTCATGATAGCTGAAAGGTGGACTCAACTCATGTCCATTGACAGGTGAATGAATAAATAAAATGTGTTATATATATACAATGCAATATTATTCAGCCTTAAAAAGAAAGGAAATTCTGACACATGTTACTACATGGATGAACCATGAGGACATTTGCTAAGTGAAATAAGCCAGTCACAAAAAGACAAATACTGATGCTTTCACTTACATGAGGTACATACAGTAATCAAATGTATATGGACAGAAAATAGAATGGTGGTTGCCAGTGCCTGGGGGAGCAGGGAATGGGGAGATGTTTAATGGGTATACAGTTTGGGTTTCTCAAGATGAAAAGAGTTCCAGAGATTAGTTGCAGAAAAATATGAGTGTACTTAACAATATTAAACTGCACCTTTAAAAATGGCTAAGATGGTAAGTTTTATGTCATGTGTATCTTACCACAATTTAAAAAAATAGATTTACATAAAGAAGATGGGAGTTGGGAAGAAAGAGGAAAGGGCCAGGTGGAAAGATTGAGGCTGTAGTGAGATAAATAGATAAAACAGTAGAAAAGAGTGGGAGGGTGAACAGAAAAAATAAAAAATAAAGCTTACCAGCGCCTCAAAAACCACAATCCAAAACATATTAAAAGGATCATTGAGGGCACTATTATTGCCAAAACTATCAATCCAATGGAGGTGGAATGTCCTAGAAATTGGGAGAGGACACAAGGATGTCAATTCAAACCCCCTAATTCTTCAAAATTCTTTAATTCTCCTGACCTTCCTTTGCCCACCTGAGGGTCAGCACTACCCTTCACCTGCTTCCAATGTATGGGCGTCTCCAACTCCCTCTCATACTCCCGGACACCATTTATCCATATCCATACCCACATCATCTATTTTTATTCCTGTTGGGACTAGAGTCCCAAAAATCTCTCTCTCTCTCTCTCACTTTTTCTCATCTGTCAAGTCCCATCCCTTCCCTAGAGCCTCCCTCTATGCTTAAGAACCATCTCCTCCCATTTCCAGCTGGACCCCAGTTGTTTCTCACCCCAGTAGAGGATGATGTCCTGGTCTCCTAGACTGCTGTGTCTCACTTGGCAAGCGAGGCCAGCCACCTCCTTTTCCGCCACATCCAGGGTTACTCGGAGATACCATGTCTCATCAGCATTGGGCAGGATGTTACCTTGCTGAGTGCCTGGCTGTTCCTGCTCACCCCGCATCCACATCACCCACACGGGCTTTGGGTAGAATCCTGAGACATGGCACACCAGCAGCAGACGGCCAGGCCCAGGAGTGGGGCCCCTGGACAGCCAGGCCTTGGGCTTCACTGGGGCAGAAAGGGGCAGAGAGAGTGTCAGATTATGACTCTAATCTATAGCATAAGGACTCAGAAACCCACAAGTTTGGACAGTGACCCCTTCCACTCCTTTGGGAATCAAATACTTTATTGATTAAGTCCATCTCTACTTAGGTGTATCCTACTCTTGAATTTAAAGAAGGTAGTGGGAAGTGACATAGAAAAGTCTTTGGGAGAGAATAAGACTAACCTTGCCTCTGCAGTTCTGCCTTCCCTGCATCAAGGACACCCAAGAGATATCGAGGGCAGGTATCGGAGCAAAGATTATTTATGATATCAAGGGCCCCTTCATACTGATTGATGAATGTGCAGAACTTCTGAGCCCTGCTGCCACCCTCTGGGGCAGGGAGACATGATTCATTCATGATGCTCAGGAAATCCAGTCCTCCTAAAGCTCCCCTAAAGAAGCTTACTGTGGTCTCCCCAGAATGCAGCTCACAGCCTGTTATGACCTGGATGTCAAAGGGGTCTGGATAGAAGGAAAAGAGAGAAAAAGTTATTAAAAAGCAAACAAGAAAGAAAGGGGTGGGGAAAGGGCCTAGGATTTGGGGTTTTAGTGGGGAAAAAGATCTGAGATGTGAAAAAATGAGCCAAAAACCAATTACAGTATTCAGAGGTATTTCAGAAAGAAGAGCAGCGGGGAGAGGTATGCATGTCATGAATGGTGGAGGAGCGCTACTATAATGATGCATGGTGAGTAAGAGAGGAGAAGGGGAGCAAAGTGTGAGGAGCAGGGTGATGGTGTCAGGAGTACAGCACTCCACCGTGAATAAGAGGATTACATCGAGAAGAATAAAATGTTTAAGGAGATGGATTGGAAGAAGAGGAAGTCACACTTTAGTTCACCCAGGCACAGGGTAAGAGAAGTGAGGGCTTCTTGCTTGGAGCTTGAGAGAAGTGAGTTATACACAAACAAACCAGGAAATGGTTACTAGGGGGATCTTCATCTATCAGACAAGAGTGCAGGAAGCAGGGAGAATCTGGAATCCTTTGTGGAGGTGTGGGGTCAGAGTGGGAGACTACTCCAGAGAACTGTGTGCATGCAGTTGGGTAAAGTGGGAAGGAAGGGAGAAAGGTCAGAGGCAGCAGTAGCCTGAGCTAAGAGAGAGAAAAAAGCCATTGAGAATCTCCCCAGGTCAGAGGACTGCACTCACATTCCATCTGGAATTCATTGACGTGGTCCTGCACTTCCCGAATGAATCCGATGAGGTAGACTCGGAATAGTTCCACCAGCTCAGTCACCTCCTCATCCGTGAAGTTGCCCTTGGACCAGGGCTTCAGGAAAATGGCAGTGCCCGAGTCACTATCCCAGCCATGAATCTGCAAATCCTCCAACCAGCCTGAGCCTTGATTTTGTGCCCAGGTGCTGTTGGCGAAGGATGAGATCTGGATGAGATGGAAAGAAGTTGGCCCCTGGAAGCCTGTGGATAGTGGAAGGATAAGAAAATGAGGAGAAAGGAGGAAGCAGGAAGGAGTGAAAAACAACAAAAATTGAAAAGATTGAGAGAAAACCCAGAGTCTGAAGAACAGCATAGAGTCTGAGACATTTGCCTGCCCCAGGGCCTCAGGCTCCATCCCCAACCTCCAGAATAGGAGAGGGCTGGAGACAGGAGGGCCCAGACTGTTAGAGGTAAGAGCAGCTTTTATGCAGATGCTTTGCCCTTTGCTGGGAGCTGCCAGAGTTACTCTTACCATTCTTATTGTCACCACCTGGGAAGAGAACTGCTTGTAATAGAAGTGGCAGAAGCAGCATTTCACTAGGAGATAGATCTTCTGACTCTCAGAGCTGGTGTTTGATCTCTGCTTTCAGCAAACCTTTTCATCAATACTCTGTGGTAACTTTCTCTCTCTTCCAACTGGCAGATCTCTTCCTCATCCACGTTGCACACGAGTGACAAGCTGTGCCTCCCACAGCTCTGGACCTCCCACTCTGCCTCTCATTTCCACTCCAGCCCTGACTTCTAGATTTTTTTTTTAATCTCCCTAGCTTCCAGCTACTCTCCCTGACCTCAGCTTCCTTTGTATTTACTACCTTGTAAAAGCCCTCTTGTGATTTTTAAAAGTCATTTTACCTCCTCTAATCCTTTATTTTTATTTCTTTTAAATAAGAGAATAATATTTAAAAATTGCTCAGCTTCTAGCCTGCTTTAATCTAGAAGGACTATCTTGGCTTATCCTCCAACTCGACCTTCCTCCCCACAGCCCTCTTTTCTCTGGCACTCTGTGGTTGCTTCTTCCCAATGTTCTCAGTGGCTCTTATTTCATCCCCCTTGTGTGATCTCCCCAACCCCACAGCCTTGTTTCTGTTGTTTCTGCGTGTGTGTGTGTGTGTGTGTGTTGATAATCATTTACATAAAGTAAAAGCATTTGAAACATTGCCTAGACTATAATACTGCAGACCCAAATTCCAGAATCAAATATGATAAATACCGAAATTTATAATCCAAGCAAAATTATCTTATAACAATTTTTAAAATTATTTTATTGAGGTTATATTGACTTATAACATTGTGTAATTTCAGGTATACATTATTATATATTAGTTTATATATAGACTCCATCATGCTCACTCCCAATAGTCTAGTTTTTATCCACCACCATACATATGTGCCCCTTTACCCTTTTTGACCTCCCCCCACCCCGTCCCCCTCTGGTAACCACTAATCTGTTCTCCTTATCCACATGATTGTTTATCTTCTATGTATGAGTGAAATGATATGGTGTTTGTCTTGCTCTGTCTGGCTTATTTCACTTAACATAATACCCTCAAGGTCCATCCATGTTGTTGTAAATGGCATGATTTTGTCTTCCTTTATGGTTGAGTAGTATTCCATTGTATATATATATATATATACACCATGTCTTCTTTATCCATTCATCCATTGATGGGCACTTGTGTTGCTTCCACATCTTGGCTATTGTAAATCATGCTGCAACAAACACAGGGATGCATAAATCTCTTTGTATTGTTGATTTCATGTTCTTTGGATAAATACCCAGTAGTGGAATAGCTGGATTGTATGGTATATTTATTTTTAATTTTTTGAGAAATCTCCATACTATTTTCCATAGTGGCTGCACCAGTTTGCATTCCCACCAGCAGTGTGTGAGAGCTCTCTTTTTTCCACATCCTCTCCAACACTTATTATTTCCTGTCTTGCTAATTACAGCCATTCTGACACGCATGAGGTGATATCTCACAGTAGTTTTGATTTACATTTCCCTAATAATTAGTAATGTTGGACACCTTTTCATGTGCCTCTTGGCCACCTGTATGTCTTCTTTGGAAAAAATGTCTGTTCGTATCTTCTGTGCATTTTGGATCCGGTTGATTGTTTATTTGTTTTTGAGTTGTATGAGTTCTTTACGTATTTTGGAAATTATCCCCTTGTCGGATGTATGATTTTCAAATATCTTCTCCCTGTTGGTGGGTTGCCTTTTCATTTTGTTGATGGCTTCCTTTGCCTTGCAGAAGCTTTTTAATCTGATTTAGTCCTATTTGTTTATTTTTCCTTTTGTTTCTCTTCCCTGAGTAGACATGGTATTCCAAAAGATACTGCTAAGACTGATGTCAAAGAGTGTACTACCTATATTTTCTTCTAGGAGTTTTATGGTTTCAGGTCTTACATTCAAGTCTTTAATCCGTTTTGAGTTAAGTTTTGTGTATGGCAAAAGATAACGGTCTACTTTCATTCTTTTGCCTGTGGCTGTCCAGTTTCCCCAACACCATTTATTGAAGAGACTTTTCTTTCTCCTTTGTATGTTCTGGGCTCCTTTGTTAAAGACTAGTTGCCCACAGATATGTGGTTTTGTTTCTGGGCTTTCAATTCTGTTCCATTGATCTGTGTGTCTGTTTTACTGCCAGTACCAGCTGTTTTGATTACTACAGCTTTGTTGTATATTTTGAAGTCAGGGATTGTGATGCCTCCAGCCTTGTTCTTTTTTCTTAGAATTGCATTGGCTATTTGGGATCTTTTGTTGTTCCATATAAATTTTAGGATTGTTTGTTCTATTTCCATTAAGAATGTCATTGGGATTCTGATTGGAATTGCATTGAATCTGTAGATTGCTTCAGGTAATGTGGACATTTTAACTATGTTTATTCTTCTAATGCATGAGCATGGAATATCTTTCCATTTCTTTATGTCTTCTTCGAATTCTTTCAATAATGTCTTATAGTTTTCAGTGTATAGGTCTTTCACCTTCTTGGTTAAATTTATCCTCAGATATTTTATTCTTTTTGTTGTGATTATAAATGGAATTGTATTCTTTTTTTTTTTGGTGAGGAAGACCAGCCCTGAGCTAACATCCGTTGCTAATCCTCCTCTTTTTTTTGCTGAGGAAGACTGGCCCTGGGCTAACATCCGTGCTCAGCTTCCTCTACTTTATATGGGATTTCTCTTTCTGCTAGACCATTATTAATGTATAGAAATGCAACTAATTTTTGTATGTTGAGTTTGTACCCTACAACTTTGCCATAGTTGTTGATTATTTCTAATAGTTTTCTGGTGGATTCTTTTGGGTTTTCTGTATAGAATCATGTCATCCATGAACGGTGAGAGTTTTACTTCTTCCTTTCCAATTTGAATACCTTTTATTTCTTTTCTTGCCTGACTACTCTGGCCATAACCTCCAGGACTATGTTGAATAAGGGTGGTGAGAGTGGGCACACTTGTCTTGTTCCTCATCTCAGAGGGATGGCTTTCAGTGTTTCACTGTTAAGTATGACATCAGCTGTGGGTTTGTCATATATGACCTTTATTATTTTGAGGTACTTTCCATCTGTACTCATTTTATTGAGATTTTTATCATAAGTGAATGTTGGAACTTGTCAAATGCTTTCTCTGCATCTATTGAGATGATCATGTGATTTTTATTCCTAATTTTATTATGTGGTGTATCACCTTGATTGATTTGTGGATGTTGAACCATCCCTTTGTCCCTTGTATAAATCCCACTTGAGCATGGTGTATGATCCTTTTAAAGTATTGCTGTATTCAACTTGCTAATATTTTGTTGAGGAGTTTTGCATATGCATTCATTAGTGATATTTGCCTGTAATTTTCCTTCTTTGTGTGGTCCTTGTCTAGTTTTGGTGTCAGGGTAATGTTGGCCTCATAGAATGAGTTAGAAAGCATTCCATGTTCTTCAATTTTTTGGAATAGTTTGAGAAGAATAAGTATTAAATCTTCTTTGAATGTTTGGTAGAATTCTCCAGAGAAGCCATCTGGTCCTGGACTTTTGTTTTTTGGGAGGTTTTTGATTACTGTTTCAATCTCTTTACTTGTGATTGGTGCATTCAGATTTCCTATTTCTTCTTGATTTAGTTCTGGGATGTTGTATAAGTCTAAGAATTTATCCACTTCTTCTAGATTATCAAATTTTTGGCATATAGTTTTTCATAGTATTCTCTTATAATCCTTTGTATTTCTGTGGTGTCCATTGTAATGTCTCCTCTTTCATTTCTAATTATATTTATTTGAGGCTTCTCTCTTTTTTTCTTAATGAGTCTGGTTAAGTGTTTGTCAATTTTATTTATCTTCTCAAAGAAACACTGTTAGTTTCATTGATCCTTTCTATTGTTTTTTAAGTCTCTATTTCACTTATGTCTGATCTAATTTTCATTATTTCCCTCCTTCTACTGACTTTAGGCTTTGTTTTTCTTTTTCTAGTTGTGTTAGGTGTAGTTTAAGATTATTTATTTGAGAGGTTTCTTGTTTGTTCAGGGAGAGCTGTATTGCTATAAATTTCCCTCTTTAGTACTGCTTTTGCTGTATCCCATAAGAATTGGTGTGTTGTGTTTTCATTTTCATTTGTCTCAAGATATTTTTTGATTTCTCCTTTGATTTCTTCATTAATCTAATAGTTGTTCAGTAGCATATTGTTTAGTCTCCACATATTTATGACTTTCCCAGCTTTTTGCTTGTAGTTGATTTCTGGTTTCATACCATTGTATTTGAAAAGATGCTTGATATACTTTCAATCGTCTTAAATTTATTGAGGCTTGTATTGTTTCCCAACATATGGTCTATCTTTGAAAATGTTCCATGTGCACTTGAGAAGAATGTGTATTCTGCTGTTTGAGGATGGAATGTTCTGTTTATATCTATTAAGTCTATCTGGTCTAGCTTTACATTTAAGGCCACTGTTTCCTTGTTTACTTTCTGTCTAGATGATTTATCCATTGATGTAGTGGGGTTTGGAAGTCCCCTACTGTTATTGTGTTGTAATTTCTCTCTGTAGATTGTTAATAGTTGCTTTATATACTTTGGTGCTCCTGTGTTAGGTGCATATATATTCATAAGTGTTATGTCCTCTTGATGGAATGTCCCTTTTATCTTTATATACTGCCCCTCTTTGTCTCTCATTGTCTTTTTTATCTTGAAGTTGCTTTGTCTGGTATAAGTATGGCAACACCTGCTTTCTTTTAGAGTTTGCCATTTGCTTGAAATATTATCTTCCAGCCCTTCACTCTAATCCTATGTTCCTCTTTAGAGCTGAGATATGCTTCCTAGAGACAGCATATTTTTGGGTCTTGTTTTTTAATCCATCCGGCTACTCTGTGTCTTCTGATTTGAGAATTGAATCCATTTATACTTAGAGTGATTATTGATATATGAGGGCTTAATACTGCCATTTTATCTCCTGTTTTCTTGTTCTATATTTCCATTGTTTCTTTTACGTTGTGTTTTTGACTGCCATTTCAGTTTGGTGGTATTCTGTGATGGTTTTCTCTTTATTTATGATTTGCAGCTCTGCTCTTATTTTTTTGTTTAGTAGTTACCATGAGATTTGTATAAAAGATCTCATACATGAGATAGTCCATCTTCTGATAGCCTCTTATCTCCATTAGGTTCAAACCCTTTCCTCTTCCCCTTCTGACTTATTATGGTCACAAATTATTCTTTTTTTGTGTTGTACGTTTGTGACTCAACTGAAGTGGTTATAGTTATTTTTGATGCTTTCCTTGCCTTTATCTTTTATATTATAATTGTTTCCTAACCTGTTCTGATAGAGAGCTGCAATTTTTGGATTTTGTCTATTAATGTCCCTGCTCAAAGCTTTGTAAATCTTGCCTTTTTATTTCAGATAGGAAGACTTCCTTCATCACTTCTTGTAGGGCAGGTCTAGTGGCAATGAACTCCCTCAGCTTTTGTTTATCTGAGAAAGATTTTATTTCCCCATCATATCTAAAGGATAGTTTCACTAGATAGAGTATTCTTGGCTGAAAGGTTTTCTCTTTCAGTATTTTGAATATATCATTCCATTCTCTCCTAGCCTGTAAGTGTTCTGCTGAGGAATCCACTGAATGTCTGCCAAGGGTTCCTTTGTAGGCTATTTTCTTCCACCTTGTTACCTTTAAAATGTTTTTCTTTTTGATTAACTTTTGACAGTTTTAATATTATATGCCTTGAAGAAGCTCTTTTTTGATGTAATTAGGAGTTTTATTTGTTTCATGTACTTGTAAGTCCAGTTCCTTCCCCAGATTTGGGAAGTCCTCAGCTATTATTTCTTTGCACAATCTCTCTGCTCTCTTCTTCCTCTCTTCTCACTCTGGGATTCCTATAATCCTTATGTTACTTTTCTAATTGAATTGGACATTTCTCAAAGAATTTCTTCAATTTTTTTTTGTTTTAGTTATCTCTCCTCCTCCACCTGAAGCATTTCTAGATTTCTATCTTCTAAGTCACTAATTCTGTCCTCCCTAAAGTCTGCTCTATTTTTTATTGTTTTACATTTTTTTTAATCTCATTCATTGTGTTCTTTATTTCCAGAATTTCTATAAAGGTTTTTTAAGAGCTTCAATCTCTTTGCTGAAGTGTTTCTTCTGTTCATTAATTTTACTGGTGAGCTCATTGAACTGTCTTTCTGTGTTTTCTTGTAACTCATTGAGTTTCTTCATGACATCTATTTTGAATTCTCCATCATTTAGATTGTAATCTGTGACTTCAGGTTTGGTTTCTGGAGACTTGTCATATTCCTTCTGTTCTACATTGTTGCTGTAGTTCTTCATGATGTTTGATGAATTGATCCCCTGCCAGAGCATTTGTGGTAGTATCAGGTCACAGATTCCACCTGCATGTGCTGGGGTGGGGCAGGGGCTGTATTCTAATCACACCCCATCTGCTGGTAGTCATGCTGATCAGGCAGCTCTGTGTTCATGCCAGGTGGCTGCAGCTGCCTGGTGGGTTGCACTCATGTGGGCTGGTCCTCTGTGCTAGGCAGGCTGCTGTGGTCAGGGAGTGAGTTGTGCTTGTATGAACAGGGTAGCTTCATGCAGGCTGGGTCACCTCATTTGACAGATGGGTCTGGCTGGGCTGCTGCACTTGGGGCACCATCACATGTGGGGTGCTTTACTTGAAGGGCAAGTCTTGCCAAGCTGTTGCACTCAGCGGGCGAGGTGACTCATGCAGACTGAGCTGCCAACGCTCAATGGGGAGCTTTGCATGAGTGGTGCCACTTCAGTAGGTGGGTGCTCCTGTGGGCCAGGCTACCACTCTGAAAGTGTTCACATGCAAGCCAGACTGCCCCCACCTACACTCACAGTCATGCTGGCTTCTGGGTAAGGATCTGTGACCTGGATTGATGCACAAAAGAGGGGGAGGGGTCTCCTCACCTAGTTCCACTGCTTCCCAGGGGTTCAGGTCATCCACTTTCAGATGTATAACTGTGTTGATCTCTCAGGTGTCCTGTTTTGTTGTGTAGGGAACCCCCTCTTGGTTGACAGATGTCCATTTAGTAGTAACTTAGAGAGGAGATATAAAGGGAACAACTCACTCTGCCATGATGCTGACATCACTTTCTCCATAACAATTTTTGAGGATAAAAATGGCATTTGCTACTGGTATATGACTTTCTTTTCAGTAGCTCTTGACCTTTGGAGGTTTGAGCAGCAAGTGTTCATGAGACAAGCAGAACTTTAGGAGTTATGCTGTGTGTAACATCAGCCTAGTCAAAGATAACTTTTTGTAGAAGGTTCTATAAACAGTAGAACTTCCTCCTTTTGCAGTATCTCACAACCTCAATCTACATTTTGGCCTTTCCTATCACCAAGGAAAACATTACTAGATGAGCAAAGAGCTTCTCATCTTTTCACCAAAAATTCAGAGATGTTTGTCCTAAGATATCTGTCCTCCTATCTTCTCTTTGTATACACTTGGCAAGTTTGAACACTATATTTAGCACTCACTGAGTTAAATATTTGGACTTTAATCAACATGTTGGCTTTAGGAATGATTCTTGGATTTTCTCCAATCAGGGAAAAATTATGAGTTTGCATAGATTTATGTATCATCTAGCAGAAATGTAGTAGTAAAACATTCCAAGTGTTCAGGGTTTTCACTAACTGGTTCTATTTCAATAGGTAAGAAAATGCAAAATGAGTAACATAATATTCTCTATTCCTGGAGATAAATGGCTTATGATATTAATGAGTGGCCTTCATCCAAGATTATCACTGCCTAATTGGAAAGTCCAGAATAACTCTCCAAATTCCAAAATAGTAAATCTGAACAATGTTCCCAGAATCTAACACATGACATAATCTAATCTACTTTTTGGGTAATAGACAGAGACAACAGCAGAGACTTAACATTACCTGCCATTGACATTACATATTAGTTTTTTTTTCTTTGTAAGTGTTTAGTTTAGGATAGAATACCCAAGATTCAGTTTATTCAATGTACTGTGGATTCACTGGCATGAACAGATTTTAAGAACTTGCTCATATGCAAGCAGAATGAGTAGATCAATTCTCCCACACAACCAATATACCACTGACAGCAATGTGCAGCAACAGAGAGGTAGTTGTACTTAGCCTCAGAGAAGATGCCAAATGGATCTCTATGAATGCCCACAATGTCTTGGTGTACAGTCAAGAGAGACATACTCTGAAAATCAGAAAACACTAGTGAGAGAGAGATTCTGAGATCTCCAGCCCCCATTTCAGAGAGTGAGACAACTCAAAAGTGTGCTTGTCCTCCCCACACCATTGTTGCCATCATCATTATTATTCTCTGCTGGGCTGCAAACTTGACCAAATGTGTTAATACACTCATTAGGACGTGAAGACAATGGCCACAAAAAGGGAAGCTCAGATCTTAATTTTTACACAAGCCACTCCACACTAATCCTATAAAGACTTCTCTCTCAAATTGCCTATGCCTCCAAAACAAAAGCCTGAGTGGAAACAAATATTTCAAAATCCATATTGCTCCAATCAAGAGCCTGAGAAGACAAGGTCCTGCCTTTATTGGTGAAAAGCAGAGTAAGAGCAGAACTAAAAGGCAAAACTTACCTTTGATTCTTCCAAGTTCCCAACCACAATAAATACAACAACAAATATCCTAAAATTCTACCTCAAAAACAAAGATGACACACTCCTTGGATCCAGGGATAAGATTCTTACAGACCTGATGCCAACAGAGAACCTTCTGCTGAAGTGCAAGGCGGCTGCTCAAGTGAGCTGGTATCTAATGCTTGCCTGAGATCAAGACACTGTCTGAGCGGTGGTCACAGTACCTAAAAATTCTAAACCAAGCAGAGAAAACTGAAGCAAATAAGTAGCCCAGGGTATTGCTTTTTTCCTTTAATTTTGTGATATCAACAAAGTAATAAAAGTCAACAATAGATCCAAAAATAACAAGCATATTTTTACTAATTCTTCATTTATGTACTCATTCATTTATTCAACAGGTATTTATTGAGTGCCTGCTGTTTGCACCTGTAGCATCTCTACACTACCTCTTCACTATCCAAATTCTCATCACCCATCCCACCTTATACCAAACTTGGAAGTAGGTTCACAGCCTCCCTTTTAGCTGAGGAAACTTGATTGGCTTAATTTTATTCAAGATCCATAGATTCTTAAGAGCTGGAAAGAACCTCAAAATTTACCTGTAAGGGACATCTTTCCAGTGAAAATTTGCCTGCCTCCCCAGTTACCTGGACACAGAGAGATTTAAACTTCTGAGAGTAGTTTTGCAAATGCAATAGGAAGGTGGAAGACTTAATAACATGGATATGAAATGCCTAGAACAACAAAAACTCAGCTGTGTGTCTGCCCTGTGAGTGTATGTGCTTGCATGTGTGATGCATGTGAGTGTCTCTTGTACACACACTTGGATGTACAGTTCTGCACAAACTCCTTCTTATCAAAGGAATGAACACATGAAGCCTTTACCTAGACCACAATTATTAGACTTTCAGGGGAAAAAGTCAATTTTTAAACTGTAATTGTTATCTTTCAAGCAAACTTCTTTTGTATCTGTTTTACTTTTAGTATCCATCTCTGAACTTTTTGTATTCCAAAAAGGAAAAAAAGACTGATTGGTAAACCCACTGCATTTTTCTGCTATTGCTCCTTCAATCCAAACTGCATATTTTTGCGATTGGGGTTTTTTTACATGACATCATTCTGGTAGGTTTACTTGTTTTTTGCTGTTGTCTATCTTTAAAGAGTACACACAGTGAGGTCCATATTATTCTTATGTCTGAATAGCAGACTTACATCCAGGTCAAATTCCAGTGTCAAATTCTATTTTATTGTTTTCTTGCATCTACTGTTGATGATGAAACTTCTGTCATTCTATTGTTATTACTTTATAGGCAATTTTTTTCCCACCAAAGATTTTCCATCTTTTCTTCCATTCTTTGCTAGTGAGGCATCTTAGAATTGTTTCATATTATACGTTTCATGTGGATGGAGTTTTATATTACAGTGTGAATGTTTTATGATTGCTTATTCATTTTTTTATTGAGGTAAAACGTAACATAAAATTAACCACTTTAAAGTGTACAATTCAGTGGCATTTAATACATTACGTGTTGTGCAACCACCAGTTCTAACAACTTCCCAAACATTTTTATCACTCCAAAAGAATATCCCATACTCATTAAGATTATCACCCCCATTCCTCCTTCACCACAGGCTCCTGTTAACCAATAATCTTTATGTCTCTAGATTTACCTCTTCTGGGTATTTACTATAAATGGAATCATACAATATGTATCCTTTTCTGATATCTTTGACTTAGTATAATATTTTTAAGGTGAATCACACATTGTATCATGTATCATTCTTTCATTCATTTTTATGGCTGAATAATATTCCATCATTTGTAAATACCACATTTTGTTTATCCATTCACTCACTGATGGACATTTGGGTTGTTTCTTCCTATTCACTGTCCATTACTCACTGTTCACTATTGAGAACAGTGCTGCTATGAACATCTATGGACAAATATTTGTTTGAACATCTGTTTTCAATTGTTATGGGGATATACCTAGAGGTGGAATTGCTGGGTTAAATGGTTAACTTTATATTTCACTTTCTGAGAAACTGCCAATTAGTTTTCCACAGTAGCTGTACCAAGTTGCATTCCCACCAGCAACGTATGAGGGTTGGAATTTTAGATCGAGATAGGTAGATACTATATTAGAAGTAAAAACTAATAATTTTTTAAACATGTATTTATTAACTAACTTAAAAATGTGTATTAAAAGAAACTTTACTAATTTTTTTTCCAAAAAATATAGTGAGAAGAGTGGCTTTATAGCTTTTTAAATTTTTTAAAATATTTTTGCAATTTTCTTAAACATTTGGCTTAATAGAAGACATCTATGTTTTCATATCTGCTTCTGAATACAATCTGATGTGATATTACATGTCAAATAGTCTCTGGAGAATAATGTACACTAAAATAACATCTTAGTAATGTTATAAGAATAGTTTTGAACTCATGGACCCTCTGAGAGTGTGTCAGGATCTCCCAGGTACCCCTGAACACACCTTGAGAACAACTGGCCTAGATTTGGTATCTCTTTAGGGGATACATAAAGGTATTACACCTTATCTATTAGTTAGAATATTTCTAAAAAGATGTATTCTTTTGAATAACTATCTCATTACCCTGAGATAACCAAAGACAGAATCAGTACTTGATTCTTTCCATTCATTTACCAGTTTTCAAGAGAAGAAATTGTTTATATAGCTTCCTCGTTGACCAATGATCTTTTTTTGCATAAATGCATACTCATGAATTTCAACGTATTTGAAATGCTTGAATCCGCCGTAGTCATTGTTTTTGCTGAGGTTCAAATTGTTCCATCTGTAACATGAGATCCTTTTCAAGTCCTTTACTTCTGAATGTTTTCGACACGCCTTCATCATCGAGCTCTCCATGACTTTCTGGTGTGGCAAAGTTGTTCCAGACTCACTGAAATTTCCTGCCCCAAACTGGAAATTAACCATTTCTCCAAGACTCTCTGGTTCCTTTTAGTGGGAAAATATTATGTGAAAACCATAATCTCAGTTCTAGGTTAGTCTTGGTTTCTGGGCGTAGGTGACTAAAACACTTTTTTTTAAGGATAAATATTGTGATGAGTTTGTATTTATGCTTTCAAGTTTAAAACTACAGAGTTTTACTCATCTATCTCATATCTCTTCTCACTTCTCATCTCACTTCTCTTCTCACATACAGAAAATCCTAGTTCCCAATGAATCAACATAATTATGTTTTAACCTAATCCCACTGTACACTCTATACTATTCACCTATCCCACTATAGACTATATCGCACTAGACTACACACACATAATAGTCTTAGAATAACAATACAAACACTACCATCATCAATATGATTATTGAAAACAATTTAAGATATGTTTTCTGACCCTAGGATATATCCCCTGGGAATAAATAAATTCTTATGCTTTAATGTCACTTGAAATAGTCCCTCACTTGTGGTATGTCACCAACTTGATAAGTGGTTATGCTCATTGTTGCATTTTGCTTTCAATTTTTAGAAAGTGAAACTCTTGTTTATTTGATTTATAACATTACAAGATGTCTACATGGAGTAGGACATCCAGAATGGCAGAATGAGGAGCTCAGGAAATCTTTCCCCAAGTATCAATGATAAAACTGGACAAAATTTTCAAAAGAAACCATTTCAGAATTCTGGAAAATGACCAAAGACATACAACAGATTGAGAGTGCTTATTCAAGAAGAACTACCTGAACCTCAGCAAAAACACTGGAGACAATTTAACTTGGGGCTGCTCTCATCCTTCTCCTGGCTTGGTGATGCTGTAGGTGGGGGACTAGCAGTCTTGCTGTCACCAGAAGGGTACACTAGATTTGGAACTCCACAGAGAGGCCACATGTCCAGGGAGGTTGTGGAAAACAATAGCAATTGGTGGCAAACATCAAACATCAGTATTACAGCTGCCTGAGGCTACAACACTGGCTGAGGCAAAGAAGAGACCATCCAAAACTTAACAAAGACATCTAGGAAATGAAACAGCCATAGTGGAATTTGATAAGCTCCCACTTGTTGCTGGAGGTTTGGAAGGCTGCACGTATACTAAGGAGAGACCAAAGAGGGCTACAGTTATCTTTTTATCCCTGGCCAAATGTGAAATTTTGCACAAAGAAAAAGTAGAAGCCAGGGCAGATTTGTAAACTGTTTGAATGGTGAACGTGTGCTCCAATCCTCACAGATCCTCTCAGCAAAACCTGGAAGCCTTACTGGTTTCAGGTGTAAAGGCACAACCTCTGACTAATCACTGGCTACCACTAATTTATGCTGATTTATGTGTGACTCCTACAAAGTCAGGAAAGAGAAAGAAAGAAAGAAGGGGACAAAGGGGAGGGTGGGAGTAAGAGAGAAAGAGAGATACAGAAGGAGAGAGGAAGACAGAGGGAGAGAGGAAGAGGGAGAAATATGGAGGGAGGGAGGGAAGAAGGAAGGAAGGAAAGAAAAGAATCTTATATTAAAAAAAAAAAAAAAAAGCAGAGACATCAGTGGCTGCAAACAGCAGGGCAGCCAGGATCTACAGAATTAGTCAAGGTGAAAAACTAAACAAAAAACAAACCAAAAACACAAAAGCAAAATGAATAAAACGGCAATGACAACTTCATTTGAAGAGCCTCAAACTAGAAACAAACCAAATGTCCACCAAAAAGTGGTTGGACAAAAAACATATATATAGTATATTCATACACAAAATTCTATTTAGCAATAAAAAGGAATAAACTACCGGTACACTGATAAGCAACAAGGATGACATAACTATATGCTAGGTGAAAAAAAAAAACCACACCTAATACAAGAGTACATATAGTTTATTCCATTTTAATAAAACTATCAAAAAAGTAACTCTAAGCTTAGCTAGCATAAAGCATATCAGTGATTGCAAAGATGTGGTGGGTTTAACTACAAATAAGTATGAGGGGTATTGGGATAATAGACATGTTCTACATCTTGATAGTGGTCGTGCTTACATGGGTATATACCTTTGTCAAAATGGATGAACTGTATACTTAAAATGGACATATTTTATTGTATGTAAATTATACATCCATAAAGTTATTCAAAATTTTTAAAAAGAAAAAAAAAATGTAACCAGTAAATGGGGCATGGGCTGACCTAAGTGGTAAATATCACAAGTTAAGCAGGTGGGTACAATCTGGGTCATTTTCTCCCCCACCAGTTTACAAGCTGTATGTACCTGTCTCATATTCAGTTCTTAACAAATAATACTTGAATTAGCAAATGAAACCTAAAGGAACCAAAGTCTAGTGAAGGGTGTCGGATAGCACTGCCCTTTGGGGGAGTCTTCCGTACCTATCCCCTGTCTTGATCCCACCCTAGTCCTGAGCTCTCTTGCTCCTTTTTCTTAACCATTCAGTGACACATCTGCCCCACTACCCTTAACACATAGCCTGCACACTCTTTCTCTCTTTGTATTTGAAATAAGTTGGAAAGAATTGGCTCTCTGTATTTAGAAAATGTGTGGCAAGGGGCAAAGATGCATTTTTCTTTCAGAGTTTAGGGAGAAAATGAGTGAGCTAAAGGAGTGTGGAATTTCCTGACCAAGTAAAAAAATTGAATCATGAAGGGAAAGATCACTATTTCAAATACTACAACTGTCAGAAATTAATATAATGAGAAAAGACTATCAACATTACAGTTAATCCAATTTGGATATGGTTTGTTTGTTTTGATTTGATTTTCACTGAGCACATATTACACACAGGAAAGGCACCTTTGTCATGATCATTGTCCCAAAGGAGCTTAAATATCAGAAGGGGGAGAAAGAACTAAGTAACTGCAACACAGGGTAAGAGTGATGTGCACATGTAGCAGAGCACATTGGAAGTGCTGTCTGGGCTCAGACGAGGGATAGACTGCTTCCCACTGACGGATCAGGGGAGAACTGTAGAGGATGTGACATCAGAAACATGCATGGAAGGTTGAGTGCTATTGAACAAATGGAGATTAGAAGGAAGGCGTTCCATACTGAGTCACAGAAATTAACTAGTATATATTAACAAATGGTTACAAAGCAGAAACAGAAGAACTGTTTAAATGGAGAGTAGAATGGATGGCATTACTCTGTTGTCCTAGGATCCTGGGCTGCTGAGTTCTCATTGCAATGGTGGAAGCATGGTGAGGAATCTCAAGAGATATCTTGATATAAGCTGTGAAAGAAGAGAAAAGGGGAGAAACTCTGGATAAGCTGGAGGTAGTGATTGACCATAAGGGAGAATGGTCAAGAGACAAAAGCTGAGAGAGGTAAAAATGGAATATGAAATAAGAAACTGGGAAGAGAGGAGGAAAGAGAAAAGAACTCAATAGTGCTTCTTAAACCATAATGCAAGGACCATCAGAAGTATTAAAGGTGCTGTCACTGCCAATGGGATCAAGGTCACAGAAAGGTAATGTCCTGTGAATATTGGAGACATATAGATGTCCTTTTAAACCCACTGCTAATTCTACTTCATCCATTAATTTCCCTGCCTTAACATGTGCGTTGGGTATGAGTCCCATCAATAGTCCCACCCTATTTAGTCACTCTATTCCCATCCCTGCTCGGGGAAGGGTTCATCATTTCTCCCCAAATCTCTTACACCTGAATGTCCCTTGTGTTCCAAACCTACATTCCTGGAATCATCTCTATTCATTCCTTCCTGATAGCTCTCTCATTTAGTTCCGGCTTCATGAAATTTTCCTGTGCCCTACCCTCTAGGCTCAAGAATCACCTTCTCACACTTATAGATTTAGGCTTACTTACCCCAGTGGAGAATGATGTCCTGGTCTCCTAGACTGCTGTGCCTCACCTGGCAAAACAGGCCAGCTGCCTCCTCAGCCTCCACATTCAGGATCATCCGAAGATACCATGTCCCATCAACATTGGGCAGGACATCACCTCGCTGAGTGCCCGGCTGCTCCTGTTCACCCCGCATCCACATCACCCAAATAGGCTTTCGGTAGAATCCAGAGACATGACAAACCAGCAACAGCTGGCTAGACCCAAGGATGGGGCTATCAGATAGCAAGGCCTCTGGCCTCACTGCAAAGGGCATGAAAGGTATTCAGATGAAGACTGTGACACACAGTTTAGGGACACATAATCCAAATTACTATGCATGTAGTATCCTCCCCTAGGAAACTTTCACCCACAACCCCTCTCCTTTTTGAACTCTTCCTTGTTATAACTTTGAAGGGGATGGTGGGAAGGGGCAAGACGTGTAGAGAAAAATCTTAGAGGAAGGGGCTGAACTAACCCTGCCTCTGGAGATACATCTTCCCTGCATCGAGGAGACCCAAGGCAAATCGGGGGGCAGATGTTTCTGATGAGTTTAAACACTGTTTCCTTGATGCCTTCATACTGATTGATTAAATCACAGACCCTCTGGGCCCTACTCTCACCCTCTGGAGATGGTATCCATGACATATTTTGGAAACTCAGGAAATCTGTTCCTTGATAAGCAACCTGGAAGAAGCCTTTTGTGGTGTTTCTAGAATGCAGCTCAAAACCAGTTGTCACCTGTAATTCAAAGGGATCTGGGAAAAGGAAGCAAGGAGAAAGAGAGACTCAGGAAAAAATGAGAGGAATGATATAAGAACCTAGGGCCTTTTTAAAAAGTGGAACAAGAAGGGTTTATATGGGTGTGAGAGTGAGCCAAAGATGTATTTGATCAAGAAGAAGGAAAAGAAGAATTAGTGGGATGGGGAAGGGAGCATAAGGGATAAATGCCAAGAATTAAGAGTTTGATTTGAAGAAGTTGGGGAGAAATGATAGGTGAGGTTAGAGGAAGTGGGGGAGGAACCCATACAAGGGAGGTGGGAGTACAGCATTCCAGGGTGCATGAAATGGGTCATAATAGTTGTTTGACTATGGACATAGACCTTTGAAGAAATTAAATAGAGGAAGAGATCATACATTAAGGAAGTCAAGCACAGAGTGGGACAATTGCGTGATTCTGGGTTTTAGGTGATAGAAGAGAGACCACTGAGGAAAGATAAAAAAGCACAAGAATAAAAGTCCAGAAGAAGCCAGAGTTTAGGAAATCTTGAGGAGTCAACATCTGGAATAACCCCCAGAAAGTTTATGCATGAAGATTTTTACGGTGGGATGGGAATAATGGGAAATGGTCCAGAAAGGTGTGAGAATGTTTCCCAGAGATAGAAGAACCTTCTGAGGGATTCCTTTAACTGAATGAACTTACATTCGAACTGAAATTGACTGGCGTAGTCTTGAATCTCCCGAGTGAATCCAATGAAGTAGACAGGGAACACCAGCTCCAGGTCTATCAACTCCTCATTGCTGAAGTTGCCCTTGGACCAGGCGTGCAGGAAAATTATTTTGCCTGATTCACTGTCCCAGCGATGAGTCTGCAACTCATCCAGCCAACCTGAGCCCTGATTTTGTGCCCAGGATTGGTTGACAAACGATGAGATCTGGATGACATGAAACAAGATGTGTTCCTGGACCACTATGAGTGGTAGAAAGTCATGTAGATAAGGAAAAAAAGAAGCAAGCAGAAAGGAGAGAAAATGGAAAGTGAACCAGTTACTAGAGAAAGAGATATGCGATGTTTAGCTTAACAATGACATTTTCCTAACACTGGACCCCATGCTCTACCATCATCCTTCAAAAGAGTAAGCTGGACCTGGAGACAGGAATGCTCAGATTGTAAGCATGCTGGTATCCTTAAAATCCAGATCCATCTTAGGAAAATCCACCACAGTTTACCTAGATCTACCCAACTGAGCAGCTGACAGTTGTTCTTACCATCTGCATTGTCACCACCTGAGAGAAGAACAGCTAGCAATGCAAGTTGCAGAAACAGCATGTCATTTGTAGATACTCTTTTCTTTCTCTCTTTTCTTGGCTAACTACCCCTCAGTATCTCTATTCTGACTTCCTTCTTCCACCAACAGACAATCCTCCCCACCAACCATTGACTGAAGCGAACGGAATCTGATGCTTCCCTCAACCTTGGGCCTCCTGCCTGATCTCTCACTTCCCCTCCAGCTCTGACCTAAGGTTATTCTCTCCTGTCTGGATTCCAGCTGCTTTGCTTACACTAGCCTTCATCCTGTCTCCTTCCCCTCTCAACTGCCATGGACAAAGTTGTGTAAGACATTGAAAAGTCACTTCAGCTCTCTGGGACTTGCATCTCATCTCTAAAATGAAAAACAGAAACTACATGGTTTCCCCAGGTTCTGCTTGTTTTAAGAGATCACAGTTCTTCCAGTTTCTCCACTCGACTCTGCCTCCATGCTCCCTCATGTCCCTTCTTTAGGACACTCCATTCTACTCTTCCCCTCTTTAATATCCTCAAAGTATCCTCTTTCACATTTTCCCTCTTGTTCCTCCACCTTTCTCATTTCTTGATTCTCACTGGCCCATTTATAAACTGGAGAATTTGCTGCCTCAGATCTTTTATGGTTTCCCCATGCAACTGTATAAACTATAACCAGCATTCCATTATCCTTAGAGATGAAACTGCAGCCATCTCAGAGTGCATAGGATCATCGAAAATATAGAATGAGCCTTCCTATTGAGTTTAACTCATATATCCACTCACCAAATAGTCACTCAACATGTGCTCAGGACCAACTATCTTATAGGTATGGGAACATTCAGAGATTGACAATGTATTCACTCCTATCAAGGAGCTTTAAACTACAGAAGAAGTATATTTAAAGCAAGAATTAAAACACATTGTGACAATTACCATTCCAGTTCCTAGAGTCCCAGATACAAGCCTTTTCAGAACAATATTCTCTAGGGAGGCATTTTGACTGCCTAAACCCCGGGGTATCCACAGTTTGAAGTCTTGGAAGAGCTGCATGCTTTCCAACCTGAGGGCTAAACTTCTGTGCAGTGTACAACTGTGTTGGATTATGGTTGTCAGAAAATGCAGCTTTTCAAGAAGATGCATACAATGGAAGATGTTAAAAATCCGTGTTGAAATTAAATTTTGTGATCCAATAAAAGTACTGTGTCAAAAAAGGGTGGCATTTGTTAATATTTGAATTTAAGTAGTCCATTTGAGAAGCAGTTGGTGATTTGTCAGTCGTCCTCACTGGTTAATGTGTGTGAATACATGAACACAAAATCTTTTTAAGACTCAGGCCATATGTTCATTATTATAATATCCCTTTAATAACTATAAGTAATTCACTGAATGCAGGGGAACTGTCACTTAACATCCCATTTGTAACATTATTTCTCTTTCAAATTTATCACCATTAATAACAAGGCTGGAAGTTGCACTCAGTAAGCTCGTTGTATTATGGTGACAGATATTTCACAATTTCTGTGAGCTACAAACTCCTCCATGAACAATACACAGTTTAAGCCCCATCCAAGTCACTCAGAAGCACCAGATCTCATCTTTGCCCAAATCTTTTTGTCAATGGAAAACTCTTAGTTTGTGGTTTTAGGAAGCTATTGGCAGATATAATGCTTTATGTTTATTACATTTTTTTCCCCATGGGTCTATAGGAAAAACACAATCTTCCTACTCCCTTGTAATTGGGTTGGGCTCATGTGACTGAGTTCTGGGCAGCAAAGCATGTCATGCTGGAGATGTAAGCCACCTCCAAGTCTGACCACATAAAATATCGTATCTGATCATCTTGCCCTGCAGTGTCAGCTTGGAGGACACCTGTTCTAGACAGCAGAGCTACAAGACAGAGAAGGGAGTTTCCCTGCATGAGAAATAGACTTTGTTGTTGCATTTAGCCTCTAAGATTCTCAAGTTTATTTATAACTGCAACACAACCTAGCCATACTGGTTAATATCATAGAACCTGATAAGTAGCATCCTTTCCCTCTTCCTGAATTCAGAATCAAATGAGATGAAGATATAGAACATAAGACAGATGGATCAAATTGTCAACATTTCTTCTGATAGAGCTTCTAGAGAATTTTCCTTAAGTGTGCAATCCAAGTAATCTTGCTAGTATTGAACTCCAAATGAAGTGGCCTTACTCACTGTTGTAAACTGATGGATAGTGTCCCCCCAGAATTCACATGTTGAAGCCCTACCCCCCAGTATGGTTGTGTTTGGAGATGAGGCCCCTAAGAAAGTAATTAAGGTTAAATGAGGTCCTAAGAGTGGTGCCTCATAAGAAGAGACACTGGAGACTGAGCTCTCTCCTCTCTCTCTGTTTCTCTCCACACTCACACAGAGGAAAGGTCATGTGAGGACATCTGTAAGCCAAGAGAGCCTTCACCAGAAACCAAATTGTCTTGGACTTCTAGTCTGAAGAACTCTGAGAAAATAAACGGTGGTTTAAGCCACCCAGGCTGTGGTATTTTGTTATGCTAACCTGAGAAGATGAATCAGTTACTTAGTCAAGGCGAGGCTGGGGAACCCTTAAGCCTCCCCATCTGAGGGTCTCTTCTTGTAAGAGTCAGGGCATGGATGAGAACAGAATTGACACTTCTGAGAGCATCTTAGCTCCAGAGGTAAAGGGTGGGAAGAAGGTGTTGAGACATATTACATACTCAGTTTCTCTCCTGGACTCACCAATGAGATAATTCACTCTATTTTCATGGGAAAGAATAAGGAGTTGGGAAAGAAACAAAAAGTATTTAGGGAAAATTCTCCTTTGGGGGAATGAGAAGAGGAGGTAACAGCCCCATCCCGTGACATGGCAACACCCATTCAATCATCCAAACGGAAACCTGCACTCTTTGGAAACTTACCTCTCCTTGCCTTCCCACAGTCACCATGTCACCATGTCATTTCTCTCCATAATTTGTAAAATATGACTCTCTCTGACCTCACTGATATTTAGTTCTGTTCTCATAATGTGTGACCTACATTACTGACACAATCCCTTAGCTGTACATCACCATCCAAATCCTCTCCATATTTATTCTGCACTCTGCTGCAGAGTTGCAACATAAAATGTAAACCTGACCATGTCAAGCTCATGATTAAAATATTTCAATTACTTTCATGAATAATAAACCAAACTCCTAAGGATGTCCCTTTAACACACAAAGGCTCATCCAGCTCAACCCCCAACAAAAAGGGTAGGGGAGGTAGAGGAAGTGTGTTCCAGGACAAGGGAAACTGACAGACTATTTGCGCTGGTGAATACTTATGAATATAGATCCAAGAATCTCAAGTTTATATAAAAGGCAATGGGAGAGAAAGAGGTGGTTATATAGGCCCTCTACAGCGCACAATCACAAGAGAATAATCTGAGATAGGTGGGACATGCTGCAATTAGAATCCAGCCTGAGTCCTGGGTATCCTGGGGGAGCCCAGTGCTCTTCTTCTGGCACCAGCTTCCCACAGGCTCCCTCTACTTGCCCCATTGGTGCTCAGGCCAAGGGCATCCTGATGTTCATCTTTGCCTGAGCTGTTAACTGACACTCCCCCAGGTTCACCTCAGTGGGTGATTCTTGTCCCCCTAGAAAAAGGGCGCTTCTCAGAACTTTGATGTTTTGTCCCCACCCCACACAGACAGCGGAAACCTTGCCCTCTGCTCACTTCCCTATTTGAGAAACCACACTGCTTCCCACAACCAAATGCCTTTTACCGGGCCTTTCATTTCCCAGTCACCACTTCTTCCAGTTGTCCTCTCCCCTTTCTGCTTTACAGCAGCAGTCCCTGCCTCTATTCTGTGTCCTTCTCCCTCTCATGTCTACAACAGTGGAGAGGGCCCCATCCTGAGGGTGAGGATACACTCCTAAATGGACCACTTACTAGAATGCATTGATTAACACTCTAGGTCTCAGTTTCCCCCACTGTGAAATGACTGGATTGAAACAAGTTGATATTCTCTAACTCTGCTCTCCTCTCTTTAACTTTAACACTCTTTGGTGTGGTCTCTGGTCACATTTGTTTTTATTTACACAGTCTTTTCTTTCTATGAATCACCCAAATTGTTTGTTCATTTAAAGCATGTCAACATTTTCATATAATCAGGGTCCCACAGCATTCACAGCTATATAATTTAATCATATTTCATTTTTGAAAACTTAACATTCAAATATTAAGCAGTTTTCACTTTTTTTTCCTGTTAACATATGATATCTCTGTTGATCTTTTACTCATTCTCATTCATCAGATGATTTTTCATCCCTAAAAAATTTTGAACATAAATTAAATAATAATGATAATGACAATATATATGAAGTTTTAAAAAAAGCAACCAGAACCTAGTTATGTTTTTGCCAGTTGAAAAAATTTGTGTACAATAAATATTTCAAAACCTTCTATCTTTTCTTAAACTTTTTACTGAAGTATAGTGAGCGTTCAAAAGGTACACAAGAGATAATTATGAAGGTCATTGAATGATCTCAAAAAGAACACATCTGGGGGGCCAGCCTGGTGGCACAGCGGTTTAGTCCATTCTTGGCAGCCCGGGGTTCGTGGGTTCGGATCCTGGGCACCCGCAGACGCACTGCTCGTCAGCCATGCTGTGGCGGTGTCCCATATAAAGTAGAGGAAGATGGGTGCAGATGTTAGCCCAGGGCCAGTCTTCCTCAGCAAAAAGAGGAGGATTAGCAACGGACGTTAGCTCAGGGCTGGTCTTCCTCACACACACAAAAAAGAACACATCTGTGTTATGCAATTCAGGTCAAAAAGTAGAATATCATTAGCACCTCAGAAGTGCTACTCCCAAATTTATGCCACTCCCAAAATTACTCCATCTCTCATCCCTAAACGTAACTTCTATCCTGACTTCCAACATCATAATTAGTTGTTCTACATCTTTGTAACAGTTTATCTTCTCCCTAAAGAATACCCTTCAGCATTTTCTTCTATAGTGACAGATTATGTCAGGTTTTCTTTGTCTGAAAAAAAGTATTTATCTTCAGTTTTGATGGATATTTTCATTGACTATAGAATTCTAGATCTTCACTTTTAATATCTCAGCTGAAAACAACATTACATTAATTTCTGGCTCCCATTGTGTTTTTTTAAGAAACCAGATAATCAAATTATTTCTCATCTCTGGGGAATTAGTCTCCAGTCTCTGGCTATTTTTAAGATATTTTCATTGTCTTTGATCTTCAGTAGTTTACTATGATGTGCTTCGTATGACTAACTTTTTGTTCATTTTGTCCTGGTTCATTGGAATACTTGAACCTCACTTTCTCTTTTGGAGAGTTTTAGCCATTATTTCATCTCAACCATTTTCTACTCCACTCTCTCCTCTGTCATTTTGTGACACCATCTACATATGTGCTTGACCTTTTCATAGTATGACTTCAATTGCATACTTTGTCTTTTTTATATCTTCCAAACTTTTATCTCTCCAAAATTCATTCTGGATATAATCTATCTTCCAGTTCACAAATTCTCTCTTCAGTGGGGTCTTATCTGCTGTAACATCTGTCCATTCATTGTTTTTTGTTTGTTTGTTTGTTTTGTTTTTTGCTGACACCATTTTATTTTTCTACATTGGAATTTCCATTTGTTCTTTCTTTATACCTTCCATTTCTCTCCCAAGATTCTCAATCTTGTTTTTATCTCCTTGAACATGTTAAGCCTACGTATTTCAAAGTCTATGCCTGATAACTCCAGTATCTAGGACCCAGGTAAGTCTGTGCCTGTTCTCTGTTGCCCTTTATTTTAGATTTTTGTTCATTTTATCTTGTCTCTTTATATTTCTGGGTAGTGTATTGCTTTGTTTTGTGTTTGTCTTTGTTTTTGAGTGTTGATCATTTATATTTTAAAAAATATAGAAATAATTTGAAACAGGATAATGTTATCTTCCTTCAGAATCATTTAGGGGCATGGCAATACAACATTAATTTATTAATTTCAGAGATTAAGATAATTTGAAACTTAGTTACAGTCACTGCAAAGGTTACTCTCCTTCTGCTTCACCCTTACTCCTAGTTTGCACCCCTTTAAGGTGACAACTCAGAATTCAGGCTGCAATGATATCTTTGAAGATTTACGAGTCTACAGAAAGCTTTGCTTAGCTTCTCAGTCTCTTTAGCTGCCTCTCATGGAATCAGCAGATATCCCTAGGGAAAAAGAAGCCCCAAATACAGAACTTACCTCTGTGAGTTTTTGTATTCTAACAGATAATCACCCAGTAATCCATCTTTTCTTTGTTGGTTCTTCAATGCCCTGAGGAAGATTTTATTTTATGTTTGTCTTGCTTTTTCTAGTTGTACTTGACAAGAGAGTTGGTCCAGATTAGGTAGTCTACCATTTCTAGAAGCAGAAGACCTCCTGTTTCTTTGTTAATTGTTTATTAATAAAACTTACCATCCTTTTGTGTGTAAAGCCACAATTTGTGTCTCAGAAATCTAGACAATAGTGCAGCTGGTATAGACAAATTGAGACTATATAGTGAGAGGTGACTCCTGAGCCTGGATACAAGCCTCATGAATTCAAAGTTAGTTTCTTCACAGGTCTCCTTCTTGACCGTGAAGCCAGTTCAAAATAGTATGGGAGAGGAACCAAGTTTGGAGCATCGCATCTAGGCTGCATACCTAGTCTAGACTGAAAGCCAAGGAAAAAATAGGTTTTTCTGCCTAATGTTTCAAAGTCATCCATATCTAAGAGCTCTCTGATTCCTTAGCAGAATCTGTGCCTCAGCCATTGCTGCTGAGGCAGCCTAGTTGGAGGTCAGTGCTTATAGAATCTCGTGCACACTGCCTAAGTTTGCTTTGGCCTTGTGGCCTGTTTTCAATACTGACTTTGTCTGTGAGGCTTATGCGTTTATTTAAGGCCCAGCAAGTAAATCTTTACTTCCATAGGAACACACTTGCTCAAGCAGATGCTGTGGCCAGCCACCAATATACCCCTTTGGGACAAATATGCTCATTCACTCAGCTTAGGGAAGTATTGGCTGCTGACTGCTCATAGATACGTCCCTTTCCAGGAATTCCCTTCAGTGAAAGAGAGTTGCTTTGTCCAAGGGAATGTCCCTTCCTAGGGAGAGCACACATCAAATGTGGAAGTAAAAAGGTGCAGCCCCATTACCTGTTTTAGGAAATGTCTGAAGGGCCATCCTAGCTACAGAACTCTCTGTGAGCTTGATTAAATCCTCTATTGCAACTGCATCACAGTTCTACCTCTCCCTTTGTTTGGTCCTGCTTCCCTCTCTCTTTTGCAGGTGTTCTTTATGAGAGCACTCCCTAATAAATGTTCTGCATGCAGATGTCCACCTGAGTCTGTTTCCTCAGAAACTGACCTAAGACACCCCTCTATATAAAAACAGCCACTTGACTTGACAAAGCCATCCTAAGCAGCAACAACCTACCACAGCAAAAACCTCAAATGGTCACTAGATGCAAAGTCCTACAAATTCTTGCCCAGGCCACAAAGGTAAAGATGCTGCTGCACAGCATCTAGAAACCAGTAATCTTGAACCATATAGGCCACTGCACACCAACAAGGTCAAAACTCATGTGGTCATGCCCTAATTTTTAAAGCCAAAGGCCATTTGCTTTGGCTCCATGAAAAGATTCTCACACATTACTTTATCCTCCATTTCCACAATAGGTTTTTCTCCATAGTTCTTGTCTAACAAAGGCCCCAGTAATGGCTGTGTTAATTGTCTGCTGAATTGAAATTATTCTCCTAAACCACAGGCATCAACCTTTCATCTTATCAAAATTAATGAAAATGTATGCAAAAATCATTCCAACATTGATTAAAACTTCCTTGGTTATTGTTTTAAGTTACAACTCTTCCCTAGATTCAATACAGGTGAAGTTACATGTTCTACTTTGGATTTATCTCAGTAAAATGAGTTAGTAAAGAGCTACAGATAAACATTTCAGGAACCAAAGCTATCAACCTTCGACTGATATTCATCAACATCCTAGATTCCTTAAGACCAAGTTTGGCTGCAAGTGATCGTAAATTCGAAGGAACAATATCTTTGAAAAGATGTGGTTATATTTCACTGTCTTGTGAAGGCTGGAAGTAGGCAATTCAGGGTTGTTCTGGCATTTCCTTGGTCAGAGACTTGGTACTCAGTTTCCTCTTTTGTTTGGGGGTTTTTTGGATTTTTTGTTTTGCTTTGTTCCTTTTGTTTTGGTTTTTCCAGGCTCACTCCTCATTCCAAAGGTCATCCTGTATTCTGAGATGGTTGCCTTCCACCAAATCCACCACTTAGCCAGCAATAAGGAGAAAGGAGGAGACTGAGCACACCCACCCCCCACTGCTTCAAATCCACTTCATAGAAATTGTACACTCCATTGGTCAACTGCAGTCACAGAACCACAACCAGCTAAAAGAGTGGCTAAGAGATGCAGCTTTAATTCTGCCCAGCTAATAATTAGGGGGTTGATTTATTCTAGAGGTAGTAGAAAATAGATTCTGGGAGACAATCAAGGGTAAAACCCCATTTTGCAATTCATCTATCCATTTAGGTATGTAGGTGTATAGTTGGTAACCTGTTTTCATTTGAATAGGTAACCTGGAAACAACATCCTTCAAAGCTCAGAGAAGACAGGTGCTTTCCTCAGGACAGTTTATACTCAAATTAAGGCTCATACTTGTTTTAAATATTTTCCTGTCTAAAGTCATATCTGATGTTCTCTCCGAGGTAGAATTGGTTTTGCATTGAGGATGGAAAGACTTGTGGTTAGGCCAACAAGTGCCTATATCTTAGAACAGAACCAAAATTTTATCTCAGGAAGAATCTTGATGCTCTCTCTGGGTGTTATCAGCCTCCCAGGAGCAAATAACATCTAATTTTTTAGTAATAACTAGGATGCTGAGACTTTGTTTTAAGCTCTACTATCACCCAGTGGTAAAATACAGACATTTAACCCAATCTGTAGCTTTTGATGACTATAAAAATCCTGACATTTTCAACCAGAGGGTTTTGATGTTGCAGATATTTTGATTCTGTGCTTAGAAATATAAGTATTTTCTACAATATTATGTGTTTTTATGGTTTCTCCCTGAGAAGGTACTTCCCGTGGTGCAACCCTTATCCCAGTTCAGTCTCTATTCCATAGAGCACCATCGAATATTTTCCTATTTTTGCTTTGTTGTGTTGTGTTTTGCCTTTGGAATCTTAAGTGCAGAATGTTGAGCTAATCATTCTCCTCCATTTAAAAGCTCATGGATATCATTTGGTCCAAGCAGACCTCATCTGTAAACTGTTTGATTTATTTATTTATCCCCATTTCCTTCTCTTCACCACATTACAATGTATTAATGTGTTACCCTTCTGTTTCTAAGTGGTTCTTTTTATTCTTTTTGGTGAGGAAGATTGGCCCTGAGCTAAGATCTGTGCAAATCTTTCTCTATTTTGTATGTGGGATGCCACCACAGTATGGCTTCATAAGCAATGTGTAGGTCTGTGCCCAGGATCTGAACCTGCAAACCCAGGGCCGCCAAAGCAGAGCCTGAAAACTTAACCATTACACCACTGGGCCAGCCCCTGTTTCTATGTGTTTTATAAAATGTTGGTGTTGTTTGATGTGTATGACTTTAATTTCCACAAAAGTTATCATACTGTCTGCTTCATCTATTAATATATTTCATTCAGCACTCTTTTAAAGACCTTCCATTATTACTCTGTTTAGTTTGTTTCTATCTGCTGCATAGCATCTCATAGTGTGTATCTACCACATTTTACTTATGTGTTCCCATAAGGATGAACAGCTGGCATGCTTCCAACACCTCAGTACTATAAAAAGTGCTGTGGTAAACACCTCTAAATATGTTCCTTTCGAGCTGGGTAAACATTTTCTATTATGCATACTTAGAACTGGGATTCCAGTGTCAACATGTACATCATTAGAGAAGATACTGCAGCAAACTCTTCAGAATCACTTCACCACCATCAGTGCATGGGAACTGCCACCTATCCCACATCCCTGCAAACACTGGGCTTCTGCAGCTTTCTGATTTTGCCAAGTTAGGGTGTAAAATGAGATTTTATCTTAATTTGCATTTCTCTAATTACCAATGAGTTTGAGTAGAACTTTAATTTCAATAAAAGATATTATACATATGCTTCATTTATTAATGTGTTTCATTCTGCACTCTTTTAAGCACCTTCCCTTATTGCTCTGTGATTACATGTATAAAAAATATATATATTTTATTTTTAGAATTCTAAATACTTCTGTCAATTTTTCACCGTTTAATTTTGCTCAATGTATACTATATTGAAGAGAAAGCCATAATTTTATAAAGTAATTTCAACATTTTTTACTTTTAACAATTTAATTATTCTTTTTTTTGCAAATAAACATCAATTTTATACAGTTTGTGGTTCAGAAGAAACAATATGTGAAACAATGGAACATTCTGTGTTGCCACCTCCCTGGAGATGCCCACTCCTGTCCCCCAAAAGATGGAGAACCCAGGAACTGACCAGTTATAGACCCCTAGGAAGGGCCAAATCATTAGGGGTGAAGGTCAGGAGCAAGGGGCACCTCTGCTCAGGGCCCCTTGTTTAACTGGAACTGTGTATGTGTGTATGGATGGTGGAGGGAACAACCAACCATGGGCCATTTCTCTCCAAAGCTCTAGAGTTTCCAAATTGGGAATTTAGTTCAAGAAATAATTCCCCACTAATAGGACATAAGGATATTCTCTATATTATATGCTCCTAACTTTTTAGTTTTATCTTTTGCATTTAGGACTTTATTCCATTGTGAACAAACCTTTGCTTATCTCTTTCAAAAATGATTTAGATACTTGTAGTCATTTATTCTTCCATATAATATAAAAAATAGCTTTACTAAGAACTTCCAAAATCCAGCTGGAATTTGAATTAGGAATTTACTGAAGTTATAGAATAATTTAAAAAGAAATATAATTTTTTATAATAATTTCTTCCAAAAAAGCCAATTATCAGGAGTACTCTTATGATCTTTAATAGTTTTTAGAATTTCTCTGTAGAATTCATGTATATTCTTTCTTTAGCTAATTTTTAGCTATTTCATAGACTTTGTTGTTATTATGAATGGTATCTTATTTTCTTTTGTTTGTTGCTTATATAAAAAAAAGGGCTGTTGATTGTGTAATACTTAGTTTGTGTAGCTCTAATGGTCCACTTTTTATTCTATTTGTTTTCTTAGTAGAAATCATATCATCTGCAAAATACACTTATTCCCTTGAAATCCTTACAGTTTTATTTATATGTTAAATTTATCACTAGGTAAGTTATGAGCTCTCTTGTCAGTGACAATATTTTGCTAATTTTTAATTTTCTTCTATAAATCATATGATACGCAAATAATGATACTTTTTTATTTATTTCTATTTTCATAACTCTTTATTTTTCTTGTCTTACTGGATTAACTAGGACTTTTAGTATTCTACTGAAAAGTGATGATGATAGTAGGCAAACATCTTATTCTTTATTTTCACTGGAATGTTTTAAAGCTTCAGAATTAAGTATATCTCATGTAGGCTGTTTGTAGCTACATTCAACCATACAGTGGAAGTTTCCTTCTATTCTAAGTTGTAATGTTTTATCAGAATGGACATTTAAATACATCAAATGCTTTTCCTGTAACTCTGGAGGTGATTATATGATTTGAATCCTTAATCTGTTGAAGGAAATGAATCTATTAAGAGATATTTAATGGTAAACAATCTTTGCATTCTATGGATAAATTACACTTCATTTGATGTGGGTTTTGTTTGTATGTATTTTATTGGGATCTATATACATAATTTCTGAGTAAATATACACAAACATGATTAGCTAATAGTTAATATTTTAATATTTCTTTTATTTTTTTTCTGGAGGAATTCTTGCTGGCTCTGGTGAGATGAGAATTCTGTCTCATGAAATTAGTTGGGATTGTTTTCCATCTTCTTCTGTACCTGGAACAATGTGTATGAAATGTGATCATCCGCTGCTCCATGGAGTCTGGACCAGGACCTTGTGCAACTAGTAACAACTTGGACTACTTGTTCACTTCTTAACAATTAGCCATATATTCCAGTTTTCTCCCCCTTCTGGGATTTTTAAAATAAAATTTTATCTTTAAAAAGGGTGTTGATATAAATTATATATAGCATTTTTAAATTTTAATCCATTACTTATTTGTAATATGTCCACTTATCTAATATTTATTACTCTTGTGATCGATTCTGAGAGATTTTTATTAATTTTCTCAAAAAGCCAGACTTAAATTTTGTAAATCACTTTTACAAATTTCTTGTTTTGCTTTTTATTTTAAATTTTAGTGCTTTTAAATTAATTTTCTACCTTCTAAATTCTTACTGATTTTGACATTTTTTTATAGCTTCCTCAATTAAAATCTTAGCTCATGTGTTTTTAGTTACTACTGTTTACAAATAAATGCTTTAAAGCTATAATGTTTCCTATACACGTCACTTCAGGATTATTTATAAACAGAAAAAGAGAATATGTGCTCATCTATGTAAAAACAATGCATGGTAATAAGATCGCAAAAACTAATCCTTAGTGGCCACTGTTTAAAACTCTCAGAATAATTAAAATCAAACAAAAGCAAAAAGCAGAAATGTGTGAGTTCAGATACTCACTTTGTTCATAGTCTATGTCTTATTCCTGTTTTAAATACTAAGGTACTGAATTTACAAATCACTGCAGAAAATTGAACAAAGCAAAAATAAATCATTTCTGAAACTTATAGACCACATCAATTATCAAATTCACCATGTTGTTCTTAACTATGACATCTGGCTCAGTCTCTCCCCTGGACTCTTCATTTATTTCTAAGAAGCCACTGATGAGGAATCAAAGTACTGGTTCTGCTGCTGGGTAAGTGAGTGACTTTGGAAAAACTCCCTGATCTTCACTGTTTGCTTAAGTGGAGGCAAAAATATATACTCTCAAGGTTTTCATAAAGATGAAAAGACAATATATTGCAAGCATTTAATAAACCATGAATATGTTATCAACTTTATCAATGAACATTTCCAGCCCTCAAACAACATCACACAGAAAATGAATTTCAAAGCAAAAACACTAATTTTCGTGATACGTGATATAGATTGGTTTTTCCTTTATTTTTGTTAAAAATCTTCCTAATCTCCTACTCCTGCCTGTGATGAAATAAGAGTTAAAAAAGCAAGACAGTGTAAGAGTTTAACAAGATGAATATATGTATAAGAAAAAAGCAGAAGGGCAAGAAACCAAGTTTAAAGAATAGAGGAAATGGAAGAGGGAAGTGAAGAGAAATGTTGCAAGTAAGAGTAAAATTAGGCAAGAGTTCCCTGAGGTTTGTGTACATCAGGGAGGATGCTTTCAGTCACAAATGAGAGAAAATACAACTTCTTGGACTGAAACAATAAAAGAAATTTATTGACTGACATAACTGAGCATCAAGAGTCATTCAGGCTTAAGCTACAGTTTAATCTGGACTTTTCTATGGGTCTGTTGTCTGTGTTCTGTTTTTTAACTTTTTGTTGTCATCGTTCTTGTTGTTTTCAGGATTATTGAATTATAGCTGACACGTAAAAGTTGTATACATTTTATGATTCGATACACATGTATGTTGTGAAATAATCACTACAAACAAGCTAATTAACGTATCCATCATCTCACATGGTCACCATTTTCTTTTGTTTTTCTTCTTTTTCATGATAAGAACATATAGGATCTACCCTCTTAGTGAATTCCAAGTACAAAATTTCTCTGTCTTCATGCATCTGTGATTTATTCTTCAGGCTTGCATCTCTAACACTCAAAAATGGCTTTAGGTGTTTCAAGATTTCTCCTCACACCCTAACATCCAGGACAAGAGAGAGCATCTCTTACCCCTACATTCAAACACAAGAATCAGGCTTCATACAAAGTATGCCACCTTAGAGAGAGTGCCTAGACCTGAGCCACCACTCTGAGCAAGGATAAACAGGATCTATATCATGATTTGGCTTAAATTATAGGTTACATGTCCATCCTTTAGCTTATCACTTTATCAGTGATGCTTTCTCATGATTGCCTTAGGCTAATCAGAGTCCAGTTCTACAGATGAGGATGGAGTCAACCAACCAAATATCACATGGCTGCTACATGAGGGAGACAAGGTAGATTGGAGCCTAGAGAAGCAACCAACCGGTCTAATTCAGGTAGGCAGATTCCAGGAGTCCCACTGTTTGCTCTCCCCCACCCCATATTTTTCACCTTTACCCCCTCTCCAATCTCAATTTTATTTTCCAAAACTTTCCACACATGCAGATGCCACCACCTGCACTGGGGGCCTCGGGATGTTCTCCCTGCCCTAGGCCTCTCTCAGTCCCCTAAACAAATTAGAGTGAAGTACCTTTCCCCTAGTTTAACCCAAAGAAGTTGCTGTACTAAAAACTAATGAAAAGAGTAACACTAGAATCAAATGAGGAAGGCAAAATTTTCAAGTGATCTTTCTCTTCCCAATTACTTTACACTCAATAAGTCCCTGCTGCATAGTAAGTGCTTAAGAACTATTTGTTGAATTAATTAATGAATCCTGAAGTAGTTAAAGTCTAGCCATGGACATTTTGACTCACTGCCATTCAGCGTTATTAGTCAGAAAGAGACGATCTTCATTATTCATGAATCCTGCATTTGCTAATTTGCCTACCTGCTACAGATTGTAATCCCCAACTAATTATTCAAATACTTTCACAGTCATCCATAGACACGTGCAGAGTAGCATGAAACTTGAGTCCCCACCTCACGTGTTTCTAGCTAAGGTTGAACAAGGTGTCACTTTGCCTTCTTGTTTGGTGCTCACACTGTAAATGTGTCCCTTTTACAATCTATTTAGTACCACATTTTCTGCATTTTTGTGCTCTTGGTTGGTAATTTTAATGTTTAAAATGGCACTGCAGCATACTGCAGAAGTGATGTCTAGTGTTCCTAAGCACAAGAAGGCTGTGATATGCCTTATGGAGAAGATGCACATGTAGATAAGCTTTGTTCAGGCATGAGTTATAGTGTTGTGGGCCACGAGTTCAGTGTTAATGAATCAACAATGCAGTAACTCCAGAAAAAGGAAGAGGAAATTCACTGGTCTGCATGTGGAGCCACTGCAGAGAGTTCTAAAGTAATATTTATAATGCTGTGATGAAGCTATGGAAAGATGGGAAAGGAGCTCAACCTGTGGACTCGTGATATGGTGACTGCTTTTTGTTCGTTTGCTTGTTTATTTATTTGTTTTTAAAAACATAGTGGACAGCACAACTGTGTGGATGAAAGCCCAAGAAATTTACAGTCACGTTACCCAGGATGGGGAAAATGTTAAACACTTCTTGGTGTTTTCTTATAAAGAAATGTTGCATATAATAGATAAATTATTAGGAAAATATATATTTAATAAGGTGTCTTTAAGCAGAAACACACATAACAAGGCTATGTATAAATCTCTTGACACAGATGTTCTGACCTGAGGCTCACAGGAACCTAATCCTGTATTTCTCACAGGAGAGATGGCTCGATAGTCACTAACCCAGTGTTCACAGTGACTGTAACACGACAGCCATGAACAGCGAGAATGTACTGCATGTGCTCTCCTTGCCTTGACCTCACTTCAGTCCTGAGGATCAACACTCTTGTTCTCTTCTCTTGACCATCTGTTTTTCTCTTCAGTGACACACTTGCACTACCTCTCAGGCATCACCTACATCAGTGCTTCTCAAATTTTAATGCACCTGTGAATCCCCTGCTGAACTGATAAATGCAAGTTATGAGTCAGTAAGTCTGAGACCCAGGATTCCATATTTCTAAGAAGCTCCAAGGTGATAACTCTGCTATGTGTCCCGGAACCACACTGAATAGAAAGGGCCTACATGCTGCTTTCCCATTTTTGTTTAGAATGCTTGGAGCAATAGTTTCATTCCAACAGGTCTCTACAATTAAACAATAAGAATGGTCAGAGGCAACATTGTGTTTCTCCTCAGGGCTCAGAGAAGTCACTAAGGACTAGGAAAGTCTGAGTCTCTCGGACAAGTGAGAAGACTTTTAACAAGGAAAGCATCAAATGTCTCAACTACTACAAACCTGTCAGGAAGGAAAAGAGTAAGAAAAAGCTATAAATTTGGCATAAATTCAACACAGGTCTTTATTGATAACATATTACATGCAGGTAAGACACTTTGCCAAGGATGCAAATGTTAAAAAGACATGGAATTTGCTCTCAAAAAGCTTAAAAATTATAAGGGGAAAAGGGATATAAATAGGTACAACAAAGGGCAGGAGGTGAGGAGTAGATTTGGCAAAGTACAGTTCACACGTGCTGGGAGTTCAGACAGGGCAGAGACTGCTTCCACTTGTGAATCAGGGAAGGCCCTCTGGAAGAAGTGACATGTGAAATAGGCCTGACAACCCATTAATATTTGAATATGTGGAGGTTGCTAGGACCTCATTCATTCAGAGTTGTAATTTGAGTTTTAAGTCCCAGAACCCAGGTCAGAACAACAAGTCCTCCAAAATTACATTTACCTTATATTGACAAATGACAATTAAGCAAAAATAAACACCAACAACAAAAAGTTCTTTAAGGAGAGTTGAAAGAATATCAACACTGTGCTGGGTATGGATATGTCCTGAGCCCTTGGACTGCTGCGATCTCGTTCAAAAGGAAGAAGAGTGCTTGGAATTTCACAGTGTGTCCTGTCAAGAACAAAGATGGAAGTCACTATGCAGGAGGTGGAGGTGAGTAGTGAGGAGTAAGAAGGAAGGGCATGTGGAGGAGAACTGAGGAGAGAGAAAACAAAAAAGATGGGAAGAGAAGTGGGGAAACGGGAAAAGAGCAGGAAGGATGGATACAAAGATCTTACCAGCATTTCCTAAGCCAAAATGCAAGACCTGTCAGAAGCACCAGGGGCACTATCACTGCCGAGATGATCAAGCCCACAGAGCTGTGACGTTCTGTGGATTTGGAGCAAATCAGGTGTCATTTCAAATCCACACCCTGTTTTACCGCATTTCCCTGGCCTTCCTTTGTTAATTTGAAAGACTGCCTCACCAATTTCCTTTCTGCTTTCATCTCCCTTTAGAGATGAATCCTTCATCTCACCCTCAACATCCTCCTACAACTGCAGGTCCCTCATTTTCCACTTTTCTATTTCTTGGATAACTTACTTTTATTTCCTTTGGGTCTGAAGTCCCTAGAATCCCAAATTTTCCATCTGTCTCTCCTGTTCTGCTTGAGGACCACTTACTCCCATTCCCAGCTTGGGCCCCAGTTCTTTCTTACCCCAGTAGAGGTTGATGTCCTGTCCTCTTAGACTGCTGTGTCTCACCCAGCAAGACAGGCCAGCTGTCTCAATGGCTTCCACATCTAAGGACACCCGAAGATACCATGTCCCATCAGCATTGGGCAAGGTGTCACTTCGCTGAGTGCCCGGATGCTCCTGCTCACCCCGCATCCACATCACCCAAATAGGCTTTGGGTGGAAGCCAGAGACATGACAAACCAGAATCAGATGGCCAGGACCAGGACTGGGGCCAGTGGACAGCCAGGCCTCTTGCTTTACTGCAGAGAACAGGAAAGATATTCAGATGAGAACAATAACACAGGCATAGAAGTTCTGATCTTCACATCAGTTTAGATAGACACATCTTGCCAACCTCTAGAAATCTGCCACCTATAATTCCCTTTTCCTCATGGCTCTTTCTTATCAAGGTGGGAAGGGGATAGTGGGAAGGCACAAATTTAAAATAGAGAATTCTTGGAGTAAGGATGCAGGACTCACCCTGTCGCTTGAGATCTGCCCTTCCTGCATGAAGAAGACTCAAGACAAAACATGTGCAAGTGTCAGTGAGGAGCCTGTGTATTATTTCCAGGGTGACTTGGTCCCAACTGAATAGTCTGCAGACTTGCTGAGCCCTACTTCCACCCTCTGGAGATGGCAACCATGAATTGTCCTGGAAGCTCAGGAATTCTGATCCTTGATAAGCAACCCTCATGAAGCCTATTGAGGCTCCCCCAAGGTGCAGCTCACAGCCTCCTGCTGTCTGTAATTCAAAGGGATCTGGGGAAGAGGAGTTGTAAATTAGATGAAGGAGGGAGTAAAAAAGACAAAGTGAAATGACTGGAAGCAAAAGACAACAGAAACGGAGGTGAAAATTTAGAAGATTTGAGGGAATGGGGCAAAGTTTGGTTTCAACAGAGGTTCAGAAAAGAGAAATTGGTGGTAGTGGGAGATGGAGGAAGAAATGAATGACAAGAGGAAGGGGCCAAATTGTTCAAAGAAGGCAACATGTATGGTGTGGGCAGAGAATAAGGTAGGACCAAGTGTGAGAGAGTCGACATTATAATAATCTAGGGTGAATAGAATGCAAAACGTTACAGTGAATGTACTGACAGATTCCTGAAAAGATGGCATGGGGGAGAAAATCACACTTTGAGGAGCCAATCAAAGAATGAGGAAGCTGAGAGTACCTGGTTGGAGGTCAGGGAAAGGGGTGGTCACAGGAAACCACTAATGGAAGATAATATGGCACAAGCCTGCAGTCAGTGAGAGAGGAATTTGTAAGTAACTTGAAGACTTGAAGTGTTTGTAGAATCAGGATACGGATTTTACACTCTGCCCCAAAGTGTGTAATTGCAGGTTTATGGTGAGGGAAGGTAAGGTTCAGAAGTGAATGAAGACTATTTCCTAGAGAAATAAGAAATTCACTGAGACACACACACCTGCCACCCATATCCCCAGTCGCTGTGGAGGGAACTGAACTCACATTCAAGCTGCCATTGGCTGGCATGGTTGTGAACTGCCTGAAGAAATCCAGTGGAGAACATGTGGAATAACCTTCCCAGTTCCATTCACTCCTCGTCGCTGAAGCTGCCCTTGGACCAGGGCCACAGGACAATGATAGTGCCAGAGTTGCTCTCCCACCCATGAGTCTGCAACTCACCCAACCAAGCTGAGCCCAAATTTTGTACCCAGGAATGGTTGTAAAAGGATGAGATCTGGATGATTTGGAAGGACACTGGCTCCTGGAAGTCTGTAGCAAAATAACAGATGAAATGAGGATAAAAACAGACATTGGGAAGGAGACAGAATGGAGAAAGAAAAGTGCTAAAGAGGGGAAACTCTGAATCTGAAGGAAAGGGGAACCATAGTTATCTCAAGAGACATTGGCATGCCCTGGGGCCCCATGCTTTCTATTCAGCCTTCACAAGAGCACAGGGACCTGGTCAGAGATACTCAGAACGGAATAAGGCTGACACTCTCAATCTCCAGGTATATGCTGGGGAAAACCCACTACGTACACACACACACACACACACACACACACACACACACACACACACACACACATACAGAGACTCTTGCACCCACCTGGGCAGTTACCAGAGTTCTTACCATCTTTATTGTCAACACCTGGGAGGAGAACCACTAGCAACAGAAGTTGAAGGAACAGCATTTCATTTGCAGATGTTATTTCTTTCTCTCAGAAAAGTTGGTCTGTGATTTCTGTTCTAAACAATTCTACCCCACAATATCTGTTTTCTGACTTCCTTCTACTTCGATCAGAAAAGCCATTACTTTATTCATTGTCTGCAAAAAAGGAAATCTACTCCTTCCCTAAACCCTGAACCACCTCCTCAGAACCTCATTTCCCCTTCAGTTTTCTGGACTGCCTACTCAGACTCATTGCCCCTCCAGTGCTGACTCTCCTCTTGGGTTTCCAGCTTCTGTCCTTGTCACCAGCTTCCATCCTGTTCACCTTCCCCAATTCAATTGTTGTGTAATAAGTCTTGTGTGGCATTGAAATGCCACCTTACCTCTAGGAACTTTTTTTCTCACTCACACAATTAAAGCATGAAACATGTGACTTCCCAGCACCCTACCTAATCTCCCCTGACACTGCTCTTTTCTGTCACTCTGTTCTTCTCTTGCCCTTTTGAATATCCCCCAAATATTCTCCTCTTCTGCCTCATCCCCACCTCACCTTATTCACTTCTCTGACTTCTCATTGGTTGCTTTATTTGCTTTATCAGAACCCCTATGGAGCCCCTGTGGAGCAGTATAAATTATGACCAATTCTCCATTAGTCTCAGGGAAGAACCAGTAGCCATCACAAAGACCACAGGAACATTGAAACACATAAATAAAAATCCTCTCTGTTTGACTCTTGTTGATAAATAATCACACACAGTCACTTAGCACCTGCTGGATCCAAGCATCTTCCTACACTCATGAATATACAGTGGTTGATGATGCTATCACTTCATTCAAGGAGCTTTTAGTCTACTTGGGAAGAAAAAAAGTTAAACCAAGAATTTTAAGTCTTGGTGTGCTGAGTTTTCTTATAATGTGTAGATTCTCTAGACAAAAACAAGCATGCTTGAAAGAACATTTTTCTAAAGTGGCAATCTTTAGTTGATATTTGTCCACTCAGAATCTTGACTTCAGTGGTTGGCTTGGGGTGTTAGATCAAAACTCTATTGTACTGGATCCTCAACATCTAACAGAATGTCTGGTCAGTGGTAGGTGCTCAATGAATACTTTTAACTGATTGAATAATTTGGTTCAGGTGTCCAATTATTTAAAATTATGGAGAACTTCAACACAAAAATTCTTAAGACATCAGAAAGTGTTACTTGTAGCACTACTTAGTGAAATGAGAATCTTACACAGTTTTATTTGGGATGAAAGCACATGCTAATAAACATGAAGTTTATGCATAGGGTCCTGTTGTAAATCTCCTATTAAGTTAATGAAAAACCAGTTAGAAGTTGTAGGAAGTTATTAGAGTATTCTGGAACCATTTATCCAAATTTCCCTTCTTATTGGTCCTGATTAAATGTTCCGTGCTTGCCTTATCATAAACTCATCTCTGCTGGACATGCTGACCTTCCTGTTTCATGGTGTTTATAACTGTTTAAAGGCTCTTAAATATTTGTTTGTTCTTTGTATCATCTGGATAAATGTGTTTGGGCTATTTATTTTGTTATTTCTTGGTTTACAAGTAAAGATAGTTTAACTAAGGCTAATTTTAAGGAAGAAAATAATTTTGGGGGAAATTAAGATTAGAATAGAAAGCTGGACAGAGCTTCACTCTCATACTACAATTTCAAAAAACTGGATAAACAAAATCACAACTTTTCTTGAATCTATCAGAGAGGGAAGGCGATCAGAATACATGACCCCAAAATATGTCACCTTGGCATTATTTTAAGCTGAAGACAATTGAGACCCAGAAGACTCAAGAAAAACATTTACCTCTCCCTTAACTACCTAAAAGAATTTAGTCAGGGGGCTTGGCACAGAGAGAGAGCTAGTACCAGAAATAACTTTTTCTGAATTAATGATCTGTATGGCAGGGCAAACATCTGATTACCAAAAATCTGCTCTTCTTATTGTCCTGTGAATTACCCTCCTCCCCTTTGAAGCCCCAGCATCCTATTTCATTCCATAGCTCAGGATGGCATATAAGCCTCAACTGCCTGACTTGCCCTTAGTTCTTATATTACTTATGGGGTCCCCATACTTACAAAATTAAATTTGTTTTTCTCCTGTCCATCCTTCTGTCAATTTAATTATTGGAACAGCCAAAGAACCAAGAAGGGTAGAAGGGAAATTTTTTCTGCCCCTACAGTTTTGGCAACCCAGATGGGAACTTCACTGGCTGGACACTGTTCACTCTGGGGTGCTGCAGCTGACAGATCCTGGAACTTCTGACAAGAGCCAACAGAAGGTAAGAATTCTTACCACATCAGTCTCCCAAATCTCTAAGTGTAGGGTCAGGTGTAAGTGAGAGTGGTGAGAGTCCTTTATTCTTTTTCTAAATATAGATTACCAGAAGAAAATATTTGTGAAACCTCTTTCTCAGGTATAGCAACTCTGGTAAATAGTTAGCATGATTATTCTTGTTTTCTATTGATCCTTTTCCTCTGTCTCTTGCTCTATGTCTTAAAAGTGTGGTGGCTTTTTGACCAGTAATAATATTCTCTCTTGTCACCACCAACCACAGGATGTGTGTACTGGCATGCATCTGGCAGACAGCTGAGTAGGCTATGAATCCAAGCTAAAACCACACTGGGTTTAACTTGGGTTGGACTGGATCCAGTGTGAGGCCTCTTCATCTGACTATGCCAGCTTTCAGGGTACTCTTGTCATAATGGGTATGGTCTAAAAGGGGCCTTTGTTGTCTCAGCCTTCATTGTCTCAATATAATGAAGGTCTTTGCTTTCTTAGGCTGGATTTTATGAGGGCTGCATTGTTTGCACTCTCTTTTGTGATGCCTCTTGCACCAATGGTTAAGCCATAAAAAGTCTTATTGGTTTGAGTCACTATTAACATTAATAGATCCTATTCATCCATGGCCAAACAATGAATCCTTTGAATTGGAAAAACTGCTAGATTGAAAAAAATGTTAGAGAGCTCTCAACCTAAACAATTATCTTAAGGTAGCTATAAAATGACCAGATTTAAAGCAGATACAAAGGAGTGTAACAGCTAGCCTTAGGGACTCCTTTAACAAGATAAAAGAATAGAAATTAGACTAGAGTGAAAATTAATGTCCACATCCAACATTAATCCCCCTTCTTAAAAGCTGCCCTGTCTCCTCAGCAAACTCCCAGGCCCTCCTACAGTAATCAGGAAATGGATCAGTTGGAGGCCAATGTTCAGGGGCTAATACAAGCAATAGTAGATGTGTTCCTCCCTAAGGTGAATTGGTCTAATGTTGAGTTGTGTACTCAGAAAGAAGGAGAGCATTCAAAGGCCTTTATTCATTGCTTTATGCAGACTTTTGAAAAGCATGCTGCACTAAACTGTGAAATTCCAGAATATAGAAATCTTTCAATTTCTGCCTGAGGAGGAAATATTTTACTCAATATAAAAAGGCAAATTCAAAATAGTGGACTTGAGTGGGCTAGTCATCTGCTAAGCCTCGTAATGAAAATGGCTACCCAATTCTTTGAAGACAACTTGCAGCAATACAAAAAGTAAAAAGAATTAAAAATCAACAATTCTTGATTGGTAACATGAATCTTTAGAGAAATAAAAACATAACTCTGAGAGCAACTCAAAATTGACTCAGACCTTTTCCTATTTGCCTTCAGACATTTGCAGATATTGTAAAAATATCAGGACATTGGAAGTAATATTGTCCTACAGTTCAGAAAAAGAAGGAAAAATTTAAATTATAATTACCCTAGAGTTCTGATAAGAGATGAATATACGCCAAAACTCCTAGGAGAAAATTTGAATTCTTTCTCCATCCCTTGAAAATGTAAATCTTACACATCTTTAAAATGTAAACACTCCAGGAGATAACTAAAAAAATGAGTAGTAATAAAAATGGGATCCTTAAAATCCAGTTTAGTGCACCACCTTCTGGTACACCTGCTTAAGAACTATGGTCCTGGAAGCAGTAAATATCTATAAAAATGATCAAAATCTTACTAAAGGCAACCTAGAATCTTGTGTCCTGAGAACTTGGCTTCCTAACTATCAGGTTGGGGGCCCTAAAATATGGCCAAACAGAAATATGGAGCTAGATAAGGCTGAACAGAAACGTGGGTTGAACTCGGTTTGTGGCTAAGCCTCCTATCAAACTGCAGCCAGCCCTCAGGGAAATTATAATGGCCATTATGAGCAATGTTCCAATCAAATAAGATCATTTAAGAAGTGCACTTAAAAGCTTGGAGTACCTATTTTAATTATGCAGAGGCCTCCAAAAGACTTCAAAATTCTAAATACCTTTGATGAAACATTTGTTGCAAAAGGCTAATGGAAATTAAAGATACAAGTGGTACCTAAAACAAAAGACTATAAAACAAATGCAACTCTTACTGACCCCCTCTATCCTCCTCTATTCTAGAACTTATTCCAGTAATCCTTTATCTGAATGCCTTTCCACTCTAAAGAGACTATTAAACAGTTACCTTTTAAAATAAGACCACTGAAGGCTACAGGCAGTCCTAGTTATGTGTGTTATAGATGTGTGGTATTTTTGTACCTCCAGATAGTATTGCCTAAAATAATTTGTAAAATAACACTATTTAATTAGCTGAAAGAAAATTAAGTGCTTATATAAATTTAATGTCACAAGTGTAATAGAAACTAACCCAAATAAATATCAGGTTCACATGATCTGGGAAAATATTTGGTATTGAGGCTAGTTTCATTTTCTTGGCTTAATTAAAACAGGCATGTCTTTAGAATTATCAACATTAAATATAATGCTTGTTTCCTATCTAGGTTTACTAAAGGTCAAATGAGTTTATGCTATCTCAGACAAAATTTGTCAGCAAGGAAAATAGCTTGGAATAATGACTGACTTTGTCTAATATCTCATGAAAGTTTTGTGTGTAGTGTAAACATAATTGCTGTGAGCAATTGATTTTTTTCTATTGTATAAGGTTCAGGTGTACAGCTTTGTAATTTGACATCTGTATACACCACCAAGTGATCACCACCACAAGGCTAGTTACCATACATGACCATACAGTTGACTCCTTTTACCCATTTCACTGGTCCCTCAACCCTCTTCCCCTCTGGTAACCACAAACTTGTTCTCTGTATCTATGATTTTGTTTTTGTTTTATTTTGATTGTTTATTTTGTTTTATTAGATTCCACATATGAGTAAAATCATGCGGTATTTGACTTTCTTTATCTGACTTATTTACTTAGCATAATACCTTCAAGGTCCAACCATATTGTTGCAAATGGCAAGATTTCATTCCTTTTTATGGCTGAGAAGTATTCTATTGTGTATATATACCACATCTTCTTTATCCATTCATCCATCGATGGACATTTAAGTTGTTTCCATATCTTGGCTTTGGAAATAACGCTGCAATGAACTTGGGGGTTCAGGTAACCTTTCAAATTAGTGTTTTGGTGTTCTTTGGATATATACCTGAAGTGGAATTATTGGGTTATATGGTAGTAAAATTTTTAATTGTTTAAGGAACCTCCACATTGTTTTCCATAGTGACTGCACCAATTTACACACCACCAACAGTGCACAAGTGTTCCCTTTCCTTCACATCCTTGCTCACACTTGTTATTTCTTCTCTTTTTGATAATAGCCTTTCTAACAGCTGTGAGATGATATCTCATTATGGTTTTGATTTGCATTTCCCTGATGATTAGTGATATTGAGCATCTTTTCATGTGCCTGTTAGCCATGTGTATGTCTTCTTTGGAAAAATGTCTATTCAGGTCCTGTGCCCATTTTTCAATCAGACTGTTTTTCTGATATTGAGTTGTATGCGTTCTTTGTGTACTCTGGATATTAACCCCTTATGAGATAATTACTTGCAAATATTTTCTACCATTGGGTATGTTGCCTTTTCAATTTGCTGATAATTTCTATTGCTGTGCAAAAGCTTTTTAGTTTAATGTAGCCCCATTTGTTTATTTTTGGTTTTGTTGCCCTTGGCTGAAAAGATAGATCCAAAAAATGTTGCTAAGAACTGATGTCAAAGAGCCTTCTGTCTATGCTTTCTTCTAGGAATTTTATGGTCTCAGGTGTTCCATTCAAGTCTTTAACCTATCATTTTGAGTTTATTTTTGTGTATGGTGTAGAATAGTAGTCCATTTTCATTCTTTTCCATGTAGCTGTCCAGTTTTCCCAACCTTATTTGTTGAAGAGACTGCCTCTTCCACATTGCATATTCTTGCCTCCTTGTTGTAGATTAATTGACCATATAAGTGTGGGTTTATTTCTGCGCTTTCTATTCTGTTCCACCTATCTATGTGACTGTTTTTTTGGGAGCAAGTGGTTTAGATAAATGTAAGTAGAAGAAGAATTTTTTGGTGAAATTTTTTCAGAAATATTTATATTTTATTGTATGTCTACTTAAATAGTTTCCCCAAACCTTTTGTTAACTAAATACCTTAGAGTTTTGCTAAGTTAAGTTAAATGATAGAAATGCATTGAATATTTAGAATTTATCTAAAGAAGATAAAATACTTAAACATTAATTACTGAACATAATTTTATCCCCTTTGGGTTTCCTTTTACAGAGGAACCAAAGATATTTGGGTCTATTAGTAAACATGTTTTGTACCACATTTGAAAATTTAGGATGAGGAAGAATGTGCTTTTACAAACTATGAAATGTAGTCATAAATTTGCCAATCTAAACAATACTGGTCTAATGGACAGTTCATACTTCCTTTCTTCTTGGTTTTTCAATAGAAATTAAAATTTCTAAGGGTAAAAAATTCTAATTAATATATGTGATTAAAGCTATTAGAAATAATAAGGGAAACAAATCTGGGTGCAAGGATGGTAGGATGGGTTTTCAGTAAGAAAAATATGAGATATGAAGATGCATTTTTGTTGAGAGAAAAGAAAGCAAATTTATCCCAAAGCAAAAGAGGTTATTTCAAAACAGAAAAAGAGAGAATAAAGGAAAAATTAGAATTTTTGGAAGAGAGAAAAATTTAACTTTGTGTAATCAAGTCAGTCAAAATTAAATTATTATAAGAGTCTTAGAAATAAGCTTTAATATCAATAGAGGAACTAATGTGAAACTAAAATTTAATTTTCTTTTATCTGCAAAAATGACAAAGTTTGCTTGGATTATTGGTCTGTTTCTAATAAGAGATTGTGAAAGGGTTTTCTTTATCCTTCATGTAATTTGACTAGGAAGCAAAGGTTTTCTGTTTTATCCACATAATTTCCTGTGCTTCCTGTTATTTTTATCATCAAGTCTTTGATTACTCAGGAAAACTGAATCATTAATATTAAAACAGCTAAGTTTTGCTCACAAGTATGTAAGCCTCTGTATTTGCCTTTGAAATATTTTATTGTCACTTTAGTTAAATAGATAATTAAGTATTGTTTTGTAATGATCTGTTATTCTTTTCAGTCAAGTGTCCAAAACTTTTGATATTTTTGACAAATTTGCAAAGTCAAATTCTAAAAGAAGTTTTTGACCTCAAACTAAATTTGGGATTTTCCTGATGGACCCTGGAACATCTCAAAATATTTTTTCTCTGTCCTTGTAAAAGAGAGACACTAAACTACTTTGAATTATTTGATATGTTAAATTACATGAGAAGCACTATCAAGTAAAAAGTAATAATATTATATTTGTATAATTATATGTTATGTGTTCCAGAAATTGCATAAAATTCCCAGAAATCTGATATGTCCTGGTATAATAGTGTCACTTGTAATTCTAGTTATTATGTGAAGATGTATGTCACAGAAATAACCAAATTTTCTTTTAAATTTAATTGTAATGAAATCTCATTAGACCCTTAACCATGGCTATTTGTAAGACTGTCAGTTACAAGAGTTATTGGTTTACTTTAATGCCTTTGCAAATATGTTTTATATTCAGAGAGATTCATGGAAAGGACTCTGATGTCTACTCTAGAATACAGGTTCCTGAAAGCTTTAAGATCATACTATTGAATCTGGTAAGAATTTGCAGAACTCTAACAACGAAATAGATGGCTTCACAAAACTGCTAACAAAAGATCAAGGTCAACAAGAATTAATTTCAAAGGACTGAATGAACTAATGAAGATGATTATAATTGTTATGACTTTTTGTTTGGAATCTTGTTGCTTATTTTATGGGGTTTTTTTCCAGGTTTAAGGAAACCTTTTTCTCTTTTCCCTTAAACTATTAGCAATTTGGTAAGATATACCTTTGTGAACAATGATGAAGCATTTATCTTTTTCTCTTTACCTGATCCCTCTAGAATTTGGAAACTCTAATTCAGTATTCTTATTTTCTTAGCAATATATATTTATTTGCATAAGCTCAATAAGACTCTGTCCTCCTTGTAATGGGACACAATTGGAAACATTGGTTATATTACTAAGGTTTTGACTGTAATATCATGTTTGAGAGAGATGTGCATATACTCAAATATGACCATACAGCTTTAAGGAACAAAGGTTGACTTTATGGATTGAATAAAGCCCCTTGGAAAAATTGGCCTGGTACATTGCTTTCAGGGTTCCAATCAACCTTACCAGGTGAGTAAGGAAGGTCACTTCCTGGCAAGCTCAGGAATGGCAGGATATTTTGAGAATATTTCCTCAAGAAGAGAGGAATTCACTCAAATCTATAGGTATTGCAGGCAAAGTCTGAAAGTGAGAACTTGGGTTGACTTCTTAGCCTTGAGAGACTTTTAAAAGTCCAGAAAAGTTCTAGCAAAGCAAATTTAAAAGAGCCTATATCATCAATCACTATTCTTAATGCACTTATGTAAATAATCAAGCCAAGTTTATTGAAACTAGACTTCACTTGCAAACAAATTAGTCTTACTGTGGTTATCTTTTGATAAAATGGGGGTGATTTTAATGAGAAAAATTATGTTTCAGTAAAACACCTTTGTGGATATCAAATTCTAGTCCTGTTAATTGCCCTTGAGATTTTGTTTTCTACCTGCAAACTACACTAGATCCTGAATTCTTCTGGTTTCCTCCAATATATGGCTACAACTATCCAAACCAACATTTTTAATTTTCTCACACCTTTCTGACTTGGAATCATTGAGAACTAAAATTGCCTTTTTCCCCAAGCTATGCAAGCTAAAGCAGGACAAATTGATATAAACTTCAGAGAAATCATCACAACTGCTCACATATAGACAACCTTTGTGCCTTTGTTGTGTGGACCACTGAAAAAGATCACCAGAGAGTTCAAACTGCAAACCAGGAAAATCTATCAGATGGCCGTTGCCTGACCCCACTCCATCTGAAGATGCTTCAAGCTGGACATCTAAAAATCTTCTCAACTGGCTGACATCATAACTCAGAAAGTGGGATTATGATCTGCTTCTGTTATTAACCATTGTTTTTCTTTTGTTTCTGTAGAAATGTCTTTTGTTAAATAACTGACTGCTTACACCGTAGGCCTAACTTTGGAAGCCCAATTTCATTACCATCTCTTCAAATGAGACAAAATTGTATAACTGAACTGACCTATTCTCAAGTATGAAAAACTTGTTCAATGAGATATGGAGTAATCTACAAACTCAACTTCTGGATATGAAATTTCTTGGTGAAGTTTCAAAGGTGGGACTGAAGGAGAGCAGAATATGTGACCCCAAATTATGCCACTTTGGCATTATTTTCAGCTGAAGGCAATCAAGACCCAGCAGACTCAAGAAAAACTTTTACCACTCTCTTAACTACCTAAAAGAATTTAGATTGAGAGCCTGGCTCAAAGAGACAGCTATTATCAGAAATAACTTTATCTGAATGACCTATCTATATGTCATAGAAAACATGCAATTACCCAATATCTTCTCTCCTATTGTCCTGTGAATTACCTCCTCCCTTTTGAAATACCAGAACCATATCTCATTCCTTAGCTCAGGATGGCATGTAAGCATCAATTGGTAAACTTACCCTTTGGTTGAATATTTTTTATGGGGCTCTTGTATGTATGAAATAAATTTTTTTCCTGTTAATTTGTCTTAGATCAATTAAATTATTTGAAGGGTAAAAGGGAATTTTTTTCCACTCTTATAAGGGCAACCAATTAACCCAAAATCTAAGGAAAGACAGACTCCTCTGAGGAAATAGCAAATGCAAACCTTTGCTGACTTGGGACAGATGCCAGATAAGTAAGTAAGAGTGATTCACCTAAAACTCTTAACAAATTTTTACAGTCTAGCATGAGTATATAGAACCCCTGAGAGTCACAGACACAGGAAATTCACTTATATCTCTAAGGTTTTTCCCATAGACCTCACCATGGGCACCTGAAAGATTGGAGTCAAGGATATAGACAAGAGAAATCCTTTTTCCTGGTGCAGGCCTGATGTATGAGAGAAGCTACTGGATGAGAAAGGTAGGAAGTCCCAACCAGATCTTTCTCCTCTATCTCCCACACAGGAAAAAAAAGCCTTAAATTGGTGGAGGAAGGGCAAAAATCCTTTTCATTTTTCACTGAACCCGAGAAATTATGTAGCTGTCAGTGCTTATACCCTGAGTGTTGAGTGGAGAAAGCAACAAGGAGGGAATTTGGGTTTGGGTAGGAAGAACAAGGAGGAGGTAACTAAGTGAGGAATTGAGTTCTGTAACCAAAGGGTTGGGAGATGGTCAGAGGCACCAAGGGGCATAACAGATGCAGGAGAAGGAGGAGGAATCAAAGAGGAGGAGTAGAAGGAAGAGGAGGGAGATAGAAGGAGAAATAGGGAAGCAGAAGGAGGAAGAGGAGACTGAGAGGGAGGAAGAGGAGGATTGCAAAGAGAAGTGGAGCAGAGCCACAAGTTTCTTCAGCTCAGCTCCTCTGGACAGTTAATCCTAATCAAGGATGCAGAAAGCACCTGGTACTTGAGTCATGATCCCACTATGGATCTGAAGCTTTCTCAGCCAGCCCCACTCCTGAGTGCACACTCAGTTATAGTGGATGGAGGACAAGATCTGAAAGAGGAGAAAGGAAAGGGGCTTCTTGGGACCTGACAGATACTAAGACCTGGGATAACTGAGAAAGAGCAGAACAGGAGGGAAAGATCAACAAATAAAATGAGGGCAAGGAGAGTTGACCAGAACCAGGACTAAAAGAAGACTTGGCATATACGGAGATGGCTATATAGGCCACTGATAATTGTGTGCTCCTGCACACAGGAAACCTCAGAGGAGAAAGCTGGGATGGGTGAGGTATACTCTAGTTAGAACTTAACCAGGCAGGTTATCCCAGCTATCCTAGGGGAGTCCACCATTCTTCCCTGTGTCACCAGAACTCCCTGGGTCCCTCTTCTTGATTTGTTGGTACTCAGGCTGCAAGCTTGCTCATGTTTTTTCTAACTGCTCATATTTATTCCTTCCTGAAACACCATCACATGTCTTGAAATCCTCCCTATTCTGTGAAACTCTCCTCAGAAACCAGAATTGAGCTTCCCTCCTCACACAGTCCCACACACTCATCTGACATCCCCTGCACCACCAACAGAAACCTCAACTTCCCAGCTACAGAAATCCACTCCTCTTATGACTATGTGCCTTTCACTGAGCGTCTCATTTTCCCTCCCACTCTGCTTCAAGTTTCTCTCTCACCTTTCTGGCTCCCAGCAGCTTTTCCTGCATCTGATCTGTGTCCTTATCGCCTCTCACAGAAAATCTCTTGAAGGAAAAGGAGCTTTGGAGTGTGAGTCAAGAGGAATTCCTAGATGGGACACTTGTTGGATGGAGGAATTGGAGAAATCATATCAGCATTCTGGCCTCAGTTTCCTTATCTATAAAATGACTGGTTTGAAAGACCTGAATATTTTCTACCATCACTTTTGGCTCTAACATTCTATGTGTCTTATTTCTATAGGTTCTCATTCCTTCCCACCCATGTGTTCTCTTTCCCATTCGCCTTCTCCCTCCTTCTTTCCCACTCTTCCATGTCTTCACAGCCATTCTCCACTTAGCCTTCATCTCAGCTTCTGAGGTCTCCTCTCTATTTTCTCATACTCCCTATCCATTTATTCTCATCTCAGTTCTTCCTCCCTGACTGAATTTCAAACCTAAGGTATTGTTTTATCACATGACCATTGTATCTCTGGGTATAAATATATTTTTAAAAATAAAATTTAACTGAGTAAATTTGAAGATTGACTCCAGCAACATCCCCTCTGACAACTAGAAGGGCACTCCCAGAGATTGTATAGAATGGAAGGTTTAATAGGAAGAAGGGTGGGGCAAGGGAGCTAATAGCAAAAGAAAAGAAAGAATTATTTTTAGACCATGGCATCTTATTTGCAGGATACAGGGAAAAGCAAGGGTTTAACCCTGCAAATTGCCTCTTCTTCCTCTAGGGAATGGAGAGGGTCCTGTGACAGATGACCTCATTGGTGCTGATCAGAAAATGTCAGACTGGCCTATTAAAGTCACATTTCTGAGAGAGGGTGAATCTGCAGTTAAATGAGGTATTAAATCTAGGTTTGGCTTTTATAATGAGAGATGCCATTTTTTGCCTGTGGTTTCATTTTTTAATAATACAAAATACAGTTATGTATTCTATTTCTGGCAAGATGGTACACTCCACAACTTGAAAAGACATATAATACAAACACCCAGAAACGTGAGATAAAAAATGTCATTTAATTCTTTTTGAATGCAGAATTGCATTCACAACAAAATAAGGAAAACCCCATGGAACAAAACAAAGGAGAAATGACAACCCAGAAAGACAAGCAGGAACTCACACTTGGGCATACTAGACATTATACAGGTTCCCTAGTGTTTGGCCTTATGTCACTTGGATAAAGAGATGAGGCCTTGAGGCCAGGAAAACAAGGGGAAAGATGCAATTGAGGCTTCTTCTACATTCTCATCTAGTCCAAGAAAATACACACCCAATGGTACAGGGGAGGAAGCTCATCTGTCTGTGTATTCACTGAGCATTGGTTTGGTTCTTGTTTGTTTCTCATTCTGAGATTTACTAATCATAACTATGAAACTGGAGTTCAAAAATATTCTACCTGTGTTTTCCTGGAATATACAATCCAATAAATCAAAATAAAAGGTAATTCTAAGTTTATAATACCTCGGTGACACTTGGTGAAATTTAAAGAATGTAATCTCAAGTGAACCATCCTCAACACAAACTGTAAAGGATTCCCACATGTAAAGTCTTTCTTAAGCTGAGGCCACAATCCAAAATTAGAGAATACAGAGAAAATTATTCATCACGAATGAAAGTTGACAAACAAATAATAGATTAGACCCTCAAGAAACTACACATAGAAGAAATTGTATTTTAAAAGCTTAAAGATGTGAAAAGAAATAGTGGAAGTGAAGTCAGCATCATGAAATAGTGAGCTGTTCCCTTAGTCTTTTCTCCTAATATACAATAAAAAGAAATTTATTAACCAACAGAGGACATTCACACAACACAATAGACATCTGAGAGATCCACACAGCCATACGTTTGAAGGTGGGGGTTGTGGATCCCCCAGAAAGCAATGGAAGGAGTTAAGTGGATCTCCTCCCCCTCCCTAGCAGCAGCAATCTAGGGTCCTGGTGCATGACCCTGAGAGGAGACAGGGGAAAAGGCAGCTCTCTGCAGGAATGTTTTCATTCTTGGAGCTGCTTCCCAGCCTACAGGAATGCTTCACACTGAGGCAGCTCAGTAACAATGGAGGCACCCCCACCATACCAAGCAGCACAGGCAGGCCACCAGTGAGTGCAGAGCAGGAGCATGGTAGGAAAGAAAGTGCCCCCTCCCCTTCATCCTACCTGGCCCCATATCTCAGCTGGTCAGCTAGGGCAGGTGATTCCCACCAGAGTGCCTGTGCCTGTGTGTGTGAAGCAGTGGTGGCCAGCAGTAAGTGCAGATGGACCCTGTCAGAACAGCTTCAATGGATGGTCACAACTGCCAGTGGACATGGCAGGCACAGAAAACACATCTTCTGCGCCCCCAGTGATGGCTGGTGGAATATGTGACCAGACACTACCACTATGTGCTGGCAAAGGTCCACCCCATCAAACAGTATGAAGAAATACATTAACACTCCAGACTAGAATGAAAATGACAAGTGTCCAGAAACCAATCCTGAAGTCACAGAAATTTATCATCTAAATGACAGAGAATTCAAAAGAGTTATCATAAAGAAACTTGACAAGTTATGAGAAAACTCAGAAAGACAGTTCAATGAACTCAGGAATAAAATTAATGAGCAGAGGGAATTCCTTCACAAAAGAGATTGAAATGCTAAAAAAGGGGGGAAAAAACCCAGAAATGCTGCAATGAAGAACACAATCAATGAGATAAACAACAGTCTAGAATCCTTAAAAAACATAGCTGACATTATGGAGGACAGAATTAGTAATTTAGAGGATGGAAATATAGAAAAGCTTCAAGTGGAGGAGAGAGAACTAAAACTAAAAAAAAATGAAGAAATTCTCAGAGAAATATTTGATGCAATTGGGAAATGCAACATGAGGATTATAGGTATTCCAGAGGAAGAAGAGTGGGAGAAAGGAACATAGAGCTCATTCAAAGAAATAACAGCTGAGAAGTTCCCAAACCTGGGGAAGGAGCTGGAATTACATGTAAATGAAGCCAATAGAACTCCTAACTACATCAATGTAAAAAGAACTTCTCCAAGGCATATGTTAGTAAAACTGTCAAAAGGCAATGACAAAGAAAAATATCAAGGGCAGCAATGCAGAAGAAAATAACCTGAAAAGGAATGCCTATCAGGCTTTCAGTGGTTTTCTCAGCAGAAACATTTCAAGCTAGGAGATAATGGAATGATATATTCAAAACACTGAAAGACAAAATCTTTTAGCCAAGAATACTCTATCCAGTGAAAGTATCCTTGAGGTATGATGGAGAAGTAAAAATTTTGCCAGATGAACAAAAGCTGAGAGAATGCATTGCCACAAGAAAAGTGCATTGCCCCCCTACAAGAAATGATCAAGAAGGCCCTCATACCTGAAAAAAAAGGAAAAAACACGTTTACAAAGCCTTGATCTAGGGGATAAATAGACAAAAATCAGGAAATTGCAGCTATCTATCAGAACAGGTCAGCAAACACTTAATTATAACATTAAAGATAAAGAGAAGGAAAACAACAAAAATAACTATACTCTTCATTTTAATCACAAATGCACAACACAAAGTGGAGTAAGTTGTGACAACAATGACTTAGGGAAGAGGAAAGGGATGGAACCTGTTTAGGCTAAGGAGATAAGAGGCTATCAGAAAATGGACTATCTCATCTATGAGATCTTTTATACAAACTTCACAGTAACCACCAAACAAAACTTCAGAACAGAGGCACAAATGATAAATAAAGAGAAAACCATCATAGGAAATCACCAAACTGAAATGGCAGTTGGAAATACATGGGATGAGAAACAAGGGAAATACAGAATAATTAGAAAACAAAAGATAAAATGATAGTATTAAACCCTCATATATCAATAATCACTCTAAATGTAAATGGATTGAATTCTCCAATCAAAATCACAGAGTGGCTGGATGGATTAAAAAACAAGACCCAACAATATGCTGCCTCCAGGAAACAGCTCTAAATACAAACACAGGCTCAGAGTGAAGGGATGGAAGATGATACTTTAAGTAAATGGCAAACAAAAGAAAGTAGGTGTTGCCATACTTATATAAGACAAAGTAGACTTCAAGATAAAAAATGCAATGAGAGACAAAGACGGGCAGTATATAATGATAAAAGGAACATTCCACCATGAGGACATGACACTTATGAATATATATACACCTAACACAGGAGCACCACAGTACGTAAAGCAACTATTAATAGACATAAAGGGAGAAACTAACAGAAACACAATAATAGTAGGGGACCTGAACACCCCACTTACATCAATGGATAGATCATGCATATAGAAAGTTAAGAAGGAAATAGTGTCATTGAATGAATAACTAGACCAGATGGACTTAGATATATATAGCGAGAACATTCCATCCAAAAACAGCAGAATACACCTCAAGTGCACATGGAACATTCTAAATGATAGGCCATATGTTGGGAAACAAGGCAAGCCTCAATAAATTGAGGAAGATTGAATTATATCAAGCATCTCTTTTGACCATAAGCTATGAAACTAGAAATCAACTTAAGAAAAAGCTGGGAAAGTGACAAATACATGGAGAATAAGCAACATGCTACTGAACAAGCAATGGATTAATGAAAAAATTAGATGAGAAATCAAAAAAAATATCTGGAGACAATAAAAAATGAAAATACATCATACCAACTCACGTGGCATGCAGCAAAAGTGGTCATAAGAGGGAAATTCAGGTGGCCAATACAGGTCCACCTAAACAAACAAGAAAAATCTCACATAAGTAATCTTAAACTACACCTAACAGAACCAGAAAAAGAACAAAGCCCAAAGTCAGCAGAAGGAGGGAAATAATAAAAACTAGAACAGAAATATAATCCAAAAAACAGCAGAAAGGATCAATGAAACTAAGAGCTCGTTCTCTGAGAAGACAAACAAAATTGACAAACCCTTAGCCAGATTCACTAAAAAAATAAGAGAGAAGGCTCAAATAGATAAAATTAGAAATGAAAGAGGAGAAATTACAATGGACACCACAGAAATACAAAGGATTATAAGAGAATACTATGAAAAACTATATGCCAACAAATTGAACACTCTAGAAGAAATGGATAAATTTTTAGATTCATGCAACCTCCCAAAACTGAATCAAGAAGAAATGGGGATTCTGAATAGACTCATCACAAGTAAAGAGATTGAAACAGTAATCAAAACCTTCCAAAGAACAAAAGTCCAGTAAGATGGCTTCTCTGGAGAATTCTACCAAACACTCAAAGAAGATTTAACACCTATCCTTCTCAAAATATTCCAAAAAATTGAAGAAGATGGAGCACCTCCTAACTCATTCTATGAGGCCAACATCACCCTGATCCCAAAGGCTGACAAGAACAATATCAAGAAGGAAAGTTACAGGCCAATATCGTTGATGAACATAGATGCAAAAATTCTCAACAAAATACTGGCAAACTGAATACAGCAATACATTAAAAGGGTCATACACCATGATGAAGCAGGATTTACATTAGGGATGCAGGGATGGTTCAACATCCACAAATCAATCAATGTGATACACCACTTTAACAAAATGATGAATAAAAACCACATGATCTTCTCAATAGATGCAGAGAAAGCATATGACAAGATCCAACATCCATTTATGATAAAAACTCAATAAAATGTGTATAGAAGGAAAGTACCTCAATGTAATAAAGGCCATATATATGACAAACCCACAGCCAACATCATAATCATTGGTGAAAAACTGAAGGCCATCCCTCTGAGAACAGGAACAAGACAAGGGAACCCACTCTCACCACTGTTATTCAATATAGTACTGGAGGTTTTGGACAGAACAATTAGGCAAGAAAAAGAAATAAAAAGTATCCAAATTGGTAAGTAAGAAGTGAAACTCTCACTGTTTGCAGTTGACATGAATTTATATATAGAAAACCCTAAAGGCCCCCTTGGAAAACTATTAGAAATACTTAACAACTACAGCAAAGTTGCAGGGTACAAAATCAACTTACAAAAATCAGTTGCATTTCTGTACTCTAATAATGAACTAACAGAAAGAGAACTTAAGAATACAATCCCATGTACAATAGCAGCAAAAAGAATAAAATATCTAGGAATAAATTTAACCAAGGAAGTGAAAGACCTATACACTGAAAATTATAAGGCATTATTGAAAGAAATCAATGATGACAAAAAGAAATGGAAAGGTATTCCATGCTCATGCCTTGGAAGAGTAAACATAGTTAAAATGTCCACATTACCTAAAGCAATCTACATATTCAGTGCAATTCCAATCAGAATCCCAAAGACATTCTTCATGGAAATAGAAAAAAGAATCCTAAAATTCATATGGAACAACAAAAGACCCCAAATAGCTAAAGCAATCCTGAGAAAAAGAACAAAGCTAGAGGTATTGCAATCCCTGACTTCAAAATATACTACAAGGCTATAGTAGCCAAAACAGCATGGTGCTGGAACAAAAAAAGACACACAGATCAATGGGACAGAATTGAAATCCCAGAACTAAAACCACACATCTGTGGACTGCTAATATTCAACAAAGGAGACAAGAACATAAAATGGAGAAAGGAAAGTCTCTTCAATAAATGATGTTGGGAAAACTAGACAGCCACAAGCATAAGAATCAAAGTAGACCATTTTCTTACACCATATATAAAAATTAACTCAAAATGAATTAAGGACTTGAAGGTAAAGCCATAAAAATCCTAGAAGAAAATATAGACAGTACACTCTTTGACATCAGTCTTAGAAGAATCTTTTTAAATCCCATGCCTCCTCAGCAAGGGAAACAAAAGAAAAACTAAACAAATGAGACTACATCAGACTAAAGAACTTCTGCAAGGCAAAGGAAACCAGGAACAAAACAAAAAGACAACCCACCAACCTGGAGAAGATATTTGCAAATCATATATCCAACAAGGGGTTAATCTCCAAAATGTATAAAGAACTTGTACAACTCAACAACAAAAAACCAAACAACCGGATCAACAAATTGGCAGAAGACATAAACAGACATTTTTCAAAAGAAGATATACAGATGGCCAACAGGCATAAGAAAAGACGTTCAACATCACTAATCATTACAAAAATGCAAATCAAAACTATAATGAGATATTACCTTATTCTTGTTAGAATGGCTATAATCACCAGGACAAAAAATACAAATGTTGGAGAGGATGTGGAGAAAAGGGAATCCTCATACACTGCTGGTGAGAGTGCAAACTGGTGCAGCCACTATGGAAAAAAGTATGGAGATTCTCAAAAAATTTAAAATATAAATACATTATGACCCAGCTATCCCACTACTGAGTACTTATCCAAAGAACTTGAATTCAACTCTTCAAAGAGACTTAAGCACCCCTATGTTCATTGCAGCATTATTAACAATAGTCAAGATGTAGAAATAACTCAAGTGCCCAACTGGTGTATGGATAAATAAGACATGGTATATACATACAAGAAATACTACTCAGCCATAAAAAAGACAAAATTGTGCCATTTGCAACTACTCGGATGGACCTTGAGGGTATTACCTTAACGAAAATAAGCCAGACAAAGACAAACACCGTATGATTTCAATCACATGTGGAAGATAAGCAAACACATGGACGAAGAGAACAGATTAGCGGTACCAGAGGGGAAGGGGGTTCAGGGGGTGGGCGAAAAGGGTAAAGGGGCACATATATATGGTGACTGATAAATAGTAATGTACACCTGAAATTTCACATTATAAACTATTATGACCTCAATAAAATAATTTAAAAAATAAAATATGTTACAAGAAAAAAAAAAAGAAACAATACCAGGAAAGAAAGAGATATGATAAAAAAAAAAAAATACCAGGTAGATTTTTCAATAGTAAATTAAGCCTCTAGAAATAAAAAAAAATCTAATCATTGTAATTAGAAACTCAACAAGTGGATTATGCAACAAATAGAGAAAGCAATTTAAAAATATTCCTACCTTGAGAGCTCTGAAGAATTTCTGATAATAAAATATAGAGCTAAAGAGCTGTTGAATATGAAAAAAGAAGTTGAGGGGCCGCCCGGTGGCGTAGCGGTTTCGTCCGTGCTTGGCAGCCCGGGGTTCGCCGGTTGGGATCCCGGGCGCCCGCCAACGCACTGCATGTCAGCCACGCCGTGGTGGCGTCCCATATAAAGTAGAGGAAGATGGGCACGATGTTAGCCCAGGGCCAGTCTTCCTCAGCAAGAAGAGGAGGATTAGCAATGGAAGTTAGCTCAGGGCTGGTCTTCCTCACCAAAAAAAAAAAAAGAAGTTGAGATACAAAGACTAAAATGAAATCCAATATAAGCCCAATAGGAATTTCATTAGGAGAGAAAACACACAAAGAGAAGAGGAAATATTTGAAGAAATAAGGCTGAGAATTTTCCAAAATTAATGAAAAACGTAAATCCTCAGATTCAGGGAAAACAAAAGCTTCAAAGCAATTTAATGAGTTTGAAAAATAATCTTTACCATTTATAGTGAAAAAAGCAACTCAAAGATGTAGGTAACTTAGAATATGAATCAAATTAAAGCAAAGTTCCTGTTTCTTAGATTTCAGTTATTTCTTAAGGCATATTCCATCAATGTCTACTAAATAAAAAGGCTTGCTAAACCCTAAGATTACAAAGACTAGCGAGATAGAAGGTCAAACTCTAGGGAATGAAACATGTAGCAACCATAAGTGTAGAGTGTGATGATTCTCTTGTGAGAGAAAGTACAGGGATCAAGAGCCTCATGAAGTCCATTGTATCCGTATTTGCACCACTTACATGGCCTTGCTCACTCTGAGCACCAGAATATTGGCTGCAAGAATCAGGTAGGATGGAAGCAGTGAGACTATACATCCATGAGAATATTTCAAGTGGTTTTTAATTCAGAAATTTGTGAAGATATCAAAAAAATTGAAATTGAACACACATAGTGAGCACCACATAAACCACCTTGTGTGTTAGATATCAACATCTCTTAACTCCTCAGTAAGAAGCTGATGAGAATTTTGGTTCTCTTGGCCATATTGTGTAATAGTTCTCACCTGCTCTAGCAATCACTAGATAATAAGGAGACTAATTAACACCCTTCATAGGTGCCTCTTCTTGGACCATTTACATTAACATTACTACTTTTTCTGGTTTATTTTGTCAGGGCCCTTATTATCAGATGGATAATAAGGCTCTTTGCTATGCATTTACTCTAAGTTATTCTTAAGAGCATCTTCTACAAAAACTATTTTAAGAAGACTTTGATTTTCCCTAATGTGTTCTGAAAATGCTCCCTAAATGTTTAACTATGATCCTGCAATGCCTGTTATATGCTTGTTTACTTTACCACCTTGGTTAATAACTTATCACCTAGAAGAAAACATTGCCCATGTGGGATGCGTTAATTTGCTACGGTTGCCATAACAAAGTACCACAGACTGGGTGACTCAACAAAAATTTATTTCTCATGGTCTAGAGGCCAGAAGCCCAAGATCAAAGTGTCAAGATCAAGGACTTGATCAAGCAGGTTTGGTTTCTCCTGAGGCCTCTGTCTTTGGCTTGTAGATGGCTGTCTCCTCACTGTGTCCTCGCATCATCTTTCCACTGTGCACATGCACCCCTGGTGTCACTTTGTGTGTCCAAATTTCCTCTTCTTAGAAGGATACCTTTCAGATTGGATTAGGGTCCACCCTAAAGGCCTCATTTTAATTGAATTGCCACATTAATGCCCCTATCTCCAAACACAGTCACATTCTGAGATACTGGGAGGTAGTGCTTCAATATATGTATTTTAAGAAGGCACAGTTTAGCCTGTAACATTGGCTATATTTACTTTTCAAAATCTTCTTAATGTTCAAATGAGTTTTTGTTTTTTTTAACAGAGGTGTCTCATAGACATGTAGACTACACAGATTGTTGCTATGGCTTATGAAAGCAGCCTTTAACATCAAAAAAGTCTGTATTCTGCATTTTTTTCTTATTGATAACCATTGCTCCAGTATTTATGTTTAAATCAATATCACGGTTTTCTAAAATGTATAAATAATCCTGATTTGTCTTTATTTAGCCCAAAGAGAAACATTTTATTTTTCCTCTTCTTTCAAAAGATGCACTTGAAGAACTTCAGTGTTATTAGTCAATTGACTAACATTTAAAAAGCTAAATTTCACACACACACACACACACACACAATCAAGTCCAGATATATTGCAGATGTAAATGTAAAAAGAAAAATAGTTAAGCTTCTCAAAGATAAACTAGTACAGTTGTTTTCAAAGTATGCTCCCCAGACAAGCAGAATCAGGATCATGAGGAAGTTGTAAGAAATGTAAATTCTTAGATCTCTTTCCTGACCTAAAGAATTAGACACTCTGGAGATATGTCCCAACAATCTGTGTTTTAAAAGCCTTCTGGATGATTCTGATGCTCACTCAAGTTTGAGAACCACAGATTAAGGGAAATATCTCATGACCTTGGAGTTGGAGAAAATAATTTACAGAAGTAGATAGTGATAGTCATAGAGAAAAATATCACTAAACTGTATCCCATTAAAGAGAAACCTTTTAATCAAAATGCAACTTTAAGAGAATAAAAAGTAAACCAAAGACTGGTAGAAAATATTCACAATACATATATCCAACAAAGGACTAGTATCCAGAAATGATAAAGAACTTCAAATCAAAAGAAAAAGACTGACACTCTTCCCTGCCACACACACAAATAGCTAAAAACTTAAACTAGCACTTCAGAAAGAGTGTATCTAAATGGCTAATAAGCATATGAAAACACATTAAGTACCACTAGTCAACAGGGACATATGAACTAAAACAACAATTGGATATACTACACTCCCACCAGAATGGCTAAAACTAGAAGGGTTAATAATATCAACTATGGGTTAGGTTGTGGAGAAGATGGAAGGTAGAGTGGTATAACTACTATGAAAACCGATTTGCCAGTATTTATTAAATGTAAAAAATGTATATTCTGTGACTCAGCTATTCCATTTCTATGTATATTCCCAAGAGAAATGAGTGTTCATATTCACAAAATGACTTGTACAAAAATGTTCAAAGAAATATTATTCAAAATACCTAAAATCTGGGAACAATTCAAATGTGCATCCACAATAGATAGATAAATTGTGCTATATTTGCACCATGGAATACTACAAAGCAATGAAAACTAATGCACTACTGCTACATGCAACAACATGGATAAATCTCCCAGAAATAATGTTGAATGCATAAAGGAAAACACAAAATAGTACTTACTGTATAATTCTAGTAACATGAAGTTCAAAATCAGAAACAAAACTGATCTATGATGATAGAGATCATAATAGTTATTGTCCTTAATAGTTTGTTGACTGGGAAGTGGAGCCATGAAGGAGACTTCTGGGTGCTGAAAATGTTTTTTGTCAGGGTAGTGGGTGATGCTTAGCTTCCTTCCTGAAAGCAGACTGTAAAACAGGAAAAGAGAGATTGTCAAAGTACACTATATTGACATGGTGAACTTATAGGTAAGACAATTTTGGGATATGATACCAGGTATGAGGAGTGGGACTCCAGGAAATACAAAACAGGAACCATGATCCCCAGCCCCTAATAGTCAAGAATTGCTGCATAGGGCATTGACTCACCCACTTTTGCAGTTTTGAGCATCCACAAGTGATAAGCAGCTTCTCACAGGTATCCTGACCACATGCTGAGAAAAGACTTCATGCAAAAATTCAAAAGATATGCAGTGCAGCAGATGTTAGCTTCTGTCACTAGTTGCCCTAGCAATGGTTGGGGGAAAAACATGGGCTGAGAAGAGGTGAGGCAGGACACAAGAGGTCTCTGAATATCAGGTTTTTAGGAGCAAACAAAAAATATAATACGTACACAAAATCAATCAATTTTTTTTTTTTTTGCTGAGGAAGATTGGCCCTGAGGTAACGTCTGTTGCCAATCTTCCTCTTTTTGCTTGAGGAAGATTGTCCCTGAGCGAACATCTGTGCCAATCTTCCTCTATTTTGTATGTGGGACACCACCACAGCATGGCTTGATGAGCAGTGTGTAGGTCCACGCCCACGATCCAAACCCACAAACCCAGGGCTGGTGAAACATAGCACAGAAACTTAACCAGTCTGTGGTACTTTGTTATGGCAACCGTAGCAAATTAACGCATCCCACATGGGCAATGTTTTCTTCTAGGTGATAAGTTATTAACCAAGGTGGTAAAGTAAACAAGCATATAACAGGCATGGTGATGCTTAGCTTCCTTCCAGAAAGCAGAAAACAAAAAACTCTACAACAGGAAAGGAGAGAAAGTCAAAGTACACTATATTGACATGGTGAACTTTATAGGTAAGACAATTTGTGGACATGATACCAGGTATTTGGAGTGGGACTCTGGGAAATGCAAAAGCGGATCCATGATCCCTAGACCCTAATAGTCAAGAATTGCTGCATAGGGTGTTGACTCCCCCACTTTTGCAGTTTTGAGCATCCACAAGTGATAAGCAGCTTCTCACAGGTGTCCCGACCACATCACGACAAAAGCCTTCATGCAAAAATTCAAAAGATATGCAGTGCAGCAGATGTTAGGTTCTGTCATTAGTTGCCTTAGCAATGGTTGGGGGAAAACAGTGGGCAGAGAAGATGTGAGATAGGACACAAGAGGTGTCTGACTATCAGGTTTTTAGGAGCAAACAAACAAAAAATATAATATATACACAAAATCAATCACTTTTTTTATTTTTTGGTGAGGAAGATTGTCCCTGAGCTAATGTCTGTGCCAACCTTCCTCTGTTTTGTGTGTGGGACACCACCACAGCATGGCTTGATGAGCAGTGTGTAGGTCCATGCCCAAGATCCTAACCCACAAACCCAGGGCTGCTGAAGCGTAGCACAGAAACTTAACCACTACGCCACCAGGCCAGCCCCTAATCACTTATTGTTTTTATAGGAAAACTTGAATACCCCACAGCCTGTTCAGTAACTCTTTAACTCCCAGTGACACCTAATGGTGAAGTATAGACATTCACATGCATCAAGTTACAGCTCATCCTCTGAAAATTTTATGTTGTTCAGGTTGACTCCATTCTGAATGAAAAACCCAGTGCCTGATGTGGACAGTCACCTGCAGAAACAGCTGTTCATCTGTTGGGACCCTTATCTTTACCCACCACTTTAAGGAGAGCAGACAAACTCTATTTGGTACCTTGTAAGTAAACTCTATTGATGTGGGGAGCTTTGAAGTAAGACTTTGCTGTAAGTGGAGGATTTTATCTCACTCTGGGCTACTTCCCCCATATGTTTTCCACAGTTAGTCTGCCTTAAATGAGCTTTCTATATTGCATTTATAATCTAAAAATCCTAATTTCTCCAAATTTCATGTCACTCTACTCAAATCTCCAAATTAATGTATCTATGAGAAAAGATACCAAGTAGATTCCACTAAGCCAATTTAATTCCATTATTCTAAAACCACAGATGATTAATTTCTATTTTCCCAATTTTATTTATATTTTATTAAAAGCATATTCATTGGTATCAATCTTTTAGATGAAAAAATTATGCACAGTAAAAACTAATTGGCAAATCCAATGTTGAATTTTACCTATAAAGGTTTTGCTTTTGTGAGTTCTCTTGTAACCATTATTTCTACCAAAATGCAATTTTCCCAGACTGAATTGTAGAGATCTAAATTTGAGTATATGTGGTTTTATTCACTTAAATTTTATTTTGTGTTGGTTTAGCTGCTATTCATATTTGTTTAAAAATTTAAATAAAGCAAAAATAGTTTAGCTCATTGATGCAATTTTAATGAGATGTTTTATGATTTTTCTTCTCCTGGATTGATTTATCGTATTGCTAACCAGGTTCTCCCACAAACTTTGCAAACTGTATACTAACTAGGCAGTCTCTGGACAGAGAAAAGAGCACAGAAGAGGAGCAAATGTTCTCTGTTATAGAGACTATCATGTCACCTACATTGAAGACAGGTAGACTTCTTGTTTTATGATCATTATGGCTTTAACTTCTTTCTTTTGCTTAATTAATTCTTATTTAATAGTATTGGGACCCCAGTATAATGCTGAATACAAATGGTGAGCTCAGACTTTCTTGCCTTTCTCCCAGTCTTAGAAGAAAAGCCAGTAATGTCACCATTTAGTATAGTGTTAGCTGTAAGTTTTTGTTGATGCCGTTTATCAAATTGAGAAAGTTCCCTTTTATTCCTAATTTACTGGGAGTTTTTGTCATAAAGAGGTGTAGAATGTTTCAAATGTTTTATTTGTATCTATTGAGATAATAGTATGATCATTCTCTTATTCTGTTAGTGTGGTAAATTATGTTTGATTTTCAAATATTAAGCCAATCTTCTTTATCTGGAATAAGCCCCACATGGTCATCATATAATAATCTTTTTATACACTGCTAGACTTTATTCAATTTTGTTTAGGATTTTTGTGTCTAAGTTTATAAGAAATGTTGGTGTATAATTTTCTTCTTTTGTAATTCCTTTGTAAGTTTTTATAGTTAGGGATGTGCTGCCCTCATAAAGTAAATTGAGAACTTTTGTCTTCTCTTTTGTTTTCTGAAAGATTTTATATAAGGCTTGTATTTCTTCTTTAAATGTTGATTGAATCCAACAAGTCTTCTTAGCAAGGAGTTGTCTTTGTGGGAGGGTTTTTAACAACAAATTTTAAATATTTGTTAATATTTAATTTTATTTACTGTATTTTATTTAAAATATTTAACATTTATTATGTTAACAGCAATCCATTATTAATACAGAACTATTCAGATATTCTTTTCTCATTTCAGTTACAGTAAATTGTGTTTCTTAAGGAACTTTTTGCTTTTAATCTACATTTTCAAACGTATTGGAATAGTTTTTTGTAATCCTCTCATCTTATCCCTTTAATAAAAAGATCTGGGGTAATACCCTTCTTTATTCTTAACACTGATAATTTGTTTTTTCTCTCTTTTTTGCTTGATCATTCTTACTGAGGATCTGTCAGTTTTACTAACATTTTCAAAAACAAACATTTGACTTTATTTATTTTCTCTATTGTTTGTTTTCTGTTTTATTGATCTCTTTATTTTTATCATTATTTTCTGTTTACATTGGGTTTACTTTGTTCTTTTTGTGTTGTTTCTTAAGGTGGAAACTTAGATCACTGATTTTAAGTCATCTGTATTGTTGTTTAATGTAAGCATGTGAACTCTGGAGTTTCTCTTCACTTTACACCACTTTTGAAGCAGCCTGCATATTTTGATATGTTTTGTCTTCATTATCATTTTGTTCAAAATATTTTCTAATCTCTCTTTTGAATCTTTCACTAACCCATGTATGATTTAGAATTGTGTGGCTTAATTTTGAAATATTTGGATATTGTCTACATGTCTTATTATTATTGATTCCAAATTCAATTCCACTGTGATTGGAGAATATACTGAGTGATTCCAATCCTATGATATTTATTGAGACCTCTTTATGGACTAATATATGGTCTACAATGATAAATGTTTCACATGTGCTGGAAAAAAAAATATATTCAGAATTTGTATGATGTAATGTTCAATAGGTGTATATTAGTTCATGTTACAGTGTTGTTCAAATTTTTTATGTCCTCATTCATTTTTGTTCACTTATTCTATCAATTGCTAAGAAAAGGTGTGCTAAAAATCTCCAATCAGGATTCTGACTTGTTTATTTCTCCCTTTGATTCTAAGATCTTTCTGTCATGAATTTTGACGTTCTGTTATTAAATGCACTGACAGGATTTTTATGCCTTCTTTATGAACTGATCATTTTTTCATTATGAAATATTCCTACTATTTACTATTCCCAGAGGTCCTCAGTCCCTCTTGTATCTGAGCTTACAATTTATATCATTTCTCTTTATCCTGAAGAACTTACTGTACCATTTCTTAGTAGGTCTCCAGGCAACACATCCTCTCAGATCTCATTTATCAGAAAATATCTTTATTTCATCTTAATTTCTGAGGGATACTTTTGCTGAATATAGAATGCTAAGTCGACAGTTTTGTTGAGTTTTTTTCTCAACACTTAGAAGAAGTCATTCGATCACCCTTTAGCGTATGTTTCTAATGAGAAGGCAAATGTCATCCTTATCATTGTTCGCCTGTATGTACTATGTCTTTTTTCATGGCTGCTTTTAGGATTTTCCCTTTATCTTTGGTTTTCAGCATTTTGTCTGTGACATGCATTGGTGCAGTTTCTTTTAAATTTATTCTGCTTGGGATTTAGTAGGATTTTTGAATTGATATTTTCCATCCATTTTGAGGAACATTGGCCTATTATTTCTAAAAATATTTTTTCTGCCCCAATCCAATTATTACAACACAAGTCATAAACACTCTGCTCAGTTATTTTAGTCTTTTTGATCAATGTTTATTTTAGATAAGTTTGATTGCCCTTTCTTCAAAGTCACTGACTCTCTCTTCTGCAGTGTTTATTCTGCAGTTAAGGTCATCAGATATGTTTTTATTTTTCAGAACACATTCTATGACTTCTGTATTTTTTAAATTTTCATACATTAGATGAGATTCCCCAGAGGTACACCCATTCTTTATAGCTTTACTTATACATTTCCAAATGTATATATATTTTGAAAATGGAAAGAGGTTTTGTTTATGAAAGGACTATTTACAAAGTGTAGGGAAGCCTCAAGTGAAGTAACCTGGAGCTAGTAGCAGCAGAGCTATCACCACCTCTAGGCCTTAATGGCCAAGTAGAGGGAGTCATTACTGGAACCTGGAAAGAGAAAGAGTCACATAGATTCAGCCACTTGGAGCGGAGCAGTGAACTTTGCTTGAGGGACAGACCTAGCCTGAGGCAGTGCCACAAGCCAAATATATTTATAATATTAGTTTTAACTTCTTCTTCTGCTACTTCCAGTATCTGGGGTATCTGTGGGTCTCTTTCTTTGATTTTCTGATTTTTTATGTAGCCCATTTTCCTCACATATCTCACAATGATTTATGGTATATTGAATATTTTATATAGATAAAAGTGGAGATTTAATTATACAACTCTTTTCTTTGTTTCTGTTTCCAAGAGTGTGCAATCTCTTTCCAATGTGTGACTGTTAAAGTGAGGAGGTGATTATTCAGATTTCACCAAGTATCAAGTTAGCATTGGCCTAGGCAGAAATTTTTTAAATTGAATCCATTTCTGGTTACCCTTCATCCCAGAGCCACAGCTATTCCAGTCCAAGTCTAACTTCTTTGATTTTATCAATGCTTAATCCAGGAGCCTGGTGGGAGTTGGACCTCAGTTTCATCTTTTGAATCAGTGGTAGAAGAGCCCTTTCTTTCTAGGCACCATGAGAATATCTGACACCAGAGTGTCATGAACACTAGACTGTCACAAATACAGTAGAGTGCATGATCTACTCTCAAATATTCTCTAGACTAGCCCCACCATCACTATCCTTTTCTCAGCAAAACAGGAGTGGGAAACCAGGGAAAATTGTTAAGCCAAGTAAATTATTGCTGCATTTGAGAATCATCTAGACTCCAATCTCTCCAGCCTGTCCCCACCATTGCCCATAACTCATCTATCTCAGTCATGGCAACATTTCTTTTCCATTGTTGCCTCCAGTAACTGCCACTGTTGACAGTCATGTATAAAGGGTTCCTTTCTGAAAACTCAGACAATCTGGCATTTTCTTATATCTAACTCTCCAATAGTTTCACAGATAAGTACAAGTTTTATAATATCTAAATTTTTTGGTATTACCATGGGAACAAAGATCTTTTACATCCTTTTATATCCCACCCAGAAAACTGCTCATTATTGAATTGGAGCCAAATTCAGAGGAAATTACAGTTTCTTCATTTTGTTTATAACTGATCTGGTTCTCCTCATAATTATCTTCTGCTGGGCAAAAGGAAAAGGAAGCAGAAAACATTATGGTTATGTTAAAACTCAGCATGGAATCTAGGGGGCCATTTTCCTATCGTGAGCCTAGGAGCTCCTACCTTACAAAGAGAACACAGATGGGACATATTCTTTGAGGCTATGACTCACAAAAGTTAAGATATCTCCAACTCCATTTCTTCAAAAGCAAACAAATAAACAAAATTTGTAACAAATTAAAAAAAAAACAGCAACAGCTGAGCCTGGAATTGCTGTGGAGGAAGAATAGGGGAGACAGCTATTGGGTCACTAGGGACTTGGCCTTAGGGACATAGAGTTGAATCCAAAGAAGTAGACTGCTAATGCCAGAAGAATTGGAAATCAGTGAGTGGGGAATCAAGAATGTCAGGGAGTCAGCCTAGAGATGCAGGAGCAGAGGAGGGCATGGTTGCTTTTAGACTAATTCCTGTTTGAACTTTGTTACAGCTTATTATTCCTTGAAACAGCAAGAAAGTGGAAAGCTAAGTCTTAAGCACCCACTCTGAATTTAAACCTCTATAATGGTCAGAGCAAAAGCAAATTCTTTTTGGAAAAAAGCTTTACCAAATTAGGCCAACTAATTTTACATAGATTACGATCAATTATGATTTCAAATAAAGATATCCAAACCACTATGCCAGTAAAGATGAGGAAAAAAATGTAGATTACCTATGACTAAAATATTGTGATTGTGGGAGAGATCATATATAAGAGCTATGTAGAATTTTAAAGAAATTAAGGATGCACTTACAAAGATAACTCTACAAAAAGAAACTATCAGAAGTGGATATCTGTAAGTAAAAATAAACTGATGACATAATAAACTCCATGGGTGCATTAAATAGCATAATAGACACAGTTGAAGAGTAATTTAGAGAAAAGGAAAATATTTCTGAGGCATTTTTCCAGAATGCAATGAAGAGAAATAAAGAAATAGAAAAATATAAACAAGGGGATAAAAGATATGGAGAAAAGCAGAATGAAAAAGAGCCAAGATATCTTAAGAGACTTATAGAACATGATCAAGCAGACCAATGCATGCATTGTAGGGGTCCCAAAAGGAAAAGTGGACAGAAAGCTTATTAAAATAAATAGTGACTGAAAACATCCATAACCTGGGGAAAGAAACAGGCATCCAGGTCCAGGAAGCCCAAAGAGAATACTGAACAAGAAAAATCCAAAGAGACTCACATCAAGATACATTATAATTAAATTGTCAAAAGTTAAGACAAGAAGATAATCTTAAAGACAGCTAAAGAAAAGCAATTTGTAACATGCACAGAAGTCCACATAAGATTATGACCAGATTATTCAGCATAGACTGTTATAACTATAAGATGTTTATGTAAGCCTCATGGTAACTACAAAAGAAAACTTATAGCAGACTCACAAAAGATAAAGAGAAAGGAATTAAAGCACACCAATATGGAAAAAGACAAATATTTAAATCTCCATATACTTGGTTTAAAAATATACTTCTAAGGAATTCATTAGTCAAAGGAGAAATTATACTGAAAACTTATAAGAACTTAAGTCTGAATAATAGGTAAGAGGTCAAGATGGTGACATAGATGGACTCTGAACTCACCTCCTCCCAAGGACACAACAAATTTACAACTACTCTTAGAACAATTACCCCCAAGAGAGAACTGAAAACTGGTTAAAAAGAACCCCTGCAACAAGGGACAGTCCTGACTGAGGTGGAAGAGGCAGAAATTCCTTTCTGAGAGCAAAAATGCCACCTTCACAAGCTAAAGCATCTCATGACTGCCTGGGAGCAATCCAAAGGTATGCAGCCTTCCCTGGAGAAGTGGGAGACCTGAGCAAGGGTGTGTTACCACTATATACATCCTTTGGACTCAGCACAACCAAGATAAGCGTCATAATATTGGGCTTTGCTGGCTACTAACAACAATGTGGAATACCCCCAGAAAATCTATTGGACATAAGGGGGAAAAAATCTAGCTCTTAATGGGCCCATGCACAAATTTACCCATTTCAGAAAGCAACCTAAAATCACCAGAAAGGAAGCTTCACAGTCCTTTGGTGAAAAGAGACTCACCTAATAGGCTCTGGGTGCATCTCAATGAGAGGTGCACCTCTCTGGAGACTGAGATATTGGCAGCAGTCATTCTTGTGACCTAGTACAGGTGTGATGACACATACTGGCAGATGTCATTGGATTTCTTCCCTGGACTGTTAGCCCAGTGTTTGCCCCACCCATTAGAGCAGAGATTTAATCCAGCTCAGCCAGGGAAGGCAGCCCACCCTAGGGACTGGCCCCACACAAAAGCAAGCCCTTGGGCAACTTATGGGCCTGCATAGACTGGGTGCCTGGATCCTCTGCAGCCAACCAAGTGGGTCCAACTCTGTGGGACACGGCATATGTGAGAAGGGTGGAGTGGGTGGGACCTCTGTGGTGGGTCCACTGGGTCCACTTAGGGGTCAAGGCACATGCATGGGTCAGGACTGTGTTGACAGTGTGTGTGGCCCTGTGAATAGAGGGGCTTGTCAGCTGCAGAGGACTTGTGCTTCTCAAACAGCCACATAGGGGATTGGCTACATGTCCCAAGGCCTGAAACAATTGGGTGCTCCCAAGCCTGGGATCAGCCCCACTCAGCTGCAATCCTGAGAGAGCTGACCAAAGCCTTGTAGGCCAGAGGTCTACAGCAATTGTAAGCCCCTGAGTTTACCAACCAGCCATGCTGGGGGCCTACCCACTTAACAGAAAAATTACAACAGGAATGTGTTATTAGATATTGCAACTAACTGTGCTGGGGCGCCCCACAGCCAGTGAAGTGACTGAAGGGTCCATAACAGCCACAGTCAGCTGAGCATTACAACCAGCCAGCTAGGGGGACAGCCCAGCCTCCCTGGGCACCTGCAGCAAAAGCAATCATGCCACAATGGAATGGCACATGTAGCCCACACAGGGGCCACTCCTGGAACATTTGGAACTGATGATGAGAGGGAAGCACACTACTGGGCCTTATAAGGCAGCTCTTACATAAGGCCACCTCTCCAAGATCAGGAGATGTGGCTGACCTACCTAATACATAGATATAAGCACAGAGGAAGAAGCAAAATGAGGAGGCAAAGGAATATGTTCCAAATAAGGGAACAGGACAAAATCCCAGAAAAAGAAATAAATGAAACAAATTAGAAATCTACCTGACAAAGAGTTCAAACAAAAACTCATAAGGATGCTCACTGACCTTGAAAGAAGAATGGATGAACTCAGTGAGAATGTCAACAAAGAATTGGAAAATATAAAAAAGAAGCAATCAGAAATAAAGAATATAATACTGGAAATGAAAAATTCACTAGAGGGACTCATGGGTGACCTAGAAGGAAAACAGAGACAAAGGGGCAGAGAATCTATTTGAAGAAATAAAGCCAAAAACTTTTCTAACCTAAGGAAGGAAACAGACCTCCAGGTACAGGAAGCACAGAGAGCAGCAAACAAGATAAACCCAAAGAGGCACACACCAAGACACATCATAATTAAAATGTGAAGAATTAAAGATAAAGAGAGAATCCTAAAAGCCACAAGAGAAAGGCAACAAGTCACATACAAAGGAAACCCCATAAAGCTATCAGCTGACTTCTCAGCAGAAAGCTTACAGGCTAGAAGGGAGTGGCACAATATATTTAAAGTGCTGAAAGGAAGAAATCCACAGCCAAGAATTCTCTACCTGGCAAGTTTATCATTCAGAATGGAAGGAGAGATAGAGTTTCCCAGAGAAGCAAAAATTAAAGCAGTTTATCATCAAGAACCAGTCTTACAAGAAATGCTAAGGGGCCTTATTTAAAGGCAGAACACAAGACCACAAATAGAAATGAGAAAATTCTCAAAAAAAACACAAAAAAAGCAATAAATTCACTGGCAAAGGCAAAAATACACTAAAGGTAGCAGATCAACCATCTCTAAAGATAATATGAAGGTCAAAAGACAAAAGTGTCAAAATTGCCTATTTCCATGATAAGAGGGTAACAGAAACAGATACACACAAAAAAAGAGGTTAGCTATGATTTCAAAAACATAAAATGTGGGAGGAGGGGAGTAAAAGCTTTTAGAAAGGAGTAGAGCTTTTAGAAAGAAGCCAAAGTAAAGAGACCATCCACTTAATATAGATTGCTATATATGTAGGTTACTATATATGAGCCTCATGGTAATCACAAACCAGAAACCTATAATAAATACTGAAAAAACTGAGAAAGGAACCCAAACATAATACTAAAGAAAGCCATCAAACCACAAGGGAAGAGAGCAAGAGAAGAAGAAAGGAACAGAGAAGAAATACTAAAATACCCAGAAAAAAAGTTTAAAAAAGGGCAATAAGTACACACTTATCAATAGCTACTTTAAATGTCAATGGACTAAGTGCTCCAATCAAAAGTCATAGGGTGGCTGATTGGATAAAAAAACAAGACCCATATATATATTGCATACAAGAGACACCGTTCAGACTTAAAGACACTCACAAACTAAAAGTGAAGAGATGGAAGAAGATGCTCCATGCAAATGGCAATGAAAAGAAAGCCAGGGTAGCAATACTTATATTAGACAAAATAGACTTTAAAACAAAAACTGTAACAAGAGACAAAGAAGGGCACCACATAATGATCAAGGGAACAATCCAATAAGAGGATATAACACTTGTAAATATCTATGCACCCAACCAAGGAGCACCTAAATATATAAAGCAATTATGAACAGACATAAAAGGACAAATAGACAGTAGCACAATAATAGTAGGGGGCTTTAACATTCCACTTACACAAGTGAATAGATCATCCAAACAGAAGATCCTAAACACTGACCTTAAATGACACATTAGACCAGATGGACTTAGTAGATAAATACAAAACATTCCATCCAAAAACCACAGAATACTCATTATTTTCAAATGCACATGCAACATTCTTCAGGATGGATCACATTTTAGGCCACAAAACAAGTCTCAATAAATTTAAGAATGTTGAAATAATACCAAGCATCTTTTCTAACTACAGTGGTATGAAACTAGAAATCAACTACAGGAAAAGCCACAAATATGTGGAGATTAAACAAAATGCTGCTGAATAACAATTGAGACAATGGAGAAATCAAAACATACCTGGAGACAAGTGAAAATGAAATAAAACATGCCAAAATTTATGGGATACAGCAAAAGTTGTTCTAAGAGGGAAATTTATAGCAATACAGGCCTCCCTCAACAAACAAGAAAAATCTCAAATAAATAGTCTAACAGTGCACCTAAAGGAACTGGAAAAAGAAGAGCAAAGCCCAAAGTCAGTAGAAGGAAGGAAATAATAAAAACCAGAGCAGAAATAAACAAAACAGAGACTAAAAAAGTAATAGAAAAAATCAATGATACCAAGAGCTGGTTCTTTGAATAACAAGAAAAGATTCTATATAGGTTAACTAGATTAATATTTTCATTTTGTGGCACAAATCTTTTATATCTATGCTGCTTTTTGACTGCTGTATTTACTCATAATTGTGAGAATTATGTTTAAATCTTCCTTGAAATTCCCTCCATTTTTGCATAAAATGATATTTCAAGGGATATCTGTAGACTTTTACATGCTTATATTGGAAAAAATAAACACTGAATATTAATGAGCTAAATGGCTAGTTTTATATTTAAATAATTTTGGGATCATTTTAAGATATCAATGAATGGCCCGGGTTCACATTGGCAGCAACAGTGGGGTTCAGTGTGGGGTCTGCAGAAAGAATTGCAATTCAGGGTACATGGATTCTGTAGAGCTTTTAGAAAGAAGCAACCCAAATAGTGTCAGGCTAGGGAGTAAGAGGCAGGGGCCTCTAAAGGCAAGTGAGGGGAGTTTGCACACAAAGACTGTTGATTGGGGTTGGAGGCAGAAAGCTATTCTTGGCTAACCATTATTAATTGCTAAGCCTAGCTAGGGGGAGGCAAAAGTCCATCACTGTGACACCTTGCAGATTTCTTGCAACATTCTTAGAAAATTTACATCTTAACTCAGTTCAAAAGTTCATGTTCTGCCAAATGAGGGCATGCCTAAGATCCACTACTTTAATGGCTTCCCAGCTCTGTTTTAAATCCCTTAGACATAAGTGATCTTACTTTCTTCCATAGTTCACCTTTCCCTGTTTTGATTGAGATTTTTCTCTGAATGTATTGCTGATCAACCATGGCTTTGTGTAGTCTCCCACGTTGCTGGGATGGATCTGTCCCAGAAAGTCATGTCCCATCCAAGAGGAAATATGTTTTGTTCTTTTTTTTTTTTGATGATTATTCTAAGGAGTCAGTGCCATAAGGGATAGGCCACATTTAAGCAGAAAGGAGGTGGTCAGGAAATTACTCTTAGGCTGTTTCCTTGCCTGGGAATTTCATTCAGTTAACCTGAAGGTTCAGGTGACTAAGCCTTATTGATCATTTCAATACATTTCAACACATAATCTTGCTATTTGTAGAAGTTCTGGAGAACATCTGAGTTGTTACTAGCATAAGAAGTTTAACTACAAGTATACATAGCAAAATTCCAATAATAAACACAAAAAACATTGTTAAATAATATTCTGAAATCACCAGCTAACTAAGTGGGTTTTTCCTAGCAAAAATGTCAAATTATTATAATGAGACTCAATCCATTTATCAGTGTGATAGAGGAAGTCTATTATGAAGAGGATCAATAATAAGGTTAGAATACTGTGTATGTCTATACCACCCTGGTCTCAAATCTTGGGGAACCTGACAACACCAGGTGCTGGCTGCTTCTCTTCCTAGCCACTTTGATTTAGAAGTCTCCAGCACTTGTACAGGACTGAGTGTCAGGTGGAGCCTTCTTTGGTTGTGAGATATATCTCCAAGGTTCAATGCCTTGTAGCTCTGCAGCAATTTGAGCAGTTGGGAGCACTTGGTAAGGTCCGTTCCAATGGGGCTCAAGGGCTGTCTTCCTCTGATGATGCTTCCAGAATACCCAGTCACCAGGCTCCAGACTGTGACCAACAGAATCCTTTAAATGCAAAGCCAGGAAAGCTTTTATTACCTGTTGATGATAAGCTTGAGCATAAGATGTTAGAGACTTATGAAATCTAGTCATACTAATGTAAGACAACAATGGATCAGCAGAAGGTTGTATACCAATACACATTGGTTTGCCAGTGATTATCTCATGCTGAATGAATACATCTTTTCCAAAGGGGGCACTGCAAACAGTAAGTGAGACCAAAGGCAATACCTTAGGCCAGGAGTCCAGTCCACAGGTATAAAACAAAATCTGAAAGACCCTTAACAGGACTAGAATGTAATATCTGCAAAGGTAAAAAAATAATCCTTCTCTCTAAAATTACCTACATTATTTTTACCAAAGATAGTCACATTAAAACTAATGTGTTTGTGTTAAAACTTGACCTGATTATTTATATAAGTAAGAGTGGAATTTTGGAGGGATTAGATAGACAGAAAAAAATAAATGTTTCGTCTTTGTTCACAAATGTATCTTACCAAAGAGAAAATATTTCTTTTGGAAAAACAAAACATTAGAGCATCCTCCTCAGTTCACGAAGTTCCACGCAATTAATACTTGTGCTGCTTGAATCCAGTTTTCCCTTAGTTTTCTCAACTTTACCTGATGAGTCAGGGTGATAGGAACAGTGATAATTCCAAGAAGTGTGCAAAGTTTCCTTTAAGGCTCATGTAATTTGCCCAGGGAAGGGGCTGCCTCCATCACTGAAAACTATGAAAAGTATAACCCAAGTGGGAAATATGTTTTCTAGGTTTCCTTGCCTCTGTGAGGGTGTCAGCCTTGCAGCAGGGGAAGGCTTTAACCCATCCAGAGAACATACATACAGTAACAAGAACATAGTGATAAACCATATTAAGTGTCAGTTGAATGAAATCCAGCTGCAGGTGTTCAAAGGGTCCAAAAGGAGGAGGTCTGAGGCCACAAGGGGCAGAAATAGTTTTTCTTAATGCACTATGGTGGATGAAGGAATGCACAAACCAAGGAATGTGGCTTCCAAGGAACAGAGAAGAGAATCTAGTAGCCATCTTGGGTTTCCCATAGTCCTGATTGATTGTTTAAATTACAGCCATTATCTACCCATCTTAATTTCTCCAATTCAGGAGTAGACTGTTGCCATGTTACAAGCACATCAGGATGGCAAAACTCTGGCAATGAGGGTCTATTCATTGTGGAGGCAGAATGGACTTCATCCACACTTGCCAATCTTTATAGATTCTGTTGTTCCTGCCTTTACATGAAAGTCAGCTAGAGCATTTTCCTGATGCACAGATTCAGTCCTTTTAGCATGAGCGTGAATTTTGATGACTGAGACTCAGTTTGTTTATATGAGTTTCCTTTCTAGGAAGTATTTTTGTAAAAGCCTCAAAGTAACAATAAATAGCAAAAGACTTAAAGATGGTTCATTATAATGCAATTGACAAATAAATTTGGTTATTTCTATAACAATAACATTTTAAGATAAAAACTAAAGTTATGACAAACAATGTTTTAGTATATATCAGATTTTAGGAATTTGACATAATTTCTAGAATATATATATATATACCTATGCGAACACAACATAAAGAAGGCTTAATGTTATTTTTTTATTTGACAGTGCTTTCCATGAATTTTAACATATCAAGTAAGCCTAATTAGTTTAACAAAACTTTTGGAATCCAGGTTAAAAAAAAAGACTTTATTTAGAATCTGATTTGGGGAAGTTTGTCAAAAAAAAATTTTCTTAATAATTTTGAAACACTTGGTCAAAGAGGATCATAAGTCACTGTGAAATAATAGTTATCTGTTTAATCATGGTGACACTTAAAGACTTTTAGGCACAGAAATTTAAATGATTATAAGAAAAACTTTAGCTCTTATAATTAAAGACCTGATAAAAACAACCCGGGAAATTATTTTGATAAAACATAAAATTTCTGGCTTTTAGGCAGGCTACTCAAAGTTAAAGAGAAACCTTTCATAATCTCTTCATCAAGAGCAGACTAAAAGCCACAAAAAAGCTTTGTCCTTTTCACAGAGAGAAAACCAAATTCTAATTTTGTATTGGCTCACTTTTGATATTAAAACTCATTTGCTTCATTAAATTCATTCCAATCTCAGCCAACTTTGCTATGTGTAAAACTCCATTTCTCAGGGTTCTTTTTTCATAAACCTTCTATAACTTTCTTTTTTATATTCAGAATTGGTCCTTTCCTCTTTCCCATAACCAGTTTTACTTTAGGACAAACTGACTTTCTTAACAGAAATATATCCACTCTTTGTGCTTTCTTTTACTGAAATCATACATTTTCTCAATCCATAATTTTTTCACTGTAGCACAAGACATGTTTACTAACAGACCCAAATATCACTTAGGTTTTTTTTGTAGTAAGAAGCCAAAAGTAGGTAAATGTATGTTTAGTAATTAATGTCTAATATTTTGTCTTATTTGGAAATGATCTAGATAGTCAATACATTTCTATCCTTTAACTTAATTTAGCAAAACTGTAAGGTTTGTTTGTTTGTTTGTTTATTTGTTTTTGTAAGTTACCAAAAGGTTTGAAATTTTTATGTACACACACCATAACACATAATTATTGTTAAAAAGTTCACCTAAAAAACTTCTTTCTTGCTTACATCTATTTAATTTAATTGTTCCCAATAATTATATTTAGCTTATCTAAAAAAAGTCTTCATGACACATTAGACAAAGTCAGTCATCAATTTTTTTGCTGACAATTTTGTAACAGAGATAACATGAATTTGTTTAACTTTTAGTAAACCTGGGTAGAACAGAAGTTTTATATTTAATGCTGATAACTCTAAAGACACACTTATTTCAATTATCCCAATAAACTTAAATTAGCTGTACATCAAATATTTTCCATATCACATGATCTTGAAATCCATTTGGCTTAGCTTCTATTACATTTTTGAGAGTATACTCAATTTACATAGCGCTTTTTTGTTTGTAAGCCAATTAATGGAGTTCTGTTATAAATTAGGAATTGATGAAAATGAATGGCTGGAAATTGAACTGCCTTTAGAGTTGCACTTCCAGTTTTGAAAAGATTTATAAGATGTAACTTAAATGACATCATAAGTTGATCCACCCATCCAACTACATTATCCTCAGTTTGTTTCTTTCCAGCTGGGTACATAGTTTTATTTTAGCTTAGGGGAGAAAGCCTAAAAAATGCCTATCAAGCTCTGAATATCAGCTTCAAATTTGGCCAAATTTCTGATTATAAAGTTATTAAATGTTTTCAAGTATCTTACTAAGTTTCAGTTGAGACAAGCAGTAGATATTTCTGGCAGTATTAAACAACCCCATTAATTCTGATTTTAGTTTCCCCTAGGCTATTTAAGGGAGTAATGTAGCACTTTACCAGGAAAACCCTCAGAGTCTCCTTAACTCTTAGAGGGGCCCATTTGGGAGCTCTCCTACCAGAGAAGCTAAGAAGGTGTCTGTAGGTCCACTAACTTGGTGGAATTTTGTTAAGATTTGTGTAGTCTTTTCTTTTAGGTACCTCTCATATCTTTAATTTTTCATTAGTTTTTTTGCAATGAAACTTTCAATGAGGTTCTTTTGGAATTTTGAAGCCTTTGCTTTTAAGGGCACTTTTTAAATGATCTTATCAAATTAGAACATTCCTTCTAGCAGACATTATAATTTTAAATTATCTTAGGAATTTTGGTCCCTTGAGATAGAAATTTATAAGAGAAGGGATCATAGTTCTTAAACATCAAACCAGCTGGAGTTCTGAAGGGAGGAACTTCTCAGGAAACATTAGGAAATTAAAGTCCCATGTTAAAGAAAAACATGAAAACAAAATGACAATAGAGAAACCTGTCAATTATGTCATAATACTCACCATTCAGGGAAAAAACCCTGTGAAGGGAAGCCCCACCTCTGGCAATGACCTTGAGCTGAAAAAGCCATGCTGGCCCTGAGACAATGGTCTCCTGAGCAGTCACCCGCAATCTCCCAAAAGAGGCACTGACATTGACCAAATGGAGAAAGGTCAGAATTTGACAGGGTTCATGATTGGAAGAGTTGGAAATTCATGGAAATGGTGAGTGTGAGGGGGACCTGTAGGTATGGCACCCAGTTATAGGGGACACCAGTCCACAAAGTTGAGATCACTTCAGGTCCCACTTCTGGCACCATATATATTAACCTAAAATTAAAGAGCCATAATGATAACCAGAGAGACAGTTATTTTGGTATCAAAGAATTGCAATTTGGGGTACACAGGTTTGGGTAGCAACCCAAATAATGGCCTGCTAGGGAGTAAGAGGCAGGGGCTTTTGAAGGCAAAAGAAGGAGTTTTGTGTTATAAAGAGTGTTCATTTGGGCTGGTGGCAGACAGCTAATCTTGGCTAAACATAATTGATTGCTAAGGCTAGCTAGAGGTAGGCAAAAGTCTGGCAATGTGATGAGTTGCAAGTTTCTTGCAGTGTTCTCAGAATATTTTTGTCTTGACTCAGTTTGAAAGTTCATGTTCTGCCCAATGAGGACACGCATAAGACCAATTGGCTTCCCACCACAATTTTAAAGCCCTTAGATAAAACTGGCCCCATTTTGTTTCACATTTCACACTTGGTACCAAGCATCTTAATAGGTCCATACAGAGATTGACAATGTAGTTACTCCTATCCAGGAGCTTTAAACTACAGAAGAAGTATGTTTAAACCAAGAATTAAAATACATTGTAATAATTGCCTTTTCAGTGTCTAGAATACCAGATATAAGCCTGTTCAGAGTAATATTCTTTAGGGGGGCATTATGATGCCTAAGCCCTGGGGTGTCCATGATTTGAAGTCTTGAAAGAGCAGTGTGCTTTTCCTCCTGAGAGCTAAATTTCTGTTCAGTGAACAACTGTATTGGATTATAGTAGTCAGAAAATGCATGTCACCGTGTCATTTCTCCCATGACATGGCAATATCCATCCTATGACATGACAATACCCCTCCAATCATCCAAACAGAAATCTAGAAACCTGCATTCTTTGGAAACTTACATCTCCTTGAATCCCCACAGTTACCGTGTCACTACATCATTTCTGTCCATGATTTGTAAAACCTACTTCTTCCTCTCTAACCTCACTGATATTTAGTTCTGCTTTCATCATGTGTGATCTAGATCACTGACACAATCCTTTAGCTGTACATAATAATTCAAATCTCTCCATATCTATTCAGCCCTCTGCTGCAGAGTTGCTGCATAAAATGTTAACTTGATCATGTCAAGATAGTGTTTAAAATATTTCAATTACTTTCATGAAAAATAAAACAAACTCTTAAGGATGGCAATTTCATCAGCTCATATATCTCAATCCACAACAAAAGAAGGTAGGGAAGGTAGAAGGGAGTGGGTTTCATGAGAGGGGAAACTGACAGACTATTTGTACTAGTGAATACTTATGAACATAGATTCAAACATCTGAAATTTATATCAAAAGCAATGGGGAGAGAATGAGGTGATTATGTAGGCCATCTAGACATATGCAATCTCAAAAGAATAATCTGAGATTGGTGGGACATCCTATGATTAGAATCCAGCCTGAGTAATAGGTCCTGGGAATCCTGGGGGAGCCCAGTGCACTTCCTCTGTCACCAGCCTTCCCCAGATTCCCTCTGCTTGCCCCATGGGTGTTCAGACACAGGGACATCCTCATGTTCTCCCTTGCCTGGGGTCTTATCTGGCACTGCCCCAAGTTTACTTCAGTGGGTGATTTTTGTCCTAGAGAGAGCTTGCCTCAGAACTCTAATGTCATTTATCTACCCCACACAGTTTCACACTCCATCATCACCCTTTCTGTCAATGGAAACCTTGCTCTCTACCCATTCCTCTATTTGGGAAACCCCACTGCTTCCCACAAGCACATGCCTTTTACTGGACCTTTCATTTTTTGGTCAGCACTTCTTCCAGTTTTTCTCTTCCATTTCTGGCTTCCAGCAGCAGTCCGTACCTCTATTCTGTGTCCTCCTCCCTCTCATATCTACAACAGTGGAAAGGGTCCCATTCTGAGGGTGAGGATACACTCCTGATGAGACACTTAATAGAATGCATTGATTAATGCTCTAGGTTTCAGTGTCCACCACTGTGAAATTGTTACTGAACCAAAGTGTGTTCTCTTCTTGGTGAGTTGAAATCAAAGCCTTCACCAGAAATAGTTGTCACACAAAGTACAATTCATTTGCAGCAAATGAGGAGACCAGGGGGAACTATTTCCAAAGCTATGACTCCCCAAGCAGATGTTAGGGGCCTTTTATTTTGAAGGGGAAGTGAATATTCAAAAGGACATTTCATCAACACAAGTAGAGGTGGGTATTCACTCATGCATGCACAGTGTGAAAACATGCTCTCACATACATCACATGTTACAGTAATAAGGCCTAAACTCCTACTGAGGTGGAGATATTAACATTAAAATGAAGCAAAGGTAATCCCTAGGACACTTCTTGGCCCATCTGTGCAGGCATTGCTCTTGCCATGGGGTTTGGATTGGTTCAGGGCAGCTGGTGATTGCATCTCTTAACATGACCAAAACACAATTTTGAGAAACAGGTAAGTGCTTCCTCCTTTGAGTTACTCAGGGCAGTTAGCTGGTGACAAAATGACTAGATTGAAAGAACTTTATATTCTCCAATTCCACTTCATTTTAACATTCTTTAACATGGTCTATGGTAACATTCTTTTCTATTTACACAAGTCTTTTTTTTCCTCTGCTTCCTGGGCCTCATTTCTCACTGTTCTATGGCTCCATATTGTTCTCTCTCTACCCTTGATCTGAGTTCCCAGGGTCTCCTCTCTATCTTATCACCATTCTTACCTAATCTCCCTATGCATTCATTCTAAACACTGCCCACCATTGTGGCTAAATTTTGAAACCTAAAGCATTGCTTTATTACTTGACTCTTAGACTACTGGCATAAATACATCAGAGGCAGGCAAGATGCTTTTTTTGCAAGACAGAAGACAGGAAAAATTTTTAAAAAACTTACTACAAAACACATAGATATACTGAGGAATCTATAGTTTTGAAAGTTATTTATACATGCATATGACCTCACAAAATGGTAAGGAAATCTTCAAGAAACAAAACAAATAAGACTTTGAAAATTAGAGAGTGAAATGGAAGCTGACACTGGGCTTCCAGGTGCATTGTCAAGAGTTGGTTCCCAAGGATGCTGGCTACAGTAGTCACACAGGTGAGGAGGTAAAGTGTTGAGACCACCCAAAAAATGATGCAAATTGGACGTGAGAATTTCTACTATGCCCTTAGTGAAATTGGACCAGGAAGAAAATCCATCCAACTGAAAAGGGAGATAACAAGGAATCATGTCATTGCCTTAGACTCTGACTAGAAATTTTTAGAATTTCTCTTATGAAAATTCTCAATCACAGGTTTACCTTCACATGAGTTTGGCATTGAAAAATATTCTACTTATTTCTTTATGTCCTCCTCGATTTCTTTCAATAGTGTCTTATAGTTTTCATTGTATAGGTCTTTGACCTCCTTGGTTAAATTTATTCCCAGATATTTTATTCTCTTTGTTGCAATTGTAAATGGGATTGTCTTTTTGAGTTCTCTTTCTGTTTTTTCATCGTTAGTGTATAGAAATGCAATTGATTTTTGTAAGTTGATTTTATACCCTGCCACTTTACTGTAGTTGTTGATTGTTTCTAGTAGCTTTCCGACGGAATTTTTGGGGTTTTCTATGTATAGGATCATGTCGTCTGCAAATAGTGAGAGTTTCACTTCTTCATTGCCTATTTGGAGTCCTTTTATTCCTTTTTCTTGCCTAATTGCTCTGGCCAGAACTTCCAGTACTATGTTGAATAAGAGCGGTGAGAGTGGGCACCCTTGTCTTGTTCCTGTCCTCAAAGGAATGGCTTTCAGTTTTTCCCCGTTGAGTAGGATGTTTGCTGTAGGTTTGTCATATATGGCCCTTATTATGTTGAGGTACTTTCCTTCTATACCCATTTTGTTGAGAGTTTTTATCATAAATGGATGCTGGATCTTGTCGAATGCCTTCTCTGCATCGATTGAGATGATCATGTGGTTTTTATTCTTCATTTTGTTAATGTGGTGTATCACATTGATTGATTTGTGGATGTTGAACCATCCCTGTGTCCCTGGTACAAATCCCACTTGATCGTGGTGTATGATCTTTTTGATGTATTGCTGTATTCGGTTTGCCAATATTTTGTTAAATTCCATGCACATGGATTGGAAGAATAAATATAGTTAAAATGTCCATTCTACCTAAAGCAATCTACAGATTCAATGCAATCCCAATCAGAATCCCAATGTCATTCTTCACGGTAATAGAACAAAAACTACTGAAATTCGTATGGGGCAACAAAAGAGCCCGAATAGCTAAAGCAATTCTGAAAAAAAGAACAAAGCTGGAGGCATCACAATCCCTGATTTCAAAATATACTATAAAGCTACAGTAATCAAAACAGCATGGTACTGGTACAAGAATAGACACACAGATCAATGGAACAGAATTGAAAGCCCAGAAATAAAACCACACATCTATGGACAGCTAATCTTCGACAAAGGAGCAAAGAACATACAATGGAGAGAGGGAAGTCTCTTCAATAAATGGTGCTGGGAAAATTGGACAGCAACATGCAAAAGAATGAAAGTAGACCATCTCCTATCGCCATATACAAAAATCAATTCAAAATGGATCAAGGACCTGAAAGTGAGACCTGAAACTATAAAACTCCTGGAAGAAAATATAGGCAGTACACTAATTGCGATTGGACATAAAGGGATCCTTTCAGATTCCATGTCTACCCAGACAAGGGAAACAAAAGAAAAAATAAACAAGTGGGACCTCATCAGACTAAAGAGCTTCTACAAGGCAAATGAAACCAGGATCAAAATGAATAAACAACCCACCAGCTGGGAGAAAATATTTGCAAATCGTTTGTCTGACAAGGGATTAATCTCAGTAATATACAAAGATCTCATACAACTGAGCAACAAAAAAACAAACAACCCGATCAAAAAATGGGCAGAGGATATGAACAGACATTTTTCCAAGGAAGAGATACAGATGGCCAATAGACACATGAAAAGATGTTCAACATCACTAATCATCAGGGAAATGCAAATCAAAACTACACTGAGATATCACCTTACACCGGTTAGAATGGCTATAATCACCAACACAAAAAACAACAAATGCTGGAGAGGTTGTGGAGAAACGGGGACCCTCATTCACTGCTGGTGGGAATGCAAACTGGTGCAGCCTCTATGGAAAACAGTATGGAGAGTCCTCAAAAAATTAAAAATAGAAATACCGTATGATCCAGCAATACCACTCTTGGGCATCTACCCAATGGACATGAAATCAACCATCACAAGAGGCGTATGCACCCCTATGTTCATTGCAGCATTATTCACTATAGCCAAGAAGTGGAAGCAACCCAAGTGTCCCTCAACTGAAGATTGGTTAAAGAAGATGTGGTATATACATACAATGGAATACTACTCAGCCATAAGAAAAGACACAATTGTCCCATTTGCAACAACATGAAGGGACCTAGAGGGTATTATGTTAAGTGAAATAAGCCAGAGAGAGAAGGACAGACACTGCATGAACTCACTCATATATGGAATATAAGTGAACACACGGACAGAGAGAACTGATTGTGGTTACCAAGGGGAAGGGGGGTGGGGGGGGCACAAGGGGTGAAGGGTTACATCCACAAGGTGATGGACAAACAAAAATGTACAACTAAAACCCCACAGTGTTATAAACTAAGACATCAATAAAAAAAATGTTAAAAAAAATATTCTACTTAATTTGGAAAGCCTAATTCAATAAATTAATAATAAAAAGTGGTTCCAGGAGGGAAGGGTTGACTAGGCAGAGCACAGAGGATCTTTTGGACAGTGAAAATACTCTTCATAATATTATAATGATGGATATGTGTCACTATATATTTGTCCAAACCCATACAGTATACAAAACTAAGGGTGAACCCAAAAGTAAACTATGGACTTTGTGTGATAATAATACATCATTGTGGGTTCATTCTTGGAAAAAATGTGCCATTCTGGTGAGTGATGCTGGTAATGGGAGGGGCTATGCATGTGTGGGGGAACGAGTTATATGGGAAATCTGCACACCTTCCTCAGTTTTGTTGTAATCCTAAAAATTGCTCTAAAAAAAGTCTTAAAACAAGAAAACCCAAAACATTTACATTAGCCAAAATAAATTGTAAAGCCAAAAGAAGTTTTTTATAAACAACCAATAAAAAAGAAAATCAATTCTGATCAACTTATTTTAGAGGACTGACTGGATTATCTTTCCATATTATCTAGTGAAACAATGTTACAAAACCATTACCTTATGAAGAGGCAATCAAAAATCAGCAGCTAAATATGTAGAGGAAAAATATTTTAGAGGCCCATCAGTCAGTTAATTTTAAAGTTATCTTATTTTTCTGGATATTGTGCTTTTCTTAGTACTTTGTCAGCTTTTTAAAATTTATTGTCATTTCTGTCATGACTTTTAAATATTAAGTATCTTACAACTCAAAAAACAAAAGGTGGTTCCGAGCTGGTCACTTGGCAGAAGGAAATACAAAACTGATTTCTAGGGATCCACAATCAATGCAATCTTCTTTTTCCTAAAATAGGCAGTCCTTGCATTGCAAAATATCAATATACACAAATTTCAGTTACCATGGTTTATTTAAATAATACCAACTCCCCAATAACATGGTTCAAATTTTAGTTGCCACAGTATATTAAATGTTAGTAATTGAATAAAGTACAAACTTTACTACTAGCATTTCATTCCATGAATCACTATGGAAATAACAAATGTGCAATCAGTGACCAGCGACATCAGTAACCAATCACATCACTCCTCTCAAAGTTTGTCAGTGACTGTTATTCTCTTCCATGCACAGAGAGCAAAGTGTGTACTTGTGTTGTCTCCTAATATTTCAATAATAAATCCATGTGAAATTTACATAAATAATAATAGAAAGAGGGATTGGCCAGCAAAAAGCAAAGTGAAAAGTCTGGAAGTGAGATTTGATTTGAATGTAAATGAAGTTATAGAAGAAATAGCTGACCTTGGAAATGTTGATACAGCACTGTTTGAGAAGTTACAGATACAAATCTAGAGGAAATCAGTGAAGGCAAACTAATGAACAGAAATGAGGAAAGTGATGGTGACAAAAAGGATGAAGGTGTCTGAGATGAAGTGACATTAACAGAAAACTGCACTTTTAAGAATCTCTCAGAGATATTCCCCAATACCAAAAACTCAAAGTGAAAAATGTTGGAGGCTGACACATATATACAAAGGAGCACGAACATTCACCAAGGCATAGGAAGGATACTCCATATCTTTTAGGTTATATGATGACACTAAGGCAGCCACTACTAAAACCACTCTTGGTAAATTTTTACAAAGAAATAAAACAGTTTAATTCTTTTTTTTTTTTTTTTTTTTGGTGGGGAAGACCAGCCCTGAGCTAACATCCGTCGCCAATCCTCCCCTTTTAGCTGAGGAAGACTGGCCCTGGGCTAACATCGTGCCCATCTTCCTCCACTTTATATGGGACGCCGCCACGGCATGGCTGGCAGGCAGTGCGTCGGCGGGCGCCCGGGATCCGAACTCGCGAACCCCGGGCTGCCAAGCGCGGACTAAACCGCTGCGCCACCGGGCGGCCCCCATAAAACAGTTTAATTCTTGATGTTTCTATTGTTTTAAGTGACAATGTGCTGAATTAATATTAGTTTTACTAATTTTTCATTTCCCTATGTATCTATAACCAAAAGTAAGATTGTTATGAATGTTTTGACAAAATTTTTTAAAGAGGATGGAATGATTGTAATTTTTTTCCATTGATTATTAAGGTCCTTTTGCATGGTTTCAGCTTGCATGATCAATTTTTTTACAGTCCCACACTATCATGCAAAGCAAAGACTGACTTTATACTGACTTTGGCTGATTTGGAGTCAAATCAAAAAACTGCAATTTTTTAGCATTGATGATATTTTCTTATTGACATCATCACTTCAGTTTTCTTTAAAGAATGCCTTATTGCTTTGAAGCTGCAAAGAATTAAGTACATTGAATTGGGATTCTAATATCATTCTGCTTATGGTATGAATTTTACTGAAATATCATGTGAAACTAGTGCTAGGCACATCAAATTAAAAGATATTTTTGAAAGCATATATTTGGCTAGTTTTCTAGAATATATAATTTTATTAATATCTTCAAAATTTCTAAAGCATCATGGCAGATTACCACAAATTGAAGTCCTAGTCCCATGATGGCATTAGCTCAACGTCTTCATCATATAGTCAACAATGGTTTTAGAGGGGAATTTGGAAGACGGTGGCATAGGAGGATCCTGAAGCTGCTTACTCCCACAGACACAACAAACCTAATACTACCTGTGGAATACTTTTCTCTGAGAGAGATCTGAAAACTAGATAAAAAACCCTCCACAAAAAGAGACAACACAGACAAGGGTGGAAGAGGCAGAGAACAGCCCTGCTGAGGAAAAAATCACATCCTAGCCCTGGTGCTTCATGGCGAGGAGCAATATCAAAGGTACAGAGTTTTTCCTGGAGCAGCAGGGGATTTGAACTCCACATTAGGTACCCCAGCCCTTAGATTCAACACAAGAGAGATGAAATATCATAATACCTGGCTTTCCTGGCTTTGAAAACCAATTGGGAAATACACCCAGGAAAACTATAGAACTTCCTGCTCTCAAAGGGCCCACACACATACTCACTCAATCCAAAAACCAGCACAAAAAACATCAGATAGATAAGTGCCAAGTCTATTGGTAAAAGAGACTCACTAAGCAGGTGCATCCAGGAGAGGCAGGAGGCAGCTGGGCCCAGCCCCTAGACACTGAGACACTAGCAACAGCCTTTATTGTGACCTAGTTCAGTTGTGCTGACACAGATGCTGGCCAGCACCATTGGAATCTTTCCTTTAGCCTGTTCACATAGGCATCTGTCCCATCTACTAGACCACCCATGGCAATCAAGCACAGCTAGGCAGCAGGCAGCCCACCCCAGGGACTGGTCCTCCCCACCGAACCCATAGCAGACTTGGGAGTCCACAGCAGGCTGTGCTGCTGGGCATCGCACACAGACACACAAGGAATCTGCCTCACCTACCAATGCCTGAAACAGTTATATGCTGCAGTGTCTGGGGCCTTCCCTGCCCATCAGTGCTCCAGAGGCAGCTGTGCACAACAGGGCAGTGTATCCAGTTCTTCCCAGAGGCCTGCCCCACCCAAATGCAAGCTGACATCAGCTGCATACCGCAGAGCTAGCTTCATTTGAAGGCTGCCCGACTCACCAATGCAGAGGTAGCCAAATGCCATAGGGAGCCACACTGAGGGCCCAGAGAAATTGGATGCCCCCAGGCCTAGCAACTAGCCATGCTGGGGGCCTGACTCACTTACCTGAAAAACTGCAGTACTTGTGTGCAGACAGACATCATTGCCAAACATGCTGGAGGCTTGCACCACTCAATAAAGTGCCTGTAGCAGCCACACACAGCTCAGCCTCACAACTAGCCAGCCTTAGGGTCAGCCAAACCTATCCATGTGCCTTTAGCAATAGCAACCCTGCCAGAAGAGAAGGGCACACACATCCCACAGAGGGGACATCCCTGGAGCATTTGGCACTGGTGACAAGAGGGGAGCATGCTGCTGGACCCCATAAGGCATCACTTACATAAGGCCACATTTCTAAAATCAGAAGACATAGCTAATCTACCCAATACATAGAAATAAGCACAGAGATGTAAGTAAAATGAGGAGACAAAGGAATATGTTCCAAACAAAGGAAAAGGACAAACCTTCAGAAGGTTATAATGTTATAAACTATTCACAATGCTATAAACTATTATGACATCAGTAAAAAACCTTTAAAAAGGTAATGAGGGCTGGTCCGGTGGTGTGGTGGTGAAGTTCTCACAATCTGCTTCATCAGTCCGGAGTTTGCAGGTTTGAATCCCGGGCATCGACTAATACACTGCTCATCAAGCCATACGGTGGCAGCATCCCACATACAAAATGGAGGAAAGGCGAATCTACCTCAGCAAAAAGAGGAGGGTTGGCAAGAGATTTTAGCTCAGAGCCAGTCTTCCTCACCAAAAAGAAAGGAATGAGCTTGGAGGAAGAGATTATTCATTGTATTTTAAATACCTAGAGACACTGCTGCTTTTCAAATATTTTGGAACCAAACTCAGGGAATATGTTTACTATACAAATAAGAAATGCTGAATATGTGATGAATGAATGAATGAACAAACTTATTGGGTCAGGAAGAAATTCACGGAAAATGTTTTGCATTTTGACTACTTAATTGTCATTGCCATGGCATTTCAAGGTTTATGTCCCATACCATCACATTCAGGACAGGAGAGAGCATCACTTTCCCCTACATTCAAACACAAGAATGGGGCTTCATATAAACTGTGCCACCTTAGAGCAGGTGCCTTGCCCTGAGCCATCACTCTGAGAAAGGATATGTGGGATTTGTGTCATGATTTGGCTTCAATTTTGGGTAACTTGTCTATCCTTTAGCCTATCACATCCTCAAGGATGCTTTCTCATGATTGCCTTAGGCTGATCAGAGTCCAGAATTACAGATGAGCATGGAGTCAACCGACCAAAAATCACATGGTTGCTATGCAAGGGTGAAAAGGTAGATTGGAGCCTAGAGAAGGAATCATCCAGTCTAATCCAAGTAGGAAGATTGCAGCAGTACCACCATTGCTCTCCCCCATCCCTTTCCCAAGGGAAAGTTTTCACATTTTCCCCCTCTCCAATCTCCATTTTACTTTCCAAAAACTTCCCAATGTGCAGCTGCTGCCACTTGCACTGGGTCCCTTGGTATGTTCTGCTTGCCCTGAGCCCCCTTTCTCAGCTCCCTAGGTAAAATAGAGTTAAATCCTTTTCCCCTAGCTTACCGCAAATAAATTACTATAATAAGAAACTAAAAGAAACAACAGAAAATGAAAACAGTAAACTGTAGAATCAAATTAGGAGGGCAAAATTTTTGAGCTCAGAAGATAGTGATGATCTTTCTCTTCCCAATTACTTTATATTCAATAAGTTCCTGTTGCATAGTAAATGCTTAACAATTATTTGTTGAATTAATTAATGAATCCTAAAGTCATTGAAGTTTAGCCATAAATATCTCAACTCAAACTGCCATTCAGGGAGATTAGTCATAAATATTCAATCTTCATTATTCATGGATCCTGTATTTGCTAATTCACCCATCTGTTAAAATGTACTTGTAACACCCAAATAATTATTCACAATGCTTTCACAGTCTTCATAGACTTGTGCAGAGTGGCACAAACTTTGTCACTCTCCTCACATGTTTCCACCTGAGGTTGAACAAGTTTGTCTTCTGCCTTCCTGTTTCAGTTCTTGCACTATAAAATAGTAGCCTTTTCATGGTCTATTTCACAGTCACATTTTTTGCATGTTAATACTTTTGGGTAAGGGATGTTGCCTTTTAAAATGACTCTGAAGCATAGTGCTGAAGTGCTGTTAAGTGTTCCTAAGCACAAGAAGGCTGTGATATGCGTTATGGAGAAGATGCTCGTGCAGAGAAGTTTTGTTCAGGCACGAGTCACAGTGTTGTGGCCATGAGTCAAGTGTTAATGAATCAACAATGCAGTAACTGCAGGAAAAGTAAGAGGGAATTCACTGATCTCTACGTGGAGGCACCCCAGAGGGTGCTAAAGTAATATCTATAATGCTGATGAAGCTATGGAAAGATAGAAAAGGAGCTCAATTTGTGGATTCATGAGATGATGATGGCCTTTTTGTTTGTTTATTTGTCTTAAAAATCATAGCGGACAGCACAGCTGTGTGGCTGAAAGCCCAAATTTTTACCATCATATTACCCAGGGTGGGGAAAATGTTAAACACTTCTTGGCAAGTGTTTTATTATAAAGAAATACTGCACATAATACATAAATTATTAGGAAATATGTATATTAAACAAGATGTCTTTAAGCACAAACACATATAACAAGGCTATGTATTCATCAGTTGACTCAAATGTGGTGACCTGAGGCTCACAGGAACCTAACCCTGTATTTCTCACAGGAGAGATGGCTCAATAGTCACTAACCCAGTGTTCACAGTGACTGTAACACGACAGCCATGAACAGCGAGAATGTACTGCATGTGCTCTCCTTGCCTTCACCTCACTTCAGTCCTGAGGATCAACATTTTTCTCTTGACCATCTTCTTTTCTCTTCAGTGACACACTTGCACTAAGTCTCAGGCATCACCTCTATCAGTGATTATCAAATATTAATGCATCTACCAATCTCCTGCTGATTTTTATAAATGCAAATTATGGTGTAGTAAGGCTGAGGTGAGATCCAAGATTCTATATTTCTAACAAGCTCCAAGGTGATAACTCTGCTGCGTGTCCCTGAACCACACTGAATATCAATGACCTACATTCTGCCTTCCTCTTTCTGTTTAGAATACTTTGAGCAATGGTTTTATTCCAGTAGGTCTCCATAGTTACATAATAAGAATGGTCAGAGGCAATGTTGTGTTTCTCCTCAGGGGCTCAGAGAAGTCATTAAGAGACTAGGAAAGTCTGAGTCTCTTGGCCCAGTGGGAAGAATTTTAACAAGAAGAGCATCAAATGTCTCAACTACTACAACATGTCAGGAAGGAAAAGAATAAGAAAAGACTACAAATTTGGTATAAATTCAGCAGATTTTTATTGAGAATATATTACATGCAGGTAAGACACTTTGCCAAGTACATGTCATGAATATTAAAAAGACATGGACTTTGCTCTCAAGAAGCTTCAAAATTATAAGGGGGAAAAGGGATATAAATAGGTACAACAAAGGGCAGGAAGTGAGGAGTAGATTTGGCAAAGTACAGTTCATATGTGCTGGGAGTTTAGACAAGGCAGAGACTGCTTCCACTTGTGAATCAGGGAAGCCCCTCTAGAATAAGTGACATCTGAAATGGGCCTGACGACCCATTAATATTTGAATATGTGGAATTTGCTAGTACATCGTCCATTCAGAGTTATAATTTTAGTTTTAAATTCATAGAACCCAAGTCAGACCAACAGATCCTATAAAATTATAGTTAGCTGATATTAACAACTGACAATTAAGCAGAAATAAACAACAACAAAAAAAGTTGTATAACGAGTTGAGAGAACATCACCATGGTGTTGGGATTAGATACCTCCTGGGTGGCAGGGATCTCATTCCAAAGGGATAAGATTGCTTGGATGTTCACATTTTATCCTGACAAGATAAAGATGGAAGTCACTCTGCATGAAGCAGACGTGAGAAGTAAGGATTAAGAGGGAAGCAGACTGGGAGGAGGAGAACTGAGGAGAGAGAAAACAAAAAAGATGGAAGACAAGTGGGGAGTGTGGCAAAGAGCAGGAAGGATGGATACGAACAACTCACCAGCGCTTCCTAAGCCAAAATGCAAGACCTGTCAGAAGCACCAGGGGCGCTATCACTGCCAAGAAGATCAAGCCCACGGAGCTGTGATGTTCTGTGGCTTTGGAGCAAATAAGGGTGTCATTTCAAATCCACTCCATTTTATTGCATTTCCCTTGTTGTCCTATATTCATTTGAGTGTTTGCCTCACCAATTTCCATTCTTCCTATTTTTTCTCTCATCCCACTTCAAGATGAATTCATTATCTAACCCTCAATGTCCTCCTACCTCTGCGGGTCCCTCATTTTCAACTCTTCTATTACTTGAATTACTTATTTTTATTCCTTTTGTGTCTGAAGTCTCTAGAATCACAAATTATTCATCTGGCTCTCCTGCTCTGCTTGAGGACCACCTACTCCCATTCCCAGCTTGGGCCCCAGTTCTTTCTTACCCCAGTAGAGGATGATGTCCTGCCCTCCTAGACTGCTGTGTCTCACATGGCAAGACAGGCCAGCTGCCTTAATGGCTTCCACGTCCAAGAACCTCTGAAGATACCATGTCCCATCATCATTGGGCAAGATGTTGCTTTGCTGAGTAGCCTGTTGCTCTTGCTCACCCCGTATCCACATCACCCAAATAGGCTTTGGGTGGAAGCCAGAGACATGACAAACCAGCATCAGACGGCCAGGACCAGGACTGGGGCCAGTGGACAGCCAGGCCTCTGGCCTTACTGCAGAGAACAGGAAAGATATTCAGATGAGGTCTCTATCACAGACTTAGAGGTTCAGATCTTCACATCAGTTTAGATAGACACATCATTCCCACTTCTAGGAATCTGTCACCCATTATTCCCTCTCCCACTTGGCTCATTCTTAGGAAGGTGGGAAGGGGATAATGGGAAGGTACGATTTTAGAGTGAAGAAGTCTTGGAAGAATGGTGCATAACTGACCTTGTCGTTGGAGATCTGCCTTCCCTGCATCAAGAAGACCCAAGAGGAAACGTGGGCAGGTGTCACTGAGGAGCCTGTGTACTACATCCAGGACAACTTTATCCAAATTGAATAATCTGGAGACATGCTGAGCCCTACTTCCACCCTTTGGGGATGGCAACCATGAATTGTTCTGGATGCTTATTAAATCTGATCCTTGATAAGCAATCCGTACGAAGCCTACTGAAGCTTCCCCAAAGTGCAGCTCACAGCCTCCTGCCAACTGTACCTCAAAGGGATCTGGGGAAGAGGGATTGTGAATTAGATTAAAAAGGAAGTAATAAGGATAAAATGAAATGAGTGGAAGCAAAAGACAATAGAAGCAGAAGGGAGAAGTTTAGAAGATTTAAGGGAATGGGAAAAGTTTGGTTGGATCACAAGTTCAGTAAAAGGAGAATTGGTGGTAGTTGGAGATGGAGGGAGATATGAATGACAAGAGGAAGTTGGCAAACTGTTCAAAGAAGGCAACATGAATGATGTGGGCAGAATATAAGGAAGGACTGAGTGTGAGAGTTGACATTACAATAATCAAGGGTGAATGGAATGGAATAGGTTACAATTAATATATTAACAGAGACTGCTGAAGAGATCAAATGGTGGGAGAAAATCATACTTTAAGAAGTTAATCAAAGAGTGAGGAAGATGAGAATATCTGGTTGGAGGCCAGGGAAAGTGGTGGTCATAGAAACCACTAATGAAAGATAATAAGGCACAAGCCTTCAATCAGTGAGAGAGGAGTTTGTAGGTAACAGAAGGCTTGAAGCTTTTGAAGAATCAGGATCTGGATTAAACTCCCTGTCAAAATTGTGCAGTTTCCATTTTATGGTGAGGGGAAGTAAGGTTCAGAAGTGAGTGAATGCTGTTTCTTAGGGGAATAAGACACACACACTTCCCACCCATATCCCCACTCCACATGGAGGGAACTATACTCACATTCAAGCTTCCATTGACTGGCATGGATGTGAAATGTCTGACGAAATCCAATGGAGAATGTGTAGAATAACTTTTCCATTTCCATCAGCTCCTCATTGCTGAAGTTGCCCTTGGACCACGGCCACAGGTAAATAAAAGTACCATCACTCCTCTCCCACCCATGAGTCTGCAACTCACCCAACCAACCTGAGCCCAGAGTTTGCACCCAGGAATGGTTGTAAAAGGATGCACTATGGATGATTTGGAAGGAGATTGGCTCCTGCAAGTCTGTGGCAAAAGAACAGATAAAATGAGGACAAAACAGGCACTGGGAAGGAGAAAGAAGAAAGGGGCCAGAGAAGGGAAAGTCAGAATCTGGAGGAAAGGGAAACCACAGTTATCTCAGCAGACATTTGTCTGCCCCAGGGCCTCATCTTTTATTCAACCTTCAGAAAGGCACAGGAATCTGGTCAGGAACACTCAGAATGGAACAAGGCTGACATTTTCACTCTCCAGGTATATGCTGGGGAAAACACACCACATATACACATGTTCACACACACACACACACACACACACACACACACACACACTGCCTCTTGCACTCAACTGGGGAGTAGACAGAATTCTTACCATCTTTACTGTCACCACCTGGGAGGAGAACTGCAAGCAATGGAAGTTGCAGAAACAGCATTTCATTTGCAGATGTTTTTTCTTTCTCCCAGAAAAGTTGGTCTTTGATTTCTGTTCTAAACAAACCTACCCCACAATACCTCTATTCTGACTTCCTTCTCCTACTAACAGAAAAACCTTTCCAATAACTGTAGTCTCCCAAAAAGATCTACTCCTTCCCTAAACCCTGGACTACCTTTTCAGACTCTCATTTCCCCTTTAGTTCTGTCGACTGCCTACTCAGACGTCATTTCCCCTCCAGTTCTATGGCCCACCCACTCAAACTCATTGTTCCTGCTGTTCTGACTCTCCTCTCTGGCTTCCAGCTTCTCTCCTTGTCACCAGCTTTCATGGTGCTCACCTCTTCCTGATTCAACTGCTATGGAAAAAGTCTTGTTTGGAATTGACAAGTCACTTTACCTCTAGGGCCTTTTCTTTCTCATTCATACAACAAAAGAATGAAATTAAGTGGCTCCCCAGCACCCTACCTAATCTTCTGTCCCTGCTCTTTTCTGTCACTCTGTCCTTCTCTTGCCCTTTGGAATACTCCTCAAATATTCTCTTCCCCTGTCTAACCCGCACCACACCACATTCACATCTCTGACTTTTCATTGCTTGCTTTATTTGTTTTATCAGAATCCCCTATGACTGCCCTGTGTAACAGTATAAATTACCACCAGTTCTCCATTATTCTTAGGGAAGAGCCAGTAGCCATCACAGAGACCACAGGAACATTGAAACACATAAAGAAAACCCCCCTATGTTTGACTTGCATTGATATATACTTACTCACCAAACAGTCACTTAGCACCTGCTGGATCCAAAAATCTTGCTATACTTATTACAATACAGTGGTTGGCAATGTAATCACTTTATTCAAGGAGTTTTACTCTACTTGGGAAGAAAAGCAGTTAAACAAAGAACTGTAAATCTTGTGCTGAGTTTTCTTATAATGTATAGACTCTCTAGACCAAAACAAGCATGGTTGAAACAATAATTCCTAAAGTGATGACACTTAACTGATATTTACCCATTCAGAATCTTGACTTCAGTGGTTGGCTGCGGGTGTTAGATCTATACCCCTGTTGTACTGGGTGCTCAACATCTAAAGAGTGACTGGAAAGTGGTAGGTGCTCAATGAATATTTTTAAATGATTGAATGAAGTTTGCTCAGACATCCAATTATGTTTTTAAATTATGGAGATGTTCAACATAAACATTTTTTAAGACATCAGAAAGTGTTCCTTCTAACCCTACTTGGTGAAATGAGAATGTTGCACAGTTGTATTTAGGATGAAAGCACATGCTAATAAGCATGAATTTTATACAGATGGTCCTGTTGTAAATCTCCTATTATTTATAACAAGAAATCAGTGAGAACTTGTGGGAAGTGGAGTTACTAGATTATTCTGGATTCATTTTCCAAAATACTCTTCTTATTGGTCCTGCTTGGATGTTCCCTGCTTGTCTTGTCATAAGCTGGTCTTTGCTAGATATGCTGACCTTCCACTTTCAGGGTGTTTATAACTATTTAAAGGCTCTTAAACATTTGTCTTTGCTTTGTATCATCTGGATAAATGTGTTTGGGCTGTTTATTTAGCTATTTCTTGGTTCACAAATTATCTCAGTCTGGTTTAGGATGAAAATAATTTTTTTGGAAAGTTAAGATTAGAACACAGAAAGCTTCACTCTCATACTTAACAATTTTAGAAAGCTGTATAATTAAAATCACAACTTTTCTTGAATCCATCAAAGAGCTGAAATATAAGGGAAAACAATGAACCCAGAATCTAAGGAAAGACAGACTCTTCCAAGGAATTAGGGGGTGCAAATCCTTGCTGACTTAGGACAGATGCCAGATGTTATATAAGCCAGTAAGAGTAATTCAGTTAAAATTGTTAACAAATTACTAAAAACTAGCAGGAGTATACAGAACAACTGAGAGTCACAAACACAGGAAATTCACTTATATCTCTAGACATTTTTCCATAGACCTCACCAAGGGCTCCTGAAAGATTGGAGTCAAGGATGTAGACCAGAGAAATCCTTTCTTCTGGTGCAAGCCTGAGGTATGAGAACAGCTACTGCATGAGAAAGACAGGAAGTCCCTACCAGATCTTTCTCCCCTGTCTCCCACATAGAAAAAAGGGAAGGACATAAAACCCTGCTGTCTTCAGGACACAGGTGAAGATGCACTGCAGCTGGGAAAAGAGGAAAAATGGGGAAAGGATAGTAAAATATCCTGTCTAGACTATTCAAGGTTCCATACTGCTGAGAGAAAGGCAGGAACTCTTAAAGCCTCCATCACAAAACCTGAAAAACAAAGCACATGCCTGAGAACAAGACTGAACCAGAACAAAGATAATGCCCCTTCTCCCTCTCCCAAGCTGGTTAGCAATCATCAAGTAACAAGAGCCGTCTACTACTGGAAGAGGAGCAAGAGTTTGGAGATAATTCCTCTTGAGGCACAGCACAAAGGACACACCAAAATCTGAGAGGGAAGCTGATATTAAGAAAAACCATTTTACAAACAGCCCCATCCTACAAACAAAGTAATGCTAAGGAAGGCTGTTGAAATAGCAACAAAACACAAACCCTGTTAACTCTTGAATAGATTGATTTAAACCTCTACACTCAATACTTAGCCAAAGAAAGGGTATGCACATTTCCTGGCCTTCCTCCAAAACATACTGTTTACCTCAATGTCTATTATTCTTGTGTATTACTCTACACAAGATGTCTGCATTTTGACCAAAAATTATTAAACACACACAAAAAGCAAGGGTGGTGGAGCCTATAGGCACCTAAAAGGATTTCCACTTGCCCTGTGAGTCACTGAGCCCAAGAGAGAGCAACATTTATAAATTAAAATAAAGAGACAACAACTCTTTAGGCAACAACAAAATAACAGCAACAACAAAACACCATGACAGATTGAAAGAGAAAGAGAGAGAGAGCAAAGGAACAGAAAAAGTTTTATATTTTAGCACCTTTGATACCAAACCTCTTAATCTCATTTGTGTGCCCAATGTGCAGTAAGCCAATCACTGAGACATAGGTATTTAGAGATGGAGAAAGGTTTATTTCAATTGGCCAAAATGAGAAGATGGGAGGATAAGTTCTCTCAAATTTGCCTTAAAAGGAGAAGAAAGCAGGGAGTTTATAGAGCTAAGGGGCTCAGCAGGAGGAGTTTCAGAGGAACAAATGGGTGATCCTTGTTTCTTTACTCCAGACAAACCCTTGGGCAATCTGACCTCTGGGCATCAATGGTAGCTGGGAGCTGGTTATCTGGTGATTGTAACTTCCTTGAGGGCTTTCTTTTTCCTCTGTTAAACAAGTTCATAAATCCTTATGACCCTTGAGTCACTCCTCAGGTTAAACAAGGAAACAGTAAATTGACAAGATTAATTTCTTTTCATCTATGTCTATGTTGGGAACAAGGTCAAAGGGTAATCTTATTGAATATTTACAGTAACCCTTAGGTACCCAGCTGCACCTTTAAAAACATTTTTTTAATCTCTTTAAGTATAAGTCCCCATATTTTCACTTTGCATTGGACCCCCAAAATTATGTAGCCACCAGTGATTAAACCTTTGAGTGTGGAGTGGAAAAAGTGAGGAGGCAGTTTGGGTTTGTGTAGGAAGGAGAAGGAAAAGTTAACTAAAGGAGGAATGGATTTCTGGGACCAAAGGGTTGGGAGATGGTCAGAGACACAAAAGGACATAAAAAGATACAGGATGAGGAGGAGGAACCAAAATGGAGGAAGAGAAAGAAGAGGAAGAGGAGTCTGGGGTGGGGGGAGGATTATTGCAAAGAGAAGTGGAGCAGAGCCACAAGTTTCTTCAGCTCAGCTTCTGTGGACAGAGCTAATCCTGATCAGGGATGCAGGAAGTAGCTGGTATTTGAGTCATGATCCCAGTGTGGATCTGAAGCTTTCTTATCAAGCTCCACACCTGAGTACATACTCAGCTATGGTGGATGAAGGACAAGATCTGAAAGAGGAGAGAGGAAAGGAGCTTCTTGGAAGCTTCTTAGGAGCTGAGAGATACTAAGAACTGGGAAAGCTGAGAAAGAGAAGAATGGGAGGCAAAAGTTAAGAGACAAAATAGGGGAAGGGGAGGTGACCAGAACCAGGATAAAAAAAAAAATACTTGAGAGATAAAGAGATGGCTATACAAGTCACTGATAATCATGTGCTCCCCAGCCATAGGAAACCCCAGAGGAGAAAACTGGGATGGGTGAGATATACCCTGATTAGAACTCCACAGGTAGGGTATGCCAGCTATCCTAGGGGCATCCAGCATTTTTTACCCTGTCACCAGAACTCCCTGGGCCCCTCATTGATTCATAGGTGCTCAGGCCACAAGCATGCTCATGTTCCTTCTAACAGCTCTTATTTGATGCTTCCCCAAACACCATCACAGCTTTTGAATTCCTATTGTAAAGCTCTCCTCAGAACCCAGATATGAGCTCCACTCTCCACACAGTCCCACACACTCATGTGACATCTCCCTCAACACCAACAGAAACCTCAACTTCCCGGCTGGAGAAATCAACTGCTCATGTAACCATGTGCATTTTACTGAGCTTCTCATTTTCCCTCCCATTCTGCTTCAAGTTTTTCTCTCACCTTTCTGGCTTCTAGCAGCTCTTCCTACATCTGGTCTGTCAGCTTCTTGCCATTCACAGCAAATATTTTGCAGTAAAAGGAGCTTTTGACTGAGAGCCAAGATGAATTTCTGCTGGGACAGCTGCTGGATGCAGTGAATTTGAGAAATCATAACAGCATTCTGGCCTCAGTTTCTTTATCTGTAAAGTGATTGGGTTGAAAGAACTGAGTATTTTCTACTATCACTTTTTGGCTCTAATATTCTATGTGTCTTACTTCTATGGGCTCCCATTTCCTCCCACCTATGTGTTTTTCTCTTTCTTCACTCTGCTTCTCTCTCCTTTGTCACTTTTTAAGTCTTCACAGTCATTCTCCACTTAGCCTTCATCTCAGCCCCCAGGGCCTCCTCTCCATTTTCTCACACTCCCTATCCATTGAATCTCACCTTAGTCCCTCTTCCCTTACTTGTGTTCAAACCTCAAGCATTGTTTTATCACATGACCCTTGGATTCCTGTGTGTAAATATATGACACAGTTATGAATTCTATTTCTGACAAGATAGCACACTACATAACTTGAAAAGACATATAATACAAACACCCAGAAATGTAAGGTAAAAAAATGTCCTTTAATTCTTTTTAAATGCAAAGCTACATTCACAATGATATAAGGGAAATCCCCAAGGGAACAAAACAAAGAAATGGGAACCCAGAGAGGCAAGCAGGAACTGACACTTGGGCGTAGGAGGCATTGCACAGGTTCCCTAGGGTTTTGGCTATTTTGATCACTCGGATCAGGAGACAATGCCTTGAGACCAGGCAAACAAGGGAAAGATGCAACTGAGGCTTCTGCTACACTCTCGTCTAGTCCAAGCAAATACCTACCCAATGGTACAGGGGAGGAAGCTTGTCTGTCTGTGTATTCACTGAATGTTGGTTTGTTTGATTGTTTCTCATTCTGAGTTACTAATCACAAGTCTGAAATAGGAGTTCAAAAATATTCTACTTGTGTATTCCTGGAATATACAATCCAATAAATTAAAATAAAATGTGATTCCAAGTCTGTAATACCTCTGTGACACTTGGTGAAATTTAAAGAAAGTTAATCTTAAGAGAACCCCTCTCAACACAAGCTGCAAAGGATTCCCAAACATAAAGCCTTTCCTAATATGAGGTCATGATCCAAAATTAGAGAACACAGAGAAATAATTCATCATGAAGGAAAGCTGGCAGAAAAACAAGGCCCTCAAGAAATAACACATAGAGGAAATTCCATTTCAAAAGCTTAAAGATATAAAATGAAATAATACCAGAAAAGAAAGAGATATAATCAAAAAATAACAGGCAGATTTTTTAATCACAAATTAAGCCTATAGAAATAAAAACTCTAATCACTGTAATGAAAAACTCAATGAGTGGATTAAGCAACAAATAGAGAAGGCAATTTAAAAATATTTCTAAATTGGGAGCTCTGAAGAATTTCCTGTAATGCAATACAGAGCTGAAGATCTGTTGAATATGAAAAAAAAAGAGAGAGATGAAGATTAAAATGAAATCCAATATAAGCCCAATAGGAATTTCATTAGGAGACAAAACACATAATGAGAAGAGGAAATATTTGAAAAAATAATGGCTGTGAATTTCCCAGAATTAAGGAAAACCATAAATCCCTAGAGTCAGTAAAGACAAAAGCTCCAAAGCAAATTAATGAATTTGAAAAATAATCTTAATTTTTCATAGAGAAGAAAGCAACTCAAATGTCTAAGTAAATTAGAATTTATATCAATTTAAAGCAAATTCCCTTTCTTAGATTTCAGTTATTTCTTAAGTAATAATTCCATCAATGTCTAATGAAGGGGAACAAAGTTTGTTCCCCAAATTGTGTCTCTTTAATATGAGGATTATTTTTAGGAAACAAAAGACTCAGAAAGTTTTTCTTGTCACCTTGCCCTTAACTGCCTAAATGAATTCAGATAAATGGTCTGTAACAGGAACAGATGTCATCAGGGATATCTACAAAGCATATGGGCTAAGTGAGGTGGGAGAGACAGTGGGGCCTAGAGATCAGAGTCCTTTCCACGTCCCATTGTCTCTGCGTGGCATGGCAAACATTTGTTTTGTCATCTGAGAAGAAATCACTACAACAGCAAATATTTATTTGGGTAATTAGATTTGCAATTTGGGAGACACAGACTCAGTCAGAAACCCAAAATTGTGTTCTGAGGAAGACAAGGAAGGCAAGGGTTTATAAAGGCAAAAAGATATAAATTATATGGGTTGTCTTGCAAAATTTGTGATTCTGCTGGCAACAACTTGTCTACACGTGATTGGTTGCTAAAGCCATATCTAAAGCAAAAAGTTCTTAACTATGGGGGTAAGCATATTTCTTGAAAAAAAGTCAAGATGGCAACAGTGAAATAAAGTTCAAAACTTACATTTCAGGGGGCCTGCCCAGTGGGGTAGTGGTTAAGTTCATGCTTCAGTGGCCCGGGGTTTCACAGGTTTGGATCCTGGACATGGGCAGATGCACTGCTTGTCAAGCCATGCTGTGGCAGCGTCCCATATAAAGTAGAGGAAGATGGGCATGGATGTTAGCCCAGGGCCAGTCTTCCTCACAAAATAAGTTACATTTCATCTGGGTAGAGACGTGCCATGCATGCATATGCCCCATTTCCTTAATGGTCTCTGACCTCCATTTTAGAAGACTTGACATATGTTCCTCCATTTTGTTATTGCTATCCATAGTTTACCAAACATTTGCTTTTCTCTCTCCATGCGATTTGCCTTCCTTCCCTTTGAAGTCCCAAACCACTACCCCCAACATCCTCTTTTGTCTTTTGCTGAAGATGGTATTTAAGGTGGTGGCTTCTGTTATTTGGTGAGTTACTCAGTTTTCCTGGGTTTCTCCCATGTATACATAATATTAGACTTTGATTTTCTTCTGTTATTGTCTCAAGTCAATTTAACTTTTAGACCAGCCAGAAGAACCTAGATGGGTAGAGGGAAATTTCTTCCTCCCCTACACTGCTAAACACCAAGGGCTGTACTAAATACTAAGTTTAGAAAGAGTAGAAAGAAACTCTTGAAAAGGAAACACGTAAACCAACCATAAATGTAGAGTGTCATAATTTTCTCATGAGAGAAAGCACAGTGATTGAATGTGCTTCATTAAGTATCTTTTCTCTATATTTGCACTGCTTACATGGACTTGCTCACTCTGAGCCCCAGAATATTGGTGCAAGAATAAGGTAGGATTCTAGTGGTGCCATTGTGGAAAAAATGGGATCTGATCCCATTGGAACCCTCTGATGAATCAAGCAGATATTTTCTCAGTACTGCCCATTTGAGGGATCACATATCCACAATCCCTGGGCTCTAATAGTCAAGGATTGCTGCATAGGGTATTATTTCCCCCACTCTTGCAGTTTGGAGCATCCACAGTGAGAAGCAGCTTCTCACAAGTGTCCCAAATACATCATGGGAAAAGCCTTTGTGCAAAAATGCAAAAGTTTCTTAGCAATGGCTGGTCGGAAAAAGTAGACTGAGAAGATATGTGGGAGGACACAAGAGGTGTCTGATACCATCAGGTTTTTATGAGCAAACAAACCAAAAATATAACATATACACAAAATCAATCACATTTTTTCCAAAGGAAACTTGAATACCCCACAGTCTGTTCAGTAACTGTTTAACTCCCAGTGACACCTAGTGGTGAAACATAGACATTCACAAGCATCAAGTTAGAACTCTTCCTCTGAAAATTTTATGTTGCTTAGCTTCACTCCATTCTGAGTGAAAAATCCAGTGCCTGATGTGGATACTCACCTGCAGTAAAAGCTGTTCATCTGTTGGGACCCTTGTCCTAAGCCACCACTTTAAGAAGCGCAGGCAAACTCAATTAGGTACCTTGTATGTAAACTATATTGATGTGCGGAGCTTTGTAGTAAGACTTTGCTGTAAGTGGAGGATTTTATCTGACTCGGGGCTACTTCCCCCGTTTGTTTTCCAGTTACAGTCAGCCTTAAGTGAGATCTCTATATTGCATTTGTGATCTAAAAAATCCTAGTTTCTTCAACTTTGGGAGTCACTCTACTTAAACCTCCAAATTAGAATATCTATGAGAAAGTATATCAAGTAAATTCCATTAAGCCAATTTAAATCCATTCTTCTAAAACCAAAAATAATTAATTTCTAGTTTCCCAATTTTATTTATATTTTGTTAAAAGTATCATTGGGGGTTCAGCCCAGTGGCATAGTGATTAAGTTCACATGCTCCACTTAGGTGCCCTGGGGTTGGCCGGTTCAGATCCCGGGTGCGGACCTATGTACCACTTATCAAGCCATGCTGTGGCAGGTGTCCCACATATAAAAAATGTGGAGGAAGATGGGCAGGATGTTAGCCCAGGACCAATGTTTCTCAGCAAAAAGTGGAGGATTGGCAACAGATGTTAGCTCAGAGCTAATGTTCCTCACCTAAAAAAAATAATAATAATAAAATTAAAAAATTAAAGTATCATTGGTATCAATTTTTTATATGAGAAAATTATACATGGTAAACACTAATTGGCAAATTGAATGCTGAATTTTACCTGTGTTTTGCTTTTGTGAATTTTCTTTTGTAGCCATTTTTCAACCAAAATGCTATTTTCTCAGATAGAAATATACAGATCTAAATGTTACTGTACATGGTCTTATCCACTATAAATTTTACTTTGTGTTGGTTTTGCTGCTATGCATATTTATTTAAAAATTAAATAAAGCAAAAATATCTTAATGCATTGATGTAATTAATGAGATATTTCATGATTTTCATTTCTCCTGGGTTGATTTATTATATTGCTAATTTGGTTCTCCCACAGACTTTGCAAAGTGTCTACTAACTAGACGGGCTCTGGACTGAGAAAAGAGCACAGAACAGGAGCAGACGTACTCTGTTATAGAGACTATCATGTCACCTACAAATAAAGATGGTTAGGCTGCTTGTTTTACAATCTTTATGGCTTTAATTTCTTTCTTTTGCCCTATTCATTCTTATTTATTAATCTTATTGTTAATTAAGAAGATTGGGACCTCCAGTACAATGCTGAGTACAAATGGTGAGCACAGACATCCTTGCCTTGCTCCTGGTCTTAGAAGAAAAGCCTGTAATATCACCATTTAGCATAATGTTAGCTGTAAGATTTTGCTGACGCCCTTTATCAAATTGAAAAAGTTCCCTCTTATTCCTAGTTTACTGGGAGTTTTTGTCATGAAGAAGTGTGGAATGTTTCAAACATTTGATTTTTATCTGTTGAAATAGTAATGTGATCATTCTCTTATATGTTGTTAATGCAGTGAATTATGTTTGATTTTCAAATATTAAGCCAGTATTTCTTATCTGAGATAAACCCCAGTTGGCCATCCTATAATAACCTTTTCATACACTACTAGATTTTATTCAGTTTTGTTAAGGATTTTTGTGTCTAAATTTGTAATAAATGTTGATGTAGAACTTCTTTGTAAGTTTTTACTATTAGGGATATGCTGGCCTCATGAATTAAACTGGGAACTTCTGCCTTCTTTGTTTTCTGAAAGATTTTATGTAAGATTGGTATTTCTTCTGTAACAGATTTTTAAATATTTTTATTATTTACTGTGTTTTATTTTTAATATTTAATACTGATAATTTGGTTTTTCTCTCTTTTTTCCTTGATCATTCTTGCTAAGGATCTATCAATTTTATTAATCTTTTCAAAAACAAACATTTGGTTTTATTGATTTTCTCTATTGCTTGTTTTTTGTTTCATTGATCTCTTCTTTATTTTTATTATTATTTTCTATTTATATTGAGTTTACTTTCTTCTTTTTGTGTTGCTTCTTAAGGTGGAAGCTTAGATCACTGATTTTAAAACATCCTTATTGCTGTTTAATATAAGCATTTGAACCCTGGGGTTTCTCTTCACTTTGCACCACTTTAGAAGTATCCCACGTATTTTGGTATGCTGTGTTTTCATTATCATTTGGTTCAAAATATTTTCTATTCTCTCTTTTGAATTCTTTATTGACCCATGTATTATTTAGAATTGTGCTGGTTAATTTTCAAATATTAGGATATTGTCTAGATGTCTTATTATTATTGACTCCAAATTCAATTCCACTGTGATCAGAGAATATACTGAGTGATTCCAATCCTGTGATATTTATTGAGACCTCTTTATGGCCTAGCATTTGATCTATGATGCTAAGTGTTTCCTGTGTGCTGGAAAAAAAACCCATATATTCAGAATTTGTAAGGTATAATGTTCAACAGTTGTATATTAGCTCATGTAATATGGTTGTTCAAATTTTCTGCATCCTTATTCATTTTTGTTCACTTATTCCATCAATTGCTAAGTTAAGGTGTGTTAAAATCTCCAATCATAATTGAGATTTGTTTATTTCTCTCTGATTCTAAAGATCTTTCCATCATGAATTTTGAAATTCTGTTATTACATGAGTTGACAGTATTTTTATGCCTTCTTTATGAGCTGATCATTTTTTCATTATGAAATATTCCTCTTATTTACTATTCCCAGATCTCTTCAGTCCCTCTTGTATATCTGAGTTTACAACTTGTATCATTTCTCTTTATCCTGAAGAACCTACCATAGCATTTCTTAGTAAGTCTCCAGACGATGAATCCTCTCAGATCTCATTTATCAGAACATATCTTTATTTCACCTTAATTACTGAAGGATACTTTTGTTGAATATAGAATTCTAAGTTGAAAGTTTTGTTTGCTTTTTTCTCAATACAAAGAGGAAGTAATTCCGTTACCCTCTAGCTCATATTTCTAATAAGAAGGCAAATGCCATTCTTATCATTGTTCCCCTGCATGTAGTGTGCCTTTTTTCTGGTCTGCTTTTAGGATTTTCTCTTTGTGATTTTCAGCATTTTGTCTGTGATATGCATTGATGCAGTTTCTTTTGAATTTGTCCTGCTTGAGTTTTACCAGGATTTTTGAATTTGTAAATTGATATTTTTCAATTAATTTGTGGAATATTTGTCTATTATTTCTAAAAATATTTATTCTGCTCCAATGTAATTATTATGACTCAAGTCACAGACACTCTCTGCAATTATTTAAGTCTTTTCTCTCAATATTTTATTTTAGATGATTTCTATTGCCCTTTCTTCATGATCACTGACTTTTTCTTCTGCAGTGTTTATTCTGCTGCTGAGGTCATCCAACACATTTTTGTTTTTCAGAATACATTTTATGACTTTTGTATATTTTAAATTTTCATATATTCTATGAGATTCCCCATATGCTCACCCATTCTTTTTATTTTTACCTATACATTTCCAAATATATATATATTGAAAGTGGAAAGAGGTTTTATTTATGAAAAGACTATTGACAAAGTATAGGGGAACCTCAAGTGAAGTAAGCTGGAGCTAATAGCAGCAAAGCTGTCACCCCCTCTGAACCTTAATGACCAAGTAGAGGGAGAAGTTACCAGAACCTGGAAAGAGAGAGTCATGTAGAGTCAGCCACTTAGAGAGGAGCAGTGATATTTACTTGATGGACAGAGCTAGCCTGAAGCAATGCCCCAAGCCAAACATATTTCCAAAACTAGTTTTAACCTCCTTTTCTGCTACTGCCAGTATCTGGGTTATCTGTGGGTCTGCTTTTGATTTGCTGATTTTTTATGTATCCCAATTTCCTCACATATCTCACAAAGATTAAGATGTATTGGATGTTGTATACCAATAACAATGGAGACTTAACTATACAACTCTTTTGCTTTGTTTTTATTTTCAAGAGTGTGTGATCTCTTTCCAATGCATGGCTGCTGAAGAGAGAAGGTGATTATTCAGAATTCACCAACTATCAAGTTAATCTTGGCCTAAGAAGCATTTTTTTCTAATTGACATCACCTCTGATTAGCATTCCTCCCAGTGCCACAGCTGCTCCTGTCCAAGTCTAATTCTAGAAAACACTCTAGTCTCATGTATTCTCCAGACTAGCCCCACCATCACTGCCCTTTTCTCAGCAAAAAGAGTGGGAAGCCAGAGAGAATTGTTAGTTCAAATAAATTATTGCTGCATCTGGGAGTCTTCTAGATTCGAATCTCTCCAGCCTGTCACAACCATTGTCAACCACTCATCTATCTCAGTCTTGGCAGGTTTTCTTCTCCACTGTTGCCTCCTGTAACTTCCACTGCTTGAAAGTCATGTATAAAGAACTCTTCTCTCTGAAAACTCAGTCCATCTGGGATTTTCTTGCATCTACCTCTCTTCAGTAGTTTCATAGATAAGTACCAGTTTTACAACATCTAAATTTTTTGGTATTATCATGAGAACAAAGATCTCCTACATCTTTTCATATCCCAGCCAGAAAATTGTTTATTGTGGTTTAATTGTCACCAAATTGCAAAGAAAATCATAGTTTTTTCATTTTGTTTGTAACTGATCTGCTTCTCTTCACAATTATCTACTGCTGGGTAAAAGAAAAATAAAGAAGAAAAAAATGTAGTTATAAAAAAACTCAATGTGGAGTTTAGGGTTACATTTTTCTATCATGAGCCTAGGAGTTCCTACCTTAAAAAAAGAACAGAAATGGGACATATTCTTTGGGGCTATGAATCACAAAACTTAAGGTATCTGTAATTCCATTTCTTCAAAAGCAAATGAAAAAACAAAATGTGTAACAAATAAAAAACCTATGAGAGCTGAGCCTGGAGCTACTGTAGAGGAAGAGTAAGGGAGACAGCAATTGGATCACTAGGGACTTGGCCTTTGGGACATAGAATTGAAGCCAAGGTAGACTGTTAATGCCAGAGGAGTGGGAAATAGATGAGTAGGAAATCAAGAATGTCAGGGAGCCAGCCTAGTGATGCAGGAGCAGAGCAGAGCATAGTTGCCTGAGACTAATTTCCATTGTAACTTGTTACAGTATATAGGACTTGAAACAGCAAGGAAGTGGAAAGCTAAGACTTAAACACACACTCTGAGATTAAACCTCCACAGTGGCCAGAGCAAAAGCAAATACTCTTTGTAAAGTAGCTTCACCAAACTAGGGCAATTAAACTTACACAGATTACAAACAATTATGAACTCAAATAAAGATTACAAAACCATTATTCCAGTAGAGATGAAAAACAATATATGTAGATTACCTAGGACTAAAATGTTGTGATTGCAGGAGAGATGATATGTAATAGCTATGTGGAATTTTAAAGAAATTAAGGATGCAATTACAAAGATAACTCTACAAAAAGAAATTATTAGAAGTGGATATATATATATATATATATATATATATAAATTAAAACATTGGTGATATAATAAACTCTATAGGTGCATTAAATAGCATAATAGGCCCAGTTGAAGAGTGATTTAGAGAAGAGGAAAATATTTCTGAGGCATTTTTCCAGAATGCAAGAAAGAGAAATAAAGAAATGGAAAAATATAAAAGAGGAGATAAGAGATATGGAGAAAAACAAAATGAAAAAAGAGTGAAGATAGATTAAGAAACTTATGAATTGATCATGCAGTCCAATATATGCATTATAGGCATCCCAGAAGGAGGAGAGAGAGAAAAGGGGACAGAAAGCTTATTCAAAGAACTAGTGACTGAAAACTTCCACAACCTGGGGAAAGAAACAGACATCCAGACCAAGGAAGCCCAAAGATATTACCAAATAAGATAAATCCAAAGACACACACACCAAAATATTATTATTAAGTCAAAAGTTATGACAAGAGACAATCTTGAAAGTAACAAAAGAAAAGCCATTTGTTAAATACACAGAAATCCTCATAAGATCATGAGCAGATTATTCAGCATAGACTGTTATAGCTGTAAGATGTTTTATGTAAGCCTCATGGTAACTAGAAAAGAAAACCTAGAGTAGATATGCAAAAGATAATGAGAAAGGAATCAAAGCATACCACTACAGAACAAGATCAATATTTAAATCTCCATATACTAGGTTTAAAAATATACTTCTAGGGAGTTCATTAGTCAAAGGAGAAATTGTACTGAAAATTTATAAGAATTTAAGATAGAATAACAATAAAATATTCAATATAGGTCAACTAGATTAATATTTTTGTTTTGTTGCTCAAATCTTCTATATCTATGCAGATTTTTTGGCTACTGTACTTACTAATAATTGTGAGAATTGTATTGAAATCTCCTGTCAAATTACCTCCATATTTGTACAAAGTGGTATTTCAAGGGAAATCTGTAGACTTTAAAATGCTTATATTGGAACCAATAAATTAATGAGCTGAAAATTAATGAACTAGATGACTAATTTTATATTTAAGTAACTTCAATATAATTTTAAGATATCACTAAATAGCCTGGGTTCACTTTGGCTGGGGTTCACAATGGTGGGGTCCATTAGGGGCCTGCAGGCTCATGGACCCAGGATGGAAGGATGGGAGGGGGTCAGCTGACTGAACACAGCATGAGTGAAGTTTCCTGCATAAAAAGGAGGTGACTATTTGTAATGGCCTCAATATTTCATGGCAGTGGCCTTCTAATCAGCACAGAGGAGCAAAGATCCAAATTGCCAAGTCTCAGCCTGACCTGTGAATGCAGAAAATATAATTGAAGAGACTGGATGAAATGGAATGCCAAATGGGTGCAGCAATGACCTATTGACTTAGAGGACAATGGAGTGTAAGCTGGATATCAAATACCCTTATGTTTGCCATGCCAAACTGAATGCCATCATGAACAAAATTTGGCAGGTATAAAAGGCTGTAGTATGTATGTCGCCTTGTTCCCACGTAATGAATGTGTTAAACTCATCATCTTGGCAGGTATAACAGAAGTTATTTTCATGTCTGATACATACCATGACAATGACGAGACAACAGCTGTGAAGCTTGTATTGATATAGCTGCAGAACATTCAGGAAATTCACACTGAAGTGCAGCAAGATTTTCATTGACTTTGATTCGGTTAACAGTAGACCAAGTTAGAAACTTCAGGGCATTATATCTCATCAAATCTCCAAAAGATTGGGATTACCCTCTGCTAAGAAGCTGCTAATGTCTTTCATCTTGAAGTTACACATAACTTTATAACAGTCAGTAGAGGAAAACTAGACATCTAAAAAATATAATGCCTCAAATCTTCCTGTCTCTCCTGTAATATGGAATCTACATCTGTTTAAACTCTTGATTTAATAAAGAGTTTAATAAAGAAGCCTGCAGATGGCTTGTCACATAAGGCTGTAGTGAGGGTACCACCCCTTTTGTATCTTGGTTTGCTGGGATGCCATGGTTCTGCAGAAGGGCATCAGCTATCTGTCACCCACTCCATTTCAGCAACTGCTCTTCATTGTGAAGGGGATGAAGAATATCCTCTACTCACTCTGGGTCCTTTCTGGCTGGGCTACAAATCAAATTGACATGAGATCAAATAGCAGGAGAAAATCAAACAAAGCTTTATAACATGTATAAATGGGAGAGACCAGGAAAACTGAGTTTCTTGACAAAATGGAGGAGGTTCTTCTCTTAAATAGAAAGACAATGGAGGATGTTGGGGCTGGGTCATTTATGGGAGATTACCAGAAAAGCACAGTAAGGTTATTATGCAACCTTGCCTTCTGCCTTGATAAGTTTCTAGAGAGGAGATCATCTCCCCTTCTTCCAGGTACAGAGAGGGAAATACATTTACAAATAGAGATTTCCCTTACAAATGTAAATATTTGGTTTTAGCAAGGACCCTCCCAGTCTATCAATACCCAGAGTAATCTCTGGTGATGGCCCATCCCAGGGACAGGCCTTCTATCCCAAATGCTTTTAGGCAATTGGCGGGGGGGGGGGTCAAAGCCTCCTTCAGAGAAAATAATAAAGGTAAAGAGACATATTTTGAGATGGCCAATTCTGATCCCCCACAACTGCTACAAATGCAGGAAGGACAAATAAATAATTGCTTTCTCAGATCACCAATGACTTCTCCATGCAACTGTATAAATTATAGCCAGCTTTCCATTACCCTTAGAGACAAAACTGCAGCCATCCCAAAGTACACAAGACCATGAAAAATATAAAGAATAATCCCTTCTATTGAGTTTAGTTCATATATTCACTCACCAAAAAGTCGCTCAACACATGCTAGTGTTAACCTAAAAATAAAGAGCCAAACTGAGAGGCATTTGTTTTGGGATCAAAAAATTGCAATTCAAGGTACACAGATTCTGGTAACAACCCAAAAAGTGTCCCGCTAGGGAGTAAGAGGCAGGAACTTTTAAAGGCAGAAGAGGGAGATTTGCGTTACAAAGAATGTTAATTGGGGTTGAGAGCAGAAAGCTAATCTTGGCTAAAGATAATTGATTGCTAAGGCTAGCTAGAGGGAGGCAAAAGTCCAGCACTGTGACTAGTTGCAGGTTTCTCACAGCCTTCTCAGAATATTTGCATCTTAACTCAGTTTAAAAGTTCATGTTCTAGGGCTGGCTGGGTGATGTAGTGGTTAACTTTGCATGCTCTGCTTTGGTGGCCCCAGGGTTTGTGGGTTTAGATCCCAGGCACAGACCTACAAAGACATGCTGTGGCAGCATCCCACATACAAGATAGAGGAATATTGGCACAGATGTTAGCTCAGGGCCAATCTTCCTCACAAAAAAAGTTCATGTTCTGCCAGAAGAGGATGTGCATAAGATCCATTTCCTTCATGGCTTCAATGGCTATTTTAAAGCCCTTAGACATAAGTGACTCCATTTTGTTCCACATTTCACATTTCCCCCTTATGATTGAGATTTTTCTCTGAAAGCATTGCTGACCAACGGTATTTAGTCCCGTGTAGCTGGGATGGACCTGTCCCAGAAAGTCATGTCCCCTGCCAAGGGAAATTTTTTTCCTTTTTTGTTTTTTTGATGATTATTCTAAAGAGTCAGTGTCATAAGGGATAGACCACATTTAAGCAACAAGGTGGTGGTCAGGAAATGACTTAGGCAGTTTCCTTGCCTGAGAATTTCCTCTAGTTAATCTGAAAGGTTCAGGTGAATAAGACTTCTCTTTCATTTCACTACATTGACAGAAAATAACCTTGGCATTTGTAGATGTTCTGGAGCAGATCTGAGTGATTAGTAGCATAGGAAATTTAAATACAAGTACACATAACAAAACTCCAATAATAAACAGACAAATATGTTGTGATATTCTGAAACCACCAGCTAACTAAGTGAATCTTTCTTAGCAAGAATGTTGAATTATTGTGTGTCAATAAATTTATCAGTGTGATAGAGTAAATATATTATGAAAAGAGTCAGTAATAAGGTTAGAGTGGTGTTACTGTACATACTGGCCTGGTCCAAAATCTTGGGAAGACTGTCAACATCAGGTGCCAGCTGCTTCTCTTCCTAGTCAATTTAGTTTGGAGGTTTCCAGCATTTGTACAGGACTGGATGTCAGGCGGAGCCTTATTTAGCTGTGAGATGTATCTCCAAGGTTCAATGGCTTGTAGCTCTGCAGCAATTTCAGCAGCCAGGAGCACTTGGTAAGGTCCTTTCCAATGGGGCTCAAGGGCTGTCTTCCTCTGGTGATGCTTCCAGAATACCCAGTCACCAGGCTCTAGGCTGTAACCAACAGGGTCCTTTAAATTACAATCCAGGAAAGCTTTTTAAGTTGATGATAGGCTTGAGCATAAGATATTAGAGATGTACAATACCTTGTCATACTAACATAAGACAACAATGGATCGACAAAAGTTTGCATACAAATAGACATTGGTCTGCCAGTGATTATCTCATGTTGAGTGAGTTTATGTCTTCCAAAGGGGGTACTGAAAACAATCAGTGAGAGCAAAGGTAATACCTAAGTCAAGGGAATCCAATCTATGGGTATGTAACAAAATCTCAAAGACCATTACCAGGACTAGAATCTAAAATCTATAAAGGTGCAAACTTAATTCTTCTCTCTATAATTACTTCCATTATTTCTACCAAAGATAGCCACATTAAAACTAATTTATTTGTATTAAAACTTGGCCTGATTATTTATATAAGTAAGAGTGTCTGAATTTTGGAAGGAGCAGATAGAGAAAAAAAGTAAGTTTTACCTTTCTTCACAAAGGTATCTTACCAAAGAGAAAAGATTTCTTTAAATCTAGAAAGCAAAACATTAGATCATCCTCTTCAGTTCATGAAGTTCTGTGTATTTAATACTTGTGCTGCTTGAATCCAGTTTTTCCATTAGTTTTCTCAATTTTCCTTGATGATTGAGTGTGATAGGGACAGTGATAATTCCAAGAAGTTTGCAAGGATTTTGTGAAGGCTCATAAAATTTGTCCAGGGATGTGGGTGCTTCCATCACTGGAGACTATAAAAGGTATACTCCAAGTGGAAAATATGTTTTCTAAGTTTCTTTACCACTTTAAGAGTATCAGCCTTGCAGCAGCGGAAGGCTTTAACTCATCCAGAGAACATACATACAGTAACAAGAACATATTGATGAACCATATTAAGTGTCAGTTGAATGAAATCCAGCTGCAGGTGCCCAAAGGGTCCAGAGGCAGAAGGTCTGGGCTACAAGGAACAGAAATAGTTTTTCTTAATGCACTATGGTGGGTGAAGGAATGCACAAACCAAGAAGTGTGGTATTCCAGGGAACATGGAGAAGAGTCAAGTGGCCATCTTGGATTTCCCATAACCCTGACTGAGTGTTTAAATTACAGCCACTGTCTACCCATCTTAGTTTCTCTCATTCAAGAGCAGACTGTTGCCATGTTGCAGGGACATCAGGATGGCAAAACTCTCACAATAAGGAGGCAGAGTGGACTTCATCCACAATTGCCAGACTTTAAAGATTCTGTTGTTGCTGCCTTTATGTGAAAGTCAGCTAGGGCATTTTCCTGATGCACAGATTCAGTTCTTTTAGTGTGATCCTCAATTTTGATGACTGAGACCCAGTTTAATTATAGGCGTTTCCTTTCTATGAAGTATTTTTGCAAAAGCATCAGAGTAACTATAAATAATTAAAGACTTTAAAATGGTTCATTGTATTGCAATTGACAAATACATTTTGTTATTTGCATGACATAAAATCTTTTAAGATAAAAACTAGTTATGACTGATAACATTATAGGGGATATTGGATTTTTAGGAATTTCACATAATTTCTAGAATGTTCGTGTACCTATGCAAATACCACATAAAGAAGCCTTAATGTTATTTTTCATTTGAAAATGCTTTCCACATAACTTAACATATCAAACAAGCTTAATTAATTTAACAAACCTTTTGGAATCCAGGTCAAAAAAGACTTCATTTAGAGTATGATTTGGGGAAGTTTGTCAAAAAAAATCAAAAAAAGGTTTTAAACACTTGGTCAAATGTTATCAGAGGTCACTGTGAAATAATAGTCAGTTACCCATTTAACCATGGTGACAATGAAAGACTTTTAGGCAAATACGAAGAGTTAGATGGTTCTAAAAAAAAAAATAATCTTAGCTCTTATAATTAAAGACCTGATAAAAACAACAAAGGAAATTATTTTGATAAAACATAAAATGTCCTCCTTTTAAGCAGACTACTCAAAGGTAAAGAAAACTTTTCATAATCTCTTCATCAAGAGCAGACTAAAGCCCAAAACAAACCTTGTCCTTATAACAGAGAGAAAACCAAATTCTAATTTTGCACCAGCTTACTTTTCATATTAAAACTCATTTACTTCATTAAGTTCATTCCAATCTTAGCCAGCTTGACTATGCATAAAACTTCTTTTCTCAGAGTTCCTTTTTCATAAACCTTCTATAAATTTCTTTTTTGTATTCAGAATCAATCCTTTCCTTTTTCCCATAACCAGTTCTATTTTAGGAGAGATTGACTTTCTTAACAAAAATATATCCATTCTTTCTATCTTCTTTTACTGAAAACATGCATTTTCTCACACCATAAATTTTTCAATGTGACACATGGCATGTTTACTAATAGACTCAAATATCTTTTAGTTTTTTCTTTTTCTATAATAAGAAGCCAAAAGTATATCAATGTATGTTTAGTAATTAAAGTCTAATATTTTATCTTATTTGGAACTGATTTAGATACTCATTATATTTCTATCCCTTAACTTAATTTAGCAAAATTCTAGGGTTTCAAGTTACCAAAAGGTTTTGAAGATTTTAAGTACATATACCATAACACATAATTATTCTAAAAAGTTCACCTAAAAAGCTTTTATCTTACTTATATCTATTTAATTTACTTGTTCCCAATAATTATGTTGAGATTACCTGAAAAAATACTTCATGATACATTAGACAAAGTTAGTCATCAATTTTTGCTGGCAAATTTTGTAACAGGGATAACATGAATGTATTTGACTTTTAACAAACCCAGGTAGAACAAAGTTTTATATTAAGTTCTGGTAACTCTAAGGACACAACTATCTCAATTAACCCAACAAACTTAAATTAGCTTTAATACCAAATATTTTCCCGGAACATGTGATCCTGAAATTCATTTGGGTTAGTTTCTATTACATTTTTGAGAGTATACTCATTTTGTATAGTACTTGTTTCTTTTTAAGCCAATTAATAGAGTTCTGTTATAAATTAGGAATTGGTGAAAAGGAATGGCTGGAAATTTAACTGCCTCTAGAGTTGCGTTTCAGTTTTGCAAAGATTTGCAAAATGTAACTTAAATGACATAGATTGATCAACCCATCCAACTATGTTGTCCTCAATTTGCTTCTCTCCCTCTGGGTACATAGTTTTATTTTCACTTAGGGGAGACAGACTGAAAATTGCCTATCAGTCTCTGAATATCAGCTTCAAATTTGGCCAAATTTCTGATTATAAAGTTATCAGATCCTTTCAAATATCTCACTAGGTTTCTACTGGAACAAGCAATAAAGTTTTCTGGCAGTATTAAACAACCCCATTAATTCTTATTGTAGTTTTCCCTAGACTGTTTAAGGGAATAAGAGATCACTTTACTGGGAAGACTGTCAGAGGCTTGTCAACTCTGGGAGGGGCCCATATTGGGGCCCTCCCACAAGAGTAGATATGAAGGTGTCTGTAGGGCCACTAACTTGGTCGACTTTTGTTTACAGTTGTGCAGTGTTTTCTGTCGAGTATCTCATAGCTTTAATTACATTAGCTTTTTACAATGAAACTTTCACTGAAGCTCATTTGGAATTTTGAATATTTTGCTTTTAAGTGCACCTTTTAAATGATCTTATCAAATTAGAACATTCCTTCTACTGACCATTGTAATTTTAAATTATTCTTAGTAATTTTGGTTCATTGAAAGAGAAATTTACAAGAGAAGGGTTTATGGTTCTCAAACATAAAGCCAGCTGGAGTTCCTGAGGGAGGAATTTCTCAGAAAACTTTAGAAAATGAAAGACCCATGTTAAAGAAAAGCATGCAAAAAAGAATGACAATACGGTGTTGGGGAAGAGGGAGAACTTCGCCTCTTTCCCTTAAGGTTCTTATGGCTGGCCAAATAATTTAAAAGGCAGGTTAGCAGGAGAAAATCAAACAAAGCTTTAATAACATGTATACATGGGAGAAACTCAGAAAACTGAGCAACTCATCGCTGTGACTAAGCTGCTTGCTTAAGTATTTTTCACCTACAGATTAACAGGGTGTTGGGGTATTGGTTTGGGATTTCAGAGGGGAAGAAACAATTTCCATGAAGATAGAAATGCAAATGTTTGTCAGATGACTCTTCACTGGGTCACCTATAGAGAATGTGGCCCAAGAGAAAGAATTTGGTGGTAAGATGGGCTTGTTGGTGTCTTTCTTATCACAGTTATTTTACATTATATTACAACTGTTGTATGACAGTGGCGCCTTCCTGGAACAGGCCTTCTATGATAAATTCTTTAGGGAGTTTTGGGGAAGCACCAATGTTCTTTCTGGGCCTTCTGAGCTTAGTTGTCTTCGGCTCAAAATAATTCACATACCAGAGTGGCGGATCTTGGGGTGGCCTGCCAGGAACACCATCAAGGGAAATCCCTCAAATATGTCAGAGTACTCACCAATCAGGGGAAAAAAAACCTCTGTTGAGGAAAGCCCCTCCTGTGACAATGACCTTGAGCCAAAAAAGCCTTGCTGACACTGAGACTACCCCAACCCCCCCAAAAAAAGGCATTGACCTTGACCAAATGGAGAAAGGTCAGAACCAGAGAGGGCTCATGTTTGGAAGAGTCAACAATCCACAGAAATGGTGAGTGTAAGGGGCTCTTATATGGCACCTGGTTCTAGGGGACACCAATTCACAAGGGTGAGATCCCTTCTGGTCTGACTTTTGGCACCATGTATGTTAACCTAAAAATAAAGAGCCTAATGTGAAGCAGAGAGACATTTAATTTGGGATCAAAGAATTACAATTCAGGGGACACTGATTCAGGTAACAACCCAAAGATTGTCCTGTTAGGGAGTAAGATGCAGGGGCTTTTAAAGGCAAAAGAGAGAGGTCTGTGTTATAAAGAATGTTAATTGGGGTTGGCAGCAGAAAGCTAATTTTGCCTAAAGGTAATTGATTGCTAAGGCTAGCCAGAGTATGACAAAATTCTGACACAGTGACAAGTTGCAGGTTTCTTGCAGCATTCTCAGAATATTTCTATCTTGACTTGGTTCAAAATTTCATGTTCTGCCTGATGAGGATGTGCATAAGACCTATTTCCTTAGTGGTTTCCTGGCTCCATTTTAAAGCCCTTAGATACAGGTGACCCCATTTTATTTCACATTTCACACTTGGTACCAAGTATCTTAGTAGGCACATACAGAGGTTGACAAAGTATTCACTCCTATCCAGGAGCTTTAAACTACAGAAATATATTTAAACCAAGAATTAAAATACATTGTGATATTTGCCATTTCAATATCTAGAATCCCAGATACAAGCCTGTTCAGCAAAAGATTCCCTAGAGAGGCATGTTGACTGCCTAACCCCTGTGGTGTCCATAATTTGACAACTTGAAAGCACAGCATGTTTTTCAACCTGAGGGCTAACCTTCTGTGAGGTAAAGAACTGTGTTGGATTGTGGTAGTCAGAAAATGCATGTCAGAATGTCATTTCTCTCCATAATTTGTACAATATGACTCTTCCCCTCTAACCTCATTGACTATTAGTTCTGTTTTCATCATGTGTGACCTAGATTACTGCCACATACTCTTAGTTGTACATTGAAATTCAAATCCTCTCCATATCTATTCAGCGCTCTGCTTCAGAGCTGCTACATAAAATATAAACCCAACCATGTCAAGCTCATGACTAAAATACTTCAATTACTTCCATGATAAGTAAACCAAACTCCTAAGAATGCCAATTTTATTGGCTCATGTATCTCAATCCCCAACAAAACGGGTAGGGGAGGTAGAGGGGAGTGGGTCACATTAGAAGAGAAACTGACAGACTATTTGTACTGGTGAACATTTATGAGCATAGATGTGAGAATCTGAAATTTATATAAAAGGCAATGGGGAGAGAATGAGGTAATTATATAGGCCATCTAGACACACAATCCTAAATGAATAATCTGAGATGGGTGGGACATTCTATGATTAGAATCCAGCCTGAGTAGAGGGTCCTGGGTATCCTAGGGGATCCCAGTGCTCATCTCTCACCAGATTTCCCCAGGCTCCCTATGTTTGCCCCACTGGTGCTCAGGCCAAAGGCATCCTCATGTTTACCTTTACCTAGGCTCTTATCTAGCACTCCCCCAAGTTCACCTCAGTGGATGATTTTGGTCCTCCGAGAGAGAGTGCTCTCCTCAGAACACTGATGTCATGTCCCACTCCACAGTTTCACACTCCATAATCTCCCTCTCTGTCACTGGAAACCTCACTCTCTGCTCACTTCCCTATCTGAGAAACCACTCTGCTTTCCACAACCACATGCCTTTTACTGGGCCTTCCATTGCTTGGTCAGCACTTCTCCCAGTTATTCTCTCCCCTGTCTGGCTTCCAGCAGCAGTCCTTGCCTCTATTCAGTGTCCTCCTCCCTCTCATATCTACAGGAGTGGAAAGACTCACATCCTGAGAGTGAGGATACACTCCTAGAGGGGCCACTTACTAGAATACATTTATTAACACTATAGATTTCACTTTCACCACTGTGAAATGACTGGATTGAAAGAATTTGATAGTCTCTAATTCTGCTTCCACTTTCATATTATTTAATCTGGTTTGTGTTCATATTCATTATTTACATAGTCTTTTCTTTCTCTGCTACCTGGGCCTCATTTCTTACTTTTCTATGTCTCCATAATGTTTTCTATTTACACTTGATCTGAGTTCCATGGTCCTCCTCTCTATCTTATCATCCCTCCTACCTAATCTCCCTATCCACTCATTCTAACACTGCTCACCACCTTGGCTAAATTTTGAAATCAAAGCATTGCCATTTCACTTGACCCTTAGGTCTCTGTGTACAAAAATATGAATTGCAGGAGAGATGCTTTATTTGCTAAATAGAAACCAGGAAATAAAAAAATTACAAAACACATAGATATACTGGGTAAGCTATAGTTTTAAAAATTATTTATACATACATACACCAACCTCACAAATGATAAGGAAATCTTTAAAAAACAAAATAAATAAGACATTGAAAACTAGAAAGGGTAATTGAAGCTGACACTGGGCTTCCTAGGGCATTGTCAAGATTTGGTTCCCAAGGACATTGGCTAAAGTAGCCACATGGGTGAGGAGATAAAGTCCTGAGACCACCCCAAAAAAGATGCAAGTTGGATGTGAGACTTTCCACTGCACCCTCAGTGAAATTGGACCAGGAAAAAAATCTGTTCAACTGAACAGGGATATAGCAAGGAATCATGTGGATGCCTTAGGCTATGCCTAGGAATTTTGAAAGTTATTCTTATGAAAATTCTTAATCATAGGTTTGCCCTCACATGAGTTTGGCATTGAAAAATATTCTACTTAATTTGGAATGCCCAATCCAAGAAATTAATAATAAAAAGTGGTTCCAGAAAAGGAGAGATGAATAAACAGAGCACTGAGGATTTTTAGGAAAGTGAAAATAATCTGCATTGTATTATAAAGATGGATATATGGCACTATGCATTTATTCAAACCAATAGAATGTATAAAATCAAGAGTGAACCCTAAAGTAAGTTATGGACTTTTTGTGATTATGATGTGTCAATGTAGATTTATCTTTGATAAAAAAATATGCATTCTGGTGAGTGATGCTGATAATGGGACAGTTATGCATATGTGGAGATAATGGGTATATTTGAAATCTGTACACCTTCCTCTCAATTTTCTTGTAAACCTAAAAACTATTCTAAAAACATAGTCAACAAGAAACAAAAAAATGAAAAATGTACATTATGAACAGTTATTGTTCAATGAAAAAACCAAAGGAGAAATCAAAAAATAACTGGAGAAGCATGAAAATAAAAACACAACATAATAAAACTTATGGGATGCAGCAAAAGCAACATTAAGTGGGAAGTATATAGTAATACAGACCTACCCCAAGAAACAAGAAAAATCTAAAATAAATTATCTAACACTATACATAAAAGAACTAGAAAAAGAATAACAAAGAAAACTCACAGGTAGTAGAAGGAAGGAAATAATAAAAATCAGAGCAGAAATAACTGAAATAGAGACGAAAAACAATAGAAAGGATCAATGAAACTAAGAGCTGGTTCTTTGAAAAGATAAAATTGGCAAACCCCTAGTTAGAATCACTAAGAACAAAAGAGAGATGGGGGCTCAAATAAATAAAATCAGAAAAAAAAACAGGGGAAATTGCAGCAGATCCCACAGAAAGACAAAGGATTACAAGAGCACTATGAAAGACTAAATGCCAACAGATTGGATAGCCTAGAAGAAAAGGAAAAACTCTTAGAATCATACAACTTCCCAAAGCTGAGTCAAGAAGAAATATAAAATCTGAATAGACCAATCACAAGCAACATGATCCAAACAGTAATCAAAAGCCTCTTAAAAAACAAAAGTCCAAGACCAGACGACTTCTCTGGCAAATTCTGCCAAACATTTAAAGAAGATTTAATACATATTCTTCTCAACTAAATAAAGGGCCTTTACGACAATCCCATATCAAACATCATACTCAATGGTGAAAAACTGAAAGCTATTCCTCTAAGAACAGGAACAAGATAAGGATGCCCACTCTTACCAATCTGATTCAACATAGTATTGGAAGTCCTAGCCAGAGCAATTGAAAAAGGAAATAAAAGGGATCCAAATTAGAGAGGAAGAAGTAAAATTTTCACTATTTACAGATGACAGAATTGTACATATAGAAAACCCTGAAGAATCCATCAAAAAACTATTAGAAATCATTAAAAATTATGGTAAAGTTGCACAATACAAAATCAACATACAAAATTCAGTTGCATTTCTATAAACTAGTAGTGAACTAGCAGAAAGAGAAATCAATGATACAATCTCATTTACAATGACAACCAAAAAAATAAAGTATCTAGGAAAAAATTTAACCAAGGAGGCGAAAGGCCCATACACCAAAAATTGTAAGTCATTTTTGAAAGAAATCAAAGAAGACATTAAGAAATGGAAAGATATTCCATGCTGATGGACTGGAAGAGTAAGCAGGTAAAATGTTTACATTATCTAAAGCAATCTACAGATTCAATGCAATCCCAATCACAATCCCAATGATATTTTCCATGGAAATAAAAGAAAAAATCCTAAAATTTGTATGGAACAAAAGACACTGAATACCCAAAACATTTCTAAGAAAAAAGAACAAAGCTGGAGGTATCACACTCCCTGATTTTAAAATATATTACAAAGCTGTAGTAAGTAAAACAGCATGGTACTTGCACAAAAACAGACACACAGATCAATGGAACAGAATTGAAAGCCCAGAAATGAAGCCACACATCTAGGGACAGCTAATTTTTGAGAAAGGAGACAAGAACCTACAGTGGAGAAAGGAAAGTCTTTTCAATAAATATGTTGGGAAAACTGGACCGCCACATACAAAAAAATAAAAGTAGACCATTATCATACAGCATACACAAAAATTAACTCAAAATGTAATAAGACTTGAATGTAAGACCTGAAACCATAAAACCTGTAGAAGGAAACATAGACAGTATGCTCCTTGACATCAGTCTTAGCAGTATCTTTTTGAATATCATGTCTCCTCAGACAAGGGAAACAAAAGAAAAACTAAACAAATGGGACTACATCAGACTAAAAAGCTTCTGTACGCTGAAGAAAACCATCAACAAAATGAAAAGACCACCCACCAACTGAGTGAAAATATTTGCAAATCATATATCTAACAAGAGGTTAATTTCCACAATACATAAAGAACTCATATAACTCAACAACAACGAAACCCAATCAAAAAATAGACAGAGGATCTGAACAGACATTTTTCCAAAGAATATATACAGATGGCCAACAGGCACATGAAAAGATGTTCAACATCACTAATTACTAGGGAAATGCAAGTCAGAACTACAATGAGATATCACCTCACACCTGTCAGAATGGGTGTTATTAAAAAGACAAGAAACGACAAGTTTTGGAAAGTATGGAGAAAAGGGAATCTTCATACACTGCTGGTGGGAATGTAACTGGTGCAGCCACTAAGGAAAACATCATGGTGATTTCTCAAAAAAATAAATATAGAAATACCATCAGATCAAATTATTCCAGTTCTGAATATTTATCCACAGATCTTGAAAACACTAGTTCAAAAAGATATATGCACCCTTATATTCATTGCCTCATCATTCATGATAGCTGTGCCTTGGAAGCAAGCCAAGTGCCCATCAATGGATGAGTGAATAAAGATGTGGTGTATATATATAAATGGAATACTACTCAGCCATTAAAAGATGAAATCTTGCTATTTGTGACAAAATGGATGGACCTTGAGCGTACTATGCTAAGCAAAATAAGTCAGATGGAGAAAGACAAATACTATATGATTTCACTCATATGTGGAAGAAAAACAAACACATGAACACATAGATAAGGAAAACAGGGGAAGAGGAGAGGAAGGGGGTGGTAGGAGGGCAAAAGGGGTAAAGGGGCACACATTTATGGTGATAGACAAAAACTAGACTATTAGTGGTGAATATGATGCAGTCTATACAGAAGCTGAAATATAATGTACACCTGAAATTTACACAGTGTTATAAATCAATATAACCACAACAAAATAATTTTAAAAAACAAACAAATACATAGATATGGAGAACAGATTGGTGGTTACCAGAGGGGAAGGGGGCTAGGGAATGGCAAAAGGGGTAAAGGGGCACATATGTATGGTACTGGATGTAAATTAGACATTTGGTGGTGAACATGATATCAGTCCATACAGAAGGTGAAATATAATGATATACACCTGAAATTTACACAATGTTATAAATCAATGTGACCTCAATAAAACTATAAAATGATGTCAATTAAATAAATAAATAATTTACATTAGTAGTGTTGACCTTAAAACAAATAAATAGCCAGTTATTTCCCCAGGAAAAATGAATTTATTCATAGTCAGCAGAGAATTGAAATTTGGTGCCTGCAACAATGACAAGCCACGTGCAAGTCCCTCAGCAGTAAGAAAGGAGAAACTATTTTAGAGAGGGAAGAAGAAGTTGGGAAGGCTATCAAAAAAAAAAAACGAGTCCATTGGAGGAATTGAGAGTTTGATGTGTTGTGGCTTTTCATTGGCCAAATTGTGACAGTCTCTCATTGGATGAGCTTCATGCCAATCAAGAAGAGGAAGTCTTTCTTCTTTCTGTTGGGCTCTGCTATCACTTCCTGTGTAAGTGCTCCCCATTTTGGGCCTCCTGACTCCAGTCTAATGAAGTTTCTGCTTATTAATTTGGCAGTAGTACTAAATTGTAAAGCCAAAAAAACTTTTTCTAAACAATCAATAAAAAAGAAAATTTTGATTACCTTATGCCAGAGGACAGACTGGATTATCTTTTCATGTTCTCTGGAGAAAAGGATATTACAAAATCATTATCTTATAAAGAGACCATCAAAAACCATGCAGGTAAACATATAGGGGGAAAGCATTTTAGAGAAATGATAGGCAGTTAATTTAAAAATTATCTTATTTTATTAAAAGTAGATAGCTTTGGTTCATGAAATGTTTACCTGTAGTGCTCTATTTTTCTCATTGTAACAACCTATATGCGTTATTTCTTTTTTGCTAAGGCTAAATTTTAAAAAAAAATTTTTTTTGGTGAGGAAGATTGGCCCTGAGCTAACATCTGTGTCAATCTTCCTCTATCTTGTATGTGGGATGCTGCCACTGCATGGCTTGATGAGTACTGTGTAGGTCTGCACCTGGGTTCTGAACTTGTGAATGCTAGGCTGCTGAAATGGAGCAGTCAAACTTAACCACTATGCCACCAGGCCAGCCCCTAAATCAAATTTTTGACAATGACACCTAGGTTATTACTATAAGTTCATTTCTAACTTATCATTATCTTATCATTATCATTTATTTGTATAAACATATTTTCCAAGGCAAGGGAGAGAAATGCAACCAGCCATTCCAAAATTTATACAAAAAGAAACATGTTAAACATCAGAGTGAACTTCTGGGGAAATAATATAGTGAGATATTTCATAACTCATTTCACTGAGATAAATCCAAAGTAGAAAATGTAACTACATCCATATTGAACTGAAGGAAGAGTTGTAACTTAAAACAAAAACCAAGGAAGTTATAATCAAAGTTGGAATAAATTTTTACGATACATTTTCACTAATTTGATAAGATGAAAGATTGATGTCTGTAGTTTAGGACAATAAATTCAATTCACAAGACAATTAACAAAGAGACTACTGAGGCCTTTGTTAGAAACAACTATGGAGAAAAAAGTATTGTGGAAATAGAGGGTAAAGTAAAGTGTGAGAATCTTTTGGTGGACCCAAAGCAAATGGCTTTGGCTTTAGAAATTAGGGTGTGACCACACGAGTTTTGACCTTGTTGGTGTGCAGTGCCCTATAGAGTTCAACATAATTGGTTTTATATGCAGTGCAGCAGCCTCTTTACCTTTGAGGCCTGGACAGGTAGCTGTAGGACTTTGTATCTAGTGTCCATCTGAGGTTTTCACTGCGGCAGATTGCTGCTGCTCAGGATGGCTTTGCCCAAGTCAAGTTACTGTTTTTTGTATAGAGGGGTGTCTTAGGTCAGTTTCCTGAACAACTTATTGTCTATATCTTCTAGACACTGTGAGTGTGTAATTAATCCTGTCTCGTTCATCTTAGAGTCCTCTAATAATTTGCGACCTACATACAGCCAGTGTGCAGACTATCATGACACTTTAAATTTGCTCCATTCTTGGCTTCATCAAGTTTTCTGACCATATAGTCCCTTGGATTCTATTCTTATATTGTTATTCATATATTTTTAATTTTATGTGCACATTTTTAAGTCATTTTCAATTGTTTTTAAAGCTAACAATTGTGAATTTAAGCATGGGTTTGTAAGTTGCTTGATGATTTGGGGGACTTCTAAATTTTTATAAGATACTGAAACTTTGTTTTAATCTCTACTGTCACCTAGTGGTAAAATATAGACATTTATCCAATCTGTAGCTTTGGATGATTATTAAAACTCTGACATTTTCAACAAGAGGGTTTCAATGTTGCAGATATTTTGACTCTGTGCTTACAAATATGTGTTTTATATAATATTATATATTTTATGGTTTTTCTCTGAGTAGGTACTTCCCATGGTGCAACTCATTATTCCAATTCAATCTCTATTCCATAGAGCATCATTAAACATTTTCCAATTTTTGCTTTGTTGTACTATGTTTTGCTTTTGGAATCTTAAGTTTGGATTATTGAGGTAATCATTCTCCTCCATTTGTAGGCCCATGGATATCATTTGGTCTGAACAGACCTCCTCTGTAAACTGTTTGATTTATTTATTTATCCCCATTTCCTTCTTTTCACCACATTCTTATGTATTAATGTGTTATCCTTCTTTAAAATGTGGTGTTGTTTGGTGTGTACAACTTTAATTTCCACAAAAGGTATTATACTGTATGCTTCATATATTAATGTATTTCATTCAGCACTCTTTTACACTTTACCATGTTACTCTGTATATGTATCTATAAAATATACAGATATTGTTCTTAAAATTTCAAATACTTCTCTCAATTTTTCACTCATCAATTTTGTTCAGTGCATGCTTTGTTGAAGAGAAAGTCTTAATTTCATAAAGTAAAATTCAACAATTTTTACTTTTAGTTTAATTTAATTTTATTATTCTTTTTTTCAAAAATCCATCAATTTTATAGTTTGTGGTTCAGAAGCAACAAAATGCAGAACAGTGGAACAGTCTATGCTGCCCCCCCAACTGGATGTGCACTCTCTTTCCCTCCAGGGGATGAAGAACCCAGTACTCCTGTCCCTTCAGGAGCTGACTTAGTTACAGGACCCTGGGAGGGGTCAAGCCCTTAAGGGTGAAGGCAGGTAGCAAAGGGCACCATCACCATCAGGGGCCAACTGTTTACCTGGAACTGTGTAGGAGTGTATTAGGTTGTGGGGAATGTCCCACCATTGGCCATTTCTCCCCAAGGCTCTAGAGTTTCCAATTTGGGAATTTAGTTAAAGAAATAATTCCATACTAATAAGTCATAAAGATATTCTGCTATATGTTACTAATTTTGTAGTATTATCTTTTGCATTTAGGACTTTATTCCATTGCGAATAAACCTTTGTTCATCCTTTTCAAAAATGATTTAGATATTTGTAGTCATTTATTTTTCCATATAATATAAAAAAAAGTTTACTTAGTACCTCCAAAAATCCAGCTAGAATTTTCATTAGGTATTTGCTCAAGTTATAGAAAAAATTTTAAAGAATTATAATTTTTTATAACAGCTCCTTCCATACAACTCCAGTTATCAGAAATACTTTTATGATCTTCAATAGTACTTAGAATTTCTAGTACAAAATTAAAATCTAATTAACAAATTAGAAAAATATCAAATACTAAGTTACACCCTTTTACTTTCAACACAATTTCATAATTTAAAAAATGTCATCTTTCAACTTGATAAAGTTGCTTTTATATCAAGTGATCAGGAGATGGGACACAGGTGGGTGGGACACAACACCCAGCACCTTACATGTTCTCACAAATGGAGCGGCTTTGTCATCAATTCACTAACCTGCTTCCCTGGACTGCCTACTGATTCTGACAATACAATCAACTCCTTCCAATTGCCAAATCCCAGGGAGCTTATATTTCAGCTTCTGTTTTCTTCAAGTCCAGTTACAAGCCAGCCTCACATTTTACCCTATGGTCTCAATCCTTTCTTGAAGAGATTCTCAGTAGTGGAAACCCCTATCCCCTAAACATGATCCCACTGTGGGTGAGGCAGAGTGTTTGTCGAGGAGATCAACAGGAATGTATACTAGGAGAGAGGAAAGCTCTGTATTTATCCCATGTGAAGGTTGTTAAACCTACCAATAAAGAAAATAAGAAATAATTTTCAGAGATTTCATAGAGAATAACTTGTAAACAGAAAAGCAGGGAAAGAAAGGCTACAAAGATCTCTGAAGTTTGACTCTGGGTGATTAAATAGAGATATCAAAAAGGGAACGAACTGGGAGGAAGAGATTATTCATTGTATTTTAAATACCTGGAGACACAGCTGCTTCTCACATATTTTGAAATCCGTTTCAGTGACTATGTTTACCATACATAGGAAATACTGAATATGTGATGCATGAATGAATGAAAGAATGAACAAACATAATGTCAGGGGGAAATTCACAGAAAATGTTTTTCATTTTGATTAAGTGTCATTGCCATGGCATTTCATGGTTTATACTCCATACCACACCATCCAGTACAAGAGAGAGCATCTCTTTCCGCTACCATCAAACACAGGAATCAGGCTTCCTATAGACTGTGCCACTTTAGAGCAGGTGCCTAGCTCTGAGTCATCACTCTGAGCAAGGGTAAGTGGGATCTAGATCATGATTGGGCTTCAATTATAGGTTACCTCTCCATCCTTTAGCTTATCACATCCTCAAGGATGTTTTCTCATGATTGCCTTAGGCTGATCAGAGTCCAGACTACAGATGAGGATGGAGTCAACCAACCCAAAATCACATGGCTGCTGTGCGAGAGTGACACCATATATTGGAGCCTAGAGAAGCAACCAACCAGACTAATCCAAGTAGGAAGATTGCAGCGGTTCCACTGTTCTCCCACATCCCATATTTTTCACCTTTTCCTCCCCTCCCATCTCAACTTTATTTACCAAAACTTCCCACAAGTGCAGCTGCTGCCACCTGCACTTAGTCCTTCTACATGTTCTCGTTGCCCTGGGCTCTCAGTCAAGCTCCTTAAACAAATGAGTGAAGTCCTTTTCCCCTAGATCAACTCAAATAAATTGCTGTACTAAGAATCTAAGATAGAAATAACAAACAATGAAAACAGTAAACTGTAGAATCAAATTAGGAAGGCAAAATGTTCAAGCTCAGAAGAGAGTAATGGTCTTTCTCTTCCCCACTACTTTATACTCAATATGTCCCTGCAGCATATTAAGTGCTCAAGAATTACTTATGGAATTAATTACTGAATCCTAAAGTAATTGATATCTAGCCATGGATATCTCAACTCACACTTCCATTTGAGTCATTAGGCATAAAGAATCGATCTTCATTATTCATGAATTCTACATTTGCTAATTAGCCTACCTGTTAAAATTTATTTGTAACTCCCAATTCAATACTCACAGCACTTTCACATTCATTCATAGACACGTGCAGAGTGGCACAAACTTTGTCACTCTCCTCTCATGTTTCCAGCTGAGGTCAAACAAGGTGACCCTCTGCCTTCTTGTTTCAGTTCTCACACTGTAAATGTGTCCTTTTCTCCATCTATTTAGTGCCATATTTTATGCTTTTTAGTGCTCTTGGTTGATCATTTGGGTCTTTAAAATGGCCCTGAAGTACAGTGCTGAAGTGCTGTCTAGTGTTGCTAAGCATAAGAAGGCTGTGATATACCTTATGGAGAAGACGCACGTGTAGATAAACTTTGTTCAGGCATGAGTGATAGTGTTGTGGCCCATGAGCTCAGTGTTAATGAATCAACAATACAGGTCTCCAGAAGAAGGCAGAGGAAGTTTGCTGATCTGTATGTGGAGACACTCCAGAGAGTGCTAAAGTAATATCTATAATGCTATGATGAAGCTATGGAAAAATGGAAAATGAGCTAGATAAGCAGATTTATGGGATGATGACTGCTTTCTGTTTGTTTGTTTTAAAGGCAGAGTGGACAGCACAGCTGTGTGGCTGAAGCCCAATACATTTATCATCCCATTACCCAGGGTTGGGAACATGTTAAACACTTCTTGGCTGGTATTTTATTATAAAGAAATACTACATAAAATACATAAATTATTAGGAAATGTATATATATTAAATAAGGTGTCTTTAAGCAGAAACACACACAACAAGGCTATGTATTCATCAGTTGACACAGATGTTCTGACCTGAGGCTCACAGGAACCTAACCCTGTATTTCCCACAGGAGCGATGGCTCGATAGTCACTAACCCAGTGTTTGCAGTGACTGTAACACGACAGCCATGAACAGCGAGAATGTACTGCATGTGCTCTCCTTGCCTTCACCTCACTTCAGTCCTGAGGATCAACACTCTTGTTCTCTTCTCTCGACCATCTTCTTTTCTCGTCAGTGACACACTTGCACTACCTCTCAGGCATCACCTACATCAGTGCTTCTCAAATTTCAATGCACCTATGAATCCCCTGCTGAATTGATAAATGCAAGTTATGAGTCAGTAAGTCTGAGGCCCAAGATTCTATATTTCTAAGAAGCTCCAGGTGATAACTCTGCTGCCTGTTCCTGAACCACACTGAAGAGCAAGGACCTACATCTTGCCTTCCTATTTGTTTAGAAGAATTGCAGCAATAGTTTCACTCAGACAGGTCTCTTATAGTTAAATAATAAGAATGGCCAGAGACAACGTTCTGTTTCTCCTCAGGGGCTCAGATATGTCACCAAGGAACTAGGAAAGTGCAGATCTTTTGGTAACATGAAAAGACTTTTAGGAAGAAGAGCATCAAATGTCTCAACTACTACAAACATGTCAGGAAGGGAAAGAATAAGAAAAGACTATAAATTTAGTGTAACTTCAACACAGGATTTTATTGAGAACATATTACATGCAGGTAAGACACTTTGCCAAGTATACAAATATTTTAAAATGTGGACTTTGCTCTCAAGAAGCCTCAAAATTATAAGGGGAAAAAGGATCTAAATAGCTGCAACACAGGGCAGAAATTGAAGAGTAGATTTGGCAAAGTTCGATTCTAGTGTTCTGGGAGTTCAAACAAGAAAAAGACCGCTTCCATTGCAAATCAGGGAAGGCTCTCTGAAAGAAGTGATGTCTGAAATGGGTCTGATGACCCAATAATATTTGAACATGTGGAGTTTTCTAGGATCTCATACATTCAGAGTTATAATTTGAATTTTGAAGTCCCAGAACCCAGGTCAGAACAACAAATCTTGCAAAATTGCATTTAGAATATATTGACAACTGATCATTAACCAGAAATAAACAACAACAGAATTGTACAGGAAGAGTTGAATGGAAGTCATCATCGTGCTGCATTTAGATATGTCCTGGGTCCCCAGGCTCCTGTGATCTCATTCCAAAGGAGAAGAGTGCTTGCAGCTTCACAGGGTGTCCTGACAAGAACAGAGATGGAAGTCACTGTGCATGAGGTGGAGGTGAGAAGCGAGGAGTAAAAGTGAAGGGAACTAGGAAGAGGAGAACTAAGGAGAAAGAAAACAAAAAAGACAACAAGAAAACTGGGGAGTGGGGAAAAGAGCAGGAAGGATGGATACAAAGAACTCACCAGCGCTTCCTAAGCCAAAATTCAAGACCTGTCAGAAGCACCAGGGGCACTATCACTGCAGAGATGATCAAGCCCATGGAGCTGTGGCATTCTGTGGATTTGGGGGCACATGAGGGTGTCATTTCAAATCCACCCTTTCTTTTACTTCATTTCCCTTCTCTTCCTTTGTTCATTTGAGTGTCTGCCTTACCAATCTCCTTTCTTCCTATTTCTTCCCTCATCCCGCTTCAGAGATGAATCCTTCATCTAAGCTTCAACATCCTCCTACACCTGCAGGTCCCTCATTTTCAACTCTTCTATTTCTTGAATTACTTACTTTTATTCCTTTTGGGTCTGAAGTCCCTAAAATGCCAAAATTTCATCTGGCTCTCCTGCTCTGCTTGAGGACTACCTACTCCCATCCCCAGCTTGGGCCCCAGTTCTTTCTTACACCAGGAGATGATTATGTCCTGCCCTCCTAGGCTGCTGTATCTCACATGGCAAGACAGGACAGCTGCCTCAATGACTTCCACATCCAAGGAATTCTGAAGATACCGTGTCCCATCATCATTGGGCAACATGTCACCTCACTGAGTGCCCAGATGGTCCTGCTCACCCCGCATCCACAGCACTCAAATAGGCTTTGGGTGGAAGCCAGAGACATGACAAACCAGCATCAGGCAGCCAGGACCAGGACTGGGGCCAGTGGACAGCCAGGCCTCTGGCTTTACTGCAGAGGACAGAAAAAATATTCAGATGAGGACAATAACACAAACTTAGAGGTTGAGATCTTCACATCAGCTTAGATAGACACATCTTTCCCACCTCTAGGAATATGTGACCCATTATTCTTTCTCCCTCTTGGCTCCTTATTAGGAAGGTGGCGATGGGATGGTGGGAAGATGTGATTTTAAAATAGAAAATTCTTGGAGGGAAGGTGTGTGACTGACCTTGTTGCTGAAGATCTGCCTTCCCTGCATCAAGAAGTCCTAAGAGGAAATATGGACAGGTGTCACTGAGGTGCCTGTGTATTATTTCCAGGGTTATTTGGTCCCAACTGAATAGCCTGGAGATATGCTGAGCCCTACTTCCACCTTTTGGAGATAGCAACCATGAATTGTTCTGGAAGCTCCGGAAATCTGATGCTTGATAAGCAATCCTTATGGCTTTCCCATGGTGCAGCTCACAGCCTCCTGCCATCTGTGCCTCAAAGGGATCTGGGGAAGAGGGGTTGTGGATTAGAGGAAAGAGAGAGTAAAAAAGATAAAATGAAATGAGTAGAAGCAAAAGACGATAGAAGCAGAAGGGCGTTTAGGAGATTTGAGAGAATGGAGCAAAGTTTAGTTTGATCAGAATTTCAGAAAAAGAGGAACCATTGGTAGTTGGAGATGGAGGAAGAGATGAATGATGTGTTGAGGGGGCAAATTGCTCAAAGAAGGCAACATGAATGGTGTGGGCAGAGGATAAGGTAGGACTGAGTATGAGAAGTTGGCATTATAATAATCTAGGGTGAATGGGATGCAACAGGTTACAATGAGTGTATCGACAGGGGTTTCTGAAGACATGGAATGAGGGAGAAAAACACACTTTAAAGAGTCAATCAAAGAGTGAGGAAGCTGAAGGTATCTAGTTGGAGGCCAAGGAAAGGGGTGGTCGTAGGAAACCACTGATGGAAGATAATAAGACTCAAGCTTGTAGTCAATGAGAAAGAAGAAGATGAAACTTTTGAAGAATCAGGATCTGGATCTGGATTATACTCTCTGATCAAGAGTGTGAAAGAAGAAAAAGAAGAGAAGAGTATGCTCTTCTGCGGCCCGGGTTAGCAGGTTCGGATCCCCAGCACGGACATACTCCACTAATCAGCCATCAGCCACATACGAAAAATACAGGAAGACTGGCACAGATTAGGTGAGGGCAAATCCTCCTCAAGCAGAAAAAGGGAAGATTGGCAATGGATGTTAGCTCAGAGCGAATCTTCCTCACTGAAAAAATATATATATATCAAACAAACCAGTGAGAACTTGTGGGATGTGAAGTTAATCGAGTATTCTGGATTCATTTATCCAAGATTTCCTTCTTATTGGTCCTGCTTGGATGTCCCGTGCTTGTCTTATCATAAGCTGATCTCTCCTGGACATGCCCTCCTTCCTCTTTCATGGTGCTTATAACTATTTCAATACTCTTAAATATTGGTTTGTTCTCTGTGTCACTGGATAAATGTGTTTGGGCTGTTTATTTTGTTATTTCTTGGTTTACAAGTAGACAGAAATTATCTCAGGCTAATTTAAGGAAGAAAATAATTTTTGGGAAAGATTAGAACATAGAAAGCTGGAAGAACTTCAATCCCTTACTTATAATTTTAGAAAGCTGGACAATCAAAAGCATGACTTCTCTTGAATCTATCAGAGAGCTGGAATATCAGGGCAACCAATTAACCCTGAATCTAAGGAAAGACAGACTCCTCCAGAGAAATAGGGGATGCAAATTCTTGCTGACTTAGGACAGATGCCAGATCACATACAAGACAGTAAGAATAATGCAGCTAAAATTCTTAACAAATTACTAAAACCTAGCAGAGTATGTAGAACCCCTGAGAGTCTCAGACACAGGAAATTCACTTATATCTCTAGGCTTATTCCATAGACCTCACCAGGGGTTCCTGAAAGATTGGAGTCAAGGATATAGACCAGAGAAATCCTTTCCTGTGGTACATGCCAGAAGTATGAGAGCAGCTACTACATGAGAAAGGGAGAAAGTCCCAACCAGATCTTTCTCCCCTACTCCCACACAGAAAAAAGCCTTACCCTTGTGGGGCAAGGGCAAAAAGCCCTGTTGCCTTGACAGCACAGGTGAAGAGTCACTGTAGCTGGGAGAAGAGGAAAAAGAGGAAAAGGACACTAAAAATCCTGTTCTAGACTATTAGAGATTCCATACTGCTGAGAGAAAGACAGGAACTCTTAAAGGCCCAATCCCCAAACCTAAAAACCAAAGCACCTGCCTAAGAATGAGACTGAACCAAGGAACAGATAATGCCCTTACTCCCTCTCCCAAGCAGGTTAACAAGCAACAAATCACAAGAGCAATCACTGCTGGAAGAGGACCAAGAGTATAGAGATAACTCCTCTTGAGGCACAGCACAAAGGAAACACCAAAACCTGAGAGTGAAGCCAACATTAAGAAAAACCCTCCTGGAAACAGCCCCACACTACAAACAAAATACTGCTAGAGGAATTTGAAGACTGTTGAAACACCAACAAAACACAAACCCAGTTAAGTGCTGACTAGATTAATTCAAACTCCACACTCAAAACTTTGCAAAAGAAAAGGCATGCAGACTTCCAGATCCCAGCTCAAAAATATTATTTACCTCAGTGTCTCTTAGTCTACACAAGATGTTGGCACTTTGACCGAAAATTATTAAAAACAAGGAGAGTGGAGCCCACAGGCACCTAAGAATATCTGCACAGGCCATGTAAGTCACTGTGCCCAAGGGAGGGTGACACTAACAAATTAAAACAAAGAAACCACAACAACAGCAAAACACCATGAGAGGTTGAAAGAGAGAGAGAGAGACATTAGAAAAAGGAAAAAGTTTTATATTTTAGTAGCTTTAAAAACATTTTTTTCTGATTTTTAAGTGTGAGACCCCACATTTTCATTTTGCACTGAATCACAAACATTGTGTACCTGCCAGTGCTTATAGCCCTGAGTGTGGAGTGAGGGAAGCAAGAAGGAAGCAGTTTGGGTTTGGGAAGGAAGCAGAAGAAAGAGCTAACTAAATAATAATGGAATTCTGGGACCAAAGATTAGGAGAAGGTCAGAGAAACCAAGGGGCATAAAAGATGCAGGAGGAGGAGAAAGAATCAAAAAGGAGGAGGAGAGGATGAGGAGGAAGAAGCAGAGAAGAGAAGGAGGCAGACAGCAGTAAAATAGGGAAGCAGAAGGAAGAAGAGGAAGAGGAGGAGGAGGCTGGGAGGGAGGAGGAGGAGGATTGGATAGAAAAAGTAGAGCAGAGCCACAAGTTTCTTCATCTCAGCTCCTGTGGGCAGAGTTAATCCTGATCAAGGATGCAGGAAGCAGCTGATATTTGAGTCATGATACCACTGTAGACCTGAAGCTTTCCCAGCCAGTCCCACTCCTGAGTGCACACTTGTCTATGGTGGATGAAGGACAAGATCTGAAAGAGGAGAAAGTAAAGGGGTTTCTTGGGAGCTGAGGGATACTGAAAACTAGGAGAGGTGAGAAAGAGCAGAACTAGAAGTGAAAATCAAGAGATTATAAATGGGGGCAGTGGGAGGGGACCAGGACCAGGATGAAAAAAGACTTGGGAGAAAAGGAGAGGGCTATACTGGTCACTGATAATCATGTGCTCCCAGACATAGGAAACCCCAGAGGAGAAAACTGGGATGGGTGGGATCCTGATTAGTACTCAACCAGGCAGGGTATCCCAGCTATCCTAGGGGCATCCAGCATTCTTCCCTCTGTCACCAGACTTCTTTGGAAACCCTCTTCTTGATTCATTGGTGCTCAGGCCACAAGCTTGCTCATGTTCTTTCTAACAGCTCTTACTTATTCCTTCCCCAAACACCATCGCAGATCTTAAAATCCTTCCTATTCTGTAAAGCTCTCCTCAGAACCCAGAAGTGAACTCCTTTCCCCACACAATCCCACATTCAACTAACAAACCCCTCACCAGCAACAGAAACCTCAACTTCCCACCTGGAGAAATCCACTGCTCTTATAAACATGTGCCTTTTACTGAGCTTCCCATTTTCCCTGCCACTCTGCTTCAAATTTTTCTCTTGCCTTTCTTGCTTCCAACAGCTCTTCCTGCATCTCATCTGTGCATTTCTTGCCTCTCACAGCAAATCTCTTGCAGGAAAAGGAGCTTTGAACTGGTAGTCAAGATGAACTCCTGGATGAGACACCTGCTGGATACAGTGAATTAGAGAAATCATATCCACATTCTGTCCTCAGTTTCCTTATCTGTCCAATGATGGGTTGAAAGAATTGAGTATTTTCTGCTATCACTTTTGGCTCTAACATTCTGTGTGTCTTACTTCTATTGGCTCCCATTCCTTCCCACCCCTGTATTCTTCTCTTTCCCTACTCTGCTTCTCCCTCCTTCTTTCTCAATGTCTTCACAGTCATTCCCTACCTAGCCTTCATTTCATCTCCCAGGGCCTCCTCTACATTTTCATATTCTCTCTATTCAATGAATCTCATCTCAGCCCTTCCCCACTGACTGACTTTCAAACCTAAAGCTTCATTTTATCACACAACCTTTGGATTCCTGTGTATAAATGTATAAAACACAGATATGGATTCTACTTCTGGCAAGATGACACACTACGTAAAATGAAAAGATATATAATACAAGTACCCAGAAATGCAAGTTTAAAAATACATTTGAGTTCTTTTTAAATGCAGAGCTGCATTCATAACAAAATAAAGGAAACCTCCTAGTGAAAAAAAAATGGGAACACAGAGAAGCAAGCAGGAACTGACACTTGGGCATAGGAGGCATGTACAGGTATACTAGGGACTTGGTTATTGAGGTCACTTGGGACAAGAGACAAGGCCTTAAGACCAGGCAAACAAGGAGAAAGATGCAACTTAGGCTTCTGCTAAACTCTCATCTAGTCCAAGAAAATACCTTTTGTAGAGGGGAGGATGCTTGCCTGTCTCTGTATTTACTGAATGTTGGTTTGGTTTTTGTTTCTCATTCTGAGAATTACTAATCACAAATCTGAGATTAGAGTTCAAAAATAATCTACTGGTGTGATCCTGGAATACACAATCCAATAAATTAAAATAAAAGGTGATTCCAATTTTGTAATACCTCTATGACAACTGCTGAAATTTAAAGCAAAGTTAATCTCAACAGAACCACCCTCCACAGAAGGTGCAAAGGATTCCCACACATAAAGCCTTTCCTAATATGAGGCCACAATCCAAAATTACAGAACACAGAGAAAATAATTCATCATGAAGGAAAGTTGGCAGACAAACAAGCAAGAGATTAGACCCTAGAGAAATCACACATAGAGGAAATTATATTTTAAAAACTTAAAGATATAAAAAGAAACAATACCAGAAAAGTAAAAGACATTATCAAAAAATACCAGGCAGATTTTTTAACAGCAAATTAAGCCTCTAGAAATAAAAAACTCTAATTACTGTAATTAAAAACTCAATGGGTGGATTAAGCAACGAATAGAGAAAGCAATTTAAAAATATTTCTAAATTGGGAGATCTGAAGAATTTCTTATAATGCCATACAGAGTTGAAGAGCTGTTGAACATGAAAAAAGAAGTTAAGAGATAAGAAGACTAAAATGAAATCCAATATAAGCACAATAGGGATTTCATTAGAAGACAAAACACACAATGAGAAGAGGAAATATCTGAAAAAAATAATGGCTGAGGGGCCAGCCCCATGGTATAGTGGTTGAGTTTGGCATGCTCCACTTCAGCAGCCCAGGTTAATGGGTTCAGATCTGGGGCATGGACTTATGCCACTCATCAGCCAGGCTGTAGCAGTGACTCACATACAAAATAGAGGAAGATTGGCAACAGATTTTAGCTCAAGGACAATCTTGAGCAAAATAAAACAAGATAAATTAAAATAAAGGCTGAGAATTTTCCCAAGTTAATGAAAACCATAAATTTTTAGATTCAGGAAAGACAAAAGCTCCAAAGCAACTTAATGAATTTGAAAAATAATCTTCATTTTTCATGATGAAGAAACCAACTCAAAGATGTAGGTAGCTTGTAATATAAATCAATAAATCAAAGTTCCTTTTTCTTAGATTTCAGTTATTTCTTAAGTAATAATTCCACCAATGTCTACCAAAGGGGGACAAAATTTGCCACCCCAAATTGTACCTCTTCAACATGAGTATTATTTTTAAGAAACAGAAAACTCAGAAAGCTTTTCTTTTGACCCCTCCCTTAACTGCCTAAAAGAATTTAGATGAATGGCCTGTAACAGGAACAGAGATGTCACCAGGGTTATGTACAAAGAATATGGGCAAAAGTGTGGTGGGAGAGGAAGCAGTGCCTAGATCAGAGTCCTCTCCATGTCCCATTGTCTCTGCGTGGTATGGCAAACATTTGTGTTGTCACGCAAGGGAAAAAAATCACTACAACTTAAACAGAAGGTGTGTATTTTGGCATTTAGAATTACAATTCAGGCAAAGATTATAGTAGATACTCAAAATGTGTTCCAAGGAAGACAAATAAGGCAAGGGTTTATAAAGACAAAAAAGAGATAAATTATATAGGTAGTTTTGCAAAATTTATGATTGGTGCTGGCAACAACGGCTTCTTGGCTGTATGTGATTGCAAGCTAAGGCCATCCCTCAGGCAGAAAGTTCTTATCTATGGGAGTAAGTATATTTCTCTTAAGAAGGCCAAGATGAAAACAGTGAAGCAGAGTTCAAAAGTTATGTTTCATCTGGGTAGAGACATGGTGTGCATGCATGAGCCTTATTTCCTTAATGGTCTTCCAGCTCCATTTTAGAAACCTTGATGTATGTTACTCTATTTTATCACTGTCCACAGTTTACCAAACTTTTGCTTTTTCATCTTCATGTGAATTGCCTTCCTTCTCTTTGAAGTCACAAATCACTGCTCCCAACATCTTCTTTTGTCCTTAGCTGAAGATGGCATTTAAGGTGGTGGCTTTGGCCATTTTGGTGAGTTATTCAGTTTTCCTGGGTCTCTTCCATGAATACATGTTATTAAACTTTGATTTTCTCCTGTTATTCTGTATCATGTCAATTTAATTCTTAGACCAGCCAGAAGGACCTAGAAGGGTAGAGGAAAATCTCTTTCTCCCCTACACTACTAAATAGCAAGGTCTGTGCTAAATCCTAAGATTAGAAAGAATAGAAAGAAGCTCAGACTCTACAGAACAAAGCATGTAAACCAACGATAAATGTAGCATGTGACAATTCTCTTGTGACAGGAAACACAAGGATTGAATGAGCCTCATTAAATCCACTATATCTGTATTTCTACTGCTTATGGCCTTTCTCAGTTTGAGCACCAGAATATTGGCTGCAAAAATCAGGTAGGACTGAAGCAGTGAGACTATGTATCCATAAGAATATGTCAAGTGGTTTTCAACTAAGAAACTTATGAAGATATTAAAAAGGATTGAAAATGAACCTATATATTGAGCACCACACATACCACCTTATATGTTAAACATCAACTTCTCCTAATTCCTCATTAAGAGGCTGGTGAGAATTCTTAGATAGTCAGAGAATGTTCTCTTGGCCATACTGCTTAATAGTTCTCACCTGTTCTAGCAATCTCTAGATAATAGAGAGAATAATTAACAGCTGGTAAGTGCCTCTTCTTGGACCATTTATATTTGATATTCCTATCTTTTCTAGTTTATTTTGTCAGGACCCTTATTATCAGAGAGAAAGTAAGTGAAGAGATTCTTTGCTATGTGTTCACTCAAAGTTCTCCTAGGAACATCCTCTACAAAAACTATTTTAACAAGACTTTGATTTAAGAACTTATTAGTTCTTAAAATGCTGCCTAAATGTTTAATTATTACCTGGCAATGCCTGTTTTATATTTGTTTACTTTGCTACCTTGCTAAATGACTAGTCATCAAGAAGAAAAGTTTGCCAACACAGGATGTATTAGTTTGCTAGGGTTGCCATAACAAAGTTCCACAGATTGGGTGACTCAAATAAGAAAAATTTGTTTCTCATGGTTCCAGAGGCCAAAAGTCCAAGACCAAGGTGTTAGCAGGTTTGGTTTCCCCTGAGGCCTCTCTCTTTGGATTGTAGATGGCCATCTTCTCGTTGTGTCCTCACGTCACCCTTCCTCCGTGCACATGCGCCCTTGGTGTCTCTTTGTGTGTCCAAATTTCTCTTCTTATAAGGAAATCATTCAGGTTGGTTTAGGGCTCACCATAGTGGCTCAATTTAATTTAATTTCCTCATTGACAACCCTATCACCAAATACAGTCACATTCTGAGATACTGGGATTTAGGGCTTCAGCAAATACATTTTAGGGAGAAACAATTCATCTCATAACACTGGATATTTTGACTTTTCAAAATCTTCTTCATTTCACACTTCAAAATCTTCTTGACTTTCAAATGTGTTTTTTTTTTTTTTTAACAGAGGAGTTTCATAGACACCTAGACTTCAGAAACTGTTGCTCTGGTTTATGAAAGTAACCTTTAACTTCCAAAAAGTCTGTAATTCTGCATTATTTTCCTATTAATAATTGTTGCCATAGTAGTCATATTTAAATTGACATCTCTATTCTCTAAAATGTATAAATAACTCGATTTTTTCTTTATTGAGCCCAAAGAGAAACATTTTATCTTTCCTCTTATTTCACAAGATGAACTTGAAGAAGAAGAAAGTAGGAGCAGTAGTTGAAATCTGGGAAAAATTCAAATGTGCATCCACAGTAGAAGGGATAAATTGTGCTATCTTCACATGGTGGAATACTATACAATAATGAAAAGTAATGAACTGATGCTACACACCCCAACGTGTATAAATCTCACAGAAATAATGTTAAGTGAAAGAACACAGGCACAAAATAGGACTTACTGCATGATTCTAGTAACATGAACTTCAAAAACAAAATCAAATATATAATGATAAAAGGGACACTCCATCAAGAAGACATACCACTTATAAATATATATAGCCCCAACACAGGAGCACCAAAGTACATAAAGCAACTATTAACAAACCTAAATGGACATATTAACAATAGCACAATAATAGTAGGGGACCTTAACACACACTCACATCATTGGATAGATTATCCAGACAAAAAGTCAATAGGGAAATAGCAGACTTAAGCAAAAAGCTAGACAAGAAGGACTTAATAGATATATACAGAGCACTCCACCCAAAAACAGCAGATTACACATTCTTCTCAAGCATGCATGGAACATTCTCAAAGATAGACCATATGTTAGGAAACAAGGCAAGCCTCTATACATTTAAGATTGAAATTATAACAAGCATCCTTTCTGATCATAATGCTATGAAACTAGAAATCAACTACAAGGGAAAAGCTGGGAAAGTGACAAAGATGTGGAGACTAAACAACATGCTACTGAACAACCAATGGGTCATTGATGAGATTAAAGGATAAATCAAAAAATATCTGGAGACAAATGAAAATGAAAATACACCATACCAACTCATATGGGATGCAGTAAAAGCAGTCCTGAGAGGGAAACTCATAGCAATACAGGCCCGCCTTAACAAACAAGAAAAATCCCAAATAAGCAACCTTAAATTACATCTAACAGAACTAGAAAAAGAACAACAAACAAAGCCCAAAGTCAGCAGAAGGAAGGAAATAATAAAAATCAGAGCAGAAATAAATGAAATTGAAACAAACAACAAAAAACAGTAGAAAGGATCAATGAGACAAAGAGTTGGTTCTTTGAGAAGATAAACAAAATTGGCAAAGCCTTAGCTAGACTCACTAAGGAAAAGAGAGAGAAGGCTCAAATAAATAAAATTAGAAATGAAAGAGGAGAGATTACAATGGATACCACAGAAACAAAAAGGATTATAAGACAATAGTATGAAAAACTGTATGTCAACAAATGGGACAATCTAGAAGAAATGGATAAATTCCTAGACTCATGCAACCTACCAAAACTGAATCAAGAAAAAAATAGAGAACCCGAATAGATCAATCAGAAGTAAAGAGGTTGAAACAGTCATCAAAGACCTCCCCCAGAATGAAAGTCCAGCAGCAGATGGCTTCTCCAGGGAATTTTACCAAATATTCAAAGAAGACTTAATACCTACCCTTCTTAAACTCTTCCAAAAAAATAGAGGAAGATGGACCACTTCCTAACACATTCTATGAGGCCAACATCACCCTGATACCAAAGCCAGACAAAGACAATATGAAAAAGGAAAACTACAGGCCAATATCACTAATCAACATAGATGCAAAAATCCTCAACAAAATATTGGCAAACTGAATACAGCAATACATCAAAAAGATCATACACCATGACAAAGTGGGATTTATACCAGGGACATAGGGATGGTTCAATATCTGCAAATCAATCAACGTGATACACCACATTAACATAATGAAGAATAAAAACCACATGACCATCTCAATTGATGCAGAGATGGCATTTGACAAGATCCAACATCCATTTATGATAAAAACTCTCAGCAAAATGGGTATAGAAGGAAAATACCTTAACATAATAAAGGCCATATATGACAAACCCACAGCCAACTCATACATCATGAAAGCCATTCCTCTGAGAACAGGAATAAGACAAGGGTGCCCCTTCTCACCACTCTTGTTCAACATAGTACTGGAGGTTTTGGCCAGAGCAATTAGGCAAGAAAAAGGAGTAAAAGAACTCCAAATATGCAATGAAGAAGTGAAACTCTCACTATTTGCAGACAATATGATCTTATATATAGAAAACCCTAAAGAATCCGTTGGAAAACTATTAGAAATAATCAACAACTACAGCAAAGTTGTAGGGTATAAAATCAACTTAAAAAATCAGTTGCATTTCTATATAACAAGAATGAGTTAACAGAAAGAGAACTCAAAAACACAATCCCATTTACAATCATAAGAAAAAGAATAAAATATCTGGGAATAAATTTAACCAAAGAGGTAAAAGGCCTATACAATGAAAACTATAAGACACTATTGAAAGAAATTGATGATGATATAAAGAAATGGAAAAGTATTCCAAGGACAGGGATTGGAAGAATAAACATAGTTAAAATTTCCATACTACCTAAAGCAATCTACAGATTCAATGCAATCTGAATCAGAATCCCAAAGACATTCTTCACAGAAGTAGAACAAAGAATCCTAAAATTCATATGGGACAATAAAAGACCCCAAATAGTTAAAGCAATCCTGAGAAAAAAGAACAAAAACTGGAGGCATCACAACCCCTGACTTCAAAATATACTACAAAGCTGTAGTAATCAAAACAGCATGGTACTGGTACAAAAATAGACACACAGATGGATGGAACAGAACTGAAAGCACAGAAATAAAACCACACATCTATGGACAACTAATCTTTGACAAAGTAGCTAAGAACATACAGTGGAAAAAGGCAAGTCTCTTCAATAAATTGTGCTGGGAAAATTGGACAGCCACATGCAAAAGAATGAAGGTAGACCATCTTCTTTCACCATACACAAAAATTAACTCATAATGGATCAAAGGCCTGAAAGTGAGACCTGAAACTATAAAACTCCTGGAAGAAAAAATATTCAGTACACTATTTGACATTGGCCATTAAGGGATCTTTTTGAATTCCAGGTCTACTCAGACAAAGGAAACAAAAGAAAAAATAAAAATTGGGACTTCATCAGGGTGAAGAGCTTCTATAAGGCAAATGAAACCAGGATCAAAATGAATAGACAACCCACCAGCTGGGAGAAAACAGTTGCAAATCATATATCTGACAAGGGGTTAATCTCCATAAATATGTAAAGAACTCACACAATGGAACAACAAAAAAGCAATCCCATCAAAAAATGGGCAGAGGATGGGGCTGGCCTGGTGTAGTGGTAAAGTTCATGTGTTCTGCTTCAGTGGCCCCAGAGTTCAGATCCTGGGCATGGACTTATCATCACTCATCAAGCCATGCTGAGGTGGCATCCCATATAGAAGAGCTATAACTCTACAACTGTGATACACAACTATGTACTGGGGCTTTGGGGAGAAAAAAGGAAAAAAGAAAGGAGGATGATTGGCAACAGATATTAGCTCAGGGCCAATCTTCCTCAAAAGAAAAACAAATGGGCAGAGGATATGAACAGACATTTTTCCAAGGAAGATATACAGATGGCCAACAGGCACATGAAAAGATGTTCAACACCACTAATCATCAAGGGAATGCAAATCAAAATTATACTAAGATATCACTACACCCATTAGAATGGCTATAATCACCAAGACAAAAAACAACAAATGTTGGAGAAGTGGAGAAAGGGGAACCCTAATTCACTGCTGGTGGGAATGCAAACTGGTGCAGCCTCTATGGAAAACAGTATGGAGATTCCTCAAAATATTAAAAATAGAAATACTTTATGATCCAGCTATTCCACTATTGGGTATCTATCCAATGAACCTGAAATCAACAATCCAAAGAGGCTTATGCATCCCTGTGCTTATTAAAACATTATTCACTATAGGCAAAAAGTGGAAGCAACCCAGGTGTCCCTCAACTGATGACTGGATAAAGAAGATGTTGTATATGTATACAATGGAATACTATTCAGCCATTAAAAAAAAGACAAAATTTTCCCTTTTGCAACAATATGGATGGACCTGGAGAGCATTATGTTAAGTGAAATAAACCAGAGAAAGACAAACACCACATGATTTCACTCATATGTGGAATATAAACTAACACATGGACAGAGAGGATTGTTTGGTAGTTACCAGGGCAAAGGCAGGGGGGGATGGTCATAAGTGGTGAAGGATGCATTTATATGGTGATTGACAGACAATAATGTACAACTAAAATTTTACAATGTTATAAACTATTAAGACATCAATTTAAAAAAACAGAATCAAAACTAATCTTCAGTGATACAGATCAGAATACTTGTCTTTAAAAAGATGTTGACTGGGAAGTCAAGCCATGAGGGAGATTTTGGGGTGCTGAAAATATTCTTTAACAGGGTAGTGGGTTATGCCTAGGCTCTCTTCAGAAAGTAGACTCTAAAAACAGGAAAGAAGAGAAAGTCAAAGGAAACTATATTGATGAGGAGAGATTTATAGGTAAGATTTTATTTGATGACATGATACCAGGTACTAAGAATGGACCCTGGGAAGAGCAAAACAGGAAAGGAGAGAAAGCCAATACAATGGTGTGTTATCAGAGTGGTCAGCACAATGGAAAACCAGGATCTGATCCCATTGGAGCCCTCTGATGAATCATGCAGATCACTGAGAGATGGCATATCCATGATCCCCAGCCCCTAGCAGTCAAGGATTGCTGCATGGGGTGTTAATTTCCCTAATCTTGCAGTTTTGAGCCTCCACAAGTGATAAGCAGCTTCTCACAGGTGTCCCAACCACATCATGAGAAAAGCCTTCATGCAAAAATGCAAAAGATAAGCAGTGCAGCAGAAGTTAGATTCTGTCACCAGTTGCCTTAGCAATGGTTGGGGTAAAAAAGCGGGCTGAGAAGACATGAGGTAGGACACAAGAGGTGTCTGACTATCAAGTTTTTATGAGCAAACAAACCAAAAATATAATATATACACAAAATCAATCACATTTTTTCCAAAGGAAACGAATACCCCACAGCCTGTTCAGTAACTGTTTAACTCCGAGTGACACCTAGTGGTGAAACATAGACATTCACAAGCATCAAGTTCCAGCTCTTCCTCTGAAATTTTTATGTTGCTCAGATTCACTCCATTCTGAATGAAAACTCCAGTGCCTGATGTGGACAGTCACCTGCAGAAACACCTGTTCTTCTGTTGGGACACTTTTCTTAACCTATCTCTTTAAGAAGAGCAGGCAAACTCAATTTGGTACCTTGTATGTAAACTATATTGATGTGGGGAGCTTTATAGTAAGACATTACTGTAAATGGAGGATTTTGTCTGACTCTGGGTTACTTCCCTTGTATGTTTTCCATAGTTAAACTCAGCCTTAATTAAGGCCTCTATATTGCATTCATAATCTAAAAATCCTAATATCTCCAGCTTTTTGGAGTCACTCTACTTAAATCTTCAAATTAGAATATCTATGAGAAGGTATACCAAGTAAATTCCCTTAGGTCAATTTAATTCCATTATTTTAAAACCACATTAAATAATTTCTATTTCTCCCAATTTTATTTATCTTACTGAAGGTATATTCATTGGGATCAATTCTTTTTCATATGAAAAAATTATACATGGTAAAAACTAATTGGCAAATCAAATGTTTAATTTTTCCTGTGAAGGTTTTGTTCTTGTGAGTTTTCTTTTGTAGCCACTATTTCTAGGAAAATGCAATTTTCCCAGATTGAAATGTACAGATCTAAATGTTACTATGTGCAGTTTTATCCGCTATAAATTTTATTTTGTGTTGGTTTTGCTGCTATTCATATTTATTTTAAAATTTAGATAAAGCAAAAATAATTTAGCTCATTGATGCAACTTTCATGAGATATTTTATGATTTTTGTTTGCCGTGGATTAATTTATTGTGTTGCTAATTTGGTTCTCCCACAAATTTTGCAAACTGTATACAAACTATGCCGGCTCTGGACTGAGAAACAAAAGCTAGAACAGGAGCAAATGTTTTAAGTTATAGAGACTATCATGTCACCTACAAATAAAGATAGGCTTCTTGTTTTACAGTCTTTATAGCTTTCATTTCTTTCTTTTGCTTTATTAATTCTTAATTAATAAGGTTGCGACCTTCAGTACAATGCTGAATACAAACGGTGAGCACAGACATCCTTGCCTTGCTCCCAATCTTAGAAGACAAGCCTGTAGTGTCACCAGCTAGTATGATGTTAGCTGTAAGACTATGTTGATGCCCTTTATCAAATTGAGAAATTTCCCTTTTATTCCTGGTTTACTGGGAATTTTTGTCATGAAGAAGTGTTGAATGTTTCAAATGTTTTATTTGTATCTGTTAAGACAATAGTATGATTATTCTCATATTCTGTTAATGTGGTGAATTATGTTTGATTTTCAAATATTAACCCAATCTTCCTTATCTGCAATAAGCCCCACACAGTCGTCATATAATAAACTCTTTATACACTGCTAGATTTTATTCAGTTTTGTTAAGGATTTTTGTGCCTAAGTTTATAAGAAATGTTGATGTAAAATTTTCTTGTCCTGTAATTTCTTTGTAACTTTTTAGTGTTAGGGATTTACTGGCCTAATAAATTGGGAACTTTTGCCTTCTCCTCTGTTTTCTGAAAGATTTTATGAAAGGTTAGTTTTTCTTTGATTAATATTTAATTAACTGGTATTTCTTCTTTCAATCTTGATTGAATTCAACAAGTCTTCTGACAAGTTTTCTTTGTGGGAGGGATTTTAATAACATTATTTTAGTATTTTTTATTTATTTTTATTATATATTTTATTTTTAATATTTAATATATTACATTAATAGATTAAATAATGTTATATTAATTAATATTAATACAGAACCATTCAGATGTCTTCTTTCTTCTTGTGTCAGTTACAGTAAACTGTGTATCTTAAACTTTTTGTTTCTAATCTACATTTTTTAATGTATTGGCATAAAGTTTTTCGTACTAGTTCCACCTTATCTCTTTAATAAGAGGATCTGTGGTAATATCACTTCTTTTATTCATAAAACTGATAATTTGGTTTTTTAAAATTATTTTATTGAGGTCAATTGGCTTATAACATTATGCAAATTTCAGGTCTACATGATTATATTTCAGCTTCTGCATAGACTGCATCATGTTCACCACCAATAGTCTTGTTTTTGCCTGTCATCAAAAATATGTGCCCCTGACCCCTTTCACCCTCCCACTACAACTTCCCCTCTGATAACCACCAGTCTGTTCTCCTTATCTATGTGTTTGTTGATCTTCCACATATGAGTGAAATCATACAATATTTGTCTTTCTCTGTCAGACTTATTTTGCTTAGTATAATACCCTCAAGGTCCATCCATATTGTTGCAAATGGCACAATTTTGTCTTTTGCATGGCTGAGTTGTATGTGTATATATATACCACGTCCTCTTTAAACATTCATCTGTTGTGGGCACTTGGGTTGCTTCCAAGTGTTGGCTATTGTGAAATGTTGCAATGAACATAGGGGTGCATATATCTTTTTGAATTAATGATTCCATGTTCTTTGGATAAATACCCAATAGGGAAATAGCTGGATCATATAGTAGTTCTATTTTTGATTTTTTGAGAAATCGCCATACTATTTTCCATAGTGGCTGCACCAGTTGGCATTCCCACCAGCATGTTTGAGGGTTCCCTTTTCTTCACATCCTCTCCAAAACTTGTCATTTCTTGTCTTTTAAATAATAGCCATTCTGATTGGTGTATCAGCCATTCTGAGGTGATATCTCATTGTGGTTTTGATTTGCATTTCCCTAATAATTAGTGATGTTGAACATTTTTTCATGTACCTGTTGGCCATCCCATTTCTTTGGGAAATTGTTTGTTCATACCCTCTGCGCATTTTTTGATGGGGTTGCTCATTTTTTTGTTAAGTTGTTTGAGTTCTTTATTTATTTTGGAAATTAACCACTGTTGGATATATGAAATGTAAATACTTTCTTCTAGTTGATGGGTTGTCCTTTCATTTTGTTGATGGTTTCCTTTGCCATGCAGAAGCTTCTTAGTCTGATGTAGTCCCATGTGTTTATTTTTTCTTTTCTTTCCCTTGCTAAGTACACATGCTATTCAAAAAGATACTGCTTAGACCAACGTCAAATATCATACTGCCTCTATTTTCTTCTAGTAGTTTTATGGCTGCAGGCCTTACATTCAAGTCTTTAATCCATTTTGAGTTAATTTTTGTGTATGGTGTACGATAATGGTCTACTTTCTTTTCTTTTTCTTTTTTTTTTTTTTGCATATGGCTGTCCAGTTTTCCCAACACCTCTTATTGAAGCCACTTTCCTTTCTCCATTGTGTGTTTTTGGCTCCTTTGTCAAAAATTAGCTGTCCATGGACGATTGGCTTTATTTCAGGGCTATCACTTCTGTTCTATTTATCTGTATGTATGTTTTTCTGCCAGTACCATGCTGTTTTGATTACTACAGATTTGTAGTATATTTTGAATTCAGGGAGTGCAATGCCTCCAGATTTGTTCTTTCCTCTCAGAATTGCTTTGGCTATTCAGAGTCTTTTTTTGTTCCATATCAATTTTAGAGTTCTTTGTTCTATTTCCATGAAGAATGTCATTGAGATTCTAATTGAAATTGCACTGCATCTGTTGATTGCTTTGGGTAATATGAACATTTTAACTATGTTAATTCTTCCAATCCATGAGTGTGGAATATCTTTCCATTTCTTTTTTTTTTTTTTTTTTTTTTGGTGAGGAAGACCAGCCCTGAGCTAACATCCGTTGCTAATCCTCCTCTTTTTGCTGAGGAAGACTGGCCCTGGGCTAACATCCGTGCCCATCTTCCTCTACTTTATATGGGATGCCGCCACAGCATGGCTGACAAGCAGTACGTCGGCGGGCGCCCGGGATCCGAACCCGAGAACCCCGGGCTGCCAAGCGCGAACTAAACCGCTGCGCCTCTTTCCATTTCTTTATGTCTTTTTTATTTCTTTCAATAATGTCTTATACTTTGCATTGTATAGGTCTTTCACTTCCTTGGTAAATTTATTCCTAGGTAGTTTAGGGTGTTTTTTGTTGTTGTTGCCATTGTAAATGGGATTGTATTCTTCATTTCTCTTTCTGCTAGTTTGTTATTAGTGTATAGAAATGCAACAGGTTTTTGTGTGTTGATTTTGTACCTTGCAACTTTACAGTATTCACTAATTATTTCTAATAGTTTTCTTGGTGGATTCTTTAGAGTTTTCTATTTGTAGAATCATGTCATCCATATATTGACAGTTTTACTTCTTCCTTTCCAATGTGGATCCCTTTTATTTCTCTTTCTTTCCTAATTGCTCTGGTTAAAAATTCCAGTACAATGTTGAATAAGAGTGGCTAGAGTGGGTGTCCTGGTCTTGTTCCTGTTCTCAGAGGAATAGCTTTCAGTTTTTCACCATTAAGCATGACGTTGGCTGTGGGTTTGTCATATATGGACTTTATGTCATATATGTTGGGTTACTTTCCTTCTATACCCATTTAATTGAGATTTTACCATAAGTGAATGTTGGATCTTCTCAAATGTTTTCTCTGTGTCTGTTGCAATGATCATGTGATTTTTATTCTTCATCTCATTAATGTGGTGTATCTCATTGATTGATTTGCATATTATGAACCATCCTTGCATCCCTGGAATAAATTCAACTTGATTATGGTATGAGCCTTTTAATGTATTACTGTATTTGATTTACTAATATTTTGTTGAGGATTTTTGTTTCTATGTACCTCCGCGAATGGCTTATAATTTTCCTTTTTTGTGTTGTCCTTGTCTGGTGTTTGTATCAGGGTAATGTTGGCCTCATAATGAGTTAGGAAGCATCCCATTCTTTTTATTTTTTGGAAGATTTTGAGAAGCATAGGTATTAAATCCTCTTTGAATATTTGGTAGAATTTGTCAGAGATGCTGTCTATTCCTGGACTCTTGTTTTTTGGGAGGTTTTTGATTATTCTTTCAATCTCTTTACTTGTGATTGGTCTATTGAGATTTTCTATTTCTTCTTGATTCATTTTTGGAAGACTGTATGATTCTGAGAACTTATCCACTTTTTCTAAGCTATCCAATTTCTTGAATAGCTTTTCATAGTATTCTCTTAAAATCCTTTGTATTTTTCTCGTGTCCATTGTAATTTCTCCTCTTCCATTTCTGATTTTTTTTTGAGTCTTCTTTCTTTTTGTCTTAGTGAGTCTGGCTAAGAGTTTGTTAATTTTGTTTATCTTTGCAAAGAACAACTCATAGTTTCATTTATTCTTCCTACTATCATTTTAGTCTCTATTTCATTTATTTCTGCCCTGATTTTTATTATTTCCCTCATTCTACTGATTTGGAGCTTTGTTCTTCTTTTTTCTATTACATTTAGGCATATTGTTAGAGTGTTTATTTGAGGGTGTTTTTCTGTTTTGAATTAGGTCTGTATTGCCATAAAATTCCCTCTGTACTACTTTTGCTGCATCCCATAAGCTTTGGTATCTTTTGCTTTCACTTTTTCTGTAAAGAATATTTACTTGCTCAGAACCCATGGGGTTGGGGGTGGGGACAATGCTGATTGGCAAACAGAGAACTTTCCTACTTCCTTTTTTTCTCTTTCTATAAAATCCCTGCCCAAAAAAACAAACACACAGATCAGTGGAATGGAACAAAAAGCCCAGAAATAAACCCACACATCTATGGACAGCTAATATTCTACAAAGGAGCTAAGAACACACAATGGAGAAAGGAAAGTCTCTTCAATAAATAATGTTGGGAAAACTGGACAGCCATGTGCAAAAGAATGACAGTAGACCATTATCTGACACCATACACAAACATTAACTCAAAATATATTAAAGACTTGAATGTCAGACCTGAAATCATAAAACTCCTAGAAGAAAACATAGGCAGTACACTCTTGTCATCAGCCTTAGCAGTATTTTTTTGAATGCCATGTCTACTCAGGCAAGGAAAACAGAAGAAAACATAAACAAATGGAACTACATCAGACTAAGAATCTTCTGCATTGGAAAGGGAACCATCAACAAAATGAAAAGATAATCCACCAACTAGAAGGAAGTATTTGCAAAATATATATCTGACAAGGGGTTAATTTCCAAAATATATAAGGATCTCATACAAATTAACAACAAAAAAATGAACAACCCATTCAAAAAATGGGCAGAGGATATGAACAGATAGTTTTCCAAAGAAGATATACAGATGGCCAACAGGCATATGAAAAGATGTTCAACATCACTAATTATTAGGGAAATGCGAATCAGAACTACAATGAGATATCACCTCACACCTGTCAGAATGACTATAATTAACAAGACAAGAAATAACAAGTGTTGGAGAGGATGTGGAGAAAAAGAAACCTTCATACACTGCTGATGGGAAGGCAAACTGGTGCAGCCACTATGGAAAATAGTATGGTGATTTCTCAAAAAATAAAAATAGAAATACCATCAGATCCAGCTATTCCACTACTTAGTATTCATCAAAGAACATAGAATTACTAATTCAAAAAATTTTATGCACCCCTATCTTCATTGCAGCATTATTCACAATAGCCAAAACTTGGGAACAATCTGTGTCCATCAAGGGATGAATGGATAGAGAAGATGTGGTGTATACATACAATGGAATGCTAGTGAGCCATGAAAAAGATAAAATCTTACCCTCCAATAACATGGATGTACCTTGACAGTATCATGGTAAGTGACATAAGTCAGATGGAGAAAGCTGAATGCCATATGATTTCATTCATGGGGAAAATTTAAAGAAACAACAAAAATGAGCAAACACAAAGGCACAGAGAATAGATTGGTGGTTCCAGAGGGGAAGGGGGAGAACAAAAGGAGTAAAAGGGCACATGTATATGGTAATGGATGGCAATTAGACTTTGGGTGACGAACACTATGTAGTCTACACAGAAATTGAAATATAATGATGTACACCTGAAATTTACATAATATTATAAACCAACGTTACCTCAATAAAAAGTTTTTTAAAAACAATGGTTTTTATTTTATATTTATTTATATTTTCAATGCACTCCAAAGTTTTGTTGAGACCTAAAAGTAATAGTACTACAATTATATGACATTTTTTAAAACTATTTAAAGATAGACTTGTACTATATTATTTACCACCAAAATTCTTAAAAGAATGCACAAATCAAAGAATATAGAACATCATAGAATTTTTTCAAAGATCTTCAAATGTTTACATTTCCCATGTAAATATTAGAGGAAAATATTTAGCATTTCTTACCATATTTAAAACTATTTGATTCATCACATCTACATAATATTAATTGCTTAATTTTGTATTTCCTTCCCTAAGTAATGTGTTATATTATTTGCTGTTAATGTTAGTCTGCATAAATGGTCTTCCGTAATTTGGCATAATTTGCTACAGTTCTTGCCAAATGAAGAGAATACTAATACATTTTCTCAGATTGTGCTCTGAAAGCTTGACTTTGTCCTGCCAAAAAGGGGATCACCTGTATTATATGTTCATTCACAGCTTGTCAAAATTTTCATATAGTCATACTCCCACATCATTCTGTAATTTAACCATATTTCATTTTTGAATGCTTATTATGTATTCAAATATTATTAAGGAATTTTCATTGCCTTTTGCTATTAACATTTGATGAATCTGCTAATTATTTACTCATTCTCATTCATGGGATAAATTTTTTCATTCCTAAAGAATTTAGTATAAATTAAATAATAATACATATGAGGCTTTTTTAAAGGGCTACCAGAATCTAGCTATTTTTTGACCAACTGAAAAAATTTGTGTGCAATAAGTGTTTCAAAACATCCTATCTTTACTGAAGCTTTCTACTGAGGTATAATGAGCATTCAAAAAAGCACACAATCATAATTATAAAGATCACTGAATTATCACAAAAAGAACACACCTGACTTATGCAATTCAGGTCAAGAAGCAGAAGATCACTAGCACCTCAGATGACTCCTTATGCCACTCCCAAAATTACTCCATCTCTCATCCCTAAACATAATCTCTGCCCTGACTTCCAACATCATAATTAGTTTTTCTATCCCTTTGTAATAGTTTACCTTCTCCCTAAAGATTACCTTTCAGCCTTTGCTTATATGGTGACAGATTATTCCAGTTTTTTCTTGTCAAAAAAAGTATTTTCCTTGAGTTGTGGTGGATATTTTAATTGAGTATGGAATTCTAGATCTTCCCTATTACTGTCTTGGCGTACTGAAAACAACATTACATTAATTTCTGGCTTCTTTTTTTTTTTTCTTTGAGGAGTCAAATGTCCATCTAATTATTGCTCCTTTCTAGGAAATGAGTCTCTTTTCTCCGACTATTTTTAAGATATTCTCATTGTCTTTGGTTTTCAGTAGCTTTACTATGATGTATTTGGTATAACTTACTTTTTGTTCATTTTCCCTTGGTTCATTGGAATTTTTCAACCTCATTTTCTCTTTTAGAGAGTTCTCAGCCATTATTTCAACTCAACTCATATCTATTCCATTCTCTCTTCTGTCATTTTGTGACTCCAGTTTCACCTATGTTTGACCTTGATAAACAAAATGGCAAGGAATAGGATATATTGGAGTATATGAGGAAACCATTTGGCATAAAACTAATTTGACCTGACCTTATTTTTCCAAAGGGGCCTGACTGGCCTTTGAACATACATTGTATATCTACTTTGAGCATTTACCATGTCCTGGAGACAAGAACAAATGACCTTAAGATAAGGATGCAACTTCCCCCACTTTGGCCTTTCCTTAAGGATAAGCATTTCTCCCTAGGCTAGGATTTGATTGCTGTGTTCATCCTGTGACCACCCAACTCAAGACAACAGACCTGCTGTGCCCATCAGTCACTATGCCGACAGGACAATCTCGTGACTATTCTAAAAAGGACATGGCATTCATATCTGATATATGCTCTTTGATGGTATATAACCACTCTGTACACCCCACTTCTTTGATGCCCTTCCTTCCTTAGGTAAGGAAGGCCCCAGGCTATATGGTCCTCAAATTTGGCTCATAATAAACTCACCCCAATTTTGGTTTATAGATTGGCTATGGATTATTTGTATCGACAATCTTTTCATGGTATACCCTCAATTACACATTTTGTCTTTTCTATATTTTCCAAACTTTTGTCCCTCCAAATTTCATTCTGGATGTAATCTTCTAATCTAGGTTCCAGTCCACAAATTCTCTCTTCAGTGGAGTCTTATCTGCTTTAGATCCGTCCATTTTTTTGATTGCTATCATTTTATTTCTCTATTAAACAATTTCTTTCTTTATGGCTTCCATTTCTCTACCAAAATTGTCCATTTTATTTTTATCTCCTTGAGCTTACTAAGCCTACTTATTTTAAACTCTGTGCCTGATAACTCCATTATCTAGGACCCAGGCAAGTCTGTGTCTGCTCTCTACTGTCCTTCTTTAAAAATTTTTGTTCATTTTGCCTCATCTCTTTATGTTTCTGGGTGGTGTTTTGTTTTAGTTTTTCCTTGTTTTTGTTTTTGAGCACTGATCATTTACATTTTAAAAATATAGAAATTATTTGGGGCTAAGAATAATGTTATTTTCCTTCAGAATCACTTAGGGGCATTGGCAATACAAAACTGTGGTATTAATTGCAAAGATTAAGATAATTTGAAACTTAGCTACAGTCTCTGCAAAGGTTACTCTCCTTCTGCTTGACACTTACTCCTAGGAGGCAGCCCTTTAAGGTCACAACTCAAAATGCAGGCCCCATTGATATCTTTGAAGATTTATGAGTCTGCTGAAAGCTTTGCTTAGCTTCTCCATCTCTTTAGTTGCCTCTCGTGGAATCAGCAGATGCCCCCAGGGGAAAAGCAGCCCCCAGTACAGAGCTTACCTCTGTGAGTGTCTGTCTTCTCCCAGACATTGATCCAGTAATTCACCTCTCCTTTGTTGGTTCTTCAGTGCCGTAAGGCAGATTTTATTTAATTTTTTTCTTCCTTTTTCTAGTTGTCCTTGACATGAAACTTGGTCCAAATTAGGTAGTCTGCCATTTTGAGAAGCAGAAGGCCTCCTGTCTCTTTTTTAATTGTATATTAATGAAACTTACTATCCTTCCATGAGTGAAGTCACAATTTGTGTCTCACAAATCTAGGCAATAGCAGAGCTGATGTAGACAAATTGAGACTAAACATTGGGAGGTGACTCCTGAGCCTGGGTACAAGCTGTGTGAATTCAAGCTTAGTTTCTTCACAGGTCTCCTTCTTGACCATGAAACCAGTTCAAAATAATATAGGAGAGGAACCAAATTGGGGGCATTTCATCTGGGATGCCTAGTCTGGCCTGAAAGCCAAGGCAAAAACTGGCACTAACTGCTTTTATGCCTAATGTTTTAAAATAATCCATTTCTAAGAGCTCCCAAATTCCTTTAACAGAATCTTTGCCTCAGCCATTCCTGCTGAGTCAGCCTAATTGGAGGTCAGTACTTATAGAATCTTGTGCACATTGCCTAAGATTTGCTTTGGCCTTGCGGCCTGTGTTTTCAATACTGACTTGGTGTGTGAGGCCTGTGCATTTATTTAAGGCCCAGCAAGTAAGTCTCTACTTCCATAGCAACACATTCTTGTTCTAGTGGATGCTGTGGGCAGTCACCAATACACCCGCTTCAGGACAAATATGCTCATTCCCTCAGTTTAAGGGAGTATTGGCTGTTGACTGCTCACAAATAGGTCCTTCTCCAGCAATCATCTTCAGTTGAAAAAAGTTGCTTTGTCCAAGAGGATGTTCCTTCCATGAGGAGAGCACCCATCAAATGTGGGAGTAAAGAGCTACTGCCCCATTACCTGTTTTAGGAAACCTCTGAAGGGCCATCCTAGCTCCAGAACTCTCTGTGAGCTTGATTAAATCTTCCACTGGAACTGCATCACAGTTCTACCTCTGTCTGCTCGGTTCTGCTCCCCTCTCTCTTTGCAGGTATGTTCCTGAGAGCTCTCCCTAACAACTGTTCTACATGCAGATGGCCATGTGAGTCTGTTTCCTTAAAACCTGACCTGAGACACTCATTAATATAAAAACAGCCACTTGACTTGGACAAAACCATCCTGATCAACAGCAATCTTATCACAGTAAAAACCTCAAATGGACACTAGATGCAAAATCCTTCAGCTGTCTGTCCAGGCCACAGCAGTAGAGAGGCCACTGCACAGCATATAAAAACCAGTTATGTTGAACCATATGGGCCAATGAACACCAACAAGATCAAAACTTGTGTGGTCATGCCCTCATTACTAAAGCCAAAGGCCATTTGCTTTGGCTCCACCAAACGTTTCTCACACATTAATTTATCCTCCTTTTCCACAACATTTTTTTCTCCATAGTGGTCTTCCAACAAAGGTCTTGGTAGCCTTTGTTAATTGTCTCTTAAATTGAATTTATTTTCCTAAACTACAGACATCAATGTTTCATCTTATCAAAATTAGTGAAAATGTATGCTAAAAATTTATTCCACCTTTGATTATAACTTGCTTGGTTTTTTCTTTTTTTTAAGTTACAACTGTTCCCTGGATTCAGTATAGATGAAGTTATGTTTGCTTTGGATTTATCTCAGTGAAATGAGTTATGAAATATTTAACTCTACCATTTCCCCAGAAGTTTTCTTCAGATAAATTTTGGAATGACTCATTACACTTTCTCCCTTGCTTTAGAAAATATACAGATAATAATGAATTTATATAGAGATAACATGGGTGTCATTGTCAAGTATTTGATTTAGCCTTAGCAAAGAAAAAAATAATCCATATAGATCATTACCATGAAAAAAATAAACAGCTACAGGTAAATATTTCATAAATGAAAGCTATCAACCTTTAATTGATATTCAGCCAGCAACCTGGATTCTTTGGAATCCAGTTTGGCTGCAAGTGACAGAAAATTCAAATGAATAATATCTTTAAAAAGATGTGGTTATATTTCTCTGTATTGTGAAGAGACTGGGAGTTGGCAATTCAGCATTATTCTGCCATTTCATGGGTCAGGGACTTGGTTCCCAGTTTCTTTCTTTCTTTTGTTTTGTTTTGTTTTTGTATTTTTGTTTTGCTTTGTTTTGTTGTGGTCTTTACCATGCTTGGTCCTCATTCAAAAGGTCATCCTGTACTCTGAGATGGTTGACAGAGGTATTTACACCAAGCCCACCTTTCAGCCAGCAATAAGGAGCAAGGAGGAAGCTGACCACATCCACCTCCCACTGCTTCAGATTCACCTCACAGAAGTTGTACACTCCATTGGCCAGACTGCAGTCACATAGCTACAGCCAGCTAAAAGGGTGCCTAAGAGATGCAGCTTTTATTCTGCCCAGCTAATATTTAGAGGGTTGATTTATTCTAGAGGAAGTGGAAATAGATTCTGGGAGACAATGAGTGGTATTACCCTATTTGCCAATTCATCTATCCATTTAGGTACATTGGTATATAGTTGGTAACCAGTTTCACTTGAATAGGTAAACCGGAAATAACATTGTTCAAAGCTCAAAGACCATAGGTGCTTTTTTCTTAGGACACTTTGTACCCAAATTAGGGCTCATACTTGTTTTAAATATTTTCCTGTCTAAAGTCATATCTGACATTGTCTCTGAGGTAGAATTAGTTATGCACTGGAGATGGAAAGACTTGTAGTTAGGCCAACAAATGCCTATGTCTTAAAACAGAACCAAAGTTATACCTCAAGCAGAATTTTGTACTCTCTATGGGTGTTATCAGCCTCCTGGGAACAAACTTGAGATTCAAGCAACAGTTCTTGGGTAGATCTCCAAGAGCCACAAAAAATTTCCGATTGCAAATTCCACCCACAGCTCAACTAATTATTAAAGTTACTGCTCTGCATCTAAAAGACAATATAAACTTTTGTACATAAAGTATATGTTAGAGTACATAATCTAAAAGTCACTGATGCTCAAAAATAATTGTATTATTTCAACATAAGCAAAAGTTATGGGAGACTTAGAGTCTATTCATTCCTATAGATAATGTAAAATCTACCCCTGACTTTGCCAGACCATCAGAGTTACATACTCTACCAGATCATGTGGTGTTATGCAGAGCTATTTTCCCCATTTTTTACTTCAGGCTGATATAATCACCTTACATTAAGAGACTTAAAAAAGCAGGCCTGTGAACCTTGTAAAATTTACTGAATGAACTTTCCTAAGAACACTGTTCATTGACCCAAATAGTTTCTTCTTTATAAGAACTGTTGAAAGAAATTTCTTTGTGGCCTCAGGACCAGGAATAGATATACTTTTCCTGATCTACTTATTTGTCTATGTCTTATAAACACTGTAAATATGTAATTAATCCTGTCTTAATCATTTTAATGTCCTCTAATCATTTGCAACCCACATATAGTCAGTGTAAAGTGTATCATGACACTTTTTTTTAAATTTAGTCCATTCTTGGCTTCATCATATTTTACCAGCTATACATTCCCTTTAATTCTATTCCTATATTATTATTGATGTATTTTTAATTTTATGTGCATATTTTGGTAAGTCATTTTCAATTATTTTTAGAGCTAACAAGTTATTGTGAATTTAAGCATGGGTTTGTAAGCTGCTTGATGATTTGGGGGACTTCTAATTTTTTAGTAATAACTAGGATGCTGAAACTTTGTTTCAATCTCTACTGTCACCCAGTGGTAAAATATAGACATTTATCCCAATCTGTACCCTTTGATGATTACAACAAATTTGACATTTTCAACCAGAGGGTTTTGATGTTGCAGATATTTTGATTTGTGCTTACAAATATAAGTAGTTTATACAATATATATTTTTATGGCTTTTCCCTGAGAAGGTACTTCCCATGGTGCAACCCTTATCCCAGTTCAGTCTCTGTTCCATAGAGCATCATTAAACATTTTCCTTTTATTGCTTTATTGTGTTGTGCTTCACCTTTGTAAACTTAAGTGCAGATTGTTGAGTTAATCATTCTCCATTCACAGGCTGATGGATATCATTTGGTCTGAGCAGACCTCCTCTGCAAACTGTTTGATTTATTTATTTTTCCCCTTTTCCTTCTCTTCACCACATTCCAATATATTAAAATGTTATCCTTCTGTTTCTTTGTGTTCTCATAAAATGTAGTGTTTGAAGTGTACAATGTTAGTATCCACAAAAGGTATTACACTGTCTGCTTCTTCAATTAGTGTATTTCATTCAGCACTCTTTTAAAGACCTTCATAGTACTCTGTGTCTAGTCTATTGTTTCTACCTGCTGCACTGAATCCCATTGTTTGCATCTACTGCATTTAGTTTTGTGTTACCATAGAGATGAACACCAAGCATGCTTCCAACACCTCACTACCGTAAAAGTGCTGTGGCAAACATCTTTATATGTGTTCCCTCTGGAGCTGGGTAAATATTTTCTATTATGCATATTCAGAAGTGGAATTGCAGGGTCGACATGTGCATCGTTAGACAAGATCCTGCTGCAAACCCTCCAGAATTACTTCAACACCACCAATGCATAGGGATTACCACCTATCCCACATCCCTGCACACCCTGGGCTTCTGTAGCTTTCTGATTTTGCCGGTTTGGGGGTACAAAATTAGATCTTGTCTTAATTTACATTTCTCTAATTACTGATGAGTTTGAGTAGAACTTTAATTTCAACAAAAGATATTATATGTATGCTTCACTTATTAATGTATTTCATTTAGCACTCTTGAAACACATTCCCTTATTACTCCCTGCATATATATATATATATAATTTTTTTTTTATTTTTAGAATTTCAAATACTTCTGTCAATTTTTCACCCATCAATTTTGTTCAGTGTTTACTGTATTGAAGAGAAAGCCATAATTTGATAAAGTAAATTTGACAATTTTTACTTTTAATTTAATTTTATTATCAATTTTATGCAGTTTGTGGGTCAGAAGCAACAATACACAAAACAGTGGAACAGTCTATGCTGCCCCCAACGTGGACATGCCCACACTTGTCCTCCAAGGGATGGAGAACACAGGACCCCTGCCCAGCAGGAACTGACCTAGTTACAGGCCCCTAGGAAAGGCCAAGTCCTCAGTGGTCAAGGTCAGGAACAAGGGGCACCAGCACCTTGGCGGACCTTGTTTAACTAGAACTGTAAATGTGTGTATGGAAGGTGTGGGGAATGACCCACTATAGGACATTTCTCCCCAAGGCTCTAGAGTGTCCAAATTGGAAATTTAGTTTAAGAAATAAATCCCCACTAATAGGTCATAAAGATATTCTGCTACGTTATATGCTATTAACTTTGTAGTATTATGTTTTGCATTTAGGAGTTTATTCCAATGTGCATAAAGCTTTGCTCATCTCTTTCAAAAATGATTTAGATATTTGTAGCCATTTATTCTCTTATTTATTATTATTTATTTATTATTCTTTGAAAAAATAAGCTTACTAAGTACTTCCAAACTCCAGTTGGAATTTTAATTAGGAATTTATTGAAGTTATGGAAAGATTTTAAAAGAATTCTAATTTTTTTATAATAACTCCTTCCATAAAACTCCAATTATCAAAAATACTCCTATGATATTTAATAGTTTTTAGAATTTCTATGTAGAATTCTTGTGCATTCTTTGTTTAGCTGATTTTTAGCTATTTTATACACTTTATTGTGTCCTTTTCTTTTGTTTGTTATATAAAAAAGGGCTGTTGATTTTTTAATATTTAATTTGTGTCTAGATAACTTTCTAAATTTTCATGGTAGCTCTAAATGTTCCTTTAATTTTATTCATTTCCTAGGTAGAAATCATATCATCTGAAAAAAATAACTATTCCCTTGAAATCCCTACTGTTTTATTTATATGTTAAATTAATAACTAGATAAGTTATGAGCTCTCTTATTATTCCCAATATTTTATTTTTTATTTTCTTGGATACAAGCATATTACCTGCATATAATGATAATTTTTTCCTTATTTCTATTTTCATACCTCCTTATTTTTCTTGCCTTATTGGATTAAGTAAGACTTTTAGTATTCTATTGAATAGTAATGACTACAGTAAGCAGACATCTTGTTCTTGATTTTCAATGATATGCTTTTAAGCTTTAAAATTAAATGTATCTAATGTAGGCTGTTTGTAGGTACCTTCAATGATACAGTGGAAGAGTCCTTCTATTCTGAGTTGATAATATTTTACCAAAATGGACTTTTAAATACATCAAATGCTTTTTCTGAAATTCTGGAGGTGATTATATGGTTTTCTTTTTTTAATCTGTTGAAGGAAGTCATTCTATTAAGCGATTTTTGATGGTAAACAATCCTTGCATTCTATGGATAAATCCCACTTCATTTGGTGCTGGTTTTTGTTCACAAATATTTTATTGGAATCTATGTACATAATTTGTGAGTAAATATACATAAATGAGATTAGCTTGTAATTACTATTTTAATATTTGTTTTGTTTTTCTCTGGAGGAATTCTTGCTGACTTTGGTGTCATGAAAATTTTGCCTCATAAAGATAGTTGGGATTGTTTTCCATCTTTTTCTCTACCTGGAGCAATCTATATGAAATATAATCATCTGCTGTTCCATGTAGTCTGTACCTAGAACCTTGTGCAACTAGTAACAATTTTGACTACTTGTTCATTTTCTTAACAATTAGTCATATATTCTGGTTTTATCCCTCTCCTAGGATTTTTTAAATAAAATTTAATCTATAACAAATATATTGATATAAATTATATGTAGCATTTTATTTTAATCTGTACATTACTCATTTGTAATATGTCTACTTTTCTAATATTTATTACTTTTTTAATGAGTTCTGAGATGTTTTTATATTTTTATTAATTTTCTCAAAAAGCCAGCCATTAGTGTTGTCAGTCACCTTTATCGATTTTTTGTTTTGCTTTGTACTTTAAATTTTACTGCCCTTAAATTAATTTTCTACTTTCTAAATTCTTATTGATTTTTTTGTTCTTTTTCTAGCTTCCTCAATTAAAATTTTAGTTCATATATTTTTAGGCTGTCTTCTTTACAAATAAGTGCTTTTAAAGTTATAAATTTCCCTATATGTGTCACTTTAGAATCATTTATAAACCAGAAAAAGAGAATATGTGCTCACCTATGTAAAAACAATGCATGGTAATAAGATCGCAAAAACTAATCCTTAGTGGCTACTGTTTAAAATTCTCAGAATAATTAAAATTAAACAAAATCAGAAAGCACAAATGTGTGAGCGCAGATACTCACTTTTTCGCAGTCCATGTCTGCTTCCCATTTTAAATACTGAGATACTGAATGTACAAATCACCACAGAAAATTAAACAAAGCATAAATATATGATTTCTGAAACGTATAGACAACATCAATTATCAAATTCACCTTGTTGTTTTTAACTATGGCATCTGGCTCAGTCTCTCCCCTGGACTCTTGTCATATATTTCTAACAAACCACTAATGAGGAATCAAAGTACTGGTTCTGCTGCTGGGTAAGTGAGTGACTTTGGAAAGACTCCCTGATCTTCACTGTTTTCTTTGCTTAAGTGGAGGCAAAAATATATACTCTCTGGGTTTTCATAAAGATAAAAAGACAATATATTACAAGCATTTAATAAACCATGAATATGCTATCAAATTCACCAATGAATGTTTCTAGCCCCCAAACTAGCATCACACAGAAAATGAGTTTCAAAGCAAAAATTGCTATTACTAATTTTTATGATATGTGATATAGATTGGTTATTCCTTTATTCTTGTTAAAATTTCTCCTAATCTCTTACTCCCACCTGTGATTAACTAATAGTTAAAAAGCGAGACATTATAAGAGTTTAACAAGATGAGGACATGTATAAGAAAAAAGCAGAGGGGTAAGAAACCAAATTTAAAGAATAGAGGAAAAGGAAGAGGGAAGTGAAAAGAAATGTTGCAAGTAAGAGTAAAATTAACAAAGAGTTCCCTGAGGTTCATGTACATCAGGGAGGATGCTTTCAGTCACAAATGAGAGAAAATCCAACTTCTTGGGCTGAAACAATAAAAGGAATTTATTGACTGACATAACTGAGCATCAAAAGTCATTCAGGCTATAGCTGCAGTTTAATCTGGACTCTTCTGCTGGTCTGCTGTCTGCCTTCTTTTTTTTAACATTTTGTTATTTTCAGGATTACTGAGTCACAATTGATAAATCAAAGTGTATATATTTAAAGTGTACAACTTGATGTTTTGATATATGTATATGTTGTGAAATAATCACCAGAAACAAGCTAATTAACATATCCATCACCTCACATAGTCACCATTTTCTTTTGTTTTTCTTCTTATTCTCTTTTATGATAAGAACAATGAAGATCTACCCTCTTAGCAAGTTTCAAGTATAAACTTTCTCTGTCTTCTTGCATGTATGATTTCATCCTCAGGCCTGCTTCTCTGATGTTGAAAAAATGGTTTTAGTTGTTTCAAGCTTTATCCTCATACCATGACATCCAGGACAAGAGAGAGAATCTCTTTCCCCTACATTCAAACACAAGAACCAGGTTTCATATAAACTGTCACCTCAGAGCAGATGCCTAGCCCTGAACAATCACACTAAGCAAGGATACTGGGATATATATCATAATTTGACTTAAATTATTGCTTACCTGTTCGTCCTTTACCCTATCACATCATCAAGGATGCTTTCTCACGATTGCCTTAGGCTGACCAGAGTCCAGGACTACAGATGAGGATGGAGTCAACCAACCAAAAATCACATGGTTGCTATGCAAGGGTGACAAGGTAGTTTGGAGCCCAGAGAAGCAACCAACCAGTCTAATACAGGTAGGAGGATCAGAGCAGTCCCACTGTTTGCTCTGCCTCATCCCATATTCTTCATTATTCCCCCCTCTCCCATCCCAATGTTATTTTCCCTAAATTTCCACACGTGCAGCTGCTGCCAACTGCACTGCACCCCTCTGGATCTTCTCCTTGCCCTAAGCATCCTCTCTCAGCCCTCTAAACAAATTAGAGTTAAGTTCCTTTCCTCTAGTTTAACCCAAATAAGTTGCCATACCAAGAAAGAAACAACAAACAATGAAAACAGTAAACTGTGGAATCAAATTAGGAAGGCAAAATTTTCAAGTTTGGAAGATAGTGACGATCTTTCTCCTCCCCACTGCTTTGTAACTAATATGTCCCTGCTGCATGGTAAGTGCTTAAGAATTAGTTGTTGAAATAATTAATGAATCCTAAAGTAATTGAAGTTTAGCCATAGATATCTTGATTCACACTGCCATTTGGGGTCATTTCTTAGAAAGAGTCGATCTTCATTATTCACGAATTCTGTATTTGTTAATTTGCCTGCCTGCTAAAATTTATTTGTAATCCCCAAATAATTACTCACAACACTTTCACAGTCATTCCTGGTCATGTGAGGGACGTTTTTAGCTGAGGTCCAATGAGGTGGTGCTCTGCCTCCTTGTTTCAGTTCTCACAATGTAAACAAGTGTCCTTTTCATGGTCTATTTAGTGCTGCACTTTCTGCACTTTTGTGCTCATGGGTGCTGATTTTCCTGTTTAAACAGCCCTGAAGCATAATGTTGAAGTGCTGTCCAGTGTTTCTATGCACGAGAAGGCTGTGATATGTCCTATGGAGAAGAGGCACGTGTAGATAAGCTTTGTTAAAGCACGAGTTATGATGTTGTGGCCATGAGTTCAGTGTTCAGTGTTAATGAATCAACAATGCAGCAACTCCAGAAAAAGGAAGAGAAAATTCACTGATCTGTATGTGGAGCCACTGCAGAGTGTTAAAGTCATGTCTATAATGCTGTGATGAAGCTATGGAAAGATGGAAAAGGAGGTAGATTTGTGGATTCACCAGATGATGAATGCTTTTTGTTTGTTTGTTTTTAAGAACATCATGGACAGCACAACTGTGTCCCTGAAGGCACAAGAAGCTTACCATCACATTACCCAGGGTAGAGAAAATGTTAGGGTGGTGTTTTATTATAAAGGAATATGGCTTTATTATAAATATATTATTTGGAAATGTATATATTAAATAAGATTTCTTCGAACAGCTACACATAAAACAAGGCTATGTATTCATCAGTTGACACACATGTTGTGACCTGAGGCTCACAGGAAACTAACCCTGTATTTCCCACAGGAGCAATGGCCCAATAGTCACTAGCTCAGTTTTCACAGTGACTTTAACATGACAGCCATGAACAGAGAGAATGTACTGCATGTGCTCTCCTTGCCGTGATCCCACTTCAATCCTGATGATCAACACTCTTGTTCTCTTTTCTTGACCATCTTCTTTTCTCTTTGGTGACACACTTGCACTACTACCACTCCGGCATCACCTGTAACAGTGCTTCTCAAATTTTAATGCACCTGTGAATCCTCTGCTGATTTTGATAAAATGCAAATTATGATTCAGTATGTCTAAGACCCAGGATTCTATATTTCTAACAAGCTCCAAGGTGATAACTCTGCAGCATGTCCCTGAACCACGCTGAATAACAAGGGCCTACATCCTGCCTTCCTCTTTTTGTTTAGAATGCTTGGAGCAATAGTTTCACTCCAATAGATCTCTACTGTTAAATAATAGGAACAAAGACAATATTGTGTTTCTACTCAGGGGCTCAGAGAAGTCACTAGGAGACTAGGAAAGTGTGTCTCTTGGCCAAGTGAGAAGAACTTTAACAAAAAGAGCATCAAATATCTCAACTACTACAAACATGTCAGGAAGGAAAAGAATAAGAAAAGACTATAAATTTGACATAAATTCAACTCAGATTTTTATTAAGAATATACTACATGAGTTAAGACACTTACCCAAGGGTACAAATACTAAAAAGACGTGGACTTTGCTCTCTGAAAGCTTAAAATTATAAGAGGAAAAGGGATCCAAACAGCTGCAATGAAAGGCAGGAATTGAGGAGTAAATTTGGCAAAGTACAGGTTGAATGTGCTAGGAGTTCAGACAAGGCAGAGACTGCTTCCACTTGTGAATTAGGGAAGGCCCTCTTCAGGAAGTGTCATCTGAAATGGATCTGAAGGCCCATTAATATTTGAATATGTGGAGGTTGCTAGGAATGCATTCTATTCAGAGTTAAAATTTGACTTCTAAAGTCCCAGAACTAAGGTCAGGACAACAAATTCTGAAACATTACACTTAGCTTATATTGACAACTGATCATTAAGCAGAAATAAACAACAAAAAATATTGTACAGGACGAGTTGAGGGGATGTCATCACTGTGTTGGGTTTAGATACATCCTGAACCCCTGGGCAGCTGTGATCTCATTCCAAAGGGAAACGAGTGCTTGGAGGTTCACAGGGTGTCCTGTCAAGAACAGAGATGGAGGTCACTCTGCATGAGGTGGAGGTGAGAAGTGAAGAGTAAGAAGGAAGGGAACTGGGAGCAGGGAACTGAGGAGAGAGAAAACAAAAAAGATAGAAAGACAAGTGGGGAGTGGGGCAAAGAACAGGAAGGATGGATACAAAGAACTCACCAGCGCTTCCTAAGCCAAAATGCAAGACCTGTCAGAAGCACCAGGGGCACTATCACTGCCAAGATGATCAAGCCCACAGAGCTGTGACGTTCTGTGGATTTGAGTGCACACAAAGATGTCATTTCAAATCCACCCCATTTTACTGCATTTCTCTGATCTTCCTTTGTTTACTTGAGTGTCTATCTCACCAGTCTCCTCTCTTCCTGTTTCTTCTCTCATCCCTTTTCAGAGATGAATCCTTCATCTAACCTCAACATCCTCCTACCTCTGCAGGTCCCTCATTTTCCACTTTTCTATTTCTTGGATAGCTTACTTTTATTTCTTTGAATCTGAAGCCCCTAGTATCCCAAATTTTCCATCTGGCCTTCCTGCTTTGCTTGAGGACCACCTACTCCCATTCCCAGTTTGGGCCCCAGTTCTTTCTTACCCCAGTAGAGGATGATGTCCTGCCCTCCTAGGCTGCTGTGTCTCATGTGACAAGACAGGCCAGCTGCCTCACTGGCCTCCACCTCCAAGGACTTCTGAAGATACCATGTCCCATCAGCATTTGGCAAGACATCACTTCGCTGAGTGCCCAAATACTCCCGCTCACCCTGCATCCACATCACCCAAATAGGCTTTGGGTGGAAGCCAGAGACATGACAAACCAGCTTCAGACGGCCAGGACCAGGACTGGGGCCAGTGGACAGCCAGGCTTCTGGCTTTACTGCAGAGGACAGGAAAGATATTCAGATGACAGCTCCAACATAGACTGAGAGGTTTAGATCTTCATATCAGTTCAGATAGACATATTTTTCCCACCTCTAGGAATCTGGTACCCATTATTCCCTCTCCCTACTGGCTCCTTCATAGGGAGGGGTTGATGGAAAGGTATGATTTTAGAATATAGAAGTCTTGGAGGAAGGGTGCAGGACTGACCTTGTCGCTGGAGATCTGCCTTCCCTGCATCAAGAATTCCCAGAAGGAGACGTGGGCAGATGTCACTGAGAAACCTGTCTGCTTTTTCCAGGCCAAGATGATTCATATTGAATAGTCTGGAGACATGCTGAGCCCTCATTCCAGCCTCTGGAGATGGCAACCATGAATTCTTCTGGAGGCTCAGGAAATCTGATCCTTGATAAGCAACCCGCATGAAGCCTACTGAGGCTCCCCCAAACTGCAGCTCACAACCTGCTGCTGTCTGTACCTCAAAGGGATCTGAGGAAGAGGGGCTGGGAATTAGTGGAAAGAGGAAGTAAAATAATGAAATGAATGGAAGCAAAAGACGATAGAAGCAGAAGGGAGAAGTTTAGGAGATTTGAGAGAAAGGAGCAAGGTTTGGTTTCAGCAGAGGTTCAGAAAAAGAGGAATTAGTGGTAGTTGGAGATAGAGGAAGAGATGAATGACATGAGGAAGGGGGCAAATTGTTCAAAGAAGGCAACATGAATACTGTGGGCAAAAGAATAAGGGAAGGCTGAGTGTGACAGCGTTGATATTATAATAATCCAGAGTGAATGGAATGCAATAGGTTACAATGAATGTATCAACATAGATTACTGAAGAGATGGAATGGGGGAGAAAATCACACTTAAGGAGTCAATCAAAGAGTGAGGAAGCTGAGGGTTTCTGGTTGGAGTCCAGGGAAGTGGGTGATTACAGGAGACCACTAATGGAAGATAACAAGGCACAAGCCTGGAGTCAATGTGAGAAGAGGTTCTAAGCAGCAGAAGACTTGAAGCTTTTGAAGAATCAGGGTCTGGATTATACCTCCTTCTCAAAAGTGCACAATTGCAGTTTTATGATGGGAAGAAATAAGGTTCAGAAGGGAGTAGAAGCTGTTTCCCACGGGAGAAAGAAACTCGCTGAGACACACACACACCTCCCACCCATATCCCCATTCTCTATGGAGGGAAGTGAACTCACATTCAAGCTGCCATTGACTGACATGGTTTTGAAATGCCCGGATTAATTGAATGGAGGATGTAGAGCATAACTTTGCCTGTTCCGCCCAATCCTCATTGCTGAAGTTTCCCTTGGACCAGGGCCACAGGAAAATGTAATTGCCAGAGTTGTTGTCCCACTCATGAGTCTGCAATTCACCCAACCAACATGAGCCAAGAGTTTGTACCCAGGAATGGTTGTAAAAGGAATAGATCCGGATGATTTGGAAGGAAACCGGCACCTGGAAATCTGTGGCAAAAGAACAGATAAAATGAGGACAAAAACAGATATTGAGAAGGAGGTAGAAAAGAGAGAGGTACTACAGAGGAGAAATTCATAATCTGAAGGAAAGGGGAGCCATAGTTATCTCAGAAGACATTTTCTGTCCCCCTAGGCCCCATGCTTTGTATTCAACCTTCAGAAGAAGACAGGGACCTGGTCAGAAATACTCAGAATGGAACAAGGCTGACACTCTCACTCTCCAGGTGTATGCTGGGGAAAACTCTATACACACACACACACACACACACACAGATCCCCTTGCACCCAACTGGGCAGCTGCCAGAGTTCTTACCATCTTTATTGTCACCACCTGGGAGGAGAACCGCTAGCAATGGAAGTTGCAGGAACAGCATTTCATTTGCAGATGTTATTTCTTTATCTCAGAAAATTTGGTCTTTGATTTCTGTTTTAAACAATCCTAACCCAAAATACTTCTATTCTGACTTCTCCTAGCAGCAGAAAAACTTTTCCTTTAATCCTCGTCTGCAACAAAGAGCTACTCCTTCCCTAAACCCTGGACTGCCTTCTCAGAACCTCATTTCCCCTCAGTTCTATGGACCGCCTACTCAGACTCATTCCACCTCCAGTTCTGACTCTGCTATCTGGCTGCCAGTTTCTCTCCTTGCACTACCTTCCAACCTTCTCATCTCCCTCTAATTCAATTCCTGCGGAACAAGTCTTGTGTGGCATTGAAAAGCCACTTTACTTCTAGGGCTTTTTTTTTCCTCTCTCATCCAATAAAAGCAGGAAACTAAGTGGCTTCCCGGCACCCTACCTAGTCTTCTCCTGCCCCTGCTCTTTTCTGTTGCTCTGTCCTTCTCTTGTCCTTTTTAATATTCCCTAAATATTCTCTTCCCCTGTCTTTCCCCCACCCCATCTCATTCACTTCTCTGACTTTTATTTTTTGCTTTATTTGCTTTTTCAGAATCCTTGTGGTTGCCCTGTGTAACAGTATAAATTACCACCAATTCTCCATTATTCTTAGGGAAGAACCAGTAGCCATCACAGATACCATAGAAACTTTGAAACACATAAAGAAAAAAGCCCTGTTTGACTTGCATTGATATATATTCACTCACCAAACAGTCACTTAGCACCTGCTTAGTTCCAAGCATCTTGCTGTACCCATAAATATCCCATGGTTGACAGTGTGATCACTTTATTCAAGTAACTTTTAGGCTACTTGAGAAGAAAAACCCTTAAATCAAGACCTATAAATCTTAATATGCTAAGATTTATTATAATACATAGATTCTCTGGACAAAAGCAGCATACTTAAAATAATATTTTCTAAAATTGTGACCTTTAACTGAAGTTTGTCCACTCAGATTCTTGATTTCAGTGTTTTGCTGACGGTGTTAGATCTATACCCCTATTGTACTGGATCCCCAACATCTAACAGAGTGCCTGGTAAGTGGTAGGTGCTCAATGAATAGTTTTGATCATTGAATGATTTTGGTTCAGGCATCCAATTATTTTTTTAAATTATGAAGATCTTCAACATAAAAATTTTTAAGACATCAGAAAGTGTTACTTGTAACTGATGGGCTGGCCTGAAAACAGGGCCACCCAAGATGGCCGATTTCCCGCCAAAGCACTCGGGACAACAATGCCACCTGAAACTAAGGCGGGAAGGAAAAAAGACTTACCACAAAGAGACTCCCCAGATAACCCGCTCGGACTTTTCAAACCCTCCCGCTGGCCAATCACGATTGACCACGTTTTTCAAACTCCCCCCGTTGACCAATCACAGTCGGCCCCCCCCTACCTAAAAACCCCTGTTACTTTGTCTGGCGCGCGACTTCCTCGACTCCCCCTTGGAGTCGCGGAACCTCGCCCGAGGGTGCTCGCAATAAACTCGTCCCACTGCCCATTCTGCCTTGTGGTCTCCATTCGCCCGCTGGTCATTACTCATTCCGAAAACCTGACATTTGGTGCCGAAACCCGGGAGGAGATTGAGCTCCTGCTCCGGCCGGAGGCTTTCTCCTCATCCTGATTGAGCCAGGACCCCCTTTCCGGACGTCCCTCCGAAGGCTGTGGTGAGTGTTCCCTGATCCCCGCGCCTCCTCCGGAACGCCCTGTCCTAATCGCGGCCGCGTCAGGGTGGATCCCTCCGGCCACCTGGTGGCCTCACCGGCTCCAAGGAATCGGGAGACGTCCCTATTCTGCGGTAGCTGTCCTTTTTCCCTGATCGCAGCCCAACGAGCGGACGGGAGGATGCTCTCCTCCGCACTTTGGGCCGATAGGCGGGGTGACCATGGGAACCTCCCAGTCTAAATTCGACCCTAAGACACCTCTGGGGTGCTTGCTGGCCAATTTAAGAACCCTGAAATTAGACCAAGACCTAAGAAGGAGACGTCTAGTCCACTACTACCGTGGCATGGCCACAATATCAGTTGGATAATCAGTCCCAATGGCCTCCAGAGGGTACTTTCGATTACCAAATTCTTACTGACCTTGACAACCTCTGCAGACGCCAAGGCAAATGGTCCGAGGTACCCTATGTCCAGGCCTTCTGGGATCTGCGCTCTCACCCTTCCCTATGTTCTCGCTGCTCAACGTCCCAAGTCCTCCTCGCCCGCTCTCCCCCTCCTATACTCCCGCCTGCTGCTCCTATGGACCCTGACCCTCCCTCTCTTTCCCCCCTCTCCGAACCCCCCGAAAATCTATCTAGACCGCCCGTGAGAACCCCTCCTTTACTTTCTCCTCCTCCCTATCAGGATCCCACTCCTCCACCCCCTGACCCTCCACCAGTCCCGGGTTCAACCCCTGCCCCCGCCATGCCTTCTGCCCCTTCCCCTGCTCCCCCTGAATCCCCATGACCTGAGACCGCCCCGGGACTCCCCTCCACAGCGGTTCCCCTATCTTCCCCCCCCATTTCCGCCCACACTAGGGGGCGAAAGCCCTCCTCCAACTTCCTATGCCCCCTAAGGGAAGTCGCTGGTGCAGAAGGGGTCGTTAGAGTACATGCCCCATTTTCCCTGCAGGATCTTTCCCAGATTGAAAAAAGGCTGGGATCCTTTTCGGCCAACCCAGATGGGTACACTAAGGAATTCCAATATCTGGCACAGGCCTATGACCTTACCTGGCATGACCTACATGTTATACAAACCACAGCCTTAACAACAGAGGAGAGGGAACGCATCCAGGCTGCCGCCCGAGAATATGCTGACCAAGTCCACCTCACAGACGCAACCATGCTGGTAGGGGCACAAGCCGTCCCCGCCATAGAACCCAATTGGGAATATCAGGACGGTCAAGATGGCCGCCGACGCCGCAACCGCATGGTCCAATGCCTTATCGCCGGCATGCGGGCGGCCTCCAATAAATCTGTAAATTATGACAAGCTTAGAGAAATCATTCAGACTTCCGACGAAAACCCCGCCATGTTCCTTAACAGGTTAACGGAGGCCTTAACTCAGTATACTCGTCTGGACCCAGCCTCCCCGGCGGGAGCGACTGTCCTGGCTACCCACTTTATTTCCCAATCGGCGCTGGACATTCGCAAGAAGTTGAAAAAGGCAGAGGAGGGTCCTCAAACCCCTATTTCTGATCTGGTGAAAATGGCATTTAAAGTTTTTAACTCCCGAGAGGAGGCGGCAGAATTAAAACGCCAGGCCAGGCTCCAGCAGAAAGTCCAGTTACAAACCCAAGCCCTGGTAGCGGCCCTGCGGCCGGCAGGCTCTGGAGGCCAACGTAAAGGCATTCCTAACCACACCCCTCCGGGGGCCTGTTTTAAATGTGGGGTCGAGGGACACCGGGCTCGTCAATATCCTAACCCAAGGGTGCCAACCAGGCCATGCCCTCTCTGCCACGCCATGGGTCACTGGAAATCGGACTGCCCCAACCTTGGGAGGTCTCCGGTGCCTCCACATGCGGGAGCTTCCGAGCCGGTAAGTCCAGCCCTCCAGCTACTTGGATTGGAAGACGACTGATGGAGCCCAGACTCGGACACCCCACTCACCCATGCCGAGCCCAGGGTCACGCTCCAGGTAGCGGGTAAGTCCATCTCCTTTTTGCTGGACACGGGGGCTACCTACTCAGTCCTGCCATCCTATTCGGGACCAACTCGATCCTCACCGATCGCGGTGATGGGCATTGATGGCACCTCCTCTTCTCCTAGGGCCACCCCTCCACTCACCTGTAGCCTGGATGGGTTCTCCTTTTCACATTCGTTTTTAGTCATCCCTTCCTGCCCTGTGCCTCTGCTGGGAAGAGACATTCTCCATAAATTACAGGCCACCATTCGCCTTTCACCCTCCCCCTCAGCTTGGGGTTGCCTTATCCTGCCTTTATTCTCTACCTCGCCCCCAGGCGGCCTTCCCACGGTGGACCTGCAGGTCTGGGATATTTCCAAGCCCACCATTGCATCCCACCATGTCCCTGTAAAAATACAACTTAAAGATGGCTCTAAGTTTCCCTCTCGGCCCCAGTTCCCCATTTCCCTAACGCACCGCCGAGGCCTTAAGCCCATTATAGACCGTCTCAGGCAGCAGGGACTCCTCATTCCTATCAGCTCTCCTTGCAACATCCCTATCCTTCTGGTCCGGAAACCTTCAGGAGCCTACCGATTGGTACAGGACCTACGACTCATTAACGAGGCTGTCGTCCCACTCCACCCCGTTGTTCCTAACCCCTACACCCTACTTTCCAATATCCCACCTAAGACCACCCACTTTACGATCCTGGACTTAAAGGATGCCTTCTTCACTATCCCCCTTCACTCAGATTCCCATTTCCTATTCGCTTTCACCTGGGAGGATCCAGATACACACTTCTCAGGGCAGCTAACCTGGACAGTCTTGCCCCAGGGCTTCCGGGACAGCCCTCATATCTTTGGCCAAGCCCTGACCATGGACCTCCAACAATGCATTCTTGAGGCCAGCACCCTTCTCCAATATGTGGATGACCTCCTCCTCTGCAGCCCCTCCCTTCCCTCATCTCAGAAGGACACCTCTACCTTGCTCAATTTCCTGGGCGCCAAGGGGTATCGAGTAACCCCCTCCAAAGCTCAACTCTGCACCCCCTCAGTCACCTACCTGGGTGTCTCCTTGACTCCCACCTCCAAATCCCTCACAGGAGACCGCATCTGCCTCCTTCGAGAACTCCAGCCCCCTCAGAATGCGGACGAGATACTCTCCTTTTTGGGACTAGTGGGCTTTTTTAGGCACTGGATCCCAAATTTTGCAGTCTTAGCCCGGCCCCTATACAAGGGTGCCAAAGAGACCCCCCAGGGGCCTCTAACCAACCCTGGCTCCATTCGACACCTGTTTTCCAAGCTGCGGGACTGTCTCACCACCGGGCCTACTCTGGTGTTGCCTGACCCCTCCAGGCCCTTTCACCTCTTCACTGATGAATGCTCTGGCTCGGCTATCGGTCTCCTGGCTCAGCCAGCCGGACCCACCTACAGGGCTGTGGCCTACCTGTCAAAGCAACTGGATGTCACCACTCAGGGGTGGCAGCCTTGCCTCCGAGCGCTGGCGGCGGCTGCTTCCCTCACAAAGGAGGCTCTCAAACTCACTCTGGGACAGCCTCTTACCGTCTACTCTCCCCATCGACTCACGGATCTGGTCAGCCACAGGTCTCTAGCGCAGCTAACCCCCTCCCGCCTCCAACTATACCACCTATTGTTTATCGAGAATCCTCAGATCTCCCTCTCCGTCTCCCCCCGCTTAAACCCTCCTACTCTGTTGCCGGCACCCTCGTCTACCTCCGACCCCTCTCACTCCTGCCCTCAGCTCCTAGAAGAGCTGACCCCCTTACACCCAGGGCTCTCTGACCAGCCCTTACTCGACCCTGATCGCGTGCTGTTCGTGGATGGTAGCTCCCTCATGGCCCCAGACGGCCAAAAACATGCAGCCTATGCTGTGGTCACCTTGGACACTGTCGTGGAAACGGCCCCTCTCCCCATCAGGACCACCTCCCAAAAGGCAGAACTTATAGCCCTTACCAGGGCACTCCATCTGTCAAAAGGACAGCGGGTTACCATCTATACAGATTCCAAGTATGCCTATCTCATCACCCATACCCATTCTGTCCTCTGGCAGGAACGAGGGCTCCTAACCACCAAAGGGACTCCAATAGTCAACGGACCCCTTATTGCCAAACTACTTGAGGCCCTCAGCCTCCCCACCAAGGTAGCCATAGTTCACTGCTGCGGGCACCAAACCACTAAAGATCCAATCTCCCGGGGTAACTATAAGGCTGACTCTGTCACTAGGCAAACGGCCCTAGGCGCCTCCCCTGCCCCAGTCCTTTTTCTTAACACTCCCCACAGCCCTTCATATTCTGATAAAGAAGTTCAGACCTTCAAAGAACTGGGGGGTAAACCAGGAGACAAGGGATGGATTTATATCCAGGATAAGATTGCTCTCCCAGATAGCCTGGTACATACCCTAATTACAGACATCCACCAGTCCCTCCATATCGGTCCTAAGGCCCTCCACCAATTCCTCCGACCCCTTTTTCATCACCCCTCTCTCTACAGGGTCATTGAAACAGTACATAAGGCCTGTAAAACCTGCTCTACCATCAATGCCCAAGGCGGGATCCGCAGGCCGGGACCCAACCACCAACTCCGCGGCCACCAGCCAGGAGAAGACTGGCAACTCGATTTCACCCACATGCCCCGCCACAAAACCTTCCGATATTTACTAACTATGGTGGATACATTCACAGGTTGGATCGAGGCATACCCCACTGCCCGGGAGACAGGGGATGTAGTAGCCACGATCCTCATTGAACACATCATTCCGAGATTTGGACTCCCCCGGACCTTACAATCAGACAACGGGCCAGCCTTCATCTCCAGCATCACCCGCCAGGTGGCGGAGAGCCTCAATATCACCTGGAAGCTCCACATCCCCTACCACCCCCAGTCATCGGGTAAGGTAGAGAGGGCTAACAGGTTACTTAAGGCCCAACTCACTAAGCTAACCCTCGAGACTCACCTATCGTGGCCAACGCTTCTACCCTTAGCTCTCACCCGACTCAGAGCAGCTCCCCGTGGGCCTTCAGGACTGAGCCCATTCGAGCTTCTGTACGGCAGACCCTTCCTCCTGAATCACAACCTCCCAGCCTCTCCTCCACCCCTCCTCTCCTACCTGCCCTATCTAACCCTACTGCCGGCCCTCCTGAGGGCCCATGCCGATGCTGTCGCACCGGCACCAGGTGACCCCGACCAGGAGGGAGGCTCCCCTCAGGCGTTACACCCAGGAGACCAGGTTCTCCTCTGGGACCTGCACCCCAAGTCCCTACAGCCACGCTGGTCGGGACCACACACTGTCATCCTTACCACCCCGACTGCGGCAAAGCTACTGGGACATCAACCTTGGGTGCATATCAGCAACCTTAAGCGAGCACCAACACAAGATGGATGGACCTCCCAGGCAGTGGGTCCAACTAAACTTCGGCTAGTACGTGATCCTCCTCCTAGCTCTCCTGTGTCCTCTGACCCATGCTGCAAGCTGTGATCAGTGTATGCGCGGCAGCGGTCGCTCCAGGTATCTTCAGTCATTCACCTACATGCATCGAGAATGTTACTTAGGAAAAACCCCTACTGCCTGCACCTCTCCCCATGCCCCAGGAAAAACCTTTTGGGTCTCTGAGCTCTCCCAAACTAGCAGATCCCCGTGCACGTCATACCCCAAGTCAGGACAGGTCTGCTGGACCTATCTGGCCCAATTGGGACTTACCGACGGGGGTGGAGTTCAAGACCAGGCTAGACATAATCAGACTCAGCTCATAATCCAGAAGCTGTCTAAACTCCAGTCCCAGGCCACCACCCCCACATATAAAGGTATTAATCTTAACAACTTACAAAGGGCCTCCATCACCGATCAGCTCACAGTGGCGCTTATAAACTCCAGCTATAACCTATGGCAAAATGTATCCCAGGACCATGACTGCTGGATCTGCTTCCCCTTTTCGACTGTGCCAAACATTGTTGGGGTTCCCATCCCAACCCAATGGCCTCTACCGAACACCAACACTACCAACGGGACGGTCCACGTGGGAACCATAGGGAGGCCTATACCCATCTGCAGTTTACCCTCAGCTCTCGGCTACCTTACCACAAATGCCTCCGACAGCATAACCTCCCTCCCCTACTGCATGCCTCTGCGGATACTCCTCTCATGCCCAAAAGGGGTCTATAAATGCTTAACTGCCAACGACTCTCTCGACTGCATTTTTATTTTCCTATCCCCCTCTACCACCATCTACTCTCACACACACCTCCTGTCCATGCTGTTCCCCTCTCTTCGGGAAAAAAGGGCAGCTTTCCTTCCCCTATTGATTGGAGCCGGCCTCACCACCGGAATGGCAATCGGGGCAGCGGGTCTCGGAACCTCAATAAATTTCTACTACAAACTCTCTCAGGTGCTCAATGATGACATGGAATGCATCACGGATTCCCTAACGGCCTTGCAGACCCAGATCTCTAGCCTTGCAGCTGTCACCCTACAAAACAGGTGAGCCCTGGATCTCCTGACGGCTGAAAGAGGGGGAACCTGCCTTTTCCTCAATGAGGAATGCTGTTACTACATCAACCAATCTGGGATAGTCACCTCCAAGGTCCGGGAACTCAGAGAGTGGATCCAAGCAAGACGTCAGGACTCCTATACGTGGGGACTAGACCCCCACACCTGGGTAACCTGGCTCCTCCCTTTGGCGGGACCTCTCTGTTTGATTCTAGTACTAATGTCTGTTACTCCTTGTCTTATCCGGTACATACAGGGACGCCTACAGGAAATGACCCGAGTGTCCGTCAACCAACTCCTCCTACGGCCCTACTCTCTCCTAGCCACCTCCGACTGTCCCTATCACGATGTCCACCCATCAGCAGGAAGTAGCCAGATCGGAATCAGCGCCCCCGGTCCCATTATATACAAAACGAAGGGTCGGAATGATGGGCTGGCCTGAAAACAGGGCCACCCAAGATGGCCGATTTCCCGCCAAAGCACTCGGAACAACAATGCCACCTGAAACTAAGGCGGGAAGGAAAAAAGACTTACCACAAAGAGACTCCCCAGATAACCCGCTCGGACTTTTCAAACCCTCCCGCTGGCCTATCACAATTGACCACGTTTTTCAAACTCCCCCTGTTGACCAATCACAGTCGGCCACCCCCTACCTAAAAACCCCTGTTGCTTTGTCTGGCACGCGACTTCCTCGACTCCCCCTTAGAGTCGTGGAACCTCGCCCGAGGGTGCTCGCAATAAACTCGTCCCACTGCCCATTCTGCCTTGTGGTCTCCATTTGCCCGCTGGTCATTACTCATTCCGAAAACCTGACAGTAACCTTACTTGGTGAAATTAGAATCTTATTCAGTTTTACTTGGGATGAAAGTGATACCTGCTCAAGATAAGGTTGACATAAGGGAAGCCATATCATAGAAAAGAAACCCTATGGTAACTTTGAATGACCTCTAACTAACCCAGCCAGATATGCACCCTCGAGGAGATCTAACTGCTCTGTAGATTTTACGACCCCTGCTTGTGCAGGTACCTCACAGCTGCAATAAGATGATAACTTTGTTCTTTTGAGTTCGTTAGGAATGTGATGACCCCCCAAAAAGAGAGCCTGTGCTGATAGCCATCATCAATGACACCTGAAAGATCTGGGTACAAGCCATTGCTCCAGTCTCTGATGCATATCCAGTAAAACAAAAGACTATCAGAAACTAAAATCAGATGAACGCCTCCACCCAGAGACCAGATACCACCCCCACTGGGAGACCAGCTCCCCCATATGACTGGCCTGTAGTCTTTGTTCTGTGAGATGGTTCTTTTGGACACTAGTCAGCCTTCTTCCTTCTTGCTAGCAAGCTGTAATAAAAAGTCTTTTCCCTCCTACCACCTTGCCTCTTGACTATTGGCATGTCTTGTGATGGGCAGACAAACCCACTTTTTGGGCGGTAACAAAAGCACATGCCAAAAAACATGGAATTTACACAGAGGGTCCTGCTGTAACTCTATTACTTATAACAAGAAAAAAGTGAGAACTTATGGGAAATGAAGTTAATAGAGTATTCTAGAGTCATTTATCCAATATTCCATTCTTATTGGTCCTGCTTCAATGTTCTGTGCTTGTCTTATCATAAGCTGGTCTCTGCTGGATGTTCTGACCTTCATTTTTCATGGTGTTTATAACTACTTTGACACTCTTAAATATTTGTTTGTGTTTTGTATCATCTGGATAAATGTGTCTGGGCTGTTCATTTTCTTATTTCATGGTTTACAAATAAACAGAAATTACCTCAGGCTAATTTAAGGAAGAAAATAACTTTTTGGAAAGTTAAGATTAGAACATAGAAAGCTGGGAATAGCTTCACTCCCATACTTACAATTTTAAAAAGCTGGATAATCAAAATCATGACTTCTCTTGAATCCATCAGAGAGCTGAACTATCAAGGCAACAAATTAACCCAGAATCTAAGGAAAGACAGACTCCTCCAAAGAAACAGGGGATGTAAATCCTTGCTGACTCTAGACAGATGTCAGATGCTCTACAAGCCAGTAAGAATAATTCAGCTAAAATTGTTAACAAATTACTAAAATCCAGCAGGAGTATGTAGAACCCCTAAGAGTCTCAGACACAGAAAATTCACTTGTTTCTCTAGGCTTTCTTCCATAGACCTCATCAGGGGCTCCTGAAAGATTGGAGTCAAGGATATAGACCACAGAAATCCTTTCCTGTGGTGCATGCCTGAGTTGTGAGAGCAGCTACTGCATGAGAAAAGTAGGAAATCCCAACCAGATCTCTCCCCCATCTCCCATACAGAAAAAAGCCTTGACCTGGTGGGGGAAGGGAAGGAAGCCCTGCTGCCTTCAGGGCACAGGTGAAGACACATACAGCTGGGGGAAGGAGAAAATGAGGAAGGGACAGTAAAACATACTGTCCTAGACGATGATAAGAGGTTCCAACTGCTGAGAGAAAGCCAGGAACTCTTAATGGCCCAATCCCAACCTAAAAATCAAAGCACCTGCCTAAGAATGAGACTGAACTAGAGCAAAGACAATGCCCCTCCTCCCTCTCCCAACCAGGTTAGCAAGCATCAAGTCACAAGAACCATCACTGCTGGAAGAGGAGCAAGAGTATGGAGATAATTCCTTTGAGGAACAGCCCAAAGGACACACCAAAACCTGAGAGGGAAGCCAACTTTAAGAAAAACCCTCTGGCAAACAGCCCCTCCCTACAAACTGAGTAATGCTGGAGGAATTTGAGGACTATTGAAACAACAATAAAACACAAACACAATTAACTCCTGACTAGATTGATTCAAACCCCACACTCAATGCTTAGCAAAAGAAAGGGCATGCCCACTTCCAGACCCCCTGAAAAATACTGCTCACCTCAGTGTCAATTGTTCCACAGAAGATGACTGCATTTTGCCCAAAAATTATTAAACGCACTCAAAAAGCAAGAGGAGTGGAGTCCACAGTCACCAAAGAGGGTCTGAACTTGCCCTATGGGTCACTGTGCCCAAGGGAGAGCAACATTAACAAATTAAAACAAAGAAACAACAACAACAAAAATAACAATAAGGACAAAACACTATGACAGACTGAAAGAGAGAGACATCAAAAGAACAGAAAAAATTTTATACTTTAGTAGCTTTAAAAGCATTTTATTCTGCTTTTTGAGCATGAAGACTCACATTTTCAGTTTGCACTGGGCCTCTAAAATTATGTAGCCCCCAGTGCTTATACTCTTGACCATGGGGCAGAGAGATTGAGCAGGAGGCATTTTGGATTTGGGTGGGAAGGAGAAGGAAGAATTAGCTAAATGAAGAATGGAGCTCTGAGACCAAAGGGTTGGGAGATGGTCAGAGACACCAAGAGACATAAAAGATACAGGATGGGGAGGAGTGACAAGAGATTCTCACATATTGAGGTATATGCGGTAACTATTCAGGTTCAAAACTGATTCAGCTTGAACTACAAAGCCTGACTTAATGGCCTATCAAACATACATTCACATCTGCTTAACCATTAAAGAATACACTCTCAAGATAAGAATGCATACTTCCCCCCCATGCCCTATTGGTAATGCCCAAATTAGTCCCTTTCTGGACATCATGGTCACATTGACCTGCTAATTTGCAACTGAATACTTCATTGAGATTTTGATGAAAATGCACCCTGGGTATGTTTAATGTATGTTCTTTGTTCTTAAAACCTATAAGACTGTACTGAAAACCGTGCTTCTCCTGAACACTTTCTAAGGCCTTCCTGGGTTATAATCCTCACTTTGGCTCAAGTAAACTCACCTTATTCCTCTTATCTATAGAATGTTTATTGGTTATTTTGTGTCAATGTTTCTCAGCATAGTCATGGCAGGATTTCAGAGAAACCCACTGGAGACCACCTAGCATCTACACTGAACTGGCATTCAGGCCCATTGAGCCCCCCAGATCACTACATTCTTCAGGTGACCCTGGTCAGTTCTCCTGAAACCTGGACCTCCTTACTTTACGTTGACAGTCCAGAGTTTATTTGGGCTGTTTCAAACCTTAAGACTAGGTGTCTTAAGGGGGTACCAGGTACTCTAGGTCAGAGGAACCTAGGGGGGAATTGCTAGGAAAGAGGAACTTAGGGGGAATTTCTTAGGCCAGAGGAACCAACAGGGAACTTTTGGAGTGAATGGGGTAGGCTGACCTTTTTAATTTGGCTCTAAAATTGGGAAGAATTGTGTTTATAAAGTCTCAACAACCTTCTTGATAGGGAAATGAGAGACTGGCTGTGTTCAGCTCTGAAGAAAGTGGACATTGCTCCTTCCAGCTGAAAGGCATTCTCAGGCAACTGAGAACCTCAGCAGGGGTGTCAGAGGTGCCCCTCACGATGTTCAGCCACCCCATACGGAACTCGACTGTCATTCACATTAACTAACTAAAGGCTTATCTGGGAAGCACATATGAGGGTTGGTCACCCAAGCTCTGAGCCCCCATAGCAGTCTTAAATGGCCAGTGGGAGAAACTGAGGCATGTAAAGTTTGTCACAACCTTTCTTTAATGTGTAACACTCAAAGCAACACACTTCTGACCCACTACACTGTCCTTAGATGTTGGTTCAGACTTTATAGCAAAATGAAACTAAAAGAAAAGCAGAAAATTGAGCTTCTAAAAGGTGGACCAGTTCCCAAATGTCCAGCCTCCCCTCCGAACTCCAGAGACTTGTGTAAGTGCTTAACAAAGGGGCCTAAGACTGAAAGAAAGAAAAAAATGGGAAAAGAAGCTTTTGCAGACACAAACTGCTAAAATTTTTAAAACAGAGACTAGAAAATCTTTGCCGCATCTGCCTGTTATGTGTGTGTCTATATGTATGTTATATGTGTGTGATATTTTACCTCTGGATGTTATTGGTAAAATTAAGAGCTCTGTTTAATTGGCTTAAAGTCAGTGCTTACAAAAAATTATTTCTATATGCGGTGAACCCAAATGTCTTTCAAGTTAACACGATATGCTATTACAAAACTGGTTAACAAGAATAATAACTTCAAATGATAGTTAATTCTGTCTAAGTCTTATGAGGTTTTCATGGGTAATCTAAACATAATTGTTGGAAACAAATGATTTAGATAAATGAAAATGAGTAAGAGTTTTTAGGTACAATAATTATGTTTTATGGTCTGCATCCTTGGAAGGAAAAAAAAAAAAAGCTTCCAAATCCTTTTTGGACACAAAACTTTAGAGTTTTGCTAAATTAGGTTAAATGATAAAAAATTTTTGAGTATCTGGCTCATTTTCAAATAAGATAAAAATACTGAAACATTATTGCTAAACATATCTAAGTTTATCTACTTTTGGCTTATCACAGAAAAACTACAAGGTGTTTTGGGTCTATTGGTAAATATGTCTTGTGCTTTATTAATATTGTACCATAAAGTAGCATGTTCCCAGAAATTGTGAAAAGTATTTGTAGGTTTCTTAGGCCACGGAATGCTAATGTAAAAGAAAGTTTCTAATTGCTTACTTCTTAGTTTTTACTTAAAAATTCAGATTTCTAAGGGTTAAAAATTCTAATATGTGATTAAAGCTACTAAAAATTAAGGAAAATATGTTTGTATTCAAGGAAAGTAAGATACATTTTGAGCAAAAGAAGGTATGAAGAATGGAAATATTTTTGTTTATTAACAAAGAAAAATTGGTCCTAAAGTACTAGAAGGAAAGAAAGGCGGGATGACCTCATCTCTAGAAACTTATCAATGTGGAAGGTAAGGCTGCATAATAATCTTATTGTGCTTTTCTGGTAATCTCCCATAACTGATCCACTCCCAACATCCTCCATCCTCCTTTCTATTTAAGAGGAGAACCTCTGCCATTTTGTCAAGAAACTCAGTTTCCCTGGGTCTCTCCCATGTATACATGTTATAAAGCTGTGTTTGATTTTCTCCTGCTATTCAGTCTCATGTCAATTTAATTTGTAGCCCAGCCAGAAAGGACCCAGAGTGGGTAGAGAATTGTCTTCTTCCCCTTTAGTTTGGTGACTTGGATGGGATAAAAGTTTCACTGGCTGGACACTCTTTGCTCCTGGACGACTGCAATTGAGAGATCCTGGACCCCTGACAAGAGCTGGCAGGAGGTGAAAGTTCTTACCATGTCAGTCTCCTGGATCACTGCCTGAAGGGTCCAGTGGAAGTGAGAGTGGTGAGTTTTTTTACTTTTCTAAATTTAGATTAGCAGGAGAAATATTGGTGAAGCTAGCTTCTTGGATTCAGTGACTCTAGGATCTGGTTGAGTGCTCATTGGTTCATTGATCCTTTTCCTCACAGAAATAGTCACTATTTCTCCTTGTCTCTGTCCCATTTTGTCATTTGTCATAAGACACGGGCAACTCCATAAGCCTGTTCTCTGGGGCTTTTGTCTTGTTCTAGGTCTTAAGAGGCTGGCTTTGTGAACTTTCTGGTCTCCACCATCCAGAGGATGTGTGTACTGGCACACATCATGGTGGTGAGTCAAGTAGACTGGGGTTCTGGGACACACTCTTCATCTGGCTGAGTCTGCTCTCAGGGGTTTGTCATAAGGGGCCCCATTTGTTTTCATAAGGGGCCTTTGTCATCTCAACCTTTGTTCTTTCTTGGCTATTTTGGGAGTGAAATTCTCTGGATCTCTTTTGGGGACACCTCTTGCATCCGTGGTTAAGCTTTGGTATCAGTCTCTGTTAAGATTAAGATCCTACTCATCAATGTGGCCAGATGATGGATCATTTAAACTGGGAAAACTTGTAAATTGGGGAGGAAAATTGTGAGAGTTCTCATCATAATTGCTTTTATTGGCACCTATGAAAAGGCCAGGTTAAAAAAGAAAGGAAAAAAAATTTGACTAACCCTAAGACCTGACTCAAGTTACAACTAAATTGAGAAAATGTAAAAGTGTAAGTGCCAATAAGATTATAAAGGTTAGAAGGTTTAAGCTAATTTTATATAAAGAGGCTAATATATACAAAGTTTTTTCTTTACCATTGAGTAAGTTTACCTAAAAGACAGATATCTATGTTTTGTTAAGGTAATTTCCTATATTCAAAAGACAGAGGTCTCTCTATTAAGGCTTTTTTTTTTTTTTTTTTTTTGACTGTTTTAATGCTCTGCCCTTGACTCTTTCTGTTGTCACTTTGCTTGAATGGGTAACTAAGCATTGTTTCATGGAGACAAGATCAGCAACCCCTTGTTCTTGTCTGACCAAGTGTTTTAAAACCCTTTTGATATTTTTGACAAGTTCCCCCAAATTCCTATCTTAAATAAAGTCTTCCTTTTGACCTTTTTTCTTTGAGAATTTTCAAAGGGCCCTGGGACTTCTCAAAGAAATTTGTTCTCTCTTCCTATAAAGAGGAGATACTAAACTAATTAGGCTTCTTTGGTATGCTAGATTGCATGGGAAGCATTGTCAAGTAAATGATAAACCTTCTTAGGTTAAATTGCATAGGTAAATATCATTCACTATTTTAATCCTGCTACCTTGATTCCAACATCACAAGAGGAAAAGACCATGACTGCATTCTATTTAATTTGGTTTATGGATAAGTCTTACTTAAATGATAAGGACATTACTGGGCTGGATATGCAGTGATGTCCTCAGTGGACATAATTGAGAGTTCTTATTTACCAGAAATATAATCAGCACAGCAAGCTGAGTTAACTGCTTTAACTCAAGCTTGTCAATTGGCCAGAGACCATGTAGCAAATATCTACACCGACAGCCATTATGCTTTTGGAGTAGCACATGACTTTGGAATGCTGTGGAAACAAGGGTTTTTAACCTCTTCAGGTCAACCTATAAAGAATTGGAAATGGGTTGCAGAATTATTAAATTTTATACAGCTACCAAGACTACTAGCAATTATTAAAACACCAGGGCATTCCAAATCTAATACTTTGGAAGCTAAAGGAAACTGGCCTGCTGATGCAACTGCTAAGTGATCAGCCTTGAAGGTTTGTCCTACCTAGCCTTGAGAATGCCTGCTGCTTCCTATTAACTCTGCTAATCCAGTAAAAGATTTCCTTTTACAGGCTCAAGAAATCACCACCAAAACAGATATGGCAGTCAAAATGGGGAAATTTGGCAAACTCTCACAGATGTGGTTTGGGCCCAATAAGAAACCCATAGTGCTTATTGGAGTACAATTGCCACTGCTCCAGCATATACACCAATTAACCCATTGGACACCTGAAAAGATAATTTTGTGGGGAAAGAAACACTTTTTGAAAATTTTCTCCCACAGTGGCCCATACAGCCTATACTCATGTTATATGCCCAAAATATAATCTAGGGAAACTATTTCATGAGTCACAAGGCCACTTTCCCCTTCCTAAGTTACCCTTTGAGATATGGCAATTGGACTTTGTCCAGATGTCACTATTCTAAGAATAAATGTATCTTGTAATGATCTGTGTGTTCTCACATTGGGTTGAGGCCTTTCCTTGCAGAAGAGCCATGGCTTTAGATAAATTATTATTGGAGAGAATAATTCCTGTTTGGGGAATTCCTACTGAGTTACATAGTGACCAGGAAACTCATTTCACTGGACAAATAATTAAATCTATTTGTAATATTTGGCTGATAATGTGGCATTTCCATGGTGCTTACCATCCCCAATCCTCCAGATTGATGGAAAGGACTAACTGGTACAGTCAAAACTCAATTGGCAAAGCTTTCAGAAGCATTTAATCTCTCATGGCTAAAAGCTCTTCTGCTATTGCTCCTCAGTCTTAGATCTACACCCTTTGGTAAACATTGGCTGTCTCCTTTTGAGATAATAACTGGACGGCCTATGCAATTAGATGAAGGAATGAATGAAGCAACTTTACTTAAAGGAGACATTGTACATTACTGTCAAGGTCTCATTGAGGCACTTAAAGAAATGAGAGATTGGCAGCTGATTCTTTTCACAGAGAGCTCCCAGACCTTAAGGATCATGAACTATAACCTGGAGAATTTATCAGAAGAGGCATCAAATAAAAGACTCTTTGTGGCCCCATTGGAAAGGACCATACCAGGTACTTTGAACGAATTCATGCACTGAAGAATCAAAAGACATAGACTCACAGATTCACATTTCTCACTTTAAAAAGAGGCTTCTCCACCTGAGTGGTTTCAGTTCCTATTTCTGATACCTGACTTCAACTGACCAATGCAAAGATCTCCAAACCAGGATGAGAAGAAATGGTATCTGTTGCAGACAGCTGTCCCAAGACTCCAGACCAGGCCTGTATTCCCAACCTTAAATCTCCTCATTTAAACCTTTGTTATGCTTAAACTGTATACCTATTTTATAATTGTTCCATTTAAGGTTTTCAGAATATTATCATACTTAAAGAAAGTGGTTGATTTGGAACAGACTGGTCTCGAAAGCCAGGCATTTATCGGGTGGCTCCTAACAGAACTCAGTGGTTATGTGGAACAAATCCCTGGCCTTGGCTACTGCCTGGATGGCTAAAACACTGCACCCTGAGCTTCCCTTGGATGCAGGGAAGGATTCACTGAGCTATCATCTGTTTCCAATCTTGTTCTCTCTTTTTAAGGCCAGATGGGCTCATTTAGTGCCCCACTGGTATGACCACTGAGCAGTTAGCTATATTTGTTCTTTCTTTGGGGCTAGAGGATGTCATATACCATACAGAAGCCCTTAGCAGCTGTCAAGAAGGAATAGCCTTTTTAAATACTAAAGTGTCTTTAATGAGAAATGCTCTCCTTCAAGATAGAATGGCCTTAGATATTCTTAAAGCACCCCAAGGTGGTACACATATATCATTCAAAGTGAAAGTTGTGCTTTTATACCTGACAAGTCTTCCAATGTACCATCTCTGCTAAAGCACATGAGAAAACAGGTGGATGCCTTAAGCAATCCTATATCTGGTCTTGAATTGTTTAGTTGGCTCCCTTCCGATATTGGCTTCCATTTGCGACCTGGATTGCAATTCCTATTTCTATTACTCCTTAGAATTCTTGTATTAGTCATAATATTCAAAGTAATTACTCTTTTCTTTACTCAGTGTTGTAAGACTGGCATGCTAGCTAGAGTAACGATTGCTCAGTGACGAGATGGTCGATCGATCTTACAACCCTGGACAAATCTTTTCTTAAGGCTATGCCTAAGAATTCATTTTTAAGCTAATCATTTCAAGTATTGGATTACCTGTTCTATAATTATTATAAACAATGTAACTATAGGAAGTCATGTAAAAGCACATGTGTGATGTTTGTGTGATAATCTAAGATTAATTGACAAATTACATAACCTATGAAACACTTCCCCTGTTAATATATACCTCTATGCTTGTGCACTATATCTGACTATATCCCCCCAACATGAATAACTGGGCAAATCAAGGAAATAAAAGCCTAGCACTGTGGGACATGATGGACCCAGGGCAGGAAGCCACCACCCTGGCACCAAGGAACAACATTTTGATCAGCAATGCTTTCTATCAAAATATTGTTGATCAAAAGGGGAAAATGACAAGAGATTCTCACATATTGACATATATGGGGTAACTATTTGGGTTCAAAACTGATTCAGCTTGAACTAAAAAGCCTGACAATGGCCTATCAAACATATACTGCACATCTGCTTAACCGTTAAAGAATACACTCTCTCAAGATAAGAATACATACTTCCCCTCCTTGTGCCATACTGGTAACACCTCATTGGTAATGCCCAAATTAGTCCCTTTCCAGACATCACAGTCACATTGACCCACTAATTTGCAACTGAATACCTCTTTGAGATTTTGATGAAAATGTATCCTGGTTGTGTTTAATGTACATTCTTTGTTCTGAAAAGCTATAAGGCTGTACTGAAAACCATGCTTCTCTGGAACACTTTCCAAGGCGTTCCTGGGTTATAACCTTACTTTGGCTCAAGTAAACTCACCTTATTTCTCTTATCTATAGAATGGTTATTGGTTATTTTGCATCAACAGGAAGAATCAAAGAGTAGGAGGGAAGAAGAAGAAGGAAGAGAGGAGGAGAGGAAGAGGAAGGGATCAGAAGGAGAAGTAGAGAAGCAGAAGAAGGAGGAGGAGGGAAGCAAGAGGAAGAGGAGGCTGAGAGGGAGGTGGAAGAGGACTACAAGGAGAAGTGGAGCAGAGCCACAGGTTTCTCCAGCTCAGCTCCTGTGGGCAGAGTTAATCCTGATCAGGGATTCAGGAAGCAGCTGGTACTTGAGTCGTGATTCCACTGTAGATCTGAAGCTTTCGCAGCCAGCCCACTCCTGAGTGTACATTCAGTTATGGTGGATGAAGGACAAGATCTGAAAGAGGAGAAAGGAAAGGGGCTTCTTGGGAGCTTTTTGGGAGCTGAGGGATATTAAGAACTTTGAGAGCTGAGAAAGGGCAGAATTGGAGGTAAAAATCAAGAGATAAAATGGGGACATGTGGAGGTAACCAAGACGAGGATAAAAAAAAGAATTAGAAGAGAAGGAAATGGCTATACAGGTGACTGATAATTGTGTACTACCAGATATAAGAAATCCCAGGGGAGAAAACTAGGATGGGTGGAATATACCCTGATTAGAACTCAACCGGGCAGGGTATCCCAACTATCCCATGGGGGTCCAGTATTCTTCCCTGTGTCACCAAAACTCCCTGGGGTCCCTCTTCTTGATTCATTGGTGCTCAGTCCACAAGCTTGCTTATGTTCTTCCTAACAGCTCTTATTTATTCCTTCCCCAAACACCATCACAGGTCTTGAATTCCTCCCTCTTCTGTAAAGCTCTCCTCAGAATCCAGATGTGAACTCCCCTCCCCACACAGTCCCACACTCATCTGACATCCCTCTCACCACCAACAGAAACCTCAACTTCCTGGTTGGAGAAATCCACTACTCTTATAACCATGTGTCTTTTACTGAGCTTCTCATTTTCCTTTCCATGCTGCTTCAAGTTTTTCTCTCACTTTTCTGGCTTCTAGCAGCTCTTCCTGCATCTGATCAGTGTGCTTCTTGCCTCTCACAACAAATCTCTTACAGCAGAAGGAGCTTTGGACTGAGAGTCAAGATTAATTCCTGGATGGGACACCTGCTGGATACAGTCAATTTGTGAAATCGTGTTAGCATTCTGTCCTAAGTTTCCTTATCTGTAAAATGACTGGATTGAAAGAAATAAATATTTTCTAGTATCACTATTTGCTCTAACATTCTGTGTGTCTTACTTCTATGAGCTCCTGTTCCTTCCCAACCATGTGTTCTCTCCCCACTCTGTTTCTCCCTCCTTTCTCACTCTTCCACATTTTCACAGTTATTTTCCACTTAGCCTTCATCTCAGCTCCCAGGGCTTCCTCTCCATTTTCTCATACTCCCTATCCATTCAATCTCGTAGCAGTCCCTCCTCCCCGACAGATGATCAAACCTAAAGCACTGCTTAATCACATGACCCTTGGATTACTGTGGGTAAATATATAAAACATAGTTATGAATTCTATTTCTGGCAAGATGGCACACAACATAACTTGAAAAGACATGATACAAACACCCAGAAATGTAAGGTAAAAAATGCCTTTTAAATGAAGAGCTGAATTCACAACAAAATAAAGGAAATGTCCTAGGGAACAAAAAAAAACACACACACAAAGAAATGGGAACCCAGAGACGCAAGCAGGAACTGACACTTGGGCATAGCAGGCATGTACGAGTTCCCTGTGGGTTTGGCTATCGTGGTCACTTGAATCAGGAGACAAGGCCTTGAGACCAGGCAAACAAGGAAAAGATGCAACTGAGGTTTCTGCTACCCTCTCATCTAGTCCAAAATATCCACACAATCGTACAGGGGAGGAAGCTTGTTTTTCTGTGTGTTCACTGAATGTTGGTTTGGTTTTTGTTTGTTTTTCCTTCTGAGAATTACTAATTACAAGACTAAAATTGGAGTTTGAAAATGTCCTACTTGTGTGATCCTGGAATATACAATCCAATAAATTAAAATAAAAGGTGATTTCAAGTTTGTAATGCCTCTGGGACACTTAGTGAAATTTAAAGAAAGTTAATCTCAAGAGAACCACCCTCAACACAAGCTGCAAAGCATTCCCACATGTGAAGTCTTTCCTAATATGAGGACACAATCCAAAATTAGAGAACACAGAGAAATAATTCATCATGAAGGAAAGGTGGCAGACAAACAAATAACAGGTTAGACCCTCAAGAAATTACAAATAGAGGAATTTGTATTTTAAAAGCTCAGATATATAAAAAGAAAGAAAACCAGAAAAGAAAGAAACATGATCAAAAAATAACAGGCAGATTTTTTCATAGAAAATTAAACCTCTAGAAATTAAAACTCTAATCACCGTATTAAAAACTCAATGTGTGGATTAAGCAATGAATAGAGGAAGCAATTTAAAGATATCTCTAAATTGGGAGATCTAAAGAATTTTTTATAATGCAATACAGAGCTAAACAGCTGTGGAGTATGAAAAAAGAGGTTAAGAGATATGAAGACTAAAACAAAATGCGATATAAGCCCAATAGGAATTTCATTAGGAAACAAAACACATGAGAAGCAGAAATATTTGAAATATAATGGCTGAGAAGTTTCCAGAATTAATGAAAACCATAAATCTTTAGATTCAGGAAAGACAAAAGCTCCAAAGCAAATTAATGAGTTTGAAAAATAATCTTCATTTTTCAAAGAGAAGAAAGCAATTCAAATGTGTAAATAAATTAGAATATACATCAGGATTAAGCAAAGTTCCTTTTTCTTAGATTTCAATTATTTCATAAGTAATAATCCCATCAATGTCTATTGAAGGGAAACAAAATTTGCCACCCCAAAATATGTCTCTTTAACATGAGTGTTATTTTTAAGAATCAAAATGCTCAGAGAGTTTTTCTTGTTACCTTCTCCTTAACTACCTAAAAGAATTTAGATGAATGGCCTGTAATAGGAATGGAGCTATCACCAGGGATAGCTACAAAGATTATGGGATAAGTGTGGTGGGGCAGGCACCAGGGCCTAGAGATCAGAGTCTTATCTATGTCCCATTGTCTCCGCATGGCATGGCAAACATTTGTTTACCAAACATTTGCTTTTCTATTTCCATATGAATTGCCTTCCTTCCCTGGGAAGTCCCAAACCACTACCCCCAACATCCTCTTTTGTCTTTAGCAGAAGATGGTATTTAAGGTGGTATTTAGCAGATGGTATTAAGATGGTATTTAGCAGAAGATGGTATTTAGCCATTTTAATGAGTTACTCAGTTTTCCTGGGTTTCTCCCACGTGTACATGTTATTAAACTTTGTTTGATTTTCTCCTGTTTATCTGTGTCACATCAATTTAATTCTTAGACCAGCCAGAAGAACCTAGAAGGGTAGAGGAAAATTTCTTCCTCCCCTACACTACTAAAAGCCAAGAGCTTGTCTAAACCATAAGAATACAAAGAGTGGAAAGATAGAAGCTCAAACTCTAGAGAATGAAACATATAACCAACTATAAATGTAGAGTGTGACAATTCTCTTGTGAGACAAAGTACAGGGATCAAAAGAGCCTCATTAAATCCATTGTAGCTATATTTACACTCCTTACATGGCCTTGCTCACTCTGAGCACCAGAATACTGGCTGCAAGAATCAGGTAGGATGGAGAAAGTGAGATTATACATCCATGGGAATATTTCAAGTGGTTTTTAATTCAGAAATTTATGCAGATATCAAAAAGGATTGAAACTGAACCTCCATAATGAGCACCACTTATGCCACCTTGTGTGTTAGATGTCAACTTCTCCTAACTCCTCAATAAGAAGCTGATGAGAATTCTCAGACAGTCAGAGAATATTCTCTCAGTCATACTGCTTAATATTTCTCCCCTGACCTAGCAATCTCTAGATAATAAAGACAATGGTTAACACCCCTGGTAGATGCCTCTTCTTGGACCATTTAGATTTGACATTCCTATTTTTTCTGGTTTATGTTGTCAGGGCCCTTATTGTCAGACAGGAAGTAGATGAAGACACCCTGCTATATATTTACTCCAAATTCTCCTTAAGAACATCATCTACAAAAACTATTTTAAGAAGACTTTGATTTTTCTCTAATATGTTCTGAAAATGCTGCCTAAATGTTTATTATCCTACAATGCCTGTTATATGCTTGTTTACTTTACTACCTTGCTTAATAACTAATCCTCTAGAAGAAAATGTTGCCAACATGGGATGCATTAGTTTGCTAGGGTTGCCATAACAAAGTACCACAGGCTGGGTGACTCAAACAACAAAAATTTCTTTCTCATGGTTCTAGAGGCCAAAAGTCCAAGACCAAAGTGTCAGCAGGTTTGTTTTCTCCTGAGGCCTCTCTCTTTGGCTTGTATGTAGATGGCCATCTTCTCACCATGTCCTCATATCATTTTCCTCTGTGAATTTGCACACCTGGTGTCTCTTCGTGTGTACACATTTCCTCTTCTAAGAAGGATACTATCCAGATTGGATTAGGGCTCACCATAAAGGCCTCATGGTAATTGAATTGCCTCTTTAAAGGCCCTATCTCCAAATACAGTCACATTCTGAGATATTGGGAGTTAGGGCTTCAACATATGTATTTTAAGAAGTCACAATTTATCCCATAATACTAGATATTTTCACTTTTCAGAATCTCTATCACTTTACTTCTTTCAATTTTTAAAATCTTCTTGACTTTCAAACATAATTTTTTAAACAGAGGTGTATCATAGACATCTAGACTTCAGAGACTGTTGCCATGTCTTATGAAAGTAAACTTTAACTTCCAAAAAGCTTGTGATTCTGTGTTTTCTCATTAATAATTGTTGCTTTAGTATTTATTATTAATTAACATCACCATTTTCTAAAATGTATAAATAATTTGGATTTTTCTTTTTTAAGCCCAAAGAGAAACATTTTATTTTTCCTCTTCTGTTATGACCTGCACATGAAGAACATTGATGTTATTAGTTAATTGACTAATATTAAAAAACATAAAATTTTACCCCTCTTTCACACCACACACAAAATCAATTCCTTGTATATTGTAGATCTAAGTGTAAATGGTAAAATAGTTAAGCTTCTCAATGTTAAAATTGTTGGCACCACTCATATAAACAGTAATCTTTACTACACACATAAGACATTTTGTTCTTATTATCTTTAACTTAATCAGGGTATAGGGCATTGCTCTGATCTCTGATGCTTATCTAGTAAAACAAAAGTTTATCAGGAACTAAGACCAGATGTCTGCCCCACCTGGAGACTGGCCCCTATATAACTGGCCTTTAGTCTTTGTTCTGTAAGATGGTTCTTTTGGACATTAGTTCCCCAATCTTCTGATTTGTTAGAATATCACTTAATAAATACCTTTACTCTCCTACCATCTTGCCTCTTGACTGTGGGCTTGTCTTGCAATGAGTAGAAGACACCCCTTATGACAGTAACAATTTAGTAGAGAGGTTTTCAAAATGTGATCCCCAGACCAGCAGAATCATAATCATCTGGATGTTGCAAGAAATGCAAATTGTTGGACCACTTCCCCAACCTAAATAATTAGACACTCTGGGGGTATGTCCCAACAATCTGTACATTAAAAGCCTTCTAGATGTTTCTGATGTCCACCCAAGTTTGAGAATTATAGACTAAGGAGAATACCTCATGACCTTGGAGTAGGAGTAAATAATTTACAGGTAGATAACAATAGTGTTAAAGAAAAATGTCAATAAACAGTATCCCATTAAAAAGAAAAACTTTTCATAAAAATACAACATTAAGAGAGTGAAAAATAAGCCAAAGACTGGTAGAAAGTATTCACAATGCATACGTCCAACAAAGGAGTGGTATCCAGAAATTATAAAGAACTTCAAATCAATAAGAAAAAGAGTGACCTCCTTCCATGCCAACACACACAAATAAATAAAAACTTAAACTAGTACTTCATAAAAGAATGTATTTAAATAGCTAATAAGCATATGAAAATATGTAAAGTATCCTTAGCCAGTGGGAATATAGGAACTAAAACTAAAACTGGATACACTAAACCTGCATAGAATGGCTAAAATTAAAAGAGTTGATAATATCAAATATGGGTGAGGATGTGGAGAACATGGAAGGTAGATAACTACTATGAAAACCAGTTTGCCAGTATCTATTACATGTAAAAAACATGTATAATAGTGACCCAGCAATTCCATTTCTATGTATATTCCCAAGAGAAATGAGTGTTTATGTTCACAAAAAGACATGTACAAAAACATTCAAAGTAGCATTATTCAAAATAGCTAAAATCTGGAAGCCATTCAAATGTGTATTCACAGTAGACTGGATAAACTGTGTTATATTCATGCAGTGGAAAACTACACAGCAATGAAAAATGATGACCTGCTTCTACATGCAACAACATGGATAAATCTCACAGAAATAATGTTGAATGAAGGAAGGCAGACACAAAATAGGACTTGCTGTATGATTCTAGTAATATGAAAAACAGAATCAAAACTAATCTATGGTATAGAGATAAGAATGTTTTCTTTAAAAGGATGTTAACTGGCAAGTGGAGCCATGAGAGAGACTTCAGGATGCTGAAAATATTCTTTCTCAGGGTAGTGAGTTATGCTTAGGTTTCTTCCAGGAAGCAGACTCTAAAACAGGATAGAAGAGAAAGTCAAAGTAAACTATATTGATGTGGGGAGGTCTATAGATAAGACTTCACTTTGGGAATATGATACCAGGTATTAGGTGTGGGACTATGGAAAGTGCAAAACAGGAAATGTGAGAAAGCCATTACAATGGTGTTTTATCAGAGTGGTCAGTACTATGGGAAACCAGGATTTGATCCCATTGGAACCCTCTGATGAATCTTGCAGATCCTGCCTCAGTATTCTCCACTGAGGGATCACATATTCATGATGCCTGGGCCCTAAGAGTCAAGGTAGATTGCATGGGATGTTAATTCCTCCACTCCTGCAGTTTTGAGCATCCACGAGTGATAAGCTACTTCTCACAGGTGTCCCAACCACATCATGAGAAAAGTCTTCATGCAAAACCGCAAAAGATATGCAGTGTAAAATAAGTTATGTTCTGCCACTAGTTGCCTTAGCAATGGCTGGGGAAAAAAGCGGGCTAAGATGTGAGGCAGGACACAAGAGGTGTCTGATACTTTCAGGGTTTTATGAGCAAACAAAAATATATATATATATATGCAAAATTAATCCATTTATTTTATAGGAAAACTTGAATACCCCACTGTCTATTCAGTAACTGCTTAACCTAGTGGTGAAATATAGACATTCACAAGCATCAAATTACAGCTCTTCCTCTGAAAACTCTATGTTGCTCAGCTCCACTCCATTCTGAATGAAAAACCCAGTACTTGATGTGGACAGTCACCTGCAGAAACACCTGTTCATCTGTTGGGACCCTTATTTTAACCCACTAGATTAAGGAGAGCAGGCAGACTCAATTTTGTACCTTGTAAGTAAACTCTTTTGATGTGGGGAGCTTTGTAGCAAGACTGCTGTAAGTGGAGGATTTTATCTGACTCTGGGTTACTTCCCCCATATATTTTTCCAGTGTTACACTCAGACTTAAATGAGACCTCTATATTGCATTTGTCATCAAAAAATCCTAATTTCTCCAGCTTTGGGGAGTCACTCTCCTTAAATCTCCAAATTAAAGCATTATGAGAAAGTATACCAACTAAATTCCATTAAGCCAATTTAATTCCATTATTCTAAAGCAACATTAATTTCTATTTTTACCAATTTTATTTATATTTTTAAAATTATATTCATTGGCATTGATTTTTTTTATGTGAAAACATGATGCATGTAAAACTAATTGGCAAATCAAATGTTGAATTTTACCTGTAAAGGTTTTGCTTTTGTGAGTTTTCTTTTGTAGCCATTATTTCTGCCAAAATGCACTTTTCCCAGATTGGAGAGTGTAGATCTAAATGTTACTATACGCAGTCTTAGCCACTATAAGGTTTATTTTTTGTTGGTTTTGCTGCTATTCATATTTATTTTAAAATTTAGATAAAGCAAAAATAGTCTATTTCATTGGTGCAATTTTAATGAGATGTTTTATGATTTTCAGTTTTCCCAGATTAGTTTATTGTATCACTAATTTGGTTCTTCCACAAATTTTGCACTGTATGCTAACTATGTAGGCTTTGAACTGAGAAAAAAGCCTAGAACAGGAGCAAATGTTCTCTGTTATACAGAGTGTCATATCACCTACAAATAAAGAGAGTTAGGCTTCTTGTTTTAGAAACTTTATGGCTTTACTTTCTTTATTTTGCCTCATTAATTCTTAAATAATAGGCTTGCGACCTCCAGTACAGTGTCAATTACAAATGGTGAGCAAGACATCCTTTTCTTGCTCCCAGTATTAGAAGAAAAGTCTATAATGGCACCAGTTAGCATGATGTTAGCTGCAAGTTTTTGTGGATGCCCTTTATCAAATTGAGAACGTTCCCTTTTATTCCTATTTTCCTTGGAGTATGTGTCATGAAGTGATGTTGAATGTTTCAAATATTTTTTTTGTATCTGTTGAGATAATAATATGATTATACTCATATTCTGTTAATGAGGTAAATTATGCTTGTTTTCAAATATTAAGCCAATCTTCCCATACATAAATAATTGGGTAATAAATCCCACATGGTCATCATATAATAACCTTTTTATACACAGCCAGACTTTATTCAGTTTTGTTAGGGATTTTTGTGTCTAAGTTTATGAGAAATGTTAGTGTATAATTTTCTTGTCTTGTAATTTCTTGGTAAGTTTTTAGTGTTAGGGATATGCTGGCCTCATAAATTAACTTGGAAACTTTTTCCTTCTCCTGTGTATTCTGAAAGATTTTATGTAAGATTGGTATTTCTTCTTCCTTAAATGTTGGTTGAATTCAGCAAGTCTTCTGAGCCGGGAGTTCTCTTTATAGGAGGATCTTTAATAACAAATTTTAAAATATTTGTTGTTATATATTTTCATTTACTGTATTTCATTTTATTTATTTTGTGAGGAAGATTGGCCCTGAGCTAACACCTGTAGCCAATCTTCCTTTTTTTGCTCTAAACCACAAACCCTGGGCCAACAAAGCGGAGCACGTGAACTTAAACACTATGCCACCAGGCCAGCTGCCCATATTTGATTCTTTATATTTAACATTTATTATAATAATAGCAAACTGATATTAATACAGAACTATTCAGATATTCTTTCCCTTCTTATCTCATTACAGTAAACTGAGTTTCTTAAGGAAGTTTTTGCTTTTAATCTACATGTTTGAATGTATTGGCATAAAGTTTTTCATAACAGTTCCACCTTTCCCTTTAATAGTAGGATCTATGGTAATATTTATTCTTTTTTTTTTTTTCTTTTTCTTTTGGTGAGGAAGGTTAACCCTTAGCTAACATCTGTTGTCAATCCTCCTCTTTTTGCTGAGGAAGATTGGCCCTGGCTAACATCCTTGCCCATCTTCCTCTACTTTATATATGGGACACTGCCACAGAATGACTTGATAAGTGGTGCATAGGTCAGCACCTGAGATCTGAGCCCATGAACCCCCAGCTGCTGAAGCGGAGTGTGTGAACTTAACCACTATGCCACCGGGCCAGCCACTCCTTCCTTTGCTCTTAATAGTGACAATTTGCTTTTTCTCTCTTCTGTTTTTTTTGGCTAAATATCCTAGTTGTTTTTTTAATATTTTATTAAGGTCATATTGACTTATAACACTGAGTGCATTCCAAGTGTACATTATGATATTTCAGTTTCTGTATAGACTACATTATGTTCACCACCAATAATCTAGTTTTTATTTGTCATCATGCATAGGTGCCCCTTTATCCTTTTTGCCCTCTCCCCACTGCCTTTCTTTCTGGTAACCACCAATCTGTTCTCCTTATCAATGTGTGTGTTTGTTTGTTTACCTTCCACATGTGAGTGAAATCATATGGTATTTGTCTTTCTCTGTCCAACCTGTTTCACTTACCATAATACCCTCAAGATCCATCTAGGTGGTGGCAAATGGCATGATTTTGTCATTTTTTTTATGGCTCAGTAGTATTCTATTGTGTGTATATAGCACATCTTTATCCATTCATCCATTGACAGGCACTTGGATTGCTTCTACATTTTGGCCCTTGTGAATAATACTTCAATGAATATAGGGGTGCATATATCTTTTTGAATTATTGATTTCATGTTCTTTCAATAAATACCCAGTAGTGCAATAACTGGAAGGTATGGTAGTTCTAGTTTTAAATTTTTGAGGAATCCATACTATTTTCAGTGGCTGTACCAGTTTGCATCCCCACCAGCAGTGTATGAGGATTCTCTTTTCTCCACATCCTCTCCAACACTTATATCTTGTCTTTTTAATAATAGCCTCTCTGATGAGTGTGAGCTGATATCTCAATATAGTTTTCATTTGCATTTCCCTAATAATTAGTGATGTTGAACATCTTTTCATGTGCCTCTTGGTCATCTGTATATCTTCTTTGGAAAAATGTCTGTTCAGATTTTTTGCCCATTTTTTAAATTGGGTTGTTCATTTTCTTGTTGTTGAGATGTATGAGTTCTTTATATATTTTAGATATTAACCCCTTATCAGATATGTGGTTTGCAAATATCTTCTCCCAATTGTTAGATTGACTTTTCCTTTTGTTGATGGTTTCCTTTGCTGTGCAGAAGCATTTTAGTTTAATGTAGTCCTATTTGCTTATTTTTTCTATTGTTTCTCTTGCCTGGTGAGCCATGGTATGTAAAAATATGCTACTAAGACCAATGTGGAAGAACATACTGCCTATGTTTTCTTCTAGGAGTTTTATGGTTTCAGGTCTTATATTCAAGTATTTAATCCATTTTGAGTTAATTTTTGTTGTATGGTGTAAATAATGGTCTACTTTCATTCTTTGTATGTGGCTGTCCAGTGAAAACTGGACTAACATCACTTATTGAAGAGAGTTTCCTTTTTGTTGTATGTTCTTGGCTCTGTTGTTGAAGACTAGCTGTCCATAGATGTGTGGGTTTATTTCTGGGCTCTCACTTCTGTTCCATTGATCTGTGTGTCTGCTTATCTTCCAGAACCATGCTGCTTTGCGTACTATAGCTTTGTAGTATATTCTGAATTCAAGGCGAACATTCCATCCAAAAAAACAAAATGCACATTTTTCTCAGGTGTGCATGGAATGTCATCAAAAGTAGATCATATTTTGGTTAAAAAGCAAGCCCCAATAAGTTTAAGAAGATTGAAATTATATCAAGCATCTTTTCTGACCACAATACTATGAAACTAGAAATCAACTACAAGAAAAAAGTTGGAAAAGAAACAAAGATGTGGAGACTAAACAACATGCTACTGAACAACAATTAGATCAAGGAATAAATCAAAGGAGAAATCAAAAAATACCTGGAGACAAATGAAAATAAAAACACAACATACCAAAACCTATGGGATGCAGCAAAAGTGGTACCAAGAGGAAGTTTGTAACAATACAGGCCTACCTTAAGAAACAAGAAATACCTCAAATAAATGACCTTACACTGTACCTAAAAGAACTAGAAAAGGAACAAACAAAGCCCATAGTCAGTAAGAGGGAAATAATAAAAACCAGAGCAGAAATAAATGAAATAGTGACCAAAAAAACAATAGAAAGGATCAATGAAACTAAGAGCAGTTTCTTTGAATAGATAAAAAAAATTAACAAGTCCTTGGCTACTTTCACAGAGAAAAAAAAGAGAGAAGACTCAATTAAATAAAATCAGAAATGAAAGAGGAGAAATTACAACAGACACCACCTAAATACAAAGGATTACAAGAGAATGCCATGAAAAGCTATATGCCAACAAATTGGATAAGCTAGAAGAAATGGATAAATTCTTAGAATCATACAACCTCTCAAAACTGAATCAAGAAAAATACAGAATCTCTCTTTTTTTCTTGATCATTTTTGCTAAGCATCTGTCAATTTTATTAGTCTTTTCAAAAGCAAATATTTGGCTTTATTGGTTTTCTCTATTGTTTTCTTTCTGATTTCTTGACCTCTTTATCTTTAGTATTGTTTTCTATTTATACTGGGTTTAGTTTGTTCTTTTTGTGTTACTTCTTTTTTTTTTTTTTTTCCCCCCAGGGAAACTGGCCCTGCACTAATGTCTGTTGCCAATCTTTCTCTTTTTTCTTCCCAAAGACCCAGTACATAGTTGTGTATCATAGTTGTAGAGTTGTAGCTCTTCCATATGGGACACTGCCTCAGCATGGCTTGATCAGTGGTGAGTAGGTCTGGGCCCAGAATCCAAACCGGCAAACCCTGGGCTGCCAAAGCAGAATGCATGAACTTAACCACTATACTACCAGGTCAGCCTGTTGTGTTGCTTCTTAAGGTGGAAGCTTAGATCACTGATTTTAAGCCATTCTTATTGTTGCTATTTAATATAAACATTTGAACTCTGAGGTTTTTCATTGCTTTGCACCACTTTTAAAATATTTCATATAGTTTGATATGCTGTGTTTTCATTTGGTTCAAATTATTTTCTAATCTCTCTTTTGAATCTTTCATTAACCCATGTGTTATTTAAAATTGTGCTGCTTAATTTTCAAATATTTGGATATTTTCTGAATGTCATTATTCATGATTTCAAAATCAATTCCATTGTGATCAGAGAATATACTGAGAGATTTCAATGTTCTGATGTATTTAGAGACCTCCTTATGGCCTAGAATATAGTCTGTAATGATAAGTGTTTCATGTGTGCTGGAAAAAATATATTCAGAATTAATAAGATGTAATGTTCAATAGGTGTATTAAGCTATTAAGCTCATGATAATGTTCAAACGTTCTATGTCTATATTCATTTTTGTTCACTTATTTCACCAATTGCTAAGAAAAGGTGTGTTAAAATCTCCAACCATGATTGTAACATGCACTTCTCCCTTTGATTCTAAAGACCTTTTCATCATGAATTTTGAAATTCTGCTATTAGATGCATTAACATTTAGGATATGTTTGCCTTCTTTAAGAACTGATCATTTTTCATTAGGAAATATTCCTCTTATTTACTATTCCCACATCCTTCAGCCCCACTTGTATATGAGTTTACAACTTGCATTATTTCTCTTTAACCTGAAGAACTTACTGTAGCATTTCTTAGTAGGCCTACAGGCAACACATCCTCTCAGATCTTATTTATCAGAAAATGTCCTAAGTTGTCAGAAATACTTTGCTGGATACAGAATTCTAAATTGACAGTTTTGTTTAGTTATTTCTCAACACTTAGAAGTCATTCCATTACCCTCTAGCTTATGTTTCTAATGAGAAGCCAAATGCCATCCTTATCATTGTTCCCGTATGCACTATGTCTTTTTCCTGGTTTCTTTTAGGATTTTTCTTGTTATCTTTGGTTTTCAGCATTTTGTCTATGACGTGCATTGGTGTAGTTTCTTTTGAATTTATCGTGCTTGGGATTTACTAGGATTTTTGAATTTTTGAATTTATGTATTTCATTCACTTTGGGGAATATTTGGCTATTATTTCTAAAGATAATTTTTCTGCCCCAATCCAATTATTATGACATGAATCATAGTCACTCTATTCAGTTATTTTAGTCTTTCAGTGTATTTTTGCTATGCTTTTCTAATGATAATATCTATTGCCCTTTCTCAAGATTACTGACTTTTCCTTCTGTGGTTTTTATTCTGCTGTTGTGGTCATTCAATATGATTTTGTTTTTCAGAACACATTCTATGACTTTTGTACTTTTAAAATTTTCATATATTCTATGAGATTTCCCAATGTTCACCCATTCTTTTTATCTTTAACTATAAATTTCCAAACATATATGTAATATATAGATAATGGAAAGAGGTTTTATTTATGAAAAGACTATTTACAAAGTTTAAGAGAACCTCAAGTGAAGTAACCTGGAGTTAGTAACAGCAGAGCTATCACCACATCTGGGCCTTAATGGCCAAGTAGAGCAAGTCATTACTGGAACCTGGAAAGAGAAAGAGTCATGTAGAGTCAGCCACTTAGAGAGGAGCAGTAATCTTTACTTGAGGGACAGAGCTAGCCCAAGGCAGTGCCACAAGCCAAAAACATTTATAATACTAGTTTAACCTCCTTTTCTGCTAATTCCAGTATCTGGTTTATCTGTGAGACTGTTTCTTTAATTTTTTTATTTTTTTGTGTGTCCCATTTTCATCACATATCTTACAATGATTTATGATGTATTTGGGTATTGTATGTAGATAATAGTAGAGATTTAATTATATAACTCTTTTGCTTTGTTTTCATTTCCAAGAGTGTGAAATCTCTTTCCAATGCATGACAGCTAGAAGGAGAAGGTGATTATTCATAATTCACCAAGTACCAAGTTAATCTTAGCCTAGGCAACAATTTTTGATATAGACCTCAGCTCTGGTTAGTTTTCCTCCCAGTGCCATAGCTGTTCTTATCCAAGTCTAATTTCTTTGATCTTATCAATGCTTAATCCTGGAACCTGGTGGGAGTTGGACCTCAGTTTCATCTTTTGAATCAGTGGTAGAAGAGCCCTTTGTTTCTAGGCACTATGAGAATACATGAGACCAGAGTGCATTCTCTAGTCTCATGTATTCTCCAGAGACTACAGTGTATTCTTCAGTCTCATGCATTCTCCATTGATACATTCTCATGTATCATTGCTTTTTTCTAAGCAAAATGGAGTGGGAAGCCAGAGACAATTGTTAGGTCAAGTAAATTATTACTGCATTTGGGAGTCTTCTAGACTCTAATCTCTCCAGCCTGTCCCCACCACTGTTAATCACATCTCAGTCTTGGCAGGCTTCTCCACTGTTGCCTCTAGTAATTGCCACTGCTTGATAGTCATGTATAAAGGGCTCCTCTCTCTGAAAAATCTGCCCATATGGAGGTTTCTTGCATCAACCTCTCATCAATCATTTCATAAATAAGTACAACTTTTATAATATCTAAAATTATGGTGTTACCATGAGAACAAAGATCTTCTACATCCCTTTATATCCCAGCCAGGAATATATTTATTGCTGTTGAAGTGTAACCAAATTGCAAGGAAAATCATAGTTTCTTCATTTTGTTTATAAATGATCTGGTTCTCCTCATAATGATCTACTGCTGTGTAAATGGAAAAGAAGGAAGAAAAATGTAATTATGCTAAAACTTAACATGGAATCTAGGGTTCCATTTTTCTATCATAAGCCTAGGAGCTCTTACTTTAGAAATAGAATGCAGATGAAACATTTCTTTGGGGCTATGACCCACAAAACTTAAGATACCTCTGACTCCATTTCTTCAAAAGCAAATAAACAAAATGTGTAACAATTTAGAAACCAGTGAGAACTGAGCTTGGAGCTGCTGCAGGGGAAGAGTATGGGTGACAGCAATTGAGCCACTAGGGACTTAACCTTAGAGACATAGAGTTCAAGCCAAAGAAGTAGACTACTAATGCCAGAAGAATGGGAAATGGATGAATATGGAATCAAGAATGTCAGGGAGCCAGCCTAGAGATGCAGGGGCAGAGCAGGGCATGGTTGCCCTGATACTAATTTCCATCAGAACTTTGTTACAGGCATATTAGTCCTTGAAACAATGAGGAAGTGGAAAGCAAAGTCTTAAACACAATTCTGAGTATGAACTTCTATGGGGGTCATAGCAAAAGCAAATTCTCTTTGGAAAAAATATTTGCCAAATTACACAAACTAAACTCACATAGATTAAAAACAACTATGATTTCAAATAAAGATTACCAAACCATTATGCCAGTGGAGATGAGAAACAACATATGTAGATTAACTAAGACTAATATTGTGATTATGACAGAAACCATATATAATAGCAATGTGGAAGTTTAAAAAATTAAGGATGTAACTACAAGGATAACTCTACAGAAAGAAACTATTAGAAGTGGATATCTATAAATTAAAAATAAGTTGCCAATATAATAAACTCCATGGGTGCTTTAAATAACATAATAGGCACAGTTGAAGAGTGATTTAGAAAATAGGAAGACATTTCTGAGGCATTTTTCCAGAATACAATAAAGAGAAATAAAGAAATGGAAAATTATAAAAGAGAGGATAAGAGATATGGAGAAAAACAGAATGAAAAAGAGTAAAGATAACTTAAGAGACTTATGGGACATGATCAAGCAGAACAATACATGTATTATAGGGGCCCAAAAGGAGAAGAGAGTGGAAAGGGAGCAGAAAGCTTATTCAAAGAAATAATAACTAAAAACTTCCTTAACCTGGGGAAAGAAACAGACATCCAGATCCAGGAAGTCCAAAGAGATTATTGAATGAGATAAATCCACAAAGACCTACACCAAAATACATTGTTAAATTGTCAAAAGTTAAGACAAGGAGAGAATCTTAAAAGCAGCAAAAGAAAAGCAATTTGTTAAAGACACAGAAATTCTCATAAGATTATGAGCAGATTATTCATCATAGACTGTTATAACTCTAAGGTGTTTTATGCAAGCCTCATCGTAACCACAAAAGGAGACAATAGTAGATACACTGAAGATAAAGAGAAAGGAATCAAAGCACACCACTAGAGAAAAAGATAAATATTTAAGTCTCCACATACTTGGTTTAAAATCATACTTCTAAGGAGTTCATTAGTCAAAGGAGAAATTATACTGAAAATTTATAAGAACTTAAAATAACAATAAAAGATTCTGCATAGGTTAACTAGATTAATATTTTTATTTTGTTGCTCAAGTCTTTTATATCTACGCTGACTTTGTGGCTGCTGCACCTACTAATGATTGTGAGAACTGTATTGAAATCTCTCTTGAAATTCCCTCCATTTTTGCACAAAGTGGAATTTCAAGGGAAATCTGTAGATTTTAATTCTTATATTGGAACAAATATACACTGAAAATTAGTGAGCTAAATGCATAATGTCAGATATCACTGAATGGCCTGGTTCACTTTGGCAGCAAAGTGGGGTCCTGTAGGGACTGTACAGGGTCCTGTACAGACTCATGGACCCAGGATGGGAGGATGGGTGGGGGTCAGCTGAGTGAACCCAGCATGAGTGAAGTCCTTAAATAGGAGAGTGACTGTAATGACCTGAGTATTTCATGGTAGTGGCCTTCTTGTCATCACAGAGAAGCAAAGATCCAAAAGATCAGAGCCTGAGTCATGAATGCAGAAAACATGATTGTAGAGACTGAGTAAAATAGAATTCCAAATGGATGCAGCAATGATTTGTTCCCTTAGAGGACTGTGGAGAGTAAGCCAGGTACCCAATACTCTTACATGTGCCATGCCAAACTGAATGTCATCATGAACAGAAATTCAGCAAGTACAAAAGGCTGTACTATAGATGTTGCCTTGTTCCCATGTAATGAATGTTCTAAGCTTATCACCAGGCAGATATAAAAGAAGTTATTTTCACGTCTGATAAAAACTATGATAGTGATGAGACAAAAGCTGTAAGGTTCATATTTGATATGGCCTGGGTTACATTCAGGAAATTCACACTAAAGTGAAGCAAGATTTTCATTGACTTTGATTTATTTAAGAGCAGACCAAGTCAGAAGCTTCAGTGAGATACATCTCATTAAATCTCCTGAAGATGGGGGTTACTCTCTGCTAAGAAACTGTTAATGTCTTTCATCTTGATGTTACACATAACTTTTTCATAGCCAGTACAGCAAAAGTAGACATCTAAAAAATACAAAGCCTCAAATCTTCCTGTCTCTCCTGTCACATATAATCTACATCTGTTTACACTATTGAATTAGAGTTTAAAATAAAGGAGCCTGTAGATGGCCTGTCACACAGGGCTGAGTGAAGGTGCCTCCCCCTTTTGTATCCTTGTTTGCTGAGGTTCCACGGTTCTGCAGAAGGGCATCAGCTATCTGTCATCCACTGCATTTCAGCAGCTGCTCTTCACTGCTACAAGAGCTGGAAGGACAAATAAATAATTTATTTTCAGATCACCTATGATTTCCCAAAGCAACTGTATAAACCATAGCTAGCTCACCATTATCCTTAGAGGTAAAATTGCAGCCATCTCAGAGTGTATTGGACCCTGAAAAATATAAAGACTAATCCAGCCTATTGAATCTAATTCATAAATTCACTCACCAAAAAAAATCACTCAACACATGCTGTGCTAAAATAAAGAGCTAAAATGAGAGACAGAGAGGCATTTATTTTGGGATTAAAAATCATAATTCAGGGTACACAGATTCTGGTAGCAACCTAAATAGTGTCTTGCCAGAGAGTAAGAGGCAGGGGCTCTTAAAGGCAAAAGAGAGAGGTTTGCATTACAAAGCATGTTACTTGGGATTGGGAGCAGAAAGCTAGTCTTGGCTAAACATAATTGATTGCTAAGGCTAGCTAGGGGGAGGCAGAAGTCCATCACTGTGACATATTGCAGGTTTCCTGCAGCATTCTCAGGTTGTTTGCAATAACTCTGTTCAAAAGTTTCTGTTCTGCCCAGTTCATTTCCTTAATGGCTTCCCAGCTCTATTTGAATGTCCTTAGACATAAATGACCCCATTTTGTTGCACATTTCACATTTCCCCCTTTTGACTGGGATTTTTTTCTGAAATCATCACTGACAAATCATTGATTATTTTAGTCCCACGTCACTGGGATGTGCCTGTCCCAGAAAGTCTTGTCCCTCATTGGGGGAATTTTTTTTTTTAAGGGTTATTCCAAGAAGTCAGTGTCATAAAGTATAGGCCACGTTTAAGCAATAATGAAGTGGTCAGGAAATGACTCTTAGGCCATTTCCTCATCTGAGAATTTCACCCAGTTACCAGAAGGTTAAGGTGAGTAAGCCTTATCTATCATTTTGATACACTGAGAGACCAAAATCTTGGTGTTTGTTGAAGTTCTGGAGAAGATCTGAGTGGTTAGTAGCATAAGAAATTTAAATACAAGTACATATAGCAAAATTCCAATAATAAACACCGAAAAAGTCATTAAGTGATATTCTGAAACCACCAGGTAACTAAGTAGGTCTTTATTAACAAGAAGGTTGATTTATTATGATGAGGCTCAATAAATTTATCAGTGTGACAGAGTACGTCTATTATAGAGAGGATCAGTAATGATGTTAGAGTGGTGTGTATGGATATACTGGTCTGGCCCAAATCTTGGCAAAGCTGTCAACATCAGATGTCAGCTGCTTCTCTTCCTAGTCAATTTGATTTGTAGGTCTCCCACATTTATACATGAGTAGATGTCAGGTGGAGCCTTCTTTAGCTGTGAGATGTATCTCCAAGGTTCAGTGCCTTGTAGTTCTGCAGCAATTTCAGCAGTCAGGAGCACTTGGTAAGGTCCTTTCCAATGGAGCTTATGGGCTGTTTTCCTCTCTTGATACTTCCGGAATATCCAGTCACCAGGCTCTAGACTGTGACCAACAGGATCCTTTAAATTTAAATCCAGAAGAGCTTTTATAACCTGTTGATGATAGGCTTGAGCATAAGACATTAGAGTCTTACAGTATCTTGTCATATTAACAAAATACAGCAATGGATCAGTAGCAGGTTGTATACCAATAGACATTGGTCTGCCAGTGATTATCTCATGTGGAGCAAGTTTATGTTTTCCAAAGGGGGCACTGCAAACAGTCAGTTGACCAAAGGCAACAACTTAGGCCAGAGGAATCCAGTCTACAGGTATATAAGAAAATCTCAAAGACCATTACCAGGACTAGAATCTAATGTCTACAAAGGTGCAAACATAACTCTTCTTTCTATAATTACCTCCATTTAGCCACATTAAACTAATTTGTTTATATTAAAACTTGGCTTGATTATTTATATAAGTAAGAGTGTCTGATTTTGGAGTGATCAAGTAGAGAGAAAAAAATTAATGTTTCATCTTTGTTCACAAAGGTATCTTACCAAAGAGAAAAGATTTCTTTAAATCTGGAAAAATAAAAGATAAGAGCATCCTCCTCAGTTCATGAAGTTCCATATAATTAACACTTGTTCTGCTTGAATCCAGTTTTTCCATTAGTTTTCTCAAGTTTGCCTGATGATTGAGGGTTATAGGCGCAGTGATAATTCCAAGAAGTTTGCAAGGTTTTTGTCAAGGCTCATATAATTTGCCCAGGGAAGTGGGTGCCTCAATCACTAAAGACTATGAAAGGTATACCCCTAGTGAGAAATACATCTTCTAAGTTTCTTTGCCACAATGAGGGTATCAGCCTTGTGGCAGGGGGAAGGCTTTAACTCATCCAGATAAAGTACATACAATAATAAGAACATATTGATAAACCATATTAAGATTCAGTTGAATGAAATCCAACTGCAAGTTCTCAAAAGTCCAGAGGGAGGAGGTCTGAGGCCTCAAGGGACAGAAACAGTTTTTCTTAATGCACTATGGTGTGTGAAGGAATGCAAAAACCAAGAAATGCAGTCTGCCAGGGAGCAGGGAAGAGCCAAGCAGACATCTTGGATTTCCTATAGCCCTGATTAAATTTACAGCCATTGTCTACCCATTGCAATTTCTCTCATTCAGGAGCAGATTGTTGCCATGTTACAAGAACCAGGATGGCAAAATTCTGCTAATGAGGGGCTATTCATGGCAAAGGCAGAATGCACTTCATCCACACTTGCTGACCTTTATAGATCCTGTTGTTGCTGCCTTTACGTGAAAGCCGGTTAGGGCATTATCTTGATATTGAGTCAGTCCTTTTAGTGTGAGTCTCAGTTTTGGTGACCAAGACTCAGTTTAGTTATATGAATTTCCTCTCTGTGAAGTATTTTTGAAGAGCATCAGAGTAACAATAAATAACAAAAAACTTAAAAATGGTTAATTATAATGCAATTGACAAATAAATTTGGTTATTTCTGTGACTCACAATATTTTAAGACAATAACTAGAGTTGTGACTAGTAACATTATACCAGGACATTTCAGATATTTAGGAATTTCACAGAATTTCTGTAATATTTATATACCTATGTAAATACAACATAAAGAAGGTTTAATGTTATTTTTTTCTTTGACAATACGTTCTATGTAATTTAGCATATCAAACAAGCCTAATTAGTTTAACATCTTTCAGACTCCAGGTCAAAGACTTCATTTAGAATATGATTTTGGAAGTTTTTTGGAAAAATCAAAAAAAGGTTTTAAAACACTTGATCAAATAGAATCATAGGTCACTGTGAAATAATAGTCAGTTTTCCATTTAACCGTGGTGACAATTAGACTTTTAGGCAAATATGGAAAGTTAAATGGTTGTAAGAAAACCCTTAGCTCTTACAAATAAAGACCTGATAAAAACAACACAGAAAATTACTTTGATAAAACATAAAATCCCTGTCATTTAGGAAGACTATCCACAGGTAAAGAAAAAATTTCATAATCTCTTTACCAAGAGCAGACTAAAAGCCAAAAAAACCCTTGTCCTTATAACAGACAGAAAACCAAATTCTAATTTTGCACCAGCTTACTTTTGATGTTAAAACTCATTTACTTCATTAAATTCATTCCAATCTTAGCCAGCTTGACTATGCATAACACTTCTTTTCTCAGAGCTCCTTTTTCATAAACCTCTATAATGTTCTTTTTTTATAGTTAGAATTGGTCCTTTCCTCTTTCCTATAACCAGTTTTATTTTAGGACAAATTGACTTTTCTAACAACAGCATCTTCATTTTTTTATACTTTTTTTTTTTTTACTGAAAATGTACACTTTCTCATGTCATAGATTTTTCACTGTGGCACAAAACATCTTTACTAATAGATCCAAACATCTTGTAGGTTTTTTTGGGAATAAAAAGTCAAAAGTAGATAAATCCTTTTCTATTATTTAGTGTCTAATATTTTATATTATTTGGAAATGATCTAGATATTCAATAAATTTTTGTCTGTTAACTTAATTTAGCAAAACTTGAGGTTTCAGGTTATCAAAAAGTTTTGAAGTTTTAAGTACATATATGATAACATATAATTATTGTTAAAAAGTTCACTTAAAAATCTTTATCTTACCTACACTTATTTAATTTATTTGCTCCCAATAATTTTGTTTAGGTTACCTACAAAAACTTCATGGTACATTAGAAAAAGCCAGCCATCAATTTTTTTGCTAATTTTGTAAGAGATAATATGAATTTGTTTGACTTTTAGTAAACCTAGGTAGAACAAAAGTTTATATTTAATGCTGATAACTCTAAAGGTAAGCTTATTTTAATTAACCCAACAGACTTAAAATAGCTTTAATACCACATATTTCCCTAGAATACATGATCCTGAAATTCATTTGAGTTAGTTTCTATTACATTTTTGAGAGTATACTCAATTTATATACTACTTGCTTGTTTTTAAGGCAATGGATACAGCTCTTTTATAAATTAGGAACTGGTGAAAAGGAAAGGGTAGAAATGGAACTGCCTCTAGAGTTGCATTTCTAGTTGCAAAAACATTTGTAAGATGTAACTTAAATGATGTTGTAAATTGATCCACCCATCCAACCACATTATTCTCAATTTTCTTCTTTCCCTCTGGGTACATAGTTTTATTTTAGCTTAGGGAAAAAAAAGCCTAAAAAATTCTTATTAAGCTCTAAATATCAGCTTCCAATTTTGTCATATTTCTGACTATGAAGTTGTTAAATCCTTTTCAAACATCCTACTAGGTTTCAGTTGGTACAAAGAGTAAATATTCCCGGCTGTATTAAACAACCCATCAATTCTGATTTTAGCTTCCCCTAGACTGCTTAAGGGAATAAGGTAGCACTTTACCAGGAAAACCTTCAGTGACTTGTCATCTATGAGGGGAGCCCATACTGCGCCCTCCTACAAGAGTAGATAGGAAGGTGTCTGTAAGGCCACTACTTTGGTGGACTTTTGTTAAGAGTTGTGTAGTCTTTTCTTTTAGGTACCTCCTATATCTTTAATTTTTCATTAGCTTTTCACAATAAAACTTTCAATGAAGCTCTTTTGGAATTTTGAAGCCTTTGCTTTTAAGGGTACCTTTTAAATGATCTTATCAAATTAGAACATGCCTTCTACTGGCCATTGTGATTGTAAATTATCCTTAGTAATTTTGATCCATGGAGATAAAAATTTGGAAGAGAAGGGATCATAGTTCTTAAGCATCAAACCAGCTGGAGTTCCCAAGGGAGGAACTTCTCGGGAAACTTTAGCTATTGAAAGCCCAATGTTAAAGAAAAGCATGCAGCAAGAATGACAATAGGAAAACCCCTCAATTCTGTCAGAGTACTCATCAATCAGGGAAAAAACTCTGTCAAGGGAAGTCCTTCCTGCAACAATTACCTTGAGCCAAAAAAGCCATGCTGGCATTGAGAAATGGTCTCCTGCGCAGTCATGACCAATCCCAATAAAAAGGCACTTAACCTGACCAAGTGCAGAAAGGCTCATGATCAGAAGAGTCAGTGGTCCATGCAAATGATGAGTGTAATGGGCTCAGGTAGGTATGGGACAGGGTTTCAGGGGCCACCAGTCCACAAAGATGAGATCACTTCAGGTCCCACTTATGGCACCATGTATGTTAAACTAAAAACAAAAAGCCAAAATGAGAGGCAGAGAGATATTTAATTTGGGATTAAAGAGTTGCAATTTGGGGTACACAGATTCCAATAGCAACCCAAATAGTGTCCTGCTGGTAAGAGGCAAGAGATTTTAAAAGCAAAAGAGGGATGTTTCAATTACAAAGAATGTTAATTGGGGTTGGCAGCAGAAAGCTAATCTTGGGTACACATAATTGATTGCTAAGACTAGCTGGAGGGAGGCAAAAGTCTGACACTGCAATGAGTTGCAAGTTTCTTGCAGCATTCTCAGAATATTTGTGTCTTGACTAGGTTCAAAAGTCCATGTTCTGCCCAATCAGAACATGCATAAGTCTCATTTCCTTATGGAAATCTGGCTCCATTTTAAAGCCCTTGATGACCCCACTGTGTTTCACATTTCACACTTAGCACTAAATATCTTAGTAGGTACATACAAAGACTGACAAGGTATTCACTTCCATCAAGGAGCTTTAAAATACAGAAGAAAGATATTTATGCCAAGAATTAAAATGCACTGTCATAATTGCCATTTCAGTGTCTAGAATCCCAGATACAAACCTGCTCAGAGCAATATTCTCTAGGGAGGCATATTAACTGCCTAATCCCTGGGGTGTCCATAATTTGGAGTCTTGAAAGAGTAGCATGTTTTTCAAACTAAGAGCTAAACTTCTGTGTAGTGAACAACTGTGTTGGATTATGGCAGTCAGAAAATGTATGTCACCATGTCATTTCTCTCCTTAATTTGTAAGATCTGCCTCTTCCTCTCTAACCTCAATGACATTTAGTGCTGCTTTCATCATGTGTGACCTAGATTACTGCCACAGTCCTTTAGCTAAACATCACAATTCAAATCCTCTCCATATCTATTCAGCACTCTGCTACAGAGTTGCTATATAAAACATAAACATGACCATGTCAAGCTTGTGATTAGAATATTTCAATTACTTTCATGAAAAGTAAACCAAACTCCAAAGGAAGTCAATTGTTGGCTCATCTATCTCAATCCCCAGCAAAAAGGGTAGGGGAGGTAGAAGGGAGTGGGTTCCATGAGAAGGGAAACTAACAGACTATTTGTACTGGTGGAGACTTATGAACATAGGTCCAAGAATCTGAAATTTATATAAAACAAAATGGGGGAGAAGGAGACGGTTATATATGCCATCTAGAAACACACAATCCCAAAAAAATAATCTGAGATGGGTGAGACATCCTATGATTAGAATCCAGTGTGAGTAAGTCCTGGGTATCCTGGGGGAGCCCAGTGCTCTTCTTCTGTCACCAGCTTCCACAGGCTCCCTCTGTTTGTCCCACTGGTGCTCAGGCCAAGGACATCCTCATGTTCACCTTTGCCTGGGCTCTTATCTCAAACTCCCAATGAGTTCAGCTCAGTGGGTGATTTTTGTCCCCCTAGAGAGAGAGCTCTGTTCAGAACTCTGATGTCACATGCCCATGCCACACAGTTTCACACTCCATCCTCCCCCTCTCTGCCAGTGGAAACCTCACCCTCTGCTCACTTCCCTATTTGAGAAACCACGTTGCCTCCCACAACCACATGCTTTTACTAGGCCTTTAATTTCCCAGTCAGTACTTCTTCCAGTTATTCTCTCCCCTGTCTGGCTTCCAGCAGCACTCCCTGCCTCTATTCTGTGTCCTCTTCCCTCTCATGTCTACAACAGTGGAGAGGGCCCCATCCTGAAGGTTAGGGTACATTCCTAGATGGACCACTTACTAGAATGCATTGATTAACACTCTAGGTCTCCATTTCCTCCACTGTGAAATGACTGGATTGAAAGAACTTGATATTCTCTAATTCTTCAACTTTAATATTCTTTAATGTGATATGTGTTCACATTCATTTTAATTTACATAGTCTTTGCTTTCTCAGCTACCTGGGCCTCATTTCTTAATTTTCTATGTCTCCATATTGTTCTCTATTTACCCTTGATCTGAGCTCCCAGAGCTTCCCCTCTACCTCATCACCAATCCTACCTAATCTCCCTATCCATTCATTCTAAGCACTGCTCACCACCTTGGCTAAATTTTGAAACCTAAAGCATTGCTCTATCACATCACCCTTTGATCTCTGTGCATAAATAAATGAATGGGCAGGTAAGATGCTTTCTTGCTAGATAGAAGCCAGAACTTAAAAAAAAAAAAACTACTACAAAAATCATAGATATACAGGATAACCTGTAGTTTTAAAAATTATTTATACATGCATACATTGATCTCACAAGATGATAAGGCAATCCTAAAATTTATATAGGACAACAAATAACCCTGAATAGCCAAAGCAACACTGAAAAAAAGAAGCTGGGGGTATCATACTTCCTGATTTCAAAATACACTACAAGGCTACAGTAATCAAAACAGTGTGGCACTGACAGAAAAAAAAAGACACACAGAACAGAATTGAAAGCCCAGAAATAAAACCACACATCCCATGGATAGCTAATTTTTGACAAAGGAGCCAACAACAGACAATGAAGAAAGAAAAGTATCTTTAATAAGTGGTGTTGGGAATACTGGACAGCCACATGCAAAAAGATAAAATAGACCATTACCTTACACCATACACAAAAATTGACTCAAAATAAATTAAAGACTTGAATGTAGGATCTGAAACCACAAAACACCTAGAAGAAAACATAGGCAATATACTCTTTGACATCAGTCTTAGCAGTATCTTTTTGAATATCATGTCTCCTCAGGCAAAAGAAACAAAAGAAAAACTAAATAAATTGGACTATTTCACAATAAAAAGCTTTGGCATGGCAAAGGAAACCATCAATAAAATGAAAAGACAACCCACCAAGTGGGATAAAGTATTTGCAAATGATATATCAGACAAGTGGTTAATTTCCAAAATATATAAAAAACTCAAACAACAAACAACTTGATCAAAAAATAGTCAGAGGATACGAACAGATGTTTTTCCAAAGAAGATATACAAATTCCCAACAGGTACATGAAAAGATGTTCAACATCACTAATTATTAGGGAAATGCTAATCAAAACTACAATGAAATATCACCTCACACTTGTCAGAATGGCTGTAATTAACAAGGCAAGAAATGACAAGTTTTGGAGAGGGTGTGGAGAAAAGGGAACCCTATATGCAGTTAGGAATGCAAACTGGTGCAGCCACTATGGAAAACAGTATGAAGATTTCCCAAAATATTAAAAACTGAAATCCCATAAGATCCAACTCTTCCACTTCTGGGTATTTATCAAAAAAAACTCAAAAACACTAATTTGAAAAGATATATACACCCCTATGTTTATTGCAGCATTATACACAATAGCCTAGACTTTATACACAATAGCCAAGACTTGGAAGCAACCGAAGTGCCCATCACTGGATGAATGGATAAAGAAGACGTGGTATACATATATACAATGGAATATTACTCAATGATAAAAAAAGATGAAATCGTGCCATTTGTAACAACATAGATAGACCTTGAGGGTATTATGCTAAGTAAAATAAGTCAGATAGAGAAAGACAAATACCATATGATTTCACTCATATGTGGAAGATAAACAAGTACAAAGATATGGAGAACGGATTGGTGGTTATCAGAGGGAAAGAGGGTGGGGGGAGGACAAAAGGGGTAAAAGATCACGTATGTATGGCAATCAATGAAAAACAGATTTTTTTGTGCTGAACACAATGCAGTCTATACAGATGTCAAAATAAAATGATGTACACCTGAAATTTACATAATGTTATAAACCTATGTGACCTCAATAAAATTTAAAAAATTATAAAACAAAGAAAGAAATAAGTAATTTACATTGGTAGTGCTGAACTAAGCAAATAGACAGCCAGTTATTTTTTCAGCAAAAATGGGTTTATTCATAATTAGCAGAGAATTGCAATTTGGGCACTGCAACCATGGGGATCCAAGTGCAAGTTCCTCAGCAGCAGGAAAGGAGAAACTCCTTTGCAGAGGGGAAGAGGAAGTTGGGAGGGCTATTGCAAAGTCCACTGGAGGAATTGAGAGTTTGATGTGTAGTGGCTTTTCATTGGCTGAGTTGTGACAGTCTATCATTGGCTGAGCTTATTGTCAATCAAGAAGAGGAAATCTTTCTTCTTCCTGTTGGACTCCACTATCACATCGGGTGTGAGAGCTCCCCATTTGGCCTCCTGACTCCAATTTAATGAAGTTTCTGTTTATTGTTTGACAGTAGTGCTAAATTGTAAAGCCAAAAAAGTTTTTCTAAACAATCAATAAAAAAGAAAAATTTCATTAATTTATGCTAAAGGACAGACACGATTATCTTTTCATGTTTTCTAGGGAAAATGATGTTATGATGTTACAAAATCAATATTGTATAAAGACAGCATCAAAAAGCATGCAGGCAGATGTGTAGGGGAAAAGTATTTTAGAGAAATGACAGGCAGTTGATTTAAAAATTATATTATTTTTCTGGGGTTGGCCCCATGGCCTAGTGGTTGAGTTCAGTGAGCTCCGCTTTGGCTGCCTGGGTTCCAGTGTTTGGATCACAGACATGGACCTATACCACTCATCAGCCACGCTGTAGCACTGGCCCACATACAAAATACAGGAAGATTGGCACAGATGTTACCTCAAGGCTAATCTTCCTGGAGAAAAAAAATAGGAAGATTGGTGACAGATGTTAACTCAGGGTGAATCTTCCTCAGCAAAAAAAAAAATTATGTATTTTTCTGAATGATGTGCTCTTTCTGGTAGTTTGTTAGATTTTTTAAAATTTGAAATTTATTGTCCCTTGGGTGAATCTTCCTCAGCAAAAAAAAAAAAAAAAATTATGTATTTTTCAGAATGATGTGCTCTTTCTGGTAGTTTGTTAGATTTTTTAAAATTTGAAATTTATTGTCCCTTGTGTCATGTCTTTTAAATATTAAGTATCTTACAATTTTTTTAAAAAAGTGGTTCCAATCTGGTCATTTGACAGAAGCAAACACAAAACTGATTTCTAGGGATCCACAATCAATACAATCTTCTTTTTTCTAATCTAGGGAGTCCTTGCTTTGCACAATTTCACTATACACCAATTTCAGTTACCATGGTTTATTTAAATAACACCAAACCCCTAACAACACAGCTCAAATATCAGTTACCACAGTATATTAAATATTAGTAATTGCATAATGTACAGCTCTTTATTCCATGAATCACTATGGAAATAACAAATGTGCAGTCAGTAAACAATAATATCAGTGACCAATCACATCACTTCTTTCAGTTTGTCAGTGACTATTATTCTGTTTCATGCACAAACAGCAAAGTGTGTGCTTGTGTTGTCTCCTTGTATTCCAATAATCAGTCCATGTGACATTTTACATGAATAGTAATAGAAAGAGGGAATTGGCCAATAAAGATGAAAATGTTAGAAGTGAATTTTTTTTTCATTGAGGTTATATTGGATTATGACAACGTGTAAATTTCTTAGCTCTCTTCCTCCATCTGAAGCATTTCTAAGTTTCTATCTTTGAGCTCCCTAATTCTCTGCCCCATAATGTCTGCTCTATTTTTTATGCTTTCTGCATTATTTTTAATCTCATTAATTGCGTTCTTCATATCTAGAACTTTGGTTTGGTTGTTTTTTAGAGCTTTAGTCTCTTTGGTGAAGTATTCCTTCTGTTTATTAATTTTATTCCTGAGCTCATTGTATTGTCTTTCTGTTTTCTTGTAACTCATTGAGTTTCTTTATGACAGCTATTTTGAATGCTCTGTCAGTTAGATTGCAATCTTCTGTGACTTCAGCTTTGGTTTCTGGATTGTTGTCATTTTCCTTCTGTTCTGATGTATTACTGTAGTTCTTCATGGTGTTTGATGAATTGATCCTCTGCCAGTGCATCTGTGGTAGTAGTCACCTTTTCTTATTTGGGTATGGGTTTGTGTACTTTGGTTCTGAGCTGGTTCTGATAGTATTCGAGAGCCTGCACTTTCCACCCTCCACTGCCTCTGCCAGAAGTGTTGTCAGTGCCTTCCTTGTGCTGCTTGTGCCTCTTTCATTATTGGTGACTTGTTGCTTAGATATTGCTTCAGTCTCTGGTGATACCACTGGGGTCACCAGGCTGTAAACACTTTTGCTTCTTCTGGGGTCATCTGGGTCTCATGTTCCCCCACTGGCTTTTTGCAGGCTCAGATGCTGCTGTCCTGTGCACCACCATTGCTGCTGTTCCCGGGTTGTCTTGGGGTGCTGGTCGCACTACTTCCAGATGTCCTGTCTTCACAGGTGTCACTGTCACTGGTGAGGGCCTAGAGACCTGGATACTTGTATGCAGCCCCTGCTGCTGATGGAGCTGGTGTCAGTGTTGCTGCCACCAGGGGCTGAGTCAACACTTCTGCTGCAGTTCCTGATTTTTCTTGTTGCAGATTCCACCTGCCACCACTGGGATGGGGGCAGGGGTTGTTTCTCCTGCTCCTGCCCCATCTGCTCATAGTTGTGCAGGTCAACATGCTGCTGCTGCCACTGCTCTACAGGCCATTCACAGGCAGGGACACTGCCTCTTGGTGGGCATGTTTGCAAGGGCGGGGCTGGTGCCCCTTGGTGTGTGCTTTCACAGGGCAGGCCACCACTTCTCCATGGGCATTTGCACCCTGGATCACTGCCACCAGTGGAGGGGGAGGGGGCCACTGCCCTAGTTCCACTGCTTCTTGGGGGTCCAGTTTACCCATCTTCATGTGTATAGCTGCATACATCTCTCAGGTGTCCTGTTGCACTGTATGGGGAATCCTCTCTTGGTCAATGGATATCCCTTTGGTTGTAACTTAGAGGAGAGACAAAGGGAACAACTCACTCTGCCATGATGCTTATGTCTGGAAATCATATGTGAATTGAATGTAAGTGCAGTTATAGAAGAATTAGCTGACATTGGGACGTTGATGCTGACACTGTTTGAGAAATTATAGATATGAACCTAGAGGAACTTAGCAAGGCAAATATCAACATAAGTGAGGAAAGAGGTTGTGATGAGAAGGATGAAGATGCCCCAGATGAAGTGAGACTGGCAGAAAAGTTCACATTTAAGGAACTCTCAGAGATATTCCCCAATATCAAAACTTCAATGCATAAAATGTTGGGAGCAAACTTAGAAAGAAGTATAAAAATTCACCAAGGCATAGGAAAGATATGCCATATTATTAAGTTATACAATGAGAATAAGGCAAGCACTGCTCAAACCACTCTTGGTAAATTTTTACAAAGAAATAAAACATTTCAGTTGTAGACATTTCTATTGGTTTAAGTGACATAAATTATTATTTTTACTATTTGTTATTTTCTTATATATTTATAACTGATAGTAAGAGGGTTTTGAATGTTTTAACAAAAATTTTTAAAGGTAAAAAAATGATCATAATATTTCTCTTTGATTGTTAAGGTCCTTTTGCATGATTTCAGCTTTCATGATCAAGTTTTACAGTCCCACACTATCATGCAAAGCAAAGACTGACTTTATATCTTAAGATTTGGAGTCACGATCAAAAACTACAATTTTTTAGCATCAATGATATTTTCTTCTTGACATCATCGCTTCACTTTTCCTTAAAGACTCCCTTAATCCTTTGAAGCTTGCAAAGAATTAAATACATTGAATTGGCATTCTAATATCATTTTGCTTATGGTATGAATTTTACTAAAATATCATGTCAAAGTAGTACTAAGCACGTCAATTTAAAGGATGCTTTTGGAAGTGTATGTTTGGCTTGCTTTCTAGAATCCATAATTTTGTAATATCTTCAAAATTTCTAAAGAACTATTCCAGATTACCACAAATTGAATTCCTAGTCCCATGATGGTATTAGCTCAACTTCTTAACCGTATGCTAAATGATGATTTTAATTTCATGTTTCTTCATATTTTTAACACACTCCAATGTTTTGCTGAGACTGAAAAGTAAGAGTACTATTCTTGTATGACATTTTTAAAAACTATTTAAAGACAGACTTCTACTATATCTTTTACCACCAAAATTTTAAAAAGAATGTGCACAGATCAAAGAATATAGAATGCCAATGAATTTTTTCAGGATTTTCAGATGTTGTCAGTTATATTTTCCATGCATGGTGACACCATCATAGGTGTGACTCTTCAAATCATTTTTATCTGTAGTCAGCTTTTGTAATTTGTCTATGAATGATTTATATAATTCTTTCCCAGTCATTTCATGTACTAGGAAAATTCTTCAAAACATAAAAAAATGTTTTATGTGCATATATAAATTTGAAAATACACATATTTAATAGTTATTTGTCTTACCTGGCTTACATTTGAGTCTATACTTTCAAACCTTAGAGGAAAATATTGAGCATTTCTTACCTTATTTAAAATTATTTGGTTCATCACATCTACCATAATCTTAATTGGTTAGCCTTATATTTCATTCCCTAAAAAATGTGTTCTATTATTTGTTGCTAATGTTAGCCTTCTGCACAAATGATCTGCCAGAATTTGGCATAATTAGCTACAGTGTTTGCTAGATGAAGAGAATACTAATACATTTTCTTGGATGGTGCTCTGAATGCTTGACTTTGTCTGCCCAAAAACTGAATCCCCCACATTATATGTTCACTCACAGCTTGTCAATATTTTCATACAGTCATAGTCCCACAGCATTCATAGTTATATAATCATATTTCATTTTTGAATACTTATCATGTGTTCAAGTATTGTCACTTTCTTTTGCTTTTAACATGTGTTAACTTTGCTGATCTTTTACTCATTCTCATTCATCAGATTTTTTTTATTCCTAAGGAATTTTAGTATAAATTAAATAATGATAATAATACATATAAGGTTTTTTAAAAAGCAACCAGAATCTAATTATTTTTTCACTAATTGAAAAAAATTGTGCACAATAAATGATTCAAAACCTCCTATCTTTACTGAAACTTTTTACTGAAGTATAGTCAGCATTCAAAAAAGTGCATGATCATAATTTAAAAGTTCATTGAATTATCACAAAGAGAGCACACCTGTGTTATGTAATTCAAGTCGAGAAGTATACTATCACTAGCACCTCAGAAGACTCCTTATCCCACTCCCAAAATTACTGCATCTCTCATCCCTAAACATAACTCTATCCTGACTCCTAACATTATAATTAATTTTTCTATCCCTTTGTAATAGTTTGCCTTCTCCCTAAAGAGTAGCCTTCTTCATTTGCTTGTATGGTGACAAATTATTACAGTTTTTTCTTGTCTAAAACAAAGCATTTACCTTCAGTTTTGATGGATATTTTCATTAAGTATAGAATTCTAGATTTTCAATTTTGTTGTCTTAGCAGGCAGAAATAAACATTATGTTAATTTCTGGATCCCATTGTGTTCTTTTAAGAAGCCAGATGATAATCAAACTATTGCTGCTCTCTAGGAAATTAGTTTCTTTCCTCTGACTATTTTTAAGATATTCTCATTGCCTTTGGTGTTGAGTAGTTTTATATGATATACTTGGTATGACATACTTTTTGTTCATTTTGCCCTTATTCATTGGAATTCTTAAACCTTACTTTCTATTCTGGAGATTTCTTAGCCATTATTTCATCTCAAACATTACCTACTCCATTCTCTCTTCTGTCATTTTGTGACTCCAGCTGCACATTTGAGCTTTCATGATATTCCCTTAATTGCATGCTTTGTCTTTTCTATATTTTCCAAACTGTTGTTGCTCCAAAATTGATTCTGGATTTATTCCTCTAATCTATCTTTTCACTAATTTTCTCTCCAGTGGAGTCTTATCTGCTATTAAATCTATCTATGTTTTTTAGCTGCTATCATGTTATTTCTCTATTAAAGAATTTCCATCTGTTCTTTCTTTATAGTTTCCATTTCTTTGTCAAAATTCTAAATCATTTTTTTATCTCCTTGAGTATGTTACGCCTACTTATTTTAAAGTAAGTACCTGATTAACTCCATTATCTAGGAGCCTGGTAAGTCTGTGTCTGTTGTCCTTGTTCAAAAAATTTTTGTTCGTTTTACCTTGTCACTTTATGTTTCTGGGTGGTACTTTGTTTTGTTTTATTTTTGTCTTTGTTTTTGAGTGTTGATCATTTACATTTTAAACATGTAGAAATGATTTGGGGCTTAGGGTAATGTTATCTTCCTTTAGAATCATTTAGGGGCATTGGCAATACAAAATTACCTTATTAAGTTCAGAGATTAAGGTAATTTGAAGCTTTGTTACAGTCTCTGCAGACATCACTCTCCTTCTGCTTCACACTTACTCCCAGGATGCAGCCCTTTCATGCCACAACCCAAAATTCAGGTTCCAGTGATATCTCTGAAGATTTATGAGTCTGCTGAAAGCTTTGCTTAGCTTCTCAGCCTCTTTAGCTGCCTCTCATGGAATCAACAGATGCCACTGGGGGAAAAGCAGCCCCAAATACAGGGCTCACCTCTGTGAGTTTCTGTCTTCTCCCAGATAATGACCCAGGAATTCATCTCTTCTTTGTTGTTTATTCAGTGCCTTGAGGCAAATTGTATTTCATATCTTTCTTGCTTTTTCTACTCCACCTTGACAAGAGACTTGGTCCAAATTAGGTAGTCTATCATTTCTAGAAGCAGAAGGCCTCCTGTTTCTTTTTAAATTGTTTAGTAAAACTTACCATCCTTCCCTGAGTGAAGCCACAATTTGTGTCTCAGAAATCTAGGCAATAGCAGAACTGGTATAGACAAATTGACTGTACAGTGGGAGGTGATTCCTGAGCCTGTGTACAAGCCACATGAATTCAGGGTTAGATTCTGCACAGGTCTCCTTCTTGACCATGAAGCCAGTTCCACATAATATAGGAGAGAAACCAAATTTGGTGCATCTCATCTAAGTTATATATCTAGTCTAAACTGAAACTAGGGCAAAAACTGGCACTAATTATTGATTAATGTTTTAAAATAATCTATTTCTAAGAGCTCTCTGGTTCCTTTAACAGAATCTTTGCCTCAGACAATGTTGCCAAGACAACCTAGTTGAAAGTCAATGTTTATAGAATCTCAAGCACATTGCCTAAGATTTGCTTTGGCCTGGTGGTCTGTATTTTCAATACTGACTTTGTTTGTGAGGCCTGTGCATTTATTTAAGGCCCAGCAAGTAAATCTCTACTTCCATAGGAACACATTCTTGCTCTAGGAGGTGCTGTGGGCAGCCACAAATATACCCCTTTCAAAAAAACTATACTCATTCTCTTGGTTTAAGGGGGTATTGGCTGCTGACTGCTCACAGACAAGTCCCTCTCCAGGAATCGCCTTCAGTGGAAGAGATTTGCTTTGTCCAAGGGGATGTTCCTTCCCTGGGGAGAGGACACATCAAATGTGGGAGTAAAAGGTTACAACCCCATTACCTGTTCTAGGAAATATCTGAAGGGCCATCCTAGCTCCAGAACTCTCTGTGACCTTGATTAAATCCTCTGCTGCAACTGCATCACAGCTCAACCTCTCCTTTTGCTCAGTCCTGCCTTCCTCTCTCTTCTACAGGTGTTGTTCCTGAGAGCACTCTCTAATAAATGTTCTACATGCAGATGTCCATCTGAGTTTGTTTACTCAGAAACTGACCAAGGACACACATTTATACAAAAACAGCCACTTGACTTGGACAAAGCCATCCTGAGCAGCAACAATATGTCACAGTAAAAACCTCAAATGGACACTAGACGCAAAATCCTACAACTACCTGTCCAGGCCACAGCAGTAAAGGGGCCCCTACACAGCATATAAAAACCAGTCATGTTGAGTCATATAGGCTACTGCACACCAACAAGGTCACAACTCATGTGGTCATGCCCTAGTTTCTAAAGCCAGTAGCCATTTGCCTTGGCTCTACCAAAAGTTTCTCACATATTAATTGGTCTCCATTTCCATAATAATTTTTTTTGTCCATAGTTGTCTTCTAACAAAAGCCCTGGAAGCATTTGTTAATTATTTCCTGAACTGAACTTACTCTCCTAAAGTATAGACATCAACCTTTAAACTTATTCAAAATTGGAAAAAATGTGTGAAAAAAATTATTCCAACTTTGGTTTTAACTTATAGATCCTCCTTGGTTTTTGTTTTAAGTAACAGCTCTTCCCGAGATTCAATATACATGGAGTTCCATTTTCTACTTTGGATTATCTCAGTGAAACGAGTTGTGAAATACTTCACTCTACCATTTTTCCAGAAGTTCACTCTGATTTCTAACATGTTTTCACATAAATTTTGGAATGGCTGGTTGCATTTTCTCCCTTGCCTTAGAAAATTTACAGATAAAAATGAACTTATAGAGATAACATGGGTGTCATTGCCAAAAATTTGATTCAGCCTTAGCAAACAATAAATAATCCATATAGGTCATTACAATGGGAAGAATAAAGAGCTACAGGTAAACATTTCATGAACTAAAGCTGTCAACCTTTAATTGATATTCAGCCAACATCCCGGATTCATTAGGATCAAGTTTGGCTGCAAATAACAGAAAATTCAAATGAACAATATCTTTAAAAAGATGTGGTTATAGTTCTCTGTCTTGTGAAGAGGCTAGAAGTATGCAATTTGGGGTTATTCTGGCATTCCATTGGTCAGGGGCTCGGTTTCCAGTTTCTTCTTTTGTTTTGGATTTTTTTGCATTTTTTGTTTTGCTTTGTTGTTTTTTTTTTTTTTTTTTTTGTGAGGAAGACCAGCCCTGAGCTAACATCCGTTGCTAATCCTCCTCTTTTTGCTGAGGAAGACTGGCCCTGGGCTAACATCCGTGCCCATCTTCCTCCACTTTATATGGAACGCCGGCACAGCACGACTGACAAGCAGTGCGTCGGCGGGCGCCTGGGATCCGAACCGGCGGGCGCCTGGGATCCGAACCGGCGAACCCCGGGCTGCCAAGCGCAGACAAAACCGCTATGCCACCGGGCGGCCCCTGTTTTGCTTTGTTTCTTTTGTTGTGGTCTTTACCTTGTTTAGTCCTCACTCCAAAAGTCATCCCGTACTCTGAGATGGTTGCCAAAGGTCCTTCCACCAAGCCCACATTTTAGCTGGCAATAAGGAGAAAAGAGAAAGCTAAGCACAACCACCCCCTCTGCTTCAGATGGAGATATTGTGGATATTTTGATTCTGTGCTTAGAAGTATAAGTATTTTATATAATAGTATACATTTTTATGGTTTTTCCTTGGTGGTTTATCCATGTGCAACCCATTATCACAATTCAGGCTCTTTTTTCTATGGAGTATCACTAAAAAAGACTGTTGAGTTAATCATCCCCCTCCATTTACAGGCTCATGAACATCTTTTGGTCTGAGCAGACCTCGTCTGCAAACTATTTGATTTATTATATTTATCCTCGTTTTCTTCTCCTCACCACATTCTGATGTATTAATGTGTTATGCTTCTGCTTCTGTGTGTTCTTATAAAATGTGGTGGTGTTTGATGTGTACACTTTAATTTCCACAAAAAGTATTATACTGTATATTTCATGTATTAGTGTATTTCATTCAGCACTCTTTTAAAGAACTTCCATATTACTCTGTGTGTAGCCTGTTGTTTCTACCTGCTGCATAGAATCCCACAGTGTTGATGAATAAATGAATTTCAATAAGAAAAGTATATATATTGAGGTATATGAGGAAGCCACTTGGTTTAAATCTAATTTGACCTGACTTGTTTTTCCGGAATGGCCTGATGTGGCCTGTCAAGCATGTATTGTACATATGCGTTAAACATTTACAATATCCCAAAGCAAAGAATGATGCCTTTAATGATAGGAATATGTGCCTCCCCCCATATCATCATCTTTTTAAAGATAAGAATTTCTTCCAAGAAACTAGGAGTCAAACTGATCTGCTGTGTACATCTTGTGACCATTGACCTGCTGTGCTGGTGAAATATCTTGTGACTGTAGTACAAAGAAATATTCTTATCATATTTGATGTATGTTCATTGTTCCAAAATGGTATATAAACATGCTGTACACCTCACTTCTCCAGAGTGCTTCCTTCCCTAGTGAAGTTTGTTCTCCTGGGCTAAATAGTTCTCAGATTGGCTCATATAATAAATTCACCCCAGTTTTGATTTATAGATTGATTACTGATTATTTGTGTTCACCGTGTGCATCTCCCACATTTTACTGATGTGTTGCCATAGGGATGAACATCTAGCATGCTTCCAACACCTCACTACCATAAACATGCTATGATAAACATCTATATATGTTCCCTCTGGAGCTGGGTAAATATTTTCTATTATGCATATTCAGAAGTGGGATTCCAGGGTCAACATGTACATCATTAGACAAGATACTGCTGAAAACTCTCCAGAATTACTTCACCACCCTCAATGCATGGGGATTGCCACCTGTCCCACATCCCTGCAAACACTGGGCTTCTGCAGCTTTCAGATTTTGCCAGTTTGGGGGTATAAAATGAGATCTTGTCTAAATTTGCATTTTGCTAATTATCAGGGGGTTTGATACACCTTTAATTTCAACAAAAGGTATTATATGTATGTTTCATTTATTAATGTATTTTATTCGGCACTCTTTTAAACCTTCCCATTTTACTCTGTTCTTATATGTATAAAATACATATATACATTTTATTTTTAGAATTTCAAATACCCTCTCAATTTTTCACTTATTGATTTTGTTCAGTGTACACTTTATTGAAGAGAAAGCCTTAATTTTATAAAATAAAATTCAATGTTTTTTACTTTTGATTTAATTTTATTATTCTTTTTTTCCAAAAAAACATCAATTTTATAGTTTGTGATTGAGACACAACATTATGCAAAACAGTGGAATGGTCTATGCTCCCCCCTGGCTCCAGAGTTTCCAATTTAGGAATTTAGTTGAAATAAGCACCCATTAATACGTCATAAAGATATACTGCTATATTATATGGTACTAACTTTGTAACACTATCTTTTGCATTTAGGACTTCATTCTATTGTCAATAAACCTGTGCTTGTCTCTTTCAAAAATGATTTAGATATTCATAGTCATTTATTCTTCCACATAATATAAAAAATAAGTTTACTAAGTACCTCCATAATCCAGCTGGAATTTCAATTAGGAATTTACTGAAATTATAGAATAATTTTTAAAAATTATATTTTTTATAATAATAACTGCTCCATACAACTCCAATTCATCAGAAATACTTTTATGATCTTTAATAGTATTTAGAATCTCTCCATAGAATTCTTATATATTCTTTAGCTACGGTTAACTATTTTATAGACTGTTGCTATTATAAATGGTATCTTATTTTCTTTTATTTGTTCATTGTTTGTATAAAAAAGGGCTGCTGATTTTTCATATTTAGTTTGTGTCTAGATAGCTTGCTAAATTTTCATGTTAGCTCTAATGGTTTGCTTTTTATTTTATTAGTTTTCTAGGTAGAAATCATATCATCAGAAAAAAAATGCCTATTCCCTTGAAATCCATACAGTTTTGTTTATATGTTAAATTTATAATTAGATAAGTTCCTGAGCTCTCTTATTATTCCCAATATTTTGCTAATTTTTAAATTTTCTTGTATACAATCATATAAGCTGTAAATAATTATAATTTTCTCTTTAATATCTACTTTCATACCTCATTACTTTTCTTGCCTTACTGGATTAACTAGGATTTTTAGTATTCTATTGAATAGTGATGACTACAGTAGGCAGACCTCTTGTTCTTGATTTTCACTGGAATGCTTTCAAGCTTCAAAATTAAATATATCTCACGTAGGTTGTTTGTAGCTACATTCGACCATGCAGTCAGAGTTTCCTTTTCTTCTGAGTTAGTAATGATTTATCAGAATAAACATTTAAATACATCAAATGCTCTTTCTGTAACTCTGGAGGTGATTATATGATTTTATTTCTTTAATCTGTTGAAAGAAGTGATTCTATTAAGAGATTTTTAATGGTCAACAATCTTTGCATTCTATGGATAAATCCCACTGCATGTGGTGCTGGTTTCTGTTTGTAAATATTTTATTTGAGTCTACATACACAATTTCTGAGTAAATATACATCAACGAGATTAGCTGATAATTACTATTTTAATATTTGTTTTGTTTTTTTCTGGAGGAATTCTTACTGGCTTGGGAGTCATGAAAATTTTGCCTCATGAAATTAATTGGGATTGTTTTCCATCTTTTTCTGAACCTGGAACAATGCACAGGAAAGATGATCATCTGCTGCTCCATGTAGTGTGGACTGAGGACCTTGGGCAACTAGTAATTTTGACTACTTGTTCATTTCCATTAACAATTACTTATATATTCAGATTTTCTCCCTCTCCTAGGATCCTTGAAACAAAATTTTATCTATAACAAATGTATCCATATTAATTATATACACCATTTTCTTATTTTAATTTGTACTTGCTTATCTATAATATGTCTACTTTTCAAATAGAATTACTCTTTTGATCAGTTCTGAGAGAGGTTTTTATATTTTTATTAATTTTCTCAAAAAGCCAGCCTTCAGTGTTGTCAGTCACTTTTATCGATTTTTTTTGTTTTGCATTTTATTTTAAATTTTACTGCTTTTATTTATTTATTATTTTTTGTGTGTGTGTGAGGAAGACCAGCCCTGAGCTAACATCCATTGCTAATCCTCCTCTTTTTGCTGAGGAAGACTGGCCCTGGGCTAACATCGTGCCCATCTTCCTCCACTTTATATGGGACGCCGCCACGGCATGGCTGGCAGGCAGTGCGTCGGCGGGCGCCCGGGATCCGAACTCGCGAACCCCGGGCTGCCAAGCGCGGACTAAACCGCTGCGCCACCGGGCGGCCCCAATTTTAAATTTTACTGCTTTTAAATAGATTTTCTACTTCTAATTTTTAATGTATTATGTTGTTCTTTTTCTAACTTCCTCAATTAAAATCTTAGCTTCTATGTTTTTAGTCTGTCTTCTTTACAAATAAATGCTTAAAAGCTATAAATTCCCTGATACACCTCACTTTAGATTCATTTGTAAGCCAGAAAATGAGAATATGTGCTCGCCCGTGTAAAAACAATGCATGGTAATAAGATTACAAAAACTAATCCTTAGTGACCATTGTTTAAAAATCTCAGAATAATTAAAATTAAATGAAAGCAAGAAGCAGAAGTCTGTGAGCGCAGATACGCACTTTGTTCATAGCCCATGTCTGCTTCCTGTTTTAAATATTGAATTACTGAATTTACAAATCACTACAGAAAATTGGACAAAGCATACATAAATCATTTCCGAAACTTACAATCCATATCAATTATCAAATTCACCAATGAATGTTTCTAGCCGCCAAACTAACATCACACAGAAAATGAATTTCAAAGCAAAAATGGCTAATACTAATTTTCTTGATATGTAATATAGATTGGTTTTTCCTTTATTCTTGCTACAATTCCTCCTAAACTCTTATTCCTGCCTGTGATGAACATAGGTTTGTGTGTAGATGTGCCCAGGTGTCTTCGAAGAAGAAATTTCCCTTCCCTTGTTTTTCGCTGGAATTGTGCATCCCTGCACTCACAAGTTGTCTTATAATCCTTCTTTCTAGAACTGAGAAATGTTCTATACATTTCCAGCTTGCTGTAAACTTGGTCAGTTAAACTTCTTCTCATGCATGAATAAGAAAAGCTTTTCTTTAAAGATCACTATGAACAATTAAAATATTTAATGACTAAGGAATTCATAATTAAATGATTATAAATAGTAACAGAAATATTTATCAATGTGATGATGCAAAGACGTGTTGCATCCTCTCATTTACAAAGCTGACTGTAGCCATCTGGTCACATGTCTAAAATTCCTTAAAAATATATATCTTACATGCCATTAAAAAGTTTAGAACAAAGTTAAAATCTAATTAATAAGTTAGAAAAACCTCAAATACTATGTTACACCCTTTTACTATTCAACACAATTTCATATTTTAAAAATTCTCATCTTTCAACTTGATCAAGCTACCTTTTTTTAAATTTACTTTCAATTTTTTGTTTTGAAGAGTTTTTTTTTTTTTGAGGAAGATTGGCCCTGAGCTAACATCTGTTGCCAATCTTCCTCTTTTTCTTTTTTCTCCCCAAAGCCCCAGTACATTGTTGTAGGTCCTGTTAGTTCTTCTATGTGAGATGCCACCTCAGCATGGCTTGATGAGCGGTGAGTGGGTCCGTGCCCCCGATCTGAACTGGCAAACTCGGGGAAGCTGAAGTGGAACCCATGAACTTAACCGTTACACCAACTGGGCCAGCCCAAGTTACTTTTATATCAAGTAACCAGAAGATGGGACACAGGTGGGTGCAATACTCAGCACCTTACGTGTTCTCACAAATGGAGCAGCTTTGTCATCAATTCACTTACCCACTTCCCTGGTCTGCCTACTGATCTAACAATACAGCCAACTCCTTCTAATTGCCAAATCCCACGAAGCTTATATTTCAGCTTCTGTCTTCTTTCATGTCCAGTTACAAACCTGCCTCACATTTTATACTATCATCTCAATCCTTTCCTGAGGAGATTCTCAGTAGTGGAAACTTTTATCCCATAAACATAAGCCCACTGTGCCTGAGGCAGAGTGTTTGTTGAGGAAAACAACAGGAATGGATACTAGGAGAGAGGAAAGCTCTATATTTATCCCATGTTGAGGTTGTTAAACCTACCAATAGAGAAAGGAAGAAATAACTTTCAGAGATTTTATAGAGAATAACTTGGTAAACAGAAAAGCTGGATAAGAAAGGCCACAAAGTTTCTGAAGTTTGACTCTGGGTGATTAAACATAGGCATCACCAAAAAAAATGAGCTTGGAGGAAGAGATTATTCATTGTATTTTAAATACCTGGAGACATAGCTGCTTCTCATACACTTTGGAACCAATCTCAGTTATGATGTTTACCATACCAAGAGTAAAAGCTAAATATGTGATGAATGAATGAATAAATGAACAAACATTGTGTCAAGAGGAAATTCACAGAAAATGTCTTGCATTTTGATTATTTAACTGTCATTCCCATGGTACTTCATGGCTTTTACCCCATACCATAAATCCAGGACAAGAGAGAGCATCTCTTTCCCCTACCATCAAAAACAAGAATCAGGTTTCACATAAACTGTGCTACCTTAGAGCAGGTGCCTACCCCTAAGCCACCACTCTGGGCAAGGATCAGTGGGATTGATATTATGATTTGGCTTTAATTATTGGTTACCTTTCATCCTTGAGCCTATCACATCATCAGGGATGCTTTCTCATGATTGCCTTAGGCTGATCAGAGTCCAGGATTACACATGAGGATGGAGTCAACCAACCAAAAATAATATGGCTGCTATGCGAGGGTGACAAGGTAGGTTGGAGCCTAGAGAAACAACCATCCAGTCTAATTCAGGGAGAAAGATTACAGCAGTCCCACTGTTTGCTCTCCTGCATCCCATAATTTTTGCCTTTCCTCACTTTCCCATCTCAACTTTATTTTCCCAAAATTTCCACAAGTGCAGCTGCTGCCACCTGCACTTAGTCCCCCTGGACCTTCTCCTTGCCCTGGGCCCCATTTCTCGGCTCCCTAAACAAATTAGAGTTAAGTCTCTTTCCCCTAGTTCAACCCAAATAAATTGCTGTACTAAGAAACTAAGAAAGAAACAACAAACAATGAAAACAGTAACCTGTAGAATTAAATGAGGAAGACAAATTTTTCAAGCTCAGAAGATAGTGATGATCTTTCTCTTCCCCACTATTTTATGCCCAATATGTCCATACTGCATAAGTAAGTGTTTAAGAACATTTGTTGAATTAATTAATGAATCCTAAGGTAATTGAAGTCTAGCCACGGATATCTTGACTCACATTGCCATTTGGCATCATTAGCCATAAAGAGTCGAATTTTATTCACAAATTCTGTATTTGCTAATTAGCCTACCTGTTAAAGTTTATTTGGAACCCCCAAATAATTACTCACAAAACTTTCACAATACTTCATGGACATGTGCAGAGTGATAGAAAATTTGTCACCCTCCCCACGTGTTTCCAGCTGAGGTCAAACCAGGTGGCACTGCCTTCTTTCTTCAATTCTCACACTGTAAACAAGTGTCCTTTCCATGATCTATTGAGTGCCACATTTTCTGCATTTTTGTGCTCTTGGTTGGTGATCTTCCTATTTAAAAATGGCCCTGAAGCATAGTGCTGAAGTGCTCTCTAGTGTTCCTAAGCACAAGGCTGTGATATGACTTATGGAGAAGATGCACTTGTAGAAAAGCTTTGTTCAGACGTGAGTTATAGGATTACGGGCCACGAGTTTAGTGTTAATGAATCAACAATGCAGTAACTCCAGAAAAAAGAAAGAGAAAATTCCCTGATCTGTACATGGAGGCACCCCAGAGAGTGCTAAAGTAATATTATTAATGCTTTGATGAAGCTATGGAAAGATGGAAAAGGAGATAGATTTGAGGATTCATGTGATGATGACTGCTTTTTGTTTGTTTGCTTGTTTTTAAAAACACAGTGGACAGCACAGCTGTTTGGATGAAAACCCAAGAAATTTACCATCACATTGCCCAGGGTTAATAACATGTTAAAGAATGCTTGGCTGGTGTTTTATTATAAAGGAATACCACATATAATACATAAATTACTTGGAAACGTATATATTAAATAAGGTGTCTTTAAACAGAAACACACATAACACAGGCTGTGTATTCATCGGTTGACACCAATGTGGTGACAGAGGCTCATGGGAACCTAATCCTGTATTTCCCAGGGTTTCTTTTCTCTTCAGTGACACACTTGCATTACCTCTCAGTCATCACCTGTATCAGTGCTTCTCAAATTTTAATGCACCTGTAAATCCCCATGTTGATAAATGCAAGTTATGATTCAGTAAATCTGAGGCCCAAGATTCTACATTTCCAACAAGATCCAGGTGATAACTCTGCTGCGTGTCCCTGAACCACACTGAATAGCAAAAACCTACATGCTGCTTTCCTCTTTTTGTTTAGAATGCTTGGAGCAATAGTTTCACTCCAATAGGTTTCATTAGTTAGATAATAAGAATAGTCAGAGGCAACATTGTGTTTCTCCTCAGGGCTCAGAGAAGTCACTAAGGACTAGGAAACTGTGAGTCCCTTGGCCAAGTGAGAAGACTTAACAAGAAGAGCATCAAGTGTCTCGACTACTACAAACCTGTCAGGAAGGAAAGGAATAAAAATTTGGCATAAATTCAGCACATATTTATTGAGAACATATTACATGCAGGTAAGACACTTTGCCAAGGATACAAATATTTAAAAATGTGGACTTTTCTCTCAGGAAGCTTAAAAATTATAAGGGGAGAGGGAAGCTAAATAGATGCAACACAGGGCAGGAAGCGAAGAGTAGATTTGGCAAAGTACAGTTCACATGTGCTGGCAGTTCAGGCAAGGAAAAGACTGCTTCCACTTGTAAACAGGGAAGGCCCTCTGGAAGAAGTGACATCTGAAATAGAACTGATGATCCATTAATATTTGAATACGTAGAGGTTGCAAGGACCTCAGTCCATTCAGAGTTATAATTTGAGTTTTAAAGTCCCAGAACCCAGGTCAGAACAATAAATCCTGCAAAACTGTAACTGGCTTATATTGATAACTGATCATTAATCAGAAATAAACAGCAACCACAAAAGTTTTACGAGGAGAGTTGAAAGAATGACATCATGGTGTTGGGTTTAGATACATTCTGAGCCCCTGGGCTGCTGGGATCTCATTCCAAAGGGAGAATAGTACTTGGAGGTTCACACTGTGTCCTGACAAGAACAAAGATGGAAATCACTGTGCATGAGGTGGAGGTGAGAAGTGAGGAGTAAGAAGGAAGGGGAGTGGGAGGCAGGACTGAGCAGAGAGAAAAAGACAAGATGGGAAGACAAATGGCAAGTGGGGCAAAGAGCAGGAAGGATGGATACAAAGAACTCACCAGCGCTTCCTAAGCCAAAATGCAAGACCTGTCAGAAGCACCAGGGGCACTATCACTGCCAAGATGATCAAGCCCACGGAGCTGTGACGTTCTGTGGATTTGGGTGCACACATGGGTGTCATTTCAAATTCACCACATTTTACTGCATTTCCCTGGTCTTTGTTTGTTCATTTGAGTGTCTGCCTCACCAATTTCCTCTTTCTATTTCTTCTCTCATCCCTCTTCGGAGATGAATCCTTCATCTCACCCTCAACATTCTCCTACATCTGCAGGTCCCTCATTTTCCACTTCTCTATTTCTTGGATAACTTACTTTTATTTCCTTTGGGTCTGAAGTCCCTAGTATCCCAAATTTTCCATCTGTCTCTCCTGCTCTGCTTGAGGAACACTTACTCCCATCCCCAGCTTGGGCCCCAGTTCTTTCTTACCCCAGTAGAGGATGATGTCCTGCCCTCTTAGACTGCTGTGTCTCACCCGGCAAGACAGGTCAGCTGTCTCAATGGCTTCCACATCTAAGGACACCCGAAGATACCATGTCCCATCAGCATTGGGCAAGGTGTCACTTTGCTGAGTGCCCGGATGCTCCTGCTCACCCCGCATCCACATCACCCAAATAGGCTTTGGATGGAAGCCAGAGACATGACAAACCAGAATCAGACGGCCAGGACCAGGACTGTGGCCAGTGGACAGCCAGGCCTCTGGCTTTACTGCAGAGGATAGGAAAGATATTCAGATGAGAACTCTAACACAGACTTCAAGGTTCAGATCTTCACATCAGTTTAGATAGACACATCTTTCCTGCTTCTAGGTATCTGTCACCCTTTATTCCCTATCCCTCTTGGATCCTTCACAGGTGGGCAATGATGGAAAGGTGTGATTTTAGAATAGAGAACCCTTAAAGGAAGGTGTAGGACTGACCTTGTCGCTTGAGATCTGCCTTCCCTGCATCAAGAAGACTCAAGAGGAGACGTGGACAAGTGTCACTGAGAAACCTGTGTGTTATTTCCAGGCCGACTTTATCCCCATTGAATAGTTTGCAGACACGCTGAGCCCTACTTCCGCCCTCTGGAGACGGCAACCATGAATTGTTCTGGAAGCTTATGAAATCTGATCCTTGATAAGCAACCCGCATGAAGCCTATTGAGGCTTCACCAAAGTAGAGCTCACAGCCTCCTCCCATCTGTAACTCAAAGGGATCTGGGGACAAAAGGTTGTGAATTAATGAAAGAGGGAGTGAAAAAGGTAAAATGAAATGAGTAGAAGCAAAAGATGATAGAAGGGGCTGGCCTGATGGTGAGGTGGTTAAGTTCATGCACTCGGCTTTGGTGGCCCGGGGTTTGCAGGTTTGGATCCCAGGCACAGACCGACTCACAGCTTGTCAAGCCATACTGTGGCAGCATCCCATATAAAGGAGAGGAAGATGGGCATGGATGTTAGCTCAGGGCTAATCTTCCTCACACACACACACAAAAAAGATGATAGAACCAGAAGGGAGAAATTTAGGAGATTTGAGAAAATGGACCTAAGCTTGCTTTCAGCAGCGTTTCAGAAAAAGAGGAATCGGTGGTAGTTGTAGATGGAGGAAGAGATGAATGACAAGAGGAAGGGACAAAATTGTTCAAAGAAGACAACATGAATGGTGTGGGCAGAGAATAAGGCAGAACTTAGTGTGAGCGAGTCGACATTATAATAATCTAGGGTGAATGGAAGGCAATAGGTAACAATGAATAAATTGGCAGAGATTGCTGAAGAGATAGAAAGAGGGAGAAAATCTCACTTTCAGGAGTCAATCATCAAAGAATGAGGAAGCTAATAGTATCTGACTTGAGGCCAGGGAAAGGGTTGGTCACAGGAAACCACTAATGGAAGATAATAAAGCACAAGCCTGCAGTCATTGAAACAAGAGTTTGTAGGCAGCAGAAGACTTGAAACTTTTGAAGAATCAGGATCTGGATATAATCTCTGCCCAAAAGTGTGTAATTGCAGTTTTATGAGGGGAGAGGTAATGTTCAGAGGTGAGGGGAGGCTGTTTTCTAGAGGAATAAGAAACTCATTGAGATGCACACACACCTCCCACCCATGTCACCACTCCCCATTGAGGGAAGTGAACTCACATTCAAGCTGCCATTGACTGGCATGGTTGCGAATTGTCTGAAGATTTTCAATGGAGGACGTATGGAATAACTTTTCCAGTTCCATCCACTCCTCATTGCTGAAGTTGCCCTTGGACCAGGGCCACAGGAAAATGATAGTTCCAGAGTTGCTCACCCACCCATGAGTCTGCAACTCACCCAACCAACCTGAGCCCAGATTTTGTACCCAGGAACGGTTGTAAAAGGATGAGATCTGGATAATCTGGAAGGAGACTGGCTCCTGGAAATCTGTGGCAAAAGAATAGATAAAATGAGGACAAAAACATGCAATGGGGAGGAGAGAGAATGGAGAAAACATAATGCCACAGAGGGGAAACTCAGAATTTGAAAGAAAGGGGAGCCATAGTTATCTGAGGAGACATTTGCCTGCCCCAGGGCCCTGTGCTTTGTATTCAACCTTCAGAAGAGCACAGAGACCTGGTCAGGGATGCTCAGAATGGAACAAGGCTGACACACTCACTTTCCAGGTGTATACCGGGGAAAACCCACCACACACACATACACGCACACACATCCCCTCTTGCACCCAGCTGGGCAGTTGCCAGAATTCTTACCATCTTTACTGTCACCACCTGGGAGGAGAACCACTAGCAATGGAAGCCACAGGAACAACATTTCATTTGCAGATGTTATTTCTTTCTCTCAGAAAAATTGGACTTTAATTTCTGTTCTAAACAAACCTACCACAATTCTGACTTCCTTCTACCAGCAGAAAAACTTTCCTTTCATCACAGTCTGCAAGGAAGAAAATCTACTCCTTCCCTAAACCCTGGACTACTTATTCAGACTCTCATTTCCCCTGCAGTCCTATGGACCGCCTACTCAGAACCTCATTTCCCCTTCAGTTCTGTTGACTGCCTACTCAGACTCATGGCCCCTCCAGTTCCCTCTCTCCACTCTGGCTTCCAGTTTCTCTCCTTGTCAACAGCTTTTACCCCATTCACCTCCCCCTGATTCAAAAGCTGTGGAACAAATCTTGTGTGGCATTGAATAGTTACTTTACCTCTAGGGCCTTTTTTTCTCACTCCTACAATTAAAGCAGGAAACTAAGTGGCTTCCCAGCACCCTACCTAATCTTCTCCCGCCCCTGCTCTTTTCTGTCACTCTGTCCTTCTCCTGCCCTTTTGAATATTCCCCAAATATTCTCTTCCCCTGTCTCACCCACTCCCCACCTCATTCACATCCCTGACTTCTCAATGGTTACTTTCTTTGCTTTTTCAGAATCCCCTATGATTATCCTGTGTAATGGTATAAATTACCACCAATTCTCCATTATTCTTAGGGAAGAACCAGTATCATCACGGAGACCATAGGAACATTGAAACACATAAAGAAAAACCCCCTCTGTTTAACTTGCGTTGATGTATATTCACTCACCAGTCACTTAGCACCTGCAGGATCCAAGCATCTTGCTACACTCATGACTATACAGTGATTGACAGTGTGATCACTTTATTCAAGGAAATTTCAGCCTACATGGGAAGAAAAACACTTCAATCAAAAACTATGAATCTTGGCTTGCTGAGTTTTCTTATAGTATATAGACTGTCTAGACATAAACAAGCATGCTTAAAACAATAGTTTCTAAAGTGGCAACTCTTAACTGATGTTTGCCCACTCAGAATCTTGACTTCAGTCATTGGCTTGGGTGTTGTATCTGTACCCCTGTTGTACTGCATCCCCAACATCTGACACATCACCCGGCAAGTGGTAGGTACTCAGTCAATATTTTTGAATGATTGAATGAATTTGGTTCAGACATCCAACTATTTTTTTAAATTATGGAGCTCTTTAACACAAAAATTTTTTTAAACATGGGAAACTGTTACTTGTAACCCTGCTTGGTGAAATGAGAATCTTGAACAGTTTTATTTAGGAAGAAAGCATATGCTAACAAACCTGGAGTTTACACATTGGATCCTGCTGAAAATCTCCTGTTACTCACATTACCGCCCAAAAGGGGGGTCTGTCTGCCCGCTGCAAGACATGCCAATAGTCAAGAGGCAAGGTGGTAGGAGAGAAAAGACTTTTTATTACAGCTTGCTAGCAAGAGGGAAGAAGGCTGACTAATGTCTGAAAGAACCATCTCACAGAACAAAGACTACAGGCCAGTTATATGGGGGAGCTGGTCTCCCAGTGGGGAAGGTATCTGGTCTCTTGGTGGAGGCGTCCATCTGATCTTAGTTTCTGATAGTCTTTTGTTTTACTGGATATGCATCAGAGACCAGAACAATGCCTTGTACCCAGATCTTTCAGGTGTCATTGATGATGGCTATCAGCACAGGCTCTCTTTTTGGGGGGTCATCACATTCCTAAGGAACTCAAAAGAACAAAGTTATCATCTTATTGCAGTTGTGAGGTACCTGCACAAGCAGGGGTCATAAAATCTACAGAGCAGTTAGATCTCCTCAAGGGTGCATATCTGGCTGGGTTAGTTAGTCAGAGGTCATTCAAAGTTACCATAGGGTTTCTTCTCTACAATATGGCTTCCCTTATGTCAACCTTGTCTTGAGCCGGTATCACTCATGGTAAGAGAAACTGTGGAAAGTGAAGTTAGTAGAGTATTCTGGAGTCATTTATCCAAGATTCCCTTCTTATTGGTTATGCTTGGTGTTCCCTGCTTGTCTTATCATAAGCTGGTCTCTGCTGGACAAGCTGACCTCCCTGTTTCATGGTGTTAACAACTGTTAAAGGCTCTTAAATATTTATTCTTTCTATAATCTGGATAAATGCATTTGGGCTGTTCATTTTCTTATTTCTTGGCTTACAAGTAAACAGAAATGATCTCAGATTAATTTAATGAAGAAAATAATTTTTTGGAAAGTTAAAATTAAATCATAGAAAGCTGGAAAGACCTTAACTCTCATATTTAAAATTTTTAAAAGCTGGATAATCAAATTCACAGCTTTTCTGGAATCCATCAGAGAGCTGAAATATCAGGGCAAACAATTAACCTAAAATCTAAGGAAAGACAGACTCCTCCAAGGAAATAGGGGATGCAAAATCCTGCTGATTTGGGACAGAAGCCAGAGGCTATGCACTCCAGAAAGAATAGTTCAACTAAAATTGTTAACAAATTACTAAAAACTAACAGGGGTACACAGAATCCCTGAGAGACACAGACACAGGAAATTCACTTATATCTCCAGACTTTTTTCCACAAACCTCACCAGAGGCTCCTGAAAGATTGAAGTCAAGGTTGTAGACCAGAGAAATCCTTTCCTGTAGTGAAAGCCTGAGGTATGAGAGCAGCTATGTCATGAGAAAGGTAGGAAGTCCATACCAGATCTTTCTCCCCATCTTCCACACAGAAAAAAGCCTTAACCTGGTGGGGGAAGGGCAGAAAGTCCTGTTGCCTTCAGGACACAGGTGAAGATGCACTGCAACTGGGGGAACGGGAAAGTGAGCAAGGGACAGTAAAACATCCTGTCCTAGACTATACAAGGTTCCATACTGCTGAGAGAAAGGCAGGAACTCTTCAAAGCCCAATCCCAACCTAAGAGACAAAGCACATGCCTGAAAATGAGACTGAACCAGAGCAAAGACAATGCCCCTACTCCGTCTCCCAAGCAGGTTAGCAAGCATCAAGTTGTTACTGAAACCAAATTGGGTTCACCTCCTGGAGAGTTAAATCAGACTCTCCACTAGGAGTAGTCATCTCACAAAGTATACTTGCAGCAAATAAGAGACCATGCAGAATCATTTCCAAAGTCATGGCTGTCCCTGAACAAAAGGAAGCAGAGGCCTTTTATTTCACATGGGGAATGAATGTTCAAAAGTGAGAGGTGGGTATTCATTTGTGCAGACTTAGTTGGAAACATGCTTCCACATACACTGTAGGTTAAGGTAATAAGGCCTAAGCTCCTCCTGGAGAGATCTTAGCATTAAAAATAAGGCAAAAGTCATAGGCATAACTCTTGCGGTGAGGCTTCATCTGGTTCAGGGTGATTAGTGATCGCATCTCTTTAAGACAAGAAAAAGAGAAAAAACAGTTTGGAAAAACAGTTAAATGCTTCCAAACCCACCCTTCAGTTCACTGGGGCAATTAGTTGGTGTCAAAGTCATGAGAGCAGTCACTGCTCAAAGAGGAGCAAGAGCATGGGGATAATTCCTCTTGAGGCACAGCACAAAGGACTCAAGAAAGCAAGAGAGGGAAGCAGACATTAAAAGAAACCCTCTGGCAAACAGCCCCTCCCTACAAACTAAGTAATGCTGCAACAATTTGAAGACTGTTGAAACAACAAAACACAAACCCAGTTAACTGCTGACTAGATTGATTCAAACCCCACACTCAATGCTTAGCAAAAAGAAAAGGCATGCCCACTTCCAGAACCCCCCTCAAAAATACTGCTTACTTTAGTGTCTATTATTCTACACAAGATGTCTGCATTTGACCAAATATTATTAAAGACACACACACTAAAACAAGCAGAGTGGAGCCCACTGTCACCTCAGAGGGTCTGCACTTGCCCTGTTAGACAGCTTGTCTGTCCGTGTATTCACTGAATGTTGGTTTGTTTTTTTGTTTGTTTCTCATTCTGAGAATTACTAATCACAAGTATGAAATTGGAGTTTGAAAATATTCTACTTGTGTGATTCTGGAATATGCAATTCAATAAATTAAAATAAAAGGTGATTCCAAGTTTGTAATACATCTGGGATACTTAGTGAAATTTAAAGAAAGTTAATCTCCAGAGAACCCCCCTCAACACAAGCTGCAAAGTATTCTCACACATAAAGCCTTTCTTAATATGAGCTGAAGGGGAGAAAGAGTATTCTGTACCCACTCTGGGTCCTTTCTGGCTGGGACACAAATTTGATTGACATGAGGCCAAATAGCAGCAGGAAAACAAAGCTTTATAACATGTATACATGGGAGAGACTCGGGGAAACTGAGTATCTCTTGACAAAATGGCAGAAGTTCTCTTCTTAAATAGACAAAAGAGGATATTGGGATTTGGGTCAGCTATGTGAGATTACCAGAAAAGCACAGTAAGGTCATTATGCAGATTTAAGGCCTCACCTTCCACATTGACAAGTTTCTAGAGATGAGGTGATCCGTCCCTCTTCCCAGTACAGAGAAGGAGATGCCTTTACAAATGGAGATTTCCCTTACAAATGTAAATGTATGGCAAACAGAAATTTGATAAGAATGGGCCCAGCAAAGACCCAGAAGTCTATCGGTACCCAGAGTTATCCATGGTGATGGCCTGTCCTGAGGATAGGCCTTCCATCTCAAATCCCTTCAGACAGCCAGTGGGGGTGGGGAAGGTCAAAGCCTAGTTCAGTGATAAGGTAAAGAGACACAGCTTGAGGTGGCCATTTCTGGTCCCCATAGTGGTCACAATCCAAAATTAGAGATCGCAGAAATAATTTATCATGAAGGAAAGTTGGCAGAAAAACAAATAGTAAGTTAGACTCTCAAGAAATCATACCTAGAGAAAATTATATCTTAAAAGCTTAAAGATACAAAAAGAAATAATAACAGAAAAGAAGATGTTATCAAAAAATACCAAGCAGATTTTTAATAGCAACTTAAGTCTCTGGAAATAAAAATTCTAATCATTGTAATTAAAAATTCAATGGGTAAATTAAGCAACAAATAGAGAAAGTGATTTAAAAATATTTCCAAATTGAGATATCTGAAGAATTTCTTATAATGTAATACAGTGTTAAAGAGCTGTTGAAGATGAAAAAAGAAGTTGAGATGTGAAGACTAAAATTAAATCTGATATAAGCCCAATAAGAATTTCATTAGAAGACAAAACATATAATGAGGAAATAGATGCAGAAATAATGGCTTAAAATTTTCCAAAATTAATGAAAAGCATAAACCTTTAAATTCAGGGAAGACAAAAGCTCCAAAGCAAACTAAAGAGATTGAAAAATAATCTTCATTTTTCAGAGAGAAGAAAGCATCTCAACTGTGTAAGTAAATTAGAATATACACCAGTTTAAGGCAAAATCCCTTTTTCTTAGATTTCAATTCATTCTTTTTGTGTGTGTGTGAGGAAGATTAGCCCTGAGCTAACATTTGTTGCCAATCCTCCTCTTTTTGCTGAGGAAGATTGGCCCTGGACTAACATCCATTCCCATCTTCTTCTACTTTATATGGGATGCCACCACAGCATGGCTTGACAAATGGTACTTTGGTCTGTGCCGGGGATCTGAACCTGTGAAACCTGGGCCACCAGAAGCAGAGAGCTTGAACTTAACCACTATGCCACTGGGCTGGCCCCAGATTTCAATTATTTCTTAAGTAATATTTCAATCAATGTCTATTGAAGGGGGACAAAATTTGCCACACCAAAATGTGTCTCTTTAACGTGAGTATTATTATTATTATTTTTTGTGTGTGTGAGGAAGACCAGCCCTGAGCTAACATCTGTAGCCAATCCTCCTCTTTTTGCTAAGGATGACTGGCCCTGGGCTAACATCCATGCCCATCTTCCTCTACTTTATGTGGGCGCTGCCACAACACGGCTGACAAGCAGTGCATTGGCAGGCACCCGGGATCTGAACTGGTGAACCCCTGGCTGCCAAGCACGAACTAAACCACTGCACCACTGGGCCGGCCCCCTAACATGAGTATTATTATTAAGAAACAAAAGACTCAGAAAGTTTTTCTTGTTACCAACCCCTTAACTGCCTAAAAGAATTTAGATAAATGGCCTGTAATAGGAATGGAGCTATCACCAGGGATATCTACAAAGAAAATGGGCTAAGTGTGGTGGGGGAGACAGCAGGGCCTAGAGATCAGAGACCTCTCCAGGACCCATTGTCTCTGCTTGGTATGGCAAATATTTGCTAACCAAACATTTGCTTTTCCAACTCTATGTGAGTTGTCTTCCTCTGCTTCAAAGTCCAAAACCACTACCCCCAACATCCTCTTTTGTCTTTAGCTGAAGATGGTACTTAAGTTGGTGACTTTGGCCATTTTGGTGAGTTACTCAATTTTCCTGGGTTTCTCCCATGTATACACATTATTACACTTTGCTTGATTTTCTCCTATTATTCTGTCTCATGTCAATTTATTTCTTAGACCAGCCAGAAGAACCTAGAGGAGTAGAGGAAAATTTCTTCCTCCCCTACACTACTAAATACCAAGGACTTGTCTAAACCCTAAGATTATAAAGAGTAGAAAGGTAGAAGCTCAAACTCTAGAAAATGAACCATATAATCAAATATAAGTGTAAAGTGTGATAATTCTGTGAGACAAAGTATAGGAATTGAAAGACCCTCATTAAATCCATTGTATCTATATTTCCCCTGCTTACGTGGCCTTGCTCACTCTGTGCACCAGAATATTGGCTGTAAGAATCAGGTAGGATGGAAGCAGTGAGACTATACATCCATGAAAATATGTCAAGTGTTTTTTAACTCAAAAATTTATGAAGATATCAAAAAGGATTGAAACTGAACCTACATAGTGAGCACCACATATACCACCTTGTGTGTTAGATATCAACTTCTCCTAACTCCTCAATAAGAAGCTGTTGAGAATTCTTGGATAGTCAGAGAACATTCTCTTGGCCATAGAGCCTAATAGTTCTCACCTGTTCTAGAAATCACTAGATAATAAGGAGAATAATTAACACACCTGGTAGATACTTCTTCTTGGCACATTTACATTTAATGTTGCTATTTTTTCTGGTTTATTTTGTCAGGGACATTATTATCAGATAGAAAGTAGGTGAGGGACAGCCCAGTGGCCTAGCAGTTAAGTTCACGTGCTACACTTTGGTAGCCCAGGGTTTGCAGATTTGAGCCCAGGTACAGACTGACTCATTGCTCATCAAGCCATGCTGTGGCAGCATCCCATATAAAGTAGAGGAAGATGGGCATGGATGTTAACCCAGGGCCAATCTTCCTCAGCAAAAAGAGGAGGATTGGCAATGGATGTTAGCTCAGGGCTAATCCTCCTCACAAAAAACCATTTAAAAAGAAAGTACGTGAAGACACTCTTTGCTATGTGTTTACTTAAACTTCTCCTTAGGAGCATCCTCTACAAAAGCTACTGTAAGAAGACTTTGCTTTTCCCTAACATGTTCTGAAAATGCTCTGTAAATGTTTAATTATTCTCCTGCAATACCCATTATACACTTGTTGACTTTGCTGCCTTGCTTAATGTCTAATCATCCAGGAGAAAACACAGCCAAAGCAGATGCATTAGTTTGCTACAGTTGCCATAACAAAGTACCACAGACTGGGTGACTCAAACAACAAAAACTTATTTCTCACAGTTTGAGAGGCCAGAAGTCCAAAATCAAGGTGTCAACAGGTTTAGATTCTTCTGAGGCTTCTCTGTTTGGCTTGTAGATGGCCATCTTCTCACTGTGTCCTCATGTCATTCTTCCTCCATGCACATGCACCCTTTGTGTCTCTTTGTGTGTCCAAATTTCCTCTTCTTATAAGGATGCCATTTAGATTGGATTGAAACCCACCCTAAAGGATTCATTTCAATTGAATTACCTCTTTAAAGGCCCTATGTCCAAACAGTCACATTCTGAGATATTGGGATTTAGGGCTTCAACATAAGAATTTTAGGGAGAAACAATTCAGCTCACAACACTGAATATTTTCAATTTTCAAAACCTTCTTCAGACACGTGATGTCAGCATCATGGTGGAGTGAGATTCCCTCTTTGAATCTCTGCCCCCTAAGACACAATGAAAACATCATTCGCATTCCGACAGAGCTCAATCAAACACTACAAAGGACTTCTAAGAAACCCCTGCTGCCATACATCGGACAGTGGAGGCTCAGGAAGCCCCAAAGGACGTGAGAAGAGGTAAGAAGTTGTACTCCCCCTCCCCAATTGATCGGCAAAGACAGACAGCATGGCTCACAGACAGAGAGGGGAGGGGCAGCCCACTGCGGGGGGAGAACTATCACCCTCCAGGTGCTCTCACAGACTGTCGAGAGATCCCAACTGGGAGGTGATGACGGATGGTTTCGGGGGTGTAGCAAACGCCCTAAGAGAGCCAGAAAGGAAACCCCCAGGTCGAGCAGGAGAAAGAGAGAACCCCTCCCCCCACACACCCTGCCTTTCAGCATAATCCCTCCGTGGGCTGCAGTGGGCTCAGAGCACACCACTCACGATCTCCATCCAGTGGCAGCAGGTGGAAACTGCAGGACCAACTTCAAGATGAGAGGAAAAAATAAAGTGGTCAGATACATGCAATGATTTGTTATGTCTACAGACCAAAAGGAAAGTGACAAACACCCAGAAACCAACCCTGAAGGCACAGAATTTGATAACCTAAATGACAGAGAATTCAAAATAGCTACCATAAACAAACTCAACAAAATACAGGGGAACAAACAGAAACAAATCAACGAATTCAGGGATTTTGTCACAAAAGAGATTGAAACCATAAAGAAAAACCAATCAGAATTATTGGAGATGAAAAAAAAATGAATGAGATCATGGAAAAAATGGAGTCTGTAAAGAGCAGAACTGACAATATGGAGGAACGAATTAGCATTATCGAGGATAGCCACGCAGAAATGCTCCAGATAGAGGAGTAGAGAGAGCTAAGACTAAAAAGAAATGAAGAAATTCTTCAAGAACTATCAGACTCAATGAGGAAAAGCAACATAAGGATAATAGGTATTCCAGAAGGAGAAGAAAGAGAAAAAGGAGCAGAGAGTTTGTTCAAAGAAATAATAGCTGAGAACTTCCCCAACCTAGGGAATGAGAGGGAAATAACAGTGAATGAAATCAATAGATCACCTAAATATATAAACAGGAATAAAAAATCATCTCGCCACATAGTAGCAAACTTGAAGAATACCCGTGACAAGGAAATAATATTGAAGGCAGCTAACCAAAAAAACAAAATAACGTACAAAGGAAACCCCATCAGGCTCTCAGCTGATTTCTCGACAGAAACTCTACAGGCTAGGAGAGACTGGAATGATATATTCAAAATCATGAAAGACAAAAACCTTCAGCCGAGAATACTTTATCCAGCAAAAATATCCTTCAAATACGATGGAGAAATAATAACTCTCCCTGATAAACAAAAGCTAAGAGAGTTCGTCACCACAAGACCCCCACTACAAGAAATGCTCAAGAAGGCCCTTAGGACTGAAAAAAAACAAATGAGAAAGGGGATACAAAGATTTCAGCAAGGAGACTAAACCAGAACAAACTACAGTTTGATAACACTGAAAATTAATTCAAACTCATCACTGTAAACACATACTCACGACACAAGATGTAATAAATAGAGATAACAAATAAGGAGGGGAAGAGGTAAGGGATTGAATCGACCCAGCCTCAGGAAAAAGGAGGCATCTGAAAATGGACTATCTTATCCAGGAAATCGCTTATATAAACCTCACGGTAACCACTAAACAAATAACCAGAAGAGAACCACACATGACAAATAAAGAGAAAACTAAGAGAATGAGCATGCAGAAATACCACATTGAATTTGCAGTCTGAAACACAAGTGACAAGAAATGAAGGAAATGCAAAAGAACCAGGAAATGAACAATAAAATAGCAACATTAAAACCTCATATATCAACAATCACTCTAAATGTAAATGGATTGAATTCTCCAATCAAAAGACACAGAGTGGCGGGATGGATTAAAAACCAAGATCCAACAATCTGCTGCCTCCAGGAAACACATCTCTGCTCTAAAGACAAACACAGACTCAAAATAAAAGGATGGAAAACAATACTCTAAGCTAATGGCAAACAAAAGAAAGCAGGAGTAGCCATACATATATCAGACAAAGTAGACTTCAAGATAAAAAAGGTAATGAGAGACAAAGAAGGGCAATATATAATGATAAAAGGGACACTTCACCAAGATGTAACAATCACAAATATCTATGCACCAAATACAGGAGCACCAAAGTACATAAAACAACTGCTAAAAAACCTAAAAGGAGACATTAACAATAACACAATAATAGTAGGGGATCTCAACACCCCCCTTACATTAATGGATAGATCATCCAGAAAAAAAGTCATTAAGGAAATAACGGACTTAAACGAAAATCTAGACGCAATGGACTTAATAGATATATACAGAGCACTCCATCCAAAAAAAGCAGAGTACACATTCTTCTCAAGTGCACATGGAACATTCTCAAGGATAGACCATATATTAGGAAACAAGGCAAACCTCTATAAATTTAAGAGGATTGAAATCATTACAAGCATCTTTTCTGATCATAACGCTGTGAAACTAGAAATCAATCAACTGCAAGGAAAAAACTAGGAAAGGGACAAAGATGTGGAGACTAAACAACATGCCACTGAACAACCAATGGGTCATTGATGAAATTAAAGGAGAAGTCAAAAGCCATCTGGAGACAAATGAAAAGGAAAATACACCATACCAAGTCATATGGGATGCAGCAAAAGCAGTCCTGAGAGGGAAATTCATAGCAATACAAGCTCACTTTAACAAACAGGAAAAATCCCAAATAAATAACCTTAAATTGCACCTAACAGAATTGGAAAAAGAAGAACAGACAAAGGCCCGAATCAGCAGAAGGAGGGAAATAATAAAAATCAGAGCAGAAATAAATGAAATTGAAACCAAAAAAACAGTAGAAAGGATCAATGAAACAAAGAGCTGGTTCTTTGAGAAGATAAATAAAGTTGACAAACCCTTAGCCAGACACACTAAGAAAAAAAGGTAGAAGACTCAAATAAATAAAATTAGAAATGAAAGAGGAGAAATTACAACAGATATCAGAAATACAAGGGATTATTAAGGAATACTATGAAAAACTTTACACCCAAAATTGGACAACCTAAAGGAAATGGACAAATTCTTGGATGTGTACAACCTCCCAAAACTGAATCAAGAAGAAATAGAGAATCTGAACAGACCAATCACAAGTAAAGAGATTGAAACAGTAATCAAAAACCTCTCCAAAAATAAAAGTCCAGAAACAGATGCTTCCCTGGAAAATTTTACCAAACATTCAAAGAAGATTTAGCACCTATCCTTCTCAAACTATTCCAAAAAATAGAGGAAGATGGAATGCTTCCTAACACATTCTATGAGGCCAATATCACCCTGATACCAAAGCCAGACAAGGACAACAAAGAAGGAAAACTACAGGCCAATATCACTGATGAACATAGATGCAAAAATCCTCAACAAAATATTGGCAAACTGAATACAGCAATACACCAAAAAGATCATACACCACGATCAAGTGGGATTTATACCAGGGACACAGGGATGGTTCAACATCTGCAAATCAATCAACATAATACACCACATTAACAAAATGAAGATTAAAAACCACATGATCATCTCAATCGATGCAGAGAAGGCATTCGACAAGATCCAGCATCCATTTATGATAAAAACTCTCAACAAAATGGGTATAGAAGGAAAGTACCTCAACATAATAAGGGCCATATATGACAAACCTACAGCAAACATCCTATTCAATGGAGAAAAACTGAAAGCCATTCCTTTGAGGACAGGAACAAGACAAGGGTGCCCACTCTCACCCCTCTTATTCAACATAGTACTGGAAGTTCTGGCCAGAGCAATTAGGCAAGAAAAAGGAATAAAAGGACTCCAAATAGTCAATGAAGAAGTGAAACTCTCACTATTTGCAGATGACATGACCTTATATATAGAAAGCCAAAAAAATTCCATTGGAAAACTACTAGAAACAATCAACAACTACAGTAAAGTGGCAGGGTATAAAATCAACTTACAAAAATCAATTGCATTTCTATACACTAACGATGAACTAACAGAAAGAGAACTCAAAAAGATAATCCCATTTACAATTGCAACAAAAGAATAAAATATCTGTGAATAAATTTAACCAAGGAGGTAAAAGACCTATACAATGAAAACTATAAGACACTACTGAAAGAAATCGAGGAAGACATAAAGAAATGGAAAAATATTCCATGCACATGGATTGGAAGAATAAATATTGTTAAAATGTCCATTCTACCTAAAGCAATCTACAGATTCAATGCAATCCCCATCAGAATCCCAATGTCATTCTTCATGGTAATAGAACAAAAACTACTGAAATTCGTATGGGGCAACAAAAGACCCCAAATAGCTAAAGCAATTCTGAAAAAAAAGAACAAAGCTGGAGGTATCACAATCCCTGATTTCAAAATATACTATAAAGCTATAGTAATCAAAACAGCATGGTACTGGTACAAAAATAGACACACAGATCAATGGAATAGAATTGAAAGCCTGGAAACAAAACCACACACCTATGGACAGCTAATCTTTGACAAAGGAGCAAAGAACATACAATGGAGAGAGGGAAGTCTCTTCAATAAATGGTGCTGGGAAAATTGGACAGCAACATGCAAAAGAATGAAAGTAGACCATCTCCTATCGCCATATACAAAAATCAATTCAAAATGGATCAAGGACCTGAAAGTGAGACCTGAAACTATAAAACTCCTGGAAGAAAATATAGGCAGTACACTAATTGAGATTGGTCATAAAGGGATCCTTTCAGATCACATGTCTACTCGGACAAGGGAAACAAAAGAAAAAATAAAGTGGGACCTCATCAGACTAAAGAGCTTCTACAAGGCAAATGAAACCAGGACCAAAATGAATAGACAACCCACCAGCTAGGAGAAAATATTCGCAAATTGTTTGTCCAACAAGGGATTAATCTCGGTGATATATAAAGATCTCGTACAACTGAGCAACAAAAAAACAAACCCGATCAAAAAATGGGCAGAGGATATGAACAGACATTTTTCCAAGGAAGAGATACAGATGGCCAATAGACACATGAAAAGATGTTCAACATCACTAATCATCAGGGAAATGCAAATCAAAACTACACTAAGATATCACCTTACACCGGTTAGAATGGCTATAATCACAAAGACAAATAACAACAAATGCTGGAGAGGTTGTGGAGAAATGGGGACCCTCATTCACTGCTGGTGGGAATGCAAACTGGTGCAGCCGTTACGGAAAACAGTATGGAGAGTCCTCAAAAAATTAAAAATAGAAATACCGTATGATCCAGCAATCCCACTCTTGGGCATCTACCCAATGGACATGAAATCAACCATCACAAGAGGCATATGCACCCCTATGATCATTGCAGCTTTATTCACTATAGCCAAGAAGTGGAAGCAACCCAAGTGTCCCTCGACTGATGACTGGTTAAAGAAGATGTGGTATATACATACAATGGAATACTACTCAACCATAAGAAAAGACACAATTGTCCCATTTGCAACAAGATGGATGGACCTAGAGGGTATTATGTTAAGTGAAATAAGCCAAAGAGAGAAGGACAGACACTGCATGAACTCACTCATATATGGAATATAAGTGAACACATGGACAGAGAGAACTGAGTGGTGGTTACCAAGGGGAAGGGGGGTGGGGGGTGGGCACAAGGGGTGAAGGGTTGCATCCATATGGTGACAGACAAACAATAATGTACAACTAAAACCCCACAGTATTATAAACTATTAAGACATCAATAAAAAAATTATAATAAAAATAAAAATTAAAAAAAACCCTTCATTTTACTTCTTTTACTTTTCAAAGTCTTCCTGACTTTCAAACATGCTTTTTTTTTTAATAGAGGTGTCTCATACACATCTAGTCTTCAGAGACTGTTGCTATTGCTTATGAAAGTAACCTTTAACTTCCACAATGTCTGTAATTCAGTATTGTCTTCTTATTAATAATCATTGACCCAATATTTATGTTTAAATTAAAGTTTTTGTATTCTAAAATGTAGAAATAATTTGAATTTTTCTTTATTAAGCCCAAAGAGGACCATTGTACTTTCATCTTCTTTCACAAGATGCACTTGAAGAAGAAGAAGGAGGAGGAGGAGGAGAAAGTAGGAATAGTTACTCCAGTGGTTATCAAGATTTATTATAAATCTAAAGTAATTAAGATTACTTTATTACATTACATTGGCACAAGGATAGATGATTGAACAAAAGAACAGAATAAGGAGTCTAGAAACAGATCCAAATATATGGACATTTAAATTACAACATGATTGGTACTTCTTATTAGTGGAATTAGTCAACTGACTAATATTGAAAGGTAAAATTTTATCCCTATTACACACCACACACAAAAACCAAGTCCAGGTATGTTGCAGATCTAAATGTAAAAGGTAAAGTAGTTAATCTTCTCAAAGTTAAAATACTAAAGTTGTTTTCAAAGTGTGATTCCCAGACCAGCAGAATCAGCATCATCAGGAAAGTGTAAAAAATGGAAATTCTTGAACCTATTCCCTGACCTGAAGAATTAGACACTCTTGAGGTATGTCCCAACAACCTGTGCTTTAAAAAAACTTCCAGATGATTCTGATGCCCACTCAGTTTTGAGAACGAAACTTTTGGTTCTCAAGGGGAATATCTCATGGCTTTGGAGAAGGAGTAAATAACTTACAGGAGTAGATAACAATAGTTATAAAGAAAAATATCAATAAACTGAATCCCACTAAAGAGAAATCCTTTTCATTCAAATATAACTTTAAGAGTGAAAAGTAAACCAAAGACTGGTAGAAAATATACATAATATGTATATCCAACAAAGGACTAGTATTCAAAAATTATAAAGAACTTCAAATCAATAAGAAAAAGGTTGATCCCCTCCCATGTCACACACACACAAATAGCTAACAACCTAAACTAGTACTTCACAAAGAGTGTATCTAAATGGCTAATAAGCATATGAAAATATGTTAAGTACCATTAGTCAACAGGAACATATGAACTAAAACAGCAGTTGGATACACTAAACCCTCAACAGAATGGCTAAAACTAAGTTAATAATATCAAATATGGGTGAGGATGATAAGATGGAAGGTAGATTGGTATAACTACTATGAAAACCAATTTGACAGCATCTATTAAATGAAAAAACATGCATAACCGGTGACACAGCAATTCTGTTTCCATGTATATTCCCAAAAGAAAGGAGTGTTTGTGTTCACAAAAAGACATGTAAAAATTGTTCAAAGCAGCATTATTCAAAACAGCTAAAATCTGGGGGTAATTCAAAGACCATCCACAGTAGAAGGGATAAATTGTGCTATATTCACACAATGGAATACTACAGAGCACTGAAAATAATGATCTACTGCTACATGCCCCAACCTGGATAAATCTCACACAAATAATGTTGAATGCAAGAAGGCAGACACAAAATAGGACTTACTGTATGATTATAGTAACATGAAGTTCAAAAACAGAATCAAAACTAATCTATGGTAATAGAAATCAGAATAGTTGTCTTTCAAAAGATGTTGACTGGGAAAGGGGCTATGAGAGAGACATCTGGGTGCTGAAAATATTCTTTCTCAGAGTAATGGGTTATGCTTACACTCCTTTCAGAAAGCAGACTCTAAAACAGGAAAGAAGAGAAAGTCAAAGAACACTATATTGATGTGAGGGGCTTTATAGGTAAGACTTTATTTGGGGACATGACACCAGATATTGGGAGTGGACCCTGGGAAGGGCAAAACAAAAAAGGAGAGAAAGCCAATTGTGTTAGAGTGGTCACCACTATGGAAAACCAGGATCTGATCCCATTGGAACCCTCTGATGAATCATGCAGATAGTGTGTCAATATTATTCACTAAGGGATCGCATATCCATGTTCCCCTAAGAGTCAAGGATTGCCACATGGGGTGTTAATTCCCCCACTCTTGTGATTTTGAGCATCCACAGGTTATAAGCAGCTTCTCACAGGTGTCCCAACCACATCATGAGAAAAGCCTTTGTGTAAAAATGCAAAAGATATGCAGTGCAGCAGAAGTTAGATTCTGGTTGGGGGAAAAAGTGGGCTGAGAAGATGTGAGGCATGACACAAGAAGTGCCTGACTATCAGGTTTTGATGAGAAAATAAACAAAAAATATATACACAAAATCAATCAATTACTTTTTCAAAGGAAAACTTGAATACCCCACAGTTTGTCCAGTAGCTGTTTAACTCCCAGTGACACCTAGTGGTGAAATATAGACATTCACATGCATCAAGTTACAGCTCTTCCTCTAAAAATTAAATGTTGCTCAGTTTCACTCCGTTCTGAATGAAAAACCCAGTGTCTCATGTGGATACTCACCTGCAGTAACACCTGTTCATTTGCTGGGACGCTTATCTTAACCCACCACTTTAAGAGGATCAGGCAGACTCAATTTTGTACCATGTACATAAACTCTATTGATGTGGGGAGCTTTGTAGTAAGACTTTGCTGTAAGTGGAGGATTTTATCTGACTCCGGGATACTTCCCTCATGTTTTTCTGTAGTTACACTCAGCCTTAAATGAGAGCTCTATATTACATTTGTCATCTAAAAATCCTAATTTCTCCAGCTTTTGGGAGCAGCTCTACTTAAATCTCCAAATTAAATTATCTATGAGAAAGGATACCAACTAAATTCCATTAAGCCAATTTAATTCCGTAATTCTAAAACCACATTAAATAATTTTGATTTTTCCCAATTTTATTCATATCTTATTAAAAGTATATTCATTGGAATCAATTCCTTTTCATATGAAAAAATTATGTGTGGTAAAAACTAGTCGGCAAATTCAATGTTGACTTTTACCTGTAAAGGTTTTGCTTTTGTGAGTTTTCTTTTGTAGCCATTATTTCTGCCAAACTGCGATTTTCTCAGACTGAATTGTACGTTATGCAGTGTAAATTTTACTTTGTGTTGGTTTTGCAGCTATTTGTATTTATTTTAACATTTAGATAAAGCAAAAATAGTTTAGCTCATTGATGCAATTTAATGAGATGTTCTGCGATTTCGTTTGTCCTGGGTTGATTTATTATATTGCTAATTTGGTCCTTCCACAAACTTTGCAAACTGTTTACTAACTATGCAGGCTCTGGACTGAGAAAAAAGGCTAGAATAGGAGCAAATGTTCTCTGTTTTAGAGAGTATCATGCCACCTGTAAATAAAGGTAGTTAGGCTTCTAATTTTACTATCTTTATGACTTTATTTTCTTTCTTTTGCTTTATTAGTTCTTAATCAATTCAGTACAATGCTGAGTACAAATGGTGAGTACAGACATCCTTGCCTTGCTCCCAATCTTAGAAGAAAAACCTATAATGTCACCAGTTAGTATCATGTTAGCTGTAAGTTTTTGTTGATGCCCTTTATCAAATTGAGAATGTTCCTTTCTATTCCTAGTTGACGTCATGAAGACGTGTTGAATGTTTCAAATTTTTTACCTGTAACTGTTGAGATAATAGTATGATTATTCTTTATATTCTGTTAATGTGGTGAATTATGTTTGATGTTCAAATATTAAGCCAGTCTTCCTCATCTAGAATAAACTCCACGTGGTCATCATATAATAATCTTTTTACTCACTGCTTGATTTTATTCCATTTTGTTAAGGATTTTGGTGTCTAAGTTTCTAAGAAATGTTGGTATATAGTTTTCTTGTAATTATTTGTAAGTTTTTCATGTTAGAGATATGCTGGCCTCATAAAGTAAATTGGGGACTTTTGCCTTCTCTGTTTTCTGAAAGATTTTATGGAAGATTGGTATTTTTTTCTTCTTTAAATATTGACTGAATTCAACAAGCCTTCTCAGCAAGGAGTTTTCTTGTGGTGGGGTTTTTAATAAATTATTTTAATATTTGTTACTATTTATTTTTATTTACTATATTTTATTCTTAATATTTATTATATTAATAGGTTAATGAATTAATATTATATTAATTATTAAACAGAACTATTCAGATGTCTTCTCTCTTCTGATCTCAGTTACAGTAATGTGTGTTTCTTAAGAAACTTTCTGTTTCTAGTCTACATTTTCGAATGTATTCGCATAAAGTTATTCTTACTAGTTCCACCTTATCCCTTTAATAATAGGAGCTGTGGTAATATTGCTTCTTTTGTTCTTAATACTGATGATTTGTGTTTTCTAAATTATTTTATTAAGGTCATATTGGCTTATAACATTATATAAATTTCAGATGTACATGATTATATTTCAGCTTCTGTATAGGCTACATTCTATTTACCACCAATAGTCTAGTTTTTATCTGTCACCATAAATATGTGCCCCCTCACCCCTTTCCCCCTATCCCTACCCCCTTCCCCTCTGGTAACCACCAATCTATTCTCCTTATCTATGTGTTTGTTTGTTGATCTTCCACATATGAGTGAAATCGTACAGTATCTGTCTTTCTCTATTTGACATATTTCACTTAGCCTAATACTCTCAAGGTACACCCATGCTGTCACAAATGACACAATTTTGTCTTCTTTTGTGGCTGATTAGTATTCCATTGTATATATATATATATACTATATCTTCTTTATCCATTCTTCTGTTGATGGGCACCTGGGTTGCTTCCAAGTCTTGGCTATTGTGAATAATGCTGCAGTGAACATAGGGGTGCAGATATCTTTTTGCATTAGTGATTCCATGTTCTTTGAATAAATAGCCAGTAGGGGTATAGCTGGATCATATAGTAGTTCTATTTTGGAAATTAACCTTTTGTTAGATACATGATTTGCAAATATTTTCTCCCAGTTTGTAGGTTGTCTTTTTGTTTCATTCATGGTTTCCTTAGCTTTACAGAAGACTTTTAGTCTGATGTAGCCCCATTTGTTTATTGTTCCTTTCATTTCCCTTGCCTGAGTAGGCCTAGTATTTGAAAAGATACTGCTAAGACCAATGTCAAGGAGTTTACTGCCTATGTTTTCTTCTACGAGTTTTATGGTTGCAAGTCTTACATTCAAGTTTTTAATCCATTTTGAGCTACTTTCTGTGTTTGGTGTAAGATAATGGTCTACCTTCGTTCTTTTGTACATGGCTGTCCAGTTATCTCAACACCACTTATTGATGAGACTTTCCTTTCTCCATTGTATGTTCTTGGCTCCTTTGTAAAAGAATGGTTGTCCATACATGTGTGGTTTTATTTCTGGGCTCTCAATTTTGTTCCATTTACCTGTGTGTCTGTTTTTCTGACAGTACATGCTGTTTTGATTACCATAGCTTTGTAGTATATTTTGAATTCAGAGAGTGTGATACCTCCAGTTTTGTTCTTTTTTCTCAGAATTGCTTTGGCTATTTGGAGTCTTTTGTTGTTCTGTATAAATTTTAGGATTCCATTTTCTATTTCTGTGAAGAATGTCATTGGGATTCTGATTGGAATTGCATTGAATCTAGAGATTGCTTTAGGTAAGATGGACATTTTAACTATGTTAATTCTTCCAATCCATCGGCACAGAATATCTTTCCATTTCTTTATGACTTTTTTTATTTCTTTCAATAATGTTTTATAGTTTTCAGTGTATAGGTCTTTCACATCCTTGGTTAAATTTATTGTTAGTTTATTTTTGTTGTTGTTGCAACTGTAAATGGGATTGTATTCTTCATTTCTCTTTCTGCTAGTTCATTATTAGTGTATAGAAGTGCAACTGATTTTTATGCATTTATTTTTACCTTACAACTTTACTGTATTCATCAATTATTTCTAATAGTTTTTGGTGGATTTTTGGGGGGTTTCTATGCATAGAATCATATCATCCACAAATTGTGACAGTTTTACTTCTTCCTTTCCAGCGTGGATCCCTTTTATTTCTTTTTCTTGCCTAACTGCTCTGGCTAAAACTTCCACTACTGTGTTGAGTAAGATTGGCTAGAGAAGGCATCCTTGTCTTGTTCCTGTTCTCAGAGGAATAGCTTTCAGCTTTTCACCATTGAGTATGATGTTGGTTGTGCGTTTGTCATATATGGTCTTTATTATGTTGAGGCACTTTCCTTCTATACCCATTTTATTGAGAGATTTTACCATAAATCGATTTGGATCTTCTCAAATGCTTTCTCTGTGTGTATTGAGATGATCATGTGATTTTTATTCTCCCTTTCATTAATGTGGTGTATCTCATTGATTAATTTGTGGATGTTGAACCATCCTTGCATCCCTGGAGTAAATACCACTTGATTGTGGTGTATGACCCTTTTAACATATTATTGTATTCAATTTGCTAATGCTTTGTTGAGAATTTTTGCATCTATGTTTAACAGTAACATGGGCTTGTAATTTTCCTTTTTTTGTGTGGTTCTTGTCTGGTTTTGATATCATGGTAATGTTGGCCTTGTAAAATGAGTTAGGAAGCATCTTGTTCTCTTCAATTCTTCGGAAGAATTTGAGAGGGGTAGGTATTAAATCTTCTTTGAATATTTGGTAGCATTTATCAGAGATTCCATCTGGTCCTGGAGTCTTGTTGTTTGGGAACTTTGGGATTGCTATTTCAAACTCTTTCATTGTGATTGGTCTATTCAGATTTTCTATTTCTTCTTGACTCATTTTGAGATGTTGTATTGTTCTAAGAATTTATCCATTTCTTCTAGATTATCCAATTTGTTGGCATATAGCTTTTCATAGTATTCTCTTATAATCCTTTGTATTTCTGTGATACCCATTGTAATTTCTTCTCTTCCATTTCTGATTTTATTTGTGTCTTCTCTCTTTTTTCCTTAGTGAGTCTGAAAAAGGGTTTGTTAATTTTGCTTATCTTTTCAAAGAACCAGTTCTTAGTTTCATTAATCCTTTCTAAATTTTTTTAGTCTCTATTTCCTTTATTTCTACTCTGATTCTTATTATTTCCTTCCTTTCACTGCCTTTGGCCTTCCTTTGTTCTTCTTTTTTCTATTTCCTTTAGGTGCATTTTTATATGGTTTATTTGATTTTTTTTTTCTTTCTTTCTTGAGGTAGGCCTGTATTGCTATAAAACTTCACTCCTTGTACTGCTTTGGGTGCATTCTATAAGTTTTGGTATGTTGTGTTTTCATTTTCTTTGTAAAGTAGAATATTTACTTTCTCAGGACCCATGGGGCTGGGGGTGGGGACAATACTGACTGGCAAACAGAGAGCTTTCCTACTTGGTTTTTTCTATTTCTATAAAATCCCTGCTGGAAAAATAGATGCACAGATCAATGGAACAGAATTGAAAGCCCAGAAATAAACCCACATATCTACAGACAGCTAATTTTCTACCAAGGAGCTAAGAACATACAATAAAGAAAGGAAAGTCTCTTCAATAAATGGTGCTGGGAAAACTGGATAGTCACATGCAAAGATGAAACTAGACCACTATCTTACACCATACACACAAATTAACTCAAAATTGATTAAAGACTTGAATATAAGACCTGAAACCATGAAACTCCTAGAAGAAAATATAGGCAGTACACTCATTGACACTGGTCTTAGCAGTATCTTGTTTAATATGTCTCCTCAGGCAAGGGAACCAAAAGCAAAAATAAACAAATAGAACTACATCAAACTAAAAAGCTTCTATATGTGGCAAAGGAAACCATTAACAAAGTGAAAAGACAACCCACCAACTAGGAGAAAGTATTAGCAGATCATACATCTGATAAGGGGTTAACATCTAAAATATATAAAGATTTCATAGAACTCAACAACAACAAAAAAACAAACTGATTAGAAAATGGGCAGAGGATCTGGATAGACATGTTTCCAAAGAAGATACAACAAGCCAACAAGCACATGAAAAGATGTCCAACATCACTAATTATGAGGGAAATGTATATCATACCACAATGAGATATCACCTCACACCCATCAGGTTGGCTATAATTAACAAGACAAGAAATAACAAGTGTTGGAGAGGATGTGGAGAAAAGGGAACCCTCATACACAGCTGGTGAGAAGGCAAACTGGCACAGCCACTATGGAAAGCACTGTGGGGGTGAAGGGGAGAAAGAGCATTCTCTACCCACTCTGGGTCCTTTCTGGCTGGGCTACAAATAAATTGACATGAGGCCAAATAGCAGCAGAAGATCAAACAAAGCTTTATAACATGTATGCATGGGAGAGACCCAGGGAAAATTAGTATCTCTCAACAAAATGGTGGAGATTCTCCTCTTATATAGACAAATGAGGATTTGGGGGGTGGTTTGGGAGTGTTAGCCATGAGGGATTACAAGAAAAGCACAGTAAGGTTATTATGCAGTTTTAAGGCCTCACCTTCTACATTGACAAGTTTCTAGAGATGAGGTCATCTGCCCCTCTTCCCAGTACAGAGAAGGAGATACCTTTACAAATGGAGATTTTGTAAAATGTAAATGTCTGGTAAACAGAACTTTGATAAGAATGGGTGTAGCAAAGACCCTCCCAGTCTATTGATACCCAGAGTTATCGAAAGTGATGGCCCATTCCAGGGACAGGCCTTCCATCCCAAATCCCTTTGACAGTTGGGGGGGATAAAAGTCAAAGCCTCCTTCAGAGCAAGGTAAAGAGACACATCTTGAGGTGGCCAAATATGATCCCCCACAGAGATTTCTCAAAAAATTAAAAATAGAAATACCATATGATCTAGCCATTCTCCTACTGGATATTTATCCAAAGAACATGGAATCACTAATTCAAAAAGCTATATGCACCCCTATGTTCATTGCAGCGTTATTTACAATAGCCAAAACTTGGAAACAATCTCAGCACCTGTTAATGGGTGAATGGATAGAGAAGACATAGTATATATACAATGAAATATTACTCAACCATAAAGAAAGATGAAATCTTGCCATTTGCAACAACATGGATGGAACTTTTGGGCATTGTGGTAAGTGAAATGAGTCAGGTAGAGAAAGCCAAATATTATATGATTTCACTGAAGGGAAGATTTTAAAAAATAACAACAAACAAATACAAAGTCAGAGAGAATAGACTGGTGGCTTCAGAGAGGAAGAGGGGCAAAAAGGATAAAAGAGCACGTGTATGGTGATGGATGGCAGTCAGACTTTGGGTGGTGAACACTATGTAGTCTAAACAGAAATTGAATATAATGATGTACACCTGAAATTTACATAATGTTATAAACCAATGTTACCTCAATAAAAGATTTGAAAAAAACAACAATGGTGTTAATTTTATGTTTATTTATATTTTCAATACACTCCAAAGTTTTGTTGAGATTGAAAAGTAATAATACCATTCTTGTATGACATTTTTTAACTGTTTAAAGTTAGACTTTTACTATAATCTTTACTACCAAAATTCTAAAAAGAATGTGTACAGACCAAGGAATATAGAATACCATAGAATTTTTTCAAGGGGTTTCAAATGTTGTTGATAACATTTTTCATGTATGGTGACACTGTCATATGTCTGACTCTTCAAATCATTTTTGTCTGTATTCAGCTTTTGTAACTGATCTATGAATGATTTATATAATTTTTTTCCAGTCATTTCACGTACTGGGAAAACTCTTCAACACAAAAAAAAAGTGTTTTATGTGAAAATATATAAATTTGGAAATACACAAATTTAATTATTGTTTTACCTGTCTTATATCTGAGGCTATATCATCAAAACTTAGAGGAAAATAGTTAGGATTTCTAATCTTATTTAAAATTATTTGATTGATCACACCTACCATAACATTAATTGCTTCATTTTTATTCATTCCCTATGTGTTATATTATTTGTTATGTTAGTCTTCTGCATAAATGTTCTGCCATAATTTGGATTGATTTGCTATAGTACTTGCCAAATAAAGAGAATACTAATACATTTTCCTGAATGGTGTTCTGAATGCTTGACTTTTTCCTGTCAAAAACTGAAACACCCATATTGTATGTTCATTCACAGCATGTCAATATTTTCATATAGTCATATCCCACAGTATTCATAGTTATGTAATTTAATCATATTTCATTTTTGAAGGTTTATTAGGTATTAAAGCATTTTTATGGAGTGTTCATTTCCTTTTACTATCAACTTATGATAACTCTGCTGATCTTTTACTCATTCTCACTCATCAGATGATTTTTTCATTCCTAAAGAATTTCAGTATAAATTAAATTATAATACATATGGAGTTTTTTTTTAAAAAAAGCAGGCAGAATCTAGTTATTGTTTCACCAATTGAAAAATTGTGTGTGTAATAAATGTTTCAAAACATCCTATCTTTACTCAAATTCTTTACTGAAGTATAATGAGCATTCAAGAAAGTACATTTTCAGAATTATAAAGTTTATTGAATTATCACAGAGAACACACCTGTCCTATGCATTGAGGTCAAGAAGTAGAATCTTACTAGCACCTCAGAAGACTCCTTATGCCACTCCCAAAATTGCTCCATCTCTTATCCCTAAACATAACATCTATCTTCACTTCCAACATCATAATTAGTTTTTCTCTCTCTTTGTAATAGTTTACCTTCTCTCTAAGGAATACCTTTCAGCATTTCCTTGTATGATAACAAATTATTCCAGTTTTTTCTTGTCAAAAAAAAAAAGTATTTAGAGTCTGGCCCCATTGCCAAGTGGCTAAAGTTCTGCGCATGCTGCTTTGGCAGCCCAGGTACCCAGGCTTATCAGCCTACACCACTCAACAGCCATGCTATGGAGGCGTCCCACATACAAAATAGAGGAAGACTGTCACAGACATTAGCTCAGGGCTAATCTTCCTCAAGCAAAAAAAACAAAACAAATTGGGGCCAGCCCAGTGGTGCAGCAGTTTAGTTCATGCTTGGCAGCCCAGGGTTCACAGGTTCGGATCCCAGATGCCTGCAAACGCACTGCTTGTCAGTCATGCTGTGGCAGCATCCCATATAAAGTGGAGGGAGATGGGCATGGATGTTAGCCCAGGGCCAGTCTTCCTCAGCAAAAAGAGGAGGATTGGCAACGGATATTAGCTCAGGGCTGGTCTTCCTCACACACACACAAAAATAGCCCAGGAAGATTGGCAATGGATGTTAGCTCAGGGTGACTCTTCCTCACCAAAACCAAAGTATTTACCTTCAATTGTGATGGATATTTTCATTGAGTACAGAGTTCTAGATCTTCGCTATCATTGTCTTAGCATGCTGGAAACATTACATTAATTTCTGCCTTCTATTTCTTTTTTTTGAGGAGTCAAATGTTCATCTAATTATTGTTCTCTCTAGGAAATGAGTCTCTTGTCTCTGGCTATTTTTAAGATGTCCTCATAGTCTTTGGTTTTCAGTAGTTTTACTATGATGTACTTGGTATGACATTTTTGTTCATTTTGCCCTATTTCATTGGAATTTTTGAACCTTGCTTTCTATTTTGGAGAGTTCTCAGCTAGTACTTCATCTCAACCATTATCTACTCCATTCTCTCTTCTGTTATTTTGGGACTCCAGCTACACATATGTTTGACCTTTTCATGGTGTTCCCTCAATTGCATAGTCTTTTCTATATTTTCCAAACTTTCATCCCTCCAAAGTTCATTCTGGATATATTCTTCTAATCTAGCTTCTGGTTCAAGAATTCTCCTTTCAGTGGGGTTATATCTGCTTTTACATCCATCCGTTCATTGTTTTTGGGTTTTTTGTGTGGTTTTGTGGGGTTTGTTTTTTTTTTTTTTTGCTATCATTTTATTTCTCTATTAAACAATTTCCATTTGTTCTTTCTTTATCATTTCCATTTCTCTGCCAAAATTCTCCATCTTGTTCTTATCTCCTTGAGCTTGTTAAGCACACCTATTTTAGAGTGTATACCTGATAACTCATTATCTAGGACTGTGTCTGCTCTTGGTTGTCCTTTTTTTAAAGTTTTTGTTCATTTTACCTTGTCTCTTTATGTTTCTGGGTGGTGTTTTGTTTTGTTTTTGTCCTTTTTGGTTTTGAGCATTGATCATTTATATTTTAAAAATATAGAAATTATTTGGGGCTTAGGATAATGTTATCATCCTCCAGAATCATTTAAGAAATTAGCAATACAGTTACCTTATTAATTTCAGAGATTAAGATAATTTGAAACTTAATTATGGCTTCTGCAAAGGTTACTCTCCTTCTGCTTGACCCTTACTCCTAGGATGCAGCCCTTTAATGCTGCAACCAAAAATTCAGACTCCAGTGATATATTTGAAGATTTATGGGTCTGCTGAAAGGATTGCTTAGCTTCTCAGTCTCTTTATCAGCCTCTCATGGAATCAGCAGTTGCCCCTAATGGAAAAGCAGTGCCAAATACAGGACTCACCTCTGTGAGTTTCTGTCTTCTCCCAGATACTGACCTAGGAATTCATCTCTTCTTTGTTGGTTCTTTCAATGCCTTGAGGTAAATTTTAATTTATATTTTTCCTGCTTTTTCTAGCTGTCCTTGACATGAGAGTTGGTCCAAATTAGGTAGTCGACCATTCCTAGAAGCACAAGGCCTTCTGTTTCTTTTTTAATTGTTTATTAATAAAATTTACCATCCTTCCATGAGTGAAGCCACAATTTGTGTCTCACAAATCTAGGCAATAACAGGGATTATAGACAAATTGAGACTATGTAGTGGGAGGTGACAACTGAGTCTGTGTACAAGCCACATGAATTTGAGGTTAGTTTCTTCACAGGTCTCCTTCTTGACTAGGAAGCCAGTTCAAAATTATATAGGAGAGGAAGCAAATTTGGGACATCTCATTTAGGCTGCATGCCTGGTCTAACTGAAAGCCAAGGCAAAAACTGACACTAATTGTTTTTTCTGCATAATGTGTTAAAATAATCCATTTCTAACAGCTCCTTGACTCCTTTAACAGACTCTTTGCTTAAGCCATTTCTGCTGAGGCAGCCTAGTCAAAGATCAGTACTTATAGAATCTCAGGCACATTGCCTGAGATTTGCTTTGGCCTTATGGTCTCTGTTTTCAATACTGACTTTGTTTGTGAGACCTGTGCATTTTTTTAAGGCCCAGCAAATAAATCTTTACTTCCTTAGGAACACACCCTTGCTCTAGCAGGTGCTGTGGCCAGTCACCAATATGCTCAGGAGAAATATGCTCATTCCCTCAGCTTAGGGGAGTATTGGCTGTTGACTGCTCATGGAAAGGTCCTCTCCAGGAATTGTCTCCAGTGGAAGAGACTTGCTTCGTCTAAGAGAATGTTCCTTCCCTGGGGAGAGCACACATTAATTGTTGAAGTAAAAATCTTCAGCCTCATTACCTGTTCTAGGAAATCTCTGAAAGGCTGTCTTATCTCCAGAACTCTCTGCGAGCTTGATTAAATCCTCTGCTGCAGCTGCATCACAGTTCAGCCTCTCCCTCTGCTCAGTTCTGCCTCCCTCTCTCTTCTACAGGTGTTGTTCCTGAGAGTACTCCCTAATAAATGTTCTACATGCAGATGTCCATCTGAGTCTGTTTCCTCAAAAACTGACCTAAGATACTCCTCTATATAAAAACAGCCACTTGACCTGACAAATCCATCCTGAGAAGCAGCAATCTGCCACAGTAAAACCCCAAATGGACACTAGATGCAAAATCCTATAGCTACCTGTCCAGGCCACTGCGCAGCACATAGAAACCAGTTATGTTTCACCATATAGGCCACTGCACACCAACAAAGTCACAACTTGTGTGGTCATGCCCTAATTTTTAAAGCCAAAGCCCATTTGCTTTGGCTCCACCAAGATTTTCTCACCCATTACTTTATTCTCCATTTCCACAATATTTTTTTCTCCATAGTTGTCTTCTAACTAAGGTTCCAGTAGCTTTATTAATTGTCTCCTGAATTGAATTTATTCCCCTAAACTACAGACATCAACCTTTCATCTTATCAAACTAGTGAAAATGTATACTAAAATTATTTTTTCCATCTTTGATTATAACTTCTTTGGTTTTTGTTATAAGTTACGACTCTTGCCTAGATTCAATAAAGATGAAGTTACATTTTTGTCTTTGGATTATCTCAGTAAAATGTGTTGTGAAATATTTCACTGTACCATTTCCCCAGAAGTTCACTCTGATTTCTAACATGTTTCTTTTCATACAAATTTTGAAATGACTGGTTGCATTTTCTCCCTTTCTTTGGAAAAAACACAGATAATAATGTATTTATATAGAGATAATATGGATGTCATTGTCAAAAATTTGATTTAGCCTTAGCAAAAAAATACAATAGTCCATATAGGTCATTACAATGAGGTGGAAAAAAGAGCTACAGGTAAACATTTCATGAACCAAAACTGTTAGCCTTTAATTGATACTCAGCAGACATCCTGGATTCTCTAGGTTCAAGTTCAGCTGCAAGTGACAGAGTTCAAATGAATAATATCTTTAAAGAGATGTGGCTACATTCTCTGTGGTTATATATATATTTCTGTCTTGTGAAGAGACTGGAAGTAGGCAATTCTACTTCCAGTAGAAGGGTTGGTCTGTCATTCCATTGGTCAGGGACTTGTTTCCCAACTTCTTGTTTTGTTTTGGGGTTTTAGTACTTTTTGTTTTGCTTTGTTTGTTTTGTTGTGGTCTTTCCCATGCTTGGTCCTTATTCCAAAGGATATCCCATGCTCTTAGATGGTTGCCAGAGATCATTCCACCAAATCCACCTTTTAGCTGGCCATAAGGAGAAAGGAGGAAGCTGAGCACACACACCTCCCACTGCTTCGGATCCACTTTGCAGAAAAAGTGCACTCCATTGTCCAGACTGCAGTCACATAACCACAACCAGGTAAAATGGTGCCTAAGAGATGTAGCTTTTATTCTTCCCAGCTAATAACTGGGGTGTTGATTTGCTCTAAAGGGAGTGAGTAATAGATTCTGGGAGACAACTAGGGGTATAACCCCATATGGCGATTCCTCTATCCACTTGTCTGTATATAGTTGGTAACCAGTTTCACTTAAATAGGTAACCTGGAAACAACATTCAAAGCTCAAAGACCATAGGTGCTTTTCTCAGGACAATTTGTACCCAAATTAGGGCTCATACTTCTTTTAAATATTTTCCTGTCTAAAGCCATATCTGGCACTCTCTCTGAGGTGGAACTGGTTGTGCATTGGGTATGGAAGGAGTTGTAGGTAGGCAAACAAGTGCCTCTGCCCAAGAACAGAACCAAAAAAATATCCCAAGAGAATCTTGGGACTGTCTATGAGTGTTATCAGCCTCTTGCAAGCAACCCTAAGATTCAAGCAACAGTTCTTGAGTAGATCTCCAAAAGCCACAAGAAATTTCTGATTGCCAATTCTGCCCACAGCTCAACTGATTATTAAAGTTACTGCTCTGCATTTAACAGTTAATATAAAACTGTTGTACGTAAGGTGTATGTTAGAGTACATAACTTAAAAGGCACTGCTGTTCAAAAATAATTATATTAGTTTAACAAAACAATGTTTATGGGAGACTTAGAGTCTATTCATTCTTATAAATAATGTAAAATCTACCCATGAGTTTGCCAGAACATCAGAGAGCTGCACACTGGACCAGATGATGTCACATTGTGTAGAGTTATTTTCCTCATTTTTTACTTTTGGCTGATGTAATCACCTTGCTTTAAGAGACTTAAGAAAACGGTGCTGTGACCCTCATAAAATTTACTGAATGAACTTTCCTGAGAAGATTGTTCACTGCACCAAATTGCTCTGCACCGATAGAACTGAAGGGACAAATTTCTTTGTGGCCTCAGGACCAGGAATAGATACACTTTTCCTGAACAACCTATTTGTCTGTATCTTCTGGACATTGTTAATATGTAATTAATCTTGTCTTAATTATCTTAATGTCCTCTAATAATTTGCAACCCACACAGCCAGTGTATAGGATATCATGACACTTTTCAAAATTTACTCTATTCTTGGCTTTACCATATTTTACCAGCCATATATTCCCTTGGATTCCATTCCTATATTATTATTGATGTATATTAAATTTTATGTGCATATTTTTGTAAGTCATTTTCAATTACTTTTAGAGATAACAAGTTATTTTGAATTTAAGCATGGGTTTATAAGCTGCTTAATGATGTGTGGGGGACTTCTAATGTTTTAGTAACAACCAGGATGCTGAAACTTTGTTTTAATCTCTACTGTCTGCCAGTGGTAAAGTGTAGAAATTCATCCCAGTCTGTAGCTTTTGATGGTTATTAAAACCCTGACATTTTCAACCAGAGGATTTGATGTTGCAGATATTTTGATTCTGTGCTTATAAATATAAGTGGTTTATACAATATTATATATTTTTATGGCTTTTCTCTGAGAAGGCATGTTCCCTGGTGTGATCCATTATCCCAATTCCAGAGCACATCATTAAACACTGTCCAAGTTTTTCTTTGTTGTGTTGTGTTTTGCCTTTGGAATTTTAAGTGCAGATTGTTGAGCTAATCACTCTCCTCCATTCGCAGGCTCATGGATATTGTTTGGTCTGAGCAGACCTCCTCTGCAAACTGCTTGATTTATTTATCCCCATTTCCTTCTCTTCACCACATTCCAATGTATTAATGTGTTACCCTTCTGTTCTATGTGTTCTTATAAAATGTAATGTTTGAAGTGTACTTCTTTAATATCCACAGAAGGTATTATACTGTCTGCTTCACCTATTAATGTACTTCATTCAGCACTCTTTTAAAGACCTTCCATGTTACTGTGTCTAGTCTGTTGTTTCTACCTGCTGCATAGAATCCTATAGTGGGCATCTACTGCATTTTACTTGTGTGTTCCCATAGGGATGAATGTCTAGCATGCTTCAAACAGCTCACTACCATGGAAATGCTGTGATAAACATCTATCTATCTATCTATCATCTATCTATCTATCTATCTATATCTATCTATCTATCTATCTATCTATCTATCTATCTATCTATCTATCTATCTATCTATATGTTCCCTTGGGAACTAGATAAGTATTTTCTATTATGCATATTCAGAAGTGGGATTCCAGGGTCAACATGTACATCACTAGACAAGATCCTGCAGCAAACTCTTCAGAATTACTTCCCCATCCTCAATGCATGGGAACTGCCACCTGTCCCACATCCCTGCAAACACTGGGCTTCTGCAGCTTTCTGATTTTTGCCAATTTGGGGGTGTAAAATGAGATCTTGTCTAAATTTACATTAATTACCAATGAGTTTGATGCAACTTTAATTTCAACAAAAGGTACTATATGTATGCTTCATTTATTAGTGTATTTTATTCAGAACTCTTTAAACCTTCCCATATTACTCTGTATGTACATATAAAATACACATATACATTTTATTTTTAGAATTTCAAATACTCTCTCAATTTTTCACTTATTGATTTTGTCAGTGTGTATTTTATTGAAGAGAAAGCCTTCATTTTATAAAGCAAATTCAACAATTTTTACTTTTAGTTTAATTTAATTTTATTATTCTTTTTTTGCAAAAATCCATCAATTTTCTACAGTTTGTGGTTCAGAAGCAACAGCATGCAAAACAGTGGAACAGTCTATGCTGCCCTCCTCCACCTGGACATGCCCACTCTTGTCCTCCAATGGTGGAGAACCAGGACCCCTGTCCCTGCAGGAACCAACTTAGTTACAGGACCATGGGAGGGCCCAAGCCCTTAAGGGAGAAGGCAGGTAGCCAGGGGGCACTATCACCCTCAGGGGCCCACTGTTTACCTGGAACTGTGTATGGGTGTACTGAGGTGTGGGGAATGTCCCACCATAGGTCATTTCTCCCCAGGCTCTAGAGTTTCCAATTTGGGAATTTGGTTTAAGAAATAATTCCCCACTAATATGTCATAAAGATATTCTGCTATATTATATGCTACTAACTTTGTCATATTATCTTTTGCATTTAGGACTTTCTTCCATTGTGAATAAATCTTTGCTCCTCTCTTTCAAAAGTGATTTAGATATTTGTAACCATTTACTCTTCCGTATAATATAAAAAAAAGTTTACTAAATACCTCCAAAATCCAGCTAGGATTTTAGTTATGTATTTACTGAAGTTACAGAATAATTTTAAAAGAATTATAATTTTTATAATAACTCCTTCCCTATGAAGGGGAGGAGGACTATCCTCTACCCACTCTGCATCCTTTCTGGCTGGGCTACAAGTTACATTAATGTGAGACCAAACAGCAGGAGAAAATCAAAGCTTTAGAACATGTATACATGGGAGAGGCGAGGGAAACTGACCTTCTCAACAAAATGGCGGAGGTTCTCCTCTTAAATAGAAAGACAGTGGAGGATGTTGGGGGTGGGTCAGTTATGAGAGATTACCAGAAAAGCACAGTAAGGTTATTATGCAGCCTCACCTTCTGCATTGATAAGTTTCTAGAGATGAAGTCATCTCCCCCTTCTTTCCAGTACAGAGAGGGAGACAACTTTACAAATGGAGATTTCCCTTACAAATGCAAATGTTTGGTAAAGAGAACTTTGAAAAAAATGGGTTTAGCAAGGACCCTCCCAGTCTATCAACACCCAGAGTTATCCATGGTGACGGCCCATCCCTGGGACAGGCCCTCCATCCCAAATCCCTTTAGACATTTAGTCAGGGGGAAGGTCAAAGCCTTCTTCAGAGAAAATAATCAAGGTAAAGAGACACATTTTGAGGTAGTCAATTCTGATCTCCCACACATACAACTCCAATTCATCAGAAATACTTTTATGATCTTTAATAAAAGTTAGAATATCTCTGTAGAATTCTTTTATATTCTTTCTTTAGCTAATTTTTAGCTATTTTATAAATTTTGTTGCTATTATTAATGGTTTCTTTTATTTGTCTGTTGCTTGTGTAAAAAAGTGCTGTTGATGTTTTAGTACTCAGTTTGTGTTCAGATACCTTGCTAAATTTTCATGGTAGCTCTAATGGTTCCCTTTTTATTATATTAGTTTTCTAGGTTGAAAGCATACCATCTGAAAAAAAATACTGATTACCTTGACATTTTTACAGTTTTTATTTATATGTTAAATTTATAACTAGATAAGTTATGAGCTCTTTTATTATTCCCAATATTTTGCTAATTTTTTATTTTCTTATATACAATCATATACGCTTCAAATAATGATAATTTTTTTCTTTAATATGTATTTTCATATCTCCTTATTTTTCTTGCCTTGATTAGGACTTTTAGTATTCCACTGAATAGTGATGACTATAGTAGGCAGATATCTTGTTCTTGATTTTCACTGAAATGCTTTAAATCTTCAAAATTAAAAATATGTCTCATATAGGCTGTTTGTAGCTACATTCAACCATATGGTGGAAGCTTCTATTCTGAGTTGTAACATTTTATCAGAATGGACATTTAAATACATCAAATACTTTTTCTGTAAATCTGGAGAGGATTACATGGTTTTAATCCTTAATCTGTTGAAGTATGTGATTCTGTTAAGAGATTTTTAAAGGTAAACAATCCTTGCATTCTATGGCTAAATCCCACTATACTTGGTGCTGGGTTTTGTTTGTAAATATTTTGAGTCTTATAAAAAATTTCTGAGTAAATATACATAAATGAGGTTAGCTGATAAATACTATTTTAATATTTGTTTTGATTTTTTCTAGAGGAATTCTTACTGACTCTCGTGTCATGAAAGTTTGGCCTCTAAAATTAGTTGGGATTGTTTTCCATCTTTTTCTGTACCTGGAGCAATGTGTATGAAATGTGATTATCTGCTGCTCCATGGAGTCTGGACCTAGGACCTTGTGCAACTAGTAACAACTTTGACTACTACTTCATTTTCCTAAATTAGTTATATATTCAGATTTTTTTCTCTCTTCTAGGATTTTTAAATAAAACTTTATATAATACCAATGTGTTGATATAGATTACACATAGCATTTTCTTATTTTAGTCTGTATATTACTTATCTGTAATATGTCTACTTTTCTAATATTTATTACTCTTCTGATCAGTTCTAAGACAGATTTTTATTAATTTTCTCAAAAAGCTAGCCTTTAGTTTTGTCAGTCACCTTTATCAATTTTTTGTTTTGCTTTTTATTTTAAATTTTACTGCTTTTAAGTTTCTACCTTCTAATTTATTATTGATTGTGTTGTGCTTTCTCTAGCTTCCTCATTTCTATCTTAGCTCATATGATTTTAGTCTTCCTTGTTTACAAATAAATGCTTTAATTTCTCCTATATGTGTCACTTTGGAATCATCTATAAATCAGAAAAAGAGAATATGCGCTCCCCTATGTAAAAACAATGCATGGTAATAAGATTGCAAAAACTAATCCTTACTGACTGTGCTTAAAAATCTCAGAATAATTAAAATTAAACCAAAGCAGAAATGTGTGAGTGCAGATACACACTTTGTTCATAGTCCACGTCTGCTTCCAGTTTTAAATACGGGGGTACTGCATTTACAGATCACCACAGAAAATTGCACAAAGCATAAATAAATCATTTCTAAAACTTAACAACTGCATCAATTATCAAATTCACCAATGAATGTTTCCAGCTAATAATCTAATATTACAAAAACCCAATATCACACAGAAAATGAATTTCAAAGCAAAAATGGCTAATACTAATTTTCTTGAAATGTGATATGTTTATTTTTACTTTATTCTTGCAAAAATTCCTTCTAATCTCTTACTCTTAACTGTGATGAAAAATATGTTTGTGTGTAGATGTGGCCAGATCTCTTTGAAAAAGAAATTTCCCTTCCCTTGTTTTTCACTGGAATTGTGCACCCCTGCACTCACAAGTTCTCTTTTAATCCTTCCTTGTGCAACTGAGAAATTTCTGTAAACTTCCATCTTTCAGTAGACTTGGTCAATTAAACTTCTTCTCATGTATGAAAGAGAAAAAGATTTATTTAAAGATCACTATGAGCAATTAAAATAATTAATAACCAAAGATTTCATAATTATATGATTTAAGTAAACTCAAATAATTATCAATGTGATGAGGCAATGATGTGTTAGATCATCTCTCATTTACAAAGCTGACTATAGCCCTCTGGTCACATGTCTGGATTTTTAAAAAAATAAAATCTCTTACATGCCATTGAAAAGCTTAGAACAAAATTGAAATCTAATCACTAAATTAGAAAGAAAAACATCAAATACTAAGTTACACCCTTTAACATACAATATAATTTCATCTTTTAAAAAATCTCATCTTTCAACTTGATCAGGTTACTTTTATACCAAACAATAAGGAGATGGGACACAGATGGGCAGGACACAACACACAGCACCTTGCATATTCTCACAAATGGACCAGCTTTGTCATCAATCCACTTACCCACTTCCCTGGACTGCCTACTAATTCTGACAATACAGCCAACTCCTTCTAATTGTGAAATCCCAGGAAGCTTATATTTCAGTTTCTGTTTTCTTCAAGTCCAGGTACAAACCTGCCTCACATTTTATACTAGGTTCTTGATCCTTTCTTGAGGAGATTCTTGGTGTCAGAAACTTCTATCCCCTAAACATGAGCCCACTGTGGCTGAGGCAGAGAGTTTGTTTAGGAAACCAACCAAGGAACATATACTAGGAGAAAGGAAAGCTCTATACATATCCCATGTTGAGGTTGTTAAAGCCTACCAATAGGGAAAGGAAGAAATAATTTTCAGAGCTTTTATAGAGAATAACTTGGTAAACAGAAAGTAGAAAAGAGGCTACAAATATCTCTGGAGTTTTACTCTGGGTGATTAAATATAGACATCAAAAAAGGAACAAGCTTAGAGGAAGAGATTATTCTTTATATTTTAAATAACTGGAGACACAGCTGCTTCTCATACATTTTGGAACCAATCTCAGTGAAGATGTTTGCCATACAAATAGTAAACACTGAATATGTGGTGAATGAATGAATGGATGAACAAACTCATTGTGTCATGAGGAAATTTACAGAAAATGTCCTGCATTTTGATTATTTAACTGTCATTGCCACAGCATTTCATGGTTTGTACCCCATACCACACCATTCAGTACAAGAGAGAGCATCGTTTTTCCCCTATCATCAAACACAAGAATCAGGATTCATATAAACTGTTCACCTTAGAGCAGGTGTCTAGCCCTGAGCCATCACTCTGAGCAAGGATATGTGGGATCAATATCATGATTTGGCTTCAATTATAGGTTACCTATTCATCCTTTAGCTTACCACATAAATGATACTTTCTTATGATTACCTTAGGCTGATCAGAGTCCAGGACTACAGATGAGGATGAAGTCAGCCAATCAAAAAATCACATGGCTGCTGTGCAAGGTTGACACCATAGATTGGAGCCTAGAGAAGAAACCAACCAGTCTAATCCAGGTAGGAAGATTGCAGCGGTCCCACTGTTTGTTCTCCCTCATTTCATATTTTTCATCTTTTCCTCCCCTCTCATCTCAATTTTATTTTCCCCAAATTTCCACATGTGGAGTTCCTGTCACCTGCACTTGGTCCCTCCGGATGTTCTCCTTGCTCCAGGCCCCCTTTCTCAGCTCCCTAAACAAATCAGAATGAAGTCCCTTTCCCCTAGGTCATCCCAAATAAATTTCTGTACTAAGAAGCTAAGATAGAAACAAGAAACAAGAAAAACAATAAAAGTAGAATCAAATTAGGAAGGCAAAATTTTTAGGTTCAGAGAGAAAATGATGATCTTTCTCTTCCCGACTACTTTATACTCAGTATGTCCCTGCTGCATAAAAAGTGCTTAAGAATTATTTGTTGATATAATTAAAGAATCCTTGAATAATTGAAGTTTAGCCATGGATCTCTCAACTCACATTGCCAATAGGGATTATTAGTCATAAAGAGTTGACCTTCGTTATCCATGAGTTCCATGTATGCTAGTTAGCCTATCTGCTAAAATATATTTGTAATCCCCAAGTCAAGACTCACAATGCTTTCACAGTCACTCATGGACATGGGCAGAGTGGCGCAAAATTTGACACTGTCCTCACACTATCTAGCTCAGGTCAAACAAGGTGCCACTTTGCCTTCTTGTTTCAATTCTCACACTGTAAACAAGTGTCCTTTTCACAACATATTTAGTGCCACATTTTCTGCATTTTTGTGCTCTTGGTTGGTGATTTGCCTGTTTAGAATGGCCCTGAAGCACAGTGCTGAAGTGCTGTCCAGTGTTCCTAAGCACAAGAGGGCTGTGATATGCCCTACGGAGCAGATGCACATGTGGATAACCTTGGTTCAGGCATGAGTGATAGTGCCGTGGGCTGTGAGTTCAGTGTTAATAAATCAACAATGCAGTAATTCCAGAAAACAGAAGAGGAAAGTCACTGATCTATACGTGGGGCCAGTCCAGAGAGTACTAAAGTCACATCATTAATGCTTTGATGAAGCTATGGAAAGATGGAAAAGGAGCTAGATTTGTGGATTCATGAGATGATGACTGCTTTTTGTTTTTATGTGTGTTTGTTTTGAAAACATAGTGGGGAGCACAGCTTTGTGGCTGAAAGCTCAAGAAATTTACCATCACATTACCCAGGACGGGGAAAACATTAAATATTTCTTGGCTAGAGTTTTATTATAAAGAAATACTATATAATAGACATAAATTATTTGGAGCTATATATACATTATATAAGATGTCTTTAAAGAGAAACACATATAAAAGAAGGCTACGTATTCTTCAGTTGACACAGATGTTGTGACCAGAGTCTCACAGATACGTTACCCTGTATTTCCCACAGGAGGGATGACTCTATAGTCACTAGCTTAGTGTTCACTAGCTTGTGACTTTAGCATGACAGCCATGAATAGCGAGAATGTACTATATGTACTCTCCTTGCCGTGATCCCACTTCAGTCCTGAGGATCAACACTCTTCTTCTCTTTTCTTCACCACTTTATTTCTCTTCAGTGGCACACTTGCACTACTACCCCTGAGGAATCACCTATAGCAGTGATTCTCAAATTTTAATGCACCTATCAATCCCCTCTTGATTTTGATAAATGCAAGTTATGACTCAGTAAGTCTGAGGCCCAAGATTCTCTATTTCTAACAAGCAGGTGATAACTCTACTGCGTGTCCTGAAACCACACTGAATAACAAGGGCCTACATCCCCCCTACATTCCTCTTTCTGTTTAGAATGCTTGGAGCAATAGTTTCACTCTGATAGGTCCCTATACTTAATCAGAATAGTCAGAGGCAGCATTGTGTTGCTCCTCAGGGGCTGAGAGAAGTCACTAAGGGACTAGGAAAGTGTGAGTCCCTTGGCTGAGTGAGGAGACTTGTAACAATAAGAGCATCAAACATCTCAACTACTACAAACATGTCAGGAAGGAAAAGAATAAGAAAAGACTATAAATTGAGCATAAATTCAACACAGATTTTTATTGAGAACTATTACATGTGGGTAAGATACTTTGCCAAGGATACAAATATTAAAAAGATGTGGACTTTGCTCTGAAGAAGCTTAAAAATTATAAGGGGAAAAGGGATCTAAATAGCTACAACACAGGGCAGGAAGTGAGGAGTAGATTTGGCAAAGTACAGTTCAAATGTGCTGGGAGTTCAGACAAGGAAAAGACTGCTTACCCTTTTAAATCAGGGGAGGCTGTCTGGAGGAAGTGACATCTGAAACAGATCTGATGACCCATCAGTACTTGAATATGTGGAGGTTGCTAGGACCTCATTCATTCAGTGTTATAATTTGAATTTTGAAGTCCCAGAATCCAGGTCAGAACAACAAATCTTGCAAAATTACATTTAGATTATATTGACAATTGATCATTCACCAGAAATAAGCAACAACAGAATTGTACAGGAAGAGTTGAATGGAAGTCATCATCGTGCTGCATTTAGATATGTCCTGGGTCCCCAGGCTGCTGTGACCTCATTCCAAAGGAGAAGAGTGCTTGCAGGTTCACAGGGTGTCCTGACAAGAACAGAGATGGAAGTCACTGTGCATGAGGTGGAGGTGAGAAGCAAGGAGTAATATAGAAGGGGACTGGGAGGCAGAGAAGTGAGGAGAAAAAACCCAAGGTGGAAAGAGAGTCAAGAGTGGGGAAAAGAGCAGGAAGGATGGATACAAAGAACTCACCAGCGCTTCCTAAGCTGAAATGCAAGACCTGTCAGAAGCACCAGGGGCACTATCACTGCCAAGAAGATCAAGCCCACAGAGCTGTGATGTTCTGTGAATTTGAGTGCACACAAGGGTGTCATTTCAAATCCACCCTTTGTTTTACTGCATTTCCCTGCTCTTCCTTTGTTCATTTGTGTCTGCCTCACCAATCTCCTTTCTTCCTATTTCTTCCTTCATCCCTCTTCAGAGATGAATCCTTCACCTAACCCTCAAAATCCTCCTACATCTGCAGGTCCCTTATTTTCAACTCTTCTATTTCTTGAATTACTTATTTTTATTCCTTTTGGGTCTAAAGTCCCTAAAAATCACAAAATTTCATCTGGCTCTCCTGCTCTGGTTGAGGACCACCTACTCCCATCCCCAGCTTGGGCCCCAGTTCTTTCTTACCCCAAGAGAGGATGATGTCCTGCCCTCCTAGACTGCTGTGTCTCACACAGCAAGACAGGCCACTTGCTTCAATGGCTTCCATTTCCAAGGACTTCTGAAGATACCATGTCCCATCAGCATTGGGCAAGATGTCACTTCGCTGAGTGCCCAGATGTTCCTGCTCACCCCGCATCCACATCACCCAAATAGGCTTTGGGTGGAAGCCAGAGACATGACACACCAGCATCAGATGGCCAGGAGCAGGACTGGGGCCAGTGGACAGCCAGGCCTCTGGCTTTACTGCAGAGGACAGAAAAGATATTCAGATGAGAACAATAACACTTAGAGGTTCAGATCTTCACATCAGTTTAGACAGACATGTTTCCCACCTCTAGGAATATGTCACCCATTATTCTCTCTCCCTCTTGGCTCCTTATTAGGAAGGTGAGGATGGGATGGTGGGAAGGAGTGATTTTAAAATAGAGAATACATGGAGGATGGGTGTGGGACTGACCTTGTCGCTGGAGATCTGCCTTCCCTGCATCAAGAAGTCCCAAGAGGAAATGTGGGCAGGTGTCACTGAGAAGCCTGTGTGTTATTTCTAGGGTTATTTGGTCCCAATTGAATAGTCTGGAGACATGCTGAGCCCTACTTCCACCCTCTGGAGATGGCAACCATGAATTGTTATGGAAGCTCAGGAAATCTGATCCTTGATAAGCAACCCGCATGAAGCCTACTGATGCTTTCCCATGGTGCAGTTCACAGCCTCCTGCTGTCTGTACCTCAAAGGGATCTGGGGAAGAGGGATTGTGAATTAGAGGAAAGAGGGAGTAAAAGAGATAAAATGAAATGAGTGGAAGCAAAAGACAATAGAAGCAGAAGGGAGTAGTTTAGAAGATTTGAGAGAATGGAGCAAAGTTTAGTTTGATCAGAATTTCAGAAAAAGAGAAACCATTGGTAGTTGGAGATGGAGGAAGAGATGAATGATATGTTGAGGGAGGTAAACTGTTCAAGGAAGGCAACACGAATGGTGTGGGTAGAGGATAAGGTGGGACTGAGTATGAGAAGTTGGCATTATAATAATCTAGGGTGAATGGAATGCAACAGGTTACAATGAATGTATTGACAGAGATTTCTGAAGTGATGGAATGATGGAGAAAATCACACTTTAAGGAGTCAATGAAAGAGTAAGGAAGCTGAGGGTATCTGGTCGGAGTCCAGGGAAAGGGGTGTTCACAGGAGACCACTAATGGAAGATAATAAAGCACGTGCCTGCAGTCAATGAGAGAGGAGTTGTAAGTAACAGAAGACTTGAAGCTTTTGAAAAATCAGGATCTGGATTATACTCTCTGCCCAAAAGTGTGTAATTGAAGTTTTATGATGGGGAGAGATAAGGTTCAGGAGTGAGTAGAGGCTATTTCCTAGAGGAATAAGAAACCCATTGATACAGACACATCTCCCACCCATATCCCCAGTCCCTGTGGAGGGAACTGAACTCACATTCAAGCTGCCATTGACTGGCATAGTTATGAAATGCCTGAAGAAATCCAGCGGAGAACATACGAAATAATTTTTCCAGTTCGGTGATCTCGTCGTTGCTGAAGTTGCCCTTGGACCAGGGCCACAGGAAAATGATAGTGCCAGAGTTGCTCTCACAGCCATGAGTCTGCAGCTCACCCAACCAACCTGAGCCTTGATTTTGTACCCAGGATTGGTTGTAAAAGGATGAGATCTGGATGATTTGGAAGAAGATTTGCTCCTGAAAATCTGTGGCAAAAGAACAGATAAAATGAGGAGAAAAAAGGCATTTTGAAGGAGAGAGAATGGAGAAAGAAAAGTGCCAGAGATGCGAAATTCAGAATCTGAAGAAAAGTGGAGCCATAGTTACCTCAGAAGATATTTTCCTTCACCCTAGACCCCATGCTTTATATTCAACATTCAGAAGAGCACAGGGACCTGGTCAGGGAGACTCAGAATGCAACAAAGTTGACAGCCTCACTCTCCAGTTATATGCTGGAGAAAATTCACCACATATATGCACAAACACACACATACACACACAGACCCTCTGGCACCCATGTGGGCAGTTGCCAGAGGTCTTACCATCTTTATTGTCACCACCTGGGAGGAGAACTGCTAGCAATGTAAGTTGCAGGAACAGCATTTCATTTGCAGATGCTATTTCTTTCTTTCAGAAAAGTTGATCTTTGATTTCTGTTCTAAACAAACCTACCCCACAATACCTCTATTCTCACTTCATTCTCCTACCAACAGAAAAGCTTTTCCTTTAATTGTCTGCAACAAAGAAAATCCACTCCTTTCCCAAACCATGGACCACCTATTCAGACTCTCATTTCTCCTGCAGTTCTCTGGACCGCCTACTCAGATTCATGACCCCTCCTGTTCTGACTCTCCTCTCTGGCTTCCAGCTTCTCTCCTTGTCACCAGCTTCCATCCTGTTCACCTCCCCCTGATTAGATTGCTGTGGAACAAGTCTTGTGTGGCATTGAAAAGTCACTTTACCCCTAGGGCCTTTTTCTCTCACTCATACAATAAGCATGAAACTAAGTTGCTTCCCAGCACCCTACCTAAACTTCTGCTCTTTTCTGTCACTCTGTCCTTCTCTTGCCCTTTTGAATATTCCCCAAATATTCTCCCCTGTCTCACCATCACTCCACCTCATTCGTGTCTTCTGCTTCTCATTGGTTGCTTTATTTTCTATTTCAGAATCCCTATAATTGCGCTATATAATATTATAAATTACCCCCCAATTCTCTATTATTCTTAGGGAAGAACCAGTAGCCATCACAGAGACATAGGAACAATGAAACACTTAAAGAAAAACTGCCTCAGTGTCACTTGCTTTGATATGTATTTACTCACCAAACAGTCACTTAGCATGTGCTGGATCCAAGCATCTTGCTATACTCATGACTATACAGTGGTTGATAATGCAGTCACTTTATTCAAGGATTTTTAGTCTCTCGGGTGGAAAAACACTTAAACCAAGAACTATAAATCTTGGTGTGCTGAGTTTTCTTATAATGTATAGATTCTCTAGACAAAAGCAAGCATGCTTAAAACAATAATTTCTAAAGTGGTGACACTTAACTGATTTTTGTCCACTCAGAATCTTGACTTCAGTGGTTGGCTTGGGGTGTTAGATCAATACCCCTGTTGTACTGGATCCCAAACATCTAACATAGTGCCTGGCAACTGGTAGGTGCTCGATGAATATTTCTGAATGATTGGATGAATTTGGTTCAGGCATAATTATTTTTTAAAATTATGGAGATCTTCAACATAAAATTTTTTAAGACGTCAGACAATGTTACTTGTAACCCTACTTGATGAAATGAGAATCTTACAGTTTTATTTAGGATGAAAGAACATGTTAATAAACATGAAGTTTACACAGAGGGTCCTGCTGTAAGTCTCCTATTACTTATAACAATAAACCAGTGAGAACTTGTGGGATGTGAAGTTAATCAAGTATTCTGGAATCATTTATCCAAAATTTCCTTCTTATTGGTCCTACTTGGATGTTCTGTGCTTGTCTTATCATAAGCTGCTCTCTGGTAGACATGCCAGTCTTCCTCTTTCATGGTGTTTACAACTATTTAAGGCCTCTTAAATATTTGTTTGTGCTTTGTATCATCTGGATAAATGTGTCTGTGATATTTTGTTATTTCTTGGTTTACAAGTAAACATAAATTATCTCAGGCTAATTTAAGGAAGAAAATAATTTTTTGGTAAGTTAAGATTAGAATATAGAAAGCTGGGAAGAGTTTCATGTTACCGAAGCCAAAGTGGGGTCACCTCCTGGTGAGTTAAATCAGACTCTCCACTAGAAGTAGTCATCACACAAGGTAACGTATATTTGCAGCAAATAGGAGACCATGCGGGATCATTTCCAAAGTCATGGCTCTCTCTGAACAAAAGGAAGCAGGGACCTTTGATTTCAGAAGGGGAATGAATATTCAAAAAGGAGAGGTGGGTATTCACCTGTGCAGGCTCAGCTGGAAAACATGCTTCCACATACACCACAGGTTATGGTAATAAGGCCTAAATTCCTCCTGGAGACATTTTAGCATCAAAAATAAGGCAAATATGGTAGGCATAGCTCTTGTGGTGAGGCTTGGTTTGGTTCAGGGTGGTTGGTGGTTGCATCTCCTTAACACAACAAAAGGAAAAAAATTTTTTTGGAAAAAGAGTTAAATGCTTCCAAACCCAACCTTGAGTTCCTCAGGGCAATTAATCGGTGCCATTCATTCCCATACTTACAATTTTAAAAAGTTGGATGATCGAAATCACAACTTTTTTGGAATCTTTCAGAAAGCTGAAATATGAGGGCAACCAGTTAACCCAGAATCTAAGGAAAGACATACTCCTCCAAAGACACAGGGGATGCAAATCCTTCTGACTTGGGACAGATGCCAGATGATATACAAACCAGTAAGAATAATTCAGCTAAAATTGTTAACAGATTACTAAAAACTAACAGGAGTATATAGAACCCCTGAGAGTCTCAGACACAGAAAATTCACTTGTATCTCTAGGTTATTCCATAGACCTTTCCAGGGGCTCCTGAAAGATTGGAGTCAAGGATATAGACCAGAGAAATCCTCTCCTGTAGTGCAAGCCTGAGGTATGAGAGCCCCTTAAGGCAGGAAGTCCCTACTAGATTTTTCTCCCCTATCTCCCACATAGAAAAAAGCCTTACCCCGGTGGGGGAAGGTCATAAAGCCCTGTTGCCTTGAGGGCACAAGTAAAGAGGCACTGCCACTGGGAGAAGAGGAAAAAGGGGAAAAGGACACTGAAAATCCTCTTCTAGAATATTAGATATTCTCTCAGAACACTGCTGAGAGTAAAGCAGCAACTCTTAAAGGCTCAATCCCAAACCTAAACATCAAAGCACCTGCCTAAGAATGAGACTGACCCATGACAAAGATTATGCCCCTCCTCCCTCTCCCAAGCAGGTTAGCAAGCATCAAGTCACAAGAGCAGTCCCTCCTAGAACAGAAGCAAGAGTATGGAGATAACTCCCTGAGGCACAGCACAAATGAAACACCAAAACCTGAGAGTGAAGCCAATATTAAGAAAAACCCTCTGGCAAACAGCCCCAGCCTACAAAAAAAATAATAGTAAAGGATTTGAACACTGTTGAAACAACAACAAAACACAAACCCAGCTAACTGCTGACTAGATTAATTCAAACTCCACACTCAATGCTTAGCAAAAGAAAAGGCATGCCCACTTCCAGAACCCCCCTCCAAAATATTATTTACCTCAGTGTCTCTTATTCTACATGAGATGTTGGCACTTTGACCCAAAATTATTAAACACTCACACACAGACACAAAACCAAGGAGAGTGGAGCCCACAGGCACCTAAGAGGGTCTGCACTTGCCCTCTAAGTCACTGTGCCCAAGGGATAGTGACATTAGCAAATTAAAACAAACAACAAAAATAACAACAAAACACCATGACAGGTTGAAAGAGAGGCATTAAAAAAAAGGAAAAAAAATATATTTTAGTAGCTTTAAAACCATTTTTTTCTGTTTTTTAAGTATGAGTCCCCACATTTTCATTTTGCACTGAACCCCCAAAATTATGTAACTGTCAATGTATTGCCAAAAACAAGGACCTTGTCACCATAGCTGAATCAATGAACACAATGACAAGGGATTGAGGAAAAGAAAGGGAAAATTTATTAATTTGCTAGCAAATGAGGATGTGGCCAGCTTGTGCCCCCAAACCCACTGTCCTCCTGAAGCACTAGCAGTTATGGTTTTTAGAGGGAAATTCATGGGAAAGAATGTGCTGTCTATGTGATGGCAGACATCTGGTGGGGCAGTTATGTGAGGGTCCCAGACCAGGGGCCCAGACATTCTGGCACCAGGACAGCTATTATCTTCATCTCCAGCAGGAGGTCCTGCGTTCCATCAATCAATCCTCCTGTGTCAGCAGAAATTGGACCCTGGGGAGAGAAAGGGAGCTGCTGCAGATAATTGTGGGCCGTAGTGCATAAAGTTTCAATTAAGGAGAAGAAAGGTTATGGGACTATTTCTGTTTTTCCTCTGTTACACAGGGGAACTGATATCTGGGCCAGCATCAAGCGCTTATAGTCTTGAGTGCAGAGTGAAGCAAGTGAGGAGGAGGCAGTTTGGGTTTGGGTAGGAAGGAGAAGAAAATGTTAACTAAATGAGGAATGGAGTTCTAGGACCAAAGGTTGGGAGATAGTCAGAGGCACCAAGGGGCATAAAAGATGCAGAAGGAGGAGGAAAAATCCAAGAGGAGGAGGAGAAAGAAGAGGAGGGAGGCAAAAAAGTAGGGAAGCAGGAGGAAGAGGAAGAGGAAGCTGACAGGGAGGAGGAGGAGGATTGGAAAGAGAAGTGGAGCAGAGCCACAAGTTTCTCCAGCTCAGTTCCTGTGGGCAGAGCTAATCCTGATCGGGGATGCAGGAAGCAGCTGGTACCTGAGTCATGATCCTGCTGTGGATTTGAAGCTTTCTCAGCCAGCCCCACTCCCAAGTGCACACTCAGCTATGGTGGATGAAGGACAAGATCTGAAAGAGGAGAAAGGAAAGGGCTTCTTAGGATCTGAGGGTACTGAAAACTGAGGGAGCTGAGGAAGAGCAGAACTAGAAGTGGAAATCAAGAGATAAAATAGAGACAGGGGGAGGTGACCAGGACCAGGATGAGAAAAAAAAAAGAATTGGGAAAGAAGGAGATGGCTATACAGGTCACTGATAATTATGTGCTCTCAGACATAGGAAACCCCAGAGGAGAAAACTGAGATGGGTGAGATATACTCTGATTAGAATTCAACCAGGCAGATAGATTAGTATTCAACTATCCTAAGGGAGTCCAGCATTCTTCCCTGTGTCCCCAGGCCTCCTTGGAAATGTTACTGGGCACACACACAGGTTCTTTACCTGCCACACAAGAGGGGCCAAATAAAAACTGGAATGCCAGGCTTGTGGCAAGGAAAGCATTTTTATTTGGGGTGATGTCAGCTGGGAGATGAGAGTGAGCCCTCAAATTTATCTCATCTCCCTGAAAGATGGGTGGCAAGGGGCTTTAAAGGTTGCAAGGAATGCAGCTGCTTGTAGGGAGAGGGAGCCTGTGGCCTTGCTGGTTGGTATTTTCCCATCATCCTCCATTTGGCCTTGTGAGGCTGCTTGTAGGGAGGAGAATGATGAGATAAGGGAATCCTTGGTTGTCTGCCTCCATGATGGATGGAGAATTCTGGCACTAGGAAGCTGAGGTGTTAGGTCTGGGAAGTTTCAGCTTCTTGATATCCTCTGGATGTCAGTTTTCCTGTTATAAAACTTCAAAAGACCCATAACTAGTCAAAACTTCAGTGTAAACTCAGTATGAGGCCACCTGGGCTTTCAACAACCTGCAACTTCTCTCTGCCTTGTGACGATAAGGGATAGGAAGGTTTAAAAAACTGATATTTATGTACGAATATAAGTCAGAAAAGCAGGAAAAGGGGATGAGTGCTTTTGGTTTTAACCCCATATATGCTGGGTTTAACATGGGGGGACCAATATCAGGGCCAGTATCAGAAACCCTCTCCTTGATTCATTGGTGCTCAGGCCACAAGCTTGCTTATGTTCTTTCTAACGGCACTTATTTATTGCTTCCCCAAACACCATCACGGCTCTTGAACTTCTCCCTCTTCTGTGAAGCTCTGCTCAGAACCCAGATGTGAGCTCCCCTCCCCACACAGTCTCACACACTCATCTTAGATTTCCTTCACCACCAAGAGAAACCTCAACTTCCTGTCTAGATAAAACCACTGCTCTTATTACCATGTGCCTTTTACTGAACTTCTTATTTTCCCTCCCATTCTGCTTCAAGCTTTTCTCTCATTTTTCTAGCTTCCAGCAGCTCTTCCTGCATTTGGTCTGTGTGTTTCTTGCCTTCCACAGCAAATCTTTTGCAAGAAAAGGAGCTTTGAACAGAGAGTCAAGATGAATTCCTGGATGGGACACCTGCTGGATGTAGTGAATTGGAGAAATCATATCCACATTCTGGCCTCAGTTTCCTTACCTGTAAAATGATGGATTGAAAGAACTTAATACTTTCTACTATCACTTTTAACTCAAACATTCTATGTGTCTTACTTCTATGAGATCCCATTCCTTCCCACTCATGTGTTCTTCTCTTTCCTCACTCTGCTTCTCCCTCCTTCTCTCTCAGTCTTCCTGTCTTCACAGTCATTCTCCACTTAGCTTTCATCTCAGCTCCCAGGGCCTCCTCTCCATTTTCTCATACTCCCTATCCATTCAATCTCATCTCAGCCCCTCCCCCTGACTGATTTTCAAACCTAAAGCTTTTGTTTTATCATGTGACCATTGGATCCCTGTGTGTAAATATATAAAATGCAGTTATGAATTCTATTTCTGGCAGGATGGTACACTACATAACATGAAAAGACATATATTACAAACACCCAGAAATACAAGGTAAAAAATACCTTTGAGTTCTTTTTAAATGCAGAGCTACATTCACAACAAAATTAGGGAATCCCCCTAGGGGAAAAAAAACAAAGAAATGGGAACTGAGAGAAGCAAGCAGGAACTGATACTTAGGCAAATGAGGCATGTACAGGTTCCCTGGGGGTTTGGCTATTGTGGTCATTTGGGTTAGGAGACAAGGCCTTGAGACCAGGCAAACAAGAAGAATGATGCAACTGAGGTTTCTGCTACACTCTCATCTAATCTAAGAAACTATCCACCCAATTGTAGAGGGAAGGAAGCTTGCCTGCCTGTGCATTCACTGAATGTTAGTTTGATTCTTTTTTCTCATTCTGAGAACTACTAATCACAAATCTGAGATTGGAGTTCAAAAATATTCTACTTGTGTGATCCTGGAATACACAATTCAACAAATTAAAATAAAACATGATTCCAAGTTGGTGACTTGGTGAAGTTTAAAGAAAGTTAACCTCAAGAGAACCTCCCTCAACTCAGGCTGTAAAGGATTCCCACACACAAAGCCTCTCCTAATAGGAGATCACAATCCAAAATTAGAGAACACAGAGAGAAATAATTCAACATGAAGGAAAGTTGGCAGACAGACAGAGGTTAGACAAAGAGGAAGTTATATTTTAAAAACTTAAAGATATAAAAAGAAATAATACCAGAAAAGTAAAAGACATTATCAAAAAATACCAGTCAGATTTTTTAATAGCAAATTAAGCCTCTGGAAATAAAAACTCTAACCACTGTAATTAAAAACTCAATAGGTGTATTAAGCAACAGAAATAAAAACTCTAATCACTGTAGTGAAAAACTCAATCAGTGGATTAAGCAACAAATTAAAAAAGCAATTTAAAAATATTTGTGAATTGGGAGATCTGAAGAATTTCTTATAATGCAATACAGAGTTGAAGAGCTGTTGAATATGAAAAAAGAAGTTAAGAGGTATGAAGACTAAAATGAAATCCAATATAAGCCCAATGGAATTTTCATTAGGAGACAAAACACATAATGAGAAGAGGAAATATTTGAAAAAATAATGGCTGAGAATTTTCCAGAATGAATGAAAACCATAATCTTTAGATTCAGGAAAGACAAAAGCTCCAAAGCAACCTAATGAGTTTGAAAAATAACGTTCATTTTTCAGTGAAGAAAGCATCTCAAAGATGTAGGTAACTTATAATAAAAATCAATAACCAAAGAGCCTTCTTTTTCGATTTCAGTTATTTCTTAAGTTATACTCCCATCAATGTCTAATGAAGGGGAACAAAATTTGCCAACCCAAGTTGTGTTTCTTTAACATGAGGATTATTTTTAAGACTCAGAAAGCTTTTCTTGTCACCTCCCCCTTAACTGCCCAAAAGAATTTAGATAACTGGCCTGTAACAGGAAGAGAGCTGTCACCAGGGATATCTACAAAGAATATGGGCAAAGTGTGGTGGGGGTGGCAGCAGGGCTTACATCAGAGTCTTCTCCATTTCCCATTGTCTCTGCATGGCATGACAAATACTTGTTTTGTCATCCGAGAAAAAAAATCACTACAACTTAAACAGCAGATATTTATTTGGACAGTTAGAATTGCAATTTGGGAGACAAAGATTATGGCAAAAACCCAAAATGTGTTCCAAGGAAGACAAATGAGGGAAGGGTTTATAAAGGCAAAAAGAGATAAATTACATAGGTTGTTTTGCAAAATTTGTGATTGGTGCTGGCAACAACTGTTACTTCTCGGCTATATGTGATTGCAAGCTAAGGCCATCTCTAAGACAAAAAGAGCTCATCTATGGGAGTAAGCATATTTCTTTTAAGAAGGTCAAGATGACAACAGTGAAGCAGAGTTCAAAAGTTACATTTCATCTGGTAGAGACATGGTGTGTGTGGTGTGTGCATAAGCCTCATTTCCTTAATGGCCTCCCAGCTCCATTTTAGAAACCTTGACATATGTTACTCTATTTTGTTATCACTGTCCACAGTTTACCAAACTTTTGATTTTCCAACTTCATGTGAATTGTTTCCCTCCCCTTTGAAGTCCCAAACCACTACCCCCAACATCCTCTTTTGTCTTTAGCTAAAAGAGTATTTAAGGTGGTGGCTTTAGCCATTTTGGTGAGTTACTCAGTTTTCCTGCATTTCTCCCATGTATACCTGTTATTAAACTTTGTTTGATTTTCTCCTGTTACTCTGTCTCATGTCAGTTTAATTTTTAGACCAACCAGAAGAACCTAGAAAGGTAGAGGAAAATTTCTTTCTCCCCTACACTACTAAATACCAAGGGCTGTGCTAAATCCTAAGATGAGAAAGAGTAGAAAGAAGTTCCAACTCTACAGAACAAAGCATGTAAACCAACCATAAATGTGGAATGTGATAATTCTCCTGTGAGAGCAAGTCCAGGGATTCAATGAGCATCATTAAATCTGTTCTATCTGTATTTTTATTTTACCCTTATTTCACACCATACAAAAAAATGAGTCCAGGTATACTACAGATCTAAAGGTGAAAAGTAAAATAATTAAGCTTCTCAAAGTTAAAATAGCACAGTGGTTTTCAAAGTGTGATTCCCCAGGCCAGCAGAATCAACATCATCTAGAGGTTGTAAGAAATGCAAATTCTTGAACCTCTTCCCTGACCTAAAAAATTAGACTCCCTGGAGGTGTGTCCCAACATTCTGTGCTTTAAAAGCCTTCTAGATGATTCTGATGCCCACTCAAGTTTGAGAACCACAGATTAAGGGGAATATCTCAAGACCTTGGGGTAGGAGTAAATAATTTATAGGAGTAGATCACAATAATAATAAAGAAAAATGTCAATAAACCATATCCCATTAAAGAGAAAAACTTTTCATCAAAATACAACTTTAAGAGAGTGAAAAGTAAACCAAAGACTGGTAGAAAATATGCATAATATGTATATCCAACAAAGGACTAGTATTCAAAAATTATAAAGAACTTCAAATCAATAAGAAAAACACTGACCCCCTCCCACGCCACACACACACAAATATCTAACAACCTAAACTAGTACTTCACAAAGAGTGTATCTAAATGGCTAATAGGTATATAAAAATATGTTAAGTACCACTAGTCAACAGGGACATATGAAATCAAACAACAATTGGATACACTACACTCCCACCAGAATGGCTAAAATCAAAAGGGTTAATAATATCAAATATGGGTGAGGATGTGGAGAAGATGGAAGGTAGATAACTACTATGAAAACCAGTTTGCCAGTATCTATTAAATGTGAAAAACATGTATAGTCTGTGACCTAGTGATTCCATTTCCACATATATTCCCAAGAGAAAGGAGTGTTTGTGTTCCCAAAGAAACATGGACAAAAATGTTCAAAAATGTTTGAGTACCCCAGTATGTTCGGTAACTGTTTAACTCCGAGTGACACCTAGTGGTGAAATAAAGACATTCACAAGCATCAAGTTGCAGCTCTCCCTCTGAAACTTCTAGGTTGCTCAGCTTCACTCCATCCTGAATGAAAAACCCAGTGCCTAATATGGACAGTCACCTGCAGAAACAGCTGTTCATCTGTTGGGACCCTTATCTTAACCCATCGCTTTAAGGAGAGCAGGCAAACTCTATTTGGTACCTTGTAAGTAAACTCTATTGATGTGGGGAGCTTTGTAGTAAGACTTTGCTGTAAGTGGAGGATTTTATATGACTCGGGGCTACTTCTTCCATGTGTTTTTCCATATTTACTCTCAGCCTTAAATGAGATCTCTATATTGCACTTGTAACCTAAAAATACCCATTTCTCCAGCTTTTGGGAGTCACTCTACTTAAATCTCCAAATTAAAGTATCTCTGAGAAAGTATACCAAGTAAATTCCATTAAGTCAATTTAATTCCATTATTCTAAAACCACATGAAATAATTTCTATTTCTCCCAATTCTGTTCATATCTTATCAACAGTGTATTCCTTGGGATCAATTCTTTTTCATACGAAAAAATTATACCTGGCAAAAACTAATCAGCAAATCAAATGTTGAATTTTAGCTGTAAAAGCTTTGCTTTTGTGAGTTTTCTTTTGTAGCCATTATTTCTACCAAAATACTATTTTCCCAGATTGTATTGTGCATATCTAAATGTTAAGATGTGCAGTTTTATCCACTATAAATTTTATTTTTTTGGCTTGGCTGCTGGTCATATTTATTTAAAAATTTAGGTAAAGTAAAAATAGTTTATCTCATTGATGTGATTTGAATGAGATGTTCTATGAATTTCCTTTGTCCTGGATTGATTTATTATATTGCTAATTTGTTTTTTCCACAAGCTTTGTAAACTGTGTACTGACTAGGCAGGCTCCGGATTAAGAAAAGAGCAGAACAGGAGTAAATGTTCTGTTGTACAGACTATCACGTCACCTACGAATAAAGATAGTTGGCTTCTTGTTTTACAATCTTTATGGCTTTAATTTATTTCTTTTGCCTTATTAATTTTTATTTATTAAGCTCATTCTTAATTAGAAGGTTGGATCCTCCAGTACAATGCTGAATACAAATGGTGAGCACAGACATCCTTGCCTTGCTCCCAATCTTAGAAGACAAGCCTATAATGTCACCAGTTAGTATGATGTTACCTGTAAGTTTTGTTGATGCGCTTTATCAAATTGAGAGAGTTCCCTTTTATTCCTAGTTGACTGGAAGTTCTTGTCGTGAAGAAGTGTTGAATGTTTCCGATGTTTTATTTCTATCTGTTGAGACAATAATATGATTATTCTCTTCTATTCTGTTAAAGTGGTGAATTATGTTTGATTTTCAAATATTGTCAGTCTTCCTTATGTGGAATAAACCCCACATGGTCATCATATAATAATCTTTTTACACACTGCTAGATTTTATTCAATTTTGTTAAAGATTGTTGTGTCTAAGTTTGTAATAAATGTTGGTTTACAATTTTCTTGTCTTGTAATTCCTTGCTAACTTTTTAATGTTAGGGATTTGCTGACCTCGTAAAGTAAATTGGGAACTTTTGCCTTCTTCTCTGTTTCCTGAAAGATTTTATGGAAGATTGGTATTTCTTCTTTAAATGTTGATTGAATTCAACAAGCCTTCTGAGCCAACAGTTGTCTTCGTGGGAGGGTTTTTAATAACAAATTATTTTAATATTTATTATTTATAATATACCTTTTATTTTTAATGTTTAACATTTATTATATTAATACATTATTTAATTATATTATTATTAATAAAGAACTATTCAGATGTCTTCTTTCTTCTTATCTGTTACAGTAAACTGTATTTCTCAAAAAACTTTTTGTTTCCAATCTACATTTTCAAATGTATTGGCATAGTTTTTCATACTAGTTCCACCTTATCCCTTTAATAACAGGATCTGTGGTAATATCTACTCTTTTATTCTTTATACTGATTATTTGGTTTTTAAAAATTATGTCATTGAGATCATATTGGCTTATAACATTATGTAAATTTCAGGTGTACATGATTATATTTCAGCTTCTGTCTACTGCATTCTGTTCACCACCAATAGTCTCATTTTTATCAATTACCATAAATATGTGCCCCCTTACCCTTTTCACCCTCCCCCCCCCCACTTCTCCTCTGGTAACCACCCTTCTGTTCTCCTTATCTGTTTGTTTGTTGATCTTCCACATATGAGTGAAATTATACAGTAGTTGTCTTTCTCTGTCTGACTTATTCTGCTCACCATAATACCCTCAAGATCCATCAAAACTGTCACAAATGGCACAATTTTGTCTTTATTTATGACTGAGTAGTATCCATTGTATATATATATACGTATACATATACATGTATACGTATATATATATACCACATCTTCTTTATCCATTCATCCATTGATGGGCACTCGGATTGTTTCCAAGTCTTGGCTATTGTGAATAATGCTGCAATGAACATAGGGGTGCATGCATCTTCTTGAATTAGGATTTTCATGTTCTTTAGATAAATACCCAGTAGGGGTATAGCTGGATGCTAAAGTAGTTCTATTTTTAATTTTTTGAGAAATCTCCATACTGTTTTCCACAGTGGCTGCACCAGTTTGCATTCCTACCTGCTGTGTTTGAGGGTCCCCCTTTTCTCCACATCCTCTCGAACACTTGTTATTTCTTATCTTTTTCATAATAGCCATTCTGATGGGTATGAGGTCATATCTCATTGTGGTTTTGATTTGTATTTCCCTAATAATGAAGGATGTCGAACATCTTTTCATGTACCTGTTGGTCACTTGTATATCTTCTTTGGAAAATGTCTGTTCAGATCCTCTGCCTATTTTTTGATCAGGTTGTTCTTTGTTTCTTTGTTTGAGTTGGATGAGTTCTTTATATATTTTGGAAATTAACCCCTTGTCAAATATATGGCTTGACAAGTGGTGTAGGTCTGTGCCCGGGATCTGACTTGTATGCAGTCCATGCAGCTGGTGGAGCTAGTGTCAGGGTGGCTGCTACTGGGGGTTGGGTCACTGGTTCTGCTGTGGTTCCTGATGTTTCTAGTCACAGATTCCACCTGCCACTGCTGGGAGTGGGGCAGGGCTGCTTCTTCTGCTCCTACCCCATCTGCTCATAGTCAGATGACTATGGATCAACACACTGCCACTGCCACCACTCTATGGACCATCATATGGGTATGGCTGCTGCCTCTTGGTGGGCATTTGCAAGGGTGGGTTGGTGCCTCTAGATGGGCCCTCCCATAGGCAGGGCCACTACCACTTGGTGGAGCACATTCATGGGGGGGCTGGGCCCCTGCCACTTGGCGTGCACTCTCGTACACTGGGCTGCCACCTCTCCATGGCTATCTGTGCATGGGATGGGCTGCCCCCCGCTCCACTCACAGTTGTTCTGGCCACTGCATGAAGATCCACACTCTGGGTCACTGCCACCAGTGGAGCGGGAGGGGACCACTTCCCTAGTTCCACTGCTTCTTGGGGGTCCAGTTTACCCATCTTCATATGTATAGCTGCATGGATCTCTCAGGTGTCCAGTTGTGCTGTGTAGGGAATCCTCTCTTGGTCAATGGATGTCTATTTGGTCGTAACTTGGAGGGGAGAGACACAGGGAACAACTCACTCTGCCATGATGCTGATGTCTGGAAATAATATGTGAATTGAATGTAAGTACAGTTATAGAAGAATTAGCTGAGCTTGGGGTGTTGATACTACCACTGTTTGAGAAATTATAGATATGAACCTAGAGGAACTTAGCAAAGGCAAACTTAACATAAATGAGGAAAGAGGTTGTGATGAAAAGGATGAAGATGTCCCAGATGAAGTGAGACTGGCAGAAAAGTTCACATTTAAGGAACTCTCAGAGATATTACCCAATATCAAAAACTCAGTGTGTAAAATGTTGGGAGCAAACTTAGAAAGAAGTATGAAAACTCATCAAGGCATAGGAAAGATACTCCATATCAAGTCATACAGTGAGACTAAGGCAAGCACTGCCCAAACCACTCTTGGTAAATTTTTACAAAGAAATAAAATGCTTCAATTCTGGATGTTTCTATTGGTTTAAGTGACAAATTAATATTGTTTTTACTATTTTTTATTTTCTTATATGTTTATAACTGACAGTAAGAGGGTCTTGAACATTTAACTAAAATTTTTAAAGGTGACAAAATGATCATAATTTTTCTCTTTGATAATTAAGGTCCTTTTGCATGGTTTTAGCTTTCATGATTAATTTTTGTAGTCCAACACTATCATGCAAAGCAAAGACTGACTTGATATCATAACATTTCGAGTCACAATAAAAAAAAACTGCAATTTTTTAGCATCAGTGATATTTTCTTCCTGACATCATCACTTCATTTTTCTTTAAAGAATCGCTTAATCCTTTGAAGCTTGCAAGGAATTAAATATGTTGAATTGGCATTCTAAAATCATTCTGGTCTTTTTTCAAGCAGCCTGGACGATAGAGGACGTTCAGACTGAGCGCGCCTACCAGAAGCAGCCGACCACCTTTCAAAATAAGAGGGTCTGCTAGGAGAGACTGGCAAGGAGAAGCTCCCGCGATACCACAAGAACCTCGGTCTGGGCTTCAAGACACCCACGGAGGCCATCGAGGGCACCTACATTGACGAGAAACGCCCCTTTAGCAGTAACTTCTCCATCCGATGGCGGATCCTGCTTGGCGCGGTGACCAAGATGAAGATACAGAGGACCATTGTCATCTGCAGAAACTACCGCCACTACATCTGGAAGTACAACCGCTTCGAGAAGCGCCACAAGAACATGTCCGTGCACCTGTCGCCCTGCTTCAGGGACATCCAGATTGGTGATATTGTCACAGTGGGGAGTGCCAGCCCCTAAGCAAGACCGTGCGCTTCAACGTGCTCAAGGTCACCAAGGCCACCGGCACCAAGAAGCAGGTCCAGAAGTTCTGAGACTGGACACGTGCCCACTCCCCCAAACAAAATAAAAGTTATTTTCCCAGTCAAAATTAATAATAATGTCATTCTGCTTATGGTATGAATTTTACTAAAATATCACGTCAAAGTAGTGCTAAGCACATCAATTGAAAGGATATTTTTGGCAGTATGTGTTTGGCTTGCTTTCTAGCATCCATAATTTTGTTAATATCTTCAAAATTTCTAATGGATTATTCCAGATTACCACAAATTGAATTCCTAGTCCCATGATGGTATTATTTCAACTTATTCATCATATACTAAACAATGATTTTAGCTTCATATTTCTTCATATTTTTAACTCTCCAATGTTTTATTGAGACTGAAAAGTAAGAGTATTATTCTTGCATGACACTTTTAAAAACTATTTAAAGATAGAGTTGTACTATATCTTTTACTACCAAAATTTTAAAAAGAATGTGCACAGATCAAAGAATATGGAACACCAATGAATCTTTTCAGGATTTTCAGATGTTGTCAATTATATTTTCCATGCGTGGTGACACTATCATATGTGTGGCTCTGCAAATCATTTTTGTCTGTATTCAGCTCTTCTGAATTCAACTTGTCTATGAATGATTTATTTAATTCTTTCCCAGTCATCTCATATACTGGGAGAATTCTTCAACACACAAAAAAAGTTTTATGCGGAAACATATAAATTTGGAAATACACATATTTAATAATTTGTTTTACTTGGCTTATATCTGATGCTATATTATCAAACCTTAAAGAAAAATATTTAGCATTTCTTACCTTATTTAAAATTATTTGGTTCATCACATCTACCCTAATCTTAATTGCTTGTATTTCACTCCCTAAATAATGTGTTATATTATTTGTTATTAATGTTAGTCTTCTGTATAAATATTCTGCCATAATGCTGGCATAATTTGCTATAGTATTTACATTGTCCTGCCAAAAACTAAATCACCCATCTTATGTGTTCATATACAGCATGTCATAGTCATAGTCCCACAAGCATTCATGGTTATATAATTTAATATTTCATTTTTGAATACTTATTACATGTTCAAGTATTGTCACTTTCCTTTGTTATTAATGTATAGCTCTTTTACTCATTTTCATTCATCAGATGATTTCTTTTACTCCTAGAGAATTTCAGTATAAATTAAATAAAAATATTAATACATATGAGGTTTTTTAAAAAAAAAAAACCCAGAAACTAATTACTATTTCACAGATTGAAAAAAATTGTGCACAATAAATGAGTCAAAACCTCCTATCTTTACTTAAACTTTTAATTAAACTATAACAAGCATTGAAAAAAATACACAATAATAAATATAGTTTATTGAGTTACCACAAAGAGAACATACCTGTCAAGAAGTAGAATATCAATAACACCTCAGAAGACTCCTTAAACCACTCCCAAAATTACTGCATCTCTCATTCCTAAATATAACCTCAATCCTGAATCCTAACATTATAATTAGTTTTCTTATCCCTCGTAATAGTTTACCTTCTCCCTAAAGAATAGCCTTCTTCATTTTCTTCTATGGTGACAAATTATTACCATTTTTTCTTGTCTAAAACAAAGTATTTACCTTCAGTTTTGATCGATCGATATTTTCATTGAGTGTAGAATTCTAGATTTTCAATTTTAGTGTCTTAGCATGCTGAAATCAACATTACATTGATTTCTGGCTCCCATTGTGTTTTATTTGGAAGTCAGATATTAATTAAATTATTGCTTCACTCTAGGAAATTAGTCTCTTGTCTCTGGCTGTTTTTAAGTTATTCTCATTGCCTTTGGGGTTGAGGAGTTTTATGTGATATACTTGGTATGACTTACTTTCTGTTCATTTTGTTCTGGATCATTGGAATTCTTGAACCTTACTTTGTATTCTGGAGATTTATCAGCCATTATTTCATCTCAAACATTATCTACTCCATTCTCTCTTGTGTCATTTTGTGACTTCAGCTACACATATGCTTGACCTATCATAATATTCCCTCAACTGCATGCTTTGTCTTTTCTATATTTTCCAAACTTTTGTCCCTCCAAAATTCATTCTGGATATATTCTTCTAATCTATCTCCCAGCTCACTAATTCTCTCTTCAGTGGACTCTTATCTCCTATTTTTTTAGCTGTTACCTTTTTATTTCTATATTAAAATTTTTCCTTTGTTCTTTCTTTATAGCTTCCATGTCTTTACCAAAATTCTCAATCTCTTTTTTTAACTCCTTGAGCCTGATAAGTCTAATGTTTTAAAGTATGTACCTGATCACTCCATTATCTAGAAGCCTGGTAAGTCTGCGTCTGTTCTCAGTTGTCCATTTTTTTTTTAAATTCTTGTTCATTTTACCTTGTCTCTTTAAGTTTCCAGGTGGTATTTTCTTTTGTTTTTGTCTTTCTTTTTGAGTATTGGTCATTTACATTTAAAAAATGTAGAAATGATTTGGGGCTTAGAATAATGCTATCTTCCTTCAGAATCATTTAGGGACATTGGCAATACAAAATTACCTTGTTAATTTCAGAGATTAAGATAATTTGAAACTTTGTTAAAGTCTCTGCAAAGGTTACTCTCCTGATGCTTCACACTTACTCCGAGGATGCAGCCCTTTAAGGTTGCAACACAAAATCAGGCTCCAAAGATACCTTTGAAGATTTATGAGTCTACTGAAAGTTTTGCTTAGCTTCTCAGTCTCTTTAGCTGTCTCTCATGGAATCAGAGGATGCCCCTGGGGGGAAAGCAGCCTGAAATTCAGGGCTCATCTCTGTAAGTTTCTGTCTTTTCCCAGATGCTCACTCAATAATTCATCTCTCCTTTGTTGTTTTTTCAATACCTTGAGGTGGATTTTATTTTATATTTTTCTTGCTTTTTCTACTTGTCACTGACAAGAGAGTTGGTCCAAATTAAGTAGTCTACAATTTCTAGAAACAGAAGCCCTCTTATTTGTTTTTTAATTGTTTAGTAATAAAACTTACCATCCTTCCATGAGGGAAGTCACTTTTGTCTCAAAGATCTAGGCAATAACAGATCTAGTACAGACAAATTGAGACTATATATTAGAAGGTAATTCCTGAGCCTGTGTACAAGCCACATGAATTCAAGGTTAGTTTCTTCACAGGTCTCCATCTTGACCATGAAACTAATTCAAAATAATATAGGAGAGGAACCAAATTTGGGGCATCTCATCTAAGCTACATACCTAGGTTAGACTGAAAGCCAAGGCAAAAACTGACACTAATTGTTTGCTGATTTATGTTTTAAAATAATCAATTTCTAACAGCTTTCTGATTCCTTTAATAGAATCTTTGCCTCAGCCATTGCTGCTGAGGCAGCCTAGTTGAATGTCAGTGTTTATAGAATCTCATGCCCATTGCCTAAGATTTGCTTTGGCCTTACAGTCTGTTTTCAATACTGATTTTGTTTCTGAGGCCTTTGTTTATTTAAGGCCCAGCAAGTAAATCTCTACTTCCATGGAAACACACTCATGGCCAGTCACCAATATACCCCCTTCAGGACATATATGCTAACTCCCTCAGTTTAGGGAAGTATTGGTTGCTGACTGCTCACAGATATGTCCCTCTCCAGGAATTGCCTTCAGTGAAGAGAGTTACTTTGTCCAAGGGGATGTTCCTTCCCTGGGGAGAGAACACATCAAATGTGGGCATAAAAATGTGCAGCCTCATTACCTGTTCTAGGAAGCCTCTGAAGGGTCATCCTAGCTCCAGAACTCTCTGTGAGCTTAATTACATCCTCTGCTGCAACTGTATCTCATTTCCACATCTCCCTCTACTTAGTCTTGCTTCCCTCTCTCTACAGCTGTTGTTTCTGAGAGCACTCCCTAATAAATTTTCTACATGCAGATGTCCATCTGAGTCTGTTTCCTCAAAAACTGACCTAAGACACTTATTTATATAAAAACAGCCACTTAACTTGGACAAAGCCATCCTGAGCAGCAGCAATCTGACACAGAGAAAACCTCAAATGGACACTAGATGCAAAGTCCTACAGCTGCCTGTCTAGGCCACAACAGTAAAGAGGCCACTGCACAGCACATCAAGTCCAGTTATGTTGGATCATGTAGGGCACTGCACACCAACAAGGACAAAACTCAAGTGGTCATGCTCTAATTTTAAAAGTCCATTTGGGAGTCATGTCAGCATCATGGTGGAGTGAGCTTTCCCCCTTAGACTCTCCCCCTTAAGATACAACAAAAGGGACATCTATATGCCAACACAGGACCTTCACGCAACACAAAAGAAGTTGAGAGACACACACAGACTTAAATCTGAAGGTGGAGGGGCTAGTACCCCCCAGAGGAAGTGGAAGGAGGTAAGGAGGACTCCTCTCCTTTCCCAATGACAGTGACCCTGGGACCAGGACCACAAGCCTCTCTGAGAAAGAGGAGGGAGGGGCACCCTCCCTGGGAAAACCATTGTTCTCCAAATTCTCTTAGAGCCTGTGGGAAATTCCCATATGGAGGGGACTGCTGTGGGGATGTCTTCATCAAGCTAGCACTGCAGGAGAGCAGATGGTGAGGGAAAAATGAGAAAACCCTAAGACTGGGCAGGCAAAAGAAAGAACCCCTCCCCCCGCCCAGAGAACCAGCCTGGTCAGTTGGCCAGAGTGCCCACAGATCACTGTGGGTGCAGAATAGACAGCTCGTGACCTGCACCCAGTGGCAGCAGGTGGAAGCTGAAACCATATATTTTCCAAAAGAGGAAAAATAAGCCCATGTCCTCAAGCAGTATATAAAAATATATTAAATCTCTAGAAGAAGGAAAATGACAAGCACCCAGAAATCAATTCTGAAGGCACAGAAATTTATAACCTAAAATACAGACATTTCAAAATAGCTATTATAATAAAGCTAAACAAACTACAAGAAAATACAGATGAACAATTCAATGAAATCAGGAACTTCTTCACAAAAGAGATTGAAACTATAAAGAAAAACCAATCAGAAATGTAGGAGGTAAAAAATACAATGGAGGAGATAAAGAAAAATCTGGAATCTTTAAAGAACAGAGCTGACAACATGGAGGAAAGTATTGGCAATATTGAGATAGGAGTGCAAAAATGCTCCCAATATATGAAGAGAGAGAACTAAGACTAAAAAGAAGTGAAGAAATTCTCCAAGAAATATGTGACTCAATTAGGAAATGAAACATAAGGATTACAGGTGTTCCAGAGGAAGAAGAGAGGGAAAAGGGGGCAGAGAGCTTGTTCAAAGAAATAATAGCTGAGAACTTCCCAAACCTGGGGAAGAAGCTGGAAATACAAGTGAATGAAATCAATAGATCTCCTAAATATATCAACATGAAAAGACCCTCTCCAAGACATAGTAGTAAAGCTAGCAAAAGTCAATGATAAAGAAAAATATTAAGGGCAGCAAGACAAAAAAAAAAAAAAATGTACAAAGGAAATCCTATCAGGCTGTCAGCCAATTTCTTGGCAGAAACTTTACAGGCTAGGAGAGAGCGGAATGGTATATTCAAAATTCTGAAAGATAAAAACTTTCAGCCAAGAATACTCTATCCAGTGAAAATATCCTTCAGATATGATGAAGAAATAATAACTATCCCAGATAAACAAAAGCTAAGGGAGTTCACTGTCACAAGACCCCCACTACAAGAAATGCTCAAGAAGGCCCTCATGCCTAAAAAAGAGAGAGAAAGGGGATACAAAGCTTTGAGCAAGGAGAAAAATAGGTAGACAAAATGAGAAAAATTGCAGCTCTCTATCAGAATAGGTTAGCAAACAATTATAACATCAAAGATTAAGGGAAGGAAAACCCCAAAAATAAATATAACTTCATCACTTTAACCTCAAACTCACAACACAAGATGGACTAAGTTGTGACAATAATAACTTAGAAGGGAAGAGAAAAATGATGGAATTAAGTTAGTCTAAGGAAATAAGAGGCCATCAGAAAATGAACAATCTCATCTAAGAGGTTTTTTATACAAACCTCATGGTAACCACTAAACAAATACTCAGAACAGAGACATATATGATCAATAAAGAGAAAACTAAGAAAACCATCATACAGAACTACCAAACTGAATCAGTAGTTCTAAACACACGAGATGAGTAACAAAGGAAATGCAAAGGAACAGAAAATGAGAGATAAAGTAGTAACATTAAGCCCTCATATACCAATAATCACTCTAAATGTAAATGGATTGAACTCTCCAATCAAAAGACACAGAGTGGTGGGATGTATTAAAAAGCAAGATCCAACAATATGCTGCCTCCAGGAAACACATCTCAGCTCTAAAAACAAACATAGGATCAGAGTGAAAGGCTAGAAGAAAATACTCCAAGCTAATGGCAAACAAAGGAAAGCAGGCAATGCTGTACCTATATCAGACAAAGTAGACTTCAAGATAATACAGGTAATGAGAGACAAAGAGGGACAATATATAATGATAAAAGGGACATTTCACCAAGAAGACATATCACTTATAAATATACTTGAACCCAATGCAGGAGCACCAAAGTACATGAAGCAACTATTAACAAACCTAAAAGGAGATAACAACAACAAAATAATAGTAGAAGATCTTAACACACCACTTACATCAATGGATAGATCATCTAGACAGAAAGTCAATAAGGAAATAGTGAACTTAAATGAAAAACTAGATGAGATGGACTTAATAGATATACATAAAGCACTCCATCCAAACACAGCAGATTACACATTCTTCTCAAGTGTGCATGGAACATTCTCAAGGATAGACCATATATTGGGAAACAAGGCAAGCTTCTATAAATTTAAGGAGATTGAAATCATAACATGTATCCTTTCTGACCATAATGCTATGAAACTAGAAATCAATTACAAGAAAAAAACTGGGATAGTGACAAATATGTGAAGACTAAACAACATGCTACTGAACAACCAATGGATCATTGAAGAAGTTAAATAAGAAATCAAAAAATATCTGCAGACAAATGAGTATGAAAATACACCATATCAACTCATATGGGATGCAGCAAAAGCAGTTCTGAGGGGGAAACTCATAGCAATACAGGCCCACCTTAACAAACAAGAAAAATCCCAAATAAGCAACCTTAAACTACACCTAACAGAATTAGAAAAAGAAGAACAAAGCCCAAAGTCAGCAGAAGGAAGGAAATAATAAAAATTAGAGCAAAAATAAATTAAATTGAAACCAAAAAAACAGTAGAAAGGATCAATGAAACAAAGAGGTGGTTCTTTGAGAAGATGAAAAAATTGACAAACCCTTAGCCAGACTCACTAAGAAAAAAAAGAGAGAAGTCTCAAATAAATAAAATCAGAAATGAAAGAGGAGAAGTTCCAACACATACCAGGGAAATACAAAGGATTATAAGAGAATACTAAGAAAAACCATATGCCAACAAATTGGGCAACCTAGAAGAAATGGATAAATTCTTAGACTCATGCAACCTCCCAAAACTGAATCAAGAAGAAATAGAGAATGTGAATAGACCAATCACAAGCAAAGAGATTGAAACAGTAATCAAAAACCTCCCAAAAAATAAAAGTCCAAAAATAAAGGAAGATGGAACCCTTCCTAACACATTCTATGAGGCCAACATCACCATGATACCAAAGCCAGACAAAGGCAATACAAAGAAGGAAAATTACAGACCAATATCACTGATAAACATAGATGCAAAAATCCTCAACAAAGTATTGGCAAACTGAATACAGCAATACATTAACAAGATCATACACCATGATCAAGTGGGATTTCTACCAGGGACACAGGGATGGTTCAACATCTGCAAATCAATCAATGTGACACACCACATTAACAGAATGAGGAATAAAAACCACATGATCATCTCAATAGATGCAGAGAAAGCATTTGACAAGATCCAACATCCATTTATGATAGAAACTCTCAACAAAATGGGTATAGAGGGGAAATACCTCAACATAATAAAGGCCATATATGACAAAATCACAGCCAACATCATACTCAATGGGGAAAAACTGAAAGCCATTCCTCTGAGGATGGGAACAAGACAAGGGTGCCCACTCTCACCACTCCTATTCAACATAGTACTGGAGGGATTTGGCTCCATTTGGCAACATTTGGCTGGAGCAATCAGGCAAGAAAAAGGAATAAAAGGATTCCAAATAAGCAATGAAGAAGAGAAACTCTCACTGTTTACAGATGACATGATTTTATATATAGAAAACCCTAAAGAATCCATTGGAAAACTATTAGAAATAATCAACAACTACAACAAAGTTACAGGGTATAAAATCAACTTAAAAAATTAGTTGCATTTTTATACTCTAATAACAAACTAACAGAAACAGAACTCAAAAAGACAATCACAACAAAAATAATAAAATACTAGTAATAAATTTAATCAAGGAGGTTAAAGACCTATACAATGAAAACTATAAGACACTATTGAAAGAAATTGATGATGACATAAAGAAATGGAAAGATATCCCATACACATGGATTGGAAGAATAAACATAGTTAAAATGTCCCTACTACCTAAAGCAATCTACAGATTCAGTGCAATCCCAATCAGAATCCCCATAACATTCTTCACAGAAATAGAATGAAGACTACTAAAATACATATGGGGCCACAAAAGACCCTGAATAGTAAAAGCAATCCTGAGAAAAAAGAATGAAGCTGGAGGCATCACAATCCCTGACTTCAAAATATACTACAAAGCTATAATAATTAAAACAGCATGGTACTGGTATAAAAACAGACACACAAATCAATGGAACAGAATTGAAACTGCAGAAATAAAACCACACATCTACGGACAGCTAATCATCAACAAAGGAGCTAAGAAAATACAAGGGAGAAAGGAAACTCTCGTTAACAAATGGTGCTGGGAAAACTGGACAGCCACAAGCAAAAGAATGAAAGTAGACTATTTTCTTTCATCATACACAAAAATTAACTCAAAATGAATCAAAGATTTGAAGGTAAGACCTGAAACCATAAAACTCCTGGAAGAAAACATGGGCAGTACACTCTTTGACATCAGTCACACAGGGATCTTTTCAAATTCCATGTCTACTCAGACAAGGGAAACAAAAGAAAAAAAAAAACAAGTAGGACTTCAGCAGACTAAAGAGCTTCTGCAAGGCAAATGAAATGAGGATCAAAATGAAAAGACAACTCACCAGCTGGGAGAAAATATTTGCAAATCATATATCCAACAAGGAGTTAATCTCCATAATATATAAATAACTCACAAAACTGAACAACAACAAAAACAAACAGCCTGATCAAAAATGGGCAGAGAATATGAACAGACATTTTTCCAAGGAAGATATACAGGTGGCCAATAGGCACATGAAAAAATGTTCAATCTCACTAATCATCAGGGAAATGCAAATCAAAACTACACTAAGCTATCACGTTACACCCATTAGAATGGCTATAATCACCAAGACAAAAAATAAAAAACACTGGAGAGGTTGTGGAGAAACAGGAATCCTCATTGGCTGCTAGTGGGAATGCAAACTGGTGCAGCCTCTGTGGAAAACAGTATGGAGATTCCTCAAAAATTAAAAATAGAAATACCTTATGATCCAGCTATCCCACTACTGGATATTTATCCAAAGAACCTGAAATCAATAATCCAAAGAGGCTTATGCACCCCTATGTTCATCGCAGCATTATCCACTATAGCCAAGAAGTGGAAGCAACCTAAGTGTCCCTCAACTGATGACGGGATAAAGAAGATGTGGTATATATATACAATGGAATACTACTCAGCCATAAAAAAGACAAAATCGTCCCATTTGCAACAACATGGATGGACCTGGAGGGTATTATGTTAAGCAAAATAAGCCAGACAGAGAAAGACAAACAGCACATGATTTCACTCATATGTGGAAGATTAACCAACACACGGACAGAGAGAACAGTTTGGTGGTTACAAGGGGGAAGGGGGTTGGGGGTGGACACATGGGGTGAATGGATGCATTTATATGGTGACTGAAAAACAATAATGTACAACTAAAATTTCACAATGTGATAAACTATTATGACATCAATACAAAAGTCCATTTGCTTTGACTCTACCAAAAGTCTTTCATACATTAATTATTCTCCATTTCCACAGTATTTCTTGCCCATAGTTGTCTTCTGACAAAGGCGCCAGTAGAGGCTGTTAATTATTTCCTGAATTGAACTTACTCTCCTAAGGTACAACATCAATGTTTCATGTTATTCAAAATTAGTGAAAATGTATGCTAAAACTGTATTCCAACTTTGATTTTAACTTATAGATCCTCTGAGGTTTATGTTTAAATTTATACCTCTCCCCTGGATTTAACATACAGGAAGTTACATTTTCTATTTTGGATTTATCTCAGTGAAATGAGTTATGAAACACTTCACTCTACCACTTTCCCAGAAGTTCACGCTGATTTCTAACATGTTTCTTTTCATATAAATTTTGGAACGGATCGTTGCATTTTCTTCCTTGTCTTAGAAAATATACAGACAAAAATGAACTTATACAGATAACATCAGTGTCACTGTCAAAAATTTGACTTAGTCTTAGCAAAAAATAAATAATACATATAGAGCATTATAATGAGAAAAATAAACAGCTACAGGTAAACATTTCATGAACAAAAGCTGTCAACCTTTAACTGATATTCAGCCAAGAACCTGGATTCATTATGTTCAAGTTTGGCTACAAGTGACAGAAAATTCAAATCAATCTCTCTCTTGTTTCTTTATGCCTTTCTTTCTTTCTTTCTTTTTTTTTTTTTTTTTTTTTTTTTTGCTGTTGGGAGGGAAGATTGTCCCTGAGCTAACATCTGTGATGGTGCATGAACTTAACCACTACACGACCAGGCTGGCGCCTGAATGACATCTTTGAAAAGATGTAGTCATATTTCTCTGACTTGTGAAGAGACTGAAAGAAGGTAATTCGGGGTTGTTCTTGCATTCCATTGGTCAGGGGTTTGGTGCCGTTTCCTCTTTTGTTTTGGATTTTTTTGTATTTTTTGTTTTGCTTTGTTTGTTTTCTTTACCATGCGTGGTCCTCATTCCAAATGTCATCGCATACTCTGAGATGGTTGCCAGAGGTCCTTCCATCAAACTTACCTTTTAACTGACAATAATGAGAAAGGAGGAAGCTGACCTCCCACTGCTTCAGATCCACTTTGAAGAAATTGTACACTCCATTGGTCAGACTGCTGTCACATAGCCACAACCAGCTAAAAAGGAGATGCAGCTTTTATTCTGCCCAGCTAATAATTGGGGGGATTGAGTTTTTCTAGAGGAAGTGGAAAATAGATTCTGGCAGACAACCAGAGTTTACACCGCATTTGGCAATTCATCTATCCGTTTAGATACGTCAATGTGTAGTTGGTAACCAATTTCCCTTGAATGTGTAATCTGGAAATAACATTGCTTCAAGCTCAAAGACTATAGGTCATTTTCTCAGGACACTTTGTACTCAAATTAGGACTCATACTCGTTTTAAATATTTTCCTTTCTAAAGTCATATCTGACATTCTCTCTGAGGTAGAATTGGTTGTCTATTGGGGATGGAAAGGATTGTAGTTAAGCCAATAAGTGCCTCTGTCCAAGAACAGAACCATAATTATATCACAAGGAAAATCTTGGTACTCTCTATGGGTGTTATCAGACTTCTGGGAACAAACTTGAGATTCAAGCGAGAGTTCTTGAGTAGATCTCCAAAAGCCACAAGAAATCTCCAATTTCCAATTCTACCCACAGCTCAACTGATTTTTAAAGTTACTGCTCTGCATTTAACAGATAATGTAAAATTGTTGTACATAAGGTGTATGTTAGAGTACATAACCTAAAAGTTGCTGCTGCTCGAAAATAATTATATTAGTTCAACATAAACAATATTTATGGGAGACATAGAGTCTATTCACTCCTGTAGATAACATAAAATCTACCCTTGAGTTTGCCAGAACATCATAGAGCTGCACTCTGACCAGATCATGTTGTGTTGTGTAGAGTTATTTTACCCATTTTTTGCTTTAGGCTGATATAAGTCATCTTACTTTAAGAGATTAAAACAAACAGGCCAATGAAGCTAATAAAATTTACTGAATGAACTTTCCTGAGAACATTGTTTGCTGCACCAAATAGTTCTGCACCAGTAGAACTGATGGGACAAATTTCTTTGTGGCCTCAGATATAGATACTTTTCCTGAACAACATATTTGCCTATAACTTCTATACACGTGAACATGTCATTAATCCTGTCTTAATCATCTTATACAGCTCTAATAATTTGCAACCTACTTAATGCCAGTGTATAGGATATCAAGACACTTAAAAAAATTTAATCCATTCTTGGCTTCATCATATTTTGCCAGACATATATTCCCTTTCATTCTATTCCTATCTTATTATTGACATATTTTTAATATTATGGACATGTTTTTGTAAGTCATTTTCAGTCATTTTTAGAGCTAACAAGTTGTGAATTTAAGCATGGGTTTGTAAGCTGCTTAATGATTTGGGGGACTTCTAATTTTTTAGTAATAACTAGGATGCTGAAACTTTGTTTCAATCTCTACTGTTACCCAGTGGTAAAATATAGAAATATATCCCAAACTCTAGGGTTTTTTAAATTAAAACCTAGAGTTTCAACTCTATTTTAAATTAGATATTTTCAACTAGAGGGTTTTGATGTTGCAGATATTTTGATTCTGTGCTTAGAAATATAAGTATTGCATATAATATTATAGATTTTTATGGTTTTCCTGTGGTGGTTTATCCATGTGGAACCCATTATTATGATTCAGTCTCTTTTTTCTATATAGCATCATTAAAAAAGACTGCTGAGTTAATCATTCCCCTCCATTTACAGGCTTATGAATATCATTAGCCTGAGCAGAATTCCTCTGCAAAATATTTGATTTATTATATTTATCCTCTGTGTTATTCTTCTGTTTCTGTGTGTTCTTGTAAAATGTGGTGTTGTTTGATGGATACACTTTAATTTCCACAAAAGGTGTTAACTGTCTGCTTCATCTATTAGTGTATTTCATTCAGCACTCTTTTAAAGACGTTTCATATTACTCTGTGTCTAGTCTGTTGTTTCTACCTGCTGCATAGAATCCCATAGTGTTGACAAGTAAATGAAAAGCAATAAGAAAAGTACATATATTGAGACATATGAGGAAGCCATTTGGTTTAAAACCAATTTGACCTGACCCTGTTTTTCCTGAATGGCCTGATGTGGCCTGTCAAGCATGCATTGTACGTATGCTTTAAACATTTACAATATCCCAAAGCAAAGAATGATGCCTTTAATGATAGGGACATATGCCTTCCCCCATCACATCATCTCTTTAAAGATAAGCATTTCTTCCAAGGAACTAGGAGTCAAACTGACCTGCTGTGTACATCTTGTGACCACTGACCTGTTGTGCTAGCGAAATATCTTGTGACTGGAGTAAAAAGAGATATTCCTGTCATGTTTGATGTATGTTCCTTGTTCCAAAATAGTATATAAGCATGCTTTACACCTCACTTCTTTGGAGTGCATCCTTCCCTAGTGAAGGTCATTCTCCCATGCTATATAGTCCTCAGATTGGCTCATATAATAAACTCACCCCAGGTTTGATTTATAGATGGGTTATTTATTATTTGTGTTGACTGTGTGCATCTACCACATTTTACTGATGTGTTGCCATAGGGATGAACATCTAGCATGCTTCCAACACCTCATTACCATAAAAATGCTGTGATAAACATCTTTACATATGTCCCCTCTAGAGCTGGGTAAATATTTTCTATTATGCATATTCAGAAGTGGGATGGAAGGGTCAACAGGTACATCATTAGACAAGATACCACTACAAACTCTCCAGAATTACTTCACCACCAACAATGCAGGGGGACTGCCACCTACCCCCCATCCCTGCAAATACTGGGCTTCTGCAGCTTTCTGATTTTGCCAGTTTGGGGGTGTAAAATGAGATCATGTCTAAATTTGCATTTTTCTAATTATCAATGAGTTTGATACAACTTTAATTTCAACAAAAGGTATATGTATCCTCCATTCATTAATGTATTTTATTCAGCACTCAAACTTTTGCATATTACTCTGCATATATGTATAAAATACATATATACATTTTCTTTTTAGAATTTCAAATATTTCTCTCAACTTGTCAGCCATTAATTTTATTGCATGTATACTCTATTGAAGAGAAAGCCTTAAATTCATGAAATGAAATTCAATAATTTTTACTTTTGATTTAATTTCATTTTATTAATCTTTCCTTGTAAAAAAACCATCAACTTTATACAGTTTGTGATTCAAAAGCAACATTATGCAAAGCAGTGGAACAGTCTATGCTGCCCCCTGGGCTCCAGAGTTTCCAGTTTGGGAATTTAGTTGAAGAACAAGTCCCCACTAATAGGTTGTAAAGATCTTCTGCTATATTATATGCTACTAAGTTTGTAGTATTATCTTTAGGACTTTATTCTATTGTGAATAAACCTTTGCTCATCTCTTTCAAACATGACTTAGATATTTGTAGTCATTTATTCTTCCACATAATATAAAAAATAAGTTTACTAAGTACCTCCAAAATCCAGCTGGAATTTCAATTAGAATTTACTGAAATTATAGAATAATTTTAAAAGAATCATAATTTTTTATAATAATAACTCCTTCCATATAACTCCAATTCATCAGAAACAGTTTTATGATCTTTAATAGTTTTTAGAATTTCACTGTAGAATTCTTGTATATTCTTTCTTTAGCTATGTTTAACTATTTTATAGACTTTGTTGCCATTACAAATTGTATCTTATTTTCTTTTATTTGTTCATTGCTTGCATAAAAAAGGGCTGTTGAATTTTTTCATATTTAGTTTTTGTCTAAATACCTTGCTAAATTTTCATGGTAGCTCTACTGGTTTGCTTTTTGTTCTATTAGTTTTCTAGGTAGAAATCACATCATCTGAAAAAAATACCTATTCCCTTGAAATCCTTACACTTTTATTTATATGTTAAATTTATAACTAGATAAGTTCCTGAGCTCTATTATTATTCCCAATATTTTGCTAATTTTTTATTTTCTTGATTACAATCATATAAGCTGCAAATAATGATAACTTTTTCTTTAATATCTATTTTCATACCTCCTGATTTTTCTTGCTTTACTGGATTAACTAGGACTTTTAGTATTCTATTGAATAGTGATGACTACAGTAGGCAGAACCTTGTTCTAGACTTTCACTGGAATGTTTTAAAGCTTCAAAATTAAATGTCTCTCATGTAGGTTGTTTGTAGCTACCTTCGACCATACAGGGAAAGTTTCCGTTTACTCTGAGTTGGTAATGTTTTATCAGAATAAACATTTAAAGATATCAAATGCTTTTTCTGTAACTCTGGAGATGATTATATGATTTTATTTCTTTAATCGGTTGAAATAAATGATTTTATTAAGAGATTTTTAACGGTAAACAATCTTTGCATTCTATGGATAAATCACACTTGATTTGGTGTTAGTTTTTGTTTGTAAATATTTTATTTGAGTCTATATATGTAATTTCTGAGTAAATATACATAAATGAGATTAGCTTATAATTACTATTTTAAGATTTGTTTCATTTCTTCTGGAGGAATTCTTGCTGTCTTGGGTGTCATGAAAATTTTGCCCCATAAAATTAGTTGGGGGCTGGCCCGGTGGCACAGCAGTTTAGTCCGCGCTTGGCAGCCCGGGGTTCGCTGGTTCGGATCCCCGGAGCCTGCCAACGCACTGCCTGTCAGCCATGCTATGGCGGCGTCCCATATAAAGTGGAGGAAGATGGGCACGGATGTTAGCCCAGGGCCAGTCTTCCTCAGCAAAAAGAGGAGGATTGGTAATGGATGTTAGCTCAGGGCTGGTCTTCCTCACAGAAAAAAAAAAATTAGTTGGGATTGTTTTCCATCTTTTTCTCTGCCTGAACAGTGTATATGAAATATGATTATCTGCTGCTCCATGGAGTCTGGACCAGGACCTTGTACAACTAGAAACTTTGACTACTTGTTCATTTTCCTTAATGATTACTTGTATATTCAGATTTTCTCCCTCTCCTAGAATTTTATGAATAAAATTTTATCTATAAAAATGTGTTTCTATTAATTATATATAGCATTTTTAATTTTAATGTGTACATTGCTCATCTATAATATGTCTAGTTTACTAATAATACTCTTTTGATCAGTTCTGAGAGAGGTTTTTATATTTTTATTAATTTTCTCAAAAAGTCAGCCTTTGGTGTTGTCAATCACCTTTATCAAATTTTTGTTTTGCTTTTTATTTTAATTTTTACTACTTTTAAATTAACTTTCTACCTTCTAAATTTTCATTGATTTTGTTGTTCTTTTTTAGCTTCCTCAAAATCTTAGCTCATATGTTTTTAGTCAGTCTTGTCTGCAAATAAGTGCTTTTAAAACTATAAATTCCCCTATATGTTTCACTTTAGAATCACATATAAACTAGAAAAAGGGAATATGTGCTCACCTATATAAAAACAATGCATGGTAATAGGATTGCAAAAACTAATCCTGAGTGACCACTGTTTAAATCTCAGCATAACTGAAATTAAACAAAAGCAGAAAGCACAAATGTGTGAGTGCAGATACTCGCTATGTTCATAGTCCATCTGCTTCCCGTTTAAATACTGAATTACTGAATTTACAAATCACTGCAGAAAACTGAACAAAGCATAAATAAATCATTTCTGAAACGTATAGACCACATCAATTATCAAATTCTCTAGTGAATTTTTCTAGCCCCCAAACTAACATCACACAGAAAATGTGTTTCAAAGCAAAACTGCCTAATACTAATTTTCTCGATATGTGATAGAAATTTGTTTTTCCTTTATTCTTGCTAAAATTTCTTTTACTCTCTTACTCCTGCCTCTGATGAACATATGTTTGTGTATAGATGTGGCCAGATGTCTTTTAAGAAGAAATTTCCCTTCCCTTGTTTTTCAGTGGAATTGTGCATCCCTGTACTCACAAGCTCTCTTTAATCCGTTTTTCAAAAACTGATAAATTTCATATATACTTCCAGCTTGCTGTAGACTGCTCAATTAAACATCCTCTCATGTGTGAATAAGGAAATGATTTTTTTAAAGATCACTACAAACATTTAAAATAATAACTAAAGAATTCATAATTAAATGATTGTAAATAGTTAACACAAATATTTATAAATGTGATGATGCAATGATGTGTTACATCCTCTCTCATTTACAAAGCTGACTGTAGCCATCTGGTCATAGGTACAAATTTCCTTTAAAAAAAATCTCTTACATGCCATTAAAAGGTTTAGAAAAAAATTAAAATCTAATTAATAAGTTAGAAAAACATCAAATACTGACACATTTTTACTATTCAACACAATTTCATATTTTAAAATTCTCATCTTTCAACTTGATCAAGTTACTTTTACATCCAGTAATCAGCACACGGGACACAGGTGAGCAGGACACAACACCCAGAACTTTACATGTTCTCATGAATGGAGCGGCTTTGTCATCAAATCACTTATACACTTCCCTGGTCTGCCTACTAATTTTGACAATACAGCCAACTCCTTCCAATTGCAAAATCTCAGGAAGCTTATATTTCAGCTTCTGTTTTCTTCCATGTCCAATTACAAACCTGCCTCACACTTTATACTAGGGTCTTGATCCTTTCTTGAGGAGATTCTCAGTAGCAGAAACTTCTGTCCCCTGAACATGAGCCCACTGTGGCTGAGGCAGAGTGTTTGTTGAGGAAACCAATAGGAATGTGTAGTAGGAGAGAGGAAAGCTCTATATTTAGCCCATGCTGAGGTTGTTAAATCTACCAATAGAGAAAGGAAGAAATAATTTTTGGAGATTTTATAGAGAATAACAAGGGAAACAGAAAAGCTGGGAAAGAAAGGCTACAGAGATTTCTGATGTTTGGATCGGGGTGACTAAATATAGACATCAAAAAAGGAATCAGCTTGGAGGAAGAAATTATTCATTATGTTGTATATACCTGGAGACACATCTGCTTCTTATATACTTTGGAACCAATCTCATTGAATATGTTTACCATACAAAGGGGAAACGCTGAATATGTGATGAATGAATGAATGAATGAATGAACAAATTTATTCTATCAAGTAGAACTTCACAGAAAGTGTCTTTCATTTTGATTAAATGTCATTGCCATGGCATTTCATGGTTTATATCCCATACTGTAACATCCAGGACAAGAGAGAGCATCTCTTTCTGCTACATTCAAACACAAGAATCAGGCTTCATATAAACTTAGAGCAGGTGCCTAGCCCTGAGTCATCACACTGAGCAAGGATAAGTGGGATCTATATCATGAATTGGGCTTAAATCATAGGGTATCTGTCCATTCTTTAGCCTATCACATCATCAAGGATGCTTTCTCATGCTTGCTTTAGGCTGATCAGAGTCCAGGACTACAAATGAAGATAGAGTCAACCAACTAAAAATCACATGGCAGCTATACAAGGGTGACATGGTTGATTGGAGCCTAGAGAAGCAATCAACCAGTCTAATCTAGGCAGGAAGATTACAGCAGTCACACTGTTACTCTCCCCCATCCCACATTTTTCACTTTTCTTCACTTTCCCATCTCAACTTTATTTTCCAAAAATTTCCACATGTGCAGCTGCTGCAACCTTCACTTGGTCCTTCTGGATCTTCTCCTTGCCCTGGGCCCCTTTCTCAGCTCCCTAAACAAACTAGTGTGAAGTCCCTTTCCCCTAGTTTAACCCAAATAAATCATTGTACTAAGATAGAAACAACAAACAATGAAAACAGTAAACTGTAGAATCAAATTAGGAAGGCAAAATGTTCAAGGTCAGAAGATGGGGATGATCTTTCTCTTTCCTACTACTTTATACCCAATATGTCCCTGCTGCATAGTAAGTGCTTAAGAATTATTTGTTATATTAATTAATGAATCCTAAAATCATTGAAGTTTAGCCACGGATATCTCGACTCACATTGTCATTGGGGTCATTAGTCATAAAGAGTCTATCTTCATTATTCACAAATTCTGTATTTTCTAATTTGCTTACTTGTTAAAATTTATTTGTAACCCCCAAATCAATACTCACAATACTTTCACAGTCATTCATGGACATGTGCAGAGTGACACAAAATTTGTCACCCTCCTCACACGTTTTGAGTTTAGGTTGAACAAGGTTGCTGCTCTGCCTTCTTTCTTCAGTTCTCACACTGTAAACAAGAGTCCTTTTGAAAGTCTATTTAGTGCCAAATTTTCTACATTTTTGTGCTATTGATTGCTGATTTTCCTGTTTAAAATGGCCATGAAGCACAGTGCTGAAGTGCCATCCAGTGTTCCTAAGCACGAGAAGGCTGTGGTGTGCCCTATGGAGAAGATGTACATGTGGATAAGTTTTCTTCAGGCATGAGTTACAGTGTTGTGGCCACGAGTCCAGTGTTAATGAATTGATGATGCAGCAACTCCAGAAAAAGGAAGAGGAAATTCACTGGTCTGCATGTGGAGCCACTGCAGAGAGTGCTAAAGTAATATCTATAATGCTGTGATGAAGCTATGGAAAAGGAGACAGGTTTGTGGATTCATGAGATGATGACTGCTTTTTGTTTGTTTTTAAGAACATAGTGGACAGCACAGCTGTGTGGATGAAAACCCAACAAATTTATCATCACTACCTTGGGTTGGGAACATGTTAAACAATGCTTGGCTGGTATTTTATTATAAAGAAATACTGCATAAAATATATTATTTGGAAATATATATATTAAATAAGGTGTCTTTAAACAGAAATACACATAAAACAAGGCTACACATTCATCAGTTGACACAAATGTTGTGACCAGAGCCTCACAGGAACCTAACCCTGTATTTCCCACAGGAGCGATGGCTCGATAGTCACTAACCCAATGTTCACAGTGACTGTGACACAACATCCATGAACAGCGAGAATGTGCTGCATGTGCTATCCTTGATGTGACCTCACTTCAGTCCTGAGGATCAACACTCTTCTTCTCTTTTCTCGACCATCTGCTTTTCTCTTCAGGGACACACTTGCACTACCTCTCAGGCGTCACCTGTATCAGTCCTGCTCAAATTTTAATGCACCTGTGAATCCCCTGCTAATGTTGATAAATGCAAATTGTGATTCAGTAAGTCTGAGGCCCAAGATTCTATATTTCGAACAAGCTCCAGGTGATAACTCTGCTGCGTGTCCTGGAACCACACTGAATAGCAAGGGCCTACATGCTGCCTTCTTTTTTTTGTTTAGAATATTTGGAGTAATAATTTCACTCCAATAGGTCTCATTAGTTAAATAATAAGGATGGTCAGAGGCAACATTATGTTTTTCCACAGGACCTCGGAAAAGTCACTCAGGAACTAGGAAAGTCTGAGTCTCTTGGCCAAGTGAGAAGACATTTAACAAGAAGAGCAGCAAATGTCTCAACTACTACAAACATGTCAGGAAGGAAAGGAATAAGAAAAGTCTATAAATTTGGCATAAATTTAACATAGATTTTTTATTGAGAACATATTACATGCAGGTAGGACACTTTGCCAAGGATACAAATATTAAAAAGACATGGACTTTGCTCTCAAGAAGCTTAAAAATTATAAGGCAAAACGGGATCTTCATAGCGGCAACACAGGGCGGGAAGTGAGGAGTAGATTTGGCAAAGCACAGTTCAAGTGTGCTGAGAGTTCAGACAAGGAAAAGACTGCTCCCCCTTGTAAGTCAGGAAGGCCCTCTGGAGGAAGTGACATCTGAAATGGACCAGACAACCCATTAATATTTGAATGTGTGGAGGTTGCTAGGACCTCATCCATTCAGAGTTATAATTTGAGTTTTAAGACCTAAAACTGAGGTCAAAACAACAAATCCTGAAAAATGACATCTAGCTTATATTTATAACTGATCATTAAGCAGATATAAACAACAATAACACAAGTTGTACAAGGAGAGTTGAAAGGATATCATCACCGTATTGGATTTAGAAATCTTCTGAGCACCTGGTTGCTGGGATCTCATTCCAAAGGGACAATAGTGTTTGGAGGTTCACTGTGTGTCCCGACAAGAACAAAGATGGAAGTCACTGTGCCTGAGGTGGAGGTGAGAAGTGAGGAGGAAGAAGAAAGAGGACTGGGAGGCAGGACTGTGGAGAGAGAAAAAGAAAAGATGGGAAGACAAGTGGGGACTGGGGCAAAGAGCAAGAAGGATGGATACAAAGATCTTACCAGCATTTCCTAAGCCAAAATGCAAGACCTGTCAGAAGCACCAGGGGCACTATCACTGCCGAGATGATCAAGCCCACAGAGCTGTGACGTTCTATAGATTTGAGTGAGCACAGGAATGTCATTTCAAATCCACCACATTTTACTGCATTTCCCTAGTCTTCCTTTGTTCATTTTAGTGTCTGCCACATCAACCTCCTTTCTTTCTGTTTCTTCTCTCATTAAGTAGAAATGAATCCTTCATCTCACCCTCAACATTCTGCTACATCTGCAGGTCTTTCATTTTCCACTTTTTTCTTTCTTGAGTAACTTACTTTTATTTCTTTTGGGTCAGAAGTCCTTAGAATCCCAAATTTTTTGATCTGTCTCTCCTGCTCTGCTTGAGGAACACTTACTCCCATTCCCAGCCTGGGCCCCAGTTCTTTCTTACCCCAGTAGAGGTTGATGTCCTGCCCTCCTAGACTGCTGTGTCTCATGTGGCAAGACAGGACAGCTGTCTCAATGGCTTCCACGTCCCATCAGCATTGGGCAAGGCATCACTTCACTAAGTGCCTGGATGCTTCTGCTCACACTGCATCCACATCACCCAAATAGGTTTTGGGTGGAAGCCAGAGACATGACAAACCAGCATCAGATGCCAGGACCAGTACTGGGACTGGTGGACAGCCAGGCCTCTGGCTTTACTGCAGAGGACAGGAAGGGTATTCAGATGAGGTCTCTATCACAGACTTAGAGGTTCAGATCTTTACATCAGTTTAGATAGACACATCTTTCCTACCTCTAGGAATCTGTCACCTATGATTCCCTCTCCCTCTTGGCTCCTTCTTAGGAAGGTGAGAAGGGAAAAATGGGAAAATCTATTCTATGATTTTAGAATAGAGAATTCTTGGAGGACAGGTGTAGGACTGACCTTGATGTTGGAGATCTGCCTTCCTGCATCAAGGAGGCTCAAGAGGAAATGTGGGCAGCTGTCACTGAGGTGTCTGTTATTTCCAGGCCGACTTTATCCCCATTGAAGAATCTGCAGATATGCTGAGCCCTACTTCCACCCTTTGGTGATGGCAACCATAAATTGTTCTGGAAGCTCAGGAAATCTGATCCTTGATAAGCAACATGCATGAAGCCCACTGAGCCTTCACCAAAGTGCAGCTCACAGCCTCCTGCCATCTGTAACTCAAAGGGATCTGGGGAAGAGGGGTTGCAAATTAATGAAAGAGGGAGTAAAAGAGATAAAATAAAATGAGTGGAAGCAAAAGATGATGGAAGTAGAAGGGGGAAATTTAGGAGAGTGAGAGAATGGAGCAAAGGTTGGTTTCAGCAGAGGTTCACAAAAAGAGGAATTGGTGGTGATTAGAGATGGAGGAAGAGATGAATGACATGAGAAAGGGATCAGTTGTTCAAAGAAGGCAACGTGAATGGTTTGGGCAGAGAATAAGGTAGGACTGAGTGTGAGATGATAATCTAGGGTGAATGGAATGCAACACATCAACAGAGACTGTTGAAGAGATGCAAAAGGAGAGGAAATCACACTTTAAGGAGGCAATCAAAGAAATGAGGAAGCCGAGAGTACCTGGTTGGAGGTCAGGGAAAGGTGTGGTCGCGGGAAACCACTAAGGGAAGACCATAAAGCACAAGCCTGCAGTCAATGAGAGAGGATTTTGTAAGCAGAAAAGACTTGAATACAAAAATCAATTCAAAATGGATCAAAGACCTGAAAGTGAGACCTGAAACTATAAAACTCCTGAAAGAAAATATAGGCAGTACACTAATTGAGATTGGACACAAAAGGATCCTTTCAGATTCCATGTCTACCCAGACAAGGGAAACAAAAGAAAAAATAAACAAGTGGGACCTCATCAGACTAAAGAGCTTCTACAAGGCAAATTAAACCAGGATCAAAATGAATAAACAACCCACCAGCTGGGAGAAAATATTTGCAAATCGTTTGCCCGACAAGGGATTAATCTCAGTAATATATAAAGATCTCATACAACTGAGCAACAAAAAAACAAACAACCCGATCAAAAAACGGGCAGAGGATATGAACAGACATTTTTCCAAGGAAGAGATACAGATGGCCAATAGACACATGAAAAGATGTTCAACATCACTAATCATCAGGGAAATGCAAATCAAAACTACACTAAGATATCACCTTACACCAGTTAGAATGGCTATAGTCACAAAGACAAATAACAACAAATGCTGGAGAGGTTGTGGAGAAATGGGGACCCTCATTCACTGCTGGTGGGAATGCAAACTGGTGCAGCCTCTATGGAAAACAGTATGGAGATTCCTCAAAAAATTAAAAATAGAAATACCTTATGATCCAGCAATCCCACTTTTGGGCATCTACCCAATGGACATGAAATCAACCATCACAAGAGGTGTATGCACCCCTATGTTCATTGCAGCATTATTCACTATAGCCAAGAAGTGGAAGCAACCCAAGTGTCCCTCGACTGATGATTGGTTAAAGAAGATGTGGTATATACATACAATGGAATACTACTCAGCCATAAGAAAAGACACAATTGTCCCATTTGCAACAACATGGAAGGACCTAGAGGGTATTATGTTAAGTGAAATAAGCCAGAGAGAGAAGGACAGACACTGCATGAACTCACTCATATATGGAATATAAGTGAACACACGGACAGAGAGAACTGATTGGTGGTTACCAAGGGGAAGGGGGGTGGGGGGGCACAAGGGGTGAAGGGTTACATCCACAAGGTGACGGACAAACAAAAATGTACAACTAAAACCCACAGTGTTATAAACCATTAAGACATCAATAAAAAAATGGTAAAAAAAAAAAAAGAAAAGAAAAGACTTGAAGCTTTTGAAGAATAAGTATTTGGATATGCTTTCTGCTGAAAAGTGTGGAATTGCAGTATTATGATGGAGAGAGAAAAGTTTCCGAAGTGAGTGGAGGCTGGTTTCTAGAGTAATAAGAAACTCTATGCGACACATATACACCTCCCACCCATATCCCCACATCCCACAGAGGGAACTGAACTCACATTCAAGCTTCCATTGATTGGCATGGTTGTGAACTGCCTGAAGATTTCCAATGGAGATCAAATGGAATAACTTTTCCAGTTCCATCCACGCCTCATTGCTGAAGTTGCCCTTGGACCAGGGCCACAGGAAAATGATAGTGCCAGAGTTGCTCTCCCACCCATGAGTCTGCAACTCACCCAACCAACCTGAGCCCAGATTTTGTACCCAGGAATGGTTGTAAAAGGATGAGATCTGGATGATTTGGAAGGAAACAGGCTCCTGGAAGTCTGTGACAAAAGAACAGATAAAATGAGGACAAAAGCAGGCAATGGGAAGGAGAGAGAATGGAGAAAGAAAGGTGCCAGAGGGGAGAAACTCAGAATCTGAAGGAAAGGGGAGCCATAGTTATCTCAGAAGACATTTGCCTTCCCCAGGGCCCCATGCTTTGTATTCAACCTTCAGAAGAACACAGGGACCTGGTCAGGGACACTCAGAATGGAATGAGGCTGACACTCTTACTCTCCAGGTGTATGCTGGGGAAAACTCACCACCTACACACACACACACACACACACATGCACACACACTTGCACCCAACTGGGTAGTTGCCAGAGTTCTTACCATCTTTATTGTCAACACCTGGGAGGAGAACCACTAGCAACAGAAGTTGCAGGAACAGCATTTCATTTGCAGATGTTCTTTCTTTCTCTTAGAAAAGTTAGTCTTTGATTTCTGTTCTAAACAAACCTACCCCACAATACCACGATTCTGACTTCCTTCTGCTACCAACAGAAAAACCTTTCCTTTCATCATTGTCTGCCAAAAAGATCTACTCCTTCCCTAAACCCTGGACTCCCTATTCAGACTTTCATTTCCCCTTTAGTTCTGTGGACCGCCTACTCAGACTCATGGCCCTGTTGCTGGAAAACCGGGACCTTGTCACCATAGCCAAATCAATGAACACAATGACAAGGGATTGAGGAAGAGAAAAAAGTTTAATTTTGCCAGCAAAATGAGGGTGTGGTGGGCTTGTGCCTCAAAGTCCGCAGTCCTACTGAGGCCCTAAGAGCTGGGGTTTTTAAAAGGAAATCTACGGGAAGGAATGTGCTGTCTATGTGACTTTAACCACCTGGTGAGAGAAAACTTATGAGGGTCCCAGACATTTTGGCACCAGGCCAGTTGTTACCCTTAGCTACAATGGGAGGTTTAGGGCTCCATCAATCAATCTTCCCGGGCCACCTGAAATTGGGCCCAGGGAGAAGAAAGAAACTGCCACCAATTAACAGTTACAAAGTTTACAAGGTTTTAGATAGGGGAGGGGGAGCTGTGGCCTCATAGTTCGGCATCCTCCCATCAGCCTGCATTTGGTGAAGACAAGAGAAGTTGCAGGTGTCAGCCTCCGTGATGAGTGGTGGATCTCGGTGTCAGGAGGACAAGGAGTCGGGAAAATTTCAGCTTCTTGATATGTTCTGGACGCCAATTTCCCTACAAGAAGACTACAAAGGATCCATAACTAGTCAAACTTCAGTGTGAGTCCCCTGCATGAGGCCACCTGGGCTGTAACAACTTGTTACTTCTATTTGCTTTGTGAAGTTCAGGGGTATGAAGGTTTAAAACAATTGATATCTACACATTAATGTAACTTAGAGGAGCTGGGACAGGGAATGAGTGCTTTTGGTTTTAATCCCATGTATGCTGGGTTCAACGTAGGGGAACTGATACCAGGGCTGGCATCAGCCACTCCAGTTCTGACTCTCCTCTCTGGCTTCCAGCTTCTCTTCTTGTCACCAGCTTCCATGGTGTTCGCCTCCCCCTGATTTATTGCTATGGAATGAGTCTTGTGTGGCATTGAAAAGTCACTTCACCACTAGGGCCTTTTCTTTGTCACTCATACAATAAAAGCATGAAACTAGTGGCTTCCCAGCACCCTACCTAATCTTCTCCTGCCCCTGCTCTTTTCTATCACTCTGTCATTCTTCTACTCTTTTGAATATTCCCTAAATATTTTCCTCCCCTGACTCACTCACTCCCCACCTCATTCACATCTCTGACTTCTCAATGGCTACTTTTTTTGCTTTTTCAGAATCCTATGATTGCCCTGTGCAACAGTACAAGTTACCACCAGTTCTCTATTATTCTTAGGGCATAACCAGTAGCCATCACAGGGGCCACAGAAAACACTGAAACACATAAAGAAAAATGCCTCTTTTTGACTTGCATTGATATATATTCATTCACCAAACAGTTGCTTAGCACCTGCTGGATCAAGCATCTTGCTACACTCATGACTCTTCAGTGGTTGGCAATGTGATCACTTTAGTCAAGGAGCTTTATTCTACTTGGGAAGAAAAACACTTAAGAACTATAAATCTCAGTTTGCTGAGATTTCTTATAATATATAGACTCTCTGGACAAAGATAAGCATGTTTGAGACAATATTTTCTAAAGTGGTGACCCTTAACTGATGTTTGCCCACTCAGAATCTTGACTTTAGTAGTTGGCTTGGGGTCTTGTATCTATACCCCTATTGTGCTGGCTCCCCAACATCTAACAGTGCACCCGGCAAGTGGTAGGTACTCAGAGAATATTTTTAATGATTGGTTCAGATATGCAATTATTTTTTAAATTATGGAGATCTTCAACACAATTTTTTTTTAAACATCAGAAAGGGTTACTTGTAACTCTGTAACCACAAGCCCTCCAGGACTGGTTCAATTGACCCCATCTCTTATCAATAAAGTGATTAAGAATTGCCTGTCAGAAAATCTGCAAAGTCACATAGCCAGAGCATGCACAAAAGAAGAAATTGTGACCTGAAATGACTGCAGAACCAAGGATCCTCCGGCCCATGGAACCCAAGGACCAAGACACAACCGGAACTCGAAAGTCGGACTCTTATCAGAAGTAAGGTGTCCCTCATTCAGGAAGACCCAGTGTTAAAATTCCTCCCCCACCTCATCAAAAATGTTTAGAGCCCCATCATAAATGTTCAGAACCCTTTCATAAATGTTTAAAACCTTACTATAAATGCTTGAAGCCCACCAATCAAAGCCTATCCCACCAGCATTTCTGCATTCCAGCCTGTTCATCCTAACCTCTTAAATTTTGCCCCAGATCCTGAATTGGGGAAACAGATCTGAGGGCACATACCCCTGTTCTCCCTGTAGATTGATATTGCAGAATAAAGCTGATCTCTTTTCCCAACAAATGGTGCTGTAATTAATTTGCTGCTTTATGCATATTGGGCAAGTGAAACCCAATTTTGTGCTGTAACAACCCTACTTGGTGAAATGAAAATCTTGTACAGTTTTATTTAGGATGAAAGCATGTGCTAATAAACATGGAGTTTACACACAGGGCCCTGCTGTAAATCTCCTATTACTTATGATAAGAAACCAGTGACAACTTGTGGGAAATGAAGTTAATAGATTATTCAGGAGTCATTTATCCAAGATTCCCTTCTTATGGTCCTGCTTGGATGTTCCATGCTTGTCTTATCAAAAATGGTCTCTGCTGGACATGCCAACTCTCAACACAAAAAAATCCATAACCATCTATAAATCAAAATTGGGGTGAGTTTATTATGAGCCAGATCTAAAGACCATATAGCCTGGGAGAGTCTTGCAAAAGGAAGGAAACACTCCAAAGAAGTGGGGGTGTACAGAGTGGTTATATAGCATCAAAGAGCGTGTAACACATATGATTGGAATGTCCCTTTTACAATAGTCATGAGGTTTCTTTGCCAGCACAGCAATTCAGTGAACACAGCAGGTCTGTGGTCTTGAGGTGGGTGGTCACAAGGCGAGTGCAGCAGGTCAGCAATCAATCCTTAGTTTAGGGAGAGATGCTTATCCTTAAGGAAATGCCAATGAGGGGGAAGTTACATCCTTATCTTTAAAGGCATTGTTCTTGTCTTTGGGACATAGTAAATACGTAAAGCAGATATACAATGCATGCTTAACAGTCACATTAGGCCCTTTTGGAAAAACAAGTTCAGGCCAAATTAGTTTTACACCAAATTGCTTTCTCAGATATTCCAATATATCTTATTGCTACTGCACAAAGGGCATGATCTGCTCACCTCGAGGTGAAAGCCAATCAATGTCCAAAAAAAACATCTTACAGAACAAAGACTACTGGCCAGTTATATAGGGGGCTGGTCTCCAGGTGGGGCAGGCATCTGGTCCCAGGGTGGGCCATCTATCTGATCTCCAGGTGGAGGCAGACATCTTGTCTTAGTTCCTGATAGTCTTTTGTTTCACTGAACAAGCATCTGAGACTGGAGCAACACCCTATATGCTGATCTTTTAGTTGTCATTGATGATGGATACCAGCATAGACTCTGCCTGGGGCTCATCACATTCCTAAGGAACTCAAAAGAACAAAGTTATCAACTTACTGCAGCTGGGAGGGGCCATAAAATCCCCAGAGGCTGTCAGTTAATCAAAGGTCATTCAAAGTTAGAATAGGGTTTCTTTTCTACGATATGGCTTCCCTTATGTCAACCTGGTACACCTCCCAGCTGCAATAAGATGATAACCTTGTTCTTTTGAGTTCCTTAGGAATGTGATGACCCCCGGAACAGAGAGCCTATGCTGATAGCCATCATCAATGACAACTGAAAGATCTGGGTATAAGGCATTGCTCCAGTCTCTGATGCATATCCAGTAAAACAAAAGACTATCAGAAACGAAGATCAGATGGACACCTCCACCCTGAAATCAGCTGCCTCCCCCACTGGGAGACCAGCTCCCCCATATAACTGGCCTGTAGTCTTTGTTCTGTGAGATGGGTCTTTCAGACATCAGTCAGCCATCTTCCCTCTTGCTGGCAAGCTATAATAAAAAGTCTTTTCTCTCCTACCACCTTGCCTCTTGACTATTGGCATGTCTTGCAATGGGCAGATGAACCCCCTTTTTGAGCGATAACAGTATCACTATTGCTTGTCATTTATTTATCATAACCTTCCTCTTTTGTGGTGTTTATAACTCTTTAAAGGCTCTTAAATATTTGTTTGTGCTTTGTATCATCAGGATAAATGTGTTTGGGCTATTCATTTTCTCATTTCTTGGTTTACAAGTAAATGTAAATTATATCAGATTAATTTAAAGAAGAAAATAATCTTTTGGAAAGTTAAGATTAGAACATAAAAAGCTGGAAAGAGTTTCACTCCCATACTTACAATTTTAAAAGCTGGATAATCAAAATCACAACTTCTCTTGAATCCATCAGAGACCTGAAATATTAGGGCAACCAATTAACCCTGAATCTAAGGAAAGACAGACTCATGCAAGGAAATAGGGGATGCAAACACTTGCTGACTTAGGACTGATGCCAGAAGCTGTACAAGCCAGTAAGAATAATTCAGCTAAAATTGTTAACAAATTACTAAAAACTAGCAGGAGTATATAGAACCCCTGAGAGTCTCAGACACAGGATATTCAGTTATATCTCTAGGCTTATTCCATAGACCTCACCAGGGGCTCCTGAAAGATTGCATTTAAGGATGTAGATCAGAGAAATCCTTTCTCCTGGTGCAAGCCTGAGGAATGAGAACAGCTACTGCATGAAAAAGGCAGAAAGTCCCTACCAGATCTTTCTCCCCTATCTCCCACACAGAAACAAAGCCTTACCCTGGTGGGGGAAGGGCAGAAAGCCCTGTTGTCTTGGGGCAGAGGTGAAGATGCACTGTAGTTGGGAGAAGGGGAAAAATGGGGAAGGGTCAGTAAAACATCCTGTCCTAGACTATACAAGGTTCCATACTGCTGAGAGAAAGGCAGGAACTCTTAAAGTTCCCACCACAAAACCTAAAAAACTAAGCACCTCCCTAAGAATGAGACTGAACCAGAACAAAGATTATGCCCCATCTCCTTCTCCCAAGGAGGTTAGCAAGCATCAAGTTACAAGAGCAGTCACTGCTGGAAGAGTATTTAGAGCATGAAGATCACTCCTCTTGAGGCACAGCACAAAGGACACACCAAAACCTTAGATGGAAGCAGACATTAAGAAACACCCTGTGACAGCCACATGCAAAAGAATGAAAGTAGACCATCTTCTATCGCCATACACAAGAATCAACTCAAAATGGATTAAGGACCTGAAAGTGAGACCTGACACTATAAAACTCCTGCAAGAAAATATAGGCAGTACACTAATTGACATTGGTCATAAAGGGATCCTTTCAGATCCCATGTCTACTCAGACAAGGGAAACAAAAGAAAAAATAAACAAGTGGGACTTCATCAGACTACAGACCTTCTACAAGGCAAATGAAACCAGGATCAAAATGAATAGACAACCCACCAGCTGAGAGAAAATATTTGCAAATCATTTATCCAACAAGGGATTAATCTCCGTAATATATAACACAACTGAGCAACAAAAAAACAAACAACCCAATCAAAAAATGGACAGAGGATATGAACAGACATTTTTCCAAGGAAGATACACAGATGGCCAATAGACACACGAAAAGATGTTCAACATCACTAATCATCAGGGAAATGCAAATCAAAACTACGCTAAGATATCACCTTACACCCATTAGAATGGCTACAATCGCCAAGACAAAAAACAACAAATGTTGGAGAGGTTGTGGAGAAACAGGAACCCTCATTCACTGCTGGTGGGAATGCAAACTGGTGCAACCTTTATGGAAAACAGTATGGAGATTCCTCAAAAAATTAAAAATAGAAATACCTTATGATCCAGCTATCCCCCTATTGGGTATCTACCCAACAAACCTGAAATCAGCAATCCAAAGAGGCACCCCTATGTTTATTGCAGCATTATTCACTATAGCTAAGAAGTGGAAGCAACCCAAGTGTCCCTCGACAGATGATTGGATAAAGAAGATGTGGTATATATACAATGGAATAGTACTCAGCCATAAAAAAAGACAAAATTGTCCCATTTGCAACATGGATGGACCTGGAGGGAATTATGTTAAGTGAAATAAGCCAGAGACAGAAAGACAAACACCACATGATTTCACTCATATGTGGAATATAAACTAACACACACAGAGAGAGAACTGTTTAGTGGTTACCAGATGCAAGAGGGATGGGGGTGGGCACAAGGGGTGAAGGGATGCATTCATATGGTGACCGACAAACAATAATGTACAACTAAAACTTCACAGTGTTATAAACTATTAATACCAATAAAAATCTTTAATAGGTGAGGAGTTGCTGCTTATGAATGAGCAAAGAAAGTGGTTTCTTGAGATGGAATCTACTTCCGGTGAGGATCCTGTGAAGGTTGCTGAAATGACAGCAAAGGATTTAGAATAATACATAAACTTGGTTGATAAAGCAGTGTCAGGGTTTGAGAGGATTGACTTCAATTTTGAAAGAAGTTCTATTGTAAACGCCATCAAACAGCATCGCATACTACAGAGAAATCATTTGTGAAAGGAAGAGTCAATCAATGCAGCAAACTTCATTGTTGTCTTATTTTTTTAAATTTCCACAGCCACCCCAACCTTCAGCAACCACCACCTTGATTAGTCAGCAGCCCTCAACACCGAGGCAAGACATTCCAAAAGCAAAAAGATTATGACTCATAGAAGGCTCAGATGATGGTTAGTATTTTTTAGCAAAAAAGTGTTTTTTAATTAAGGTATGTACATTATTTTTTTAGACATAATGCTATTGCACACTTAATAGACTACAGTATTTGTAAACATCTGTTATATATACTGGGAAACCAAAACATTTGTGTGACTCACTTTATTCAGATATTTGCTTTATTGCAGTGGTCTGGAACTGAACCCAAAATATCTCCAAGGTATGCCTGTACATGTAAGGGAATGTTATTCAGCCTTTAAAAAGAAGGAAGTCCTGCCACTTGTGACAACATGCGTGAACATGAATGGCATTATGCTAAGTTAAATAAGCCAGACAAAGACAAGACAAATATTGTATGGTATCACTTATATGTGGAATCTAAAAAAAAGTCAAACTCACAGAAACAGACTGTAGAATGGTAGTTGCCAGGGGCTGTGGGATCGGGGAAATGGGGAGAGATTGGTTAAAGGGTACAAACTTCCAGTTATAAGATAAATAAGGCCTGAGGATCTAATGTATAATATGATGACTATAGTTGATAATACTGTACTGTATAACTGAAATTTGCTAATAGAGTAGAATTTGTGTTCTCATAAAAAAAAAAAGAGGTAAATATGTGAGGTGATGTATTAATTAACTCAACTGTGGGAATCCTTTCACAATGTATAGGTGCAGCAAATCATCATCACATTTTACACTTTAAATATAGTACAATTTTATTTATAGTCAATTATACCTCAATAAAGCTGAAAAAATTTATTCTGGCCTATATAGAATTCTACATCCAAAAATTGGGGAGTATAAGTTCTTCTCAAGGATACATGATCACATATATAAATGGCTACATTCTGGGCCATAAAGAAAGTCTCAACAAATTTCAAAGAACAGGTAGTGTATGGACCCTATTCACGTTCTCTGGCCACAATATCTCTGGTCTAGAAGTTAATAACAAAAAGATAAATTTTTAAATCTCCACACACTTGGTTTAAAAACATACTTCTAGGGAATTCATTAATCAGAGGAGAAATTATGCTGAAAATTTAAAAGAAGTTAAGACAGTAAAAACATTCCACATCAAAACCTGTGAGACGTAGAGTTTTACTGTCCAGTTTTGGGATGCAGATTCTATATAGGTCAGCTAGATTAATATCTTTATTTTGTTGCTCAAATATTTTATATCCATGCTGATTTTTTGGCTGCTGGACTTACTAATAATTGTGAGAATTGTATTGAAATCTCCATGAAGTTCCTTCCATTTTCTCATGAAGTGGTATTTCAAGGGAAATCTATAGACTTTAAAATGCTTATATTGGAACAAAAAAACTCTGAAAATTAATGAGCTAAATGGTTTAAGATATTACTGAGTGGCCTAGGTGTGTTTTGGCAGTGGCAGTGGGGAGCAGTACCAGCCTGCAGGCTTGCAGACCCAGGACAGGAAAATGAGAGGGGGGTGAACTGAGAGAACCCAGCATGAATGAAGTTTCCTGCAAAAAGGAGGGTGACTATTTGGAATGGGCTCAGCATTTCTTGGCAGTGGCCTTCTTTATAGCACAGGGAAGCAAAGATCCAAATTCCCAGGTCAGAGCTTGAATTGTGAGTGCAGAAAACAAGACTGTAGGGACTGGATAAAATGGAATGCCAAAGGGGCACTACGATGCCCTGTTCCCTTGGAAGAGGACAGCAGAGAGTAAGATGGACACCAAATACCCTTACATGTGCCACGCCAAGCTGAATGGATTCATGAACAAAATCCAGCAGGTATAAAAGGCTATACTACGTATGTTGCCTTTTCCCATGTAGTGAATGTGCTAAGCTCACCATCTAGGCAGGTATAAAAGTAGTGATTTTCATGTCTGATGAATACCATGACAGTGATGAGATGACAGTTGCGAGGCTCATATTTGATATGGCTGCAGTACATTCAGGAAATTCACTGAAGTGCAGCAAGATTTTCATTGACTTTGATTCAATTAGCAGCAGACCAAGTCAGAAGCTTCAGTGAGTTACATCTTATTAAATCTCCAGAAGACTGGGATTACCCTCTGCTAAGAAGCTGCTATGCCTTTTATCTTGAAGTTACACATAACTTCCTACAGTCAGTACAGCAAAAGTAGACATCTAAAGAGCATGACTCCTCAAATCTTCCTGTCTCTCCTGTCACATGGAATCTACATCTGTTGAAATCAGTGATTTAGGGTTTAAAATAAAGGAGCCTGTAGATGGCCCATCACATAGAGCTGGAGTGAGAGTGCCTCCTCTTTTGTAGCCTGGCTTCCTGGGATGGCACGGTTCTGCAGAAGGGCATCAGCTATCTGTCATCCCCTGCATTTCAGCAGCTGCTCTTCACTGTTACAAGAGCTGGAAGGACAAATAAATAATTGTTGTGTTCTTAGCTAGGCTGAGCAGACACTGATTTGAACATCTGGCCCAAATGAAGCATAACTTATAGTGTCCTTGGAAAAAAAATAGGGTCCAAATGACAGAAGCATTGAAGTATTTACTTTAGAGGGTTAAGGGAAACACCTACCAACCCACTCAAAAAACTAGATAAGATGGCACATCTTTCCTGACAGGTGATGAGCATAACCAAGCCAGGAATACTTTGCTCCTCTTATCCTGTCCTGCTATACATAGGGTAGCAGCATGCTGTCCTTCTGGGGGTGAGGACTCCTGTTGTTTTGGCTTATTTTTGGTTTGTTGGTCACATGGAGCTCTTGCATTTAGTGTATCTGATTAATGAGTTGTTCCTGGGGGAGACAGCCTGTCTTCCCTTGTTGTCCCCAAGACCACACCCTGCTATGGTGGCAGCCAAGGTTGTGTGGATGGGATGGGTGGGACATCCACCCACTTCTTCCCCTATGTGGAAATATGTCACCACTCTTCCATGTGCCAGCACAGTTCATTTCCAAGGCCACTATACAAGAGGAGAGTAAATTAATTCCTCTCCTGTGAGAAATTCAGTCCACCTGAGGTGGTTTATTCCAGATCTATTGGCGACGGGAGCTCATTTGTGCTCCTGGTGCCATGCTTTCACTGATACAAATCTCAATTTCTAATCACCGTGAACTGGGGAATGCATGCATGGCTGTGCCCCTTGTCTTTAACCTCATTTAAGTTTTATTAAACATGCTCAGTACCTTTGTTGAGAAAATGGTTTCTTTATCCTAAGAGTTATTAGCTTTTTAAAGTGCTCTTATATTTTCATGCTCACAAAGGAACAAGTCTGAGGATCTTCATTATGGGGTATCAGAAGTAACTTGGGTCCCTCAACAGGAGACATGATAGATGCTATGTGGAGGACACACACCTTATTATGCAACAGTTAGAAACAACAGATTAAATGTACATATAGCAATAGGGGTAAATCTTAAAACAATTGTAGGGGGAAAGGTAAGAAAGAGTGAGATATATCCATATATCAAACACCGTTTATGAAAATTTAAAATGCAGGCACACAAAACAATTTGCAAGGACATATATAAACAAAAAGTTACCCATTAAACGTTTTTAAATGGTTGCCTATGTATGAAATTGGGAATGGAATTAGGTAATGAGGATAAAGGTAATAAATTAAACAAGAAAACATCCTTTCCCAGACCAAAGATGCAATGAGCTGAGGAGTGTAACCAGTTTGACCCTCTGAAACTAAGGTCCAATGAGTAAATAAATAAACCCATAATAGAAGAATAGTAAGGTGTCATGGAAGCCATGAATGAGAACTGCCATGTGTGTGGGATTTAGAACTTCTACGTTGTTTGTGGAGACTATGAAATATGAAATAAAGAAGACTTGAACCATAAAGGGAAGAGTGGGCTGGGTGCAGTTTCATATTCTCATACTTAACTCCAAGAAGTATAAATAGAGAAATGAAATATTAAAAGTAGATTTAAGGACATTCAAGTCAACTATCTTAACTAAATTATTTAAAACAGTCCTCTTATGATAATGTTGGCAGTTGTGTCCTAAATAGAGGGTCCTAAATAGTACCTTTTAATTTATTTTTCAATTATATTCTTCTATAAAGCATGATTTATCTTTTCAGTATTGTTCTAAAAAATTTCTAAATCTACTGTCTGAGTTTTCTTTCCTGGTAAAGTAAGACAAATACGAATTCTGATTTAATCATGAATTTCACATCAAAATAGATAAGAAAGTCTCCCGAGTCCATCCGCATCCCATCTCATGACTCCATCATCCAACCACTATAGCCCAGCGTAATTGTAAATCTTGAGGAACTTCTACCAAAAACAGCTGTAATGAGGAGTGTTCTTTGTTCCCTTCATATTTTGGACCATCTGTGCCCCGGAAAGCTACAACCACCAAATACACAGATACCCTACTCCAGGGGTCAGCAAACTACAGCCTGTGATCTAAACCCAGGCTGCTGCCTCTTTTTGAATGGTCCATTTGTTAAGAATGATGTTTAGGGCCTCTTGGTCAGCAGCATGTCCCAGCCACTCTTCTATCTGAACTCCTTGAACAGCCTGAGGTCCAGGGGGGCGGTGGTGTCCAGACCCCACTGGGAGGACCACGGCTGGCCTGCAGGGGACTCTGGACTACCTGGGATCAGTGTGCACAGGGTTTTGAGTCCACAGCCTTCTAGACTTTCTTGATTTAAATGATGCTGTTGGGAGGTGGCAGGTTGGAAAAGTTGAGGTTACTTGGCAAAATGTTGCCACTTCCCTAATTTTTTTCCTTTCTTTTTTTTGGTGAGGAAGACTGGCCCTGGGCTAACATCCTGCCCACCTTCCTCTACTTTATATGGGACACTGCCACAGCACGGCTTGACAAGCAGTGCATTGATCCACGCCCAGGATCCAAACCTGCGAACCCTGGGCTGCCAAAGAAGAGTGCGTGAATTTAACCACTATGTCAGCAGGTTGGCCCCTGCTGCTTCCCTAATTTTTAAGCTTTATTATGGAGAATTTGAACATATACAAAAGTAGGCAGAATAGCACGATGAATCTAATGGACCCACCACCCTCTGGCCTGGCCTTCCCCTCCACACACACCCACAGCCATGTTCTGAACCAAATTCAGCCATCCTAGTCTCATATCTACACTCATTTTGGACTGTATCACACCACCACAATCACACCTAATAAATAATTCCATAATCCTATTAAATGTCTAGTGTGTTAAAGAAAATGATTTTTCTATTTTTAGATGGTTGAAAAAAATCAAAAGAACAATTTTTCATGACACATGAAAATGATATGAAATTCAAATTTCAGAATCCATGAATAATGTTTTATTGGAAAACAGACACAGTCATTCATTTATATATTGTCTATGGCTGCTTTTTTGCTACAATAGCAGAGTTGGGCAGTTGCAACAGAGACAATACAGCCCACAAAGCCTAAAATATTTACTGTCTGGCCCTCTACAGAAAAAAATGCCAACCTTTGCCCTCTTCTATAATCTCAATCACCTCCAACCTTGAAAGAAACTTTGCTTCTGCTGCAGCCCTAACTAGAATTGTATGATCTCATTCAGAGTAGGAACAGACCAACATCTGTGGCCACAAACGTACCACTTCTGGATGGGAGCCGAGACACCTTGCTGATGAGGGTATGTATTTATGGCGATGCCAGCCAAAAAGCTGTGCTGCCACCAGAGGGAGAAGCTGTCCCGGGCACACTCTACTCATGACTGGAAATGCCATTGATTTCTTTTAAATTGAAATATATTTGACATATAACGTTGTGTAAGTTTACTGTGTACAAGAAGTTGATGTGATACATTTATACTGCAATATGATTGCCACTGTTGAGTTGATAAACACCTGTGTCACATCACATAATTATTATTTTTGTTGTGGAAATAATTAAGATCTAGTCTCTTAGCAAGTTTGATGTTTATAGTAACGTATTGTTGTCTACAATTACTATGCTGTGTATTAGATCTCCAGGACTTATCTACTAGTTGCAAGTTTGTACCCTTAAACAACATCTCTCCTATTCCCCCACTCCCTAGCCCCTATTAACCACCATTTTACTCTGTTTTTATGAGTTTTGCTTTTTCAGATTCCTCATATGAGTGGATCATACAGTATTTCTCTTTCTCAGTCTGATATATCTCACTTGGCATAATGCCCTCAAGGTCCGTCCATTTTGTCGCAAATGGCAGGATTTCCTTCTCACGGCTGAATAACATTCCTGTGTGTGTGTGTATGATATATACGACACATTCATTATCCATTCATCCATTGATGGACACCTAGGTTTTCTCCGTACCTTGGTTATTGTGAATAATGCTGCAACAAAGGTGGGAGTGCATATATCTCTTCAACATCCTGTTTTCATTTCCTTTGGATATATACCCAAAAGTGGAACTGCTGGATCACATGGTAGTTCTATTTTTAATTTTTTGAAGTACTTCCATACTGTTTTCCACAGTGGCTGAACCAATTTACATTCCCACCAACAGTGCACAAAGGTTTCCTTTTCTCCACATCCTCGCCAACACTTGTTATCTCTTATCTTCATGATGCTAACCATTCTAACAGATGTGAGGTGATATTGTGCTTTTATTTGCACTTCTCTGATGATTAGTACCTTTTGATGTACATATTGGCCATTTGGATATCTTCTTTGGAAAAACATTTATTTAGTTCCTCTGCCTATTTTTTAATCAGATTGTTTGGGTTTTTTTGTTGTTGTTGTTATTGACTTGTACGAGTTCTTTATATATTTTGGATATTAACCCCTTATCTAATATATGCTTTGCAAGTATTTTCTTTGAAATGCTATTGATTTTTGCCTCAAGACAGTCAAAACTCAGGTCCACCCTCTTCACATGTGTCCTGAGCCCAAAGGTGGCCCAGGGCCATTTTGGCTATAAATAAAACTACAGGGTGGGGGCCTGCCCAGTAACATAGTGGTTAAGTTTGCACACTCTGCTTTGGCGACCCAGGGTTCACAGGTTCAGATCCCAGGTGTGGACCTATGCATAACTTATCAAGCCATGCTGTGGCAGGTGTCCCACATATAAAGCAGAGTAAGATGGGCACGGATGTTAGCCCAGGGCCAATCTTCTTCAGCAAAAAGAGGAAGATTGGCAACAGATGTTAGCTCAGGGTCAATCTTCCTCACCAAAAAAAAAATACAGGGTGCCTGAAGTCTAAAAACAGGCATTATATTGTCAAGGACCTCTTCAATCTGTAAAAGAATATTACAATATTATCTATATTTCCAGAATTTTTGAATACCATATAGAGGTAACTGGATCTCACATGAATATCAATGTGATGACAGATTCTATAACATCAAAAACTTTCAGGATTTAGTGGTTTTACACACTGAACTGGCCTAATCGTCTGTCCTGTTGAAGACTGGGGAGCTCCAATACTCCTGAAAGCACTTAAAAAGACTTCAGGGTGGAGGATTAGTGGTCTCTTGCCTTACCTGGATAATGAAGCATGGCCTTCTCTGGAGTCCTAGGACCTGAGCTCACCTCATGAGCATTTTTTTTTTAATTGAGGTAACATTGGTTTATAACATATACATTTCAGGCATACCTCATTATATTTTGACTTCTGTATAGACTATATCATGTTCACCACCAAAAGTCTGGTTGCCATCCATCACCATTCACATGAGCTCCTTTACCCCATTCACCCTCCCCCCACCCCTCTTCCCCAATGGTAACCACCAATCTGTCCTCTGTATCTATATGTTTGTTTCTTTATCTTACATATGAGTGAAATCATACAGTATTTGTCTTTCTCCGTCTAACTTATTTTGCTTAACATAATACCCTCGAGGTCCATCCATGTTGTCGCAAAAGCAAGATTACATCTTTTTATGGCTGAGTAGTATTCCACCATATATATATAGCATCCAATATATATATACCACATCTTCTTTATCCATCCATCTGTTGATGGGCACTTAGGTTGCTTCCAAGTCTTGGCTATTGTGAATAATACTGCAATGAATATGGGGTACATATATCTTTTTGAATTAGTGCTTTCATGTACTTTAGATAAATACCCAGAAGTGGAAAATAGCTGGATCATATGGTAGCTCTATTTTGAGCATTGTTCTTAATATTCCATGACTTGGTAGGCTTTCTACCAATAAGCTCTTTTGTGTCCTTCATTCAATAGCAAGATTCAGTTTCCTTCACTAACTTAGTCTTAAGCATGTGACTTTTAATATGACTATCACACATACTTAAGTGAAAATTTTTCTTGTAGACTCTTCCTCGTGTAACTGCATGAATAAATCAGTGAAGAAAGAAAAAATAGTGTAAGTACTCTATGCAATAAGAGATTTAATACAGGCTATAGGGTGTTATAATATTGTTGAAAAGGAGAGAAGAGTCTAAGCTAAGAACTGCAGAAATGACCCCCAGGATGTTTTAATTTGTACCCAGGATCTGATTTAATCAGATGTGATAAAGTGACAGACACAGAGACAATTGCCTTTGAAAGAAGAGTGTATTACTTACAATCCCAAGAGAAGGGGGCACACCACACCATGCAGGGCCACGTTGGGTAGTACCAAGGTTAGTCAGGAGGCAGAAAGAATGAGGGGAAACCTTAGGCATAAGCCTTTATTGTGGTTTCCAGAGGAAAGGCAAAGCAGGGCAAGGTAAACAATTTGTGATTGGATAGTTTGAATAGTTTCAGCAGGCTGTGAGCTATAAGGATGGTCTCTAGTTGTTCAGTAACTGGTCCTGGGGGACAATTAACAGCAGGGGAAATATTGGCTTGGTGTGTGAGAGTTAGATAAAGGAGGTAGTTGGTGATGTGGGATTTGGATTGGTTGGTTTGCATATGAAAGGCATGCTCACAAGGGAATTCTTTGCTATCTCTAGGAATTAGCTAGTCCTAGGAGGAGCAGTCTCTCCCTGGCCAGCAGGTCCTCAAGATGTTAAAGGATCATATAATATAGAAAATAAAAAACATGATTAATACACAGGACACTTCACAACTGAGTCACGGTGATGACGGAAGCAGGAGGGATCATCAGTCTACTAAATTCAAAACCGTATCCCAGTGGCTATGATCCAGGGACCAGGAAACTGGTGTCAGAGAGCTTCTGCTACTCTGCTAACCACAACCACTGTGTTTGAACACACAGAGATCCGGAGAATGGAAACTGGAATGTGGGTGCAGAAAAACCTTATATATCCACAACTCTATTTGCCAATGAGGAAAAATATAGTAGGAAAAAGTTCTTCATTTCATTTCTGCCTTTCAAAGGTCACATGAGTGGACCTCCTCTCCTAGGCAAGATGGATAAACGAAGAACAGATTTACCCTATGGCCAGACACAATTAAAAAGTGGACAATCTATATGAAACAACAATGTGCAGACATGGGACATCAGGCATCAGTACAGGTCAGTGATCACTGAGAGAGGGGAAATAAACAAGGTGAGAGTTTCTCAGCTGTAGCCCAGTGAGGGAGATATATGTGGAGCCTCGCAGTCTCTCTGAGTTGAGAATACAGAGTTAGGAGTTCAGAGAGGCCAAGGTGGTTATACTTCACAGGGGCAGAGTACCAGAGAGGAGAAATCTGCACAGAAAGGTCCCAAGATCTGCAGTAGGTCCCCCTCCACTTAAAGTAGTGGGTCACAGTTAACCCTAGACCAAAGTCTGCCCTGATCCTAACAACACTAAAAATCAAGCCTTGGAAGGATCAGAAAGTTTTCTAAGTAAATTAATTTTAACCCAAAATGAAGCTCAAGAATATTTGAAAGAATACAAAAATATCTACTATCCAATAAGGTAAGTCCACAATGGCTGGTACCCAATCAAAAATTATCAGACATGCAAAGAAGCAAAAAATATGACTCCTCGTATCCAGAATATATAAAGAACTCTCACAACTCAAGAACAAAAAAGCAAGTAACCCAATTAAAATAAGGCAAAGAGTTTTAATAATATTAATAGTAGACAGTTCTCCAAAGAAGATATACAAAGGTCCAATAAACACATGAAAACATGTTCAACATCATTAGTCACTGGGTAATTGTAAATCAAAACCACAACAGGACACCATTTTACACCCAGTTAGGATGACTATAATAAAATAAAATGACTTTATCATGACTATATTAAAATGACTATAACAAAAAATAAATTCAAATAAAATAAGTATTGGTGAGGATATAGAGAAATTGGAACCTTCAATATTGCTGGTGGTAATATAAAATGCTACAACCACTTTGGAAAACAATTTGGCAGTTCCTCAGAAAGTTCAATATAGTGTTACTATATGACCCAGCAATTCCACTCCTGGGTATATAGCCAAGAGAAATGAAAACATGTATTCACACAAAAACTCGTACATGAATGTTCACAGCAGCATTATTCATAATAGGCAAAAAGTGGAAACAATCCAAATGTCCATCAACTGATGAATAGATACATAAAATATCATAGATCTATACTGAATAGTATCTGTACAAAAAAAAAAGTAATATTTCTCCTCTACTCAGAAAAACTCTTGAGTGAACTGCAATTGATCAATAGATTTTGGCAAGGAAGCCAACACACAGATCAGGGGAGCTAGCGGTAGATCAATGGACCCCCAGAGGCTGAGTCTCCCCAGATAGTCTTCAAGGAGTTAGATACCAAGAGTCAGGAAGACATGCAGGAAAGGAAGCCCATGTGTTAAGATTTTAGCCATTGTTTGGGGGTGATGACCAAGAGTAAAAATTGTTCAAAATTTTAGGAAAGAATGTATAGGTATTATTATCAGATTCATATGCCATATGTTGTTTCATACTATTTCATGTTAATTTAAATTATTATCATATTTCATCGTACTAAGATGCCATCAGTTGTAAATATACCAATATGTTAGGTACCACTAGGAAAGGAAAAACACTGCCAAATAAACTATGACACAGTATTTTTTATCACTTCATGTTTTAACTTTTATTTTTAAGAGTTTGAAACTTCTTTACACATAGATATTAACTACATATCGTTCTTGTGAATAAACAAAAGAAAACTTAAAGAGAAATAAATTGGTTAAGGATTCTTAACACTTCATAAAGTTGTCATAATTCCTTCAAGTCAACTTTAATAGATCTAAGTCATTTTATTCAATGACTCCCCATTGTTCTATGGTTTGCGCATAACAGAGTCTGCTGGTTGCATCCCCAAATTCATTAGTAACACAACCTGATATTTAGCTAGGCACATTATCACCAAACTAAATACTACATAGCCCAGCCTCATTTGCACATTGGGGTGCTCCTGTGACTGCTTACCAAGGGGCAGCAGAAGGGTTGCACCGGTTGTGTCTTACTTCTGAGAATTCACCTTAAAAGTGGAAGAAAGGACACGTCCTTCTTTTTTCCTCCATTCTGCTACCCAGAAAGCTATCATGATGGATAAAACGTTAGCATTTCATGCTGAAGCACGACAGTAAGTACCAGAGCAATGAGCTGGAAGAAGCCTGGGTCCCTATTAACTTCACAGAGCCACCTTTGAGTGCCAACCTCTGGATTTCTATTATGTGAGAGAAATGAACTTTTATTTTGGTTCAGCCCCTGCTGTTTGAGCTGTCTGCCTTAAGCAACTACACGTGGTCCTAATTAATGCCTGTTTCCAGTTTTTTGCCACTACAAAGTACATCCATAACTCATACATATATAAACAGCTGCAACAATCATTCTTGTACATAAATCCTCACATTGTGGTGCTTTTATTTTAATAAATACAGTTCCAAGAGAAGGATTTCTGAGTAGAGATCTGTGAATTTTTCATGTGAAGAGATTTTGTCAAATAGCTTTCCAAAAGGCTGTTTTAAAACATCATTATTTTCCTTCATTGTTGCCAATTTGATAAGTTAGAATGGATATCTCATTTTTACCTTAATTTGCATCTCCACGACTACTAATGAGGATGATTATCTTTTCTTATGTTTATTAGCCATTTTGGATTTGCTCTTTATGAGTTATCTATTCAATCTTTGCCCATTTGCTCTTTGAGTGTTGAAGTTTTTCTTATAAATTTGTAAGAGACTTTTTTCATTATTAATGTTAGCTAACTCTATCTGTAATTTCAATATAGATATTTTCCCCAATCTATAGTTGATTTATGCCATCTATTGGCATAAAAAAAATGTTCATTTTTTTAGCATATGTATATTTTTGATTTTATAGTTTCTGAGTTCCCATTTCGGTAAAAAAAAACACTTCAAAACTTCAGTCTTTAATATATCTGGAATTTATTTATATTTATACTTTGAAGTAGAGTTCCAATATTATTTTTTTCTAGATGGATAGCCAGCCCACTCACTAATTATTCTTTTACAGTGACATATAATAACATCTCATACATAAATTTATTCCCACACATATTGAGATCTATTTCTTACCTTTCTCTTCTGCACCTCTATTCAATTATTTGTCGATTTTATTACTATAGTATTTTTTTCTTAGCTGTCTATTTTATTTTTATTGAACTATATTTGACATAAACAGTTTGTAAATTTAAGGTGTACAATATGTTAATTTGATACATTTGTGTATTGTAATATGATTGTCATTGTAGTGGTAATTAGCACCTCTATCACGTCACATAATTATCATTTCCTTTTAGTGGCTGGAATAATTAAACTCTAATCTCTTAGCAAGTTTTCTGATTCTAATACAATATTGTTGTCTAGAGTCACCATATTGTGCATTAGATCTCCAGGACTTATTTACAACTTGTTGCATGTTTGTACCATTAAACATCATCTGTCCTATCCCCCCAAACCTCCATTACCACACCATTTTGATGACAGTGGCCCTGGGTTTTAATGTTTAGTATGTCAGATTCCATATCCCCAACATTATATTTTTTTCATATTTTTTAGCCATTTTAATACTACTTAGAATTTCATTTAACTTACACATCTTGGGGGTTAATTGATATCTGATTATATTAAATCTTCTAAACCAAGAATAGACATCTTTCATTAATTCAGAACATGTCTTTTCTCCTTCAGAGGATGCTATAGTTTTCTTCATATGGGGTCTGTACCATTCTTGTGAAATTTATTCCTAAGGATTTTATATTTTTGTCATATTTTTGAATGGACTATTTATTCCCATCTCCGTTTCTAGTTGGTTATTGCTAATAGAGAATAGCTTTGATTTTCATGTATTTATCTTTTCCACATGACAAAATCCCCTTTTAAATTCAAATAGTTCTTTGTTTTTTCAAATATGGTTGCTTGGGTTTTCTAGGTATACTGTCATATCATCTCTGAAAAGAGCTCAACTTCTCTCTTCCTTTCACATGTGTAGGGGGCACAGGTGTCCCTCTGCCTTAGCAGCTGGCTTTCAGGCCCAACAGAAGGGTGCTTCTGCTTGGTTTTCCAAAGGCTGCAAAGTCAGTAGGATGTCTCAACTGTCACAACTCTATGCAGCTCACCTGGTCTAGGCTTATGTAGCTGACTACACTATCTGCGTTGGGTTTCCCTTGATCATGGTGGTGAGAAACCAGCTCCACTTCCTGCCTCTCCTTTACCTGCTTCAGTACTTGAAAGTCTGAAATGCAAAACAGAACATGCAGTTTTGCACCTATCAAAAATTGTTCACTATGAGTCAGATTCACGTTTTTGAGTTGAAATTTCTCCAGTCCACTGTCCTTCTTTCACCGAGATGTTAAGCCAATGTTGCTATGATAGCTGTGGTTAGTGTTATTAAAATTTGGAATCTGAGGGCCAGCCCGGTGGTGCAGCGGTTTAGTTCGTGCTTGGCGGCCCGGGGTTCACGGGTTCGGATCCCGTGCGTCCAGCGACGCACTGCTTGTCAGCCATGCCATGGCGGCGTTCCATATAAAGTGGAGGAAGATGGGCATGGATGTTAGCCCAGGGCCAGTCTTCCTCAGCAAAAAAGAGGAGGATTGGCAACAGATGTTAGCTCAGGGCCGGTCTTCCTCACACACACAAAAAAAATTTGGAAGCTGAGATATGAGCTGTATATGCAGTTTTCCACTTTCCTCCATTTCTAGTTATTTTCTGGAACTAACAGAAATTAATCTTCTCGGCAAGTTCCAACAATGCTGTTTTTACCCTTGGTTTCTTCTAACTGCCAACCACTGTATGTCCATTTATGGACTGTAAATCATTCTGTAGCCATCTTTCAAACTGAGCACATTATAATCCACAGGAATTTCAGAAGTCAGTATTAAATTCTAAGTCCATCTTAAGACTTCAAATAAATTTTCAAATACAGTCACAGCAAGTATCTCAAAATTCATTGACTCCAGTACTAAGAGTTATAATTTATCCAAGAGGCAGATGATTCTTAGCAATTCCACACAAATCCCACAGGTAAATCTTAGACTATAAATTCAATGTGCAAGAAGTATCACTTTATTTTCTATTAGTTAACCTAATTTCTAACTCTGAGCATCATTCCACTCTATGCTAGGGAAAACATAACCTTAGTTTTTCCTGGTTTCTGTCCCTGTCAGTCCCTGGAGTTCTAACTAACAATGTAGCCCCTGGTGCTCATTCATTAAACCACATAGATTATTGCTACACTGCCCACATCACTTCCTGCACAGCCTCTTCAGATCTGGTGTCCTTTCTGATATTTCCGAGCCACAATTATGAATATGGGAGTTTTGTTAAAGATCCCATGATCTGCTGCCCAGTAGTGCCACACATTCTCTCTGGGATCTTGTCACCTCCCTGGTGGGGCGGCTGGAAAGAAGGGGGCAAGCTCCATCTGCCCTTGGAACCCACAAATAGCTCTCCCCCATTAGCAAAATCTTGTTCATTGGGAAAAACCCTTTCCTGTTTCTTATTTTGTCAAGACTTTCTGTTTATGCCTGGATATCCTATCCCCACTATAATCACTAAACATTTGGAAAAATAACCTAAAATGACTAGGAAGATATTTGTTTTCTATTCTGCCATGTTCTTCCCAGGGGGCAAAGAGCAATGTGTATCTGACATGGACAAGGGGAATGAAAGATAAAATTTCAAGGAAAGTAATAAAGACATATGTTAAAATATCAAAATATGATCCAGATACAGAACTTTAGGATTTTTCAAAAGGAGATGTATTAAAAACTAAATAATAAATAAACTAAGAAAAGCCAGACCAAACAAAATGAAAATGGCCTAGTTTCCAGATTAATGGCCAATCTCCAATGTCCACTTAACTTAAAAATCACATAAGAACTATGAACACTGATCACTGAGACCCTCACGTGCCCCCTGCCCCACTAGAAAAAGGCAAAAGTGTTTGTATTTATTTTCTCCACAAGAACAAGAAAAGGTAAAAGGGGCCCCAAGAGCATCAAGTGCCTCAGTCTAGAGCCAACGAATCCATACTATTACTAAAGTATCAGCTGCCGCAGAGAAACAAGTGAGGAGAAAGCAGAATTTTTTTCCAAAAAATATTTATTTAAATACTTTCAAAAATACATAATTTTTATGAGATTCCAATGATCCTTTAGCAGCTTCTTTGTTCTAAAGCGTCCTTTGCTTTGTTTTTCTTGTTCGCCTTTTTCTTTTCTGCCTTTTGTTTTCCTTTGCAAATTGGATTATTTTTACCTCTGCAGAAGAGGTTTTTGGTAAAAGTTACCTGACTCCTTTTGTTTTGATTAACTGACCTTGTCCAACAGTCCTTTAATATTGCCCTATCTAGAATGCTATAGGCGTGTTAGTGTCATAGGTGACACCGAGGTGTTTGTTCATCTCCACGTCCTCCTACTCCCACCACTACCTTCAGCCCTCCAAACTCTAAAATATCTGTCCACAAACAAGGCCTCTAGTTGGTTTTCATTGCTGCCAAGCAGATCAAGGAACTTGTCAATGTTTGCCCTGTGTTCTGAAAACAAACCATTAATGATAAAAGGTACTAGCAGCACCAAATCTGGTATGATAAAGGAAATGTGTTATTATCCAATTAAGCCTACAACTGTCCCCACCTGTCTACTTGGAGGCAATTTTCAAATCACATCACAAGGAAGGAGACCCAAGCAGAGCATGTCAATTTCACTAATTTGAGAAGACAGAGATTGAAGTTCAAAGAGTCTCAGTGACCCGTCTAAAATGTCAAGGTCTAACACACCTGCAACTGGAGTTCCAAGTTCAAGAAGCTCAAGCTCAACAAACCTTAAGTTTCTCTCTCTCTCTCTCTCTCACACACACACACTGGGGCATATTGAAATCAAGTTTCTAAACAAAAGAAAGAAAACATTTTTAAAGCAACCAGGAGATAAGATGTTTTACATATATGGGGGAAAATAAGAATAAATACAGACCTCTTGTCAGTAACAATGCAAACCAGAAGGCAGTGGAACATCTGTAATGTGCTTAGAAAATTATCAAATCAGAATTCTATATCCAGCAAGTATCTTTCAAAAATGAAGGCAGAACAAAAGCTATTTCAGAAAATAAAAGCTGAGTGAATTTGTTGTCAACAGATCTGCAATGTAAAGAAATATAAAAGGAATTTCTTCTGGTTGAAGAAATGAACTAGACGAAAACTTAGATCTACAGAAAAGAATGAAGAGTGCTAGAAATGGTAAATACATCAGTAAATATTCAAGAATTTTCTTATTTTTAAACTAATTTTAAAGATAACTGTTTACAACAAAAATAATGACCACGTATTGTATGGTTAAATTCATATATGAAAGTAAAATGTATGACAAAAATACACAAAGAATAGGAGGGGAGAAATGGAAATACATTGTGCATGTCTTACAATATATGCAAAGCAATATAATATTATTTAAAGGTAGCCTGTGATAGATTAAAAAAACATATTGTAAATCCTAGAGCAACCACTAAAAAAAAAATTTAAAGAGGCATAGCCAATAAGCCACTAGTAGAGATAAAATAGAATCCTAAAAAGGAAAAAGAACAGATGAGACGAATAGAAAATGAATGGCAAGAGAGTAGACTTAACCCATACCAAAAATTACATTAAAGTTAAATTGAATACATTGCATGTAAATAGTCAAAACCCTCTCATAAAAAAGCAGAAATTGTCATATAAGATTAAAAAAAAGAGCAAAACCCGACTATTTGCTGTCTACAGAAAACACACTTTATGAATAAAGATATATACAGGTTAAAAGTAGAAGATGGAAGAATATATAATAAGTAAACCCTAATAATAAGAAAGCAAGAGTGGCTATTTTAATGTTAGACAAAGTAGACTTGAGGATAAAGAATACCAGAAATAAAAGGGGGCTTTTAATAATGATAAAAGAGTCAATTTATCAAGAAAACGTAATCTTAAATGTGCATGCACATAATAATAGAACTTTAAAATACATGAAGCAAAAACTGACAGAAATGAAAGGGAAATAGATAAATCCATTATAGTTGAATATTTCAACTCTTCTATCTCAGTAAGTAACAGAGCAAGTAGACCAAAAATTAGAAAGGATATAGAAGACTTGAAGAACAATGTCAGCTAACAACCTAAGTGACATTTATAGAACAATCCAACCAACAACAGCAGAATAAATATTCTTCTCAAGTGCACATGGAACATTCCCCAAGATCAACTACATGGTGGGCCTAAAACAAGTCTCAGTAGATTTTAAAAGATTGAAATCACACAGAGTATGTTTTCTGACCAAAAGGGAATCAAATTAAAAGTTAATAACTGATTAATAAAAAATTAAGATGATATATGGAAAATTCCCAAATATTTGGAAATTAAACACACTTTTAAATAACCCATGGGTCAAAAAGTTAAACATGCTTACTGTTCAACTCAGTAATTCCACTCTTAGTTGTTTACTCAAGATAAATAAAAACATATGTCCACAAAAACACTTGCACATGAATGATCATAGCGGTCTTATTCCTAACAACCCAGAAGTATAAATAACCAAATTTTCATCAGTAGGTTAATGGATAATTGTGGTGTGCCCATACAGGAAAATACTACACAAAAATGAAAAGGAATGAACTACTGATACACACAACAACATGGATGAATCTCAAAAACATTAGGTCAAGTGAAAAACAAGCACAATTCCATTTATATAAAATTCTCAAATTGGTGAAACTAATCTATAGAGACAGAAATCACATCAGTGGCTGCCTGAGGCCAGGGGTTGGGGGCATTGTTAACAGAGTGACAAGAGGGACCTTGGGGGAATTGGAAAGTTTCTGTCTTTTGGGAAGATGAAAAAGTAGTTACATGAGTGTATATATTAGTTAAAATTCATTGAACTGTACACTTAAGAGCATTTTTTGTATATAAATTACACCTCAATTATGTTTATTACGTTAAAAAAAAGTGTTGAGCCAGCCCTGATGACCTAGGGGTTAAAGTTCAGCACTCACCACTTGGGCAGCCCAGGTTCACTTTCTGGGTGAAGAACCACACCACTTAACTGTCAACTGCCATGCTGTGGTGGCAGCTCACGTAGAAGAACTAGAATGACTTACAACTAGGATATACAACTATGTACTGGGGCTTTAAGGAGGAAAAAAAAAAGTGGAAGATTGGCAACAGATGTTAGCTCAGGGCAAATCGTTCCCTGCAAAAAAAAAGTGTTGAGTATCACTGATAAAATTTTAGGAGGGTGTGGTCAAGAGAGAAATATATTTCTGGATGGCTCAGAGAAGTTTTCATTAAAGCTAAATCTTGGGGCCGCCTGGTGGCGCAGCGGTTTAGTCCGCGCTTGGCAGCCCGGGGTTTGCGAGTTCGGATCCCGGGCACCTGCCGACGCACTGCCTGTCAGCCATGCCGTGGTGGCGTCCCATATAACGTGGAGGAAGATGGGCACGGATGTTAGCCCAGGGCCAGTCTTCCTCAGCAAAAAGGGGAGGATTGGCAACAGATGTTAGCTCAGGGCTGGTCTTCCCCACAAAAAAAAAAAAAAAAAAAAGCTAAATCTTGAAGAAGGGTAAGATGTCAACATTCAGGAAAGTAAACAGGAGAACAGAAAAGAATGGAGCATCTATGGAATAATAAGTGGAAGACAGGTTGCCACTGGAGCATAATTATTGCAAATGGCCACCCAAGGATTCTGGCCTTTATCAGGCAGGCAAGGGAGAGCCAAGGAATATTTATGAAAGGAAATGATGTGTGTGCTTAGGAAGAGTAACACAGCAATGTTGTGTAGTATGGACTGGAGAAAGAAAAGGTCCTGCCACAGCCTAAGGGAGAGGCGAGGAGGATCTGAACACAGATAGGAACAATTGCAGAAAGAGTCAACGGTGCAGAGACCAGATGGCAGGAGAGGGTGCATGGTGAGGCAGCAGCAACCCCATGCACCCATCATGTATGGGAGAGGTTTTTCAGTGAAGGGGGAATAACTGTATTGTGCTTCAAAAGGGAAACAAAGTCTAGCATAGGTTTTTCGTTTTTGTTTTTGTTTTTGAAACTTCACAGGCTGTCTGTGAACACTAGAATGCCAAAGTAAGGAGACTGTGAATGGCAAGACCCTGAGCTATGCCAGAAAAGCCCAGATGCAAGCGTTGGGCTTAGCAAAGGTCGACATTTCTTCTGCAGATGGAGATGAGCAGAAAACCACCCTTTGAGCCAAGAAGGAAGAAAGATGAAGGAATTGTTGCTGGATAATCCTGCTTTCCACAAGAAAATAGGGAAGGTGGTTATCTGCAAGGTGAAAAGCAGGGGAACAAAAATGTGGAAGCACCCCATAGGGATGGTTCAGTAAAACCAGTAAAAGAAAAATGCAAGTCTTGTGAAGACCTAGCCAGAGTTAAGTAAAAGAAGTTGAAGAGGGTAAAGCCTTTTCTATCGCTGTATCTCAGATCAGGAACCAAGCTGAAAGTGAGGGAGGGTCAGGAACACAGAAGACAAAGAAGATCAAAGGGACAAGAGAGTCTGGGGAGTGGGACGTGGGAGTGGAAAGATACGTGTGGCCTCAGAGTAGAGGCCAGGCCCAGGAGGAGTCCAGAAGAGTCTGGGCTGAGACACTGCACAGCACAAACAGAAAGTAAATCAACAGAAAATCTGTCTGAGCCAGTCCCAGTTTACACCTGCCCTGGCTTAATACAACTGTCCTCTAATTACACCCTAAACAACGGAGGCCCCAGTGAATGAGAGGAGCAGGTACATTAAAAGTGGGGCACGTAATGACTCATGAGGATGGTTTTGGCAAAGAATCAAATCTAAGCTCTTGGAGGAAGAGCTACACCACATGTGGATCAACTCTGTGCCATAGACTTACGAGCAAAAGTAAATTCAAGTAATAGCTTTGGAAAGTTCACAGATTCCTGTGTATAGTCAAAAATAGGCATGTGTATCTGCTTAAGTCCAATCAGGAAATGGAAACAACACAGTGAACTACACAGAGGAAATTTAATTATTAAACTATAACAGCAAAATAACTCTAAGATCTAAGAAAACTCTACATGGAACTCTAAGGCTGAAGAAGAATATCCAAGGAAGAATAAACTTGGAAGGGTAAGCCCTCCCCAAGGCTGGAGTGTAGACCTCATTGGAGAAGGTGTAGTTTAGTCCCTCGGGTGGCAGAGAAGTTCGCTGGTTTGTACAGGCCAGAGCTGGTCTGCAGTCACTGAACAAGCTGGAAGCAACACTCCAGAGCTCAGGTGGGGGCTTGAAGAGAGAGTGGGGCTCAGTGGATACCTCCGGGGGACAGGCGGACTAACCACAAGCCATGCAGTGCAAGGGTCTACAGAGCAGACATGGTGCTGGGGAGAGCAGGAGGCCTTCAGAGCACCAGTTTCCATATCAAGAGGGCCATGAGAAGGTTATTGCCAGGCTGAGGCTGCAAGGTCACCAAGTGTCCACAAGCTCTGGGCATGTGGCTGAGGAGGCACTCTACCGGATGCCTTTGCACCCACTCTGCTGACCCTCCCTGCAGTAGCTGGAAACTGCAGGAGAGCCGCTTCCTCCTGCAGTGTCTCTCCAGGGCCCTCTACTGAAGAAACTTAACAGTGTGCTTACTTTAAAGGAGAAATGATTAGAGGAATTTCATCCATTATCACTAGCATACAATGAAGGATGAATTTAGAGCTGAATGGCAATAAATTGACAATCAGCATAGCACTCAATGAGAAACACGATATTCATAAAGATATCATTAACACATCCTAAAATGAATTCTCAGGATTTTCTGAGGTGTTTTGAACTGAGTGCTTAAAGGAAGAAGGATTTTCCTGGAGATATAGGCCTTTATTTCCAAAATAAATCAAAGTTGCTTAAAAGTGAACCAGAGCTACTGTAAATTCATGCTGAAGCATTTCCAAAAAGATTTCAAAAGAGACTTTAACAACCATGCCCTAAGAAAGTAGAAGGCCAGTGGGATTGGTTCACAAACTTGACACTGCTTGAGGAAGCTAAGTTGAGTACCATCACCCGAGGGCAGTGTGGTATCAAAAACAGTGACAGTCCCCACATTTAGAAGGCATTGGAGATTGCCACACATTTGCCCCCCACAACAGGTCTATGAGATAATCTGTTTTACTCCATTCAGGCTGCCATAACAAAATACCATAGGCTGGGTGGCTTAGAAACAACAGAAATTTATTTCTCACAGTTCTGGAAGCTGGGAAGTCCAAGATCAAGGCACCAGCAGATCTGGTGTTTGGCGAGGGTCCACTTTCTGGTTCATAGATGGCACCTTCTTACTACATCTTCACATGGTGGAGGGGGTTTGGGGTCTCTTCTATAAGGGCACTAATCCCATTCACGAGAGCTCAGACCTCATGACTTAATCATCTCCCAAAGACCTCACCTCCTAATACCATCACCTTGGGCATTAGGTTTTCAAAATATGAATTTTGTGGGGACACAAACATTCAATCTGTAGCATAATCAAGACAGACATTATTATCTCCATTTGGCACAGAAGGAAACTGAGTCAGAGGCTAGAACTCCAGTCTCCTGATCCAATGCCCTCGTTGGTTTACCTCACTGCCTCTCTAAGTCCTGCTTCAAATTCCCCTCCCTACCGGAAGCCTTCTCTGACTAACTGCAGGCCAATATTTTCACTTAGCATTCCGAGAAATTTGTTGCATGGCATTACACAATGCCTAAGAACAGTGGTTCTCTAACTTTCGAGAAACATCAGAATCACCCGAGGGCTTGTTAAAACACAGATTACTGGGCCCCGCTCCCAAGATTTCTCATTCAGCAGGTCTGGGGTGGAGCCCAAAATACTTTGCAAGTTCCCAGGTGATGCTGAGGCTGCTGGCCAGGAGACCACAATTCGGGAACCACTGATTTAGAAGCTATCAGCATCTTCACCCACATCCTAGGTTTGATCTGCTAGTCCACCATAGAAGATGCAAATCCTAATTTTCTTAAGCAAAGACTCTCCAAAAGTTTAGTCTCACTTTTTCTGGATTCCAAGGGCCTTGAGTGGCAAGAGACGACTTCCCTGATAGCTAACGTGATTTTAACTTGGCCTTCTCATTTCTTGGTATCAGGAATGTCTGCTGTTCCTCGAAATTTCCTGCTCTCTCCTCTCTAAGCCAAGAATAGGCAGACAGCTGGGCCACCATCACTGGAGCTCATGCCTGCCCAAGTGGGTTCAGCCCAAGTGGGTTCTCTACATGAGAACATCGTCTCATTTAATGGCTATAAGGAGGAGAGCCTGTTTTGGGTGGATTCTTACAACCTAACTTTCTTTGAAAGAGAAAACGTCCCTTTTTATAAATCCAGCTTCACAACAGAAACCATGTCCTAAAACTGGCAATATGTCATTCAGGACAAACTTTTTATAAAAGAGACACAAACTGCGACCCCCTAGGTTGTCGTCAGCCAGCAGAGGTGTATTTGGGGTCTCCCACATCCCAAATTTTGTAAAAGTTTGAGTCAACATTTTAATATCAGGCATGTCCACATAAAAATTCAGACTTTTACTTTCCTTGAAAAATGTAGGTTACAGCCAAGCCAGAGTCTTACTTTATACTTGACAACAAATAGCTGGACCTGCTTCCTTCAGACAGGACAAGTGCTTTCCAGACCACTGCAGATCCCATCATTCAAACACTGAGCACACACGCCTTGAAACCCCAACCCTTATCTGCTCGTCCTTGGTAGGCATCTGACTGTGCACTTCTGTTTTCACAGAACCACTTGGGCTTATAAACTTGTATTGTACTGAAAAAGAACTTAAATCCTCTTAGATAAAAATGTTAAAAGGATGTGATGAGAGCTGCCTTATGACAGTTCTCTGCTTCTTCAGGGTCCTTTCTTTTACTCTCAATTCCTGAGTGCTGAAATCCTCAGAACTTGAGGTCCCGAGTTTCAGACAGACAGGTGTGGTAAGGAAAGTCACAGGATGTCTTGATAGGAGCTGTGAGAGAATAGAAAGGGAGGAACCATTGAGGAAAAGGGGAGAGGAGAAGATATAAGAGAGGTTGAGGGAAGGAGGAGATGGAAAGGGGAGACTTACCAGCGCCTCCTAAACCAGAAGGTTAATAAGCCTGCACCGATCAGGAGGGACACCAGTATTACCCCGGTGATCAAGCCCACAGAGGCATGGCTCCGCTCTGCTGGGGGAACACAGGATGTCAGCCCAGGATCCCTCTATTCCAAGTGTCCTGGTCCAAGCACATGTGAGGGTGCCAGGTGCTTCTTATTTCCTCCCCCATTTAAAGCACCCACTTCTATTCCTCTGAAGTTCAGATGCCCCATCTTTCTCACGGTGTGGGCATCGGTAATTCGGTCCACTTCAGCATATGATACAGCAAATACGGGACGGGCAGTCATTTTGTAGCTAGGCAGATATGAGTCTAAATCCAGCTCTTCCACTTTCTAACACCGACACTCTGGGCAGATTACTTGACCTAGCTTAGCCTCAATTTCCTCATCTATGAAATGAGAACAGTAGTACCTGCTTCAAAGGACAGTTGGATGATTCGATGAACTGCTGTGTGGGAGTGCTCAGCCCACACGCAGGAAGCACTCTGAACCACAGCTACCTGTGTTATCCTCCCTTTCCAAGGTCCCAGCTCCCTCTCCTGAGGAATGAATCCTCCTGGAATTCTTTGCTTGCCGCCCACTTCTCGATCCGTGAGTTTTTTAGGCCCGTTTTTCTTGTATGTGGAACATCCTGTCTCAATCCTCTCTGAGCTCAGATCTTTATTCCCCTCCTTCCTGTATTTGGCATCCTCTCCTTCCATCCCTCCTGGTCAGAGGCCTCATCTCAGAAACTGCTCTATCCTGAGTGTGTCAAGTCCCACTCCTTCCCCAGTGCCTCCCTCTATGCTTGAGAACCATCTCCTCCCATTTTCAGCTGGGCCTGGGTCTTTCTCACCCCAGTAGAGGATGATGTCCTGGCCTCCTAGACTGCTGTGCCTCACTCGGCAAGCCAGGCCAGCCGCCTCCTTTGCTGCCACATCCAGGGTTACTCGGAGATACCATGTCTCATCAGCATTGGGCAGGACGTCACCTTGCTGAGTGCCTGGCTGCTCCTGATCACCCCGCATCCACATCACCCAGACGGGCTTTGGGTAGAATCCTGAGACATGGCACACCAGCAGCAGACGGCCAGGCCCAGGAGTGGGGCCCCTGGACAGCCAGGCCTCTGGCTTCACTGTATACAACAAGGAAATGGGGGATCTTAAAGTGAGGACTCTGTGTCAGAGGCTCCGGGCCTCACAGCAGGCTCATGGGTCCCACATTCCCACCTCTGGAGATGAAGTCTCTCATAACATCACTCCATTTGTGTTAGCTTCTCCAGGAAAGCCTTCCCTGATACTCATGTTCCCTCCCTGATCCCGTCTCCTGTAGATGCCCCTGCTCTGTACTCCTATAGCACCCTGTGTTCAGCTGTAGCACATGGAGCATGTTTCAAACACTGCTTTAATTGTTCATCTGTCTTCTCATCCTCCCCCTCGAGCAAACATCCTGTTTGACCCCCAGTGTTTATTAATTCAATTCATGGAACCCAAGGGGTGCTCAGTTAATGTCTGTGGAATGAATAAATACCCTCACACCTTACCCATCCTCTCCTTTCTCTTCCTGCAGTGCTCAAAGGGAAGTGAACCCTGGGATAGAAAAATCCAGATGAAGCCCGGGAATGGACGGCAGGGGGTGAGGGGGGCAGGCTCACCTTGCTTGTCCAGTTCTGACTTCCCTGTCTCAAGGAGGCCTTTGACAAATTGGGGGCAGGTGTCATTAAGGAGCGACTGCACTGTTTCCTTGGTCCCTTGGTCCTGGTTGAGCACTCTGCTGACTTCCTTGACCCACTGTGGGGCATCTGGGGCTGGCACCCAAGAAGTTTCTTGGAAACTCAGGAAATCACTTCCTTGAAAAGCCATATGGAAGAAGCTTTCTGAGGTGTTGTCAGGGTGCACCTCACATCCAGCAGACACCTGGATCTCCAAGGGATCTGAGGGGAGGAATGGAGATCAAAGAAGGGTATAAAGCTGGGAAGGGATCAAGGAGAAGAAACTGCTGTGAGGGTTATACAGGGGACCCAGAGTTCAAGGGAACGGGAGTGGGGGACCTGGAGCAGGAGGAACAAGGAATATTTTGAGTCAGAGGCTGGGATTTCTCCGGCAGAAGGAAAAATCAGAAGAGAGTGGAGAGAGCAGAGTCTTATCAGGTGGGGTCAGAGTCTCCCGGTTGGGCCTCTGCGTCCACTGTCTCCCCTTGGCTAGCTGCCCAGGATCCCAACCCACAGCTCACAGGCTTTTTGCAGCATTTTGACGAATTCCCGTACGTCCCTGGTGAAGCTGCTTCGATAAACCCAAAATAGATGCTGCAAATTCTCCCACTGCTGGTCGCTGAATTTGCCCTGGGACCAGGGCTTCAGGAAGCGGATAGTGTCCGAGTCGTTGCTCCATACGTAGGGCTGCAGGTCCCCCAGCCACGCCAAGCCGTCCGTGCGCGCCCAGCTGCGGTTGAGGAAGGACGAGATCTGCAGGCAGCGGAAGGGGAAATGCCCTTGCGGGACTGGGAGAGAACGGAGATTGGAGGAGCATAGCGAGTGGCCGGGAGAGCAGAGACAGTAAGGAGAGGGAAGAAAGAAAACCAACACGACAGGTGGGCTTGGGAGGGAGAGGGCAGCTCTGAGCCGCGCTCCCCATCCCCCGAGGCGGGGGCCGGGGGCCGGGAGCAGCGGGGTCTCGGGCTGGATCAGGCCCGCGAGCTCGCGGCTCCCGAGTTTCCGAGATGAATCGGTCTCCACCGGCCGCCATCACGCGTCGCCTCCTTTCCCAGCCCCGCTCCCTCTCTCCGCGGTCCCCGGCGCGAACCCAGGCGCCCTCGTCGCACTCACCCTGAGAACTTCTCCAAATCGGGGGGAGCCCCCAGAGCAGCAGAAACGGCAGACACCGCATGTCGCCGGGCGTGGGAGCCTCGCGGAGCTGGGAGCACTGAGCCCCGACCTGCGATCTCCTCCCTCCACCCCCAACTCCGCCTCCTCAGCGCAGGTCCAAGCCGCACTCTTGACCCGGTTGGTGGCCATTTCCCAAGCCCTGACACAGGCAGGACTCCCACTCTGGCTTGCCCCGGGTTTGCTTCCAGTCCAGTCTAGGGATCACTTTGTCGTGTGTCAGATGGCCTGCCTCGCCATTAGCTATTTGAGCTGCAAAGAGCCTTGGTCGGGCTCCAAGGAGTCCTGACACCGCCACTCACTGCAGTAATTTCTCGCAATCAGCTTGGCTAAATCTCCTGTATCATTGAAGAGTTTGCGATAGCGTGTGGAAAGCTTTACAACTATAATTTAAGTTTTAAAAGCAGGACATAAAGTTGTATCTATGGTATAAAATGCAAAGAACCATGTTAAAAATGCAAAGAAAAAACAAAGTAAAGAAGACCGTGGCTTAGCAGTGGATGTCTCTAGGTAGAAAGACTATGGGTAATTTTAATTTGCTTTACATTTTTTACGTCTTCCAAAATTTCTACAAGTGCAAGTATAACATTAAAATTAATTTTCTCAGTTGCACATTGAGAGGCTTGGACTGGGGTTGGCTACGATTCTTTAGGGCTTTAATATCCCAAGATTCTTCCAGCTCAGTGTTCCCAGCCCCTCTTTCTTCATGTCTTTGTCCCTGCTCTCCTCCTCCTCTTCCCCTGTCCCAGGCTCCCTGACTCCTTCTTCTCTGTCCTCCCTGACTCCTTTTGGAGGAGTATCCCTGGACTCTCTTCTGCCTCCTCTCACTCCTTCTGCCTGGCCTGTCTGCCAGCTCGCTTTCTCCTCTAGGTCCTCACTCATTCACTGTCCGAAACTGAGCCTCTGTGTTAAATAACAGAGACGATTACATTGTGTGCCTGGACAGCCAGCTCCCCACTTCCCACACTGAAAATAAGAGCGAAGAGACATAGTGGTCAGAACCTCATATCACGATGAGGAAAGGCCCCCACTTTGTCAAGTCAGAACCTGGGCAGCACCCTGGCACCTCCCTTTCCCTCACTCCTTTTATCCAATCCATCCACAACTCTTCTCGATTTTACCTCTTTGGAAATATCTCTTGAATGTGTCTCCTTCTCTACATTTCCACCTCCACCACTACCCTAACTTTTTGCCTGGTCTCCTGAAATAGCTTTCTTAGGATAGAGACCACAATCACTGGCATGACCTACGAGATTATGCGTGGTCTGACCTTGGTCTACCTTTTAACATCATCTCTCACCCTGGTCCACTTGCTCTCTACTTTAGCCTACCTAATGTGCTTTCACTTCCTCTAATATGCAAAGCTTCTTCCTGTTCAAGGTCTTTGCACCAACACTCCCCTCTGCTTGGAAAGCTCTTGGCCCTCTCCTCCCCTCATCCCCTTCCCAGGCTTAGTTATTTCCTATTCAGATCTCAGCTCAAGGGTCACTTTCTCAGGGGAGTCTTTTCAGACCTCCCAGGCTGTGTGAACAAAGGCAGAAGAACTTGTCGGCCTCACCTCCTCTCCTTGTCACCAGCTAGCTTTGTAAACCTCTCCTTCCCACACATGTCAGAGCTTGTAATTATAGAAATGTTCATATGTCTGTCTCTCTCTCTGTCCTCTCCTCAATCCACGGAGAATAGCCAGAATTCAAGGATCATGTCTCCTTCCTCTAGTTCCTCCCGTTCTACCAACGTGAATGCTTCCATCCTCGCACACTCAGCTGTAGTAAGAGCCTTAGAGAAAATACGCTTCTGCCCTCGCTCAGGCTGGGATCTTAGAGATGGCCCTTATCTTGTTAGATGCCCAGCCTATCTTATTATGCTTAATGTTGCCCCAAAACAGTTTGAGATAACATAGAAAAATTGTTTTTGCTACAAATAAGGAGTTAGGTGATCAAATTAGGATGCAAAATTGCCCAAAGAGTGGGTAGAGCCCTGGAGAGCAGGAAAGCTGTGAGGATAGAAGGGTCACACAAATAACCAATAACCATTCTATAGATAAGAGAGATGGGGTGAGTTTTACTTGGGCCAGGCTGAGGACTACTCGCCCAGGAAGGCAGTTTCCACAAAGAAAGAAAGCATTCCAGAGAAGCATGGGTTCAGTACAGTTTTATACCTTTTTAAAACAAAGATCATATATATCAAATATGCCCAGGATACACAGTCATCAAAGATTCAAAGAGATATTTAGTTACAGAATAGCAGGTCAACATGACCTTGATGTCCAGGAAAGGAAACTTATCTTCAGGAGTACTGATACTGGCCTCTGTAGGAAAGGAAATATGCATTCTTGTCTTCAAAGATTACATTCCCTTACTTTGAGATAATGTTTAATGCATCTTTATCTTAATGGTTAAAGCATATATACAATGTATATAGGCCATAAGTCAGGCTTCTTTAGTTCAGGCTCAATCAGATTTAAACCAGAATAGCTACCCCATATACCTCAATATGTGAAAATTTCTTATCAGAAGTAAAAAGAAAAATGGTTATATGAATCATGGAATAATTTCTAACTTTGCATTCTTCAAATTTCCAACCTCCCTTTAAAAACTTGAACAGCTCTGTTTAGTTTATCTGTACCTTAAAATTTTCAAGTGCTCTCCTCCTTTCAGACTTAAAGACAAGAATTGTATTTTATCCACAACAGCCAGGCAGTCCAGCCTTCAGAAGTTAGGGTTACCTGGAGATACACCAATATATTTGTCCAAAGGTCAGTTGAGTCAGATACTTGATAGCTATTACAACTTCTACTGCTTTCTTCTGCGAAGAGACTCACTGAATCATGGAAGAACGTTTCAGGGCAAGACTAACTCCCATATACTAGAGGCCAGAAAACCAGAGCACAGAGACATGGTGATTTACCCAAGGCCTCAAAATAAGCCATGAGAAGTCAGCCAGAGTACTTTCTGCTTTTCCCAGGAACTGGCTGTGATCCATGCCCCTAGATTAATCTTGTCTTTCACTTCTAGAGTATTTTTGGTTAACAAAGAGTTTTCACATATGCCATTTTGTTTAATCCCCATAACAAGTGTGAGAGAGAGGGATCATTATCCTTAATTTGTAAATGAGGAAACCAAATCAAAGAGAGGACATGGAACTCTCAGAGGCAACACAAAGTAATGACTCAGAGTCAGCACTAGAATTTTCATCTTCTAACTCCTGGTCCAGCATACTTCCTTTTCTCTCATGGCTGCATTTGAGATTATATCTCCTACTCTAAGGAGGTGGCTAAATGATATGACTAGTGTGGTTTCTTTTAACCTTGGGAGTCTGTAATCCCAGGTCATCACAGCTAGAAAAGAGAGTAGGAATTTCTTGTATAGGAGTGAGGTTGGACTAGAATCAAAGAACCACAGATGATCTGAGTAAAAATAGCCACAAACATAGCTGGTTATGGAATCATTAAGTTTTCAGAAGCCCAAGTATCATGAAGGCTTTGCTGGTATTCCCACCTCCTCCACCCCACCCCTCTTCCCAATGAAAGGAATAATGGGCACCACCTGCTGGCTGCTGGTTACCCAGCTGGCTTCAAAGTCTCCTGTCTTGCTGGATTGTATTCTGATTAGTTCTGATCAGCATACGTCGATGTGCTTAGTTCTTTTTTCACTCCTGGCAGTATTTTTTGGTTCTCCTTTTACTTCTAGGATTACTGTTCCGTTGGCTGGCTTGATTTGATTTTCTGAAATAAAACCCTCCCTTTGATCTCCCGAGTGCTTCTGTTTGCTCTTCCTGATTTATGTGAATCATAAACACGTATCAATATCTGAAATTAACTGATTCATTTATCTTGTTTATTTTCTGATCTCTTTCCTCTGGTCTTACTCAGTACTGTATCCCCAGTGGCTACAACACTGACTAGAACATTGTAGGTACTCAATATATATCTGTTAAGCAAAAAAATTTCAAAGCACATTTTCTACGTCTGCATCTATTCTAACCACTTTACAGCCATTTTCTTACTTAATCCTGGTAAATATCCACAAGGTATCTTATTGGTCTTGTTCACTGCTGTCTTCAGCACCTAGAGTAGTCCCTGGGACAGTTTAGGCACTCAAATATTTTTCAAAAGAATGAAGAAAGGTAGTATTAATCCATGTTTTATTCCTGGGAAAGAAAATTAAGTACAGAGATTTTAAATAACTTTTCACCTGCTTGTAAATATTGACTCTAGGACTATAACTCAAGTGTCTTCTCCCCAAATATCATGTTCTTTGCACTGTACTTTGCATCTTCCTTTATATTACCCCCAGGGAATGCCTGAGTCTGCTGTTTGGGGGGCCCTAAGATGGAGAAAGTAGATTAGAGTGAGGGAGAGCTAGGAGCTTCAGTCCTGAAGATACTTGGGAAACCTCCTCTCCCAACAAGAGTCAAACCTAAAACATATATAGATAGTGGGTATGAATGTGAGTGTGTAGTGTCTGTGTGTGTGTGTGTGTGTGTGTGTGTGTGTGAAAGACAGAGACAGAAAATGCTATGAGGGAGAATGGAAGAGGAAATAAAAATGAAACTGCATGTATGAAACTGCATATACCGTTACAGTATTCAGGGTAAGATAGCAACAGTGAAAACAGCAAACATTGATGGAGAAAATAGAAGCCTAGGGAGTTGTAGACACTGTGGATATACTCTTTATATGTTCTAAAGTTAAACAAAGAAGAATTGTGCATTATATGCCACGGTCATATAGCAGAATCAGAGAATCTAAAAATTAGATTCAAAGATTTCCACGCCATGTCTGTAAATCCACAGTGCATGGATATCTACTATGCACAGTAAATTGAAATAGGCACTGTGCATATCAAACAGCAATCCAGATCTAGATCTGATCTAGCAATTCCACTCTTGACTGCATACATAAATGCATGCCTCTGTGTACCAAGAGACCTGTTCATAGCAGCATTGTTTGTAGTGACCCCAAATTGGAAATGTTTTCATTTATCAACTCAGCAGTCGTACTTCTTTAAATGAAACCTTCATATTTTCCTTTAGTTTGGAGTACTCTCATTTATTATCTTTTTGATGAGTGTTTCTCTGTTATCTTTGCTATAATCTTATAGACTTTCCATTAGATAAATGCTGGAGTTTCTTATTCTCTCCTCTATATCTCTTTAGCTCACTTTTATACTTTCCTTCTTTTTCTCTCTCTTTGTGCATTTTTGGTAATTTCTTTAGAGCCATCCTCTACTTTACTAACTTTACCTTCAACTATCTCTATTCTGCTATTTAACTTGTCCATTGACTTGTTAATATTGGAGAGTAATTTCTCAGTTCTTGAAGATTTATTTGATTTTTCAAAAAAATCCTCCTGTTCTTTTTATCATACTGTCTTATTTTTCATTATGATTTCTATTCCTTCTTTTAGCTCATTAAACATTTTGAGCATACTTATTTTATTGTCACTTTCAAATTATTTTATTACCTTTAATTCTTGAGATGTGGACTTTCTTGTGGTGTCTGCTGACTCTTTTACCAGTGTAACTTGTACTTTTTATTGTGTCCTCATTTTCACAGAGGGTTTTATTGATGTTTAATATTTTTTCTGTGAGAGTCCCATCTGACCTAGATTTTCTGTCCTATATGGACAGAAAAAAGTCCATATAGAACTCTTTTGCATTTGCTTCTGCCACAACCCTATGAACGTCACTGGCCCTGGACCAGTTCTTGTGTTAATTTCTCAGCATGTGGTTCATATTCTATGCAGACGACAAAATATTGAGGGCTTGAACCAGTGCATATCACAACCCTGGAGTTTTAATTTCCCCAGGATATTTCTTTTTTCATTTTACCCAAGGCCCTAGCAAGTTTTCTCATCACTTCCCAGGGCCAGTGGGCAGGGTTTTCTTGCCCCTTTGTCATAGACTTTACACCTGTTAAGAGGATCCAGCTTTATGCAGGAACTTCTTTTGCAGAGTTCCCCCTCCCACAATCCCAAGGCAAAGTCTCCTGTCCCAACATGAGCAATACAAAGCCAGCCCCCAGCATTAAGCGTAACCAGGACCAAAACACCCATGAACTGCCCTCTGTCGCCTCACTCTTACTATTATGGGTGTAACACTTCTCTTTGTTACAGGAGGGTTTGAGCTTGACTATGTGTTTGAACTTGACTGTGCTGTTTATAATCTTTAGGTTACATGTCATTCAGCATTTACAAGTGTTTGAAGTCTGTGTTGGAATGGATGGGCAGTCTCTATTACCTAATCTGCCTTGTTATCAGAAACTGTCCACTATGTTTGTTATTGTTCTGAGCACCTTGATACAAAAGGAGCATTTACGATTATATCCTGTCCAGAAGAGGTCATTCAAAATGGAGAAGGGTCTGAAATCATCAAAATGAAGGACAATTTAAGGGACTGTGGATGTCTAGCCAGTGTTTGAAGGTCTATCATGAAGAAATGGGAACTCACTTCTAAGTTGCTTTGACTGGTGACATTAGGTCCAGTGTGGGAAAGTTACCAGATGACAAAATTTAGCTTAACACAAGGATGAGAAAATTTGTAGCTGTTAGAGTTACCTAATAAAGGACGATCTGACTTCTTTGTGAACTCTGCCAATAGGGATGTCCATACTGGACCTGGACGACCATCTCCCAAGAGATTACTGCATGGAGTTGGGTCTTGCAATTCTAAGATTCTTTGGTTTTGTGACAAAATTCTAATCTTTTGGGCTCACCTTTCATGGTCTACAAAATCTAAGCTTATGGCTTAGACATATCAGGCAGACATTAACTACCAGTGAAATGGAACAAATTTCATAGAGTAACCAAAAGATGGAAGAAAACACATCTTAATGGCTGCTTTCTCACAATCCCCAACTTTGATTTCAAAGACAGGAAAGGAGCACCTACCCTTTTATAATTGTTCCTTTTCCTCTCCACGACCCACAATTTATAAAGCAGATGCCTTTGAAGAGTAACCATTAATGTAACAGACATATAGCTACACCTGTCAGAGGTGTTTTTTTTTTTTAACCATATGTTGCTATATCTCTAGAATCTTTCATTCTTCTTCTTTGGGGATCGCTCTCTCGCTCTCTCTGTTTCTGGCTGTTCTATATGCACATCCACATCCAGCCAGGTCATCCCATTCCTCCTTCCTTTTCCTACTTTAATCTCCCCTCCTCTTCCTTACTCCATGGTCTCACCCCTCCCTTCTGCCCCAGCTCCTGATTAGAGTACTCACCCACATCCCAAATGTAAATGTGCCTGTAGTATTCTAGGGGCTCAAAGCTCTGTCCAGGTGTATAAAAGTTGGGTTTCTACCGTGGCTGCTCTGGCAGAGCCCTGGCCCTGACCCCTTTGGTCAGTTTCTGTTTCACCCACAGCCTACAGCCACAGTGTACACTTCAGAGATGACATGTCAACCAAGGTTCAAACCAATGAGTGAAACTTGAGCTTAGGGAAGTGAACTTGCCTCTCCTTAGGATAATGCTTTAACTGCTAATATGTTTTGAGCCATTTCTATGTGCCAGCACTACAGTAAGCACTTTACATTTATTTTTCTCTTTTGATTCTCACAACAGCCTGATAAATTAGGTACCATTGTAACCACATTTTACAGATGAGAAAACCAAGACATAGAAATACGAAGTAACTTGCCCAAGGTTATACAGTTAGAGGGTGGCAGAGATGGGATTTGAGCCTAGGCCAGGTTCTTAACTACTCAAGAATTCAGTCTCCCACCAGAAAAAGGGGAAGATGAGGAGGGGTCTTAGTTCCTCTGTCCCATCCAGTGCTGTGCTTGCAGCAGGAATGGTTTGGAGTATTCAGAGTGAGCCCAGACATCCCTGCATACGGTGATGTGCTTTTCAGCCCAGAGTTTTATTTTTCATAGTGACACTAAGAAATTGGGCAGGAAAATCTGATTAGCTTTCCCTACAGCACTTTTAAAATCAGAGACAGAGAGGACTAAAGGAGCCTAAAAAAGAGGAGTTAAAACCTAGCTTCCCCATTTTACGGGCAAGTCATTTAACCTCGAGTCTCGGGTTCCTTATTTATGAAATGAGAATCTTATATAAGGCTTAGGTAGGAGATTAGATAATGTGTGTAAATCATCTGGCATGTAGTAGATACTTAGTATCTTTTAGTTGAATCTTAATCCAATGTCTTTTAATAGCACTCCCTTTCCCAATCTACCCATTCCCATCTCCAGGCTAATTCCAACTCATCCATCAATTCTGATGCTGTTTACTCCAGAAACCCCTCTCACCACCACCCCTCACTGCCCAATCGGGGCTAAGAGACAGTGCTGTTTTTCTGTAGAACCTTGTGCATGCCCTCATTATAGCTCTCACCACACTGCCACTACCTACTTGACTGTCTCCACAACTCGTCTGTGAGTCTGTGGAGGAAGGAGACCGTTCCATTTACCTCAATATTTCCACTGCCACGCACAGGGTCAGACACATCACAGGTGCTCAATAAATGTTTAATTAAAGTCCTATTTTAAAAATATGTCAACTGTGAACTTAACTGAACACACTCTGGGTTTTTTTTTAAACATTTTATTTCTTTAGAGCAGTTTTAGATTCATAGCAAAATTAAGAGGAAGGTACAGAGGTTTCCTATATACCTCCTGCCCCCACACATGCATAGCCGCCCGCATTATCAATATCCCCCACCAGAGTGGTACATTTCTTACAACTGATGAACCTACGTTGACACATTATCATCACCCAAAGTCCATAGTTTACCTTAGGGTGCACTCTTGGTGTTGTACGTTCTGTGGGTCTGGACAAATGTAAAATGACACGCATCCATCATTATGTGATCATACAGAGTATTTTCACTGCCCTAAAAATCCTCTGGGTTCCATCTATTCATCCCTCCTACATCCCCAACCCCTAGAAACCAATAATCTTTTTACTCTCTCCATAGTTTTGCCTTTTCCAGAATGTCACATAGTTGGAATCGTTCAATATGATAACCTTTTTCAGATTGGCTTCTTTTACTTAGTAACATGCATTTGTTTCCTCCATGTCTTTTCGTGGCTTGATAGCTCGTTTCTTTTTAGTTTCTTTGTCTGGATGTACCACAGTTTATATATCCATTCACCGACTGAAGGACATCTTGGTTGCTTTGCGATTTGGGCAATTATAAATAAAGCTGCTAAAAACATCTATGTAAAGAGTTTTACATGGACATAAGTTTTCAGCTCCTTGGGGTAAATACCAAGGAGCATGATTACTGGATCAGGTATGTTCAATTTTGAGAGAAACCGCCAAACTGTCCTCCAAAGTGGCTGTACCATTTTGCATTCCCACCAGCAAGGAATGGGAGTATCTGTTGTTCCACATCCTCATAGCATTTGGTGTTACCAGTGTTCCAAATTTTGGTCATTCTACTAGGTGTGCAGACACATTTTGTTTTCAATGGTGATGTGAAAGGAGTTGCCTAGATGAGTCAATTGCTATTGTGGACTAGAGATCTAGTCACATGGTTCTCACCCAGCCTAGAAGCCTTCAGAATGTAAATATTTGTCTGTTCTGCCCAAATTTCCTCTAAGGCAGTGTTTTTCAGACTATAATGGCAGACCCATTAGAAGCTGTGAAATCAATTTAATGGGTCACGAAAAGCATTCCTGTTTTAATAAAATGGAATAGACTGAGACGGATAGGATAGAAAATATCAAGACTGAATTACAAATAGCAAGGGTAAATATTGTTTTATGAAACCATTATATGTATTAGGTCAAGATGGAAAATGTATTTTTTAGTGTGAATCTCAGGCAAAGGTTTGAAAGTCATCTGCAAAAAAAGCCTAGTTGTTGGGGAAAGGGGCCGTGATGCAGTGGTGTTCTTGTCACTAAGGGTGTGTGTTTTGGGTAAGGAACTGGCCAAAACAAGTGAGATGGATGATTTGGGGAGTAAATTGGTCTCTTCTTATAAAGACTATAATCGCTAATATTTATTGAGCAGTTTCTACATGCCCGCATTATATTAAGCTCTTTAAGTGTATTTTTACTTTGGATTCTTACAACAGTCCTATAAATTAGGTGTTGTCCCTGTGCCTATTGCAGTTTGCCCTATACCTATACTTTGTTACAAGAGACTAAAGTACCACAGCATAGAAGCCATGGCTGTAAGATCTTTGTAAGATTCTGGATTCTTTGTAACTTTCTCCCATATCCTTGTAGTGATTAGGAATAAGATCATGGGAATAAAAAAATAGAGGGCTCACTGTTCTTGTCTTTGAGAATAGAAAGAAAAGGAGAAATTGCATTAATCTCATCCATTTGTGTAGCCAGGCTTTAGGGGGGGAAGATCAAGGGATATAGCAATCCATGACAACTCAGTGGCACCTTGAGCCATTAAAGGAACGGTTACATCAGCCTGTCCCCCCTTCCTGAGCAAAACCCCCAGGGATCCTAGAAAGTCTCCTGTGACCCTCTACTCCTATTTTGACTCTCCTCTATTTAAAGTAGCATTGTCTCATTTTTTTTCCTTTTTCTTTCTCAATTTCCCTTAAAAATATTCTAGGCTTGGCCCATATTCTTTTTGGTTTTGTACTCTAATCATTTGAATCCCAGTTTTTCTTAGTATTCATCTTTAGAGACTGACAATTCATGATCTTTTTAGCCTGTGCTCATGAGATCAATTCTCTTTGAATACACTTTCCAAGTGAACATACATAAATTCCCTCCCCATCTCTTAATGCTCCCCAATCTTCTAGCCATATCCCGCTTCCCTTCTCCCCCTGCCTCTGTGTCCCTGCTCTCTTTAAGCATGGATTGGCCTAAGAATAGAACTATGTTTATGGGTTGGCTTCCAAGATGCGGTATTCCTAATGGTGCCTGGCATTGCTTCAGCTGCAGCAGCATAAAACTAAGTGTCTTCAGAAAATCAGCTGTAATAAATCTGAGATCTATTCCTTTCCCTGGTATGTGGCTAGTCATTTGAATAGGGTGACCAGTGGACCGCTGAGTCCCTCCCAACTCTAAAATTTTATGCTTTTATATATTATAGCTGTAATCGTCTATGTATAATTAGCCTGGGGAGTTTTTTTAAATGTAGGGTTTTCTATTCTTCAAATATTATTATTAGTACTTCAAGTGTCATTTTTACCATGTCTAATATTAACAATAGTTTGCATTATTTTCTTCCTAATTATGTTACTTTTAATATCTCTCTACTTAAAGGCTTACTTTTCACTTTGTAACCTATAAACTTTTGCAAGATTTTCCTCCTGTTTGGAACCCCTTACTTTGCCAGTTGAATACTGGAAAAGTTTAGTGTAATCTATGAACTTGGAGCATCTGACAAGATTACTGATGAAGAGCTGACACAACACCAATGACTTCTGTGTTATGACTTCCCCAACACATCTTTTGCTAGATCCATCAGAGAAGGAAAAAGATCATAGTAATGAAAATCTTGTATTCTTCTGACCACTAGAAGAACCCAAAATATAGTCTTCTCCATTCAAAAAAAGTATTCATTTATTCCCACCCTATATTTGGTGTCTCTAAACAGCTTCCTCACTGTGAAGTAACTATCCTCCAATATTTCTGTGATTCAGTCTTTCAGCAGCCTTTCATAGACAATTCTGTTTAAGTCTTTAATAAAATAAAAATCTGCATTAAATAAGTTTTCTGGACATGGAGAATGAGATAAATTTTTTTCAATTCAATAAATACTTAATGAGCACTGAGTAGACCTAGAGTTCTGTTTCCCACTGAACAAGACTCAGGCTAAGTACTTCCTCTCCCCACCCCTACAGGCTTGTCCCCTCCACCTTGACATCCTCTCACCCCCAGGACTCACATTGTAACACCCTCCCTGTCCCTCACCATCTCTTTCAACTCTCCACCACAGAATCCCAACTATAGTCAGACAAGTCGTCTTCTACCCCAGACAGGTCTTGCCTATTCTTGACTCTAAACCTTTTCACTGGACACACCTCTTCTCATTAGAAATTAAGCTCCATGAAGGCAGACATTTTTGTTCAGTGTTGTTCACTGCCATACCTCCCAGCACTCAGAACAATGTCTGGCATTATTGATGAAGGAACAGTTGAATGCAATTACTACTTGGTATTTAAAAACAAGTATACCTCACTGACTAAAAAGCATATTCCCAGAAAGTTTAGTGAAAATCAACTTAACGAATATCAAATGTTAGTTTGACACTGACTCATATTGCTATTTCAAGATGCTCTGCCTTGCCTTTCAGATTCACCTTGAGTTGCAAAGTTTCATTTTCTCTTTAGGTTAGGCTGCCTAATAGTTTCTCTACCAAGTTGCCAATGATCTGGTAGCAAACACACACATTTAGAAAAAAAAATTCATATAAAAGAATCTAGTGATTCATCCACTATAGGAAAAGTGGAGAATTATTACCTAATATAATTGTTTGGTAACTGCCTGATTTTCTAAGCTTTCTAATGTCAGTTTAAACCTATGAGAAGTTAAAATGATCATTACAAAAACAGTTAACACTCCCATCCAAAACACAGACCCAACAAAATGGCTATATAGATAAAATATGTATACAAGTTAACCTTTTTTTTTTAACTTTTTCCAAGGCTGCACAGGAATATGAAAACCCAGATTTACATTATAAAAGCAAATTGTAGAAGTGGAGACATATATTCCATATTAAAAAAGAGCAGTAACAACCCAATCAAAAAATGGGCAGAGGATATGAACAGACATTGTTCCAAGGAAGAGATACAGAAGGCCAACAGATACATGAAAAGATGTTCAACATCACTAATCATCAGGGAAATGCAAATCAAAACTACGCTAAGATATCACCTTACACCTGTTAGAATGGCTATAATCACCAAGATAAAAAACAACAAATGTTGGAGAGGTTGTGGAGAAACAAGAACCTTAATTCACTGCTGGTGGGAATGCAAACTGGTGCAGCCTCTATGGAAAACAGTATGGAGATTCCTCAAAAACTTAAAAATAGAAATACCTTATGCTCCAGTAATCCCACTCTTGGGCATCTACCCAACAGATATGAAATCAACCATCCCAAGGGGCTCATGCACCCCTATGTTCATTGCAGCATTATTCACTATCGCCAAGAAGTGGAAGCAACCAGTGTCCCTCGATTGATGATTGGATAAAGAAGATGTGGTATATATATACAATGAAATACTGCTCAGTCATAAAAAAAGACAGAATTGTCCCATTTGCAACAACATGGATGGACCTAGAGGGTATTACGTTAAGTGAAAGAAACCAGAAAAAGAAGGACAAATACCACATGATTTCACTCATATGTGGAATATAAACTAACACACGGACAGAGAGAACTGGTTGGTGGTTACCAGGGGGAAGGGGGGTGGAGGTGGGCACAAGGGGTGAAGGGATGCATCCATATGGTGACAGACAAATAATAATGTACAACTAAAACCCCACAATGTTATAAACTATTAAGACATCAATAAAAATTTTTAATTTTTTTTTAAAAAGAGCATTAAGCCTATGTTTTAAAATGTCCAGTTACCAATCAAGAAGCTGCAGTGGATTGAGAAGGAGTACAGTCTATAAGAAGCCATGACAAAGTAAAAGGTTATTGTCTGAAAAGTGGTGCCCAGAATCAGGTCAGAGGGCAAGGAGAGACTGTGAATCACAAGATGGGAAAACAGAGGAGAATTTGAAGTAAATTGGGAAGTAAGTGTAGAACAACCTAAAGTTCAGGTCATGAGCAAAGTGAGGACATTAGAGGCCTGTCTGTCTGGTTATTTTGGTTTATTGTGGTGCTACAAACCATGAGAAGCTGATGAAATATGACAGCGTAAGAGAACATATAAGACTACACAGGAAATCCTTGCTTAACATCAAATCTAACTTGTACCAGCTATGTCAACTTGGACAAGACTCTTACCTTCCCTGAATCTCAATTTCCTCATCCGGAAAGTGGGGACAATGAAAGCCCCTCACAAAGTTGTGATGTTTGGATCAATCATGATGGTGCATGTATTTGGTACATTATCACGTGCTGGACAAAGCAAAGCCCACAGCCCACAGCCAAGTTCCTGATTCTCGCTCCCCTCCCCAGACCTATCCTATGTCAGTTTTCTCCTCTAAATCAATGGCATTTTGGTTCCTAAAGTTGTTCAGGTAAAAAAACCTCGGAATCATCCTTTTACTTCTTTCTTTTTTCCAGTCCATCAGGAAATCCATCAACTCCACATTTAATATATCCAACATTCTAACACTTCTCATCACCTCCACTACAACTACCCTGGTCCATAGCACCATTTTTTTTCATTCAGACTATTGCAGTAGCCTCTTCACTGGTCTGTCCACCTCACCTTTGCATCCTACAGTTCTTTCTCAACTTAGCCAGAGAGAGCCCTTCAAAACATGTCAGATCACATTACTCATCTGCTCAGAACTCTCCAATGGCTCTGATCTCATTCAGAGTAAAATCCAGAGCCTACAATGGCCTTACCATGGCCTACAAGGTTCTTGCAGGATCTGGTCCCCTGCCATACTTCCCTGGCTCAATCTCCTATCCCTTTCTTCCTTACTCACTTGGCAACAGCCACATGGGTCTCTTTGCTGTTTCTCAAAACTGCCAATCAAGTTCTCATCTCAGGACTTTTACACTGTGCTTCCCTCTGCTTGGAATGCTCATCCCCCAGATATCAGCATGGCTCACTCCCTCACCTCCTTCAGAACTCTCTCCAACATTGTCTTCTCTGTGAGCCTTTCCTGACCACATTCCATGGAGTGCCACCTCCTCCCGCCACTGTCTGTCTCCCTACTGCTTTATTTTTCTCCAAAATATCTATAAGTACCTGATATCATATTATATATTTACTTGCTCAGTTGTTCACTGTCTGTCGCTCCACATGAGAACATAAGCAGCTTGAGGTCAGGGACCTTGTTGTGTTCCCTGTTGTTCACCCAGCATCTAGAACATTACAAAGCATGTCTTGCGCAGTCAATAAAATATTTGTCGAGTAAACTTATTGAATGAAATATGAGATTTTTTTCCTAGATCAGCTGTAAATAATAGGTAAATGTTGAAAATTAAGGATTTCAATTTAAGTAACTAAATACATGGTTAAAATGAATAAGACAACCTGTATGATATTCATTTGATACTATGTCATGACAGTCATAGTTAATGTTGGACAACAGCATAATGAATAACAAGGGGGGTGAAGGTGGGGGCCTGCCTGATGATCAGGATACAAAACACCAAGTTGAATCAGGCAGGCACTTTCAGTTTGGTGACTTTTGTATAAGTTCCCAAAGGGGTCAATTTTTTAAATTTTGATTTATAAATAGATTGACCTCCTCCTATTTAACTTGGTCCACTAACTTTTTGGGTTTTTGCCAAAAACATAAACAGTTCTACCTATGTAATAGAGGAAATTTAGTTAATTTTATTGGGTCTCGGTTTCCCCATTTAAAATGGAAGTACTAATATCTATTTCATAGGATTTTTGTGAATATTTTAAAAGATGATGTATATAAAGTTCTTAGTATGAAGTCTGATGCAAATTAAACACTAATGAATAACAGCTATTTTATTATTATATACTGTGGCATAAGAGGAGAGATATTTGGTCTTTGTCCCCAGTTACTGGCACAGAGCTTCTAAAACCCCTGGAATTTCCTGAGCGACACAGGGATAGTAGAGTATTTTGTTCTGAGTGACTCTTGACAGGCTCCTAGATAGCTTTAATATGGAGGCTGGCTGCCAGAAAGACCAAACCTTGATTAGACGCTTAGAACTTTCAGACCCACTCCCTAACCTCTGGGGAGGGGAGAAGGGCTGGAGATTGAGTTAATCACCAATGGCCAATGATTTAATCAATCACATCTATGTTATGAAGCCTCCATAAAACCTCCTAAATAACAGGGTTCCAGGAGTTTTCAAGTTTGCAAACACATCTACATGCCGGGAGGGTGGCTCATCCCAAATCCATGGGGACAGAGGCTCCTGCACTCGGGACCCTTCCAGCCCTCGCCCTATGTACCCCCTCATCTAACTGTTCATTTGTGTGCTTTATGATAAACTGTAATACTAAGTATAGCATTTTCCTGAGTTCTGTAAATTGTTCTAGCAAATTATCAAACCTGAAAGGAGAGGAGGGTGTGGGAACCCCTGACTTCGTAGCCGAGTCAGAAAGAAGTGTGAAGTGACCTAGGGACCTGATACATGCAACTGGCATCTGATACTTGAGGGCAGTCTTGTGAGACTGACCCCTTAAGCCTGTGGAGGCCAACACTAACTCCAGGTAGTGAGTGTCAGAATTGAACTGAATTGTAGGATATCCTGTTGGTATCGGAGAGTTGGAGATGTGGCGTTGGGAAAAACACCATATGTTTGGTTGGTGTGAGAGAAAAACCACACATACACATTGTATTCTAATATATCACTGGATGCATGAAACTCATAGTTACTAAGTGCTTACAGAAATTTGGGAGACTTAAGTTTAGTTTCCAGACCTAGCTAATGGATGTCCAAGATATCTGTGTCCTAATCTCAAGAATTTGTAATTATGTTAGGTAACAAGGCAAAGGAAAATTAAGGTTGCAGGTAAGATTATGGTTGACTTTAAAACAAGGAAATTATCCTGGATTATCCAGATGAGCCAAATGTAATCACAAGGATGCTTAAAAGTATGATAGAGGGAGAAAAAAGTCAGAGAGATGGTAGCACAAGGATTCAGCCCAACAATGCTGGATTTGGAGACAGACGGAGCAGTCATGAGCTAAGGCACGCAGAAGGCCTCTAGAAGCTGGAAAAGGCAATTCTCCCCTAGAACCTCCAGAAGGAACAGAGCCCTGCTGACAGCTTGATTTGAGCCCAGTGAGACTCATTTCAAACTTCTGGCCTCCAGAACTGTAAGTTGATAAGTTTGGTTGTTTTAAGCCACTCCGCTTGCGCCTACCTTCATCACTGTCTCAAACTGCTATCCCTGCACCTTACAACCCTTTTTAAGTCATAAGCCCAACTCATGCCTCATAGTTTAACAGTACATTAAAACAGGCCTTCCGTATCTTCCCATTATTCACAAACTTAGTCCCGAACCACTTACACTGTCCCTTTTCCCACTACAGAACTCCAACTTTCTCTAGATCTGCACTACCCAGTATGATAGCCATCATCCACGTGGCCACTGAGCACATGAAATACAGCTAAATGAATTGAGATGTGTTGTAAGTATAAAACACATACCAGATTTCAAAAACTTAAACATATAAAATGTAAAATATCTCAATAATTTTAAAATATTAATTGCATGCTGAAATGTTCATATTTAGGATATATTGTATTAAATACATTATTAAAATTAATTGTACCTGGTTCATTTTACCTTTTCAACATGACTACTAGAAAACTTTCAATTACATATGTGACTTCCATTATATTTTTATTAACAGTGCTGTTCTAGACCCATTCTCACCTGTAAATTTGGGATTAATCATATGTGTACAGCCTTGCTCTACCCTCAGGCCTGATGCAATAAGGGCTGCTTCCTTCCTTGACTGCTATTGTCCACCCTGGGCCTGACCTCTAGACACAGTTGGCCCTCCCACAAACCATGCAATGAGAAACACAGAAAACCTAACCCCGGGCAAGATGCTGCTTCAAGGCAATTATGCTAGACTTACTCAAGCTCTCCTACTCTACTATTTTACAGTCTTACAGTTTTGGCAACCTTGTTCTGTTTTATCAGTCCCACTTGACATTTTCTAAGAATCTAGAGGAGGAAAAAAGCACATAAAAAAGATCTGCTCACTTGCCAACTATTACGAACACTTTGGAGCCTCCTCTATAGCCTTGTTTAAACTTTTTAAGTTTACAATTAAAAAATATTTTATTAAAAATAGGTGCATAGGGGCCGCCCGGTGGCGCAGCGGTTTAGTTCGCACTTGGCAGCCCGGGGTTCACGAGTTCGGATCCCGAGCGCCCGCCGACGCAATGCCCGTCAGCCATGCCGTGGCGGCGTCCCATATAAAGTGGAGGAAGATGGGCACGGATGTTAGCCCAGGGCCAGTCTTCCTCAGCAAAAAGGGGAGGATTGGCGACGGATGTTAGCTCAGGGCTGGTCTTCCCCACAAAAAAAAAAAAAATAGGTGCATATATTATTTTTTAATGTACAACTAAAACTCCACAATGTTATAAACTAAGACATCAATAAAAATTTCTTTAAAATAGGTGCATATATTAAGTTTTTATACATGTGCAGATACAACTATTGGAAGGGAAATTTCAAAAATGTTAACAGTGTTTTCTCTGAGTAAAGATATAAACAGGTAATTTTTGTTTTGTTTCACATTTTATCATTTTTCTGAAATGTATATGATAATATATATATTGGGAAGAAAGGGAGGGAAAAAAACTTCAATTATAAACTTCAATTTACAAGCAAACAGCCAAGCCTGATAGAGCACAGGAAGCAAAGTCTGTTCCCCAACTCTACGAAGAGAAGAGAAAGAGTGGGTTTCCTTTGGGTTTTGCTAACCCAAGAACCAAATGAAACAAGCCAGGCAGTTTGCCGATTCTCTTTAAGCATCTTCAGGAGATCATCTGCAAAGGCCTCCCAGTGGGAAGAGAAGGAGATGGCCCAAGATTTTTGAAGACAGAAATAGAGATTCAATCAATAGAGAAGCAAGGGAGGATTTCCTGGGTAGGTCTGCCTGCACCAAGTAGCAGGTGAAGTCATAGATTCCAGAACACCATGTCCCTTCCTCTTTAAGCCCAGCCACCCCACCCCAGACACATATGGCCAGACCAAAAAAAAAAAAATGGATTATTTGAGAAAAGGCAGCAGAGCCCCCTAAGACACCTAAGGAATAAGATGGTTTCCTGCTCTGCCCCAAATGTACCTCCCTTGCCTCGGTGTCTCTCCATGCAGTCGAGGTGCTGCAGTCTGAGTGATCAAGGGTCACAGCATAAGGAGGGGAGGACAGGAGAAGCAGCACAAGGTGTCCTCACTCAGCAGGTGCCTCCCCCATGTCCATGTTCACAACGGCATCCCAACAGCCCTCCCCTATTAATGAGGAATTCAAGGAACGTACCAGAAATATCAATGGACTCCACCCCACCCTACCCCACCCCGACCACCAAACTGCCTTTGCCAACAGAGTGTAAGGGAAAGAGTAATCGGTTTTTAGTCAGACAGACTTTGGTTCTTTAATCTGCTCTATCACTTACAGCAGTGAGGCTTTGGACAAGTTATTTTGATTCAGAATCTATAGAGTTGTAGTCAAAGTGCCTAAAATGGGAGGGAGACTAGTCGGGACCACTTAAAAGGCAACTTGGCACATTCCAGGAATGCTCCCTAGGTACAGGAAGTATATATTCTAGGTGAAGAGGTCCCTTTGACCTCTCCCTCACCTTCCCTCATCCCTGTTCTCTCTGGACTCCCGTAAATGGAATAAAATTCCCCCTAATATTCATTTCGACCAGAAAAAAAGGAAGAGGGGCTAAATTTATGGTAGTCACACTCTTGACCTTCCACACGTCTCTCCACACACACAAACACACACACACACACACACACACACCTCCCTCTACCAAGGCTTGCTCATGACGATCCCAATCCTATTCTTGCACCTTATCAGAGGTCCTTGCATGTACTTATGTTTGAAATAGACATGTCATCCAGGGAAAACTTTCAGGAGCCTAGAAAGAATCCTTGGGTCTAAAAGAAGAAAGAGGATAAAATGAATCCATTCGCAACAAGAAAAATTTAGGTTAGACTTTTTAAGATCTCTTTAAAATAAAACTAACTCAAGAAGTCCCACCTCCCCTTTTGAGTAAAATTGTTCTTCCCTTTCTTGCTTCCCCTCCCATGATACAGTTTCTTTTCCCAAAAATCTTTTCCTCAAATAAGGTTTATGAATCACCTGGGAAGACACAGTGTGTAATCCCAGGGAATTCCCAATATGAGGAGGGCAGGAACACTTAACCCCAGTTACAAAAAGAGCTATGGGTGACTTCAGCATCTAGCTAATTCAATCCTTTCATTGTTCAAGTGAAAATGAAATGCATAGAGGGGAACTATTTAGTGATAAAGAATCTAAATGCTAGCTCCTGAATCCCAGAGCAACTTTTCAGACATGATGTGAAAAGGGTAAAGAAAGATTGGCAAAAATAGAGACCATGGTAGAGAACATGGTTTTGCAAAGAATTGGGCAGGTGAACATGGAATGGTTTTTGGTGTGCCTAGCTCCAGGGTACCTACATCTATCAGGGAAGACCTATCAGAATTAAGATAGCTGGAAGGATGACAGAAACTGAGAGGGGAGTAAAATGTGGAAATTTTTAGTTCCTCCTAAATTGGGACTTCTCAATGTAGTGTCACGATATGCTGGGAAGTGGTGTGACTTCCCAACATTAAATATAATCAAATGAAAACAGCTCCCAAACTAAAGAGATGTGAGCCTCTTTTCAAACCTCTTCTCTTCCCAAGGATGTGACTCGGAGTTGACCATATTTACAAAATTTGCTTGCATTTCAATGCCAGCAACAAGCAAGAAACTATTCTACCAGGGAAATTCCATCTTCAAATAATACCAACTCAAGATCTATAGTTTTAATATTTACTTTAATAAAATAAATCTAAGACTAGAAGAAAAATATATAGGTATTTCTGACAGATCTTGACACCAGAAGCAATCTTCAATATCCGGCACTTTTCCATGTAGCCAGTGACAAGCAGGCTGGGTTTAACTAATTAATGGAAGACTGCAAATGGGATGGAGGGGAAGCTCAGAGCTATGGACAAATGATGGTGAAAAGGGAAGAAGATTTAAAAGGGCTTTAGTGGGGCCACCCGGTGGCGCAGCGGTTTAGTTCGCACTTGGCAGCCTGGGGTTCGCGAGTTCGGATCCCGGGCACCCGCCGACGCACTGCTTGTCAGCCATGCCGTGGCGGCGTCCCATATAAAGTGGAGGAAGATAGGCACGGATGTTAGCCCAGGGCCAGTCTTCCTCAGCAAAAAGGGGAGGATTGGCAACAGATGTTAGCTCAGGGCTGGTCTTCCCCACAAAAAAATAAATAAAATAAAAAAGGGCTTTAGTGAAGATAAGAGCTTCACATTTACTCACCTATTCCTTCAACAAGTATTTATTGAGCATCAACCGTACTCCAGGTACCAGGGACACAATGGTGACTAGGACACAGTCCATGCTCTCATGGAGTTCATATTTAGTGAAGTAGACATACACCCAAATCTGAAAATTTAATACAGAATAATTAAGTGCTAAAGTAGAGGCAAACAAGCTTGGAAGAGGCGCCTAACGCAGCCTGGGGAATGGGAGGGTCGGAACAGGCTCCCCAGAGTAAAGGAGACCAGAAGCCAAGGCAAACACCAAGGTGAAAGGCATTGTGGACAAATCTTTCCTCCTCAGCTCATGTCTCTTTTACTTTCACTACGGCCAAGACAAGAGGACAAAGGAGTGGATCAAAAGAGGCGGGTAAAAGAACTAGAGGTCAAGACAAGCTGAGACCATGATACTATAACCACAAACATAAGCACATGCAGATATGAGAACACAGGAGGGAGAGCTTAACTCTGAGAAAGTGACAGCGATGATGTTTTGGCTAAGTAGTGGAGGTTGAGTAAAAAACAGTGGTGAGGAGATGTGAGGGGGAGATACTGACAGAGAGATATTCATGGCTGACCAACTTCTTCAACTCAAAGAGAACTGCCACCTCCTGTCCCTGGTTCAAGTTGGCCCCATTTTTTTTTAATGGTAAATTAGCCAACATCTGTAGAGTATGCACAATTATCCTTCTCAATGGCCTAAGAAAGTATTTTCTCTCTATTCAGTATTTTCTTGGAGGTTTCTGTCAGGTTGCCTTCTCCCTAAAGGATGGCAGAAAAATGTGTGTTCTCCGGTACACAAGGAGATCTGAGACTCGAAAGTAAACTGTTCCTGTCATTACCTGTACAGGTTTCTTCAGTGCTGAATGAGGCAGGAGTTATGGCCAAACTTTTTCTCAAACTCTGTAGATTTACAGGCTTTTTAACTAATGAGAACTCTGGTGTTAGATGAAATGAAAGCTCTGAAAGAAGCTTTGCACATCGGACACATATATGGAATTTCTCCTGCAAGTGGATTCTCTGAAGGCTGAGAAAGGACAAGGGGATTCTCTTAATTCTGAGAAAGGACAGCATGTCAACTGAAGCTCTTCCCAAACTCACTGTATACACCGACCCGTTGCCCTAAGAATGCTTCTTAGGGACAATCACATCTTAGGCGAAATCACTGACACACTTTTCTTGGTGAGATGCTTCTTTATCTTTCACCGTCTTCCTGTTGCCAAACTTTTTCCAGTTCAGATGCTGTAGAACATTTACCGATCTTTCTTGTAATGTTTCAGTATGCTCTGATACCCTGGAAATATTCTGCTAACCAGACATACTTGAGTAAAAAATATAAGGAATAACAAGCCTCAAATATAGGTTATTATTGTAAGAATCCAACATTTTTCTTCTGAAGTCAAAACAAAGGAAGAAAACCAAAATGAGGTCTGGTCAACTTTCAACTGTCCATTATCACTGCCCACTTTCAATTGTTAACTTTCAGCTATCACTATCCACATCTTTTTTTTTTTTTTTGAGGGGAGCACAGTACTTGCTTTATTGCATATTTCATGTTTTGAAGGACATAATAAGCAGATTCTGGAAGTTCTCTAAAATACATAGTAAATTACATACTATGAATCAAAATAAAACAACCTTAGGTTTAAGATGTCAATTTAATCAATCATACTCAAATTCAGTTGTTTTTGTTGGTTTTAAGCTGGAAAAAAGAAAGTATAAATATTTTGAAAGTTTAATCTTTTCCAGTCTTACTTTGCTTGGCATAACCTGCTCTTCATTTCCACTGCCACCACCAACCCTAACTTAGGACCCTAATTAGACACACATTATCCACTTTCAACAATCAAATGGGGCAAGACTGAGCTTGGGATATAACCTACTCATACATTCATTCCCTCTCTCTCTCAAATACACACAGACACATTTGCCATCACTTACTCACCTACTGCTGTTGTAACCAAGAGTCAGCAGTCCCAGACCTGTACAAACAGTAAAGGGGCAGGGAATGTGGAAAAATCTACAAAAAAGAAAACCAAGTTGAGTGCATTGAGCATGGTGCCAGAAGCTGGGGATATAAAGATGAATAAAATTAGATGATTTTATTGAAGAGGAAACAGGCTCAGTGAGTTATGTGACTGGTCCAAAGACTTATAGTGAACAAGTGGCAGGGCTGGAATTCAAACCTGGGCCTGACTGACTCCAGGGCCTGTACTCTTAAATACCATGAAGACAGACCTTCACGGGACCACCTTCAAAGGACCTAAAATCTAGCAGGTAGGTAGAGATTAATAAGTAATGTGTTTTTGTTTTGATAGAACATAGGGGAGGAAACTCATCTATCGTGGGCAGGAGAGGAGGGCTGTTAAAGCTTCTTGGAAGATGTGTTCCTCCAGCTGAGCTGGGAAAGACCAGCAACTGTAGAAAGGAAGGGATTAAGGGAAAGAGCATTCTGGGCAAAGAGAACAACACTCAGAAAAATAAAACAATATCATCAGGGAATTGCAGATTTCACATTTCTGGATCATCAAGTGAGGAAGGGTATTGCGGAAGATAAAAATGTTGAGGTATTAGAGGTAAGACTTTAATAGCAACACTGCAAATATTTGGTTTATTTGGCACTACTGTTAAGTTCTGCTTTTACACAAAGCTCTTTGCTTATTATAAACCATAAGAAAAACTGTAGTTTCTTGTATGATTTTTTTTTTCACTCAGTCCTTCATTAAACTGCCAAAAATTAAAGTGCAATACTGTATATTTTTAAGAACAAATTTAAAATAGAATGTTGATGTTTCTCGGATCACAAGAAATACAAATCTTATATAGTATAATAAACTAGAAAAGATTAAAAAAGAAATGTTGAGGTAAACAGGATTCAGAGTCGGGGAGGGGAGAAGGGGTGCCTGGAATGCCAACTAAGGAGTTACCAACGGAGGGGCTTCAAGTCAGAGACACGGTCACATTTGTAGTTAGTGACCATCACTCTGGTCGCAGTGAACTGGATGCCTTGGAAGGGGAGTGAGACTGGAGGCAAGGAAACTGGACAGAAATAAAAGCAATAATTTAGATGAGACACAGTTTAGGTCAGAATTAAGGTAGTAACCTAGAAGAATTCATCCTGCTATGAATCAACAGGAGCCAGGGGGAGAGATCAGAGTGCAGGGTATAGATTTGGAAATCAGTAATTAATAAATGGCAAGAGAGGGGAAAGGTTAGCCAAAAAGAGTGTGCACAGTGAGAAGACTAAGGACAGAATCCTGAAAAACATCAACACTTGATGGATTGGTGATGTCCAAGGTGGCCCAAGAGGAAATGGTGAGAGTCGAAGGATGAGAACCAAGAACTAGTAAAAGAACTCTAAGAACTCGACAAGTATTACCTCATTTGATTCTCACAACAACCCTCTGAAATAGGTACTATGATAAACCCCATTTTATAGATGAAAAAAGTGAGGCATGGAGAGCTTAAGTAAATATACTGAACAAGATGACAGTTTACTTACTAAGTAGTGAACAGCGTCAAATCCTGCAAGAAGTCTAGTAAGATGGGACTGAAGAGTCCACTGAATTTGGCAAATTAGATTTAATTAGATGTAAACTTTATTGGAGCAGTTTGTTTAAAATGATAGGGCTGTGAGCCTGATTACCATGGGCAGAAGATTGAAGGGAAAGTAGAATTTAAGAATCTTGACTTTTAATGAGTGTAGCTGCAAAAATGTAGGAGAGAGATGGCATAGTAGACGACTGATTCAGTGCCTGCTATCAGTAGACACTCACCTAAGATACGTGGGTTTTACGTATTAGCTATTGTCTGAGCCTGCTCTGCTGCCTGCAGAGATTCTTGAGCAGTGCCACTGTCTCTTCTCCATTTGTGGCTGGAGCAGTGGTTCTGGCCCAGCTCTGGAGCTCACCAGGCAGAACAACCAGATTTTGTCTCTAAGAACACGGGTGATGCTACAGCCAACAATGGTAGAGATCCCACAGCCACTTGGGTGCTCACAGAATTCGTCACTTCTAGATAACAGAATGCTTGAGATTCTGAAAGACAGTCTTGGAACTGAGATTCCTGAGATTGGGAAGGATTCCCAGCCCCAAACAGAACTATCTCCCAACTTAAGAACAAGAAACCTCCAGTGACGACCAGGATGAAGCTGGCTTCATCTTAGCTGGCTCTTTAACTTTATGGCTCAAACCAGTGTGCTAGCTGAGCCTCTGGAAAGTACTTTTGCCAGATTCAGGTAAGAACAGAGATACATAATCAAATCAACAGGAAAAATCCATAACACATACGTAAGTGAGCACGAGTAAGTGAGTGAGTGAATTATATTCACCCTACACAATGTGCAGAAAGGACAAAAATAAGTTTCAGTGGTACACTTTGACTACTGGTGTTACTAGAGAGAATGGCAGAGAGAATCCACAGGAAGGCTTGTCTCTTCTGTGTCTTCCCTGCCTGGTGAGCCTCATCCTTCTGCACAAGGACATCATGGGAAGGTGGTCCCAGAGCTGAGAGAGTAGCAAAGAAGTCAGTTGAAAAGTATGTCAAGTGGGACAAATGATTCTACATCCCAAATACACAAGAGTTGACCCTTGTTCTTCAGACTTAGGAACTTCTACTTAGCAACAATTGAATAAAGTATCCTTAAGTAGACCATTCTATAGTTTTTCTAGACTGTGGACTGTCCAAAGTTAAGGACCATATCTTATTATCTCAGTAGACTCCAGGCTATACACTATACACACAGTGGGTTACACATTATAGGTGGTCTGTAAATGTTAAAAAAAGAAATCCTTTCATTCTACAAGCTAGCTCCAAGTTCCTGGATTAACTAAACCTTAAACTTACCCAGAATATCACATTCACTTGTCCATCCAACAAATACATACTGAGCAATATTTACATGCTAGTTTCTGGTGATACTACAATAAAGACACAATTCCTGCTCTCAAGTTACAATTCGGCAAGGGGAAAAAGGTTTCAGCACTAAGAACCATGACAGAGTTATGCATTTATGGTCTGGAGGTGGTGGAAGTCAGGGGAAGCTTCCCAAGGAAAATAACACTGGCTTAGCCTTAAAGGATAAGTTGACCAAGCAGGAAAGGGACAGGCGAAAAGATGAAGGATTGCAGGCAGAGGAAACACAGGTACAGAGGTCAAGAGATAACAGAAGCAAACCCTTGCTGAGCACTGACCCTGTGCTGGACACCACTCTAAGGACTCGACAAGTATTACCTCATTTGACTCTCTCAACAACACTTCGAAGTAGTTACTATGATAACCCCCGTTTTAGAGACGAAGAAACTGAGGCACAGAGAGCTTAAGTAAATATGTCGAATGGATTACAGTCTACTTACTAAGTGATGAAGCCAAGACTCAAACCAGGAAGTCTGAGTCCAGAGCCTCTGCCCTTTACCACTTTGCTACCTGGTTCTTGAAGTCGATGTAAGTTGTCTTTTGTAAAAGAGTATAAGATGCATGGGAAAGTGTGATAGGAAAAGAGACAAGGCAGGGAGGTGTGGAAGGACAACATGAATGAAGAGTGTATACACTATGTGGTGGCATTTGGACTTTATCTTAAAGGTAACAGGGACCCAAATGATGGATTCTGACTACCAAATGATGGTCTGACTTATTTATGCATATTACTCTGTTAACATTAAATAGGACAGCTCATAAGGGAATAAGATTACTAGAGGTGAGAAGACTAATTGCTAAACTACTGCAAGAACTGATAAGGACCAGGAAACGAAAATCTGATCTAAGGTAGAAGCAATGGGGATAAGGAGGAGGGGACGAGGGTTTACAAAGAGGGAAGCCTAAAGTATGGAAGGAAGTGAAAGCCCTTAAGGGCAAGACAGAAAGAGCGAGGTCTCACCCGAAAGAGAAACGGCAGAACAAAGCTACACCGACGCAGCCACTCCACACTCGAGTCTCCTGTGCAAGCTACTTCTCTGTGCCAGCTCAGCCCACTGGTCTCAGAGATTTATCTCCATAAGACTGGACGGCCGTCCCCTGAACTACAATACCCATAGTGCCCCACGCGCAGGGCGAGCGACCTAGCCCCTTCCAATCCCCACTAGCCAATGTGCTTCGCCAATTTCCTCTGCCCCGGAAAAGCCACGGGAGGACTGGGCGCTTCCGGTCCGGTGACTCATTCAGTTTGACCCGTGGGGGCTCCAAAGGTGCGGTACTTACAGTCTTAGGTCTACAGAAGGAATCTTCCATGGCATTCGTTAAAGTAATGGAACGTGGGCGGCTTAGGCTGATCTACAGAGCCAATCCACTCCTTTTAGGCCCCTTCCCCACCTCTTCCGGGACGGGCCTCGGACCTGCGGCACATGCGCACTGTTCCACCTATGCCAGAGCGGGCCTCGGATTTGGAGCATGCGCACTTTTCCTCCGAGGCGGGCCTCGGATCTGGAACGCATGCTCACTTCCCCACCTCTTGGGGCGGGCCTCGGTTTAAGATACTTGCTTGCCCAGTGTGAGAAAACCCCGACAGCTGGTTGCAGATCTCTGGTCCTTTACATTGCTATGTGCAAGGCTTTGCATTTTGGTTAATGCTGTCCTTTTTTTAAACTCATTTTCTTTCTATTGTTTAACTTCGGAATGCAGCAATGAAGTGTTAATAAGCCCTAAAGCTGGAGTTGAAATTTATACTTTGTTAATAAACCAGCTGTGGTACACTAGGCAAGTCATTTAAACGTCGGGACCTCGGCCTCATCTGTGAAACCAGGATGCCGCTTGAGGCGCAGCCCTTCACACTGCTGGGAGGACTGTGCAAACGGTACTGCTGGTGCCTACAGAGGGCAGCACTTTCCAGGCCAAGCCGCCTCCCTGAGCGCAATGCCCCAGAGAACCGAAAAGCTGAGTTGGGCATAGGTCCAGCATCGAATGAAGTAGGAGCAGGAACTGAAAACGGAACAGCATTGCTGGGGTCAGCTGGAAGGAGAGGCAGGGAAAGAGAAGCTTCTTGGCTTTTCCCTCTATCAGCAATTCCTCTTTAACTCTTTACCTAAATATTTCCCCATCTGACCACTTTTCCCCATCCCTACTGCCATTCACACATCACCATCATCTCTTGCTTAAATGATTTCCCTGTTTCCAGACTCCACCTCACCCCCTGTTGGATCATTCTAAAATGCAAATGTGATCATTAAAACGTGCCATGGCTTCCCTTTGCCCCCAGAATAAAGTAGAAACGCCTTAACAAGATTTTCATCTCCTGGTCTCTTCCTACTCCTCCAACCCTCTTTCGCTCTGTGTTCCAATCATCTTCAAATATTGCTAGTTCCTTTAACACACCAGGCTGCCTCTTACCTCAAGAGCTTTTTGTGTATAGAAACAATTTAATGAACATTTTGAACTCTGCTAAACACAATCTTGAGGTGGTTGTAACCAGTGCTTTCCACCATACTCAGTTCTCCCTTTCTGACTCTGACAGATTCTGAAGCTTTCTGTTCGCTTAGTTATTATAAGTCCAGTCTAGTGTAGTTCACTTTAAAACTTCAATCTCACATCGAGTTTTACACTCCTTCCTTCCCGTCAGCACCAGCCAGGCTTCAGCCGTGGGACTTGGTTCGGGGAAATGGTGCATTCTGTCCTTTAATAAAACTTTCACTAATTTAAACTACTTGTTGTGTCGGGACTTGGAGGAAGGATTGGGGAGGGTGGAGGAGGAAGGGCAAAAAGTCCTTTTACCTCACTGGGCATGTAATTGCAATCACCTGTTGGTTATCTGCCTCTCAGACTGAGGCTGACTGGTCACGGACACTTTCCATTTGGAAGGTGCCCAGATGCTAGCTCTTGTGGGCACATGGGTTGGTTTCCTGGGAGCTCTCCCCCCTGCACAGTCCCTTCATGGGAAATCTGCTCCAGCTTAACTGCTTCCCATAAGCCCTCAGATCCTTGGTGGTATAACTGGCTCCCCTGGCTACCAGTTTTCTTGAAAGGAGAACCAGCAAGATGGCTCAAGCCCTGTTGATTTCCACACTGCTCATTTGATTTACAGGAACCTCATACATCCTTGCTAAACCAAATTGCAGAAGTGACAGCTCTTTCCCTGTCAACCCTCTCTCCTTATTGCAGTGGTCACAGAGAACAAATCAGCAAGTTCATCTGCAGATATCTCTAATCAGAGACTGAGATGTCAGTCTCTCCTTGCCAACCCACCAATTTCTATGAGTGGTTCTCTCAGAGACTCCTTACTTGGGGGAAGCGAGGACAAAACACACAGCATTGTCCCTTGGCTGATGACAGACACATGACTCCATCAATCCCCTTTCTTTTCACCTCCACACCATCTTATTTATTTCCTGCAGAAGTAGAGGTTGGGGTATTGGAGTACTGATGGGGTGCTGCTACTGGGGTAGCAGAACAGACTTGCTGTCTCCCAATGGTACCTCTCAGTTTGGTGTCCTAACTGACAGTTCCAGGGTACAAAATGAGTCCTACTTATATTGCAACACAGATGCTGTCTCCTTTTCCCAGAACACCTGTCACACACCTCGCCACCTTCTCTCTTTCCCCTCTTTCTGTGACTAGTTTCTCCTCATCTTTTAGGTATCAGTGTAGATATCATCACTACCAGGAAGAGATCCTAACACCAGCAAGCCTAAGGCAAGAGACTGATCTATCACTTCCAAAGCTCCCTATGCCTCCCTTATTATAGCACTTACCACATTATATTCTAAATGACTCTTGAGAGTCTGTCTTCCCCCAGGAGACTTAAAAGTCCCACAAGGGCTGGGACAGTGTCCATTTTGCTCATTTTTTTTACTCACAGTGCAAAATGAGTACAGACCGTACACAGAAAACACTCAATATTTGTTAGTTAAATACATGAGCAAATGATTCAGATGGCATTGGGGAGGAGTCTGTGTGATTTGAAAGGGCCTAGAGTCCTGATGGAATGTCACTGTCCCTGCTGCCACCACCTCCCTGAGAACTATTGTGCTCTATTCCTGCTTCACACATCAGATTATGTTGGTAGAGCCTCTTTGAAACCTCTAAAGTGCTGTATTAGAATCTGCATGCACTTTTATAAGTTAGTTTTATTTGATCAATCTACTCTGTAAGTATTTGCAATGTTTGCAAAAGAGGAAATTGTGAGACAACCAAGGATGGGGTATTACCCTAAACTTTTTGCTCCATTCCTCACAAGCCCAGAATCCCTTTCCCAGTTGATTGAAAGTGTGACTCAGTCCAGCAGGAGCTCCCTTTCCACTATTTGACAGTAATGGAGGGAAAATTATGACTTCTCCTAAAACACTACAGCCTCTGGATGTGACATTCCTTCATTCATTTGTTCAACAATCTATTAACTGACCTAGAAGGGCTGAGGGAGTTTTAATGTATGTCTGGCTGGGGCCCTTGAGGCTGGTGGGACAGGACGAAGGATGAACGGTTTCCCTGAAGTAAGCGCATCCTCGGATTCTAGGTAGAGATCTCAAGTGCTAGAGCCATTCCTTCCTTCTACGCTTCCCCTTCCTCTCTAGACCCCCACAATGGAGCAGAAAGGACAGATTGTGCCACAGGCCCATGGGAAAATGCCCCTGGCCTTCAGAGCCCTGGGATGAAATAGGATATTGTTCCCAGCAAGCAGTTCCAGACATAAAATCCTCCCCATACCCCCTGCCCTTAACTGTCTATTCTCTCCTTTAAAGTGGGGCAGCATTTTTGTCTGAAGAACCAAGTTCCTGGATTAACTAAAACATGAACTTACCCAGAATATCACATTCACTTGTTCATCCAACAGATAAATATTGAGCAATATTTATATGCTGGTTCTGGTGATACTACAATAAAGACACAATTCTTGCTCTCAAGTTACAATCTAGTGAGGGGAAAAACAGTTTCATTACTAAGAACTATGATAGAGTTATGCATTTATAGCCTGGAGGTGGTGGAGTCAGGGGAAGCTTCCCAAGGAAAATAACACTGGCTTAGCCTTAAAGGAGAAGTTGACCAAGCAGGAAAGCGGGAGGGGAGAGATGCAGGATTGCAGGCAGAGAGGTCAGGCACCTGGTGCAGAGGTCAGGAAATAACAGAAGCAAACCCTTGCTGTGCACCGACCCTGTGCTGGAACACCATTCTAAGAACACAGCTGAAGTAACAAATATTACCTCACTTGATGCTCACAACAACCCTTTGAAATAGGTATTATGATAAACCCCATTTTATAGATGAAGAAACTGAGGCATGAAGAGGTTAAGTAAATATATTGAACAACATCAAAGTTCAGTTACTAAGTGATGAAGCCAAGACTCAAACCAGGAAGTCTGAGTCCAGAGCCTCTGCCCTTTATCACTTTGCTACCTGGTTCTTGAAGTCGATGTAAGTTGTCTTTTGTAAAGGAGTATAAGATGCATGGGAAGTGTGATAGGAAAAGAGACAAGGCAGGGAAGTGTGGAAGGACAACATGAATGAAGAGTTTATACACTATGTGGTGGCATTTGGACTTGATCTTAAAGGGACCCAAACAATGGATTTTGAGAAGTAAAGTGGTCTAACTCATTTATGTATTCTGTTAACATTGAGTAGGACAGATTACAAGGGTATAAGACTAGTGGAGGTAAGAAGACCAGCTGGTAAACTATTTCCAGAACTGATAAGGACCAGGAAATGAAAGTTTGATCTAAGGTAGAAGCAATGGGAATAAGGAGGAGGGGATGGATGCGAGGGGTATTTCAGAAGAGGAACTGACAGTACATTGAAATAGTAAGTGCAGGGAGTCAGGAAGAAAAAGCAGTCTAGTGTGACTCCCAGGTTTCTTATTTTGAAGGTTGAGTATAGAGGAGAAGCAGACTTGAAAGAGAAGATAATTAGGATGAGTTTGGATGTGAGGGTTTGAGATGCTTGTGGTACAGCTGAAGAGTCAACTAGGCAAGACAATGGGCAGTTAAATTTGTGAATCTGAAGTAAGGAGTGAGATCTGGGTAAAGATACAGATTGGAGAGCCATAGGCTTATAGGTTGAGAATGGATAAGATAACCCAGAGAAGATTTCAGAAGGTGAAAAGACTGAGGGTGGACTCTGAGGAAACACCAAACATATGAAAGGGCAACAGGATGCAAGGGGACTAGACAGGAGGACCAAGGTAAGAGGAAAATTGTGCAGATGAGCTCCCACCAAAGCTAAGCAGAGAAAAGGGTTTCAAGAAAGAGGAATTGGTCAATTCTGATATGTCAAGGTAAAATTTGAAAAGTACTTATATATTTGGGATGAAGAGGTTATTGTTTGCCCTGGGGAAAACTGATTGAGCACTGGGGATGGATGCCAGATTGAAGTGCATTTAGGAGCAAGTGTGGGAGGAGATGGAGACAGCACTTTTCAAGAAACTTGGCTTTGATGGAAAAGAGAGAGAACACAGGATGGAGGGAGGTTTTGTTTTGTTTTTTAAAAGATAAGAGAGAGGGGCCGCCCGGTGGTGTAGCGGTTTCGTCCGCGCTTGGCGGCCCGGGGTTCGCCGGTTCGGATCCCGGGCGCCTGCCGACGCACTGCATGTCAGCCATGCTGTGGCGGCGTCCCATATAAAGTAGAAGAAGATGGGCACGATGTTAGCCCAGGGCCAGTCTTCCTCAGCGAAAGGAGGAGGATTAGCAACGGATATTAGCTCAGGGCTGGTCTTTCTCACCAAAAACAAACAAAAAAAAAAAAAAAAAAAGAAAAGATAAGAGAGACCTAGCTTGGTGTATTAGTTTCCTATTGCTGCTGTAACAAATTACTGCAAACTTAGTAACTTAAAACTACACAGTTTATTATCTTACATTTCTGGAGATCAGGGTCTTAAAATGGGTTGGCAAGACTGCATTCTTTCTGGAGGTTCCAGGGGAGAATCTGTTTCCTTGCCTTTTCTAGCTTCTTGAGGTTGCCTATATTCTTTAACTTGTGGCCCCATTCCCCATCTTCAAAGCCAGCAATGTAGTATCTTCCAATCTCTCTCTCTCCCTCTCTCTCTGCTTTTGTTGTCACATTGTCTTTCTGTCTGACTCCTAAAAAGACTCGTGTGATTACATCTGACCCAGCCAGATAATGCAGGATAATTTCCTCATTTCAAAATCCTTAACTTAATCATATCTGCAAAAATCCCTTTGCCATGTAAGGTAACATATCCATATGTTGGGGATTAGGACGGGACATCTTTATAATAATATTAACATTCCTGTGCTGGGGAGAAAGAGACATCAGACATTACAAACACAGGAGAGAGAGAGACTCTGACAGAGAGAAAGCAAGAACCTTAGGCCAAAAGGGATGTGCCCAGAACACAGCTGGAGGGAGGAACATTGTGGCCCCTGGACATTAAGTGAGATAATATTCACACACCTGGCAACAGTTTTGAATGTATCATTCAGTACATATTTGTTTTTCTCCCTTATCCTTCAAGTGTGCCTAGACTAGTGAAGGACCATGGTATTGTCCCTACTTCGGCCTGACAGACCCACCATATGTGATCATGTGAGCTCCCCAAAATTCCACCTCTGATTTATCATTGTTTCTCCCAGAGCTCCTGGCTCAGTCTCTTTTGCAAAATAGATGCTCAATAAATGTTTTGGGATGAATAAATAAATAAATGAATTAATGAAAGAACAAATGAACAAACTTCAACAACTGGGAGAATATTGATTTAGGGTGATCAGAATGTAGCAGCTTCCAACAGTGAAGACTTCCTGCAGAAAGGCCTGTTTTAGCAGGGTTGGAAGGAGAGAGCTTAAAAAGCAGAAAGAAGGTGGAAGATGGAAAAAGCAGGTGGAAGGAATTCTTCACAGGTAGAAAAGAGAGCGATGGGAGTACAAGGTGGTATGTGGGGGTCACGTTTCCCCCTTGAGAGTAAACACTGGCTGAACTGATCCAGAAGGTGGTCAGTAGAGGGCATTACAAGCCCCTAAGAATGAATTTGCACTGATGCAAGATAAATTAAGAATACTCTACGTTTCTGAAAGACATGAGAATAACACTACAATAGAAGAGCCCTGGAATAAAAAGAGCACTGGGTTGGAATTTAAATGTTAAATGTCTGATTCTAGAACAAATTTCTGCGTGACCTTGAGCAAATTATTCAGTCTCGTTGAGCCTCAGTTGCCTGAGAGGATTAAGCTGGCTGATGCAGGTTGAGCACTTAAGAAATAATACAATAAATTATTGCTATTACTGTCTCCCAGAGTTCTTGTTTTAAATAAAATAACATGTCAAAGCACCAAGGATAGTGTCTTAACAGAGGATCAGTAAACTTTAATGTCCTCTTTTCCATATTAGAAATTTAAACTAAATGCTCTCCATAAAAAATTTAAACAAAATGCTCTTCATAAACAGGGAGTGAGAGACACCAGAAGCTGGGAAGCTCCTGGGACTCTGTTACCATCATCCAGGTAAGAAGATTCATGTAGTAGTCAGGTTTCTCCAGAGAAACAGAACCAATAGGATGTGTGTGTGTGTGTGTGTGTGTGTGTGTGTGTGTGATAGGAATTGGCTCATGCGATTATGGAGGCCAAAAAACTTCATGATCTCCCATCTGTAAGCTGGAGATCCAGGAGAGCTGGTGGTGTAATTCAGTCTGAGTCCAGAGGCCTGAGAACCAGGAGCACTGAGGTCCAAGGACAGGGGAGGATGGATGTCTCGACTCAAGCAGAGAGCAAATTCACCCTTCCTCTGCCTTTTTGTTCTATTCAGACCTTCGACAGGTTGGATGAGCCCACCTGCATTGGTGAGGGCAATCTCCATTATTCAGTCTAGTGATTCAAATGCTAGTCTCTTCTGGAAACACTCTCACAGGCATACTCATAAATAACATTTACCAGCTATCTGGGCATCCGTTAGCCCAGTCAAGTTGACACATAAAATTAACCATCACAACTCTGGACCTCCAGAGTTTATGGAGGACCCACGTGTTTGGGATTTAAGTGGTCAATACATAACACCCCCCTTTCCCCAAGTGAATGCGTCACAAGTCTCTTTTCCTCACCCAAGTTCTGAACCCAGTGGAGAGAGAGAAATGAGGCAGATGGCAAAACTCACCTTTATAAAGACCATATTGGAAGATATAGCTTAGGTGTGCAGCCACAGTGGGCTTCCCAACAGGGAACTTCAGAATTAGACTGACTCACCACCCCATGATAATTATCAATGGAAAACTACAAGCCTCTCACCCATGGGGGTGTACCCCCCGTAAAACGTAGAAAGGAGCAGATCTAAGTGGGTGCTCTCTGCACCCAGGGGCGGAGTGGGAAGGGAGTGAAAGCCAGAGGGGAGAGAGGCCAGGAGTGTTAGTAATAGGGTTTCCACCCCAAGAAAGAAAACATCAGCAAGATGGAGAAACTGTTCCCCTAATGCCATGTTCTATGTCTTCTTTTCTCCTTAGGCTTCCAGACAGCACCAGAGATGCTGGCTCCAGCCTGTGGCAAACTTTTCCTCAAGAGTGTGGTGGGAGGGGCCGCCCGGTGGCGCAGCGGTTTAGTCCGCGCTTGGCAGCCCGGGGTTCGCGGGTTCGGATCCCGGTCGCCCGCCGACGCACTGCCTGTCAGCCATGCCGTGGTGGCGTCCCATATAAAGTGGAGGAAGATGGGCACGGATGTTAGCCCAGGGCCAGTCTTCCTCAGCAAAAAGGGGATGATTGGCAACAGATGTTAGCTCAGGCTGGTCTTCCCCACAAAAAAAAAAGAAAAGAGTGTGGTGGGTGGTCAGTGGCATTTCCCTGGAGACACTGGAGGGGGCTCAATGGCCTGGCACTTCAGCGTGACTCAGATTCTGGGCCCTGCCTCTCCAGAAATAAAAGAAGGACAATTCAGTCAGGATACTGTCAACAGTCAGTTCAGGGAATGATGAATTGTTTGGCCATTTCCTACAGGTCAGCAACCTAACCAGGAGCATAAAGGAAACAACCAGGCCCAGAGCTCCAGCAGAGACTCCTCAGTACCCCGTCTAATGTGAGTTAGGGGTAACCAGTCAAACCACAGCCCCGAGTGAAGCAGCAGAATAGGGAATGAGAGAAGAATACAGAAGACAAGACATTGAGGAACCCGGTCCGGTTGGGGAGATGAGATCAATATGCCTGAAACAAGGAACCATAAGAGACACAGATGAGAATGCTAATGCGTACGGGGTTTCTTTTGATGGGGGATGAAAATATCCTCAAATTAGATTGTGATGACATTTGAACAACCCTGTGAACATACAGGAAATCACAGAACTACACTTTAAATGGGGAAATCTCAAGGTACGTGAATTATATCTCTATAAAGATGTTTGAAAAAAAGACCCAGACAACATGTTTCAGTGAACTAGGAGAGAGAGACCAGAATCTGGGTCCTTTACTTATTGTGCCAAAGCTGTGTGACTTGATCACTTTCCTTTCTCATGCCTCAGTTTGCTCATCTGTTAGATAAAGGAGTTGGACTAGATGATTATCACAAACTTGGTGGTTTAAAACAACAGAAATTTATTCCCTAACAGTTCTGGAGGCCAGAAGTCTGAAATCAAGGTATTGTAAATATCATGCTCCCTCCAGAAGCTCTCAGGGAGAATCCTTTTCCTGCTTTCGGTGGCTGTGGTTGTCCCTTGGCTTGTGGCTGCATCTCTTTCTGCTTTGTCTTCACATCCCCTTCTCCTCTGTGTGTTTGTCTCTCTCAAAATTCCCTCCTCCTCTCTCTTAGAAGGATACGTGCAATTGTATTTAGGACCCACTGGGATAATCTAGGATAAGCTCCTCCTCTGAAGATCCTTAACTTAATCACACCTTTTGCTCTATAAAGTAACATCCACATCCAGGGAATTGACATAGATATCTCGGAGCGGGGTGGGTAATTCACTTACAGATCTTTCCAAGTTCATAAGAGAGTTGGGAGAACCAACTCAAGAAAACCTGAACTGCCTTATATTCTCCAGTCACCCCCTCTTCTCTTCCCTTCCATCCTAGTTCTTACTTAAAATAACTTACATTTCTATGGAATTTTATGGTTTGAAAAGTTATTATGCACTTATCAGCTCATTTCAGTCCCATAAAAACCTATAAATTTGGTATTATCACTATAATTCCATTTCTGATGAGTAAGTGGAGGCTCGGAGAGATTAAGTGACGTAACCAAGGTCACGAGCGCTGGAAAGTGTGCGTGCTGGACTCCAGCCTGAGTCCCTGAACTCCAAGTCCCGTGGGTCCCATTCTGCCATCAGCTGCTTGAATCTTGGTATAGCATCAAGAGGTTCCAGACCAGGATGGAGTAGATGCACTTGGAGTAAATTCAGTTCTCCCTATTTCTCCTGCTAAGCACAGTTGAAAACCCTGGACATTTTATAAAAAATCAACATAAGAAGACTCTGAAAGGTTAGAAGAAGGCCAACTTACTAGGGACCTTGGAACCCAAGGGTCGACATGACGGTGAGTTCCCTGGGTTTTCTTTTTGCCTCATATATCCTGGACAGGGTGCTGGAGAAGCAACCTGGAAACGCCAATCAGCAGAGACAAAATAAACTCTCAAGAAAAACCTGCTTGCTTTCTCTAGCCAAAGGACTAGGAAAAAGGCAATCCAGCAAGACAGAAAACTTTCAGACAATAACTGCCCTACTCCTGCCAAACAGCATGGAAAAACTCATGGCCCCACCCCACCCCTATAAGCAAAGACCAAGTGGGGACCCTAGGTTTCCACCCTTGCCCGGCTGTGATGAGCTGCCCTTTCCCATTCCCCACCTCTTGCCAGTGTAGTATCAGAAAAGACAGAGTGGGGAGCAAGGACTTTCATCCCTGCCCAGAGGCGACGGCTCCCCATCCAAAGGTAACAAGGCGCCCTTCCCCCTGCCTGCCAGAGTGTCAGAGGAGCCTCCCGGAGAGTCTGAAATCCCACAACCACCCAGCAGTGAGGAGTTACCTCTCCTCCTCCCCCTGCCCTAGGTTGACAAAGGAGGCTGAGTGGAGAACCTGGACCTTTGCCCCTGCCTGCATTAGTGAGGCAACGTTCTCACCTACGATGGGCACTGTCAGAGGAGTCCTGCTAAAACAGAAGAGTTCAATAAGATCTGGAGTTGCATGACACCCAAAATGTCCAGCACACAATCAAAATCATACACCATAACAAGAACCAGGAAAATCTCAACTTAAATAAAAAGAGACAATCAGCGGATGCCACCACCAAGATGATGCACATATTGGGATTATCTAACAAAGATTTTAAAGAATCATAAAAATGTGTCCACAAGGAATTATGAATATACTTGAAACAAATAAAAAATAGAAAATCTCAGTGAAGACATGAAAGATATAAAAAAAGAACCAAATGGAAATTTTAGAACTGAAAAATATAATTACCAAAATAAAAATTCAATGGATGGGGCCAGCCCCATGGCATAGTGGTTAAGTTCTCATGCTCCACTGCGGCAGCCCAGGGTTCACAGGTTCAGATCCTGGGCGTGGACCTACGCAATGCTTATCAAGCCATGCTGTGGTGGCGTCCCACATATAAAGTGGAGGAAGATGGGCAGGGATGTTAGCCCAGGGCCAGTCTTCCTCAGCAAAAAGAGGAGGGTTGGCAACGGATGTTAGCTCAGGGCTAATCTTCCTCATCGAAAAAAAAAATTCAATGGATGGACTCAATAGCAGAATAAAGGGGACAAAGGAAAACAATCAGTGAACTTGAAGTCAAAACAATATAAATGATCCAAGCTGAACAACAGTAAATTGGGTAAATACAATAGACTTTTCTTCTCCTCTTGTGGGGTTCCTAAATTATATTTGACAGTTGAAGCAAAAAGCATAACATTGTCTAAATGTGAATTTCAATGTATATGGAGGAAATATTTCATAAAATTATATTATAAATGGAGAAGGGTAAAGGGACTTAAGGGGAGGTAAATTTTCTACATTTGTCTCCAGGTGGTAGAATGTGGGCACCAGTAGATCTTCACGGTGATGGAATCACTCTATACCTTGATTTCAGTGATGGTTACAAGAACCTACATATATGATAAAATGCCATAGAACTACATGCACACATTTGTTCCACTGTCCATTTTGTACTATAGTTACACAAGATTGGCCCTTGGGGGACACTGGGTGAAGAGTATATGGGACCTCTCTGTATTATCTTTGCAATTTCCTATATGCCTAAAATTATTTCAAAGTGAAAAGTAAGAAAAATAGCAGAGGATTGAAGGGGCAGCTTCACAGGCGTTTGGGGAACTCCTTTTTCAATCTGGAGGCCAGACATGAAGGGAGGTGGTGCTCAGAGGGTAGAAGTTTCTGGATTGGAATTTTCATTTCAGACCCTAGCCTCACCTTCAGGTGACATGACAAAGACTCAGAAGCCCCGCCCACCACCCAGAAGTTTTCCTAACTGAACTGTCATCTCAGAACTGTGTTTACATTGGAAGCACTTGTTCAACCTTGCTGAGCAGAATTCTCTGCCTGCTCAGTTACATCCAAAGGAAAATGGCCCCATGTGAGCAACAGGATCAATAGATGAGCGGCCACAGTTCCACGCCTATTCCTAGGACATAGCAAAGAGCAAGCCCAATTCTCTTGATGTCTTCTTGGTTGTGCAGGTAGTCTGCTTATACCATGTACCTCAATTCCCTGAGAAACCTATGTCTTCCCCACAACTTCCAGCTTTCTTATGGGACAAGGGTACACTCATCATTGCCATATCTGCTCCTGCTTACCTAGTGAAAGTTCTCTTCTTCTTTGCACTCCTAATAACTCTGGTTACTCTACTCATCCTCGCCTGGAAAATAACCAAAGACAAAGGCAATAAGAACAGAGAGCCACACCCAAGAAAGGAGGCAACACTGCTGGCATGAAGATCTATGATTCTTGGTGGAGAATCTGTTGAGGTGAAGACCTAGAGGTCCAAAAGGCAAGGCCATCTTGGAGCTATCTTAGAGCCTGGAGCCCGGGAAGGAACAGCTGCTTTAACTACCCTATGCCAATATGCCGGACATCCCAATGCCAGAGGCTGCCCCAGGCCTCATTCTCCACCTCTACCACCACCTCCGTTGCAAGTCACACTCATCCTGCTGTTCTTTGCTTTGCCCACGCTCCTGAGTTTGAATGTCTTCTCTCTGTGGGTCTTCTAGACTAACATTGTAAATGGCTCTTGATTTCTGCATTAATGGAGGAAAGGAACAAATACATGGAGAATTAAAAATTGATTACAAAGCCCAAATTTTCCTTTTTAAATTGGGCATGCATTGACTCAGGGATATTGAAATTATTGGGTGCTCACAGCATGTGAAACTCTATAATAATGAAGCTGTACTGGAAGATCAGTTCCAGAAGATCTTTGAAATGGAAGAGCTCACTGCCCTGAATTCCAGGTAAAATTCTCCCTCCTCTTCACGTAATTCTGGGAATAAGGAGTATTTCCTCTCAAAAAGTGATTTCAAGCACCAAGTACTTTTTTCTCTTCTTCTCTATCCTCCAACTTTGTGTGTTGGTAAACTTTAAAAATCTCAAGTTCTAAAATGGTAATTTTATTTCATTTTTAAAATCATTTCTGAGTTTGGAACAAATTAACTCCCTTTTCAAATGAAATCCAAATTAAAGAGGCAGTGTTTTGAAAATCCATACTCACATCCAATTAGGCTTGGGTTACCCTAAGGAGTCATTGACCATTTACCTGGAAGGAGTTAGTATTTTTCTGGGAGAAAACCTGTATGCCTAACTCCATTGTTAACCCTTTCTCTTAGGAGCATCCTATCAGGTGTCCCCTTGTCTCCGCCTCACATGCACTTGACTCTGGAGTCTCAAGCTGCGTCCCTCCCTCAAAAGCTTTTCCCGTCCCTTAGAACCCTGGGACTGTGTTCAGCCCTCTCTAAGAATAAGTCCCCCTGGTACCTGGGTCATGTTCTCTGCATCTGGAACCCATGGATCACCCCTTCACTTCTACTTTAACCCATAGAAATTAAGGAGCTTGGTCACCTGGTGCTGAGGAGAGGCGAGCATTGCTACCAGACCCAAGAGGAGCCCACCCCAGTCGGGGAGGGTCCCCGCCTGCCTCCTGGAGTGCCTGGTCTTGGTGGTGGTGACTGCCTCTGTGGATGACCAGCTTCAGCGGAGACAGATCACGGGTGGCTGGCACCGGCACTGAAAGTCTCATGGGCGAGGAAGATGTATTGCTCTCCCCTCTGGCAGCGTGGCTCCCCATCAGAGGCCGGCTGGGATTCCCCTCAAGCTGGCTACCACACCCCTTCTCTCCAGCACGTCTTCTTAGGAAGTAGGTGTGAGGTGGGGAATGGTGTGTTCACACGAGTGATGTGGCTTCCATGCTTCTCTTTGTGGATGAGGAGTTCCAGAAAAGGTCCGCGCATTCCTCAGAGTTGGCAGGCAGATCCTCAGCACTCCCAACACTCTCTAGATCTTTCTCTCCTACCCTGCAAATGCCTCTATTCATCCCACAGAGTTTACTGGGCTCTTGCCATTTGTCAGGCTCTGTCCTGGGTGCTTGGGATACAAGACAAAGCCTGTACAGCGTAGTGAGACGTTGATGTGAATGAACTAATCACATAGATAAATGCTTAATTATAAACTGAGGAAAGTGCTCTGAAAAAAGGTTTTGGCTTGCTGAGAGTGTATATCAAAGAAACCTGACCTAGACTAGAGAAGGCTTATCTAAGGGAGTCGTGCCTGGGCTGAGAGCTGAGGAACCGGTGGAAGTTAAGCAGATGGGGTGGGGGCAGAAGGGCAGGCATTCTAGACAGAGAGACCAGCATGTGCAAAGGCCTGTGATGGGAGGAGTTTGTTGTATTAACGGGATAGAATAGGATAGTGATTCTGGAGCATAGAAAGTGAGCTTGAGAATGGAGCACTATGAATCTGGAGACGTAGGTGGGACCAGATCTCCCAAAAGGCTGGTGGGCAATACTAATGGGAGACTGGAGACAGGCCGCCGAGGTGGGGTGGGGGGTGTCCTCTAAGGTTCCCTCTGGCCAGCACCTTCCTTTATTTAACAGCTAGGTGCATGTGTTATAAGACTCCTGGGCTGTGTTGTTTCATACTTCTCAGGGACCCTAAGTCAGCCTCCTCCCATTTTCTTCTATCCTTCAAGATCCCCTTACTCCCCAAACTCCTCACACACCCCAAATCTCCTCACTTGTATCCTCATTGGGAACTTACTGACAAACCAGTCAGATTGCACTGTAAGCCTATGGCCACCTGATGGCAGCAAAGGGTCAGCAAACCTGGTCCTTGCAGGAACCCCGGGGCAGAGGGATCCCCTCTCCCTCAAATTCTGAGTCCCTAAAGGACTATGATCAAGTTATCCACAATAATGGGAAACTCTTATCCAGAAGGCCTCTTGGGTTGGAAATTTCATAATTTTTAAAGTATGTACTATATATTGAACATCAGTTATATGCTGGCTCTTTACATTATCTCTATTTTGCCTAACTATCCTATGAGAAGGACATTATCCCTCTCACAGATGGGAAGATGAGGCTCAGGAGCTCAAACAGAGAGGTTGATTATCTGCCCAGAGCCTCACAGCAGAGCTGGATTATCTTTCCTCTCCCAGTCTGCCTCTCACACTCATCCTGGAATAAGACATCCCCTGCTTTGAGGCAGCTCTGCTTTCCCTCTCAGCAGTCTCAGCTCCAAAATGTCACTAGTGTGAGTCTGTGTTGTTCCCTTGTGACTGGGGTGCCCTGCATCCTCCTCTGATGTCTCCTCCTCTGGCTTCTCTCCTGCTTCTTCAGAGAGGTCGGTCTGCAGCTTCAGGTCCTGCACCTGCAGGGAGCAAGCCAACAAGCACCAGCCACCATAAAGCATCCCGTGGGATACAGGAGCCAGAGGGAGAAGGCAGTGGAATAAGAGGAATAAGACGCTGCTCCCTCCCTCAGGAAGCTTCCGGTCCAGATATTGCTGAGGGCTTCCCTTGGACCAATAACAATCCCAGGTGGTTTCTGAGAAAGGCCAAGGATGGGGTGCTAATGGAATGCTCTAGGCATTCTGATGCCTGAGGGGCCCCTGTGGGCTAGATCAATCAGGGAGGACTTCCTGAAGTAGGTGAAATGTTAGGGAAAGGGACAGCCTGGAGTTAACTGTGGAACGGAGCTCATGAGGCATGACAAGGGACAGTGAGCGAGCCACATGATGCATGTAGGGGAACAAGGGGAGGTCAGGTTTAGAAAAGAGGACCAGCCAGTGGTAAAGGGCCTTGTGTTAGATTTTAACCAAGAGGAAGCCGGGAAGGTTTCTGACAAGGAGCGTGACAAGTGAAGTTAATGTTCAAGATCAGTCTGGCACAGTCAGTGTGTAGGACGAACAGGAGCAGGGAGAGGCTGTCAGGAAGACTAGTTAAAAGGCTAGTTGAACAACAAAACTTTCCAAAGTCCCCGGTGCTTTCCTGTCCTTGTGACTTTGCCCGTTCCATTCCTTCCACCCGAAATGCCTTTTTGTAAACCTTTCTCTGCTCCACGGTTTAAGGGTGTTCGTGAGGAGGAAGGGGAAGTGGAATTCAGAGGAGTCCATCCTCAGGACATTGTCTAAAAGCAGGCCGTAGGAACGGGAACCTTGGCCCATCCCCATTCTCCCAGCCCTGAGGGCTGAGCGGCTGTGTCTGGGGCTGAAAGGGGTGATGACACGAGTTGGGGGTGGGGTGAGACACCTCTTTTCTTGGAAAGTTTAAGACTCACAGGGCTGTCTTCTCCAGAGGATGTGAGAGCAGGAGATCCCCCTGGTCCTTCACAGTTCCTTTAGACGCTCTAACTGTTCCAGCTCACTGAGGCGCAAACGCCATGGACTCCCTAAGTGGGCAGCAACCCGGGAATCAGAGCTGCCCAGCTGCAGTCATCCAGACAGAATCACGAAGTGTCAGAGCCAGAAGGGCCTTAGGCCATCCAGGATTCCACTCTCACTTTACAGAGGTGGCCCCTGATGCCCAGAGAGGGTGAGTGGGGAGGCGGCAAGTGTGGAACAGCAGCAAGAGTATGTCCTGCAAGGTCAGACAGGCCGGCGTGGCCTCCCAGCTCCACCACCTCACACCAGCTGTGCATCCACAGGCAAATCATTTAAGCCAGTGGCTCTCAAAGTAGGGTCCTGGGATCCCTGGGGGTCCCCCAAGACCTTTCCAGGGGACCCACGAGGTTGAAACTATTTTCATAACATCACTAAGATGTTATTTTCCTTTTTCATTCTCATTCGAGTGGCTACGTGACTTGTCTTCTGATAAGCCAAGTGTTAAAGAGATTTTAAAAAATATAAAATGATGCCATTCTCTCTAAATATGTTGTGTTAACAAAATAAGTTTATTATTATTTTTAGATGAATTAATAAATACTTTTTTTAATTTAATATTAATTTCTAATACAGTAAATATGGATAAATATAACCCATATAAACACAAGCTCCATAATTGTTAAGAGTATAAAAGGATAAAGAAACTAAAAAGTTTGAGAACCACTGGTTTCAACTGTCTATGCCTCCATTTCCTTATCTGCAAAATGGGCATAATACTTATCTCACAGGATAGTTTGAGGCTTAAAAAAGATACCTCAGGGAAGATGTGAAAGCCTGGTTTCAAGGTAAGTTAGTGACTGAGTTAAGAACAGATACCGTGTTTCTTGAACCAGCGATCTCTCCAACATCACCTGAGGGCTGGTCTTGGCTCTCTCCAGGGGCTTGGAGAGCCAAGAGTCTGGGGTCTGGGCAATGAACCGTTGTGGAGTATGAAGACGCTTTGCTGTTGGAAGCCGATGTCTTCATGCACAAAGTCCCCATCTACGCCTGGGGCAGATCCCTAAGGCAAGGTCACCATACAACGAGTGACAATCCTACTAGGTTGCCCCGTGGCACTGTAAGATGCCTGAAAGAAACTGGTGAGAGCCCAGAAATGTTTGTACATCTGTAGTTCATCTCTCTCACCACCTGAGGGCAGCATCTTCCCACATGAAGAACAGCAGAGGGCACTCAGGACAAAAAAAAAATAGCTCTTGGCACTTCCGCAACAGAAGTCACTTCTGAGAGTGTCTCCCTGAAGCCTCTGTTTTAGGAGCTGGGACACTTCCCAACCAGCCGACCTGGCAGCAGGGAGGATAAACCAAGGGTAAGGAAAACACTCCTGAAGAGTTCCAGTTATCACTTTTCCTTCAAGTAAGTTCAATATTGTATCACCTCCCCAGGCCCTTTTGATCACTGCTGACTCTACCCCACAGTCTTAATTCTAATGAAAGTAAGTGCTGGAGGGAGTAAGAAAATGGACTCCTGGACCCACTTGGCCACTAATTCCCGGTCTAAATAGCCTCAGTTTCCTCATCTGTAAAGTAGAAAAAAATACCCACTTTATAGGATTGTGAGGATCTAAGGAAAGAGATATAAAGGATATTTGTGAAGTCTAAGGTGCTACAGGCCCTTTAAGAATTTCTATCTTGGATAGGAAAAGTCAAATAGGTAAATCCTTTTATATACACAGGTAGATCTTTTTTAATGTATGCAGAAAAATATATCTGCCTAGGGGCCGCCTGGTGGCGCAGCGGTTTAGTCCGCGCTTGGCAGCCCGGGGTTCGCAGGTTCAGATCCCGGGTGCCCGCCGACGCACTGCCTGTCAGCCATGCCGTGGTGGCGTCCCATATGAAATAGAGGAAGATGGGCACAGATGTTAGCCCAGGGCCAGTCTTCCTCAGCAAAAAGAAGAGGATTGGACGGATGTTAGCTCAGGGCTGGTCTTCCTCACAAAAAAAAAAAATATATATATATATATATATATATCTGCCTGACTTGGGTCAGAAGGAAGCAGTGATTGAACAAGGTCAAGTTCCTTGGAGTTTGTGGGTCTCCTTGATTTAATTAAAGCTCAGTCCAAACAAGGTGGCTCTAGAAGACAACCAGACACACGTGACCTGGGAGAAAGTGCACTTTCCTTTTAATAATTAACACCCACGTGACACTGTAGAGCTTAGGAAGCGGTTCTGTCCACTGTACCTCGACTCCTCCCGAGAACAGAGAGGAAGAAGCTCTCATCAGCCTTCTTTCACAGCTGAGAAAAAGGCTCAAAGGAGTGAGGTAACTTGCTCAAGGTCCCAAAGCGAGTCACGGGTACAGCCAGATCCTCCGAGTCCAAGGCTTGTAATCTTTCCACCCAGAAGACTGGCGGTAAGCGAGTCCCCTCCACCTCGAATCCCAAGGACTTGATGTGGGCAGCTCCATCGCCAAAGGCTTTGCGCAGCCCCCTTTATCCAGCCTGCTAATGGAGAGCCCAGAAAGCCTCTGGCTCCAGCTTCCTCACCCCCAGTAAATGCCAGTGGCTTTTTCTCATCCCACCTGAATAGCAAACCAGCCTTTGTCTTCAGCTTGAAGGAGCCGCCCCCACTCTGCTGAGCCCGGCTCCCCACTGCCACCCAGCCCAAACCCTAACAAGCAGTGTTTCCTCGCAGCTATGCAGCAGTGAGCAACAGAGCCACGTGAGAGCCACGTGAGAGCCAGAGCACAGCGCAGTGGGGGGGGGGGGGCAGAGCTCAACAAAGAGGGGCTGTGTTCACCTCAAGAGAGGAGGGCAGAGGAAAAGGGGGACAGTGAGGGAGAGACCACCTGGGATCGGGGCACTGAAGAGTTTGAACCCGGCTTTTGCTGCTTCCTCCTTTGAGCTCTGAGGCCTGTCACTCAACTGCCCTGGTCCTTGGTTGCCTCATTTATAAAAACGCCTTGTATGTTCCAGAAGGCCCTCCTGGGTAGACCCAGGCAAAACCAAGGCCCACGTAGTGTCAAACCCTCTCTGTGAGAGCGAAGGCTTTATTTGGTCTCCCCAACTGTCAACCCCGAAACTGCACTTGTTAATTCACATTAACACGTATTTCAGCCAATTGCTTCTCCTCCTACCGTGGGATCCATGGATAGACTCTCAAGGCTCTGGGAACTTCGATGGAGGGGATACATTTTCACTAACCTCTGAGTGAACTCGGTATTTCTCCACCACAAGCCCCAGTAGTAAGGGCAATACCTGTGCTTCTGTCACTGATAGAAATCAAGATGCTTTCATATTCTCTCCGTTGCTGCAGGTCTCTTGAAATATCACTGACGCTCATCACAACTTGGAAATTATGGTAGTTATTAGATCTGCTGCTAGATCTGCTTATTGAATGCGCTGTTCTAGAAGGTGGGAGATGACTATGTCACAAATTTGGTTTTTTGATTCTTTCAATAACTGTATGTCAGTAAAACTGGCTTCCTTTGTAATCCTTTGTAATTCTGTGTATGAGTTTGGGAGCACTGTGAGGCGTCCGCAGGAGTCCATAGGCCACCAGACTGCCAAAGGGGTCCTGAGCACAGCGAGGATTGACCCCTGACCCAGGATGCTCCGCTGAGTCCTCAAGGGTGTCCTGGTCCAACCAGGCTCCCAGCACCCAGCTCCCTGTGTGAAGCACCTAATTTCTTGAGCCCCTACAACTCCCAAGACCTGCTATCTCATTTAATTCTCACAAGGATTCAGAGAAGATGAACATATGATGCATATTTTAAATAGAAAGAAACAAAAGCTCACACAAGAAGTGAGTAACAGCTCACCCCCTGCTCCTCTGCAGTCAGGGGCTAGGCCTCATTCCCTCCATCCCTTCACAGTGAAGAGGTGGCCTCGAGTTGGTCCAACCAGCTGTGTGACTGCAGGCAAGTCACTTGACTTCTCTGAGTCTCCAAGTCCTCATCTCCACAGTGAGGATAAAAACACTGGTTCCACAGGGTTTCGTTGTAGGGATCAATGAAAAAACGTGGGTAAAAAGCTTAGCATGGTGCCTGGACCCGCTGGCTATATCCTAAAAAGTGGCCACCATCACTATTACAGAGAAGGGACTCAATACATTGTATGTGCAGCTGCATGACAGTCCATTTTAGAAATTACAGGCAACTCTAAGGCCTCTCTCCCACCTCCAACTCCTCTCATCAGAAATGGCCGAGGATTTTGTTTGTTGTCCTTCTTAGAGGAGAGATCCGCGATTTCTTAGAGGCCAAAGGGACCTTCCCCGCCCCCCAGCGAGGAGCCCAGGCTGAAAAGATGAAAGTCTGAGTGTCAGGGCCCGGGAGAGAGGACGGCGGCCGGTGCAGTGCCGGGATCCGCAGCCCTGGGCTCGCCTGGGCAGAGCTTCTCCCCCGGCGCCGAGCCCGCTGGGGCGGAGCAGGACCGCGCCATCCGCGTCTCTGCGAGCATCTGTGTCATTTATTTCCTTGCGTGGTCGGGGGGAGGCGGCAGAGGTTTCACAAGCTGTACCTGGCAGATAATTACACAAAGACAAAGCCCTGCCTCACCCTTCTCCCGGCGTGGCAACCTCCAGACTGTGTGGTGGGGGGAAGGGGACGTCGAAGGCAGCGGGGTGCGGAGGGGGAGGTGCCGGTCCGGCTGGCCCATCACTCATCCACATACCCGGGTGGACAGTGGAGCCAGGAAGAACCGGGCGGGCTCTGACTGAAGCCCAGACACTTCTGGACCGGGCTCTCTTCAAGGATGAGGGACGCTGAGAGCCAGTGCCCTCCGCGTGCCTGGTCCAAACCGGGTGGCTGTCCAAACCTGCAAGGGTTGGGCCGACCAGACACGGGGTGTCTGCTGCGCCCCCTGGAGAAGAAGCCGCCCAGAGCCTGGAGGCCCCCCCACCCCTGGCACCCCCGGTTCTGCTCTGGGAGCTGATGGGAATTCCAGTCTCTCACCGGGGGTTCCCCTCAGCTCCCAGATTCCTGCTCCCACTCTCCCACTCCCACTATCTTCTTCTTCCTTCCCCTTCCTATTAAAACCTTTCCTATCGCATGACAGGATTTTTTTTTTTACTGTTCCCAGGAGAAAACGTGGAAGACAGTGTATATAGCCTACAACCTCCTGCACTTTTTTAAAATTAAAATGGTAGTGACTTTCACTGTAATCTTGAATTTATAATTATTTTATGTTGACCAGCAGGAAGCTAATAAAAATAAATCAAACCTATAAACGTATTAAGCTTATTTGTTTGAGAAAGAGAAAAACAGACTTCTCAGAGCCCGGGGACACTAAGACTTTGGTTTTAAATTCTCCCAAAGCTGAAGGAGAGCCTTGCTGTCCTCATCAATAAAAAGGAAAAAAATATTATCTTCCTCAGAGGACTCTTGCTTGGTGCAAGGCACATGAGTTCGTTCAGTTATTTGTTCATGGAGCATCTATTGAGCACCGACGGAATGTCTGGTGCTGGGCATGACAATTTGGTCTGTATCATCAAAGAGAAGAGCGGAATATGGAAAGGTCCTCTGGGCAGGCCACCGAGGCCAGAGTGACTGACGTCCTCCATGGAGGGGTCAGGGAAGGCTGCCCTGAGGAGGCTTTGTGATCAATAGTTCTCTCTTGGGCTATGTTCTTTAGCCCAGAACTTGGCCTCCTCTGGTCCCTCAAAACAGATTGCTATCTGCCACACTCCCTCTATTGCTACATCTATATCACGTGTCTCAGTCTCTTGCTCATTCTTCCACCTGGCCATCCATGAACCCCCAGGTGAGATTAGCAACTCCCAGCTCCATCTCAGTTTCCGGAGCCCCATACACTGACCTTGATCTCATGGCAAAATCACCTGTGGTTGTATGTGCTCCCCCACCCTGAGGCCGGCACCACCTCTTCATTCTCCAGCCGCCGCCCCACGACGGCACAGAGCAGGTACACAACTATTACTGAGCTGGATGGGCCTCCTTCCTGGAGCAACCTCCATCTGGCTCTTCATTCTCCTGCTTTCCCTCCCTCCTCCATTCTCCTCCTCCATTTGCTTCTGCTCACCCTCCTCTCTCCCTCTCTGCTGTGCCTCTTCCCCGCTCCTTTGTTCTCTTTCATAACATTTGTAACTGAGGAAAGGTTCCTTCTCCTTGTCAGGCCCATTCATTCTCCTCCTCCAGCCCACCGCCTGGGCCGGCTCTGTATCACTCATCTCCCTGTGGCTCCCTGCCTTCCCTTGGCTCCTCCCTCTTTCCCCAGAGCTGTGGCTGAGCCCTGGCAGGTGCTCCCAAGTCCCACACAGCCCCCACAGCAACTCCATTCCTCACTGGCCCCCCACCCATATGTTCCTATTTAGGCATGCCCCAGTCCACACGCACATCCCCATCCCCTACACAGACCTCGCTATGCACACTCGTGCCCCGATACGAACATGCCCCCGGGGTCTTCCAGCCTTTCAGTGAGGAGCCACTTTTCTTTTCCTGAGAAAGAATAGAATGCAAGCCCAAAAGTTCTTTGGAGGGTGTGCTCTTGCACTATCGGAAAGTCCAGCAAATCTCAGAGGACAGGGTTCTCAGATGACAACAGGTTTAGAGGAGATTCAGCAAGGAAGATCCAGGTCCCCCACGCCACATGTCCTCAAGTCTCCTGGACCACTCGTCCCTGACCAAGTCCTGGCCTGGGCGCCTCTCTTGCTCTCTTTCTCCCTGCTGGGGCCCTCTGGTTCCTCCTGCCACTCCCTCCTGGCTCTTTGCTCCCTCCACACTGAGGATATCACGTGTGAGGTGTTCTGAAGCTCCGGACTTCGGCCCCCACCCCTTTAGTCTCTAATCATCCCAGTCCCCGCACTCTCTTCTCGTGGCTACACTTGCCTCCCAGCCCAGCCCCTCTTCCCTTGCTTCTTTCAGACACACACCCCAAATCACTCCTGCTCTTCCTCCTTCCCTGCTCCAGCCTACGAGTCCACTCCCTTCCACTCGTTCGGATCACTCATGGGCTCCCCCTCATACAGGGAGCCTTCCTGAATCCATGAGCACAGAGGACTCGGGTATTCTGGAATAGTCTGTACCCTAACATAGAGTCACGGATTAACACAGTTTGTAGGACCTCCGGGTCCATCCAATGCAACCTCTTTATTTTACAGATGAGAGAACTGAGACTCCAGCAGGGAAGTAAGTCATCAAGAGCACACAGCTCCTTCACCTGAGTGTAAACAGCATGCACTCCCTCCTTGCTCAGTGCTCACACACTGCTGTGCAGATGCCTGTATGGACACAAATCCACTGCCAGGCTTGATGGTGTTGATGGTGAGGGTAAAGGTGGGGGAGAGAGAGCTGGGCATAATTCTGCATGGTGACCCCAGGACAGACAGCTTCCAGACTCTGAGCTGAGCGGAGGAGCCTTACAGCTGAGGGGATGGCCAACTGACCGATTCAGTCACCCCTCACCCCAAGGAGACGACCCCAGGAGATGCCGGCCTGGCAGTCTCTGGGTTTTTTTTTTTTCTCTCTCTGCCACATGGGAGCCTGTCGGCTTCAAGATGGAAAGACCTCTGGTGAATGAGGAGGCAAGGGGCAAGACCTCAGGAGAGAGGCATGTTCATTCTTGGGACCAGTCTCGAATTTTCATCACCTAGAAATGACGGGAGGGGTGCTGGGGATGTCTTCCTGTGAGCATAGGGACAAAGGTCAGGGTCAGCTAAGAAACAATGAGGGGAACAGAAGGAAAGACAGACGGAGATGGCCTAGAACAGGAAGGGAGTCAGCCAAGTCTCCCCACAAGGCTGACTTTCATGGTGGGGAGACGACTATTTTAATCATCCCTGTATCCCTCCTGCCTCCTCCCTCACCCCCCGGACCCCCGGGACAAAGAAGAGAGTGATGGAGAGGAAAGGAGGGACTAAGACTCAAAGATCACGAAGCAGAAAGACTGGGGGAAATGGGAGAAACAAAGGAAAACGCCTAAGAAGCAAAGAGGGCAGCAGAAAGGAAAGGTGGAGAAATAGGAGTCGGCCTCCTCCGCGCCGGCCTCGGGCTCCGGGCCGCAGGGGGGCGCCTGGCACATGGCGCTCCCCGCGCCTGGCCCGCCGCCCGCGCCCCTCCGGCCCCCGCGCTCCCCGCTCGCGCCCCGCTACACTCCGGCAGAGGCCATTACGGAGAACAAACTACCTTCTTGTCTCCGAGATGGGTCCCCGGGGCGGAAGGCAAATTGCCTGCCTCGTGCATAATAAACCAGGCGTGGAGAGCAGCGCGGAGGAAGCCGGGGCGCCACCGGCCGCTGTGCCCCCCCCCCGCGGGCCTGGAGCCCCCGCCAAGGGAGTGGGTGGCCGCACCCAGGGCTCCGGGGCAAGTGGGGAGGGACCGCCCTGGCCCAGGAGAATCTCAACTCTTTAACACCGAGTTGCCTCCCCGTACGCCCACCCCTCCACCCAGGCCACACTTAAGTTTGTGACTGTCGGCTTCTCCCGGGAGAACCACACCAAGCGCTTGGTGCCTTTCCTGGGTCAGTGGCCTCTGCCTGGAATGCCTTTCTTCCACGTGAAAAAGCCAGTTGGCCTTCTCATCCTTTAAGTCTCTGCTCAGAGGTTCCGTTCTTCTCACTTTGAACCCTCAACAGTTAGAAGTATGTATTGGCTTTCTCTTCCTGCTCAGGCAGCACTGTGTTCTGATTCCGAGTATTTAGCGATTCCATCACAGATACATTTGTTTGCATACACCTATGTCTCTGCTATTGGACTGCACATCCTAAACGACAGACACCATAATTTACTTCTCTCCACACCCCAGAGACTTAGCACAGGGTCCAGTACTGACTGACTGAATGAATGAGTTTAATGATGAAACTAGACGTCCAGACCACCAATCTTCACAGATTCTTCTCCTCCACTTGCTGTCGGCTTTCCTACAGTTCCTGTTCTCCGGGATCTGAGATTCTACCTAAGGGCGAGGGGCTATATGTAGGTGTTATATATTGGAAGAAACCTCCTCAGGGGAGATTAGCCATCCTCAGGAATTGTGTAGGAAGAGGACATTGAAGAGGGAAAGGGGTGTTTGTTGAGCCCAGTCCCTGCCTCCCAGGAGTTCCCAGTCTCCAGAGGAAGCCATGCAAATAAACAGTGACAACCCAGTATGCCAAGATCATAGAAAGAGAAAACCAGGAGAGCCACAGCTTTTCCTGAGATGAGCCAGCAGTCACAAACCTGTCTGTGACCCTGGGAGCAGGGATCGGGGCACAGGGAAGGTGCACCTAGGAGAGGCCCATAATCCAGACAGGGGCAGGAGGTGAGAAAAATCTCTGGGGAGGAGTCAAAGCCCAGTGTAGGTTTTGTAGGATGAGGAGGAGAAAGGTAGGAAAAGACGAAGGGGAAGGGACAAGGGTTCCAAGGAAAGAACAAACCATTCAAAGGAGGCAAGAAATGGCATGGCCATCTTCATGGGGACTGTAAGTAGACTCACAGGTGGTCTCCTAAAACCCCAGGAAGGGAATCAGCAAGAGGTGAGACTGGAGAGAGGGGGACTGTTCATGGAGGTCCTCAACCGATTTGCAAATGGGCTTCATTTTGTCCAACCTTGACAAGGAGCCTGGAATGATTTCAGGGATGAGAGTATGGCCTCAGATTTGCATTTTAGAAGGATTGTTTCAGCAGCAGAGTCAAGTATGGATTAGGTGGGGTCAGGTTGGAGACAGATCAGATTGGAGGCTGTCATATTAATGCAGACAAGAAGTGAGGAAAGCCTGAACCAAGGCAGGCAGGCTGGAGAGGGAGAGGAGCAGCCAGGCTGGAGCATGAGCCCGGAGGTAGAGTCCACAGGTCTCCGTGCTGACTGGATCTGAGGGGTGAGGAAGGGGGAGGAGACAAGCCTGGCTCCCAGGGTTTCAGCTGAAGCACCTGGGTGAAAGTTGACACCATCCAAGGAAGAAGGGTGGGTTTTGTAGGTAGAGCATGTTGAATCTGAGGTGCCGGGGGGGGGGGGGGGGGGGGGGGGGGGGGGGGGGGATAGAAGAATTTAGATCTGCAGCTCAGAAGGAAGCTGTGCTGGAGATAGAGTTTTGACACTCATCAGCATAACCTTGGTGGCTTAAAGACAAGAGAATAGATGAGATTACCCTCAAAAGTGGGAGTAGAGCGAGCCAGCCCTGATGGCCTTCTGGTTAAAGTTTGGTGCACTCTGCTTCATTGGCCTGGCTTCTGTTCCCGGGCTCAGAACCTCACCACGTGTCTGTCAGCAGCCATGCTGTGGCAGCGGCTCACGTAGAAGAACCGAAGAACTTACAATTGTACACAACTACGTACTGGGGCTTTGGGAGGGAAAAAGGAAGAAAAATGGAGGAGGATTAGCAACAGATGTTAGCTTAGGGAGAATCTTCCCTTGCAAAAAACAAAAAAAAGTGGGGGTAGAGGGTCCAGGACAAAACACTGGGAGAATACCTACATTTAAGGGCAGATAGAGAAAGAGGAGCCCACTTCAGCTGAGAAGGAGTGGTCAGAGAGGTGGGGGGAATCTGAGGTGACACCACAGAGCAAAAGGAGGAGTTTCACGATTGGTCATTAGTGTTCAATGCTCCAAATAGGTCAAAAAAGTGTCAAGAAAGACTTTAAAAGAGAGGAAAAAAGGTTATTGGATGTCCTAAGTTACCCGTCAAGGTTCTCTTTCATTGTCTGTCAGCTATTTTACATCCCTGTAAGTGGTAGAAAACTGATAATGCAAATGATTCTTGTTCATAGAAATGCAGATCAGCTGTGTCTGGGGTACAATTGGTTAGTGCCTTGTGGACAAACCAGTTTTACATGTATTTGTAAATTCATTTATGAATTCTTGGTTGACCTATGTAAGTGTGGTATGTTGAATTTTCCTTTCAACCAGTTGAAACATTTTACTGGATCTCTCATTAATTAAAGGATTATATACAATTTTTGACACGTATTCATTTTATATTTGTATGAAATTCATGATTTAACCTTTGTTTAATAAATGATCCTGTTTAACAGAAGAAAATAACTGAAAAGCGACCGCTGGAGTTGATGAGTGGAGCAAGATCTGTTTGGAAGGTTTGACAGGAGTAGAAGATAGATGGCAGTGTGTTCAGGTGGGTAAAAGTGGGAGCAGAGACAATGGATTTCAAGAAACTTGGCCTTGAATGGAAGGGGAGAGATTGGGGATTAGCTGGAGGTACCACATTGTGGAAAGAAGGAAGTATTTCTTTTATAGCTGGCACCACAATTCCTCTTTAAACTGCCAATACCTTGGTAAACTGCACTGAGTATAAAAACAATGACAGAGGCACAAATTGGGGGGGGGGCAAGAAGAGGTGGCACTATGAGATGACAAAGGAGGGGCGCTTAATTTGGCATGGTGGGTGGAGGCCTTCCCTGAGGAGACAACTCCTGTTATCTCGAGTCTTTAAATAAGAGTGAGTCAGGTCTTCTTTTTTTCCATGATTATGGAGGCCCAGAAGGAGCCACAGATGTTGCACCGAGTCAGTGCAAAGCCTTAGGGTCAAAAAACCTGGGCCCTTGCTTTTGCCACTGATTTGCCGTGAACATTATAGATACAGAAGCCATGTGTTTGCAATGGAAAATGGGTGCAGAGCATTTGAAAGTGTACTCTCCTGAAAATCCAGCTGCTTAGTTGCCGCCAGTTTGGATCCCTAAAAGACATCAGAGTTATGGACTCCTAGAAGCTAGTGCTGAGAAGGAAACTCAGGGACCAGTGGTCCCGTCCCTGCCTCCCTGCCCTGAGAGAGCTTCAACATCAGATCCAGGAGTCAGGCCTGTGCAACTAGCCCAGGGGCCTGAATTCAAATACTAGGCTTTCCCTCCTCCATCAACCAGAATCCCAATGTTTCTACACTTACCTTGAGGTTCTTTTACTCCCGTGGAGATTTTACATTCACGAGGAGCCTGTGTCCAGTGCTCAGGGTCAGTGCCCTCCCATCAGTGCCCTCCCATCAGAAAGGGCCAATTCTTGAGCCGTGAGGTCTGTCTCTCTTTTCCTACCCTGGTGGGGTGGCTGCCTTTTCAAAGAGAGATCTGGGATTCCAGCTTCTTTTTGTGGCATGTAGCCAGGACCAAAGGGACAGGCATCAAAAAAATTGTTTTAATAAGTGAAGAGACTGTTAATAGCCCTTTAGGTTATTAGAAGGAGAGAGATGGAGCCCCGGGGGTTCTGAGGCCAGAAGCTTCTTAGGTTTATTTGCTGAGCTTTTCTGTGAGCTGGCCCCCTGGTTGCTGGGATGGAGGAGATGGGAATGCTTTGTAAGGTCTAGCTTCAGAGGCCCATTCTTCTGAACGGTGCATGTAATCACATTTATGAAAGTGCCTGGCACATTTACTTAATGAATGTTAGCTTCTTCCCTATCCTGTCCTAAGCACCCCCAAAACGTCAAGTGGTTTCATTGAAGGAAAGGGTCCAGCATCTTACTCCATGATAGAATGTCACAGAGAGCAAGGTCAGTGAAACTAGAGCGGTAAGTGACAAAGAAAGGATGGAGAAAAGGTAGGCAGGGACCAGCCATGGTAGGGCCTGTAGGAAATGAAAGGAGTGTGGATTTTATTCTAAGTGGAATAGGAAGCCATTAGTTCTGCAGCAAAGGAGTGATGTGATGTGATTTACATTTTAAAAGGATTACTTTTGTTGTATTATTTTAGTTAAAGTTTAATTTACTAGTATTGATGGTGAAACTAAGAACAGGTTCTTTTTTTCTCAAGTAGGGTAACAATTCCTTAGAGAATTGCTCCCAATGCCCTGCTGTGGCGAACAGACTCTAGAGGCACAAAGAATGGAGCAGAGAGACCATTGAGCCACTGTAGGAGTCTGGGCAGAGCTAAGGACTGGTGGACGAGAGGACAGCAGTGGAGGCAATGCAGAGTGGTGGGTTTGGGGATATATGCTTATTTAATTTCCAATTGTGCTAGCTCTTCCTTCAGCTAATGAAGTAGTATCATTATCCCCATTTCTTGGATAAGAAAACTGAGACTCAGAAAGTTTCAGTAACTTGTCCAAGGTCACATGGTTAATAAATGGAGCTTAGACGAGAACCCAGATCTCTTGATTCTCAAACCAAAGAGCGAACAGATGTAGACCCTGAGCGCCAGGTGTAGGTCATTATGGTGCCAGCCATGCTATTAAAAAATTCCAAGTAGGCCTGCCACACAGAGCACTCCAAGTCTTGGGATACCCCAAAAACCTAAGTTGTGGTGCTGGGCATGGCTATAGCCAAGCTGCTGGACCTGGGAACCGCTCTTATTCCATCTCCTAGGGATTTTTGTCTGAGAATCTGGCACTGTCCCCCACTGCAGTGGAGGGGATGGTTCTCAGGGCCATTGGGAGGTTAGGGGGCCACCACTCCCTCCCTGGGAAGAGCCAGAAGACAACGTCTGTATTTATTGAAGGTTAGGAGGTGAAGGAACGCAGAGAACCCTAGTGGGTTGATGGGGGGGAACTCTCCAGCACACAAGTCGGGTGCAGTGGGAGACTGCCGCTTCCTGCCAGTTGTTCAAAACACTCTGAAGGCAGGGTGGGCAGGATGAGGAAGGGTCAGGAAAGCAGATCAGAAGAGAAATGGTTTGAAGAATCAGAAATATAATAAACTCAGAAAAGAGGCGTCTGGGAAGAGACATGACGTCATGACAACTCCATTTCAATATCAACAGGGTCAGCTGCTCAGCTCGGGGAAGGGGGGCTGACAGCCCAGACAGCATTGCCCTGAAGGCAGAATTATAGCCATTGGGTGGAAACTGCAAGAAGGCAGATTCAAGCTCAGTAGAAGGAAGAAATGTCTTCCAATTAATCCTGCCAAAATAATAGAAAAGCCTGTTTTTTTAAGTGGTAATAATAAATTAACAATACTGCAATTTACATCTATTAGGTTGAACCACATAAAACTGCTGATGTTCAACCATTTCTGACCTACAAAAACAGCAGTTTCATACGGCTTGACTTACTACATTTTCCCATCTCAGAATAATTTCCAAAGTCCTTGTAATGGCCTACAAGTCTCGCAGGATCTGTTCCACTCCACCTTTCTCAAAGGATTTCCTTCCACCTCTCAGCAGTCCCCCAGCCAGACTTCTTGCTGGGTCTTGAACCCTCTAAACTCATTTCTGCCCCGGGGCCTTTGCAGTTGCTGTTCCCTCTGCCTAGAATATTCTTTCCCCAAGCTTACCTGTCCTCTTATTTTAGAGGCTTTCTCTGACCAACCAACATAAAATCATGTACCCTCCCCATCCCTTGCTATGGCCTTCCCCCGTGTCTGTCCATAGCACTTACCCCCACCTGACACACATTTAGTTGTTTATTATCTATTTCCCACCATGACAGTGTAAGTGCCACCAGAGCAGGGACTTTGTGCTGTTCCCTGCTGTATTTCCAGGGTTTGGAATAGTGCCAGACCCATGGTAAATGTTCAATAAATATTTTTTTGCATGAAGAAATGATTTTTATCGATGAGGAAACCAAGGCCCAGAGAGGTCAAATGATCTTCCCAAAGGCCCAGACCTGGTGCCCAGAGAAGCTGGAGGGAAGCCCAACTATTCAGATTCCAAAGTCCAGTCTCTATAAAAAGCCACCCTGCTTTCTGGTCCCCTGACAGTCTTGATGGAGAGCCCGTTTGTCTCTGAGGCTGAATAGGGCCTCCTGCTTTGGGACCAGGTGGCCCCAGAGGTGCCTTCAATTTTTGAGATTCTTCTATCCACAGTTAAGCATCTCTTTTAGTGAGGGCTCTGGGAAGAGCTAGGTTTTGGTCACCCCCAGGCTATAGCACGACTGGGGAGCCAGAGTAGCGGTGTAATAGACATGATACTGTTTGAAAAGAAGTCCCAACCAGTGTCTGTTCTGGGGAGGTGGAACATTAATCTGAGCCTCAAAATATGAAATATTCCCCAGTTTGCAAATGAATGCAGGATGTGTTTGCATAGCGACCACCAAGAGAGCAGTATTATGTGGAGAGGAACAAAAAGACAAAGTTCCTCTGGTTCAATTCTGGGAGCTGATGGCTCCGCTCTCCCCGGGAGGTTGCCTCTGTGTAGCTAATTACAACGAGTAAAGGAAATGGGAAAGTGAGGGCCATGAAGCCATCTTTCTCCTCCCCCAGGTTCCTACTTTGCAAAGAGCTGGTCTTTTGGTTTTAGAACCCTGGGGGCCGGCAAGGTGGGCTCTATGTGCCAGCTGGGTGGGCACATTCTCCTAAAATCAGGCCCCTGTTAGAGCTGCCAGTATAGTGTGTGTGTGTGTGTGTGTGTGTGTGTGTGGTGTGTGTGTGTGTGTAGGGTCAGGGGGATGTTTATGGCAGTGAGGTGTATGACATGGGACGCTGGAGAGTGAGGATGGGGCGGGGGTGGGATGCTACAGAGTGTTAATAGACCCAAGTAATCAACTCACATTCAATAGCATTTAGCAATTTACAAAGGGCCTTTGTAGATCCCATCTCCTCCAGCGCTCACAGCATTTTACAGATAAAGAACAGGTAGCTCAGAAAGGTGTGCTGACCTGCCCTGAATCACCGAGTTCCACGAGGCACTGCTGGGATTTCAACCTAAATCTTCTCATTCCAGATTCCCTGCTCTTTTCATAACCCCCGGGCAATTGTTGACATCTTTCATGATGTCTCTGAGGGAAGAGGCAAAGGGGAGGGGGGCAGATGCCCACTGCTCCTCCTTCTCCAGGTGAACAAAAGCCAACATTACTGAATACTCACCTGCTAGGAACTCTGCTAAGCACTTTTTGTGGGATAGGAACTGTTACTAGTCCATTTCCCAGAGGAGAAAAGTGAGATGCCGAGAGGTAAAGGAACTTACCCAAGGTCAAGCGGGAGCCAACGGTGAAGCTCTGTGTTAATCAGGAGAGGATACACTACGTTGCAGGAACAAACTCCGAAATGTCAATACCTTAACAAAACAAAAGATTCATTTCTCCCTCAAACTACATGTTCATCATGGGTTGGCAAAGGGACTCTGCTTTGCATAGTCACTCAGGGACCCAGGCAGAGAGGGACTCCACTATTATGAAGCTGTACCATCTGGAATAAATGAGCTCTTGTCACTATGGCAGGTGAAGAAAGAGCTGGAGGGTCTCACACGCAATTACATGCTTTGGTCTGGAAGTGACATGTCACTTCTGTTTACAGTACATTGGCCAAAACTAGACAGGCTGGCCTTGCCCAAAGGCCCAGGGAGTCAGAGAGAGAGAACCCAGTATTAGCAAGTACTGGTAACATCGATCAGCCTGGCAGGCTGACTTGAGAGTCCATGCTTTTAATCACCATGCTACCCCACTTCATCACACATTAACTCCCCTAGGTTAAATTCCCTTTATGCATTGCATTTAAGAGTTTGCTGCCCTTCCCTCTCCTTCCCTCCATCCCTACATTCCTCCAGCACAAACTGAGCAACTGTATGCCAGGCACTCTGTTGGCTGATGAAGATACTAAAACAAACAATACGTGATCTCCGCCTTCAAGTGCCCTTAAGGGAAAAGTGCTAATGTATCATACACAAAACCCTGTGAACAAAGCAGACAGTTGTAAACGAGATCAACAAGATACAGCTCACCTGTCCTGGGCCTTCCCAGGCGGGAGGGAAAGGGAGTAGATGAGTCAGACAAACGCTTCCTGGAGAAGACCTTTGAGCTAGGCCCTAAGTAAAATTTGGAAATGAGGACATGAGCTTTCCAGGCAGAGAAAAGAGCTTGGACAAAAGCCCAGAGGCAGCAAAGTGCAGGGTGTACTCCATACAGGGCAGGATTCCATTTGACTGTGTCAAAAAGTTGGGTAAGTGAAAGGGAGGGTTGATGGATCCATCCTTTGGGAAGGTGCTTGGGGTAAATCATGAAGGACCTTGAATGAACGTCACACTTTAGTGAGAAAGTACAGACAGGAGCATGTTTGTGCTTCAGCCCAGAGCTCCTGCTGTGGGGCAGAGGAGCTCCCAAAGAAGGAGTGGCTTTTAAAACTCTGCAAAACTTGGTGATAAAGGGGCTGTTGGTGTCATTAGGTGACTTAAGGGAGGGGCTTGGGCCCCTGTCACAGGGAAAGGCCTAATGCATGGGGCAAGCTCCTGTGGCCTGTCTTGTGCCTAAAGAAGAGAGTGGGTTCAGGCCCTTGGAGGCTAGTGTGGTGCCCTATCCAGCTCACAGACTTGTCCCAAAGTGCTGGTGGCCCTGTGCTGGGCTTTGCAGATGCAGAGAGGAATAAAATGTGTCGCAAGGAGACATATAGCACAGCAAGCAGCCCACCTAACACTACTTGGCCTAACAGAATTCATCTGGGCCTCCATGTTTGCGCAAATTTGCTGCTTCTTTTTTTTCACTCTATTCTGTTTGTGTCTGGATCCCAACTCTCACGCCCATGTTTTACCTGTGACAGCTCAACTTACCTGGCTGCAGCCTTAAGAGTCACCCTGCACCTGGGCCTCTCATTACCCTCCAGGTTGGACTCACCTTGGGCTACCTACAGGTTCTTGGTCTTGGACACGCTGCCTCCAACTGCAGCCCCCACTGTGCCGTGCCCCTCCCTCCGTGGTAGCTCTGGGCTGTGATGTCCAACCTTCTTGGAAATGGGTCACATTATCTCTAAAGTATTTTTCAGCTCTTATATCCCTATCTTTGTCTCTGACTGTGTCCTGTGTCCCTTGTGTACAAAAAGGCTACTGTGGACCAACTAGTTTGCTTGGTTGTTAATTGGATGAGGAAAATAATAAACCCTTGTATTTCTCTAATGATTTAGGGCTTTCAAAAATATTATCTGAAAACAATTTTTTAAAAGTTATCCTCAAACACTCCTGTGAAACAGGCAAAGTGAAATCCTTGCAAACTCTACTAACCTTGGAGAATTTAGAATTTCTCAGCAGGACGGCCTCTGTGCATGTGTCCTGTGCACCACCTGCTTTTTCATTTTGTTTCACTACAAGTTCAAAAGATTGGATACCTGGTAACTTTTATCTAAACCACTGCATTTTAATAAATGAAACCAACCCTGCTCACACTCCCACTCCCAGTTCCTTTGGGATCTGGATCTCAGATTCAGTCTCCCCCTTCCCCAGCCGCATAATCGGATCTGGCACAGATCATTTGGATGCTGTGTTCCAAAAGCACGGAGCCTCTAGCTGTTTGTCCCTGAACTGCCATAATTGGCCCCAGGGTTCTGTAACAGTCACAAACTGGTGAATAAAATGTCTTTGCCCCACAGCCTGGAGATGACACAAATACGTAGTCTCTGCAATCTCAATCCCAAAATCCCTTGTCTTTTACCCACATCTGGGCCACTTCACCCCAAATCAGGCAAGCTTTTAAGTAACTAGAACTGCTTGTGCATTAAATGACACAGAACATGGTACTTTTTAAAACATTTATATTTATATATATAAAAAAATTAAATATATATAATATAGAGTGTGTTTGAGACTAAAAATATAGTACATAATATTTAAAAAAAAGGAAAATGAAAAAAGGTAGAATAGGAAAAGGTGTGAGGGACACACAGATACACATTGCTAAAAATCTACGATGGTCTGTCCTAACAAAAATAATATTTTTTTCTCTTCTCTTAATTATCATCATGGATCCATTTATTATTGGGGTTTGGGTGGAGAAAAGTCAACTGGAGCCAGAAATGGAGGTTGTAATCCCAAGAAGAGTTGGGGTGGAAAATGTGACCACCGGGAGCCCTGGGCCTCTTTCTGGTGAAACTGGAGGCAGCCAGATCTTCTGGGTCACTATTGCTAACACGACTGTGTCGAGTTTGTACTGGCAACTTGGCTGCTCTCTTCCCAGAGTTAGGGGTGTCCCAGGGGTCAGCATCTGAAGACCTCCAGAAGCAAATAGAAGAGCCCATGGCCCACTAACACTTGAAAAGGCCAGTGATTGGGGCCAGCAAGAAAGCCAGGAGCGGGCACAGGAGACGGGTAGGAATGAGTGATAATTCTATGCAATGGAGTTATTATTATTATTATTGTTATTATTTTTAAGGGCAGACTTGTACCAGAACCGCCCAGTATGGCCTGTGACTTCTGCACAGCAATTATTTCTCCAGGGACGGGGCCTGGAACTCCCTCACAGTGATGCAAGAAAATGGGATTCCACCCCCTCTCTCCATCTCCCAAATTCAGAAATCTCCCAAGCCACATGTCTTTCCATCCTCTCCACCAGCCCGGAAGTGGAATGTCAGGACCAAGCCGATCAAGGTGAGGCCAATGCCTTTCCGAAAGAGGCTGGTCTCCAGGGGAGGAGAGAGAAACCATGGAGGGCAGGGGGAGGCAGAGAGAAGGGAATGGGATATTTAAATGCTAATTTTATAGCCTCTTCAAAAAAATAAATGCCTTTCCAATTATATCCCTTGGTCTATGCACTTCAGTGTTCTATTATCACATCCTCACTGGTCCCACCGCGGTCAGGAAGTTCACTAATGCTTTTCAACACGCAGAAGGGCCTGCAGAGGCACAGAGCGGTGACCCGGCTCAGGACACACAGTACTAAATGGTAGAGAAGCCCGGGTTTCCGAGGCCGGGGTGGCCTTGGGAGTGCAGCAGTGGGGACAGAACCATCCTCACAGCAAAGAGTGAGGCAGTAACTGAGCCACTTCAGTCCAGCCGGGGTCTTGGCTTTAATGTGGTTTTCTTCAAACCCGAGTGGCCCAACATTGCTATGGACATGGGTCAAGTATACTGAGACCATCTGGTTCCATTTTAAGGAGCCCAGGACATGTGGCTCCTGACAGAGCGCCAACTGGTTAATGAAAGGGCACGAGGGCAATGAGGCTCCAGCGCACTGTGCTCCATCCTGTAATGCAGAGAAGGCTGCCCTCAAAATTATGAGGAACGCAGCGACTCCTGGGATAAGCAGAGGGCACAGTGCCTGGAGACAGGGTGGTCAAACTCAACTTTTTCATCCCAAGCAAGACATTTGTGAACACAGCATTGCTCCTGTTCCTGGCCACTCTCTGGCTTCTTGTGGTTTTGCTTCACGTCAACTCTATGGCTGGATGTTGAAGGATCCAGGATTTAGGGTGCAGTCTGGGCCCTCCACGAGAAAAGACACCATGGGTCACCCAGAATCACAAGAACCTCTGCAAGATCCAGAATTTATGTCAAAACTGCTGTACTGCTCTTCCCTCTACAAGCTGCCCTTCCTACCTGCTCCTTTGACAGAGGGGTCAGCTGTACTGACGCCTCACCCTCTGGCTCAAGACACCATCCAGGCTTCACCTTGCTGGGTAAGGAGGGCCTGCTGTCCCTGGGTGAGGAGAATGCTCCTGAGGACCAGGGTGGAGGGTGGCTGCTCCCATTTCTCTCCACAGAGGAAGCTGCCTGAAACCTGGGTACATAGCAAAGGAAACTCACCACGCCCTGCCCTGGCCATAGACACCTTGGCAAAACTGTCAGAATTCTGAGTGAGGAGCAGCACGGTTACCCAATGACCGAAGGATGACTCCACCCCAATTTCAATCTGGGGTTTAGGATATGGTTTTTGTTGCTGTTTGGGATTGAGGGGTTCCTAGCAGAAATTCATGCACAAGACTTCTGATAAGGTAATGAAGCCCGTGGTGAAAGCGTCTTTCAAGAGGGGAACAGAACCTTTCAACACCCCCATCTCTCAGCCTGCTCACTTGCTGTTCCCAACTCCTTGCCAGGGACGGCCAGGCCCCTCCGCCTCCCCAGATGAATACAGCAAGAGCAGAATGGTTCTAGGTTTGTGCAACCCTTCCCCCTCACTTGACAAGTCAGAAAATTGGGGGCAATGAATGTAAAGAGATTAGGCCAAGGTCACTCGGTAAATGGCAGCTTCAGAACTGGGTCCCAGGTCTCTTGACTCCTATCCCCTTACTCTTCTCCCCAAAACAAGAACGCCAAAGGTGGTCAGGATCACCAGGGTGACCACATCAAGTACTGAGGCACGCTGCTGGACGACATCAGCCTCAGACAACAAAGCTCCACGTTCAAGGGCACCTTCCACTCCCCAGAAGAGCTCTTCCAATCGGCCTAACAGGCAGGTCCCCATTCAGGTTCTGATCAGACCAGAGTGCAGGCTGCAGAGGGCAGAGACGGGCTTTGTTGCTGTCTGTGCCGTGCATTGTGCTTGCTTTATCCCCAGGAGGCCCCGGTCAACGTGGTGAAGGCGAGAGAACAGTGAGTGGCTCTGTATCAGGCCCCAGAGAACGAATGGTCCCTGCGGTCAGCTGAGTTCCCTAGTGACCTCGGGCCCCCTCCTCTCCCTCATGTCAACAGAATGGACCCAGCACTTAAACCAAAATGGAGGAAACAACAGAATCTGGCCAAACCCCAAACAAAAATGAACGTTTTTTGGAATATTCCTGTTTAAAAAGCCACCATCTTTAGACTTTAACCGTTTAGATTACCCATGGCTTCTGGTTTCAGTGAAAATAATCAAAATATGCATGAATTTGCACAGGAACCTGCATCCTTAACAGACCTTCTCACTGAGCTCACATCAAAGGACTCGGCAGGAAGGTGTCCCCTCCAGGGGAAGGGCGGGTCCACGGGACTCGCCCCTGCTGAGATGGAGGAGGACGCAGAGGAACCCGTCTGGCTGGAACCGGAGCTTTCTTCCTGGGTGTTAGCTGGTCCCTACCAGGAGGGGATGGTGAGAAATGTCACCCCACAGACCCATCCGCAAGGGTGGTGATGGCCCATGGCTGATGGGCATGTAACTCATGAAAGCAAGCAAGACTAATGAATGGTGACCACGAGAAACGGCAAGGCGTATCCTGGGAATTGCACCGGAGGCCCCGCCCGCGGGAGAGCGAGTCCAGAGAAGGGGGAGAGCAGACTGCAGACTCTGCTCCTGGGGCAGGGGTCCGAGTTCTCTTTGGAGCGCCGGTTCTCTTTGGTCAGAAGGTGGCGGCTGAGAGGGGCCGGTGTGGAATGTGTGTGGGTGTGTGTGCACGTGTGTGGGAGGACAGCATGGGCCGCGACTGCCTACAGTGCCCTTCTGGCCACCTAACCCGCTCAGCCCTTCCTCCCCAGGCCCCCTCACCCATCTGTCCCCTAAACGCTGCAACAGTTGACAGCGTGTCTGGGGCTCACGATATTCGCTCCCTGCACAGCCACCCACACAGGGCCGGTCAACCAAAGCTGGACACTCAAGGCACTGAAAGTGAAGAAGGAATCTGATTGGTCCAAGAAAAAAACAACAACAAACCAAAACCTGTCTCAAGAGAACAACTCCCATGCCCCCTGGAAGGTGGCCTCTCTAACCAGCTGGTGGGCCCTGGGGTAGGACAGCAGAGTCTGAGAGCCAGGCACCCTCCCTAAGCCTGTCAGAGCCCATCCTGTGACAGGTCTCACCACCTGAATGTTTAAAAATGGATTCAAAGTGCTTGGAGATGGAAAGAGTAATGGAAGGTGTTAGCAATCTGGTGGAGAACAGGCGCCCCCTTTCCTTTCCACTGGGACTTGTATTTGGGTGGGGAGATCCCTACAGCTGTTTTTTTTTCCAAATGAGGTTTTCATTGTTTTTTGTTATCTTTGAAAAATAGCTTATAGCACCCCCACCCTCACCCCACCACTCCCCAGGCAGGCTCAAGAGTTAAAGCCAGGAAGTGGGGCATGTTGGGGAGAGAAGGGGGCTTGGGTGGGCTCCCTCTAATGTGGGTTCTGGAAACTGCTATGTAGCACACAGCTGTCTTGCTGGTGAATCAGGACTTGGTGCCTGACCTTTCCTTTCTCCACCATGAGCCCCTGACTTATCTGGCTGGCACAGCACAGAGGAGCAGGAAAGGGGGCGGTGCTACTGGAGATCCCTGGACCCCTCTGCAGGCTGACAGACAGGTGTCCACAGCCGGCAGCCAGGATGATTGGCATTTTAACCCTAGCTGAATGATTGAGCTGGATTTGAACTCAGTGCCAGAGCTGTTCTGTAGACAGAGCTAAGATAAATCCAAGGTTCCTTCTGGAGTCCCGAGGAGGAAGAGATGCACCCAGGGCATGAACGCAGATGACAGAGGGACTGGCCAGGCTATCCTGTTTCCACCCATCTGTGCCAGGGCCACCCACCCCCACAGTTCATGTCCCCTAGGCCAAAGCCTGCTCATCCCCACGTGACCCCCCTGTCCACTTACGGGAGACCAGAGGGGTGGGATAGAAAGGGAATGCTAAAAAGTGCCCCCTCTGCTCTCCGCAACCTTCACTTTCCCTGTCCCCATGCTGGGGCCAGGCGAGAGCGCAGGTCAGAAGAGACACATCCTCCCGAAGAAGAGGGAAGGGCAGGCCCAGGAGGCTGGGGCATGCACAGAGCACCATCCTCAGGACGGGGTGTTTCCGGGAGACCTGCTCCCCACCTGCCGCGGCGGGAGGAGGAAGGCTGGTCCGGGACGGGAGCAACGAGCAATGCCCCTGAATATCAGGGAACAGCTGGGAGGGCCTTCTCCTCTGCCCCGCAGAGATGCCCCAGCCTACACGTGAGTCTGCATGCGCTGCTGGAATCGCTGGCCGTAGTCCGAGTGCTGGGAGGTGTAGGAGAAGCGAGTGGCCGTGGCGTACTTGCCAATGGGGTCGTACGCCTCATATGGGGTCCGCTCCAGGCCAGAGGGCGGGGCCTGGGGGTAGCCCAGTCGGTAGGTGGGGTACCCTGCCGCCCCCGGGAAGGGATGGGAATTGAACTTCTCATAGTTCTCGTAGGACAGCTGGCTGGTTGTGTCGGTGCCAGCTGGGGCAGCAGGGCCAGGGGGTGTGGGCTCAGGGCCGTAGTCGGAGGCCGGAGCCCGGCTGTAGGTGTTGAGCTGGGCATAGCCACTGGAGTGGGAGAGACGGGAAGAGGGGCGGCCGTCGAAGCGGGCAGGGCCGGGGGCACGGTAGTCGGCATAGAGCACTGCCCTGGAAGACGGGCGGTCTTCGTGGGCACGCACATTGTAGTAGCCATTGGTGGGGTCCTGGAGGGCAACAGAGAAGAGGATGGAGGAGGCAGCTCCCTCTGGGGGGAGGGGCGTCTTCTCGCCATGGCCCTCTGGGCCTCCTCCTCTGGCTCTGTCCTGTCTCCTCAGCCGTACCTCTCTACCTCCTCTGTTCCTTCGATTAACCTGGCTGTTCCTCCCCACACCTGCCCCCACCTCCACCCCGAGGCCCTGGGAGCCCCAGTGCCCAGGCGGCCCTCTGCCTGGCCCCTCCCCCTTTCCCACCTTCATCTCATACTCCTCCCGGGTGTCGATGGTGTCGCACCGCAGGTCCTGCTTCAGGTCCACGTCATCCTTAAAGGACTGCAGAGCAGCAGGAGTGGGGGGTCAGGAGACGGAAGCCCTGTTCTTGGCCCCCTTGCCACCCCACCCCCTCACCCAGAGGCCACCTGCTAAGGGGAAGGGTCTGGAGTCACAGGCAGACTTGAGTTCTGTATCCTCTCCCAGCAGAGGCTCTGGAATGTGGCGGGAAGAAGCCAGAGACCCAGGTTCTAGCACCAGTTTTGTCACTAACACGCAATGTGGCCTTGGGCATGTCGCTGCCCCTCACTGGGGCCATTTCCTCCTCTGAGCAATGAGGCAGTTGGACCAGAAAACTTCTAGCGGTTTCCAACTCTGACACTCTGTGGGGGAAGGACAGGGCCAAAGAAGCCTATGGGGGCCCCACCTGCCTATCCTCTGCTGGAGGGAAATTAGCCTGGGGAGCGTGTGCACACACCCACACGTGTGTCAGTGTGTGTGTGTGTGTGTGTGTGTGTGTGTGTGGCAGGACCAAGGTAGGGACTGAGGGAGGAGAGAGTGGCTATTACAGTGGTATTATGGTATTGTTATAGTGGCACAGACAGTGGCTATTACAGAGCTGGGGTGGGCCGATCCCAAGAGTGTAAACTGGGGAGTGGGCCCGGGAGGAGCAGGACTCTCACCGAGTAGATGGCCTTCATGACCCGGGTCGCTGTGGAGACGCTGGCAGTATCATCGTCCCGGTCAGAATGCATCGTGAGTGGCTCGCGGTTCACCGTCTCCACCTTGATGTCCAGCTTCCTCAGGGTCACATCCTTGCGACCTGGGATGGGGGAGGCAGCCTGACGCTTTCTGCCAGCCTCTGCAGTAGCTGCTTCTGGACCCACCTGGGCTGAGGAGGACAACTCCAACCCCCTCGCTCCTCCCAGCACTGCCTGCTGGGGACCCTGGAGGGGTGGGAGGGGCTGGGGGGCCCTGGCCTGCGGGGGGCCCATACTCACTGCCTTTGCGGCGCCGGTAGAGGAAGAACACCAAGGCGATGAAGAAGAAGGTGAGCAGGATGCCTGCGCCGATGGTGGCCCCGGCGATGATGCCCACGGGCAACACCTCTTCAGATGAGGGAAGGAAAGGAGGAGGGTAAGCATGGAGTCACACGGGCCAGCCACAGCTCCACTGGCATCCCTGGATTGTGTAAGGGTTAGGTTTCAACTGAGCTTGTGGGCAGTGTTCGGTTTCAGTAAGGGTGGGGTTTGAGAGGAAGGTCTGCATTGTGTTTGCATTTTGGCCTGAGCTTCAGCTTAATCAGAGTTGGGGTCGTGGTCAGGTCTCATCCCTGCAGCTGGGGCATCAACTTGACCCCGGCCTTGGTGGTCCATCTGTCCCTCTCCTGCCTCCCACCTGCCTCTGAGGCCTGGTGTCTCCTTCCTGGGCTGGGCTCTTGGTTGAGGTCAGCTGTCTCCAAACTCTCCAATCTGCCTCTGTGTCCCGACCTCTTTCACTACCTTCCTCATGCACCCCACTGTGATGGCCCCCTCTCCACCTCCCTCCCAGGGCTCAAACAGTCCTCCTTGGTTCCCCCTGTTCCCCAGAGCTGAGAAGGACCCGGGAATCCTGCCTCCAGCTTTCTCTCCCTTCCTGCAGTCCTGCGTGGATCTGACCTGCATAAGGCTCCTCCCCTCCGGAAAGCCTTTCTCTCTCTCTCTACTCTGATCCTCCCACCAGCCCCTTGCTGGCACCCTCAGCTAAGACAGAACCGCTGGACCCCCAGTTGTTTTCCCATCTCCCATGTCAAAAGGCTAGTTCTCAAATAAAAAAAAAAGAAGTGTTCTTTCTCTCATCAGACCTGGGAGCTTCCAAAAGTGAAAGCTAATGCCTCTTTGGTCATACTGAAGTGCCTTAAGGGAGGGACTGTGTCTCTCCTATCAGACTAAGGATTCTTGAAGAGGTGGTGAACCAGAATTTACTGGGCACCTATTATATGCCAGTATTTCATAAACCCTCTCTCATTTAATTCTCACACCAACCCATTGAGGTAGGACCTGTTACTCCCTTTCACAGATCATTTGATTCTTCTCTGTCTGAAGTCATTTGCTGCCACTCTGTAAGTTCCTCCACTAAACTGAAAGTTCCTTGAGGGCAGGGACTGTGTCTTGTTCACATCTGTCCCTGCAGCCCCTAGTGCAGTGCCTGGCACACAGCAGATGCTCAATGAACGTTAAAGAAGCGAGTGGATTTCCCCAGGTTCTGGTGAGGAGGCCCAAGACAGAGTTTCTCCCTCTGAGCCCTGCCCCAGGGAGAAGAGGGAGCAGAATCCCCGGGCTGCCCTGCCGGTCACCTCGCTCTTCCAGCTGGATGATGGCTGTGCCTGGCCCGAAGCTGTTCCAGGCAGTGCAGTTGTAGTGGGTCTGAAAGTCGGCCTCCATGACGTTGTTGATGGTGAGTGTGGACAGCACTCCACTGCCCGAGTTGGTCCTCTCAACCGTATAGCGTTCCAGGGTTCCCACCTCCAGGAAGTTCTCCTTCCATGCCCATGCCTGGGGCAGGGAGGGCGGGAGGGGGTAAGGAAGGGGCAGGTGGCAAAAACACCTGACCCACCCTCAGGGCATCCTCACCTTGTGCCCTGGGTACCCCTGGGCCTAGCCCAGCACCCACTCCATAACAAACCCAAGTCACACCTCCTGCCTCAGACCTTGGCAGTGCATCTCCAGTCTAGGAGAAGCAGTGTCTCCCAAAGACGACTGAGACTTATGCCAGCGACATGCAGATATGCCTAAGGACATCTTTAAAATGTAGATTCTCGGGGCTTATCTCCTAAAAATGACTCTCCAGGGAAGAGGTCCAGGAATCTCTATTTTTTTAACGATCCCATATGATATGGGTGCAGCTGATCCAATGAGCCGACATTTGGGAACCCCTGATGTCAGAGGAAAAGTCCTGGATGGGGAGTCGAGAACACTGGCTCTGGGCCTAGCTCTCCCCTTGAGTCCCTGTGCAGCCTCCCTTCCCCTCTCTGGGCCCCAGTTTCCTCATCTGTGAAATGAGAGGACCAATGCTCTTCCAGCCCTGACAGTGTGAGATTCTAACTGAACATAACTCAATCTTATACCTTACCTTTAGCCAACCCGCAGCTGGGGCCCCACATGAACCCACCTGGCTGGCTCTGGAGCCCCATCCACAGACTCTTACAGTGGGTGGGAATTATCACTGGAGAAGGGGGATCCCCAGGCTCCTCCACCCCTGACCTCCCAGCCGGAGCACCCCTCCTTCGTGTCCCCTCCCTCAGAGTGGAGCCCGAGGGAGCAGGAGCAGCTGAGAACTGGCTCCTTTCCAGGGATCAATCCTCCTAGCTCTGCAAGGAAAGCCCCCGGGAGCCAAGCCGCCCGCTGCCCGGGCGGCCGTGGTAATGAAGTGTCCCTGGGCAGCCCTGGAGTTAGCCAAATGGTCATTAAATGTGATGAGGGGTTTGACGGTTAATGGTCACGGAAGGAATTAATGGCTCATGGTGTGGGGGAGAGGAGGAAGGAGGGAGGAGAGTGGCAAGGAGGCTGGTAGAAAGAAGGCGGCAAGAGAAGGGAGAGGAGTGGGCGGGGTGAAGGAAAAGGATGGGGCAGGGTCCAGGGGAAGAGGGGAGTGGGGGGACCAAGGAAAAGATCAGGAGGTGGAGGAAAGGGAAGGAGATGAGGGAGAAGAGAGAGCAAGAGTGGTGGCTGTGGTGGCTGTGGAAACTAACAGTGAATCGAGTGAGGGGCTCCCCCAGGCCTTTCACACCTGTTGCTACAGTTACTTCTCACAGCAACCCTGTCAGGTAGGGATACTGCCCCCATTTCATGGATGAGGAAACTGAGGTTCCAAACGCTAAGCAATTTGCTCAGGGTCACACAACAAGTAAGAAAGGAGGTGGCATTTGAGCAGGGAAAGGGACAGAGAGTCAGAGCATCAGAAGCACAGAAAAGGCGTCGGGAAGCAGAAGGAGCAAAGGCAGAGAAGGCGGGAGGAGGCTGAGCCGGGGCAGAGAGGGAGGTGGTGGGCTGTCCTCAGACCCTCTGCCAGTCCCAGCACTCACAATGCGGTCTGGGGGCGGCGTGCTCCCGATGAAACACTCCACCTTGCCGCCATCGCCCCGAACAGCGTACTGCACCGCCTCACTGGAGATAATGGGGGGCCCTGCAAGCAAGAACACACAGTCAGGGCCAGCTGGAACCTAGAGCACCTGCCCACCCAGCCCCCCGCCTCAGACCACTCACCATTCACATAAAGTGGCACCTCCCGCTCAGCCACTCCAATCCGAGGCACGATGGCCCGGCAGGTGTAGGTGCCGGCATCTGCCTGGGTCACCGACTTCAACAGCAGCTGATTGCTGTTACTCAGGACCTGGGCAGAGAGAGCAGCCTCGGGTGGGGAGCCAGGAGGCCTGGGCCCCTAGGTCCGCGTGGGCCCCCACATTGGAGGCGTTGGAAAGAAAGCAGGAAGAGCCACAAGTGAATTCCCAGAAGAGAAATAGGGTCCCGAGTCTGCCTGGTCCGTCCCCTGACTCTAAACACACCCTCTCTGCACGAGTGGGCAGAGGTGGATGGAGGCCAGCAAGGACAGGCGAGGCTGCAGGAATTGTACAGAGGATGCAGCCTCTTTGGGTGGTCTGTTCTAGTGTTTTTCTTGCCAAATGAGGTAGGAAGTTTCACTCTGAAATCCCTCTTCCTGCAATTTTGGCCCGAACTGTCTAACATAGGTCTCTGTGGAGCTGCAGAATTCAACCTTCTCTTCTCTGGTGAATCATCCCAGCTCCCCTACCTTCCTATGCAGCATTCACTCACCAGATCTCTGACAACTACGACAGCTCCACTCAGGCCCTCTTCCCTCCTCCCACACACAGGTCAGTGTGTCCCTCCCACTGCCACTGAACCAGCCCGCTGTCCTGCAAGGAGGGTGGGGGTTGATTGCAAGTCTTTCTCCTCCAAATCCCAAGACCCTAGAACTATCCCAGGTTCCACTTGAAAAATAATGCTGCACCTCCCTCGCCCCCCCGCCCCACCCCCGATGGCCATGCTCCTTCCAGCATTCAGGACAGGCAGCAAGCATCTTACCATGTTTGAGTCTTTTTTGGTCCAAGTGAGGGTGAGGGGGGGATTCCCAACCCAGACACAGGTGAGGGTCACATCAGAGCCAATGTCTGTGGTCGTGGGTTTGGGGTCAACTACAATCCGGGGGGCAACTGCGGTAAAAGGAGCAGCTCATTAGGGTCTTGGTCTCATCAGGGATCAGTGCCAGCCAGTCTTCCCTTCCTTCTCCTGCCCTGCTGCCTCCCCGTGTCTGTCCCCCGTCTCCTCAGCTTCATGGAGCCTCCCCCACTCCACCCCAGGCCCTTTAAAGGCCCCTGCCCTCTGTCCCCGCACCCACCCTTCAGGTACTCACAGTGGACATTGACTAGAGTGCTGACGTTGGTGCTTCCCACTTTGTTGTGAACCTCACAGGACACAGGCTCCGTGAAGAAGGAGTAATCGACATTTGTCTCATAGCGACTCTCGTGGGCATCTTCAATCAAGAAGCCCCCCTTGGCCCACCTGGGGGAGGAGGCACCACAGAGCGGCTCAGGGCCTGGCCCCTCTCACCACGTCCAGTGGCCCCACCCTCCCCAGAACCCCCACTCCTGGCCTGAGGGGCCTCTCCGCTGTCCCTCCCCAGAGTGCTCCCCTCCCCTCCCCTCGCACCTGTAGCCCAGGATCTCGGGGTTGGCTGTGGCCTGGCATGTAAAGACGACACGCTCACCCTCCTGCACTGTCTGTGGCTCAATGGACAGAGTCACCGTAGGAGGGTCTGCAAAGCAGGGGACAGGAAGTCACTGTCTTTTCTATCCCTCGTTTCTTTTTCTCTCCCCAGCACATACACTCAGACCACCACTATGCGGTGATCTGGGAATCTGGGTTTGCAGTGTACTAGCCCCAATAAATAAGCTACCTTCTTCACCTTTATCCCACAGAGCCTCAAGAGGGCCGGCTAGGGTGACCACCAAGGATGACACCAAAGGGACAAATTAGTCAGTGGATGTAATGACCCACTGTGGCCACTAGGCGTCAGTGTGGGCTCGCTTGGCTCGCTAGAAGGGATGGGGGTGGGGCATCTCTCCAATTGCTGCCCACACGCCCACACTCCCACACTCCCGGGGCAAAGGGGATTGACGGAGCACCTACCAGGGAGCATACTCCATGCTAGATGCTCCTACACTATATCTCATTTAATGCTCGCAACCCTGAGAAGCAGGTCCACAATCCCTTACTGAACTTCTTGGGATTAGATATGTTTCAGAATTTTTCAAATTTGAGAAAGGTAATGGGGTGCACAGACTGTTTACTAGATAAGACCCCCAGCAGGGTCTGGGCAACACCCCACAGTCAGACACATGAAGGCAGTGAAACGGATGACTTTTCAGATTAAGTGGGTTAAATAAAATACTATGAAGAGCCTCGGTTCAGGTTTTGCCACCAAATCACTTTTGGTTTGGAATTTCAGATGACGGATTGTAGACCTGTATTTTATTCTCTGCAAGTATACAGAACTGGAAACAGGCTCAGAGAGACTAAATCGTTGCCCAAAGTCCCACTCTGACTTAGACCCAGGAACTGCCCGCCTCACATCCGCTGCCTCTTCTACCAGCCCTCAGTGCCCACGGTCAAACCGGGGACTCCGAGAGGATGAAGAGAGCGAGCATCTGTCCTGGGGCCCCTGGAGGACTCTTCGGCGTTTCTCCAGGGGTGCCCACATTCCCTTCCCCACCCCACCCCTCCCCCTGCTCCCCCCAGGACCCTGCTCACGGTGCACGTCGAGCTCGATGGACGTCTCCTTGCCACTGGGGATGGCCTCGTTCACACTGCGGCAGGTGAAGACCCGCCCAATGTCCAGGTCGGTGGGGTTAATGAGCAGCTGGCTGATGGTGGTCTCCCGCTTCCCGTCCTTCAGCAGCTCCTGGGGTGGGACAAGGGTGGGAGACCTGGTCAGGCTAAAACCCCTCCTCTTTCTCAGGGTGACCCCACTCAGAGCTGGGCCTGCTCTGGAGGGCACCTCAGCCTGACGCTCAGCCCTCAACCCTAGCCACAACCTCTTCCCCAAATTTTGTTTTGTTTTCTTTTCTTTAATTAATAGTTATTTTTTAGAGAAGTTGTAAGTTTACAGAAAAATTGAACAGAAAATAGAGAGAGTTCCCATATATCCTCCTCCCCAACCCCATAGTTTCCGCTGTTATTATTAACATGATGCGTTAGTGTGATACATGTGTTACAGCCGATGAACCAACATGATACATTATTACTAACTGAAGGCCATGGTGTACACTGGAGTTCACTCTTCGTGTTGTAGTTTTCCCCAGGGTTTTGAGCCTCATTCCTAGAATTCTCTGAGTCCAGCTCAAACCCCTCCTCTTCTGGAAAGTCTTCCATGGCCATCCCAGCCCTCAGGCCCCTCCTAGCCTGAACTTGTGCCCCTTGCAGTCGTCTGCCCTGCACTCTGCTGCAGGCACAGCCAGCCTTGCCTCTCAGGCACCAGGCCTGAGCGGTTCAGTGCTGGGTCTCTCCTGCTAGACTGTAACCGCCGTGAGGGCAGGGAGGGGACTCACAGGCTCAAAGCCTCACACTGGCTCAGTGTATCCAGCCTCAGGTCCCTGAATGTGGTCGTAGGAGCCCTTGGGCCGTTTTCCATATTGCAAACTGCCTAAGAGACACTGTACAATAGCCAAGTAAGTCTCTCCCTGCAGGTGAGCAGGTCTCCCGCAGCACCTAGCAAAGGGCTGGGTAACAAATATGTTTGCCCACAGCTGGCAGAAGGAACCCCAAATAGGAGACCTGGATTCTAATTCCAGTTCCACCATCAACTCTGCCATGTGATCCTGGGAAGTCATTTGATGTGTTTCTCTGCCATAAGTCCCTCCTCTATAAAAGGTACACAATAATACCTGCCTTCCCAACCTCTCAGTTGTGCCAACTGGGAAAATGTGCCAACTAGAGGCTGAGGGAAGGAGGTCAAGGTGCTCAGTAGAGAGAGAGAGCAGTCTGACTCAGGTACAAACCCCAGCTCTGCTGCATGCCAGCTATGTGACCTTGGACAAGTCACTCAACCTCTCTGACCATCAGTTCCCTCTTTGTGAGTTGGAAACACCTAATTTATGAAACTCGTGTGAGGATTAAGAGAGATTATCCATAAAGAGCTTAGCATGCACAGTGCCTGGCACACAGTAGGTGCTTAATCAACATAGCTATGATTACTATTATTCTTTTTTTTTTTTTTTTGATGAGGAAGATTGGCCCTGAGCTAATATCTGTTGCCAATCTTCCCCTTTTTTTTGCCTGAGGAAGAGTGGCCCTGAGCTAACATCTGTGCCAATCTTCCTCCAGTTTGCATGTGGGTCACCGTGACAGCATGGCCACCAACGCGTGGTGTATGTCCATGCCCAGGAACCGAACCTGGGCCGCTGAAGTGGAGCACACTGAACTCAACCACTAGGCCATGGGGCTGGCCCTATTACTATTATTCTCAGTCTCTGCTCAGCTACTGAATGGCGTCGTGAACCTGGGAATTCACCTCTCTTTTCTGGGCCTCAATTTTCCCAACAGTATAACGAGATGGTGGGACCAGATGACCTCTAAGGCCCTTCTCACACCTCCATCTCCCTGAGTCTGTGGTCAGACCCATGTGGGAAGGGAAAGGTGACCTGGGACGAGGCCCAAGAGGGCCGGGGGAGCAGGCAGGGTCTCACCGTGCTGGCCACAGCGCCCTCCTGCTGCGTCCCGTCCCGGAACCAGAGGATGGTGGCGGCAGGCTTGGCGTTGAAGGCTCGGCACGTGAGGTTGTGGGGGGTGCCTGCCTGCAGCAGAATCACAGGACCGCCATCAATCTTGGTGTCCTCCGGGGGGACTGTGGGGAGAGCAGAGCAAAGTCAGTCCAGGGTGCGGCCAACACTGCCCTGATGACCAAAACCCCTGCCTCTGGACGCATCCCTCCCTCTGCCTGTCCACCCCTTGGCGGGGAGGTGCCACCCTTATCTCCTGACTTACAATCATTGTACCTGTGCTCCCACAGTGGCTTCACCCTCAGCTCACACAGCTTTCCCAGAACCCCATCAGCTATTCTTTCCCAGCCTGTACCAATTCCAGTACTACATGCCCTGCCATTGCTCAAGGCTACACACTACAGATGAGGGGAGCCTGGCAGAGAAAGGTGGCTACCTTCACGGAGCTTCTTCCATCCATTCCCTCCTGTCTGCTCCTCTGCCCTGGGGCAGCCAGATGAGTGTGTCTATGACAGCAACCTCCCAAATGGGCCCCCTGCCTCCAGTCCCTGCCGGCCCCAACACATCCATCACTGCTGGCAGGTTATTTTCTCTATAGTGCAGCAAAGACTGTGCCACTTCCCAGCTCAAACACCTTCAATGGCTACCAACTGCCGTGGGCATGGGTTCCAAGCACCTCAGCCTGCTGTGAGGGCTCCTCAGACCAAGTCCTGCACTTTCTCACCTCCTCGCCTTTGCTTCTGCTGTCCTCTCCCTCACAGCATCTGCTGAAGTGCTAACCATCCTGTTCACAGCCCAGTTGCTGCACACGGCCCTCCATGCCCTGTCCCCCCAGCCACCTCGGTGGTCCCCAGCCAGTCACTCAGAGCTCTCGGCACCACCGGCCTTGTGTTTGGGTTACTTATCCCAACCAAAACTGTCCTTCCTGGAAAAGCAGGGACCCTGTCTCACTAATACTTACACCGTCTCCAGTGCCCAGAACGTGGCCAGGGTAGGCTCTTGCTAAATGCTTAGGGAACTGAGTCGATCAGATGTCTGATACCAGGGAATAGGGGGCCTCTTCCTGCCCTGTCCCCACGGGCTTCTAAATGCTCGGTGAGCCGGGCTACAAGCTCCCTGGGGGCAGGGCTGCCTCCTATTTTCTCTTAAAGCCCCCAAATCTAGCCCAGATGTTGCTTGAAAACAGGTCCTTGGGGGCATCAGCTGAATTAATGAATATGTGATTGATGAGATGAAGGCGGAAGGATTTTTGATTATAATCTTTCTGGTCCACCCCATGTTCATCAGGCCAGAAATGAAAAGGGTTTACTTTGCTTTTAGTGGGAAAGACCTGGAGGGCTCAGAGGGGCTCTCGGAGGGAACCCTTGAGAGTAGCCCTGGGAGGCCCGGGAGCCCAGCGGTGGGCAGGGCTGTCTGGAGTTTATGCAATGACGGTCTCCATGCTGGGGTTTCCAGTAGAAAGGAACCACTTGTCCCCATGTTCTGCTCACCTCGTGCACGCAGACAGGTTGAGTGGGAAAAGCATGAAATTTCACATCGGGCAGCCCAGGTTTTAAATCCTGGCACCTTTATTTTCCTGCCATGTGATCTCGAGTGTGTCCCTCAAGCCACTGAATCTCAGTTTCTTCAGCAGAGACATAACAATGCCTGTTCACGGCGCCCTCGTGAAGGTCAGGTGAGGTATTGTGTGTGAACTGTTACGTGCAGGGCACGTGTGATGTTTGGAATGTGTTTGCTTTACTGCCCAGACGAGAGCCAGCAGTGCCTCCTGGCTGGAGAATTACCCACGGAATCCCTGGCTCCTCTTTGCTCACTGGTGTTCCTGGTCCCAGTGCTGGATGGGTGCAGATTTGGAAATGGGGTGGGAAGGAGAGAAAGGTGGAGAGAGATGGACAAAGAGCTGCCATTCAGGGTCTCCTGGTCTGCGTGGGCCCCTCCAAGGTCACACCTTGCTACCACACCTGGGGAGGAAGGTCCTGGATGAGCAGAGGCCCTGTGCTTCTATAGGGGGGACACCATGTCCAGACATGAGGAGTCCCTCCTGCGGGGAAGGCCTCTCCTCTTGTCGGCTTTCCCTTCCTTGTAAGGCTGGCCCCTTCCCTTGTTCAGGAAAAGACAGTCCATCTGTCACCTCTGTCGCTAGCCCACCTTTTTCTTTGTATAAGGCTGTTGAGGTGTCTGCTCAGCGGTCAGTTAGAGGGCATGTGTCCTTGTGTATGTTTGTTTAGGAACAAATTTTTATGATTTGTGACTTAAATTTGTATATCAATATGTACATGTGTCTGTGGCCTCAGTTTCCTTGTGTGTAAAATTTCAAAAAGAACATTGACACCTATTCCCCAGGGTTATTACTGTGAAGGCAAAATGAGATCAGTGACGTGAAACCAACTGCAAACTGTAATGTCGACGATATTTCTACCATTCACTGCACGCTTGCCATGTGCCAGCGAACGTGCCTGGTGCGGATGATTTCATTTAATCCTTACTACTAACTGTGTTTCATTAATCCTTTCCCGGTAAATACCATTAGCCCCAATCCACAGGTAGGGCAGTGAGGCTCAGGGAGGTTAAGCCAATGTGCTCGGAGACCGGAGAGCGAGTGGAATGGCAGGGCCGGGGCGTGGATGGGCCTACCGACCCCGGAGCCACGCTCATCACTGCTGTCCTGGTGCTGTCATTGCTGTGAATGAGGGAGCTGTGGGCTGTGGGTCTATATTACGGCTGCATCTGAGGGCGAGTGTGAGGCAGCTCTTCAAAGTCCTGCTGCAGGAAGAAGGAAAGGCCATCTGTGAAGAGGCTGGCCTGGGGGTGAGGGGGACCACTGAGGGTACGGCTGCAGATGAGAGGGGTTTACAAGGCTGGCCCTGTGCACTGGGCAAAGCCCACTCTCGACTCTGCCTGGCCCAGTTCTGGGCTCCCCAGGCTGTCCTGAGCAAAGGCCATGTGTCAGCAGGTCAGCAGGCGAAGGTGTGAGAAATGTCCTACCTTCTTACTCCCTCCATGTGTCTGCAGGTGGAGAGTTGGAGTTGGAGAGTTCAGGAGAGACAAGGAGAGGAAACAATGAGGGGAAAGAAGCAGCTGGACTAACCTTTCATCTCTTGTACTCTTGGGGCCTCCCCCCACTCCCCTCATCCGCCCAAATTGCCCAGATAGGCTAGGAAGGCCCACACCCTCAACACAACCGTGTCCTCCAAGCAAGTAAGTCAGCTCCCCCACTCATGTGGCTCTCCCTCATTGACTTGCAAGCTTTTAACAAGGTACTGCTCCATCTAGGGTTCCAATTATTTTCCTCTTCCAGAAAGCCTTCCTTGATTGAACCAAGCCACTGGATGCCATTATAAGCCCTTTTCCTGCAATACCTAGGGGCTTGGTTGGCCTTTCTTCATCTCTCTCTATTTCTCTGTCTCTGTGCTGGAGTGGGAGAGAGAAGGGAGAGTATCGGGGCTCCCTCACTAGGATGGGGGTTCTCCAGGGCAGAAGTAGCACCTTCCAGGACTCAAAAAACAGAGGCAGTTAGGGAGGGAAAAAGAAGAGAAAGTCTCCTAAGAATCTCATGGTTCCCTTGGGATGCCTGGAACAGCAAGGGGGCTCACAAGCGCTCCAACAAGGGATGGAAGATGGTGTCTCAGCACCCCATGCCCACTCCCAGCGATCAGCTAGCCCTTGCTCCCTAACCTCAATGCTGCTCCCTGCTCGTTCTTCCCATTTGTGGAAGAAAAGCAAGTCATCCACCAGCCTTGAGTCCTAGTCCTTCAGGGCCTGTACATCCAAAGAAATTGGCTGTTGGGTCCCTCCAGTCCCCACTTACCCCGACACCTCGCATCTGCCCAGACCTTCCCAGTTTACAACTCCCTGCACAGGGAGCAGCACAGCGGCAGTTGCTAAGAACAGGCTGGCATCATGATGCCATGTTACCGATGAGAAAACTCATGTCCAGAGGTCGTGACCTCTTCAGGGTCTTGGTGCCAAAGTGGCCCAGGTCTCCTGACTCCCAGTCCAGGCCTCTTCCTGCCACACTCGGACGACTTGTCATGTTCTCACCCCCCTAGCCCCCTAATAGAAAACTTCCTCGTGTCCAAACTCACTCATCTCAGCTCCTCTCTCCTCCTCCCATCCCTCCTGGGGACTCCCTCACTTCACCACTTTCAGGTTAGGGGAGGGAAAAGAGGGAGCAGGCCGGATCAAACAGAGGCAGGAAGAAAGAAAGGGACAGAGTCAATGCCAAAAGGGAGAGAGGGGGTCACAGGCAGACAGAGCCAAGCGGGAGACAGAGAGAAGCACAAGAGAAGCAGAGGCCTGGCGAGAGCACCAGAGCTTGAGGGGGACAGAGTGATGGAGCCGGAGGTACCGCAAGAGAAGGAGAGGCAGAGGGGCGTGTCGGAGCTGGCTTCATTCCTGCACTGTGTACAGGAGAGAGTCCCCTCATTATGCAAATGGCCCCGGGTGTTACCAAAGAGGGACATCTGCTCTGTGCCCCGTGGGTGGCAGCTGGGAGCGTGGCTTCCAAGAGACATTCCCTCCTCCAGGAACACGTCCAGAGGCAGCCAGGACCCCTGCCCCACCCCCTCCCCAGTCCTCAGCCCTCGAGGCCCACTCCTTCCAGTCCTGCTCCCCTGTTCCCTGTGGAGGCCTCAAGGTGTCTGAGGAAGAGGGTGAGCGCTGAGGGGAACAGGAGGCAGGGAAGGCAGGAGGGGCTGAGTGAGGAGGAAAAGGAGCAAAAGGGGCAGTTTCTGGGGCTCCAGGGCAGCAGAGAGGGAGGGGGAAGGGAGAAGCTCCCCCACCAACAAGCCTGTCTGCCAAGAGAGGCAGGGAAAGTGAGAGGGGCCATCCTCCCAACACTCCTCTGCTCTGGTGGGCAGAGCCTTATGTCCAGAAGGAAGAGCACAGTCCTTAAGCATCCTGGGCGCAGGCTAGGTAAGAGGGTGCCAGACCTCACACACCCCACGTGTCCCGCCAGTGGCTGCCCACATGCCTGTTGTGCTCTCTCCTATCTGGACTTGGCTTCAGAAGTTTAAAGAAGGAGCTGGTGAGGGAAAGCTGGGGAGATGGAGGGACAGCGAGGGCAGGCATGAGGCCAGGAATAGAGAAGTGGGAAAAGAAGGAGGTCACGGAGGAGGGGAGGGACTGCCAGGACACCAAGAGAAAGAGATGGGGGGATGGGGTTGGGCACTGCGGGCAGTGGGATTATTACTCAGCACGGTGAGTTTCGCCCGCCGGGAGCGCAGGGCAGCCTCCGTGGCCTGGCATTCGTAGGAGGCGTCGTCAGAGAGCTCGGCATCTGTGATCTCCAGGTTGTACTGCCCGGCGTCCGCAGAGCCCACGACCCGGTACCGCGGCCAGGCTGCAGGAACAGAAAGGGCGAGCCAACATGGGAACCAGCCTGGCCTACCCTGTTCCCAAGGGTACATCCTTTCCCCGCTTCTCATCCCCACATCAGGGTCCACATCCCCTTCCGGGCCAGCACTCCTCCCTCCGCCCTCTCCTGGGACCCCACGGGCCATTGATGAGGATGAGGTCCCAGATGCAGACACCACCTGGTGTCACAACCTCCTCCAGGCAAGCTGGGAGCCATAAAGCAGAAGTGGGGGACAGGGGGCCAGCAGAAGGGGGAGATGAGCAGGAGCAGATGAAATCTCCAAAGGAAATGTCTCCATTCGTTTGCAGACAAATGTCTCTCATAATAATAGGAAAGAAAGAGGAAAAAAAAGGCAGACAGCAGGGAGAAGGGGAGAAGGGGAGAGGGAGAGGGGGAGGGCGCGTGGGCTCTAGGAAATATAGGGCATCACAGCACAGACATGAGCTCACTGGGGCCAGAGGGAAGCCCAAGACAGGCCAGGTCTCGCCCTCACTCACCAAGGGAGGGACGCATGAGGCAGGGTCCTGTCAGCTCCCTGAGGGAGCCCCTAGACCAGAGTCCCCATTCCCTGCAAAAGCCGTGGCTGTGGCAGGTAGGCCCTCTCCAATTCTGTCTCCCTTGCCCCCCTTCCTCCGGGCTCCCACCCACCCCTCACTCTCGCCGCCGTCCTCCTCTCTCACATTCCCCACCATCAGCTCCCTCCCAGTACCTCCCTCTGTCCAGAGGCTATTGATTCTTCTCACTCCATAACTATTGATATCTCTCTCTCTCCCCCAGTTTCTTTTTCTATCATCAAGAGATGCACCAGACCCAGTTCTTTCCTTTCTACAGATTGCTTTGTACAGACAAATTTCCCCTACCTGTACTAATACACAGAACTCACAGCAAATAATTTCAACCCCCTGGACAACAATAATAAAATCATACAGTCCCTCCTATATTTTTATCATCACACTGCTTTACGGTGAACAGTGTGTTTTCACAAGCATATTCTCTCATTTGGTTCAAAGCTCCCAAACGCACTTCTAAGGCAGGCAGGCCTGCAACTATTCTGCCCATTTTACAGGGCAGTAAACTAAGGCCCAAAGAGGTGCAGTGGCCTTCCTAAGGTCATCCAGCTGGTAGGTGGCAGAGGCAGGACTAGCACCCACGTGTCTTGACTCTTCATCCACTCTGCCAGGCAGCCTTTCCAAAAGTATCTTTACTTGCTTTGTAATATAAGAGGTTGGATTTTTTTCTTTTTTTTTTTTTTTAACTGACTCATTATGTTTGCTTCAGCACTGGCTCCATGGTGCTTAATAAAGGCTTGTTGAATGAATAAATAAATAAGTGCTCAGACTGATATTAAAATGAGTTTTTGGCCTCTGAGCAGACGTTGCCTGGGCAGGGGGCAGGAGAGGCTGGGCACCAGCAGCCTGATGTGAAACACTTGCGGGATAAGGAAGACGCCCGGGCTCTCCACTGCTCCTGCAGGAGACTCTCTGGTCTCCCGGCACATCCTGCGTCACCTCTGTCTGCTGGCAGCAACTCTCATGGTGTCTGTCTCTGTCTGTCTGAAGCTCGCTTATGTAAGGGTCTCTTGGTTCCCTTGATCCACCAGGCTTCCTGCTGGCTTTCTTGAGCCAGTCCACAGCCAGGAGGAAAGGCAAAGCTTCGGGGTTTGGAAAGCAGTGGAGACTGAGCTCAGGAGGAGAGGGACAGACAGACCCCCACACAAAGCGAACAGGGGAAGCTGGAGCAGAGAGAAGGAATGCGGTGGGGGAACTAGGGATGTTGAGTCCAGGAGTCGATGTTGGGGGGGACAGGGCACAAAGATGGGATAGTCCAGATGCGGGCTGGCTGGGCGGCCCCACTCACCTTTGAGGCCCTGGCCCATGCCCAGCGCCAGCCCATCCTTGGTCCATTGTACGATCCCCGAGTAGTTGAGCAGCACACAGGGGAGCACGGCCCGCTGTCCGGCCACCACGGTCTGGTCGGCTGGCTCCTGGCTGAAGCGGGTCTGGGTCCCTGGCAAAGCCAAAGCCGGCACTGGGTAAGGAGGTGAGTGAGGAGAGGGCCTCCCCCAAAAGGCCACCCCCCCAGGCTCCCACTCCACGCCCGCCCTGCAGCAGGCTGCAGGCAGAGAGCCTGAGCCTGGGAAGGTGGACTCTCCAGTCCCTGCCGCACTTCAGTCCCAATCCCTTCCCTCCAAGATATCGCCTGCTCGCCCTGGATTCCTCTGTCCCTCCACGGCCCACGGGAACGGGGTTCGGGAGCTCAATACTCAGCCATCACGGGAAGTGGTGCAGCGTTACATATAAAGGCCTTAGGGACCTGTCGAGTCCAACCCTCTCATTTTACAGACAAGGACACTGACGTCCAGAGAGACCAGTAACTTACCCAAGGGCACCCAGTGAGTTAAGGACAGAGCTGGAACTCGAACCTGAACCTCGGCACTCCGGGTCCTGGGTTCTTGCTTTCCCACCTCGACCACGGCTCCCTTGCCCCCACACCCAGGTCAACGGGCGATGCACCCATAAGAGATGCTGCTGGTGATGCTGCAGCCCCCTCAATCCTTGGGGCAGCAATATACCACCATACCCCTACGTGGACATGTGTCCTACAAGCCAGTGTGAGGTAACACATGCGTGCAACTATGCCAGGCACTGGTCCCCCATGAATGCACCCAGCAAGTGCTTAAGGGCAGAGCCCATGGGGCAGGCATGTCCACATGTGTGTATATAAGCTTCCTGGGTGGCCATGTACGCAAAACAAAGTAGCTCTGAACCCCCTTCTTGGCACCCCAGCCCTGTCGTGTGTGTTGACCCCTTGCTCCCGGGCTCTGGGGGGCACGAGTGTGTGCACAGAACACACCTGCACACGCTCAGCCTCCCGCACTGTGGGAGCCGAGGGGACATGTGACTGCTCCACTCTTCCTCTGGCTGCGGGAGCTCCACATGGCTGCCCGGCTGGCAGCTCAGCCGGGAGCATTTGATTAGAGAACCGCAGAGTAATTGCCTTTAATTGTGGAGCCTAAATGGAGCAGGGAATTGGACTGCGGGTTTCTTCTCCCCCCCACTCCATCCAGCCCTGGTTGGCCCAGTGGTGGGGCAGGCCTGGGCACCGTGCGGAGCTCCAGGAGCTGTGGGGAGGAGGAGAGGAGATGGAGGGGCTGCGGAACAGCAAAGGGAGAGGTCTGGGGGTTCCTACCCACAACCCCAGTCTGTCACACCACTGTAACCAAAATCAGCTTTTCCCAGAGCTCAGAGGACTCCTCCCCTTCTCTCCCTCCCCAGCTCCCAAGTCTTTGCAGAGACCACAATCGAACCCTTTCCAAACCCAGCCTTCCAAAATTTCTCTGATCCTCTATCACTTCTGTGTGTAAGCAAGTGGAACTTGCTCTCCCCCATTCAAGATCTCCCCTAAGCCACAGGACCCTAGTCTAATCCCCTCCTTTCTTTTTATTTCTCCTCCAGCTCCATTTCTCCCCTTCTTTCCAAATCTGCCCAACAAATCTGCCTTCCTCTTCCTGGAAGTCCTCCTAGATTGATCCCTTAGCTCCTTGGGCAAACATAGCTTGTCCCATCACTCAGCCCTGCTGTCACAGTCTGTCTATGGGATTTCCTGTCCTAAGCTATCAAAGTCTATGCCCATGCTTTTGTTTGTCATGGGGTAGAGGGCAGGTGGTGGGTGGGGATGTTTGCCCTTCTGTTCCACCAGAATGGGAACTTCTCCTGGAGGCCAAGGGCCATTCTGAATCTCCCTGGATATTTGACATCCACACTGGTTGCTGCGCACAAAGAGGATCATGCAAGACAGGGTGGACAGATCACCAGCATATGATTTAATGCAACGAGGCAGCCTCTTTTGGTTAAACTTGCAAATCCAGCTCTTTGGGTCTGCAGGAAGTTAGAAACAGGGCTGCTCCCCACACTCTCTGAGCAGCTCCCCAACTCTGCTGACCTGACATCCGATCCATGTCTTCTAAAGAAGGAAAGGCTAAGCCTCACTCATAGTTCCAGGGATTAGGGTGGCAGGTGCTGAGATCCTGGGGGAGGGGGTGGGTCAGGTGAGCAGCCAGCATTATTAATTCAGCCAGTGCCCTCATTATTATTCAAATTTATTCATATCCTTGCGCATTTCTCCAGTGCAGCTACACGCTGCAAACTCTCCACACTCACGTTTCTCCTTCCCACAGCCCCCGGAGCCCAAGTCAAGGGCTTGGCGGTGGGGTGGCCTGTGAGCCCTGGCTCAGAGGTGAAATTTATATTCATGGCTTTCCTGCGTGGGGCCTGGATGCCCTGGTCTCCTGTTGAAGTCTTCAGAGGACAGTGAGAAGCTGGCTCCTTGTCCAGTGGGAGCAAGGAGGCAGCTGACCCAGCGAGGGATGGACGAGGTGGGAAGCCCTTGGAGTCAGAGTCAGAGATGGGGATCTTGCAGGAGGGAGGAGGGAGGAGTGGTGTGACCTTGGGTGTGTCACTTCCCCATCCCGGCCTCCATCGCCTGTACAAGGACAAGTCTGGACGAAGGACTGCAGAGGGCCCTTTTAAGAGCACAGGTTCAGGAGACAGACTGAGGCTTGCATAGTTCCTCTGCCCCTTCCTAACCGTGTGACCTTGGCCAAATTACTTACTCTCTAAGCTTCATTTTCCTCATTGGTAAACTGGGGGATAACGCCCACCTCCCGGACTGCTGTGCGAGTTACATGGGATGAGCTGGATGACATGCCTGGTACGTTCGCTTACATGTGCCCACTAAATGGCAGCCACGACCCTTATTTATCCTGGACAGTTAGATAAGTAGAGGAACCGCCAGCAACCCGAGCAGGAACATGACAAAGAAGGCGTCTGTCTTCCTGGGGATTTGGGCGTAACATTCCCTCTTGGTTTAGGCCAGTTGAAGGAATTTTTAGTCTAGAGACAGGGGGATGGAAGCAATAACCCTGAAGAGAGTCCAGAGAGGAGGGGAAGTGAAGGGTCTCGGGAATTTAACTCACGGGAAAGGCAGCCTAGATCCCCAGCCTGCCAAAGTTGCAGGCAATGTTTCCTGGCCCCAAAACAGCCCTTGCAGCCAAGACAGTATCTGAGACAGAGTCCAGATGCCCATGGGCTGTCCCGATGTGCCTCGTGATGCTGAGAAAGCCCCGGGGCGCCCTCACCAAGTCGCCTTCTCTCTACTCTGCACACTCCAGGCTTCTGTCACCCTTCATGCCCTTACACAGGCCTTTCCCTGGGTGAGACACTGCTTCCTCCCCCTCCCTTGGGGTTCCAACAGTCACCTCCTCTGTGAAGTCTTCGGTGACTTGCCTACAAGCCCTCAAAGCCCTTTGTACTCACTTCTCACCGCTGCTACAGCAGGTCAACACTGCACTGCCCACCCCCTGCCGTGCCCCTGGGGGAACTCCTTGAGTCTGGACTGTATCACTCAGCTCCAGCCCCATCACCTAGCACAGGGCCTGGCTGCCAGGTGCGGAGCAGGTGTTCCAAGTAAGTCTGTTGATTGATGGGGTGAGAGTGGGCCAGTGCCTGAGTAAGTGGTCCTGCCTCGTGAAACCCCCACTAGGGAAAGGAGGCAGAGCTTTCCCTACCCCAGGGCAGGCTCACAGACTCCAACAGTGTCAGGGACGGGGCAGGGAAGTGAAGGGACAGGACAGGGTTCTTCCTGCAGTGAGGGGAGGGACAGTGCTGGGGGCAGGACTTGGAGTCAGTCCTGGGAGGTTCCCTGAAAGAGGGAGCAGAGCTGGGAATGGGTAGGGGAAACAGAACTCTGGAAGGTTCTGATGCAATGATGGGGGTGGGTGATGAGGGGATATGGCTATTGCTGAGAGAAAAGCCTAGAAAGTGAGCAGTGAGGTGCAGACATCAGACAGGGCACAACAGGAAGGGCAGAGGTGTCCTGGTGGCATTGCAACCAAAAAGGAGGTACAGGGTATGTCCTTGAGTGTCAAGAAGGCCCTAAGAACTACTACCAGTGGCCTAACAAGGATACACACAAATCCAAGAACACACACTGGCCTCCAAGGTCTTGGTGGCCTGGGCCTTCCACCATCTGTGACAGAGGGGGGCCTGCACTGGAACTGGGGGGAAATATCAGTCCCACCCCTGCGCTGGCTCCCGGCGGGGGGGGGGGGGGGGGCTCCAGGAGCCAGGTGGGAGGGGCATCGGGAAGGACCCGACCACAGACAGAACGGGACCACAGACCAGCCTCCCTAGCAGCAGCGTCAGATAAACGGCCTCACCCACCCTGCAGCTCCAGTCTGGGGGGCGCACAAATCCGCTGTGTGAATTCCCACTTGCTTTGATCCCACTACCTCCCTGTCTTCAGACACCATCACGGATGTGGGGAACTCTTCAGCAGGCACCATGGAGACAGGCAGAGAAGAACTGCGCCGCACACAGGCGCGCAGGAGCACACACTCACACAGACGGAGGGGAGGCTGACGGAGGCGCAAATGACGCCGAGAAATAGAGACAAAGACGGACACCCACGCAGAGGCAGAGGGGAGCGCGGGGGAGAGAAATGAGACCGGAGAGGATGCGAGGAGGGAAGAGGAGATCGTGGTTAGAAAGAGGCCGAGAAAGAGAAAGACACCGGCCCGGGGCAGGGATCCAGAGAGGAAAGCACGGGGAAAGGCTGGTGACACAAAGTCGCCCACGGAGTCAGAGACCCAGGCGAAGGCAGAAAGGAGGGAAGGGTGAGGATCGCTGAGAGATGGAGACCCGGAGAAAGACAAGAGAGCAGGGCAGGGGAGGTGCGTGGTGCGTGTGGGCCGTGGGGGCCGGGGCCCATCTCCAGCTCGGTTCTCTCCTTCAGACATGTTGCCGTGAGGCTGGGGCGTCCCAGACTCCAGCTCCCTCCCCACCCCGCGGTGTTCCCACCAGGATTCCTAGGAAGCTCAGCCAGGGTTTGCGGGCAGGTGAATAGCTGAGCAGGGTGGGGAGGGCAGGGAGAGCACAGAGGGACCCTGGGGAGGAGTTAGGAGGGCAACAGGAGGGGTTATGTCGGGGGAGCTGTGCTTCTCACGCAGGCGAGGAGAGGGCATAGCTGGGGAAACCCCAACATCCCACAGCTTCCCCTCCGCCTCTCTCCCAGACCTCCTTCCTCTCGGGTTAACCCCTGGCCTCCAACCAGGCATCGTTCCCTCCTCTGTCTTCCCCTGCATTGTTTGAGCTTCTGGTTATAGCACTAATCACAGCCTGCCTGGGATGAAAAGTTACTCATGTGTGTGCATTTCTCTCTCCCACTCTCCTGGGAGCCCCTGGAGTACAGAGACGCTTTGATTTACGTTTCTTGTCCCTTCAATCCCAGCAACATTCCTTAATAATGATAACTCCCAATTATGAGATGCCGACTATGTGCCAGGCACCAGGCAGATGCCTTATGGACATCATTTCTAGCCTTATAATCCACTACATAGCGGCAGTTATTATCTCCATTTTATAGAAAAGGGAAACAAGGCTCAGGGTGCTTAAGGCACAGACATAGTGGCAGAGATGGGAATGAATTCAGGTTCTCAGGCTGCACAGTCCCAGCCCTTGGCACCGTGCCGCGCCACAGGAATATCCAAGAGTATCTCCTGAATGGACCGGACTCAGGGCCCCAGCCCCAGAGAACTTCTAGTGCCCCTCAGCTCTGCACCCATCTACCACTTCTGATCTCCTCTTTACACCTCAGATTTCCAGCTTAACCCTGTTTGCCTCCTGGGAGGGCAGTGCCCCTCAGATCTGGGGCTGGCCTGTGCCCTGTAGCCATGCAGGACTTGCCCCGTACGCTGCCACCAACCACAGGAGAAGGCTCGGTGTAAATGTCTCTACTTGAAGGGAGAGTGGTTCCCAAGGCTGGAACGACCACCAACAGCATGCAGAGAAGTTTCAGTGATTTATAAACCGTCAACCTTTAAGCCACCCATGTCCACCAGTAGGCATAGTAGTAATAATATAGCCCCTGGTTATAAAGTGCCAGTCACTGTGCCAAGGATCTCACTGAGATGAGTTCACTTAACGTACACAACAACCCAGTGAGGCAGGTACCATTATTATCCCCAGTAAGGACCTAAGGCTCAGAGAGATGAGCAACTTCCCTCCAGTCACACAGCTGCTAAGTATCGGAGCCAGGAAGCCAAGCACAAGGGGCCAGAACACCTGGCTCCCTAGAGTGCAGTGCCATCTCAACAGCCTGCCTATGGCTGTCTTCCCACCTCTCCCTGTCCCTTGGACCTCGTAGCTCAGACTCTGGCCATTGTGCAAACTGGTCCTCTGGTGCCTCTCCATCTCCCCCTGATACTGTACCCTCACTTGGACACCCTCTCCACCTCTCTCAGCACTAGCCCACCTCTCCTTCTCAACCCTGATCTTCCTGGGCTGACACTGCCTTCCAGCTCTTTCTCCAACTCCCTCCTCCATTGACAGCACAGCACTGGGGTCCAGAGTTAGGCCAAGAGAGGCCACCTGTGTGTGGCACATCTTCCATTCCCATTAGGCCTGTCTCTGGGGTGGGGGATCAGTCTCCCCAACAAAGGTCTGGTGAGTACAGAGAGTTCTAATCCCATTCTCAACGGAGAACTAGGAAATGACCTCTAAATCTACCACAGAGAGGCTGCAAATGCTTACAGATTCTCACACACACGTGTACTTCTTGTGGGCACAGGCATACCACAGCACATAAGCACACATGTTCACTGGTGTGTGTGCACATGCACACCGCACACACACACATCTCTTGCACCTTTGCATTCACGGACGTGTTTCTGCACCCCATGGGCGCTCGTCTGTGCCCGTGTCTTGGCACATGTGCCCTGGTGGTCATGTTCCCAGAGCCCTGCCCACCAGGCCAGCCAGAAACCAGGGAGGGAGAGGGGCCAAGCACATGAGAAGCCAAGGAAACCAGGCTATAGGAAAGGGGGGCGGTGGAGGCCAGGCCCTGTCTCCCCGGATTTATCAAATGAGCAGTAATGAACCCCCTGGGCCGGAGCAGTCCCCACGCTCTCCACTCCAGATCGCTGCTGGTTCAAAGGGAAGCCTTTGATTCACACCGACAGCTTTCAGATGGAACTAAATCTCTCCACACTCCACTCTTCCTCCTGCCACTCTCCCTCCCTCTCTCTGCTCTCACATCTTCGCTTGCCTACCCTTCCCCCACACTTCTCCCCCACCCGAGCCATTCCCTTCCTGCTCTAGGAAAAATACAACAGCCAGAGAGGGCCCCTCCCATTGGATTCTCTCACCCAGAAAAGAGGATTGCAATCCTCTGGGCTGGGCCAGCAAAGGGAAAAGGAGAGAAGAAAGGGAGATTTGCACTTTTGATAAAGGAGGAGAGAAAGCAGAGGAGAAGGGAGGAAGGGAAGAGGGAGGGCAAGGAGGGGAGTGCTGGCTGGGGCGGGCAGAGGGAGGACAGAGAGGAGAAAGACAGAAACCCTGGCTGCCCGGCAAACAGAGGCAGAGAGAGAAGCCCGTTCAGGACCCGCAGACCAGAAGCCCCCAGGAGGGAAGCCCCACGCCTGCCCAGCTGACTGGGTATGAGAGGTGTAGGTCTGTTGATTTTGCCTAATATAGAGCCTAGCCCAGAATCCAAAAATGTCAAAATGATGTGACTTTAGAGACTGTGACCCCCTCCTTTGACAGGTGAGGAATCAGCGGTCAGGAAGCTCCACTGACTTGCTCACAGCAGATAATCTCAGGTATGGCTATGAGGAGATGTCAGGTCATATGGATATCAGATGGACTCCCCCAAAGACAAGTTTCTAAACATTCAAAGACCTAATGGTCACCCACCCCTCTGCTGCCCACCAGCATTTACCATATCAAAGCACTTTGCCTTCATTTCACAGTTTAAAGCAAAAAAACCACAGTGGGCAGCAGGGGCCTCAAGTGCCTTGACTCACCCAATCCACCCACCAATCCACTGATCCACCCACCAACTCACTGATCCACCCATCAACCCACTGATCCACCCACCAACTCACTGATCCACCCATCAACCCACTGATCCACCCACCAACCCACTGATCCACCCACCAACTCACTGATCCACCCACCGATCCACTGATCCACCCACCAACTCACTGATCCACTCACCGATCCACTGATCCACCCACCAACTCACTGATCCACCCACCGATCCACTGATCCACCCACCAACTCACTGATCCACCCACCAACCCACTGATCCACCCACCGACCCACTGATCCACGGACCTTCACCACTGACCCACTTTCAGTCCTTTCTCATCCCAGGAAGCCGAACAAGTCTCTGCTCCCTCCCTACAATCTACTTGGCCAAGCCACCCTGAGGTCCATCTCCAAGGCTGGGGTATGGTAGGGACAGCTGAAGGGGAATCTTTCCAGGGACCAGATGGGATGTTACAAGTGGCCACAGTCTGGCCTGGTTTCCTTGTATTTGAGCAGACCACAGAGGCTGGCTGCAGAGGCTGGCCGCAGGGCCTGGCTGGTATTCATAGTGACAGGGCTCATGAGTTTATTGGTCTGGGCCAGTGGACTAGTCACTGCAAGAGGCACGAACAGAATGCGGAAAGAGGCAAGGGGAAGAGCCCAGCTACCACCCAGCTGTGTGACTTTGGGGAGGTCACTTCTGTGTCTCAGCTTCCTTTAACTGTAGAGAGAAGGAGCTGAATACTCGGCCCCCAAGGGCCTTTCCGGCTCTGATGGTCTAAGATTCTACCACATTTCCTGCTCTCCTGGGGCCTGAGCCAGATCTTGCTGACACCCCTAAGGACTCAGCCTCATGCCTCGTCCCTCTCAGACTGTGAGGGAGCACTGGTATATCTGGGCCATCCTGGCATCTCCTCCCAGCAGGGGTGTAGAGGGAGGTCTGCAGGTTTGTAACACTAAGACAGTGGCTGAGAGGATCCAGAAGATGTATCCAGCATACGGAAAGGCCACTTTTTGTTTTCCCCTATAAGGAACTCCCCATTAGAGTTTCTTACATCCCCTTCCACTAGGTTCATGGTGAGAAAAAGGAGGATAGAGGGCAGGCAATCCTGGATCTCTTAAGTGACCTGCCAGCTCAGGCCCCCTCACAAGGACTTTCAGTTCCGGACTGAAAAAGACTGGCAGGTGCAGCTGGAAACTCCCCCTCTGCCCCATTTGGACTTCCAGCTCCCTCTGCCCTGCCAGTCCAAAGGCACCTGGGCCAGACCTGATCTGACAACTCTATGCAAATGTGCCCTGGCAGGGGACTGTGAGAATGTTTTATAGGAAGGACAACGGCATTGTGAGTCCAAGTGAGGTTGGCTCTAGCAGGTATGACAGGCTGGAGCAGAAAGGGGGGTGGTAGGGCTGGTGGATACTTCTGCTGAAAAACTGAATTTCAATCGGGCTTCAGTGGGCAAAGGAAGGGCAGTGCGGGAGAGAGGAGGCAGGTGGCCGGCAAGGACTTAGCTCTGATAGGAGCCAGAAGATACGGGGAAAGAACAAAAGCCAGACAGAGAGGGAAGGAGAAGAGAGAGCAGACCCTAGAACAGCCACAAAGCCAAAGGAGGGAAGCAGTGGAGGAAGGCACCGAGAGCTGGGCTGGGAAGGCGGGGAAGGAAAGAGACCCTCCTCCCTCCACCCTGAATCTGCCTCCCCCAACCCACTAATGGAGGAGGGAGATGCCCGGGTCTCCAGCAGTCCCCAAGTCCATAGAGGGGGAGGAAAAGACACTGAGGCACAGGACACGGGGAGAGATGGCCCAAGATGCAAAAATAAAACAAGCACAGAGAAAAGAACAGGAAGAGTCACAGGCAGTAAATAGACAGCAAAGATGAGGAAGAGAAAGTTGGTGGCAGGAAGAGTGAGAAAGAGGTGGTAAAAGATTGTTTGAAGGTAAGGAAGGAGGGAACAGGGAAGGAAGGAGCTGAGGCCACACTGGTATGAAAGACACAGAGAACAAGACACAGAGATAGGAAAGGGAAAGAGAAGAAAATTAAATTAGAAAGAGGATCTGAAGGTTAGAGCTGCAAAGAGCCCTAATCACCAACACTACACTTTTGTTTGGAAGAAACTGAGGGTCAACGAAGGAGAGAGGTAGGCATGTCTCCAAATTCCTGGTGGCTTCTGAGCCAGCCTCCCAATTACAGAGCGCCCCCTTCTCCAGGGGCAGGGCACACCCCAACACCTGCTGTCTTGCACTCATGGTGGGGGCAAGTTAGGGGGTGAGGAATCGTAACCTGGAAACCCTCCTTCACTAAAGGAAAGGAGGTGGAAAAGGCGCAGTGAGAGAGAAATTACAGAGAAGGCTGGGAAGATGGATAAAAATGGGAAGTGAGAATCAAGGAAAAAAAAAAGTAATGAGACCATCTGGGAGAGGAAAATGAGAAAGAAGATAAGGACAGAGAAGCAGAGGGAAGAAATTGGAGAAGGCGAGGGGGTTGCAGCAGAGGCCTTGGGGCTGTGCGGGCGGATGGGCGGGGAGGTCTGGGGCGGATTACTACCCTCTGGCCTCGTCTGAAGGTCTTGAGCATTTAGGTCAAAGAAAAGGAGTGAAATCCTTGAGAAATGGAAGGGATTTTTGAAAGGATTAGCCAAGGAGGGGGAGGAGGAGAGAAGTGGGCTGTATCCCCACAAACCAGGAGAGGCCCTGCGGGGGGGGGGGGGCAAGCTAATCCTGCCCCAAGCAGCCGTGTGCCCCCAGGAGGGAGATCAATGAGTCACCCCCCATCTCCCACCACCCTGCCTTCCACTGGGCAAATAAGAAGTTTGCCCTGGGGTCCAACCCTGTTCCCTCCTCCTACATTAAACCCCTCCCTCAGGCAGACGGCACCAGAGGCCTCCGTACAGAGAAGACAAGTTCTGCTCTGAAAGCCTCCTCCTACTTGATTGAACAGTCTCATTCACCACTGTTAGGAATATGGCTTCGGAGTACAATCTGCGAGTAGCCAGACAGGTACCCCTGAGTGCCCCCAGCAGGCTCGAAACCCAAGAAGAAATGCAGGCTGATCCCCAGACCCTCTCCACAGAGGTCTCCTGGCACTTTTAGGAGCAGGCTCTGGAATACAGTCTCAATGCTGAGAAATCCAGAAAGGTGAGGGCTGGGACAGCAGTAGGAGGGCATTCTCTCTTTACTCTGAAACCGAAAGAGCCAGAAGGAAATCCAGGTCTTCTGATGTGGACAGCTCTTAAGAACACTTCTCCATTTCTAGGTTTAATGAGCTTTATTATATTTCTGCACCCCCTCACGTCCCCCTCCCCTCAAAACAAACAAACAAAAAAGACCAGCAAATCCAGGTGTTAGACCTTGATCTCCTCCCAGAGTCGGGAATCCTCCATCACAGATGACTTTGCAGATGTCTCCAGCACTTCCAGATGGACTGACTCTATGAGACAGGTGGGCAACTAATACGGGAAGGCACGGGGCTCTGATGAATGCTCTCTACATTGGCACTGGCTCTCCACTACTGCCTCCGAGACAGGCTGACTTGGCAGACACGCTTACAAGCCCACAACACAGGTGGATCCCCAGGCCCCATTACTGAGCCTTCATTACAAGCCCCCAGGCCAGAGATTAATGACTGGCTCCCAGGGGAGCAGATTTTTTTATTCGTGTAAGAACTTTCTAATATCACATGGCAATGAGCTCCCCATAACTAGAGGTGTTCAACATAAAGGTGGATGACCACCTGACAGCAATATTCTAGAGGGCTGTGGGTAACATTTAAGATCCTTTCCAATTCTGGTGCTTTATGATTCTAGTCACACTCCTCATACATTTTCTTCTTACTTTGGGTGCACACCCATCAAATAATCAATTTGTAACAGTTCGATCATGGTGGATAGAAACGGTTTGCAGTAACAAAGTTTAAAGGAGGGAATTCTGAACAGAGCCGTCTGCAGGGAAAAGAACGGTTCAAAAAATGCTCTAGGATGGAAGTCAATGACATAAGCAAAGCTTTTATCCCATGACAATTAATCACGAAACTTCAACAAGTTAGAGATGGGACCTGAACATAATCACGTTGATTTAAACCTATAGTTCAGTCTGTAGCTATATTGTATTTTATTCTGGCTCCTTTTCCACATGACTAGACTGTAAACTCCTTGAGATGTAATCTTAGTTGTGCATCTTTCAAAGTGACTAATACAAAAGTGCTTTGCACAAAATAGGTGTTTAATAAATGTTTATTGTTTGATTATCCAAATTAATGATTAATGAATAAAGCACTTGCTCCCAGAGAAAGTCAACTCAATTCAATATTTATTCATTTGTGTAATAACCATTTTTTTGGTGTCTACTACATAGTAGATACTGTCCTGGCTTCTGCGACGCAAAGTGAACAACACAGACCTGGCCCTGCCATCACTTCACCTACTGTCTAGTGGACATACACCCGAGTCTCTGGGCAACACAACAAGATGAGTGTCATGATGGAGCAACACGGAGGAAAGTACCTTAGATCAATGAAGAAGTTGCATTTCTTCACTTGTCTGACTTCCACACCGGTCTTCCCTTGGGCTGAGACCCACATCTTGTTGGCCTTCGTTGGCGCTAGGCCCTTTCTACAGTCATACAGGTTGGACGTTGGAGGCTTCGCTTGGCTTAGTAGATATTCAATAAATACACATTTACTGACTAGAATTGCATTGAGCCCTAAAGACGAAAAGATTTCAACAGCCAGAGAACGGGGGGGGGGGGGGGGGGGGAGGGCTTCCAGACAAAGAGAACAGCATGAGGCAGGACATGGAGACATAAAAGACCACCGAGCAGTTGGAAGTGGCTGGAATTCAAGCACATAAAGAAATCGGAACCAAGGTCATATTTCTTTAAAAATTAAATACCTTCTCCTTCTGGACATTCCTCGGTCTCTGCCCCCCAGAAAAGTTCAGACTGTTAAGAGAGACTGGACATAGACAAAGAAAGAGGTCCAGATTCAGAAAGACAAAAGTGGAAGACGTGGCTGATCCAAGCTGCACAGAGCCACAGTGTGTCAACCTGGTAAGGTTCCAAGATGGGCTGACAAGAATCAGAAGGAAGACGGCGGCTGTGTGGTGGTGTGTGTGTGCTGGGGGGGACATGTGTCCTTGTTTGCATTCACGTGTGTAGCGAGCTTGTGTGTGTTACTGCATGTCTACATACAAGTGTTGATACGTAGCCACCCAAAGGGAGAATGGGGCACTTTCTGCCTATAACTAGCACATTCTAGGCTTTTCCAATTAATCTCCATTAAAAAGACTTCCCGCAAAGGCGCTTCTAGAGGCCCCAAGTTGGGGTCATCTGGATCAATCCTGCGTAAAGTAAAAGCAGCTCCGACCGGCTGCTGAATCGATCCATATGACTTGGTTCACTCTACACGTGCACGGGGCACAGAATGTTAATTTGCTGCAGGGAGCTGAGGGAGCCTGGACGCGGAGGCTCTGTAATTAACAGCTATAGGAGCAGGGTCTCAATGTGGCGGCACTCAATGGGCAGCGGCCCGTACAGGGGAGGGAGGACCCAGAATTGGGCCTTCAGGGCTGATGACACTGGGGCTGCGGACGGGGCCGGGAACTCTGGTCTCTCTCGGTTCCTGATCTTTCCTGCTCTGCCTGACTCAGTTCGGTTGTCAGTGGAACGTAAATGCCCCAAAATAGGGAAGGCCCAGGGAGACCAAAACCATTCATCTCACCACTGTCGAAGATTACAGGGCACTGATACAGGACACTGGTGGTGACAAATTGGGAGTCCATGGCAAGGATCCATGCAGAGACCTTCTCTTCAAGGCCATGCATACTGATGACTGTTCCTGGGACCCCAAAGCATGTGAAAGCCAGGGCAGCTCTGTAGCCTTATTTCTGTGAAGAAGGCAATGGGTAGAGCAACCTATGTGTAGACACGGCAGCCACCCCGCCATCTCCTAGCAAGCCTACACCCACCCAGGGCCTGCTGTGCATCCTTCAAGTCTCCCCCTCCAGGCAGTCTACCCACAGGGCTTGTAAAGAAGGTATTGATTTTCCTCTCCCCTCCCATCCAAACCAGCCACTCTGGCCTGTGTCCTCATCAGCTTCTCAACATGGGCCCTTTTCAACTTTTCTACTCACAAAAATGTCACTGATCTGGGGACACCCAACTCTGCTCACTTGTCTCTTTGTCCTGTGCCCTGTGTCCAGCCTCAGACCGCTCAGACGCCAGAGGAGAAATCAGGAGCATGTCACTGATGGAAGTGCTCACTAAAGCTTCGTAAAGGCTGCATAAGAGGAGCTTGGCGGGCCCACCCGAGGCACAGAGGGTACAGACCCCCAGGTACAGGAGAAACCTTGGAGAAAGCAGCCTGCCTCTTCCTTCACATCTGTCTGCATCTCTGATTCTTTCCTTCCCTTTTTGATCTCCCTGTGTTGCCTCCCCCTCCCAGGGAAATGGGGAGGAGGTCTCTCCTTCCTCCACCTCCGCTGTCCCTGGTTTCTGCAATAACTTAATGATTTCTCATTTGGCTGCCCAGCCCTCAATGGGGAGAGGCTGCCTTTGATTGCTTGTGACACCAATCTCACAACAAATTTAGCACCTCGTTTCCTGGACGAGCCAATATTCCCCCTCGATTATCTCCCTGTGAGGGGAAGGGCGCCCTGCATTCCAACGAGCAGCTTATGCCTTCCCTGATATCAGAGTCAATCAAGCTCACGGTCCTCAGAAGGATGGAGGGGTGGGGTGGGAGGAGGTTCTCAGGGGAGCACAAGAGGGCTCCAAGAGCAAGGAAAAGGCAGAAGAGGGGGTGTGGTAGGGACAAGGAGGATGGTGGGGAACAGAGAGAAGCCTCTGGAAACCCGGCCCTCAGTAGGTTTATAAGCAGATTCTCTGAAGTGGAAGGTGGGGATGGGAGCAGTCTGACCTCTGCTAAGATAATTTTGGAACTTCCTTCCCAAGCCACTCCTGAAATCCTGGCATTTCATCCAGCCGTTCCCTGAACTCTGGCATGGGGCTAATGGAGGGAGACGGGTGATGACCTTGGAGTCATGCTGTTTCACCCTGGAATGAAACAAGGTGGGGGAAGATGCTTCCCAACTCCGTGCCTCCACTCCAGCATTCTCTGACACCTTGTATCCCACGGAAATGACTTTTCCTAACACAATCACTGGCTCCTGGCCGGCCTGCCAGAGGGGCAGGCATCCTGTGAGGGATCTGTCCCACAGGACTGATGAGGGGAGATGAAAAGAAATTTCTCCAGCCCAGGGGTGGTGAGTTGGAGGGATGGGGGAGAGAGGGCTCTCTGAAGGGAGTTAACAGAGGAGGAAGGAAGGGCAGACTGAACTAAGAGCCTCGGGGGACTTCTGACAGGACCCTGGGAAAGGGATCAAAGGAGAAGGAGGGAGGGAGTGATAAGGAAATGTTGCTTCAATGCAAGAGGAGAAACCAGGAGAGGCCAGCTCCACTGAAGACAGAAGGGTCCCAAATGTTCGAAGGACAGAAGTGTGAGAGCCGGGTGCACAAGGTCATCTGTAGTGACTGCGGACGGGGAGACGGAGAGGGAGGGGCCGGGCTCACAGAGTCCCCTAGTGTGAGTTGTGGGAGAGGCCCCACCCCCAGGAAGTCAGGATGCAGGACTCCCGCTGGGAAAGGCGGAAGGAGGAGCAGAAGAGGGAAGGGGAAAGGGCTGATCACTAGGAGGGGTAGCAGATGGTGGCTGTCATTAAACGGATTCCAATAAGTCCAGGAAGCCTTAGACAGCAGAGACAAGCTCGGGTGAGCAGTGGGAGGGGAGAATTAAGGAGGAGAGTCTTGGAGGAAGGAACTTACACAGAAGCCTCACACCAACCTGTATGGTTACACAAAACCTAACCCTTATTCCGATTTCAACACTAACCCCAAACAGTAACCCCTAATCCAATCTCAACCCCAATACCAACTCCAACCCAAGCCTAATCCTAACCATCATCCTGACCCCAAATTCTAACTAGAACATGAGATTCTTGAAGGCAACGCATCTCAAATTCCCTCACTGCCTGGTCAGCAGAAGTGATCAGTAGATGGCTGTTGAATAAATGAGCACATACACCAAACGTTATCCCCCATCCTTAACAGGAACCCCTGCTTCCAGCCTGGCCCTCCTGCCTGCCCCAATGGCCGTCCTGAGCACTCCCCAGCTCTGACTATATCCCCACCCCAATCCTAAAGGCCCTAACTACAATTTCACGTCACTAACTCTTGTCTCGGTTTTTCTCTGCCCCCACACCCCTGGATAGATGGCTAACATTCATCTGGGCAAACAAAGGTGAAGATGAACCAAAGACCAACGCAACCTGGAGGCCACATCGAGATGGGACTGTAGCCCCTGAATTCTCAGGCCAGTTGTGGATGGTCACTCTCGTCTCTAACCCAGCCACCCAGAGCCTTCTGTCCCAGGGGCTGCTCCTAGAAAGTGGGACGGACCAAGGCCAAGAGGTTCAGGACAACAGGAACCTGATGCCTGAGAACCAGGAAGGGTGAACTGGATCTGAAGAGGCAAGTTTGGGTCAAGAGAAACGTGACAGAGAATCAGTGTATGGACTCCAGCTCGGGAGGCAGAGCCCGCACATCCTCCCAGTCACAGCTCTGACCCCGGCTCCCTTCCCGGGGTGCCCGTGGGAAGCCCTGCGGTGGGGAGGGTGCCGTGAAGGTGCTGAGCTGCTCTGCAGACTCTGCCTATTTGCCACCTGACTCTGGAGCAGGGACCTCTCCCTCTGGGCCCTGCCCCTCCCTCCTCAAATCTCCAAGGAGCGAGTCTTTCCACATCTCAGGACCTGTCGCTGCGGAGCCTGGGAGAGGAGCTGAGTATTAAGTTCTGTTCTTGCTGCAGCCAAATCCGATTATTGGGACGTGTGATGGATGAGCTGGGTTCGGACCCCCAGCTCAGGGAGTGGGATGATGGAGTTAGCCTGTCACTCTTTCCCCAGGGGATGAAGCATCAGGTCTCAGATGTCATCTGGAACGTGCACACCTCAGAGATGTCTCCCTAACCAAGACCCCTGGGAGACTGCAAATCGCTGTCCCACCATTTCTTGATATAAAGACCTTTGAGCACCAAAGTACCTGCATGACCTCCCTGAGCGCTGCCAAAGGCAGGATCAGGAACCCAGCTGTGAGAATCCCCAGCCCTGGGTGAGACCCAGCGCCTCCGGCCAGCTGCCACATCTGCAGGGGCCACTTTGAGCGAGGAGGTGGAAAAGCCTGCCTCTCCTGGTGCGGGGCCTCCGGGCATTTCTCAGTGACAGCCACGGGCCTTGGAAGCCTGGGGCAGGGCACGGAGGGAGGAGGGAGAGACGGTACAGAATAATAATGAAGGATTTTTAATAACTCGTCAGCTATGGTGTCAGTTGAACAGCAGCGGCAGCGCAACCCGTTGGGAAAACTTTGTGAGGAACTGTCTTCCGAGGAAGTGAGAGGAGTCAGAAGGGCTGAGGGGAAGGGGAAGCGTCCTCCTCAGCCCCGGCCCCACAAAGCTTTGAGTCAGCCTCCAGCCGGGGGTGCAGGACAAAGTGCAAACAGAATTACAGAGCCCCAGGCCTGGTCCCTGGGAGCTCCCGCTCTGGGCCAGACCCACAGGCCACAGACCCGGCTGAAGACAGGAGCGGCCTGTGCAGACGTTACAGAGCACAGGCAAGCCACCCTCCAGGAAAACACATCCCCCCAACCTGCTCCATGAAACCGATCAACTGGAAGTCTTATCAAAGGGCTTCTTCTCTTCACCTAATAATTCACCAAGGAACTCTGTGAAGTAGGAACGTCATCAAAGAAGGTTGGAGAAAGCCCTGGTGACCACCATTTTAACGGCCTCATTTTTCACATGAGGACACTGAGGTCCAAAGACGCTGCAAAGATAGTTGGTGGCAAAGCAGGACTCCTAGAAACTAGAAATCCAGACCTCCTAAAAATGCATATGATTTTACAAAAATAGAATTTCCATATAGTTTTCAGGGGGCCGACTACTGCAAAGAGGGCAGCACCCTGGTACTCCAGTGTGTCAGGGACAGCTGTGTTTCCGGTGGGAGCAATGGGGGAACTTGGGATAACGCATCACAACCATTATACGTCTTCTCTTTTCTTCAGCTCACTCTAGGAGGGCTTCCTGGAAAGAGGGGCTGTGGATGTGGGCTGAGAAATGGAGAGATTTCCCAAGCCTTTGGAGTGATAGGTGGAAAAGGGCTCAATGACATGGATAGAAGGGAATATTCTAGGTCTGTGAAAAGCCCTGGAAAGCAATGAAAGGATGGGGGTAATTATACACATGTGTAGAAGGCACAGGGGCAGCAGTGGGAGGGCTGAGCAAGGTTCCAGTTCTCAGGAGGTCAAGAACCCTAAAGGCTCAGTGGCTCTGAGCAGACCACCGAAGACAAGGCAGGGTCCCCTCCAGGTTCGCAGAAGTGAGCCAGTGGGTTCCCTGGGAAGCCTGTGGAGAGCATTCCCAACCCCACATCCCCAAAACAGAGCAGAGAGGAGGGCGTCATCCCTTCACTTTAGGCCACAGTGCTGGGGGCAAGGGACTCATTACCCCATCTAATCCTGAGCCCCCAAAGGAGGTGGCCCCTCCGCATCCCAGGCCCTGGCACACGACAGGCACTTCACTAGGGTTTGATGAATGAAAGAAGAAATGCAGGTCTGGAAGAAGGGGGAAAGGGTGGAGAGGGGAGGCACCTCCATACCCTGGCAGAGGCCAAGACTGAATGATTCCTTCCCTGTTTCGGAAAGAGAAACTAAGGCACCGACGGGTAGGCACGTGATCCAGAAGTCCTGAAATGAAACCCGCCGCCAGCCCCCCTGCCCAGCCAGCCGCTCTGGAAGATGTAAAGTGCTATCTAAACGTGATGCATTATTAACACTTTAGAAATCATATTTCACAGCCGCCCGGCTGGAGCTGGGAAATGAATTCTTCCTCCTGCTCTCCAGCAGGGGAATTATTGTTAGAGCTGAATGTGACAGCAGTGACATGTGACTGGGGGCCAAGGGGGGGCAGTTGAGGGTGGAGGCCATGGGCACCCACCTGGGCCAGGTCCTGGGTACTCCTCCTCCGCCTGGGGCCTTGAATCAAACAGTGTGGCCCCACCCAGGCAAGGCAGCCAAGCTGACCCCTGCCCCTCCCACCTCATGGCAGTCAACAAGCAGGAGTCCTTGGCAGAAGGCAGATAGAGCCCATGACCCAGCCCCTCGCCCCCAAGCCACTGCTGAGCTCCCCTCAGATGCAGAACCTTGTCCTGCTTGGTGAGGAGGAGTCACAGAGGGTGGAGGATGCTCCAGCCCGATGGGAGAGGCAAGTCCTCAGGATGGACACAAAAAGGCAGGAGATCTAGAAGGACGGCAGGCCCTAAGTCACTAATGCAGGGGCTTCATGGAAGAGGAGGGTACAAAGCAGCTGGGTTAGGAGTGCGATGAGGAATGAGTGTCCTGGATGGGGGAGTGGCCTCCAGGCAGGCCCAGAGGCAGAGAAGGGAATGGTGGTGACAAGCAGAGACTGGTTTTGCCCAGTTGGGCTGGAAGGAAAGGAGTGGGCAGGACAGGGGGCGGGAGGAGTATATCCCAGGCAGAAGGGAGGAAGCAGGCGGTGAACTGCATCCTGTCCTCACTGGAGAATCACTAGCCTTGGAACGGGGAGGAATGGGGAGGTGAGGGAGAGTCCTACTGCAAAGACCAGAGCCCACCCATCGTTAAGAAACCAGAAGGCCTCACATGGTGCATATGGAAGAGGGAAAGCTGACAGAGTCACTGCCATGCCCACCCCAGGACCAACCCTGGGCTTCACTGAGGGGGCTGGGCCCCTGCCTGTGTGCTCCGCTGGCAGTGCAGGCGGCTTGTAATTAGGCACAGGGAACAGACGAACCAATATTCAATTAAAACCTTATCTACAGGGTGCATAGATATAAAGGCGGGTCGGTTTGATTCTTTTCTAAGCCAGACTTCAATATTTGCAGTGCCTGGAAGGAGACACAGGGAGGGCGCCCAGGCAGCCCTGGCGACATATAAATTCTGCTCATAATTACATGACTTTCAACACCACGAGATGCCAATAAAGTATTTGTAAGGCACACAAATTAACGGCGTGTTGGCATTCCTGAGATGGTGCTTGGACAGCCAGGGCACAGGGAGGGGGCTGCTGCTTCTGCCTGCAAGGGTGAGGGAGCCGAGGCCGCTGATGCAGACTCCTCCTGGGTTTCTCTACAAAGATACCCGCTATTCAGGTCCCCCAGACCTGCCAGTTTATCTCTCTTGGACCCCCAGCTCTGTTAGAGTCGCAAAAGTAAAAGACATAAGCTGTGTTTCTTCCAGAAAGAAGTGGAGGAGGGCCTGAGGGGAGCAAGGAGAGTGGAGCTGGGAGCTGTGAACAGCTGTTGGTGATGACAGCAAATGTCAGGCTCCAGGAGCTCAGGAGAGGCTCCCTCCCCTTCCCGAGTCTGGTCTCTTTCCTGCTCCCACCTTCTTCAGGTGGGCCAACAATAGGTGAGGCAACCCCAGCTTCTTCCTCCTCATTCATTCAGAAGGGAAGGCAGGTGGCCAGGTGGCAGGTACTTGGGGCTTAGGTTCAGTCAAGGGGGCAGCTCTGTGTCTCACAACCCCAGTTTCATCAGCAGTAAAACAGGGATAGTGGACGGCCCGAGAAAGCCCAGAGCTGAGTGTGAGGACGCTCAGTGAAGTGCTCCATAAAAGGAAGGTCCCCCATCACACCCACTGCCACCCACAGTTTAGGCAGTAAATGTGTCAAGATCAGGAACTTCGTCTTCCTCATCTCTCTATTCAATATCCCCCAGCACGGGCCTCTCTGCAGGAGTAGATACTCGATAAGATAAATATTTGGTGAACTGAACAGAACGGAGGAAGGTAGAAGACGAGGAACTCTAACGGCAGTTTGGTGAGGGCAGATTTTAGCAGAGAGAGTAGCAAAAGACACATCAGCTGGAAATCAGAAGAAATGGTTTGAACTCCAGCTCTGCCATTTACTACCAGGGAGATCAAGGGCGAACCCCATCCCTCTCCGGCCCCCCGATTCCTCATCTGTAAAGTGCATGGGTGGGACAGAAGATCTGTAAGATGCCTTCCAACTCTCAAGATGGTATGAGTTCTTTGAGGTCAGACTGGGCTCTGAGAACCACCTTGAGATGATGTCACGAGGAGCTCCTGGCCTGGGCTTAGGTTGGCCATCGGCACATGACTCAGTGCTCAGCATGCTGTTTGGGATAATAAAAAATTAAATAATAATAATGATGATGCTTCCATAAACATCCACAGGCAACTTGTTGGCAAGAAATCTTGTTTATAACTTCTGCGGGAGAGTTTCTGTCAAGTTGAAGCAGTCTGCCCTCTGGCTCCACCCTCACTCTCCCTCAGCTTCAACCCATTCCCACCACTTTCTTGATTCCCTTCTGCCTGTGGTGCCAACAAAAACAGAAGAACTTTGAAACCTAAACAATTGATTCAGTTCAGTTCTATTCTAAACAGCAACATGTACTGGGGACCTACTATGTGCAAGAGTTCATGCTAACTACCATAGAGATAAGGAGATTAATAAGGCACAGCCTTGCTCTTGAGGCATTTATAATAAATAGCTTTAGTTACATATAAAGCTCAGGCCAATCACCAGCTTTGGGCTTTAGGGGAGAAATGATTAATTCCAACGGTGAGAAAAAGACTGTGAATCTGGGAAGGGACTGTGCAAGGGCACAATTAGGCCTTAAACCAGCAGATATGAAAGTAAAGAGATTCTGGGCACAAAGAACATTGAGGACAAAGGCAGGGAAGTGTGTGGTACGTCTGGGAAATAGCCTGGCTCTGGGTATTTGTGGAAGGGCAAGGGTGTGAGGATTAAAATTGATAATCCCCTTAAATGCACTAGCAAGCTACATGTGCATGGCACTTACAAGGTGCCACATTTTTACTGTTTATGGAACATAAGAGAGGTTAGTTAGACTGGGATCAGATTGTGGCAGGTCTTGAATGCCGTTCAGTCATTCATCCACTCAACATTTAACGCACATTTACCTACTATGTGTCAGGTCTGTGCTGGGAGCTGGAGACAGGAAGTAGAATTCCACATGCCTCCTCTGAAGGAATTGACAGGGGAGTACAGACTTTAACACATAAATGCAACATGGGGTTATAGGTGCCATGATTAAATTAGGGAAGGGATATAATGAACACAGAGAAGGAAATGGTCAATTTGGCCTGGGAGAGTGGGTGTTCAGGAAGGCTTCATAGAGGGGATATCACGTAGACCAAGTTTGGAAAAATAGGAGGTGTCCACCAAGCAGATAAGGGGAGTGTTGTGGTTGGGGTGGAGGACTTCCTCCAGGGAGAATATAAATATGAGCAAAGGCTCAGAGGCATGGATTTCTGGTAGACTGTGGCATCTGCAAGTGTTCTGATTAGCTACAGAGGGAGCATGAGAGAGAGAGAGAAGAGAAATGGGACAAGGGAGGTAGGCTGGGGCCAGATCATACAGAGTTTTACATGCCGGATCAAGAGTTTGGATTTTATCACAGCGGTTGAGAGGAGTAAATGAAGAATTAGACAGAATACTCTGCCAGTGGTTGGAGGGAGGGAGGGCACAGAAGGGAGCTGCAGCCCTTGGAGAGAAATTATAAGGATGAAAAACTAAGACAGTGGATAAAGAGAAATGGAATAGATATGAAATATATGAAAGAAGTAGAATCAATAGGATTTAATGGTTGGGAGAATGTGGAAGCTGAGGGGAAGGGGGAACATTTTCAGTTTGGGTAACCAGGGAGCAGGTGAAGGTAATTATGGGAATCCTGGAGGAGGGTGTGGTGGTGGGGATGGCCTGGCAGCCATCCAAGGTCATTCTAAGGAGAATGGACTTTATCCTGCAGATGATGGGGAGCCACCGAAGGGTGGATTTTAGAGAAATTACTCTTGCACCCATCTCACAAAAAGAGTAAGCAAGAGAGGAGAATGAGCTAGGAGAAGGGAGAGAGTGGGAGGGAGAAGGGAGTGGGTGTCCATCCAGTGTCCATTCCAAAGAGGAGATAACCAGAAGTGAAGTGTAGTGACAGCTACCCCAGTGTTGGTGGTGTTGTGGCTATGTGTTTGTTGTTGGTAGTGTTGACAGTTGTGAGGCTTAAATGAGATATACACAGAGTCAATAAAATATTAGCCATTGTTATTATTTCATTAAGGTCAACTCTGTCATCTCTAGGTACTTGCTGTGTGACCATGAACCATTAATAATAATAATACTAGCTTATCATCTGTGATTGTAGATGACGAGAGCTGGAAAAAGGAGCTGGGAGTCAGGATTCTCATGTCTCTCCTTGCTTCAGGAAAGGCCATGGGAAGGAGAGGAAGCCCTTCCAGGCAGAGGGAACAGCATGAACACAGGCTCAGAGGCAGGAGGACCATGAAGGCATTGAGTATGAGTGTGAGTGTGAGCAAATCTTACAGCTACAACTGCACTGGGCTGCCCATGTGCTCCTTGCCCTCCACTCACCAGGGGCCTCCCCACGTCCACCATGGGAACAGTTGAGGGCATTTTTTAGCCAACACTGAAGGCCAAGGAGGGGGCCTTTGTTCTGAACAATGGTGAGCAGATGTTCGTTCTCCCCAATAAGGTTTATGCTGAAGCAGGAGAAAGGGAGGGTAGACACGAAGGAGGATTTCCTACTCAGAAGTTTTCAAGAATCAAGAAACGGTAAGATTTCGGAAAAGTGTAGATAGTAAGACCAAGGAATGATCAAATGGACAGCAGCTATGTGACCGCATTCTTCAGAATCATGGAACTTTAGAGCTGGAAGAAACCCATACGAGATGATCTAATCCAATCCCCTTATTTCACAGATGAAAAACCTGAGGCCAAAGAGGTGACGTGAATTCTCCAAAGTCACAGAGCTGGTCAACGGCAAAGCAGAAGCACTCTGGACTCCAAATCAGGCACTGTCTCCATCCCCCCACCGCACCCCAGTGCCCTGTCACCATGAAGTTCCCTTGAACACTGAACGCTACTGCAGTGCTGCGTGACCTCTAAAGGTTAAATGACTCCTTGCTTTAATAAGCAATATTCTCCTGTGTTTCTGTTAGCCTCCAAGTCCTCTATCTGATGTCCCCAACCCCTGGCAGAACGCTGGGATAGAGAAAATTGGGACTGATCCTCTGTTCTCGCCAGGAGGCTGTGGGTGGGGCAGTGCTGCTGCCTGAGGTGCAATACACGTCAGATGAGCAGGAGTCCCTGGAATCCAGGAATCCTGCCCAAATGTTCTAGATACTCTCTTCAACCACATGTCACACCTGTGCACAAACACACATACATAGGCACACACAGACACACCCACAATCTTCTCTCCTCCAACCTCCACCTCTAGACACTGATTTTTGGCTTTAAACCTGAAAAACTGCCAAGTCCTCGGTTTTCATCCAGGGATTTCCAGGAATTGTTCACCAGCTCCTCAGACCAGCTTAGTCCATGAAAGCTGTGGACTCTGACTCTGGCCCTGGGTCATGAATGGGCAGTGGCTGCTGTAATCTGGGCATCTTCAGCTTCATTTCCTTAGTCCTTCTGCCACCAACCCCACTACTTCCCCACTTAAACCCGGCACTCATCCCAGACTCTTTCCTGTCTTACCTCAGACCAGGTACCACCGAACATCCCTCCTAAACAGGTCTTGATTCTATCCCTCCCTCTCCACACCTCTCCCTTGGTTAAAGTCTTCATCATCACTTCCCTGGACTATCGCAATAACTTCCTAATTGGTTCCCCTGCCTCCAGCTTGCTCCCCTTAAATCCATTCTCCACACAGTTGCCAGAATGATCGTTCTAAAACACAAATCTAATATCACTGCCTGTGTAAAACCCTTCAATGGCTCCCCAGTGACTTGAAGTTCCAATTAGGTTAGGTCCTGCCCAACCTCACTGCTATTTACCTCTTTAGCATCATCCTCTGCTCTCTCCAATGGACACTTTACCTTCTAGAAACCCCAGAGTGTCAGAGATTTCTGCACCCTCCAGGCTGCACCCTACCTCAGTGCTCTGCCTTGGCTTGCTCCCCTCACCTGCCAATTGGCTCACTCTTCTTCTTCCTTCAAAACACAGTTCAGACTTAGTGCCCCAGGAGCCTTCCCCGAACCCCCAGCCTGGGCCACGGCCCCACCTGGAGCTCCATTATACTTGGGCATCCTATGACTCTGTGAAGCACTGAACTATAAGCTCCTTGAGGACAGAAACTATGGTTTTAATTCATCCTTATGCTTATCAAGGATGTCCAGCTCTTAGGAGACTCTCAACTAACATTTGTTGACTTGAACTGAATCCACAAGTTAATTTTCTCCTCCTTTTCCACCTCCCACACTACCTTGTCCTACAAATATTTCATTCATTCTGCTTCCTCACTTGCTCATCCAAGTTTTTCTTCTTCTCAAATGCAACCCAAATACCCCCTCTTCCAGGAAGCCTTTCCTGATAAGCCTCACCTGACTGCTTCTCTTGCTATCTCCAAGCTCAGTTTGTGCTACATCCCTTAGCATCTCTACCTTAACTTTCACTTCTCCCTTAAAAGTAAGCTCTTCTCCTCCCAGATTGACTGCTCGTTCTTTCTCAAAGGCGTTAAATGCTTTGCACTCTCTTGGTCAATGTCATACTATTTCTTACCCTTGTAATTCCCCCTCCAGCATCAGGGCAAGGACTTTGCCTTCCACCTGTGGCAGCACCCAGCACAGTATTTACTGTAATAGGTGCTCAGCTGTGGTTGTTAAGCCTTGAACTGCTGAGTTGTATGTTTTATGTTATTTTTGTATGTGTGCAAAGGTGTGTGTTCCCTTTTCCCTCCTAGGTGTTTCACTTCACCTCCTGTGTCCCAATTTGGACGACATCTCCGAGATCTCTTCCCTCTTTGATGTTCTGTGATTCTGTAGCCGTGAGTTCACTGAGGGCAGCAACTAGATCTATTTCTTCTCCCATAGCCTCAGCACAGCGGAGGCTCAAAAAATCACGCCATATGAAAGCCTTTCCTAGTCTTTGTTTCTCTCCTCCCTTTTCCTCTTCAGGGAGGCGGCAGACCATAGTGGCTAAACACGTCGACTCAGCAGCCAGCTCTGCTGCTCAACCTGGGGCAACGTGCTTCACTTCTCTGTGCCTCACTGTTCTCATTTGTAAATGGAGATAATATTAGTATTTCTTCATACCCCAAGGTATACCTTCATAGCCCGAGGTAAGTTTTTATTATTTTATTATTACCCTATCCTTCTTCTTTCCATCTTTCTGATTTACAGTTTTTGGATATCTCACCCTCTTTAGTTTTTTGGACTCAAGAGGTCTAATCAACATCAGAGGAATCCAAGACTGATGGCCTAGGAAGTCCAAGGAATCTCATAGTCTTAGGCCACTCTTGGGTTTTCCAGGAAATAAGAGAATGTGAAGCAGGTCAAGAAAAAGGTGGGGGTTGGGGCCACGGGAGAGAAGCAAGAGAGAAAGTCCCAGGCAGAGGACAGGAAACTGTCTGACTTAATCAGAGCAAACTGAAGTTGTGGGAACCAGACTGGGGAGAGCTCCAAGAAATTAGGGGAGGGGACACAGGGCATGAAACATTTCACAAGAGACCCAAACCCTGGCCGCAAAGCACTTTTGTGCATGGGTCAGAGCATGTCATAATCAGCATGGCCGAGCCTTTGGCAGCTCTGGGAAGGGTGTGTACACTGGACAGGGGACTCGTGAACTTGGCTCTGGCCTCAGCTCCATCTTCATAATAATTATGTGACCTTAGGCAAGGCTCACTGCTCTGAGCCTCAGTTAACCCAACTATAAAACAGGGATAACTGAATGATCCTGGAAGTGCTGTTGTGAGGATTAAATGTGCTCTGTAAATGATAAAGCACCACCCATCTATCAGCCATCATTTTTATTAAGGCTGTATCTACATGGCCTAGTCATCCAGAAAATGCACCTGATAACTGAGGTTCAAGTACTTTTTTAAGCCTCATTTATTTAGGCCAAATAGGTTCTCAGTTATCAGAAGGTGGAATATCCTCAGTGGACATTTATGGCTCCCCTGCCCAGCCTGACCTTTCCCTGAACCCCCATTTTCCCCACCCCATTCCCCTCCTCCGTCAGACACAGGGCCCCGTCAGCGCTTTCCACACTGTATTACAATTGTTTGCCTTTGTCGCTCTCCTCCACTAGCCAGAGGGGTCAAGTCTTCATCAGGACTTTATCCCTGGTGCCTCGGCCAGCATTGGTCACATAGTAGGCATTCAATGTTGATTTCTTGAATGAGTAAATAAATGGATGCACGGAATTCTTATTTAGGCTGCGCTACAATCCTCTTCTTAGTAGCTTCTAACCATCAGTCCTAGTTCTCTCTGGAGTCACATAAAATGAATCTAATTCTCTTCCATATGACAGTCCTTTAAGCATGTGAGGAGAGTTATGACATGCCCCCAGAGTCTCCTCTTCTCATGACCAAACATCTCTAGTTTCTTAAACTGCTATTTCCTCTCCACAGGGCATCCGCATACAAATGGGCCGTATTTTCCCCCCTCTTAAAAAACTGTTGATCTGCCCCATTTCTCTGCTCTTCTTTATAGCAAAACTACTGAAGACTAGTTGTATACACAGTTCTTCTCCTCCCATTTTCTCATGAACTCACACCAGATCTTTCCTGGTCAAGGTCACCAGTGACCTCCCAGTTGCTAAATCCAACAGTAATCCTCATCTTAGTCCTTATCTTGCTTGATGGATCAGCAGCATTTGTTACAGTTGATCACTGCCTCCCTGGGCTTGCAGGACCCTGGCTCCTAGTTCTCCTCTTACGTCCCTGCTCCACCCACAGACTCCTTTTCTACAAGGTCCCAGGGTCCTGTCCTTGGCTCTTCTCTCTCTCCATTCACTCCCTCAATGAATTCATCCAGTTTTATGGTTTTAAATGCCATCTCTGCATTGATGTTCTAGCAAATCTGTCCAGCTCAGATCTCTTCCTCAAGCTCCAGTCACCTCTGTCATACTGCTTTTTTTAACATCTCCACCTCAGTGTCTAATTGGCATCTTAGACTTAAAATGTCCAAACTGAGCTCCACCCCCAAACCTGGTTCTCTCAGTAAATGACAATTTCTTTCCTCCAGGTCCTCAAGACAAAACTTTGGAGTCCACTCTTCTCTTTCTCTCTCACCCTGTATCCAATCCATCAGTAAGTCCTGCTAGTTCTAATTTCAAAATAATTCCAGAGATGGACCACTTCGCATGGCCTCTACTGGTGCCACTGCTGCCCAAGCCATCATCTTGTGTCTGGATTACTGCAGTAGCCACCTAATGGGTCTCCCTTTCCTCACAGTCTATTCTTAACATAGCAGCCAGAGCGACTCTGTTAAAACAGAAATTACATCATGTCACTTCTGCTCAAAATCTACCACTGACTTCCTACCTCATTCAAAGTGAAAACCCAAGTCCTTGTGATTCCTTCAAGGTTCTTGTTCTGTAATAATTTGTCTGGTCTTTGTCCTAGGTTCCTGGAAGAGACATACTAAACCCTCATAATTTCTCAAATAACAAGTGTCTTTGTTATTTATGGTGGGTTTATGCTAATGAAGTGCCTCTAGATGAGGGCTGGTCATGCTGGAAAGACCAACCATGTGATTAGAAGGCTGGGGCTTTGGGCCACTGATATCAGCCTGACCTGCTGACCTCCAGAGACGGGAGGGGAGCTAAGACTGAGTACAGTCACATGGCCAATGAGTCAATAATGAAGCCCCAGTAAAAACTGGATGCTGCGGTTCAGGGGAACATCCTGGTTGGTGAATACTTCCATGTGGGGAGGATGATGGCTTGATTCCACAGATAGAGGGCATGGAAGCTCCACACCTGGGCACTCTCAGACCTCGCCCTATGTGTCTCCTCATTTGGTTAGTCCTGATTTGTATCTTTTATAATAAAACTGTAACTTAAGTATGGCACTTTCCTGAGTTCTATGAGTTGTTCCATTCAATTATCAAACTTAAGCGGGCCACGGGAACCTTTGAATTTGTAGCTAGTTGGTCAGAGGTGTAGGTGGCTTGGGGACTCTTGAACATATGGCTAGCATCTGAAGTGAAGGCAGTCTTGTTGGGGGCTGTGCCCTTAAACCTGTGGAGTCCGCACTAACTCTGGGTGGTGAGCATCAGAATTGTATAGCAGTATTGCAGCCCTTTATGATTTGTGTGCGCATGCACATGTGCACACACACCTTATTTCTATTACTTGTTCCCTTGCTCACTTCACTATGCTCATATTGTCCCTCAGACACACCAGGCATGCACCAACCCCAGGACCTTTGCATTTGCTGTTCCTTCTGCTCGGAATGGTTTTCCCTTTAATATGCCTGCTCCCCCACCTCCTTTAGATCTTTTCTCAATTACCACCTTCTAAGTTCTTCCCTAATCACAGTACTTAAAATTGCACCACTGCCCCACCACATTCCAGATTCCCTTTCTGTTGCTTTATTATCCCCCATAGCACATATCAATATCCAACTTACCATATATTTTACTTATTAATTTATTTATTGTCTCTCTCCCTGACATGAGCCTTAGAAGGTCCAGGAGGGTAGGAATTATTTCCCTCCATTTAGTTCATTGTTGTATCCTCTGCACTTAGAAAAAGTGTGCGGTACTTTAAAAATGCCAAATGAATAAATGAATGTTATGATTTCTAGAAGCTTTACCACTGTCCTCCTTTACCACTGTCCTCCTTTAGGAAGCCCAGTTTGCCCACTTCCTATTAAAAAATGGGTATCCTGAAAGGATGGAAGCTCTTCTGGCAGGGGACTCCCAGGGCAGTACAGAGAATCATCCCCTCCCCCACCCAACAGAGGACTTTACATTAAGCCCCGAAGCAGGAGAGTTGGGCCTCTGGAGGCAGGCAGAAGTGGGTTTACCTCCTGCTCTGCCACTTTTTTATAGCTGCCTTTTACATAACACTTCCTGCCTTGCAGACATTGCTTGTTTTCAAACAGGCAGCGTCCATGTCCATCTCATTCACTTTTGTGCATCTAACATGCAGCATAGTCCCTGACATTGAGCTGGCATCCAGTTCACATCTGCTAAATAAATGAATGAATGTTCCAGACATTAAGCTCATCATTTTACGTGGATTGTCTTGCTGAATCCTTAACACCTACCATTAAAATACATATTATTAACCCCATTTTACAGATGGACACGTGGAGTCTGAGAGAAATTAAGTAATTTGCCTAATGTCACAAAGCTAGTAATTTGCAGCACTAGGATGGAAAAATAAGATTAAACACTGGGTCTTTTGGCATCAAAGAGCACAATCCCAACCTCAGTGCCGTATGTCCTCAACGAAAATGTAACCACAGACAAGTGAAGGAGCTCCTCTGAGCCTCGGTTTCTCCATCTATAAAAAATGACTGCAAAGATTAGTTGAACTAAAGTATGCAAAGTGCTTAGCCACACTAACAGCTATGGAAATAGTAACTATTAGTAATCATTATGATTGTAAAGTAACATAAAGTTGCATTAGCCTTTCTGTCATCCACACCATGGCTCTCCGCTCACCTTAACCTAGTTAGTAGTGGGCGCCTTCCCTCCCCTGGGAGGGAGCACAGGTGATCACACAGGAACAGCCACCAGCCAACAGGCTGCCAGGAGCCCAGCCCCTCTCGGCCGCCCCACAGCTGGTCCTGGTGGGAATGCGGAGGGGAGAGCGGGAGAGGAGGCCTCGCCCCAACACTGCGTTCACGGCTTCCTGCCATGGCCTCCTCAGCGCCTCTCCACAAGGAACATTTTATGCTCTGTTTCCTCCTCTCCCCATAAGCGGGGACCCAGGAAAGCAGAAGCCTCCTGCACAGCCCCTGGAATGTAACTGTAATGGGGTACCCAGGCTAGGGGAAGGGGAGGAAGAAAAGTGACAATGGGTGAAGAGAAAAGGCATTATTTGGGGAGCCCCGTCTGACTTCCCCAAGCTGCCCCTCAGGCTCCCCTGAACTATGCGTGCTCCCAGACACAGAGGCCTTTATCCCCTGAAAGGGAGCAGCCAGGCAGAAAGACAAAGGCCATATCTGATCCCGGCTGGGGTGGAGGCCACAGGTTGGGGGAAGGGAGGAGTGCAGAAGGGGCCAAGCAAAGGGTGGAGGTAAACAGGGGCAGGAGTGGGGGAGGTGGCAGTGTCTTATTCCTCTCTGGCCATAAGGGAGGAGATGAGATGCCAGCTGGTCACGATGTCTTGCACTTGTGTCACCATTTTTATTTTTAAGGAGGTTTTCCATCCACTCTCTTGCACTGTACCCTGTGGATCTCCAGGCCCACTCTGCATGCAGCTTCCCCCTGTCTCCCCACCGGCCACCTCCTCACAGGAGGTGCTGAGTGCCCCTCCATGATGTATTACAATCCTTTATGTGGCATACAATAATACACCACAGAGACAGTGCAGCCAGTGGTTGAGAGCTCAGGCCAGAGCCAGACTGCCTGGCCCGTTGGACAACCTGTCTGTGCATTCATTTTCTCACCTACAAAACTGGGGAGAACTACCTACCTCAGGTGGTTATGAAGATTTAATGAGGCAGTGTGCATGTGTAAAGCACACAGATCAGTGCCTGGCACTTAGTGAGCACTCAATAAACATTAGCTATTGTTAGAGCAGCATAGAGCTTTGCAGATTACCAAGCACTTTCATTTCCAGAGTCTCACCTCATCTCCTAACAACCCCATGAGAGGGACACATATCCCATATTACACACGTGGAAACTGAGGCTCAGGTGTCAGGTGACAGAACAAGGTAATGGCATAGCCAAGGAAGCAAATGCTTCTGGGCCCATGTTAAAGATGCCTTCTGACCATCCTAGCTGCCTCCCAATGAAACAAAAAGTGGTTGGAGGGCACAAGGATCACCCACCCCATGCCCCGAACATCCAGGCTGGACCCCCCTTGCCTGCGTGTTCACCTGGAAAACTTGTCCAGTTACCCACACTCTCATGTACACACACACACACACACACACACACACACACACACACACACTCATCCCTTGGGGAAGGGCCATTCCACCATTTGTCTTGCCCAAGCTTGCCTCTGGTCTCTCATTTTCGAGGAGCTCTCTTCCTTTCCCTGGCCCTCACCCCATGCCTCCCCGACATCCCAAGCTCTGGGAGTGCCGGGCAGTGCGGCAAGTTCTCTGTGCGTCTGTAAAGGCCCCAAACTTTATTTTCCTCACCTCCTTCCCCAGAAAGCAGCCCTGAAACAGACCTACGACCTAACTCCTCCCCATCTCCAGCTCACCAAACCCATTCCCTTCCACCGCATCCTAGCCAACATGCTGCCCACAATGATGGCAGCTAAAATCCTGATATCAGCTTAGGGTTTTACAAAGTACAACGGCACTTTCCTCCATTATCCCGCGGCACAATGGGAGGGTAGACTTGCTCACCATCAGGCACACATGAGTAGGGAATGAAGCCCAGACTGGAATCTGGTTCTTCTGGAAGAGGATTTACATATGGAATCTGAAGAGAGAGCCCAAGGGTGGGTGGAAGGAAATCACGCCTTCCCCGTGGATTGGGTTCTAAGATAAGGAGAAGTGAGTGTCAGCCAGCAGAGGGAAGACCCCAAACCCTCTGTTGTGCCCAAGGTGAGTCTCCCCCAGCAGAGATCCCTCAGCCTCCTAGTCACTCCCATTCTGCACTCTACCACCACCCTTGCCCCTCATAACCTCAGGACCTTCCTGGAGGACTGTTCCCTACAGGGCCTGGATCCCTTCCTCCCCTTCAATCTTTACCTCAATGGACTGTCAGTTCCAACTCCCAAAAACTTTTGGGATTTGGGAGTTAAATGCCTCCTCTCCTGAATTGTCACTCTCATGGTTCTAACTGTATTCTCTCTCTCCAGGACAATTTCAATACCAGGACCACCCGGGTGGTTGTCTGTGTGAATGACGCCCCTGCCCCAAGAACTGTGCCATGTATGCACATCCCTGTGGATTAATGAGAGGCCTTGTCCACAGCCTCTTTTATTAGCTGTCCTTCCATCAGGCCTCTGAAGGATCTGCGCTTCTCTCTAGCACAACTCTTACCACAGCTTATTGTGCTCTCTGTTTATGTCTCCCTCAGGAACCTATTTAATTTATCTTTGTATCCCCATGCTCAGTAGAGGGCCTAGCACATAACAGCTGCTCAATAAATGTTTGTTGAATGACTGCCTATAGTCTCTCCCAGGCCCACACTTACCCTGCTGTCTCTCCCCTACTCCACTCCTACTTTCACACTGCCCCCTAAACTTATCCTAAAACACAAAATCGATTCACATCACTTACTGCTTGGAAACCTCCATTATGGCCCTGCTGTTTACAACAAAATTCAAAATCTTTAGCTGGACATCCAAGGCCCTTCATAGCCAGATTCCCAACCTCCTCCCACCTTATCTCCTGCCACCGCCCCACAGCACACAGTCTAGCCCTTCTTCTCTGAACAGGCCAGGCCTTTTCCTTACTAGGGTTAGGGATTAAGGAATTGAGTATTACCACTTTCTGGAATGTTCTTTTCCTCCATCTCTACCTGGACAACTGCTCTCTGTGCTGTAAGATCAAGCTCAACAACCAACCTCCACTGTGAAGCCCTCCTCACTTCCTCAGGCAGAGTGAACTTTCATATCCTCCCAGACAATGAAGAAAGGGATCCACATTTATAGAGTGCTGGCTATGTATTATCTAGTTTAATTCTCCCCACAACACTCTTAGAAGACAGACATTATCATTCCACTAAACATGGGCTCAAGTAGGTCACAAAACTAGGAAAAGCTGGAGTCGGGATTTCAGCCCTGGTCTGTCTGACTATTTCTTCTCTGCTTCACTGCCTCTCACCTCTATTATGGGGTTTCCTTGCTATGCTTTATGGCATTTATTGGTCTACATGTCTGCTTCCCGGTTGGACATACCGTCAGAGATTGGTTCTTACATATATTTACATTCCCAGAGGCCAAGCCCAATGGGCTCATAGAAGGCCCTCAAAAAGTGTGGCTAATTGAACAGATAAATGAGTGAATGAATGACTGAACAAACTGAAGGTTACATCACTCCCCCAGGCATGAGCAGTAATGGAGGAATTGTCTAGAGGAAGAAAACACAAGGGAGACCCAGTCTCATGCTCTGAGCAGGACAACCCCTTGTGCATCAACTGTCTCCTCTCTTTGGAGCTCTGCTTTATAAGCAAACCAGCAGCCTTCTAGGAGATGGCATGGTTGCCAAAAAACAAAACACCAAACACATCAAAACAAACCAAAAAACATAACAACACCACCCAGAGGTGACAAGCGCAGCTCCCTATAAAGAGCAAGACAGACACATCCCATGCCTTCTGGGACCTCCCTCTGAGACCGACACACCAACACAGGTAGCAACATCTAGGCCATTTGGAAAGAAGGCTTAGAAATAGAAAATCGATACATGGCCAGACTGTATTTACATCATAGGCCCATTAGGGGACATGAAGGGGCGGGGAGGCAAGAGGAACACTGCGCTCAGGTACAACCCCTCAAGACGGGGGGTTCAGGAACACTCTGAGTGGCTGGAGGAAAACCAGCTCAATGAATTGGTGTGGGGTATGGGGCAGGAGCTTCTAGGCACATGGACGTGAGTGCACGCTTGTCCCGGCCCTCGCCGCCCCAGCCTGCCCAGCTCCCACACCCCGCTCAGCCGTTCCCGCTCTCACGTCCTGCAGCCTGCGTCTCGGGCCAATGCCACTAATTGTTTTCTCCAGTGGCCAACTGGTGGGAACGAGGGGCCATAAAAGAAGCAAACAGCACATGCCGTGCATCCAGCAATTTTACTGTTGGCAATTTGATACAGAAAAATAAAACAGGGACAGAGCTGCAGGTTCAGGAAAGGGAAGTCTATTTCCAAGTGATTTTCCCTCTCAATGCTGAGCAGTCAGCGCTCCTCTTCGTGGACAATTCTATCGCAGACAAGACATGGGCATTGTCAGCAAAGTCCGGGCATTTATGATGCAAGACCAGGCAGGCTGGGCTGGGGAGGGTGGTGACAGAATGGCAGAGCCTCAGTGTTGGAAGGGACAATGGAGGTCACCTTGTCCAACCTCCCTCTCAATCAGAAGTCCCCGGTCCAGCGTGCCCAGCATGTGGTCATCCAGGCTCTTACTGAACCCTCCCGGGCTGCGGGGCTTGCTGCCTCAGGACCCAGCTCTTATTATTTGCTAGACAGCTTTGGCTATCAAGAAGCACGTCTTTATAGTTTATGGAACTCTGCCTCTCTGTAATGTCCACATTCATTCATCCCAGCTCAGCCCTCTGGAGCCAATCAATATTTATTGAGGACCTTCTGTGCACCACTATTCTAGATTCTGAAGTTATAGCAATGAACGAAACAAAGTCCCTTGGGGTGCTTGTACCCAGTGGGCCAGTCGACTGTTTCTCCACAGGACACAGGATTTTTCCCTTCTCCCCACCACCTCTGGAGCCCTCTTTGTGTTCAGTCTTCCGTTTGTGGGATCTCTGAGGGCTAAGATCGGTTTCTCCTACTACACACCAAGAAGCACTCCCTGAAAGAGAAAGAGTCCCCTAATGGGACTGGAAGATGTCCGTCTTTGTTGTGTCACCCTGTGTTATTTTCATCATCATAACACTTACTCCTAGTTGATGTGTTCTTGTTGATTTACTTCTTGTCCTCCACCCACTCCCACCACCACCTACCAGCTCCCTCCAGCTACACTAGCACAGAGCCTCCTGTACCCCATCACCGCTGATCACAGGGCCTAGACCAGCTCCTGGCACACGGTAGAGACCCAGTAAATATCTGCTGAATTAACGACTGAATGGATGGATGCACAAGACTCAGCTCACACGTGAGGAGAACAGATGGGGTCTCCGCACGGACCTATTCCTCAGGCATCGTCAACCGCCTGCAGAAGAAATAGCTGGCCTCCCTTCCCCATCGGTCAGGCCTGAGCAGAGCCTCCCAGGAAGGTGTGCGAGCACAGAGCCAGGCCCCGACTCAACCATGCTGGTCCTGCCTGGTGTCTAGCTGACACAGAGCCTGGGACTGTTTCCTGGTGAAGGATGGGAGTGAGTCACAGGGAGCCAGTCAGTCAGGCACCCTGGGGCTCATCCCTGTGTCCCACAGGCAGGAATCTGCTCCAGCCCCGAGAGAAGAGATGTGGGGAGAAGAGGAGATGGGCCCTTGCTCTGGAGACTGTTTCTAGGACACTCAGGACAACAAGCCAACAGCTACCCAGGAACCCAAGTGAGGCCACAAGAGCCCAGGTTCAGCACACAGGAGCAAACAGGGTCCTGTGAGCTCAGTCAGAGAATGCTTCCTGGAGGAGGGGAGTTGCAAAAAGGGTTTGGAAGGAGATAGGGGGCTTGATAGGTAACAATTTAAAATAATGGCCATTTATTGAACGTTTAAGTATGCCAGGTACTCTGTAACTGATAGACACTAATTCATTTAATGCTCACAACCCCCGGAGAAGTAGATATGATTAACCCCTTTCACAAGTGGAGAAACAGAAGCTTAGAGAGATGAAGTAACCTGGCTAAGGTCCAACACTAGTCAGTGGCAGCACGGGGATTTGAATCCAGGTGTCGAGGACTCCAAATCTGCACTTGCTACTACATGGCATCAGCAGGTCCCCACAGCATCGGGGGGCATCACGGCACCAGGGGACCCATGGCATCCTCTGGCAGTTCTCTATCATAGGAAAGCCAACCCTCAAGCGCAGAGTGGAGACTGTACCTAGACTAGGCCCCATCGAAGTCCAAAGCTCACAGAGGTTCACTGCAGACCTGCCAAGACCCCTCAGATATGCAGCAGATCAAAGCCACACCACCCAGCCTGCCAGCCTTCTCAGCCCTCACCCCCAGCATCCTCACTCTTGTTTGTCCTATGGGTCTGCTCCCCCACAGTCTTTCTTCTCCAGCCAGTCTGCTCTCCATCCCAAATTGCCTTCTCTTCTCCCCTTCAAGCTTTAGAGCAGGGCATATGAAAGTCATCAGGAGTCCTCAGCATCATCCAGCCCAACTCCTTCCCTTGACAGTGGAGGACATCAGCCCCAGTGGGCTGACCAAGGTCGCACCATGCTCCAAGGTCAGTGGGATGTCTGTCCCCTCCATCACGCCTCCCTCACACGGGATGTACCTCATCTGGGAGAACTCACCATCCTCTGCTCCATGAACCCTCTTACTGTCCTTCCTGCAGGTCTTGCCTAAGCCTGGAGAGGTCCAGGAGCCCTCTATGATTGTTCTCATCCTCTGTGCCCCTGGGAATGGGCTGAATTATGCCCCCCCCAAATTTCATACGTTGAAGCTCTCACCCCCCGTATCTCAGAATGTGATCGTATTTGGAGATAGGGCCTTTAAAGAGGTAAAGTTAAAATGAGGCCATTAGGGTGAGCTCTAATCTAATCTGACTAGTGTCCCTGTGAGAAGAGGAAACTTGGACACGCAAAAGTGATGCCAGGGGCGTGCCCACAGAGGAAAGACTACATGAGGACACAGCAGGGAGGCAGCCATCTGCAAGCCAAGCAGAGAGTCAACCCTGCCGACACCTTGATCTTGGAATTCCAGCCCCCACAACTGTGAGAAAATAAATTTCTATTGTTTAAGCCACCCAGTCTGTGGTATTTTGTTATGACAACTCTAGCAAACTAATACACCCCTTCACCATATGTAAATACATGTTACCCAACAGATTGCCTTCTGTTACCTGAGCGTGAAGCACGTCCCATCATGCCCTGGTCTGTCAAGGAGATGTACATCTTTCATCCTAGCACGGCTCCCTAAACCACCTAAACTATCCACCACTGCCCCCAACACCTCCAACTGATATGTATACTCAGCGCTACAAGTTCACTACAGCATGCATCTCAATGAGTCAAACCAGAAAATACATCTGGAACAATGATTAATGAATGAATGAATAAATAAAAATTTTGAAATGCCATACTCTGATTCTGTGCTCCAGGGGGCGCCATTTGCATGGTAGTCTGTTATGGATGCCCCTTGTCTAGCAATGTCAAGGCCCAAGGTTCCTCTATATCCAAAAACAAACAAACCGCAACACTTTTGGATTATCCCAGTATCCCTTGGTTTTAATTGTTGCTTTTAAGGAAGTATCTCTCCACACCTCAATTGTTGAGAATTGCGGGCTGACAGGACACTCTGTCAAAGCATAAATCTACTCCTGGAAACACCAGCTCCCCTTGGCTCTGTGTAGGTCTATAGGACTCTGTAGATTTCTGGGACTTTGGGGTAGTAAAATGCCTTTTTAAGGGGCAAAGGCATGTTCCTTTCAAATCATTGGCACTACTGCTACTTGAGACATTGACTGTGGCTAAAATCATCCAAACGTCCAGTTACTGTTAGTAGCCACTCAGTCTCTGTCCATCAGGGACGTGGCCTGTGTCCTTCGTCAGTGGTTCTCTGAGGCCCTGAGAGGTCGTAGACTTGTAAAAAGAGCTAGGGCTTTGGGGTCAGACAGGTCTTGGTTTGAATCCCATCTCCACTACCTGTCTAGGCCTTAATACCTCACCCAGAAAGTAGGGTTAGTAATTCTTATTTAACAGGGTTCCATGAGAATTAATTTAAATGGGTCAACAGTAAGTAGAATATCTAGCAGAGTGTCTACTGCAGAGTAGGTACTCATTACATATTAATTCTCTCCCCCCTGATTTCCCTCCTTCCTCTGTATTCGCCCTCCTACTGGGAAGGTCAGATCTTCTTGTCTCCCTCCTGATACCCTTGCCCCTCCACTGATGGATGGAGGATGCCAGAGGTGGGCGCAGAACTCTCTGCAGTCCTTGCTGTCAGCCTCCACGAGTGCAGTTGCAACTGTACATCAGCAACACAGCATCTGGACCTCCCTTCTCTGTGACACTCACTGCCCGGGGCCCCGGTCCCAAGGGGGCTGTTCTAAACAGGTTTCTTTCCAATAGAAAAAAGAAACTGACGGACGGTAAGTAATTGATCCCTTACAAGAGGTAGGGAGGGCACATGAACAGCTACCTTAGCCAGGAGGCAGGGGGGATGGCTTCCACCAGTTCCTGCTTCAATTTCCAGATTCCAAGATGCAATATATACCAAAAGAGGTGGAAGAAAAGGATGTAAGAAAAACAAAACAATGGCAAAAATAAATACAAACACACACACAGTTCAACACAAATGTCAGGTAGAAAATACAGAGTAGAGAGAATCTAAATGTTAGCTTTCCCTAGTATGCCTCAATTTCCTTAATGAAAAACAAATACTCATTTATATCTGGTGGGATGAGAAGCAAATGTGTGATTTGCAGTAATAACTGGGTAGCCCCATATTATCAAAAAATATGTCTACTCTAGCTACCCAACTTGTGGATCATCCATAAAGGCCTTCTGTCCCTCGACCCCTATTGACTGGGTAGGTGACAACAGGACTAACACAGAATTAGCAGGAAATAATAATCCCTTACATTTGATGGACAGCTTTATAATTCATGAATCATTTTCATATTCATTTTACTTTTTGAACCACAAAAACTCAGCCCTAGGAAGCTGAATCTCAGAGAGATTCAGTGACTTCCCCAAGGTCCTACAGCTGGTAAGAGAAGACTATGAACTTGAACCCACATCTCCTGACTCCTAATACATACACTCTTTTCACTAAATCACAAGGGAGAAACATAACATCATGTGCCTGTGGCTTACACACACATGCGCACACACGCCACCAAGTAAAACATCCAGGTAACTAGATAACAGATTTGACCACAACTCCCTTCTATTTTGGGCATTTCTCAGGATCCTATTAGAACTCAGGTTTCAGGGATGTGTAGAATGCCAAGTACTTGAACATAAAACAGAATGGAAACTGGGAGAGGGGAATCTATGGGAAATTGAGGCACCAAGAATCAAAGAGGAGAAGGATGAAGAAAAACTTCATATTCTTTCTCTGAAGTGTGAGCTCCATGGTGCCTAGTGACCATTTGTCAAGGGCCAGACAAGAGAAAATGGATTGCAGCAGTGGGCTTAGAGACAAGGACCAGAAACTTCCTGAATGGAGGGGAGCAATAAAATGAGCTACAAAGTAAGGAGGAGACAGTACTGTGGAGTAATGACATCCAGAAGCTCACCATCCCGCCCAGAACTGCGAGGTGTTCAGTGAGAGGGAAGGTGGCCACTCACAGAAAGCCGTGATATTTCCTAGAAAGGGGTACTTTCAAAAGGGAGCAGGGATCCCCCATCCTAGGTTGGGGATGATTTGTAAAGAGATTAGGGACAACTAGTGAAAGGGTGCTCTGTGGGGGTGGGTTCTCACTCCTACGACAGAAGATCTAGAGTTAAAGAAAGGGATATCCAGAGCTCATCTCTTAGACATGCTGGGAAGGCTATGAAAAGACTTCCTTTTCCACACTCCACCCTCTGCATCCCCTTCCTAAGGAAAAGAATTTTTAAGTTCTGCCTTCAATACCCTTCTGACACCTACTAGTCCCAGAGACAATGGGATGGGGTCCCAATTCCCTTACAGCCTATCACCTCAAACCCAACTTTGTACATTCACTGGAGCACCTCCTATATGCCAGGCACTGAAGTGCTGGGGAAAGTCAGTCCTGCCTCAGGGAACCCCCGCACAACCAGTCCCCTAGCTACACCAACCTCATCTCCCTGCTCCGGGTCCACACTTCCTGCTTTGGCCACACAGATGCAGCCCCCACCCCAACCTCTCCACATCTCCAGGCCTCCCTGTCAGCGGCTTCCTTCCCACGGGTAGAAAATTCCCTGCCCCCGACTTCTCCATCCTGCTCTAGTCTCCCCAGCAGACCCCAGTCCCCCAGCTCCCATCACATGCCAAGTGTTTAATACCTAGTTTTGCCCTATCTTGTTCTCATTTGCATGTTTTTCAAAGACTTTTCAGGCTTTTGTAATCTCTCCCCCAATCAAATGAGGGCCCTCAAAATGACTCTTTTCTCTCCGGCTCTTCCCACTCTGCCCACAGGGGGCGATCAGCACCAGGAACTCACTGCCAGGCCACAAAGTGTTTCCAGATGTCACCCAGCCATTGAGACTCCACAGATATTTATTGAGTACCTACTGCACACCCATGGAATTCTTAAGTATTATATACGCTATTTTCTGATGAGAAAACTAACGGCTCTCAAAGATTCAGTGACTCATCCACAATGAAAGGAGAAGAGTGACAGAAAGCCATTGGAATTGGGGTCTTCTGACTAGGTATAGCCTTTCTCCACCGCCAACCCAGCCCCAAGCCTCAACACCAGGAAACCCAGGAAGTACCAAAGTCCACTGGGCCGTCCAGGCCAGCTTCTGTAACAAGAGTGGAATCCTAACTCTCCAAGCCCCACGGAAAGGAGTGTGTGTGTGTGTGTATGTGTGCGCGTGTGTGTGGTGCAGAGAAAAAAGAAAGGTATAAGAAGACAAAGGAGACAGAAGGACAAAGGTATCTGACATCAAAGAACTGGTATTAGAACCGAAGGGAATCTTCCTACTTATTATTCTATATTAGGGAAGACATCCTACCATTTGTTTCCCATTATTGCCTTCAATTCCCTTCTCGTTCAGGGGACCTGAAGCACAGAGCTGGCCTGTTGATTGGTTTGAGTTTAATTCATTTGTGTAATATCCCTGTTCAGAATGATGTCTAATTAACACTTTTGTTGGGGGGAATAAAACCTCCCATAATCATTAATGAACGGGGGAGGGGAGGGGAAGCTTTCCCAGGCAGCAGCCTAGATTCTACCAGGCTGTTTGCTGGCTCCATCTTACAGATGTCTTCATGAGACGTGTCTTAATAATGGGATTATCGTTCACTTTGGACCGGGACAAGCAGATGGAGCTGAGATCTGATGACAGGATGCCCAATGCTCCATGAATCGGTATTCACGCCTAGTACTGGGGACTTTGATTCTGGGTGCCAAATCCAGAGAGGGGGTGCATGGCTGGACAGCCTCCACCAAGCTGCTGGATGAAATTTCAAGTATGGGTCTACCTTCTGGTTTTCTCACTCCTTCCAGGCCTTGCAGGGAGAAATAATACCTTAGATTTGTTTATAATTTCAGTTTGTAGAATGACTTTATAAATGTTAGTTCATAGCCTTTGGGGACAGAGAATCCCAACCGCATTTAATAGATGAGGACAACGGAGCTCAGAGAAATTGAGGGACTTGTCCAAGGTCACAAAGCTAAGACAGGACATGGCCAGGAGCAGAACCTAGATCTTCTGACTCCAGAACCCTGGGCCTCTTGGGGAGCAGGTTTGGTTTGCAGGTCACCGGGCATGTGCCACTGAAGTGCCACAGAGCTAAAACCCTGTTAAGGAAACAAAGAAGAGATTGGGATGGTTTGGGCTTCAAGTGGTAGAGAAACCATATAAAATTGAATGCGAGAGTGTGAATGACATGAGGTAGTGATGGGGGATCAGTATCTTTCATAAGATTCTCAAAAGAGTCTATGGCCCCAAAGTCACAAGATTCAGCAACCTGGGGTACATCTCTGACCATGCCTCCTGGTATGAAATGTGGAATACAACAAGCTGGGTTACTCACAGGAGGACCTGGGTTCTAATCCCACCCTTTTCATCTGGGTGACCTTAGGTAAACTGTTCAACATCTCTGGGCTTCAGTTTCCATTCTTGAAAAATAGGGATAATAAACCCTGTCCCGCCTACTACACAGGAATTTTATGAGGACCAAAATACACAAGGAGAAGAGAAACGGTGGCTAGAAGACCACAGCAGGAGAGAGATTTTCACTGTTCACCCTTTTGTCTTTTTTGAATTTTTTACCATGTGCATCTACTAAAAATATAAAATTAAAAATTTAACAAAAATACATTAAGTCATCAGGTTATGGAGTGCTTTATACACAAAATCTCACTTAATTCTCTCCACAGCCCTGCAAGGTAGAGATAATTTTCCCAGTTGCACACGAGGCAACTGAGGCTTGGCAAGCTCAGATAAGTTACCCAGTGTCATGAATGTGACTAAATATTGGCAGGTCTAGGATTAAAATTCATATCTCTCTGATTTCAGAGTTGCCTTCTGCTACTCTCTCTCTCCTATATTATGGGTGCTCATTCCATCTCATAAAAGCTCAGTGTTAAGAGAGAAATTTGATGGAGAATAAATTTTACTCTACTGCTAAAGGAGGGCTAAAAGTTTCCCCATCATCATCCAAATATAGGACTCCCATAACTACCTGCCCTACATAGAGTCAACCCAACTGTGCACTGGCAGCCCGAAGAAGAGTGTGTACACACACACACACACACACACACACACACAGGCTTTTGTTATGGTGAGAGGAGAGGGAATTAGGGTGGCTATTGAAAATGCACTCCCATGGTTCGGCACTGTGGAGATCTGCCGAGGCAGCTTGGCAAGAGTTGCTCATTCTGTCCCACCCCTAAAACGCACTTATCCTTGCCTTGCACCGTCTTGTAAATACTTTGCTGTCGATTCACGTTAGGTTATTGTTTTCATTCTGCCGTGTACATGCCCTGTACGGGCTTATCCATGTCAGTGCCTTGGCTTAGGCTGCAGCTCCCAGAGGGCAGGGGCTGGGCCACACATATCCCTTTATACTGCAGCCACACCGAGCCAGACACAGTTATGTGCTTAATAAAGGTTTGAGCAGATGACCACAGAGATAAAGGTCACTTATTCCAACTTGAAGAGGAATGAAGCCTCCGGGTAGGGTAATTTTTACCAGACGGTGCTGTGCAGTGAAATATGCACCGATACCTGGAGAAAGACAAGATCTGCACCCTGGCTCTACCTGGCTGCAGAGTAAGAGAATTATCTTCTCTCAGTATCAGTTTGTCCACCTATAAAATAGAGATAATAATACCTACTTCACGGGGCTGTAGTTAAACAACAGGACTGTGAAATGTTCAGTAAACTGAAAAGTGCTACATATCTATTACTTAGAAAAAAGGGAGAAAAATAAATGAAAAAATAACAACTGAGCAAACCCCTAAGATGCCGAAGCGTCCCACGGCTTATCACCAGGAAAATGCCTCCTGTGCTTTCCATCCCCGGCGGCGGAAACTGTCTTGTTCACTGGATCCCCTGTACCTGGCTTAAGGCCTGGCACATCGTTGGCAAATGGGGTGAATACTCCAGAGATCCTTGCAAAAGCTGGTTGCTACAGTGAAGAGTTGGATTTGCACCCACCTTTGGGAACAGCTAAAGAGAAAAGTAGCAGCCCAAATTCTCCCCAAATTTCATTTAAGTTGCCTAAACCTATCTCTAGCCATTCTGAATGGGACAAACCATCCAGCTACCCATTCCCAGCCTTAGAGAGGGTTTGTTCAAGTGATAAACCAACCAGTGCAAATGACCACGCAACAGTACACCTTGAGGGCCCAGGCGTCAAGGAGACCCTGAGCAGCAGACAGGCTAATCAAGTCACAGTTCCCGCAGGCGCTCTGAGGCTGGTTTTGCAGGAGGTGAAGGTCAAGGGTTGGCAGTGGAGTGAGAGGTTGTGTAGTGGAGTAAAGAGAAACAGAGTTAATAAAACCCGCATGGGGTACAGTGGGGAGGTGGGAGTGCTGGTCTTTTCTGAAGCCCTCTCTGGATTATCATTCTTTCCCTGGGGTGCCCCTGCCCTGTCCCTAAGACTGCACTCCTATGAATTCTCCCTGACACTCAAGCCTTCCCAGGGCACCCTAATAAGAAGTGATTTGCCTTTGCTCTGAGCTTCCTGGCCATACTACTCATGCGGCAATTTAGCATCTACTGCCTTGCTCTGAGATGACTCAAACATATCGAGGACCTACTATGTGCCAAGTACTTTCAGCTGATCTAATCTTCCCCATAGCCCTGTGCTCAGTTGCATTATCCCCATTTCAGAGAAAGGCCTTGGGAGCACGGCAGCTAGCAGCATGATCTCCGGGCCAGACTGCCCGACTGCAATCCCAGCTGCTCTGTCACATCTCAGCTGTGATGCTTTGAACAAGTTACTTAACTTCCCTGTGCCTCAGATTCCTCTTCTGTGAAATGGGGATGACATAATACCTATCACATAGGACCATTGTGAAGAACATTAATGCATAATGCATCAGTGCATTAATATCACTTAGAAAGGTGCCTGGCACATGGTTAATGCGTAAGGAAATTGATGCTCGGAAATTTGCCCAAGATCTAATAAGCTATACAGCTGGGATTATAACCAAGTATGTCTGACTTCAAAATCCATGCTCTTTCCACTTTTCCACACAGTGTCTCACTCACCCAGATTTCCCTAAGTATACTGCCCCTATCTCTCACAAGTCCTCATTAGGTGATAAACCACTCATGGGACAGTGGTGGTCTCCCATTCACCCTCTGTCCTCCAGGGCACCTAGAAGGTTAGAAGGTGTTTGTATATTAAACTCAGCTCCAAGGTTACCCAGCAGGACAGGAGCAGGGAGGAAGCTGGAGCAGCCTGAGGCTGGGGTTTTACCTGCCCCTGGTTTGCTTTCCGTGTCTTTGAGATTCCGAGGCAAAGCATCAGTACCAGACAGTAATCCTGGGCATGGGAAAAGGCCCCATGGAGGTGCCGGGGAAAAGAAACCTCGTCTGTAGCTCCTTCCTCTCCCTCCCCCTTCTCACGAGGCCTTGGCTCTCATGACTTCCCCAAGAGGACAGCAGTGCCAGAGCACCAAGGGAAATAGGTGTGTCCCCTCCACCACCCCACCCCCCTGGCAGTGAGCCTGCCACCAATATGAGGGAGGCCCGGCTGATCCAGGGCAGGGCCCCATCTGCCCTCCTGCCAGCTCAGCACTCCTACTTGCCCCAGCCCGGTCCCTGCTGGCTCCCACCCCTCACTCCCCCCTGCCATTGTGCTTGGTGAGGGCATTTCTTCAGACCTCCTGACCTCCGCCTGCTCGGGAGGATGGAGGCATAATTAGCGCGCTTCTCCTGGGGAGTGGGAGAGGAGAGCGGCTCATTAAACCGGCCATGCGTGCCTCTCCTGCGGCTGCCTCCCTGCTCTCCACCCGTTTTGCATGCCTCTCCCCTTGGTCTCCTTTGCTCCCATTTCCCTCTCCCTGTCTCACCCTCTGGCCTCGACGCCTCCTTACCTCGTTCTCTCCTCTTTCTCTTCCAACCACTCTTGGCTGTGTCTCTCCCTCCTCATCTTGCTCCTTACCTCGTTCTCTCCTCTTTCTCTTCCAACCACTCTTGGCTGTGTCTCTCCCTCCTCATCTTGCTCGTTTATCCTCTCCCTTCCCCCTTCTGTCTCTGGCGATGTTCCCGGGGCCTTTCCCTGCTCCTGGCGCCCAAGGTCACCTTTTCCTGACCCCTCCCCTCTCTCTCCTGTCTCCTGTCTCAGAGCTTCCTCTGGGCCACCGTCCTCCCTGCGGCATCCTTAGCCTTCGTCCCTTGCTTCAGAATTCTTATTTCCTTGCTTCTCTTGTCCTTCTGCGCCACCTCTTTCTTTTGCTTTATTTTCCAGCTCCCTTTTCTTCATCCATTCCCCCTATTTCTCTCTTCCCCCTTTTCTTACTGTGCTCCCTTCATTCCAGTTCTCAGCCCCCTATCGTCTCCCCCTCTCTCCCTTGGTGCCTCCACCACAATGAAACTAATGTATATTTTCAGGAATTTGTATACATTCCATCCCTTCCTGGTGGGAGGAGAGAATGGGGGAAAGCTTGGGGGAGGACAGGTCTGACTTTTCTCATCCTAAGTGCCCGCTGCCTTAAAAACCAACCAGTGAGTTCCAAACATGAAACCCGGTGACAGGGGATCGCCTGGGGAGTCAGGGCCAAGGAGAAGGAATTTGACGATGCCTTCTCCACACAGAGGAGGCAGTTACAAAGGGGCAGGCTTTGTGTAGGAGTTACCACGGGTCAACTTGGTGGCAGGGTGTCGGCCAGCCACACCTGGGCTGCCCACAGCTGTTGCTGAGGACATCTGAAGGAGGACCTCTTTTTTGGGTCTGGTTTCCTCAACTTAGGGCAAGCAGTTCCGGTCTTTGAGGAATTACTGACTTGGTTGTGCCACTCCGCCCTCTCTCCTTCTAAAAATGCCGCTGGTGGTGAGCTTCCCTTAATTTTGAGGTCAGGGCGGATCCTGCGGAGCTGTGGGGGGACCCTCGCCGTAGTGAGAACATCCAGGTTCCCTCTGCCAGGTCTCTGTTTCAAGATCCCCTCTATAAACCCTTATGCTTTCAAGTATGATCTTCTCCAACTGGGTCCAAAAGTCTTCCCACACTCATCCTCCAGGTCTACCGATTCCTACACCACTTGTCCAGAATATCTGCTCAGAATCCTTTGTCTCCATTCTCTCCCCCTCCACTCTTTCCCACCTCTATTTTTCCCAAATGATACTACACAACAGGGATGCCTCTCCCAGTACAATAACTTAATGTTTCCTTCCCATTTTTCAAACACTGAAATTGCACTTCTTCCAGAAAGCCTTCCTGGATTTAGATTTAAGACACTGAGTGCCAGAGCAGTTAAGTGATTTGCCTGGTGCATACAGAGTATTAATGGCAACACTGGAAGAATTAACCCAAGTCTCCTAACTCCTCCTCTTCTGCTCCTTCCATCCTACCAAGCTGCCTTCTAATCAGAGAAGGGAGAATTGCTGGTCGGGTCTGGTGGTTGGGGGATTTCCAGAACTATACCACTTGCCCTCTATCCCAAAATACCTTTTCCTGTAGTCAGTCTCCTCGCTATGTCTGAGATGGGTGCTGTTGGTCTTTAATTAAATTTACTTAGCTGTGCACTCCTGGAAGGCAAGTAACTATATTGTAGTCATCTGTTTCCTCAGCACCTAACAGTGCCTGGCACTCAATAAATGCTTGCTGAATTGAAGCTAACTGAAATATAAACACACTACTGACTGTCTAAATCTGTGGAGCCCTCACCATCAATAAGAGGGCGATGGAGGGTCTTTTGTAGACGAGGAGGATAAAGCATAGCTCTGTCCATTTGGGGGCCAGCTCTCTGCCGCCACTCCCCACCTCCCACAAAGGACAACAGGGCAGTGAAATGATCGCTGAGGGGCACAACTTGCACTTTTTGCCCTTTTCCAAGGCCAAAAGAGAAAGGCATAGCCTTCCAGGCCAGGAACTTTGCAATCACTTGGCCCACTTCAGGGCTGCAGGACAAACCTCGGGAGAGGAGAGAGCAGGGGCTACACAGGGCTCCAAAAAGAACTCCTAAGACACCTGTGGACTCTCATCATCTAGGGTGGTCGCTCCTGGCTCCTCCTTGCTCCTCCTGGACCAAATCCTAGGTTTCTCCTCACTTGCACCCACCCTGGGTACAAGCAGATAAGAGTTCACGGGAGGAAGGAGCCGGCTGGAAACAGGGCCTGGGCACTTTAGTGGAAGGCCCGCAGATGCCCTTACACTGTTCAGTGTGTGAACGGGCGAGAGAGGAGCCTAGTGGAGCAGTACTTGCCTGAACACTTGGACCCTCTCCCTCCCTTCCGATTAAGTTATTGTGCAATCTGTGCCGGAGGCTATGTGGGGAGTTTAAATCTCAGGGCCTGGGATTTTGGAAGCTGGCAAAGGATCTGGGGCAAATCCTGACTTTTGGCTGTAGGGGGCAGCATATCTACAGTAGAGATCCTGGGGTGTGTTAAGGTCACCCTGTACCCAGGAGAGCCCCTCAGGCACTAGAGGCAAATTTAACAGGGAAACTGAGGTCAGGGAATATGGGTGCTACTTAGCTGTAGTAGAAAGAACACTGGAGTGGGAATCAGGAATCGGCTCCCTCAGATTCAGCTGTGTGCCATTGGGTAGGTCCCACCCCTCATCTGCCCTTTAGTTTCCTAATTCATGGAATATATCACCTCTGAGGTCTCTTCCAGAACTGATGCCCCAGGACATAATAGGTGTTTAGCACAAGTTATATGAGTGAATAGATCTAATTCTGAGACTCCCTTCCTCCAGGCATTTATAATGTTTTCCACAAGGCTCAGATCCCACTGGTCTCATTTGGATGATAATGGCCCCTTCAGCATCCTCCCTACTTTTTGCCTTCCCCACTTCCAGATGCCCAGAAACATGAATGCAGCCTCTCAAACTTCATTGTGTTGACCCACTTTTCAAGAAGTCACCACAGCTTCCCACTGAGAACCCAGGTGCATAAGGCTTAAGAGCTGCCCACCGTGCCCCACCCCCCAACCGCACCCACCCACACACCTGGAGCAGATTTCTTTCTCTCCTTGCAATCCATGCCACACCCCCTCCTTCTGAGACCCACTTCAGACTTTCCTCTTGAAGGAGGTCTGGCCAAACTAGCATCATCTATAACCACACCCAGTATTATTTCCTGTCCCTTCAGTATTCAACGCCTCAGGTTGCATTATATTTATCCACAGTTGCTTACATATATACACCCTGGTAAGTAAAGGCATAATTTACCCTGAAACTTTAGACGTGAACAGAAGGGACTAAGGAAAACCCCTTTCATAGAACCTACCACAGCTGCCACGCCTACACGACATCTGGAGCCCTCTCAGTCTTCCCCAGGTAAGGGAGGAAGGTTAAAAACATAATTATTTTATATATAAACACACAAAGCTACAGCTAAAAAGAGCCTCTGCTTTTACCTAGCCCAACTTCCTCATGTTAGGGGATACCGAGGCCCAGAGAGGTCAAGCAACTCGTTCAAAGTCACACAGCTCATTTAGTAGTGACGAAGGAGAGAAACCGAGAGCGATGGGGGTAATGCCTCCAGTACGGTGACCTTTTCATCAGCTGACTGAATAAGCCAAACAAGGAGTCATTTTGACATCATGCAGCCAGCCGAATTCCAGTTTTTTGGTGGAGAGTCTGCATTAAAGTGCAGTGAATGACCTGTCCTGGTCACCCAGAAAAGAGTTCTGATAACAAAAGGGGACACACAGGTCTGAAGAAGAACCGAACAGATTTTATAATCCCATCCCAAGAAAGACTCTAACAGCCCTAGAATGAAATCCAGGATATAGCATTTTCGACTGTGAATTTTTGAGGTTTTGGTGGAGATACTTTCTTGATGACAGTCCACACTGGCCATTTTTAAGTTGCTGCTGAGGGCGGGACCACCAACACTACGTGCTATGGGCAATCCCAGCATGCTTAGCTACTGAGAAAAAAGAATTAGAGAGGCCCTGGGCCACTGCTTCCTCCTCCTCCAACCCAATAAATCCAACTGCGCTTTAAAGCAGTCCCCTCATCAATTACAATGAAAACATTCACATCTCAGTTATCTGCACCACCGAGGAAGAGCGGTGGTGTGGATAATGCACAAGTCGTTTCTTTTTGGCTTTGGAAAGCATAATAATGAATTTTTCGCAGCACCTAATTATGTTCTGAAGATAATACTAAAAAATGTTTGCATTCTCTGAGCACATATGAAGGGACGGTGTGAGGAGCAGAAGCGGTTAGCTGGAAGAGGAACCAGATTTCGAATGAAACATTCATTATCTGCCAAGTAGATAATCCACATTGAAATAACCGGGATATTCGCTCGACAAGCATTTGTGTGCGTGTGTGGACTTACTGCGTGGCAAGCACTCTGCTATGTGCTCAGGAGAAGAGGTAAGAGAGGAGAGTTACAAATACGAACAAGACATATTCCCCATCCTCCAGGAGCGTTACAGTCTAGTGAGAGGCAGAGGTAAACAACTCACTATGATTAAGACAGAACATAAGTGCCACGTCAAAATTCAAGCAATGTGCTTTGGAAGCCCGAAGGAAAGAATAGTTTATTCTTTGGAGGGCGTAGAGAAGACTACCTTAAGAGAGAGGAATTGAAAGTGCATCTTCAAGGCAAATCCAGATTTGAGAGGGCAAAGGATGGGAAAAGGGGTCATTGGGCTGAAGGAGCATGGAGGTGAGAAAGTGTATGGGCTGTTCAGGGAACGGTGAGATGATGTGTGGAACAGCATGGGCTACTACCTCCCCACCCAGTGCTCTGGAAGGAGACCTGACTGACTTCCCCCTTGGAGCAAAAGGAGACACCTTAAACCTCAAGACCCCTTCCAGTGTGCTCCCTGCTCGGCCATCATTTATTTTAACAAGACAGTTCTTGCTCACGTTCTCCTAAAGCAAGCTTCTTTCCACTGGTTATTCTTCAGAGCTAAAAAAAAAAAAAAAAATCACCCTGGGAAAAATTCCTGTCCCAGTCCACAACAGTCTATTTTCGACCTCAAACTTACTCAATTCAGGGCCAATTTCTCTGGGATTTCCAGACGCGGGACTTTCTTTACAGGAGACTGTTATGTTTGGGGCCTCTCTCTTAGCCATCAGCCCCTCTAAACCCTTCTAATTTGCTGGTGCTTTAAAACTGCAAGGGAAAAAGATGGAGAAGAGGCAGCCCTCTCTGCCTCTCTGCCTCTTTCCCTTGCTCTGCGGTTACGCTCAGCAATGATCCTACAAGCCTGGAATTTGAGGAATTTCCTGCCCCGTGCTCCCTGGAAGAGCTGAGAGAGACCTAGCAATTAGGCCTGGAGTTTCCACTCCTGCCTCCCCCCACCCAAGTGAAGTGCCCTGAGTGAACGGCTCGCTCTGTGGGGGCCACGTCAAGCTCAGCCTAGGATGTATTTGGGGCCTTAACATTCCACAGGAATATCACCCCCAGAAAGTCACTCCCACTGCCACCCTCCACCCCCTTCCCACCCACCCAAAGAGCCTCTGCCAAAACGTTCCACGTCCTTTCCTTTGCTCACCTTAGACTGTAGTAATAACAGTAATATAGAACATACATAGAGTTAATTCCTTCCTGAATCCATCTTGTTCTGCAGTTGTCTCAGGATAATTTAGTACTTTTGGTTTTTTGCTTTCCCCCAACACAGGAGCCCGCTATGCTTCAGCGCTATTCCATCCCCCTCCAGTCTGTTCCCCTCTCTCTCTTGAGCCCTCTTCTCCCTCTTTTCCCCTTTGCTTACATGCTCAATACGTATTGATTTTCTCAATTTGTGCCCTTGTCCGCTGTCTGTCTGCAGGCTGAGGGTCTTAGATCTGCTCCCTGGCAGCATGTCTGTCTCTGAGACTTCTAGAGGGCAGGGTTGGAGGGTCTGGGCCTCCATTTCTTTGCTTCAAGCCAGAGACATGGGGACAGGAATGGGGAAGATGCTCCCAAGTCATTTGAATGAACCTTATGTAACTTCTTTGCTGTAGCAGCCAGAACAGCAGAAGCAAATTTCTCTTCCTAATTACATTTTGTTCAGGCTAATATTAAAATCAGTTCATAATCCCTCGTCACACATCAATCGATGGCTGGATACCAGGTGCCTGGGCAAAAGCAGCCTGGGATTTAAACACTTGCCACAAATAGTTCTCAAGCTGGCCCATCCGCCGCCGTCAGCACGGCCTCCTGGGAAGGCAGCATTTATATGGGTTTAATGAGTGATGGGTTCCTGTCCCCTCATTGCCCTTCTCTCTTTATTTCAGTGTTCTCTTTTCTTGGGTATCAAGCTTCATGTTTTCTTCCTCATTGTAGTCGTCCCATTCTTGACACCCCTTCAATAACACTCCGTTGTTTAATTACCCTTTGTTTTTAATTTTTAATTTGATTCTTCCTCAAATCGAAGGAAATTCCTGAATCTATTCTGCCCAAAATCCTGGAGAAGTTATGACCAGTTGGAACCTTATTCCCCTACCTCCCATCTCTGTCCATGTAACACACACTCTCTCACTCTTCATTCCCAGGTTAGCACCCATCCCTCCCCATCCCAGTTCTATGGCAACGCGACGTGTGGCCTCCCACCTGCCTCAGGTCTCTTCTAGGGTTTCAGTAGCTTCACCATCACCAGCCACACTAGATCAGCTCCCACGGCCCACCACCCCTCGACTCTGCTTGTTCTCTTCTTGTTCCCTCTCTCAGAAAGTGTTAAAGCCGAGACCAGTGGTGCAGCACACTGGGGCCTGAGGTTCAAGGCCTGGGCCTTCTTTACAATCATCCCGACTCTGACTCTTGACATTTCTGACCCAGGGTGAAATTAAAGTGGTAGTTTCCTGCTTCCCTTTCCTTCCCACTCCCCCACCCCCAATTCTTCTCGGCATATTCTATGAGCCTCAAAAGGAGAAGATTCTCTGGTTAAAAAGGAAATCAAAGCTATTCCAATACTTCAATGGGAATGTTCGCTATCTCCAGATTTCCTTCAACTCTCAAGATACTTGCCTTTTGAGGTTGAGAGTTGCTAGTTGCCAGTTCCCTCCTCCTCCCCTTTCACATTCCCTTCAAACAAAGCTTTTCTGTCAGGTTTTTGACCCTGATGAAGATTTTTAACTGGAATCTTTTTTTTTTTCCTGCCTTTTCCCCCTTCTTCTCTAATTCTGAAGGATCTTTTGTCTTCTGAGCAAAAGAACTGAGAGATTGGAAGGGCTGCTTTTTAAAATTTCCCTTGTAATTAATTGGGGAGGAGTAAAAAAAAAAAAACCTGAAGGGTAGAAGACAGAAAAAAACCCAATATGGAGCTACTTTCTTTCTCAAAAATTTGTTTTAGTAGAAAAAAAGAGAAAGACCTTGAAAATGTGAAAGGAAAATAAGGACCTTGAAAGAGAGGGAGAGGTAACAGAGAAAATGAGGGAGGGCTGGAGAGAAAGACCTTGAGGAAATGAGAGGGAAGAGTTAGAGGAAGAGGGACCTTGAGAAACGCATGAGCAGGAAGGGGGAATGAAGAAGATGACGGTGCGCTCCGAGAGATGCCCATTCCCTGGGCTGTGTGTCCACTGCACACTTTCTCCAATTTAGAGATGAGAGAAAGAACTGGAAGCCTGCCCTGAGGCAGAAAAAAGAGAGCTCTCTTCCTGCACACCCACAGCGCTTAACACTGCCCAGCAAACAGTAAATGCTCAATAAATGTGGGGTTGAACAGAACAAGGCTGCCATGGGTTATTGTTGTTTTTCTTTTTTTTTCCTCCCCCAGGATCAAATGAAAGGTTGATTGGAAATGAATAGATGAGAAAGAAACAAAGAGCTCGTGGCCAGCCTCACCTGAGGGAGATCAGGTTGTGCAAGGCTCACAAACAGAGGTCACATTTTGTCAACCTCTTCCTGTCTTACCCTACGGTCTTCCCCAGGTTTAGCTCTCTCCCTTGTCTGGCTAGGCATAACTGATACAACGAAATGCTGTCAGCTTTCAATTCCTGGCGCATAGGTTTCTCACTTTGGGAGATTATCCATGGAAAAATCTTAATCCCAGGCAGGCTGATTCCCTTTGCCACCCAGAACATTTCGGTTGTCAGTCTTGGTGTGAGCAGGGAATTAGAAACTCATTTAAATAGCAGCCCAAGTCAACTCTAATAAGCAAGGCAAATCTGATTATTATCATCATTATTATCACCATGATACATTCCAAAGTTAAAAAAAAAAAGATTTAAAAAATCAGTGGCTGGGTGCCATCTGTGTTGAGGCTCCCCCTCTACTGGGTCAATTGGGAGTTAACTATATTTACAGACAGCCTTTAATCTGAGGGATGCAAATAGCTCTCCACAGCCTCTAGTCCATCTTTACAGCACCTCTACAAGGAAGATGAGAGGAATTTATATTATTTGTTACTTAAAATAGTAGCTGACATTAGTAGCTGCCTGCTTACTATCTGCCAGGCACTAATGCTATGTTTTATATATCTTAACTCATTTCATTAATTTATTTGTTCCATAGGAGATTTCAGGCAGTGTGCAAAGACACATTTGGTCAATGATATAAACAATACGTGAAGAAGACACCAGACATTGGGTGGGGATGGTGGTGATTAGGCAGGCAGAGAAAGAGAATAGGCACAGGGAAATACACTGAGGTTGGGATAAAGTTAGCAGACTAAATATACAACACAAGATCCTGAATGCCTCATCTGAGATGAATTGCAAGGTTAGCCTTGAGCTTCCAAGCAGCCAGCGCAAAGAGGAAAAATTCAAAATTAGTGGCACAATTTACAATGTCCATAAAATAAAAACTAACCAGTGGCTTAGGAAAAGCACCACTACAGAACCTTCTCCCGTGGATCCTCATAAAAGGACACTGTGATGTATTGAACCACGTCCTGGGCAACATCCCTGGCCATAAATACAATAAGGAGTTTCACAGGGCTGCTCCTTAGAACATTCCTGAGTGCAGGCTGGTGGCACAGGGCCAAATGCTCAGCTCAGTAAAAGCAATTCTTCGAGGGGCCAAAACCATTCAGTCTCGGTTTGCCACTCTCTGACGGTCTGGCTTAGTTGAAGGATAAAATTTAGAGTATCTGGAGGAATGGACTGGAGGTGGGTGATAACAGTAGGAGAGAAAGCTGCAGATATAAAACAGGACTCTTGGGACTTAGCTATTTTGGCCTTCAGTTCAGAGCTGCATCCTGAGATGAGAGGAAGAGAAGCACATCACAGCCTTCTCTGATATTCACGATTTCTTGGGAGGCATCTGAAGGTAGGGGAAGGCAGAACTCAAAAGATTATTTCCCTGAGGGAGACGGGGCAAAGGGCCAGCCAGCTGTTGTGACATCTGGGGTGGGAGTGAGGTGACTGAATGAGACTCATTTAAAACATTAAAAAGTACTTTGGCATTTTTTTTTAAATTTCTGCACAGTATACCTAACCCCCTAAGTAGCAGCTTAGGTTTTGGCCACGTTGAGGCTTGGGAAGATTAAGCCTGTCGGAAAAATCCTAAAGAGAATTCAAAGAGAAATTAGAGGTAGCATTAAACAGTTAAGCAGCCCCCGCACAGCTCCCAGACTAGAATGGACCTCCCCTTGTGGAGGAAGAGCGCGGGGACCCCAGCAGCTCAGGGACCTGGAGGGCAATGTCAATACAGAGGTCAGCCTGCCTGTGACATCCGCATCATTTACCTTCAAGATCACCCAAGGGAAGAAAGTCCACAACTTAATTATCCCTCTATTAATTCAGTATCCAGAAGTTCTTCCAATTATCTGACCAAAGCCTTTTTGTTGTTTTCCCTACAAAGATTGTATTTTTCCTAATAGAGAAGGGGAGAAAGCTCGTCCAGCCTTGGTCTGGGGAGCTAGGACGGGAGTGAGAAGGGCAGTCCTCCGCTACAGGGAAGAAGACTGGAGAGGGGGTTGGTGCTCCCGGCTGCTTCTCTGAAATCCTCTTGGTGAGTGAGGACAAGGAGTAAAGGGTGGAGAAGGGAGAGGTAGAGCAGGCTGGAATCTCAGGCCAAGTCCCCTGACAACGGGCAGGAGTCTGGAACCTGCAGCCTGTTACTTAATTATCTCTGAATGGTTTTTGTTCCTGGCTTTAAACATTTACCCCTATTGGGTTTTCACGGCTTCACAAGCTCTCTATCTCCTTTTCTTTGCCGTTGCCATGGCAACGACTCCAGGCATACAACTGCTCTCTGATTTTAAATAAAAGTTGAGGTTTCTCTCTCTCTTCCCTCCCCCCTCCTCCCTCCTTTTTCTCTCCTAGGATGGATGAGGTTTCTCTCTCATTCCCTCCCTTCCCTCTACCTTCCTCTCTGCCCTGCACTCCCCCCACCCAGCTCATCCTTATCATCACCTCATTCTCTCATTTCCTCCTTCCACCTGCCTCCTCTCAAAGCCCTCTCCCATATCTCTGGGCTTCCAAGCTGGCCCTAATCCCCTGGTTGCCATGACAGCAAGACTAGGCCCCTTAGGAGGGATGGGGGCAGAGGTTGAAGGATAAGGACACGTCTGGGGAAGGTGGGGGATCTGCTGGCAATCCCAGGAGGAGTGTCCCCCAATATTCTCTGGGGACCACCACCTTCCTCTCTGGGCCTCAATTCCTCTAGCGATTGATGGGCAGTAGATTCCTTATCTCATCACCCCTACTCCCAGAAAGGACTTTTTGATCTGTGCAATTGGGAATAGTGGGGGGAGGCAGGGAAGTCCGTGGACACGAAGCAGTGGTTTTCCAAACTGATGGGAGGTGTGTGTTGGGTGATGGGTGGGGTGGGGCAGGTTAAGGTGGAACTTCCAGTTCTAGTGTCTGCTCTGGGGCAGTGAGTCACTTACTGTCCTGAATCTTGGTTTTCATTGGCAACTTTCGGGAGTTGGATTAAATCTGTGATTTTCAAACTGTACTCCGAGGTGCCCTGGGCCATCTGAGGTCTCAGGAACTATAGCTGGTGGGGGTGGAGAGTGCAAGGTGAGAAGAGGTGGGTGCAGCAAGCGCCTGAGACCCCAAACAGTTAGTCTGGTTGTCTGGCACCACAGGGGTCTGCTTGTATCTGGTTAAGGCAGAGATGTGGTAGATGTTCCGGCAATCCTCATCACAAACTAGATGTTTCTAGGGAGAGTCAGGGCCTCCATCGACTCCCCCTAGTGGATTGTCCAGGCGGCTCTCTTTGCCACCTGGCTGCTCCTTTCCTAACCCCAACCTTGGATGGACAGGTAAGTCATGGCTTAGGAGGAAACCTAATCATTTCTGAAACGGGATTCGGGATGAAATACTTCCTCCCCAACCACATAAACCTCTGGCTCTTAATTTTATGGGATATGGGTCAAGGTTAAACACTTGGGTAAAGGGAGAAATGGACAACAACGTGGCATTTTAGAAAAAGCTATGGAGCGGGAGTCAGAAGACTTGATTTCTAGGTCTAGCTCCTCCTCTGGTTAGCTCAGTCCTTCTCAAGTGGGGAGATTTTGATCCCAGAGGACATCTGCAAATGTCTGGAGACATTTTTCATTGTCTCACCTGTGGGTGAGGGGTGCTACTGGCTTTAGTGAGTCGAGGCCAGGATGCTGCTAAACATCCCACAGTGCACGATCAGCCCCCACAACAAAGCGTTAGCTGTTTCCATCTTGAGTAAGTCGTTTCCCATTCTGAGCCTCAATTTCTTTGTTCATAGATTAGTATGAACTTACACTCAATCATTCATTTAACACACACTTCCTGAGTGCCGATTCCAGGCACCATTCTAGGCCTGGGGGCTGGGGGAAGATGCAAGACGAAGACAGAGAAGGTCCACTTGTATTTACAACTCCCAAGGGGGGGCAGAGTAGAACAGGATTTATGAGTTCTATGTTATAATTAGGGGCACGAACTTGTACAAGGTCATACAGAAAGTCAGGAAGGAAGCTGGAATCTGAACCCAGGTCTCCTGACTACAGACCCAGGGCTCTTCTTTCTCATTACTCCAGATCAGAGAATGTGAGAATTCAATTTAACAATACGTGCTAACATACGCTGCATGCTTAAAGCATCTCAGATACCTTGTCAAGCGTTCTACATAGATTATTTAATGCAATCTTTACCATCCTCCTGGGAAGCAGATGCCCCTAATCTTCTACAAGAAGGTGAAGGGTGTGCACGGGGTCATGCTGGCAGGAGGTAGCAGGTCCGGGATCCAAACCCAAGCAGTCTGAACTCCAGATCTTGTTCTTTTACCCAGAAGCTGAAGAGCCCTTTCAGGGCCTCCGGCATCATCTGGTGAGCTTCTTGTTTTACAGTTGAACAAACTGAGGCCCTGAAAGGGCACAGGACTTGCCCGAGAAGAAAGAGTCAAGATGAAAATCCAGGTCACCCAACCGCTAGTCTAGGATCAACTCCAGTATACCCTGAGCTCTCAATGTCTGTAATCTTACTGGGGACAGGGAGTGGGAGGTGCATTATAAGAACTAAAGTCCAAATGCCCAAGAATCAAAGTTTGAGGGAAAGAGGGAGGGGGAAAGTGGGAGAAACAGCTGGTGGTCAGGAGAATGAAAAGAGCTGCCTCCAGATGGAAAAAGAGAAATAGAGAACTCAAAGTTGGGGGGGAGCTGGGGGAGGGAGCTCTGAAAGAAAGATGCTGAGCACAGGAGAAAGGGCCCAGACGAGGAAGACGGAAGACGAGGCTTCTGAGCATGGCTCCTAGCGACATCAGCACACATCCTCCCCGGCCTCCCCAGCTTCTCTCCAGGCTAACCTCGGCTCTGCTTCCCTCCGGGCCTCACCACTCAGCACCTCACCAGGCTGACAAAATTCCCTGACTCACTCCCTCACCTTAAAACCCACCCTGTCCCCCTAGTTGGGGGGGGGAGGGAAGAGCCTGGAACTTTCCCCCCATTCCAATGTCCAGGGGCTTCAACTGCTGCTTTTCCTGACAACCAGCCCCAGACCCAAGGGAGGGGGCAAGAAGACTGCCCACATCCCCCAGGCCTTCCCAGGACAGTCCTTGAGACAATCCTAAAGCACCCAGCACAGAACACAGCACAGAGAAGGCACCTGCAACCTGCCAGTCTCCCTCCCAGCTTCCAAGTTCCTTCTGGGGTCTCTTCCAGCCTCAGCTCATCTCTTCAAATCCACTTTACAAATGAGGGAAACAGGCCCAGAAGCTTCTCTGAAGGCCCTGACCCTCAGTGAGGAGGCCCAGGCATGACTTATGAAAGAGGTTGGGGTTTGTTGTTTGTTATTTTTGTTTTGTTTTTGACAAAACATAATCCAGGGCCTTGGGGAACTTGCAATCTGGCAGAAAACAGAAAGGTCAGTGCTTTAAAACCCAGTACACTAAGCCCGCGCAATGAGATCAAGGGGAGGGTTAGTCAAGAAGGGTCCTCCGAGGAGGCAGCCCTTCTGAGCATCAGATGCAGGAGCCAGAGAGCGTGATGGAGAAGAGGGAGAAGCTCACATCGCGAGGTCTTTAGGTCTTTACAGGCAAACTGAGACTCCTGTGCACTGGTTCCTAGTCGATGGCCCTGGTTTTCATTTCTTCCCTTCCCCCACAGCTCAGCTCTGGTCGGCCTCTGAGATGATTAAAACCAAAAGAATTTTAAATGTCTGGAATTCACTTTTCACCACTGATGCCATTTGCTTATTTTTTCTCTCTCTCTCCCCTCCCTTCTCGTAACTTCTCCTCTTGGGAGAGCTGTCCGTTTGCTTCATGTCGTTCCTCCAGCCCAGTTTGCTCTGCAGTGATGCCCCATACCCACCAGCTCACTTTGTTTTCATTTTGGGGAAGAGGAGAGAGGGGGCTGGGTGTCTCAAGCAAAGGGGAGGGAGGAGGAGCGGGTGGAGGGGCCTTGATCTTGCTGGCAAAAGTTCCCAGAAAAAGGAAGGAGAAGAAATAGCTTTCAGGGAAAGAAATCTGCCAAAGGTTTATGTTCCCACAAGACTCTGCAAAGCCTTTTCACAGACCCAAGCTAAAGTTCAGGGCAAAGCCAGAGCATGTTTCTTCAGGGAGAAACTCTTATCGACATGTACACACAAGCACCCACACCCTCAGTCCAGGGTCCCCCACCTTCCCAGAGCAGGCTGGACCATCCCCAGGACAGGGGACTGCATGTGCGTGCGTGTGTGTATATGGGGGGCCCTCTTGCCCTCCTCACCCCAAGTCCAGACCAGATCTGAAAATGGAGAAAACATTTGCTTCCACCCTGGTTCCTGAGCAAATAACACTTCCCCTGGGGCACCCCCGTTCTGGCCCTCTGAAGTCAGTACCTCCAGCCTTGGCACGCAAACCAAATCAGAGAGATCCAGGGCCCCTTTCAGGAAGAACCAGTCCTTTTCGTGAATTCCCACAGGATGGCAAAGAGTCAGAAAACTGTGCAGCCAGAAAGAATCTTGGAGATTAACCTTCTCATTTTATGACAAGAAAACAGGCCCAGGTCACTGCATAAGGTCACTCCATTAGAGGCACAAATGGGACTAACATCCACAGCTGGACTCGCCATCCAGTGCTCTCTCCACATTGCCTCCTGACATAGATTTTCTATTGTAATGCCCAGGAAACCAGAAGCTGAGTCAGAAGTTGCCAGCCATGTGAGACTTGACACGTTTAACCCTTTGGCACACGGGCTCTGCTGCAGGCGGCCTGGAGGTCAGCAGGGAGATCAAGCCTGCCTGCAACTGGATGCCAATATGCTCTGAGCTGGAAGCCGCCCTGGCCAGAACAGCCAACTTATTTGTGGAAAGAAAAAATTACACTGGGACAGAGTGGCCTGGGCTGTCAAGGCTTTGCCCAATAGCACACCCCAGGAGCGTAGGATGGAAATTCTGTGCCCTTCCTTACTGAGGAAGTTGAACAAAAGCTTTTTGAAAAATTAACTTGTTTTACATGGTTTCTACTGGGCTAGTTTAGATGCCCCCATGTACAGTGGTAACAATAACAGTAGGAGGAGTAATAACAGTTATTACCACGTGTTTAGCACCTGCCATATGCCGGGGACTGTTTACATACACCGTCTGCCGTCTTTTCAAGATTCCCATTTACCAACGAAACAACTGAGACTCAGGTCATATGACAATCCCAAGGTCTCACTGCTAGTTAATGGCAAAAAAGCATTAGGATCTAATTTATTTCATTCTAAAGACCAAGCATATTGTGCTAGGGTTGTGAAAAAAAATTCAATATCGAGAGGGAAAAATGGATGTTCCCAATTCTCCATCACCCCCTGCAGACAGGCAGAAGCTGGGGCCACAGAGGTGGAACAAGAAACAGGAAAGACAGACACACGAGTGCACACTAGGGCTTGGGTTCCAATCCAGCTTGTGTCGAACTCTCTGGGTAAACTCTTCTGTCTCCTGAGCCTCTCTAATCCATGATCCGGACATGTGTCCTGTCTGCTGACCTGGGGGTTGGAAGCCCAGGGAAAGCCCCGAGCCCTGCGGTGATGCCAGAGCCAAAGGTCCGGCAGGAGCAGGCTCTCTCCCTCCCTTTACCTAAGCTCCCAAGCCACAGTTTTTCTCTAGAATGAGGATGATGGGCATATTGTGAAACAACTGGCACAGCGCCGACAAGGTCTAGGTGTGAATAAATGTGAGGCCTTTCCCTCCTCATCCGGTCATAGTACTGAGTGAACATTCCTTAGTCATTCCCATGGGTTCAAGCCCCAGGGTGTGTGTCCTGCTCTCCTCAAAACAGAAAAACTCCCAGGCCAAGCCCTGGTCCTAATTCAATGGTGGCCCTGCCATTCCTTTCCCTGTCACAGCCTTCCCCCCAACCCGAGTTTGCCTCACGTCCCAGCACACTTCACTTGGGACTGTCTCTTGCTCCTCCGCTCAGCTTTCTGCCCACCAGCCTATACCCATCTCCTGCTGTACCCCCCCACCCTGGGGCAGGCCAAGGGACCCAGGATGTGCAGCTCAGGCTGTGCCAGCCTAGTGCTGGGGGACCTGGTGGGGCCTTCCCCAGGGAGTACCCCAGGCCTCCCTGCCCACTGGCAGAGCCTCCCTGGGCCCACTGGGCGGACAAGGGGTGCTGGTTCCCATGCTCTGCTCACCACTCCACGTATCCCCCACTGCAATGTCCCTTTCTTCTCCTCCCTGGGTCTTACCCACCAGCTGCCGGCCGCCCCCACCTTCCTCCAGCATTTCTCTTCCCACTCCCCCCTTCTCTTCCACTTCCTCCCCACCCCCCTCTGCTGCCCGCTTGGAGCAGGAGGTTATGAAAATGAGCTGCGTGCCCAGGAGACTGTAATTATCTGCTAAGTGTGAAAGCCAGAGTGATTAATTAAGAGATAATAAAAAGAAAAGGAGGGCGAGAGGGGGGCCTGGCGGCTTTGCTTTGATGATAGAACCTGAGGTGAGCCAAGCAATTAGGGGAATCTTTATCGAGAGTTAGCTATAATCCACAAATTATCAAGCACCAAACGCTTCAGGAACGGGGCGCATTTCACTCCTGTCGGGCGACAGACCCAGACCGACAGACAGGGAAGGACAGCAGGAGGAGGAGGCCAGGGAGCATCCGGCGGCGGGGGGGGGGGGGGGCAGGGAGAAGCCCGGAGCACTGGAGCGTGTGGCTCTGCTGGTGGACGACAGCCACAGAGCAGGCTGCGCAGATTGTCCTGTGCCAGGCCACCGGGCAGCGCTACCAGGACCGCGGGCCATGGCTACCCTTGAAAAAGGGTAGCCACCCCCGACAGATGCAAGCTGCCCCACAGGCCGGCTCCACACTGCAGCCAACTCAAAACACCTCGCTGTCTCCTCCAGGAGGACGGAGACCCAGGTTCTTCTCTCCCCTGCGAGACGCGTCAGCGCCTCCTCTTCTGAGGACTTGCCTTTCGCCCTGTCCTCAAGGGAGCAGGCGCTGCTTCAACACCATTCTTCTCCTGAGGTGCACGGCTGCCTGCGGGTGTGGGAGTATGTCACGCGGCCGGTGTGACCACAACTTGACAAGGCGACACCACAGCTCTCAGCTCCCAGAGCCTCCAGCCCACACAGCCCCAGTGGGGCAGCCCTCCTCCTGACCCCCACTCTGCTTCCACACAGCCCTCCTATAAGGGCGGTATCTTCTACCGTCTTGTTCCCTGGATCCTGCCCTGTCGTCCATCCCACCCGGTTCCACTGTTCCCTCTTGCCCCTTCCCCGGAACCTTCCTTAACTGATCCCTGGCTCCAGTATCTCTTTCCATCTGCTCCTGCGCAGATGCACAACAGGGTTCAAAATACTCCCTTATTCAGATGACCTTTGTATCTGTTTAGACCCTGAGGAAGACGGGGAACCTATCTCCCCTATGATAATTAGCCATCTGATAGCAGAAACCAAGTCTCCTCCCTCAAGTTCAAGTTTGGAGCTAAGAGTTTGTACTTATCTAATACAGTCCAGTGTCCCAGGGAAATGCCCACACTCCTTCATCAGATTAGCACATCTCCAAGGCAGACACCCCACTGCAGACACCCCATCCCCTCTTTTCTCTGCCCACACTGATGCCACTTGGAATCCACCCCGTCCACGCAGGCAAGGCTCAGTTGAGGACATCCCTGTGTAATTCCAAGAGGAAAATATTCCTGCTTGGAAGCTAGAACAGGTCCTGACTATGGGGTAGGCCTACCTCTGCCATCTCCCCTCCATGCCCCACTTTCCTACAGGTACCTGGTTCAGCAGAAGATGCCAGGGCCTCTCTCAGCCTGGCTCCCGTGGAGGGAGGAGGAGGGGCCCTCAGGCCATCAGCTAGAGATGGTGGGAAGGACACCAGAGCACTCCAGCCTCCAGCTGCTCTGAGCCACTGAGAAGGGGAAACTGGACAAGAAAGGGCCTGGTGACTCAGTCAGGGTCCTGTGAACACTATCCTTCTGGCCCTGACTGGGGACACTGGGAGGACAGGCTTAATGGTTTGTTGGAAAGCAAATCTGACCCCTAAAGAGACAATCTGCTCTGGCTCAACTGGGGCCTCAGAGACAGTCTCACCTATGACCTCTCTGGGTTTGCTCCTCTATTACAAGGAGCTTTGCCTTGAAGTGAGACAAAATGAACCTACTGGGGAAAATGTTATTTATTCAGACATAGAGAATACTGGAGACTTATTCAGTTACAGTCCCTAATAGGACAGTTCTTTTTATGCAGGAGCTGGACGAATTCAGGTTAGACTCAGGGAAGAACTTCCTGCTTGCCAGGGATTATTAGATATGAAAGTGAGTGAGCAGAGAGAGCTAATGGAATTCCTTTTTTTTTTTTCAGAAAAAGAACAAACACTGATGTGTCAAGGTTGATTCAAGTTAGTCTTGCCTAAAGAGAGAGATCTTGAGAGTCCAAAGATGTTGGAGTTTTTTGTTTTCGTTTTTTTTTTTTTTTTTGAGGAAGACCAGCCCCGAGCTAACATCCGTTGCCAATCCTCCCCTTTTTGCTGAGGAAGACTGGCCCTGGGCTAACATCTGTGCCCATCTTCCTCTACTTTATATGGGAAGCTGCCACGGCATGGCTGACAAGCAGTGCGTCAGCGGGCGCCCAGGATCTGAACCTGCAAACCCCAGGCTGCCAAGTGCGGACTAAACCGCTGCGCCACCGGGCGGCCCCGAGATGTTGGAGTTTTTAAAGAATCATTTCTCCATTTTCATTCCTGACCCCAGGTTCTATGTTCTACAAAGCCCAATCTGATTGATCCCACCTTCTTCTTTATTTCCTCTGAAACCCCTCACTATTTACGTTTGTAGTTTGCATATGTCCCCGTTTGTACTTGCTGAATGTGTCAGTTTGCTGGGGTAGAGAAGAGGATGAAGGAGAGTTAATGGGAGTTCCTGTTTCCCTAGTGGACAGGATTCCCTAGATATAAGGACCAAGATTCCCCCACTGAATCAGGAGAACTCTGAAGGCAGAGGTTCTCTCTTCCGTGGCCTGTGGATCTTCGGCTACCGCACACAGATAGAGAAGGGAGGGAGAGAGTGAGTGAGCTCATCATGTTGGCTGGACAACCAGTATGTCTATGTGAGTGTGAGAAACTGACCTGCCCAGAGATGGTCCTCCATTGCTCCCCCCAAACCATGCCCGTAGTCAAGCCTACAACCCACCTTCCTTCCCAAATCACACAATTTGCTCATGACCAAATTTTCAAGCCAAAGCCAACAGGGTCAAGGCCCTGGCTAGCAGCTCTGTCAAAATATTTTCCCCTAAATCTCCACCAAATAAGAGCTGGATTATGAAGAGTTTTTTCATTGAAAAAAAAACTGAGTGGAAATGACTGGCTCAGGCATGGAGGAGTTTCCACCAACACACTGGCTGGTTGCTTTTCAACTGTGCAGCTGGCAGCTGCTGGCATGAGAGAAGACTTGGTGGGTGCAGTGGGGAGGCCGGGAGGTTGTGAGGTGGCAGGAAGGAGGACTGGGCAGGTCAGTCTTGGGGCCAAAGATGGGCACACTGCCAAGCACTGCACCCCCTCCTGTCCCACAACCCGCTTCCCTAAAACAGACATATCGATGCTCCAGAATCAATGATCCATCCAGGCTCTGATACACAACTAAGCTGGCTGAAAAGTGAATTCAGTTAAATGAGTTCTATTTTCTCCTGCTTCCCATTAGAATGTTGAAGATCTATTTCCCTAGAGGAAACGCATCCTCTAGGACTTCAAAGTGTGGTCCTAGGACCAGCAGCATCAGCATCACTCGGGAGCTTGGTGCCAATGCAGCAACTCCGCCTGACCCCAGTTCTTCTAATCAGGATCTATGCTTTACCAAGATCCCCGGGTGTTTCATAAGCATGGTAAAGTTGGAGAATCATTGTTCTAACACATTGAGTTGAAACCTTCTGGAAAGGCAGGGTTTAAAATGATGATCACGCTTGCTGTGCACTGTCCAAGGAGTGCTTTTCTAGGACTTAAAGTAGAGATAAGTGGTTGCTATCATTGCATTTTACAGATGAGGAAACTAAGGCTTGCAAAGGTGAAGAGGGTACTCAACCTTCAGAGCCAGGACTCAGACCTAATTCTAGACCAGGGTGCTTTCCATCAGTCTATGCTGCCGCCTCAGAGCTCCCACTGCACTGCATTCCAGGGGCCATGCGTTCTTCACTCATCCTATTGTCTGCCTTCTTCAGATCTCCCTTGGACTGTGAGCTGTAAGAAGCAGGCACTGTGCAATATGATTTATTGAATACCTAATGTGTTCCAAACACTGTCCCTTAATCTATATTCCCGCATTCAGTCCTCAGAGCAACCCTCTGGGTAGGTATTAGTGTCTCCATTTTATAGATGAGAAAACTGAGGCTCCAGTGAAGTGACTTTGTCATGATCACACGGGCAGGAGTCCCTCTAGTAAGTAGGTCCCGGGGCACTTGAGGGGTTGCCCAATTCCAGGGTAGTGTTGGAAAAAGCTGGTCTTATGACATGACCCTGGTATGAAACCAAAGGCAACATGCACAAACTAAATCCCTTAGATACAGGCTTTACAGGCTCCCCTCTCAATTCTCTGCATAAATGGAGAGCAGCAGCAGTGCAGATAATCCGGAAGTCATTTCAACTTGGCTTTTGCAATGCATTAGATTTTTTTTTTTTTTCTGCAAAGTCAGATTTTCCTTTCTAATTATATTTGGCTCAAACTAACACTAAAATGAGTTTGCATTCTCACTTCACCCACTGCCTGGTGAGGGGAGACTTCCTAGATGTGTGCGGGGTGAGAGGCACATCTGTCTAGGATGGAACATCATCCACAGGGTAGCCAACTTGGGGTGGATGCTGGAGAGTTGACAGCACTGTAGCAGAGTAGGTATGTGGGAGGGGTGGCAGAGATGGGAGTGCGAGAGTCCCCCCAGCCCACCCCACGGTGAGGTCAAGCTGGTAGATTTCCAATGAGGCAGGAACTGAGGCCTAGAGCAGCAAGTCAATTGCTCAGGGTTTGGGATTAAAACCCAGGAGTTCACTGGCTGACTAGAGAATCAAGATGAAGAAAACCCCAACTTCTCTCAGGGGCTTCCCCCTGCCAGCCTGCCTATCTCCGGGTTTCTGCTCCTTTGAAAATGCTTTATCCCTCTTCTGTTGTCTCTCTCTCTCTCTGCCCCCATCTGCCCATCTCAGCTCCTTTCCTTTTAATAACCTCCCAGTTAAGCGAATCGAATGGGAAGAAGCAGTTAAAAGCACCTCGTGGCTTGACAATGCTGGGTAATGGAGCGAGCAGGGCCCCAGGCTGTTCTTGGGAGAATTCAGGAAGGAGGGGGGAAAAAAAAAACTCAGCTAAACTGATTACAAGGACAAAGTTAATTTAGAAATCAGTTCAGTTGGGTGGGAGTGGGGATGGGGAGGAGGGAACTGGACACAAGAGGTTGGGAGATTTGGGGAAAGTGCACTTTAATAAACTGCCTTTGTTCCTGGAAATCATAATCCTTGGGAGGGACCTCGGCTCACTCCTTCGGATTCCTCGGCTCCTTCCATCTGGAGCAGGGGGCACAATCAGGGATTGTCCAGAGCCGGGATATCTTGAACGGCACTGCATTCCAGAGGCTGGAGGCTCCATCCGCAGCCCCTGAGCCTCACATCTGTGGAGGGCCCCTCCCCCTGCAGGGCTCCCCCCGACTCCCCCTCTCTCGGACAGTTCGACTTCAGCATTTTTCACATACCTCCCTCACAACCTTTATCTTATAGTATTGTCAATATGTGTTTGTACATCCATCTCCCACACCGACTGAGAGTGCCTCAAGGACAGGGACTGAGTCGCACTTACCTTTTTATCCCCAGTGCCTAGCTGAGGGCCAGACCCAGCCCAGCCATTAAAAAAACACTTGCTCAGTCGAACACAGGATCTCACCCCCCTGGGGGGAACCCTCTTTAAAGGTTTCCATTTGAAAAACCAGAGCTCACTTCTTATAGAGGTTTTAAGAATCTCTAGGCTCAGCCCCCATTTGCACACACATCTAGGGCCACTGACCAGAGGAAACAGCCCAGGACTGACCCTGCAGGGACAAAATCTGGATTGGCCCTGTGACAAAACCGGATGGTTCCCCGAGGCTCTGGGCAGTGCAGCCCCAGCCCAGGCCCTGCGGGGAAGGACAACAGAGCCTAGACGGGGGCTCAGGTATCCTGTGGTCGGGCTCTCCTCGGTTATCTCCACTGAACTCTGCCTCTGGGCATCTTTATCTTATACCTGAGGATTCTCGAGAAAAAAAGACTTTCTCATCATTCCAAAGCCTCCCCAACTCAGGTCACAGATCTGAGACTTCCCAAGGCGAACGGATATTTCTCTAAGGCTTTCTGCTCACTTCTGCCTGGTCCAACCCTGATTATCTGTCTACTTCACTTTTTTTTTTTTTAAATTGAAGGGGTTGCAAATCTCTACAGCAGCTCCAGCAGAGGAGGAGTTTAAGGGGGGGAGGGTATGGAGAGGAATGAAGTTGGGATCCTACCAGTTTTTAACACATCCTTTGTGTACAAAACAGAAATCCCTGGCTCCCCACCACTTACAGGACAGTCTCTGGCCTGGCTTATCAAGGCCTTCTCAGGTCTGGCCGCAGTCTACTGTTCTGGATCACCTCACCGATTTCTCCCCAACCCAAATCCTCAACTGCAACCAGCCTCAATGCACCCGGCACATTCCGACGGCCACACCTTGGCTCGGGAAGTTCGGCCGGTCTGGTAGTGCTCTCCCTCTTCCTGTCACATCCACATCCTGTCCATCCTTAGACCCGCTTCCTCCATGGAGCCTTTCCTGGCCTCTTCAGGCCACGGCAAACTCCCCTCTCTTGAACTCTCCAGCGCTGACCATGTACTCTGCTGTCCTGGCACCAACTATACCCTGCTTGGCATTACCAGGAATCTCTGCACATGCACTTCTTAGCTTCTTGGAGGGGAAGGACCATATGATGTCATTTTTTTTTTATACCCCACAATGCCTACCAGTATGTTTTGCATCTAGTAATACACATTTGCTAATTTGAAAAAAATTAATTCTCTCCATTTTATGGAGGAAAAAACTGAGGCCTACTGAAGTTAAGTAATTTGCACCTAAATCCCGAAGTGAGACCCTTAAGGGCTGGGATAGTATGTTAGTTGTTTTGCAACACTGGTGCCTGGCACATAGTAAGCACACAACACATTTCTGCTGAATAAAGGAACTGAGTCCTTACTCTTCCCACACATCTTCCAGTGAGGATGTACTTCTCATACTGCTTCAGAAGGAATTAAGAGGAAGAGAAGAAAAGCATCATGGTCCAGTCCAGAAGAATCTCCGATTCCTAACCTGGCCTGGGGTGGGATAGCCTCCTGGGACAGTCCTGTGGGCACAGAGCACCAGAGACTCACGTTCCTGCTGTCCCTCCCTGCCTCAAAACCCAGGTCCCACAGCCTTCTGGGAAATTCTCCCATCACTTCCCCAGAGCCAGGCCCCCAGAGGAATGAAGCAGCAGCATTATCTCCTGGGAAACTAACGGAATTTGCTAGGGAGTGCTAGAGATTTCCACCCCTGGATTTAAGACCCTTAATCCTGAGGAGGTTGGCTGGCTGCAAGGCCCATTTATTTCAATACGATCCTAGTTTTGTTAAATGGGCTCAAGGAGGGCAGAGAGGAATGAGGCTTCAGCCCCCAGAGACTACAGAGGTTAATAAAAGTTGCTGGAAAAATTAAATTTGGAGGGAGGGAGAAATTGGGAGCCTGGAGAGAGCTGATGGAGGGAGAGAGAGTGGGAAGGAAAAAGAAAAATGTGATCTTCAGCAATGTCTGGGAGCTGGAGCAGCTTTCATGTCAGGTGCTCAAAGAACTTAATCAGGTAGGCACTGTCTGTGAATGAGGGATGGGAAGGTGTAAGAGCTGGGCTGCAGGATGGAGAGGGGCCAGAGTCACAGAATGGGGAACCCAAGAGTTCGGACTTTCTTAACGTTGTAATGTGTGCATCCATCAGAGGGGATACAGAGCGTGCAAGACAA